>CM019123.1:24116526-25518026 GCA_009720345.1 Fragaria iinumae | reverse complement strand
TTCGCTTCCATTCCAAGTATGCTCGATAAGGGATAATTCAAAACTATCGAATAGTCCCAATCGAGCTAGTTGATCGAGTAGGATGTTGAAGATGATTAATGTCATGTAGTAGAGAGCCAAAAATCAAAGCTATGATGTTGGAGAGACTCGAGTGCCGTGCAATTGTGGATTCAGTTTGTTTTACTTCCTCCTTTGTATTCCTGACTTTTTCCAATTTTTGGTACTAAAGTACTGAGCAGTGAGCATGTATGATGAAATATGATGAATCTCACTTCTGTAACCCTAGGCAATAGAACGTACAAAACAAACCCCCATAATAAGTAATTTCAATTTTTTGATGGCAATACATTTCAATCTACAGATTAACAAGATTGTTTTTTTTTTTTTTTTTTAAAGGGTTTGGAACCTAGCCTAGCTGAGTAGCTGGGAAGCTCAGCCTCATGCCCGCTTTTATTTATTATATTAATATTAAAATTTTACAACAGGGGACATAATACCTGGACCTCGTGCTACAATAAAACTATTACAAAATCTTCATAGAAAACGTCCTGAATAATAACAAGTGTGTTCCATAACTAACCTCATCCAATTTTTTGTAGCGTAGATTGCTGCCATGCTTGTAATTTGGTCGACATGCTTAATGTTTGACAGGTCACAGAGAACTAATTCAACTGAAAATATCTTCAATATTATACCATATATTAACAAAGTGCACTTGTGAAACTGATTAGATATAAAGAATGATACAAATCGTACAAATCTCCTAGCTAGCCAATCCGTCATTAGTGAAGATTAAAGAAACAGATCCCTCTAGTTAGCTCTGCACTTTGCACCAATAACCAGATGATCTGCATATTTTATGGCTTAATGCAGCTTCCAGTGGAGCCTTCGTGCACTTCTGATCACTACTGAAGCTGAGCTTCTTATAGGCTTAATTATATTCATCCCAATAATTCTATTAACAATACTTGTTATACATTATAGAATTGATACTCGATCTAAAAAACTAAAACTTTGTAAGTACGGATCACACACTGGTGTTCTTTTGTTTGGTTTATATGTGAATTCCTAGAATCCATGACTACTTCTGCTCTTTAATTTTTGGTTAAGGAACTTAACACTTTTTAAATGAATGATCGACGAAAACAAGAACATAAATATGCATAATTCTCCATCTTCATTAGCTGCAAGTTCAATCAAGTGTGCTATTCGAATATGTTAGTTACACATGTATTCCAATAAGTGAGAATAACTTGTAATAAGATAACATTTACAGACAAACAACACATTTGATTGCTCGTCATACGTCTCTATATATAATAAGAGTCCGTATTTTTTTAACGTGGTTTGAAGAATATATTTCTAGCAAATCACTTGACACCAAAGCTAACTTACTTTGCTTACCAACGGGATTTCCATATTTTGAAATTAAGGAAAGGGAAGGAGGAAAGAATCTCCACTATTAACTAATCATAACATATATATATATAGGTCTTTTCAGATACGGATCTTCTTATTTATTCAAAAGGTACAGATTTCCTTAATTGACATACTTTTCGATCATGTTTTCTCATCTCAACTATTCATCTTTTAGGTATATATGAGTAGATCATCTCTACAAAATTTTCAGCCAAATTGATAATCATTGAGGTATTCAAAATTGTGAATTACACGAACGGTTCTTGTTGAACATATTTGGTTCGTTTATTGTAATCATATAGTTTTGATACCTTAACGATTATCAATTTGGCTGAAAATTTGTAGAGATTATCTACTCATATATACCTACAATGTGAATGGTTAAGATGAGAAAATATGATCTAAAAGTGGGTCAATTAAGAAAATCCGTACATTTTGAATAAATAAGGATATTTGGACTTGATAATATCTATATATATATATATATATAATAATAATTAACTCGATAATGCAAAGATGAAATGGTCTCCATCAAGCTACTTTTGCAAAATAGATTCATCTAGTACTTGTTCAAAACCCTAGCTAAGTGTCGTTATACAGAAAGCCTACCTGCACTTCATGCATGGATTACCCGAGACCGATGCAACTAATTTCTCCTACAAGACAATTAAATTGTGAACGATATATATGAACTGGTTAAGAACTTTATAGTTTTGTATCATATTCAAACTAAATAGTGATTGATTCTAGCTTCTACCGACATGGATCGAAGCACATAAACCCAAGTGGTTTTAGCAGCAGCCAAGCCAGGGAGGCCAAAGATTATAGAAATAGAAGTTGTTTAAACAAAGAGAGACAAACATGAACAAAATGAAACCTCAAGTATTTGTTTGCTTGTTGTATTATAAAATTGATGTACCTACCATGGAAGTTATCCCTTATTCATTGCAAGCCCATGTGACCCCAACTCTTTAGGCACCATAGGCCACTGGAAAAAAAAATGTCCATTAAACCACTCCTCCATCTCAACAGTTAAGCAATCCAAGATGAATTGAATGGGGCAACACTTCCATGTGCATTTTTGCCCCTGGCCCTTGCACATATAATTACATTTGAATATAACTTCTTCTTCTTCTTTTTTTTTTTTTTTTTGAGGAGAACAAAAACATATTTACAGCTCGTTACCTTCGTATTAGACACCAAAAAGACAATTACGAACGTTGGAAACTTGTGACGTTCATATTAGACACCAGAAAAACAATTACGAACGCTGGAAACACCAGTAAAATCACACATGAGGTAATCATGTGACATGAACTCCACTCGCATAAACCTAAAAATACTGATAATTAAATCCATTGATTCGCATAAATGAAACAAAGACAAGAGGACACTCGTAAAAGAAAATAAAAAATGAGATGCGAAATTCACACACCTCAAATTGTAATCCACACACCCACTTTTATTTTTCCGTTTTTAGTAATCATACAAAATTTAAGTCACTAAGGATAAAATTTAAGTTATTAAAAAAAAATGGATGCGTGGATTATAATTTCGGGTGTGTGAATTTCATTTCCCTAAAAAATAAAAACAAATATTGTGAGAAAAAAGACAAAGCCATGGCATGGTGGTAGATACTATATAACACAAAGGGCATTTGTGCATGAAAATGAGAAAATGGATTAATCTATTAGAGACTAGAGACAAAACAATCTAAAAAATGGTGCAAGTTGCAGATTAATAAAGAGTCTTTGTGGTTTGATTAATTAATATTGTATTAAAGGTGTGAGATATAGGTGATGAGGGTGATAGGGAGGCCTGAGGTGCTTCTTCTTCTTCTTCTATGGCGGTGAGTCTCTTTCTCTCTCTCTCTCTCGCTCTCTCTCACTTTCACCAGCTCTGATAAACTCGAACTGAGTTGACTCGCCTCGTTGTTTGTTGCAGAGTGATCGCAGAGCGCAGGTACATAGCTAAAGTTCGATTCAGTTTGGTCTCGTTCATTTCTGGTTGTGTTTGTTGTCACGGAGTTCGATTCAGTTTGGTCTGATTCTCATGTGTTTTGTGTTGTTTTGTTTTTTTATTTTATTTTGTAGAGAATAGAGAGTAAGTGAAAGAAAGAAGAAGAGAAGAAAGATGAATGGGAATAATAAGAATGGAGGAGGAGGAGGAGGAGGAGGAGGAGGTGCGAGTGAGTACATTAGGAGGCACCATAGGCATGAGCTGAAGGATCATCAGTGTAGCTCTACGCTCGTCAGGCACATCAAAGCGCCTGTTCATCTTGTAATTTTCTTTTTCCTTTTTTGTGGCTCTGGAATTTTGTGTGCATATGCATTTGAATACTTATTGGCGATTCACATCTTGTTTTTGATGGATATGCATTTGAAAATTTATTGGTGATTTGTTCGGAATCGAGAAGGTGTAGGGTGTGTGTGTAATTGTATATGTTCTGATCTGAGATTGGTGTTTGGCGATATTGAATATGTGACATATAGGTAGTCAGGTATGAGTTTGTGTTTATGTAGTGATTTTTGTCCTTAAAGAGGTTCGGGGTTGGAGTTTGGGGTTGGGGAATCAGTAGAGAGCTGTGGCAATCAGAGCTTGCTGAGAGAATTGAGTTGAGAATAGGAAGAAAATGGAGGTTTGATTGTTCATGTGATCCCACTTGAGAAAAGTTTGCTACTTTAAATTGAAAGGAAGATTCATTAACTTGAAGTTTTGTTCTTTAAAAGAGTCTGGTGTTACTAGCTTTCTGAAAATTCTGTTTGCCTACCGAAATAGAGGATTATTGTGTGTTAAAAGAAGAGATCTTGACATAGAATGAGTATCTGAAAGAAGTATTACTGTCTTACTGATAAGTACTGGATGCAAAGTCGAGATTTGACAAGTAAATTACTGGTACTACTATTAGTTATGTCTTTCACTAATGTGAACGTTCTGTTTCTTTCAGGTTTGGTCATTGGTAAGACGGTTTGATCAACCCCAAAAGTACAAGCCATTCGTGAGCAGGTGTGTTGTGCAGGGAAATCTTGAGATTGGGAGTCTCAGAGAAGTTGATGTGAAGTCTGGGCTTCCTGCCACCACCAGTACTGAGAGGTTGGAACTTCTTGATGACGACGAGCATCTTCTTAGCATTAAAATAATTGGTGGAGATCACAGACTTAGGGTATGGATGCTCTTCCTTGTTTTGTTCTACCCATTGCTTCCTTTTTCCTTCACTGTATATGAAGTTAAAAGATCATCTCCTCAAACTTTAAAAAAGAAGTTCCATTGTTCACCAGAGTTAGAACTTTTATTTAAAGAACATGGATTTCTGTTCTGATAAACACTTTCACATGTCACGCTATAATGTGGGTGCTGCTCTTAGTTAGTAGAGTTAGAAGTCAAACTTGCTTTCTGGCTTGTTAATCTACTTCACTCAGCTTTCAAGTTCTCATTGTCACTATTCTTTTTTCCCCAGAACTACTCTTCAATCATTTCCCTCCATCCAGAAATCGTTGATGGAAGACCAGGGACTGTGGTGATCGAGTCATTTGTAGTTGATGTGCCTGAGGGTAACACCAAGGATGAAACCTGCTACTTTGTTGAAGCTTTGATTCAATGCAATCTCAAATCACTTTGTGATGTCTCAGAGAGGCTTGCAGTGCAGGACCACACTGAACCAATAGATCGGCTCTGAAATTGAAGCCGAGACATATAATGGAGACGGGGCTGCCATGGATGAAGCTTCCGAGCTTTCATTTATCTCAGAGGTTTTGGAGACAGACAGGCAGTAGTATGCTTCCATTGCACATGCAACAAACGTTCATGTCTCATTTGCTTGCTTTGTTTTCTGTTCAAGATCATATTGTCAAAACTTCAAAACTTCCATCAAAGTTTAAGGACCATAGTTGTCATAAAGGTCTCTGTAACTTTTCATGAAAGAAAAAATAGAGAGAAAAAAGGTCCGGGAATCTATTCTCGTATCCCTGGGTTTTGTTCCAACAGGTTTTTGGTTGTATACGAATATATATGCCAACTGCTAAGAGATAAGGTGTGCTGGTATATTTCGTTCTGATTGCATGTTACATTTTCATCATGTTACACATGAAATGGAAGCTGGGTGTATGATTGATTCTGTCACAAGTTTTTCCCATTCCCATCTGAGATTGTCATTGATCTCTGCATTCAATTTATCAACAACAAATTCTATGGCACAAAAAACAAACGTACCAAATGAGAATATTTGAAAGTGCATTGAGTATCCACGGGTAAGCAACACAGGAAGGGAACTACAGAGTACTGAGTCACTAATCTCACTATCAAAATGTCAAGAAGAGAATGGGGATTATGACCGTCTCACTATCAAAATGTAAAGAAGATAATAGGAATTATGACCGACATTTTCCCCTGAGTAGGATGCTTCTACAGATGGACACTTCCCCCCTTTCGGATATTCCTTTGCTCAGTTCCTGCTCACTGACTTGATAACTTTGACAGTGAAACTCTTGACATAAGATACGCTATTGCACATGACCATTGTGATATGGGGGCAAATTCGGGTGCTGCGCACCACCCGGCATCATGCCAGGACCCATTTGGGAGGGTACTGTTCCAGATGGCATGTAAGGTTGATTAGGCATCTGCATCGACATGGACTGAGGAGTAACTGCTGGAACTGTAGGTCCCCACCCTGCTGAAGGTTGAGGCATCATAGCCTGACCTGTAGGAGCAAATTGTGCACCACTGTATTGAGGAGCAGCTGGGTTCATCATGTGAACTGGCTGTTGCCCTAGAATTGAGGGTTGTGAGTTCACCATTGGAACGGTAGGAAGTGTATAGTCTCTGCTCCTATCATTGTTTACCTGAAATTAGCATATTAACCACAGAGCATAAGATAGGAGGACCTACATCGTGGAAAAGTGAAGAGCAAAAAATAAAGAGAAGTGGCATCTAATCTCCTTCAATGCGAGTGGGAGTGACTAACAGTGTTCCCAGAAAACAGAGATCTACAAAATAAAACTTCTGTTACCTTTATGCTGAGATCAGTATGACGTGAATACGAGACGTGAAGCTTGCAAAACCCTCCATCATAAATGCAATGCCCCTCCAAGGCTTCCTTTGCAACAACAGCTGTCTGAACATCTGCAGGCCTTAAGAAATTAGTACCTAACTTATCACCAACATTCACATCACATTGTACATTCAGTCAGCACTTGATGAATTAGGTCTCCTATTTCTGGAAATCATGAAAAAGGGTCAAATAGGAAGGTACCAGGATACTGAATCAAAGCCTGAACTCCCCCGTTCTTATCAAACATGGCGATCTTTTGGACAGGCCCAAAAGCAGAGAAGACCTAGTGGCAGGAATATAAAATCAAAGAAGAGTTCCAAGAAGTAAAGCTGGTCAATTGAGAAAAGAGCCAGTTGCTAAATTTGATCAGCTTATACCATGTGCAGAACGTCCAAGGTAACAGCATACTGCATATTCTCGATGGATGCAAGAAGCACGTTACTTTCAGGTTCTTGCTTCTTACCATCCAAACCCACACTTATCTGCAATTATAAATGATGAAAATTAGATGACAGAATGAGATGCTCAAGAAATTCCTAGAAAATGCACTAGTGTGCATTGGTCTCAAGTATTTCCTAGAAAAAAAAAAAAAGAAAAAAAAAATGGAACTTTTTGACTCCTCGATAAGTACCAAAACAACTAATACTACCACCATCATGCAAAGGACTGGAAGTGGCCACTCCATGTTGTTTATGTGCAGAAAACGTATAATAATGAAAAGTTACAGGCAAACTAAAATAGAATGAATATAGGAGATATAATCTTTTCTATATTTCAAAAGCACACCGTAATAAAAAGAGAAACATTGAAGTGTATACTCTAATAAGTGGTCTTTTCTAACTACATTACCTGACCATTTCCATCAATGGCTGATGGAGCAACAGGAAGGTAGGGATTAGTGTAGTCCCTGAAACAACAAAAAGGTATTAACTGAAGTGAGAACGGTGGTCACTAAGGCTGGGCGTTCGGGCCCAAAAACCCAGAAAAACCAGGAAAAAAGCCCGATCGGTCCCTATCGGGCCGGTCCAAATTGGGAGGAGTTCGGTTCGGGCCACAGACCGGCCCGTTGACTTTCAGTTTGGTTCGGTTTGGGCTCGGTCCTGCACCGAAAGCCCGTTCAGGCCCGAGACACAGTTTTTTTATTAAAAAAAAACCCTAAAACTAAAGAGTCTTCGACTCTTTTCTGAATCTTCTCTGCGCCTCTTTTCTCTTTTTCTCTATCTCTTCTCTTCTAACACTTGAAGGCAAAACCCAGAAGAAGATCTCGTTCCTATTCATCAAGGTTTGGCCATGGACACCAGAGCTGTTGTTCCTCCACAACCCAGAGGTATTCATCGATTTTGATCTCACCCAAGTGCTTGTTTCTCTTTTCTGGTTCGTTATTCTTTGTGGGTTTCGTGGTTTTGGTTTATAGATGCGCAGTAAAAGTTGTTCAATTTTGTGTGGATTTCTTGAAGTAATTGTCATTTCTATCGTGTTTGGACTAATGGGTTTTAGACTTTTAGATTGTTTAAATTGATGGGTGATGATGCTTGAATTGTAGGCTTGTAGCTTGAATTGGGGATTGTCTTCTTGACCTGATTATTGGTTGGGTAGGGTTTTTCCTCTAGATTGTTTTCTTGATTTGAACATTGTATTCGTCTTGATCTGCCTTTTGTATTCTCAAATTTAGATGATTGGGTTTTATGGGTTTTAGTTTTCAAGTGTAAAACCCCTTTATGGATTATCAGGTTTATTTCTGTAATTCTTTGTGGGTTTACTGCCAACTGGGTTTTCCCTTGGTACTATATCTGGTTTCTTCACATTTTCATGTGTTTGGTTCTTATAGAAAATCGATTCTTGAAGTGTTTACTCATGCTTGTTTTACTACTTAAAGGGAATGGTAAAGTCCATGTAAGATAACATGGTCGTCAGGTCGTGCAAGGAAGAAGAAGAAGAACGGTGACTGGAGGGATAAAGGGATGATGAAGAAGAAGCTCTGTTGGTTCGTGACCAGATATCTCAGCCAAGTGCCTAATCTGATGAGTGTATGAAGGGGAACTTGATGTGCAGGATGTATGATCTTTTGGGTAGCTTTGAGTTCTGATTAGTTTTTGTTGAATGTTGTTGCCTTTTCTGGACTTTAAATTTGATCTGTAATGTTTATATGCAATGTAGATGTATTAACTTTGGATCACTAGAGCTGAAATGGTGTAAAATTGCAATAATCCTGTTTGGGCCCGAAAAAAAACCCGAAAGCCCGAAAAAAGACAATCGGGCTGGGATCAGTCGGGCTTAAAAACTGAAAAGGCCCGACCCGAGCCCAGCCTCTGGTCACCAGAGACGAAGACATATATTTTATAACATAAAAAATAAAAATAAAAAAACTCCCCTCTTTCTTCTGTTTTTTTCTGGGGTGAAGTTATCATAAAACAGAAGAGATAGATGCATATTAAAAAGCGCGGCAGGATAAAACTAGGTATTATTCCTGAAGAAACTTCAAAATGACACAAAGATGTAATACCTGCTTCGATGACTCTGAAATTTCACACTCAAATCTGTGTGTCCAGAATATGTTATCCTGAGACTACAAGGTCCCAGATTATCAGGGAGCAGATAGCTACACCAAATGCAAAATAAGTTAGCAAACCATTACACAGGCACGTCTGCCCCAATAAAGAAAGAATACAACTCCAGGAAATATGTGAATACCTAATGGCCAAGCTTATGAGGACTACTGCACTACTACCTGTTCAATATAGCTAACACTTATTGCTGTATTAATAGCCTACAGCTTAAAGTTTGCTAACACTAGAGTGCATGAATAGCTTATCTAATAGCCTACGGGTGACTAGCCATTATATAAATGATCTGAACTACTATTACAATCCTAAATTGACACAATGATGAAAAGAAGAATATAACTCACCTAGGGATGTTTCTTCCATCCAGTGAATTTTTTGCATCCGTGGCAATTTGTGCATCTGAAAATTGGACCAGTGCCTGAAAATAGAACTCCAAAATCAGATCGTCTTCAAGGCCCATGGAAACTAGTTAAAAACTTTTAGAAGTAAATAACAAACAGACCTGAAATCCCGCTGTCTTCTCAAAAGTTGTTATCTTATGCACAAACCCAAAAGCTGAAAATACCTGCATTCACTGGACAAATTTCAGAAGGCTAAGCAGGAACTATATATCTCACATACTTGAGAACAAATTTTAAACATAATTCCTATAGAAATGATGATAGGAAATAAGTATAGACTTAAATATTCAATTACCAGGGACAGTGAAAACATATAACAGAAACAAGTTGTATCATCTTTAAAAGAAGCTTTTACAGTTGAGTCATGAAAAAGAAAATGTCATTATTCTCTTATTTTGACATCAGTAAAGCCCATCTATTCTAATTTTTCATGAAGAGTTCCATTATCCATGTTGGTCATATTCACTTGGAGTAAATAAGACTACAGATACATTTACTATAACCCATAAGGGCGAGACAATCATGCCTGATGTAGCTAAGTGACAGGAAAAATTGCTAGCAAACAGCTAAGCAGAAATAAAAAGGGGATTAGGAAGATGCAATAGAGAAGAAGTGAAAACAAAGTATTAAGAGTTGTAGGGTTAGGATCATGAGGAAGAAGAGTAGGGAAGAAAGAGGCAGTGGTAAGAGAGGGAGAAAGGAGACAAACACACATGCGCTCTTTCTCCCGATGCACTAAGCTGCCATTGAACATTTTTCCTTGAAATGGGCCTGCTGATCCAGTCACATTCATGTCAAACAAAAGCATCCCAGACCAGACAAATTCCAACCCTGACGCAGTAGCTTAATCCCAATACTAATTTACTGATAAGTTTACCTCCTTAACTAAACATGGAAACCAACAAATTGCTTACCAGGTGTAAAACATCTATACTGACAAGCCGTGCATCTTCACCTTCAATTGTTACCAAGAGTACATTTCCGGCAACATCTGCAGCAGTTTTGTTATTCACTATTTCTTGCCGATTGGAGTACTGTAGGTAGACAGTTTTCCCCCTAACTTGAGCAGGTTCTGATGATGAGGCATAATATGATATCATTGTAATAGCTTGATTCAACTCTGCCTAAGAACATTAAAGAAATATCAAGGAAAATGATAACCAAAAAAGTGCATATGATAAGACGGCCATTTACAAAAAGTGTTGTTACACTCACAAATTCAATAAAAGCTTGATTCCGGTTTGCTCCAACATTGCACTTTGTGTTCACAACTTGACCAAATGGCTTCCCCAGTTCAATCAGTTCCTCCTCTGTACACTCCCACGGCAAGTTCCTCAAATGGAGCACTTTGGATGGTGGCTGAGTGTATCGGAACTGTGGTTGACTGGACACTGAAGCCATTACATAAACCAACCTTCACCTACAAAACAACATAAGCATAAGTGCACATTCACCCCAGTAAGGCTTATTCAGATGCACAAAACTACACATAAGTGCACTACAGATGACCAGTTTTCCTCTCCTCCAAAAAACAGACATGGTGACACTTACATTAATTAAACATTACTTTTTCCTTTTTGGAAAGCATAGTTATTGTATTGTCAACATACGACTATAATTGGGTGTGGTTTTTGAGTGATGGGACAACAGTTAATACTGTAAGGTCACTACTTATGAAGAAAAGCACAATTCAGAAATTATAAATTTGAAAAGGAACATGGAAATTTTCACTCTCTTCTAATGAGCACTAGTACAAACTTTAGCTTAGTCTAGCCACTAGTTACAAAATTGTCTTTTAGAAGAGCAAGGGCTCTCCACCCAATATCACGGCGGTAAAACCCTCCTGGCCAATTAATTTGTTCAACACCTTGATAAGCCCTTTCATGTGCCTCTCTAAGATCTCTTCCCTTGGCAGTCACCCCAAGAACACGCCCCCCAGCAGCAATCAAGTTTCCATCTGAATCTAATGCAGTTCCAGCATGAAATACAACAACAGATGGAGCAACATTCTCTGCTTCATCAAGGTTCGCAATCACGCTTCCCTTCTCGTATGGCCCCGGATACCCTTTACTTGCCATTACAACAACCATTGCTGACCCCGCCGACCACTCCAAAGATACTTCACTTAACTGTCCTTTACAAGCAGCAAGTAGAACTTGTGCCAGATCAGACTCCAACCTAACCATCAAAACCTGACACTCTGGATCACCAAAGCGGACGTTGTACTCAATTAGCTTAGGTAATCCAGACTTCTTCTCAATCATGAGCCCAGCATACAGAACCCCAACAAACTTGCAGCCCTCTGCTGACATTCCTTTCACTGTAGGGAAAATGATGGATTTCATGACTACATCTTGAAGTTCTTTTGTCAGGATGGGGGCGGGTGAGTATGCACCCATTCCACCAGTATTAGGTCCTGTATCACCATCCCCAACCCGTTTATGGTCCTGGGCAGATTCCAGAGGTATAGCATTCTCTCCATCGACTAGAGCAAAGAAAGACACTTCTTCCCCTTCCAAATATTCCTCAATAACTACACGACAACCTGCAGAACCAAAGGCATCATTTACAAGCATTGAATCAACAGCTTCAAGAGCCTCATCCAAAGTCATTGCAACAATAACTCCTTTTCCAGCAGCCAATCCATCTGCTTTAACAACAATAGGTACCCCTTGCTCTTTTATGTATTCCTTTGCAGCAGATGGGTCTGTAAATGTTCGATACTTAGCAGTAGGTATTCCATACTTGTCACACAAACTTTTCATAAAATTCTTGGATCCTTCCAAAGCAGCAGCCTCAGAGGACGGGCCAAAAGCATAAATTCCAGCCTTAAGCAGATCATTCACAAGACCTGCAACAAGAGGGGCCTCCGGTCCCACAACGACAAGCCCCACACCCCATTTCCGGCAGAAGGAAATCACAGCCGAGCTATCAAATACGTCAAGGTCAGAAATACAAGTGGCAACCCCGGAGCTGGAAATTCCAACGTTGCCAGGAGCACAAAAAACTGCATCACAAGTAGGGGAACGCTTCAACGCATAGCAAAGAGCATGTTCCCTACCCCCTCCACCAACAACCAAAACAGTCACCCTCTCCTCTTCCGGAGCAGCATTACTATTCCTTGCACACAAGGAAACACACGGCCGCAATTTGTACGCACGGCAGGTGAGAGGGCTAGACACTCCACAACCGTTGAGATGGCCAGAGCCATTAGGTTGGGCAAAGGATAGGAAAGGCTTTGGGGAGCTAATGCTGCTGCGAGTGTAGCTGTTGAGTTTCGGCAGAGTAGCAGCTCCAACCAGGTTCAATGTTGCACAACCCATTCTAAACGATACCGAAAATTTTCCTCTCCTCTTTCTTTTCTCTTCTTCTTGAACAATCAATCCCTCCCTGGCGTTTAACCATTAATCATTTTATATATACTGCACATATGCTTCTATGTATTTGCTGTGATTCAAATTGAAACTAGGGCAAAATACTCATCCGAATTCAACCTCATCAAGATTAAGCTAAACACGATACACTATATCCTAATCAAGATCCAAAACGCAACAGAGAAAAGCATGCAGGTTGAAATTCGAAGCAAATCGAACGCAGAATCGGAAAAAGGTTTGAATTAGATACCTGAAAATTCCGAGGGACCTGAGCTGCGGCGAATCCTCAGGGTTCCGAGAAGAGCAAAAGGCAGGCTGACGTGGCTGTAGAGGCGGAGACGGAGCACGAGGATTACGGAGTGTGCTGAAATTAGGGTAAAGCTTCGAGGAGGAAAGAAGAAGAAGGAGGAGTAGAGTGGAGCTGTGACTGGGATTACTAGTAGGGATGGCTGTGTGGGGTTCGGGTCAGGCGGGTTTAACCCGAAGTTTGGTTAGGTCAAGTGGGATTACTGGGCTTAGCGGGATTCATGTAAGCCTTGGGCTTAACGGCCCATTAGTAGATATTAATTGAAAAAATAAAAAATAAAAAATGGCCGTGGTTAGGCACTGAGATAAAACTGGCTTGTCACACTTATGTTAATTTGTTTATGTGCCTCGTTAAATCAGTGTGATATATCATATATGCTGTCCTCAATTTGAACGTGACACCAATATGTGCATTGTGTCTATATATACATGTCATGTGTGATGTGCATGTCTTCATCTTATAATTTGTAACAAACAATGAAATTTATCTGAGTTGATCTTGAGATATTAGAGGTAATTAAATTTATTTTATTACAGGCTTAGTTCATGAATAAAGAGTAACATTCAGGTGTCTCACCATGCTTCATCTCGGACTTTCAGACTTTCGGACATCTTCTCTAACGATTTCATTACGTTGTATTTATTGCAAAACACCAAAAATGTCAACAACATGTAGTTATAGAAATTAAATTTCGGTTTTTCTCTAAGCATAGAAGCTTCATTTGTATATGCATGTTTTGTCGTTTATTCCAGTTCAAACCAAGAATTGAAATAGATTATCCATTTCATTTAGAATCAAAATAACTTATGAATGAGTGACAAAACTAGAGTGAAGCATTTGTAATTGTTTATGTTATATCCATACAAAATTTTTGTTATAAGGATTGCATAACGATTGTACTTATGAATCATTTGATCATACCATGTATAGCAAATTAGCAAACAGCATAGCAGATTGAACCAAGGAGTGAAAAATCCTCTTTAAAATTCTATACATGAAATGAAACTAAATATCAGATTGAACCAAGAGTATATATTTCCCCTCTCAAGCATTTTTCGTCCAAAACTCTTGATATTTCTCGATATTTCCCGATATTTCCGATATTTTCAACCAATACTAGTGAAAATTTTGTACCTCATAGGTCTTCCATGTGGTTTTAAATCACTCATGTAATTCCATGTGAAATGTATATGCTTAAAGTACAAAAAAGATGTTTAAAGTATGCGGTTCTGAGATGTTCTCTAGAGATCCAGTTTGGTCGTCAACTGCCTTACAAGAATGCGGTTCTTCACTTTGCTGCCCCTGCCTTGTCTGATTCTCAGTCACTTGAACATGTTCTTCTGCTGATGTTTTAGATTCATTTCCTTTGGCTGATTTTCTTTTTCCCTTACCCTTACGAGTCTGCTTTTGTCTTGGGACACGCTCTCTTCAAGAGAGAGAATCAACTTTTTCAGCCGGAATTTTTTGATACATGAACAATTTCTCCCCTCTCATTTAGCTTCTTCAAGTGATGATTCAAGAAACTTTCATTAGCCAATGACAAACTGTCAAACTTCTCTCTGATCAATTTTGATATTGATTCTTTAGTCGACCCAAATTCCTCATTCAACTCCTTAATCGCCATACGAATCATCTATACAGACATAAAATTCCAAGTTTTAATTGTAACAATGAGTTGAAAATCATTACAGTAGAAGCAATTCTATTTCAAACAGACAAGAAAGAGTGGTACCACAACATAGGTGGGGTGATCGGGCATCTCAAACACGGGTAAGATGTCGTTTGATATCATTCTTCTGACTAGGTGTGAAGGTTTTGAAGGGGTCTGAATATGCAAGCTTTTCCATCACAGTACCAACGAGGTAAATTTGGTGTCGCTTTATTACTGGTAGCGATACCTGGATCATTGATTCTGGTCCGATGTATAATTAGCTGCAAGCCTCTTTTACAAGTTGTTGCTGGTATTTTCTGAAATTGAGAAGTTCTGAAAAGGTATATAAGCATCTGAAATTTAGAATTCAATACACGTATACAAAACCAAATTTCTGGCAGATTTCTAGCCTGCAATGTTCTGAACCAAAATATTGATGGACAGCAAGCTTTTATATTAACAAACGTTCTCTTTGAAGGAAAGCTTGTCACCACTCCTCAGTCAGCTTTAGTTTTACATGATTATCTGCTCCTCCAAATAAATTTTCCTCTTCAAGTTTTGTGGCCTTCATATCCTTTACTATGAGAATCTCAACAGGTTTCGTCATGGCACTGGCAGAATTAAACAAAACTGATATCAAGTCAAAGAGGGTGGAGACAATTACTTGAAATGATATAGGTGTTGTGATCAGAGTTATTACATGCAATAATTTCCAAGAATTGGAACCAAGATGAGGTTGGGGAAGGTCACAGACTAATCCCAAAATTTTGATTCCAATCAGTAGTTTCAGTATTTCAATGCATGTTACAGTGTACATTTTCATTCAAATCACAGTATCACACTATGCAAGATAATAACAATTACCTCAACTGTGGTAGGAACCTGAGAAAGAAAATTCTTAGGTTTCCTGCTGGAAAACAAATGTTTGTATAGTTAGGCTTGATGAACCAATGTTAACTAGTTTCACAATCACTTTCACACATATCCTAGATTAAGCTTAGCAGCTTCTGCATTTTTTTGTAAGTCTAATTACTGCCTGCTTGTAAAAGGTAGAGCAATTTGTTCTCATCACCTACATTAGAAGGATTCTTTAGTCCCATCTAGCAATGCTGCTAATCATAAACTGGCTATGCAGAGGTTATATGGCACCGGAGTATCTTGTTCAAGGGCAACTTACAGAGAAAGCAGATGTTTATAGCTTCGGAGTGCTAGTTCTCGAGATTGTGTCTGGTATGAGGAATAGCACCTTCAAACAAGAGGACTCAAACACTGATTCACTCCTACACATAGTAAGTTTGCAACTCTTATACATAGAAAATGAGACTGATGCTTTATATTTTGGAATATAAGAAACAAGTACGTTCTTATTAGACCACGTATATTTTTGCTTTTCTAGTTTTCTTTTTTTACCCCATTGATAGAAAGCTTGCTTTGAGAGGCACAGCCCTATCTGTTGCAAACCCATCACCGCTGTTCCACCACTCCCTTGAATCCACAGTCGACCAAAATCTGTCTTCAGTCTCAAAAACCGAGGAGGTAGACAAACGAAGCAACCAAGACAAGAACTCTTCATCATCTTCTTCTCGCTTTTCTTTTCTACGTTAGTTGCTGTGATGATCCATGAACCTCGCTGGCGGCTGGCCTCCGCCAAACGCCAGCTTTATTCCGGCGTTTTTACTTCGTTAACTCCACGCCGCCCATGTACGAACGCTTCAACGACCTGTCGCACACTGACTGCCTCCTCTCAAATATAGTGTGCCGGATATATATGGTATTCCACCACGAGCAACTAGCGTGAACATTGAACTGGCGAGTGGCAATGAGACCAAAAATACCATGACAAATAAGAAGACTCCTCAGAGAGTGAATCACAGGCTCACACCTAAGTTAATTGGGATGGTGGAAATGGAGAGAAAAAGAAGAAATGACATCAATTCTTTGTGTGCTGAACCCCTTAATCGAATTGTTTGATTGGGATTAAGTGATCTCTAACTCAGTGATCTCACAAAACTCATCACGTTAGAGATGCCTTTTCCACAAGTAAGCGGCCGCGAGCGCAATCGTCATCCCATAGAAGATCTCCTTGATTATACTTGGACCATTATATGCAGGCAGCATGTCCCAACGAATTGGGTGCACCAATGATTCCTATCAAATAATCCACAACTCGCTGGTCACTTTGTTAATCCAACCACAAGTTACGCAACTCTATAAAGATATGAAAACACAGAGAGAACATGCACCTGAAATCGTTAGGGAACATAGAACCAGAGATGGAAGAAACCAGAAAGCTGAGGGAGGAGAAGGAAATAAAGCAAACATGCAGCCGGGAATCCTAGCTGGGTACTTTTACGTTTAACACCTGCTCAGGGGCTAGACACGCAGTGCCTACGTGTCAAACCACTTCGTCATTTGGTGATCGAGTCCTCATCCTAGTTTTGACACAAACGACACTCCAGATCGACTCCATTATCTTACAGATAGCAAATCAAGGTTGCATGTTCATCAATGGGAGCTGTTCTTCTCCATCCTAATAGGTTGGCAACACGCAATGAGCAATATCTCATTCTCATCAACATTTACGGATATAGATTACACCGAATAATTTCTCATTCCAATACGCTGGTTCCTCAAAACATAGGCTTAATTTCGTTCTATAAAGAGTATCACAATGTCTTCTTGAAGACTGATGAAACAGTTGCTAATTGATACCAGCATATACAGAATGACATGTTTGAAACTGATTTTTTTGGGATCACAAGAGTGATCGATATTCAGTAGTCAGCACGAATCAATTAACTTTGACCAACAAGAACATCTTTATAAGGAGTAGGCTGTGGTGCTGCAATATGGATACTTGGTTCCTGTTGTTGCTGGGATAGTTGTCTTTTTCTCCTCCTTTGATCTTCTAGAATAAGAGGAACTTGGCCTTCCCTTTCATGTACGAGTCGCTCCTGTGCCCCTCCCCTCAATTTCTCGAGCCTTAGGATGGCACCGTCATCCATCTGTTGCATCTTGAACACCTTCACCACATTTGCTAAACCTCCAACAAGGAGCAATATGCTGCCAGCTATTCCCATCCATATCCAAGTCCCACCCTGAAAATCATAAAATCAGAGTAGCTAAGGTTCCATTCAACAGTGCTCATGTATCCAGGCATGCACACATGTTCAAGCGACTGTGGAAATTAACGCACATTGAGATTAAGTACTATAATGTGCTTCTATGTTTATCTAGTTATGTCAAACACTACCAAATCTGTTTTCAAGCATCTCTTGTAGACCTCAGAAGCATACGTGACCGAATAAGAGGTCAAAATTAAGAACTTATTACTTACGGCAATTCACTTACCAGTAGCTCCAGGCCATGATATACTACTCCTCCTTGTTCAAGGATATTAAGAACCGCGCCTATTGTGAACAATACACTAGCAATAAGAAATGGAATCTGTACACTCTGTTGCAAGATCTGGACGTGTCCATCTGATCTCTCATAGATTTGACACGAGTTGTGGATTGAACCAAGCAACCATAGAACAGGGCCAGCAATAAGCATATTCATCGCATGTTTCTCAAGCTTATAGAAGCCGTATCCTCTCTCAGCCTGCAATCAATTGTGCACGATATATCAAAAGTCACCACAAATGAATACAACTATATAATCTTATTAATGCAGTTTGTGGTTATCCCATTAACATCAAACTCTCATCCTCTAGCTAATTTAACCTACCTGTAGATCGGACATACATTATTGGTACTTGATCTTAAACAAAGATAATTTGATCGTTAAAATTGAAATCATATGAAGTGCAAACATTAAGATATGATCAACATTGAAGAAAACTAGCAGTGTAATTTGTTATGGTTACAAGGATGAACAAAGAGGATATCGGAGGGGATTTGAACTCTATTTCGGTGCAGAGTAATTACGGTTAGAAGCTTGATCGATCTCCCACTAAAACTTCTCTATTTTTTATTTGAACACAATGAAGTAGTCTATCAAGTTTCCAATTCCTCAATCTATCCTTTCATGTATATGCATTTCTTTACAGTTTCTTTAAGTTTCTACTGCTAGCATTATTCCATTGGATCCATAAACTAAGCTAAAACTAATCCATATCGATCAGTTCAAGCAATAGAAAGTTGCATTGAAACTAGCTTAAATCGCAGAGAACATTACTACATTAATTAGAATGATTAGATGTTCATACCTGAATGAAGAGGAAGAGAATGGCCAAGAACCAAAGAAGCGAACCCAAAGCCTGCACCACCGGAACCGCAAACTCAACGAACGCAAGCTGCAAGTCCAGCTCCATCATTCTCAACCGGTAATCGAACCCAGCCAGATGGGCCAACAGATCATGCAGATTCACTAACAAAACCAGCGCAAACCCTATGAGCAAAAGAACTAGACCTGACGTTGGCTCCTTCGACAACTCAGCCGCAAACCCGCCGAGCAGCACCGCCGTGGCGAAAACGTACAGCCCGGCGTTTATGTACTCGGCGCGGTTCCGGCTCAACCGCGGCCCGTACATTCGTGCCTCACGCGCCGATGCCAGCTTCACCATTTTAAGGTCTCTGCGTTTTCTCTACTGATCGACTTGGGATTTCAGTAATTTGTACAGAAATGTAGAGAAAGTTTTGTACCAAATACTTCACCATTTTATTGTTTGTATTTTGAGACTAGAATTAGCCAAGAACTGAGTGCAAATCTGAAAAGGTACGTGGCTTCGTGCATGGAGGCCGCGGTTTGATAATAGGCTGCTGGACGCGTGGCGGATCGGAGCTCAGCTTCTGAGTTTTAATGGTGGACCCCATCACCCCGTTTGGCCCGCGCCACGTGGAACCGCCTAGACACATCTTATATTCGCCTGGCCCGCAGAACTTAACTTTTCTTTTTCATTTTTTATTTTTTTTAGTATTTTAAACGGCGGACCCCACCCCAGCCCGCAGGCCCAACCCACATTAAAACCGGCTAGGCCCATCTCGTCTTCCTAGCCCACAGAATTTGTTTTCATTTACAATTTTTTTCTTTTTTACCAAAAAAGAAAAAAAAAAAAAAAGCTTCCTCTGCTTGACGCCGTCACAGCGCCCTAGCCTCTGTTCTGCAAATATGAAATTTGGAGCATCCTCATTGTACTGTGATTTATGGAACTTTGGAGCATCTGATACAGCAATTATGAACTGTATTGTTGAATTTGGTTCTGTTTATATGCCAAAAGTAAAAACTCTAGTTCTATGTATGCAACATATATTCATTGACCACACTCACAAAAGCTGTTTATTCTGTCTGTTCCTTTGTGATATATGGTTTTTGTTTATAAAGTTTCTTTACTGTTTGTTTAGTTTCTAGCTGAGCATAGAATTTGGTTTCTTGTTTAAGTTCCACAGTTTTGATTACTTGGCTAGTTGTACCTGAATATATATGTAAATGCTGAATATATAGGTTCACAGGACATATTCATTGAGATGTCTTTATGCACTGGAGAAGTGATTTGAGGTATTCTTCTTGACTTCCTCTAACTCTTTATGCTGATGATGCTATATAGACTGCTCTTGTTATTTTTTTTTTTTTTTGCTTTGGCATTATCAAATCCTAAGGTTATTCAGCTCTCTCTGCTGGGAATGGTAATTTTGATTGTTTGGGGAATAGACAATAAAAGAAAGTTCTCTTACTAAATTTTGAAGATACTACACAATTGACACACTAAGAAATTTATATCACAACAAAGACTTTAGTTACATTTTAGCTGCATTCACTGTTTCCTCTGGTAGTTATTGATACAAGTGAGGTGACTGACTAGTATTCTAAGTTTTTAACCCTCCGCTATTATGTAGTTAATGGTTCAGATACAGCTATTATTCTTAGAGATCTAAACTATTGGACAATACAAGCACAAAAAGAGATGGAGGATTAATTTATTTGAACCTTAGTACACTTTCTTCAACTTTTTCCATTTTCACTTTCACTAAGCACTATCTGCAGCTGTTTAGACTTTTCATCATTCTCTTCAAGATCCCATTCGTTTGGTGTTCCCATAGTTTTCATTGCCCTTTTCCTGTACTTGCAGTAGAGCAGTAGTTGAAATATGCCTAATGGGCTTCCAACCAGATTAGGCGACTGCCAAGTAGATAAAATATTGTGTTAGTTCCTTCATACCTCGATTTGTTACTGTAAAAGAAAGCTGGTTTGGCTTAATGTTTTACAAACCGCAAGAAAGAGATCATGTCCCAGTAGTCCGTATGCCATCCAAAGTGAACTAGAGAGGAATGAGAAGAAAGACAAGTAGAATGGCATGAATTCTACACTCTTTGTTGCAATCACTTGCTTCTGCAATTGTTATTTAAAGTAACAAGAATGAGGAAGGATCATAATGAATTTGAAAACAAGCAGATTACTCAGAATTTGTTAAATTTATCTGTGATCGAGTTCAAGAATATTAGATAACTTACCACAACTACCAGTGGAGAACCATACATGCTTACAGAGGCCACCAACCCTAGACTTCCAACAAATACCTTTCGATGATGGTGATCATGGAAAACAAAGGTTGAGATGCTCACAGTAATGAAGAACATGACGATAACAGGTATAAGAATTGCAATTACCTTCATCTGCAATTAATGAATATATATTCTCATCATATAACATTACACATGCATACATATTTGATTAGTGATTTCATACACCATGAAAGTTTCACACTAAAAATTAAACTTGCCTTTCTTGTACGTGAAGCAAACCATAAGTATATGAGAATGAATGAGAACTCGAGAAGAATTCCTAGACCATTGATGGTAACCACTGGAAAGTTTTCCCAGCCGCAGCTTACAACAGGCAATCCATACCAAGTATAAAGGAGACAGTTGAGCAGTGCAGTGATGTAAGGCACGCATGAAAACTCTTCTGTACTTTTCTTCCTTATGATCCTTGACATAGTCAATCTGCAAAGCATATAATAATGTGGTCAAAACTAACTCTCTGGATTGAATCAAATCAAAGTATTCAGTTTAATTAGGTAAGTAGCAGTTTGTAGACAAAATTACATGGGAGTTGAGTAAAGCAACAAAGAAGCAGCATTTCCTGCATGAAAGGAACAGCTTGCAAATTAGCACGGTATATTAAGTACTGGTAGCTTATTTCTACAACTAGTCATTTAGAACTCTAGTAAACATAGTAATGAAATACCCATCACTCCAGTTGCCAATCGCAGCCTCTCTCCCATGTTTTCTGTTCTGAGAAATAGTTAATATTAACACAAAACTAGATCGAAGACAAACAATCAAGACTGCAAGATATGTATATATAGACAGATGAGAAGAGAATATAGAAAATTGCAAGAAGTAGTACGTACTAGAAGTGCTGCATCACCTGCATGTGTCTTTTTAATCTTGTGGATGAAAATAACTGGCACTATCAAGTCTAGAACTTTTTTCTTTTCTTTAATTTAATTATTCAACGCAGACGTTGATCCTTGCAGACTGCTGTTAGTTTTTAACACTGAGATTGATTGGCATGAGCTACATTGCTAGTTGTTTTGGTTTCTGTAACGACTGGCAGATCATGTTATCAGATTTCATCCACTTTTTAGGAATATTTGGTTATATATGTCATATGCAATATTAAGTAAAAGCTAAAATTAAGTGGCTTCTGCCTTTTTCATTCTAAAAATGCATCTAATTTGTCAATATATGTTCTCGTAGTAGTAATTATGCATATATACCTAGAAGTGCTGCTTAGTGTTTTCTTTGATGGTGTGGCTTCCATTATTCATAACCAGGGACTAATCAGAACCTAACTATTGGCCTGTCAGCTGTGTTCTCTTATGTTCAACAAAAATATTGCTTGTAATTGACTTTCTTAAAAGGTAATGACTATTCATTCAAGAATTCAGAAAATAACTATTAACTTGTTGAATTCCAATGCAAGTGTTCATGTATAATGGTTGATAGTTTACCACAACTAATTGCACCCAGATATTTATCCTAAAAGAACGTTGGTGATAAGCTAGACATTACTTATTCCATGCACAGAATCATACATCACCAATGGTTCTAACTAGAACAAGCAGGTGAAGAACAATTTTTGTAATGGAATCCAAACAATTCCAAGTAAACTGTTTGGATTGGTTGCTTCCATGAAAAGACTATAATCTTTATTCCAACTCAAATATTAAGTGGGCAGTAGTGTTTCACTGTTTCTCATGGTTCTGAATTAAATAGAGCTGATGGGGAGGGAGGGAAATTTTACTTTCAGAGAAACTAATTCCTTCTTAGTCAAATATATGGTTCTTATATCCACAGCTCAAAGTGGAGGTATCCTTTTCTGTCCATTTAAATTGTATTTTCTTTTGTTCTTTTTGTTTGGGATGATGAAGGAAACCATTTGCTATGATTATTTTGGTGGAGCTGGATTGATTGGTTTAGAGGATTATGAGGTAAGCGAAGTCCCCCATTTATATATTTGTCTTTGCTCTAATAGTAATTAGAATATTTCCCTAATAGCCAAAACTGGGTTCGGGCTTCAGTTGGGATGTATAATATGCATGCACAGTTCTGAATGATATATATGAGATAACTGAAAACTGTTGGCAAATGCATGGTTTGAACACCCACTTGCTGATTAATACTGAATGATCGAGGAAGTGGGTTGTCGACACTCTGTTGCTGTGATCTACCAAATGCAAGTTCCATGATCTCTAACCAAAGTTGGATTCTCATGCTTGATCGATTGGTAGTTTTACATGTAAAATTTGTGGTTTCCAGCAAATGATGAGTCTATTATCAGTTGAGAATTCAGAATATATTCTCCACTGATACGAAAAATATGATCAAATTTAGTCTGTTGGTGATATCAAGCATATGTACTGATATATCCTTTACATTCATGATTTATGTAGATGTTCAAAAGCTGATGATCAACTTTGATAAAACACACATTCTAGCTATCAACAATATGAATAGTCAATTCAGAAACATGAAAATCTCAACCTCAACCCAGCATTCAACATGAACCGGGTGGTTTTTTTAGAAAGTATAGGGTGCCTTTTTTGTATATTATGCCTTTTTAATTAGCATTTAGTAACTGCTTCCTACATTCATGCATGTCCTAGTGATTTAGAAAATGGGATACAAGAAGATGCCTTCTTAAGCAGTAGAATTTGGCATTTTATGTTATGTCTCTGGTGATCTGCTTTTAGAGGTGAATAAATGTTGGTGTCCAAGGCTATGGGGTTGGTATCAGAATGGAAGAGATATATGAAAGATGCAAAGTGGCTTGCGTATGGGAAGCAACAATTTTAATGCTAGCTAGCTGCTTATGATCATCTTATCATAAACTTTCTGCTAAAAGCCTTACAAATATGTGGTTTCTGCTATGCTTAATGAAAATTAAGCTCTAAATAAATCAATCAGGTTAGCACTATCAGTGGAAATGAGTGTGTCACTCCCCTCAAGCTTATCCACAGAGAAGGATCTATGCATCAGACCAACCAAAGAGTGTGAGCAATCAATCAAGTCGGCATGAAAAGACATAATATTATTTCAAAATAATTGGATCTAACTTGCATTTCATCCAAGGAAAATAATATCAGAGAAAATCTAATAAGCTTGTTACACTTACTCAGCTGTTCCCTAGTTCTTAGTTTCTTACTGAGTAGACTGTAGAACAGTATAGCTGAGAAGTTCCGCTGTGTATATATAGGAACTTCTCAGCTACACCTGTAGATTTGCAGTCATCGAAAATTCCTTTGTTATAGATCTGAAACATCCCTCTGTCTTGTGCAACTCTAGAAAATAATTGAAGAATTCCATACAAAGGAGGCTAATTATAAAAGCGAACAATCATCATATATGTATGCACCTTTTTACCAAAATTGTATTCCTTAGTTATAACTACTTGACAGATATGGATCAGAAACCAATGCCACCTTCATGATGGTGATTCAAGATTTGGGTGATAGTTCTGGTGGGTTATGTATTCTTCCCTGGGGCTTCCCAACTTAACTAGGAAAACAATAACCTCCATTTCCACCTGCTTGATGGCATGATGACCAAAGAAGACCGGTGTTCAAATTTTTGGGTTTCCCATGTATGTATGTATGTATGTATGTATCACTGCACTACATATTGTCTCTTGAATTTTTGGTTGCATATATCAATGTTCGCTGCTTATGATCATCTAAATCCTAATTATCTTCTACTTAATTCGCCACTTATTTCTATGTTTTTGTATTAGAACAGTGCTGTTATCTCTTTTACAACCCTACCACGCATTGAAGATCTCTATACGTTATTGACCTTTTTTCTTCCCTATTATCATTGATGATATCGAACAAGACTCCGTCATTATTTTCCCAAATGGCTGGATATGCAACAAGGCATCTAGGTTCCCTGTCTCGTAGTAGTTCATTATTGCCTGAAAGAAATTTATACATGGACAGTTTCATAACATTCATTATGTATCGTCATCTCTCCTTTCTGGTCATAACGTAGTTGATTGAGAAAATGAATAATTCATCATGTTCAGTGTTTTATTTTTCCCTGAAGGAGTTCATCGATAGCTTATAATGCCAGTTAAGTATGAAATACTAGTTTATGTGTAACAGAAACATAATTATATTTTATATACCATACTATTCGATTATAGTACCGTATCAGTAGATTATAGGTTTGATTTATGTGTAATAGACACCTGATTATATACCATGGTGAATAAAGAAGAACTACTTTGCTCAGAACTTAAAGGGTTGTCTTTTGAAAAATGCATGCTTACCTTTTATGATGGCACTCATGGCAGAAGCCAGTTGATTTAGTAAACTGTAAAAGAACATAAAGTACTGTTCCTTACTCATACTGCATGTATATGCTGACAAAGAATAAGGGGTAGATTATCCTTTTGGTATATATAAAGCTGCAGGAAGTTTGTAGTTTTGCTTTTTTTTCTGTTTATATATGTTTATTTGTTGCCATAGTCCATCTGTTCTTTCTTTTTTGCTTCCTCTGATACCTGTGTTTTCAACTACAAGTCTACAAAGACAAGGAGTCAACAAACACACAAACAGTCAGCATTTTCTAGTTTGTTGGCGTGGGCAGTGTTTGTAGTCTAATACTACTGTTTACAAACTTTTTGGTTGTAGCATCTGCTTCAAGAATTATACCCTTATATAAATTCATCTGGATTCAGCTCTAGCACACCTATATTTATAATATTGTATATCTATCATATCTCTTATCACCTCCAGTCCTCCCCAAGCTGTCCTAACCTTCTACTGTATATTTCTGGTTTATCATAATCCTTTTATCTTTCTTTCTCTATACCAAGGTTGATGCAAACAATGGACAAATGTCGTCGTAAACGACCCAAAATCACTACTTCCGATCAGTCTGAAGGTTGGTAGTAGTTTCTTCATTTCCATATATATATATTAGATTTCTGCACTCAATTCTTTAGTTCCACTGGATTTTGGAAACTTAAATTCTTACTTCCTAGCTTGCTTGGCATGCAGAGATTGTCAGCATTGAATGGGAATTCATTCATATGAGTGAGCAAGAAGAAGATCTCATCTACAGAATGTATAGACTCGTAGGAGAAAGGTAAACCTCTAAAGCTAGCAAGTTGCTGTAGTTAGTTTCGATATCTTAGCACTAAGATGCCACTGTTTTAGAGCTTAAACATCTAGCATTATTGGAAACATTGATGGAGGAAGAGATCACTAGTAATCAATTCAATGTTTACTCATATGTATTATTTCAGCTATAGCTAGCCATAGTTTCAATCCTGTATTTTTGGTCCACTTTGTTAGTTCATGAGTCTCTTTCCCATTCTGCCTAAAGTTGTAAAGTTTGTCTTTGAAATTACATGCATCTAACTTTTAAATGCCATGAAACTATCTCCTGCACAAGAGAACAACGCTGCCAGCACAAAGAAATTTTGGCTTTCTCACTCCAGTACAATACACGAAGCTTCTTGCTAGATTGCAGACCAAGCATAACCACATATTGAACCACACATCTGACATCTCTCTTAACATTATTCACATGGGATCATATTGTTTGATAGCACTTAGGCTTGCTCACTCTTGTTTGATGCATCTATCTACTTCAATCAAGCAATAGCATTTCTCTTCAGCTTAAAATGTCTGAAACTAGTAATCATGAGTTCAAAACATTCAAGATGCACGATGTGAGCTTTCGTTTTCTTGGTTTCAGGTGGGACTTAATAGCTGGTCGGATTCCGGGTCGAACAGCAGTAGAATTGGAGAGGTTTTGGATAATGAGACATTCTGACATGTTTGCTGAGAAACGAAACAAGTATAAGAAAGAAAACTCAAAAACTGTTCTGCATCGAACTTTCAATGGATTTGGATAGTCGGCTTCCCTTCCCCTGGTTTCTGTGGCTTCTGATTTTGTGCAGTGATTGATGTATTTCTCAATGCAATTCTTAGCAACTGTCTTGTAAAAAAACTTGTAAAATTAAATGGCAAAGGTAATGTTCAAGAATCATGATCATGATGGTGTACCAAGCCTAAACCCGCAACTGTCATAGGTCTCATACTTTTCAGTGTACTGAATGCATTCTCTACAAGTGTGGAATATAGTTGTATAGATGGACCATAAGTATTACATTTCATGTATTATATACATGGGTATACATGTGGAATCTCAAGCTCATACCATCGATTCTGTAACTGTAAGAATTCGAGAGTGTGAGATTTCTATGTTGACTGTGTCGATCACTTTAGACTACGGTACAAACGACTAGTATACAGCAGGATGATTGAGATGGCCATTAGAGATAAAACCAAAGTTGGAAAACTGTAAAGGAGAACTGAGAGTAAGCGTATTGTAGAGTGACGATTACTTCAGACTATGTATCTGCGAAGATAGTCTACTCGGGCTGGATGCTTGAGCTTCATGAGGGCCTTAACTTCATGCTTCCGAACCATTTCTCTTGAAATATTTAAGTTTCCAGCTATCTCCCCTAATGTTCTGTCGCCCTTGCCATCGAGGCCGTATCTCTGTCTGATCACCAAGCTTTCCTTTGGCTTCAGGGAATCAAGCTGGTAGACAATTTCCAGTGGAAGTATTAGTTACCACTTACGACATGAATGGGGTTGTATCAACTTTTGAATACAATGCAGTAAAGTCTAACATGGCAAATGGAGAAGGAAAATTGAAAGTTTCAAACAACATTAAGCCTCTCCTACCCTACAATGGAACAAGGCCTCTTCAAAAATATACACTAGAGTTGACAATCAGTACTATTAGACTTATTGAGTAACTTTGAGCTTTGAGAATTCTATAAGTGTATATAATTGAGGACAGTGATCAAAGAGGAAAAAGTAATTACCACATCATCAATAGCAAGCCTGAGAAGAGCAGGTTTCCGCCGGTTATCACCATCAACGCCGTCAACATCAGTAATCCCGTTTATAAATTCTTCTTGTGTGACTGAATGCCTTGAATTAAGAGAGAAGACAGGCTTTGAGGCCCTCATTACTTCATGATACCTCTCAGGGGAAATTCCAACCTTTTCAATTATCTCATCTTCTGTTGGCATTCTTTTGAGCTGAACCAACATTTCAAGCCTAGCTTTCTGGATTTCTGCCCTGACCTGCATTAGAAACCAGGAACATGTCATTACAATTACTTTCAAGGAGCTCATATCAACCACTATGCTACTGTGAACAAAAATGTCAGTAACTTATCTTAGGGACTTCGGTAGCAAGAAAGCTTACCGACTCAAGGCCAAAGGAGACACGAGTAAAGCTTGATAGTGTCATGGAGCGTATGATGGCATGCCTGATCCAGAAAAGACCATATGTGGAAAGCCGGAATCTTCTTTGTGGTTCAAAGCGATCAATTGCCGTGATAAGTCCCTTCACTCCTGCCTGGCAAAGGTCTTGAAATTTTGGACCATTTGCAAAGTCTTGAAAGTATTTGTTAATGACAAATAACACAAGTCGGAGATTGTGCTGCAATAGATTAGAAACAATCACCAGTTAATTTCTGTGCACTCACATATGAAGCCAGACATTCTGATTTAGTAAAACCGCTACTTAAGCAAACTAGGCATTACATACCTTGATGAGTTTGTTTCTTGCAGCTCGACCAACCTCCAAGTGCCTTTTCACTTGAACCACACTCATATTTGTCGCCTCAGCTAGTTCACCCTTATTTGGTTCTCTCCCCAAATCTTTTTGCAAAATCTCTTTCACTTCAAGAAGACCCTGGATCAAGACAACATAACATAATTCAGCAGCAA
Source organism: Fragaria iinumae (assembly GCA_009720345.1). Classification (NCBI taxonomy): domain Eukaryota; kingdom Viridiplantae; phylum Streptophyta; class Magnoliopsida; order Rosales; family Rosaceae; genus Fragaria; species Fragaria iinumae. Next base: position 25,488,995 of record CM019123.1, on the reverse strand, counting down.
AATACCACACACACAAACACCTTGACTAGCCAATTTTCAAAATCAAAGCTGCCACAAATTAGAAAATTGAGAAGCCTCACCTTCATAGGTTGCATTAGCTTGAACAACCAAGTATGCTCAGAGGAACTAAGAACAGGAGGAATCCTCATCTTTTTCCAATCTAAACTGACAAGATCAGTTGAAGCCGAATACTCCCTTACAAGCTCCTCCATCATCTCATTCTCACTCTTTTTATCTTTTCTCTTTCGAACTACTGAAGCAGCCACTTTCTCATCCTTATTCCATTTCAATGCAACCCTTTTATCAAGACTCAATCTTTTAGCCTTCTTTGTCACGCTCCTAACCACAATGTCATCGCTTGTTCTCTTCTCTACTTTGTCATCAACTTCACTGATCTTCTTCCTCCTTTTGCGACCTCTCTTGATCATCAAGCCATCTACATTTTCCACATCCGAAGTTTCAGTCTCGGGGCTGCGCTTGTACAGGTTTTCCAGCTTGGCAGCAGCTTCATTGTAATCCAATTCCAAATCACAAGTAGGAGCCTCCTCTATCAATGCAGCTTTTACACTCTTGGGGAGCTTTCTAGCCTTCCCTAGTCTCTTTTGTACCTTCTTTCCTGTTTCTATTGGCAAAGGTACTTTCTCCTGAGGCGCAACCAAAGCTTTCTTGTCGGATTTATCTGTTCTAAAGGCAACAATCAACGGCTTTCTCAATGTGGATCTCTGACTCGACACCAAGTTTGTGCTCAATCCTAATGGAGTCCTAGAAACTGAACTAGAAACCGTCACAACTCCCATAAGTTCTAATTCCAATACAAGAGCTTTATTTATACACAAAACCTGCAACAGAACATAAACAAATGAAACCATTTAAGCTCATTCCATGTCTAACAACACTATTGCTACTTCACCAAGCACAACTTAGAAATTAAATCATCACTTTTAATTATCTGATCATCAAAAGGCAATTTCCATATCTGATCACTCTAAATCACAGATTCACAACTCCTATAAGTTCAGATCAATCCAAACCTCACAGTTTACTAAACTCTCTCATTCTCTTCACCACCAAAAACCCTCAAAACCCATTAGCATATAAGATTTCAGACCCTTACATCAATCTTACATGCAGGAACACAACTCAAACATTCAGAACACTACTGATGAGTACGTGATCAGCAACAAGTACAACAACTTAAGAAGCAACTTTCATGTGAAACAAGAGCTTCAGTTGCTGAGAATCATACCTCAGCCAATGTCCAACTGCTCGATCAGAAGCCAAGAAATCTCGAAGAATCTGGGAACCAAGAAAAAGAAAGTTCGATTCTTTTTGTTTGTTTTGGTACACAAAAGTTCGAGACTTTAAAACGAGGCACGTAAATATGGGAATTACGGTGACCACAATAAACTCCGGAATACGGACGGTCCGTGCTGTTAGTATGCCAATCCGACGGTACGGAGTTGCCCACGTAGGCCGTAAAAGACTGGTTTTGCAGTAGAAGAGGGTGACGTGGGTGGTGCTGGAACAGAGAAGGGGGGGGTGTGAAGGTTCGGCGTGGAGGCTTCTTAGTGGAGGAGACGATATTTGGTAAACGAGTGGACTATTGTCGTGACACATGGGATTGATATTACTGGATGTGGGACCTGGCTGAGTGTGGTGTTTACGTTGCTCAATAAGAGCCATTAATTGAAACAACAAATACAATTCTACATTTGCTTCATTGTTTTTTATTTTATTTTAAGTAATTAAATCTTTAGTTTTTTTAAACCTAATCAATGGAGACGTTTGAAGCATATTCATCATGAAGCAAACTTTGTTGCTTTGTTGCGGATACGATTATGAATTCAGGGCACAATGTCTTTGTTTGCGCTCGTTGCGTTTAATTTTAAGCATCTTAGTGTTAGTTGTTGATAATCAGAAACCTCCACAAAGGCTATCCGCTATTATTTTCTTTACATTTATGAAATAAAGTACCATGGTTGTAACTGTAATTTTCTTTTGGCATATTTGCCAATTTAATATCCTAACTTTTACTTTGGTGTCAATTTGCTACCCTAGCTTTCATTTCAGTCAATTTGCTACCCTAGTTTTTCATAATTAGCCAATTATTACATGTTTGTACCTATTTTTTACACATCGGCCCACTAGGCCGAAATCGTTGGTTGCAAGGAAAAGCATAACATTTAATGATAATTATGCGATTATTTCGTATAATTATCATCATCGTTATTGAGATTCACCGAAATTCATTATTTTGGTATTAACATCAATACATACCCAATTTTGGAGCAACGGAGATATATGGCAACAAATGTTATTCTATGGTTGATCGGAAGCATTAAGGGGCAATATTTCAAGATATATTAATTCCCTCAGTTAGCAAATCAAGGAGAATGAGGTCAATATAGCAAGAACTTATGGGAGTTTATTCAGTCATTAAGTCAGAAATTCATTTAACTTGATTGTAATTCCCTTCCTTAACTTGATTGTTTGAACTGTATAAATATGACCTTCAATACCATTGTAAAGGGTCCCCGACCAACACAAATAACACTTCAATACAATCTCAAACACTTCAAATTTTCTACGAATTCTCTACAATATCAATCTTTTCATTCATGTTCTAGCCTAGTTTTCTTCTTCTTCTTATCGTTTTCTTTACATTTTGCACTTTACTTTCATGTACTTTAATTCCTCGTAATTACTTCATGCAATTTACCTTTCATGCAATTTAAATTTTTGCCTGTAGATTCTTGTTCTTTTACTTTTCACACTTTACTTCTCACAAATATTTATTAGAAAACAAAAAAATAGAGTCATTACCGGTGAAAACACCGAAAGTCCTTGCAACAAAGGCAAGAGAACCTAAAGGCCGAGACGGTTCCTTCCTTGGCCTACAATCACTTGGAAGAAGTCAGATCAAGCGTAATAAATTTAATAAAAAACCTCGCTTGGTCAATAGGCCGTGAGTTGGCATGCCCGCGCATAACCAAGAAGGACGATTGATCTCAAGACCCTCGGCCTCTCTTTTCGGACGAGACGATTTTTGAGCAAACACTACCCTAACTATTAAATCTGCCAATTTGCTACATTTCCATCAAATTTGCTACTTTAGGCTTTCAAGATTAATTAATTTACTTATCAAAATTTCAATATCGACCAACTTTAACTTTTGATTTTCAGAATTAATTAATGTTTGGATGAATAAATGAACAAAATAAAATGACAAAAAGGTAGGTAGCAAATCGGTAGAAATAATAGTTAGGGTAGCAAATTGGCTAATAATGAAAAGTTAGGGTAGCAAATTAGCTGAAATGAAAGCTAAGATAGCAAATTGACACTAAGGTGAAAGATAGAGTAGCAATTTGGCTAAAAAGCTTTTTCTTTTGTTTGGAAAAAAAAAAGGTTTTTGTTATAGTCAGAAGGCCCAATTGGCTGGGTATGGTAGGCCCGAGTGTATAAATTGGGCTCTCTGGTGACACAACATAGCCTGTTGCGAGTCCAATTGTATTTTTATATGCAATTTCCTCTATTTTTTTGGAAATAAAAAATAATAACTGAAAGAACAAATATTTCCTAGTTATACATGATGTTGAAGCTTGTCTCATAAAAATACTTTCCTTCTCAAATTAATCCCTCAAATCAACAATATTGTTCTTCTTTGATTTGGTCGGAGGAAAGGAGAATGATTAAGGTCGTGACCAGCGGTGCTTTTGTTCCAATATATTCCACGCGGCCGGTCAACCACTAGGACTATGTATAATGGAACCCAGAACATATCAATTTCATCCAGAAGGTTATATATATGCGCATATAATAGCTATCTTGCGGCTGAAAATTCTTTCTATTTTCTCATTTTCTGGGCATCCCAGATTGCTAATTCATCATATGAAGTTTAGCTGATTCACCAAGCACTTCTATCCCAATAATTGGTTTATTTTGAACTGGTCCAAATTTCTCCTCGTATAACAACCAAGTTTTTTAAGACCAAGTTTTGTGTTCATAGTTAAGTATATGGTCAATCACTGACATATATAACAGAGTTTATTAAGACCGATCGATCAGTATGCTCGTCGTGTATTGTGATCTTTGTCCCTATCAGCAGAGGAAAAATCTAGACCCTTATTAAGGTGGGTTATATACCCAGATGAGCAATAGGTCTCGTACATGTATGTTTTTAGCTTATTTAACTAGCTAGATTGTCACCCATCAAATTACATCATCATGTCAAACTAAAACTCGAAAAATTAGATCATGTATATGAGCCAAACTAATTAAGATTGGAGTTACTGATATAATTATACAATGAAAGCGAATTTAGTGGCATCCACGTCCATATACCAACTTGTGTACGGCCCTCTTTACAGGGTTGATTCTGTACACTTGTATAGAGGTATATATGTACGTAGAAGAAGACGTAGTTCTTGCCATATATAGCCTTGTATTTTAGGGCTTTAGTGATAGGAGGAAATAGTTAATTCATTTCGGAGGACTTAGACTGAGAGCTGAAGGTTCCAAAACCCTAAAATAATGTCGTCGGGGAGAAGCTTATGCATGTATCATGCCAAACCTTGATAAGATCCCACAATGAAAACGTACGTACATATAAAATTTGATAGAATCTAGCTACTCGGTCTTTGTTATTTCAACTCGATCGACTATATATCATTATATGATCTATATCCCATGAATCTAGAGCTGCCCTAACTAGTTCCAAAATATGCTTTCACTTTGAGAAACTAAGTGGGTTTGTTTGTTGTGAACTTATCTAGAACCATAACTACATGTTCATACCCAGAATGGAGAACCATGCATGCATGCATACTCTCGATCATGTATGTTTCCACTTTCAAGTTTCAACACGCCCTTTAGCCAAGCTCGAGTCTCTACGCGTTGCAACCAGGGCCGGTCCTGGGGCTGTGCTGGTTGTGCAGCCGCACAGGGCCTCCAATTTCTGGGGTACAAATATAAAAAAGTCCCTAACATGTAAATGGTTGCAATTGAAGACCAGTTGGTTACAGCGTGTTATTTTTATGGAAACCATCCTAGTTTGAGTCCTCCTTTCCACAAGTTAGTTGGTAAAATTATGGAAACCACCCAAGTTTGAGTCCTCCTTTCCACAAGTTAGTTGGTAAAATTATGGAAACCACCCAAGTTCGAGTCCTCATTTCCACAAGTTAGTTGGTTTTTACCTTTATTTCTTGTTTTCCTCCTTTTTTCAGCTGTTTTTACTTTTTGCCCTTCTTTTTCCTATTTTTTTTATCTACTTTATCTCCTTTCTTTCCGCCATTTCTCTTTGCTATTCTTATTGTAACACTTCTTTGTTTGCTTTCTAACGATTTTTTTTTTTTTGCTTTCTATTCCGTCTGCTAGTTCTCTTTTTTAGGGGAAGACGCCTAACCATTCATATTATTAATAGAATGGATTATAGAGAGAACATAGTGCCTAAACTCCGGTTAAGTGTTAACAATTGAAAATTTTGAAATATCCTCACATAGAACATTCATGGATAATTGTATGAATCTTCTAGTTCTTATTGTTACATTATTATGCTAAACATAGTTATTTGATTGAAAATGTACTGCACTATTACTATATATATGAACCTGCTTATTCTAGGGTTGCTAGTTATTTTCTTTTCACGCTTCATTTGATCATGAGATGATATCAGTTCATGCTTATTTACATGTCCTATATGTCATTCCTAATCTATATGTAAGTATGTAACCTCATAATTTCCGAAGTATTGTTGATGCTATCACTTATTAAGGTTAGGACGAAAAACGATATTGTAATTGATGTTGCAAAAGAATCAAGACGTTGTTGGAGAGGCGCGACATATATTCTCTTGCGGTAAATATCAAATGCAAAATAAAATTGGCCACATCCCCTAAATTCGCACAGGGCCTTTGGTTAGGACGAAAAACGATACTGTAATTGATGTTGCAAAAGAATCAAGACGTTGTTGGAGAGGCGCGACATATATTCTCTTGCGGTAAATATCAAATGCAAAATAAAATTGGCCACATCCCCTAAATTCGCACAGGGCCTTTGGTTACTCAGGACCGGCCATGGTTGCAACTGCTATTTACTGCTTTTGAACTTTGAAAATACCTATAGTTATACATAAAGAGAATTACATACTCTCGAAAAAAAACTTTTTCCGGAATGGATGGGTGCACAAACAAACCTAAACCACCATACTCATAATATCAACACATTTTGAAGACGAAATATCAACATATTTCTATTTTCTTCAAATTTATACATATGAAAATGTTTAACTCAACGATCAACTTACCTATACGTACGTTGAATGGTAGGCATGTTTTTCCTTCTTTCTAATCACAGTTAACTTGTTATTACCAATCATCATGTTTTCCCGTATTGGGTTTTGGGCAAGAGCTAGCTTCTGTCTCTTCAAAAATAGGAGATCCAAGCCAGTTCCTGCCGAGAACGTAAGCAAAGGTTTTGGGGTGACGCCATCACTTTCACCCTGTAAAATTTGGTAGGAGATACTACTTGGTGGTAACATACCAACAACGCGGAACTGAGTTTGAAGATTCTTGGTCTCCTTCTCCTCCTAAGCGATCTTGGTTCCTGATAATATGTATCGCTGACTTTCTTCTTTTGCGTTTCTTCAAATCAAAAAGCGATATGAGAGACATGGAAATGTCGGGTGTTGTTGATCTTGGCATATGTGTAGCGTGTACGTAGCTTTGATTGGAAGAAGCTCTCTCTTGCTTTATATGGCTGAATTGGTCAGCAATTGGACCTCTTACTCCTCTTTGAAATCTCACAATCCCTTCCACTTGCAATGACCAAAGACCGGTCTTCATGAGGAAAATCAACTCCACTTGGATTTTGATTTGATTTTCTCTCAGTCAAACTTCATCTATCTCTCAACTTCATTCCCTCACTTCCTAAAACATTCAAATACAAGCTTAAGCCTTTCCTTAAATCCTCATAACCACCTCTCCTCCTTCCTCAGGTCTTATTAGCCGTCACCAATCCAAAAGCTTCCCAAAACAGAATACACCATGCATTCTCAGTAATCTTTCCTGTTTTGCTTCTTTAGTGGGTTACTCGATCAGTTTTTTGGGCACTCCTGAAAACTTGAGATTTGCCAACTTAGAGTCAATTACACTGCTTCCAAGTTCTTAAAGGTAGAAACTTTTGGAAACCCAGTTCCAGTTTTGGCTAAATTCCCATTCTTTCAAGTCTTTTTCCTTAGTTTGCTACTTGTTTAAGTTAGGTGAGGTTAGAGTTGCACAATCCATGCTCTAGCTTGCTAGTTATTAACATAGAAATGGACAAGTACTATAACATGGGAGTGAACTGGGAGCAAAAGACAACTCTTGTAAATGAGCTAACACAAGGCAGGGAGCTAGCTAGGCAGCTGCAGATCCATCTCAATGCTACATCAACTTTGAATCCTTCTGCGAGCTCTCAAACAGCGTTGGCTCGCGAGGTTCTGATCCAAAAGATCATATCTTCCTACGAAAAGGCGCTTTCGATTCTCAGTTCTAGCAGCTCCTCACCCCCAGTTGCGGTAGCAGTAGAGCAACAACACCAGCAACAACCTACATTTACAGTAGCTGCTGCCACAGGTGTTGTTACAATCCGTATGGCTAACTCCCCACCTTCGCTAAATGGGAGTCCTCAGAGTGAGGACTCTGATGACCACAAAGATCCCTCTAAGAAAAGGTTAGTGATTTAGTTCCCTCATTTCAATTATTTGATCACAGGACAAAAATGTGCTTCTTATAGTCCTAGTACGTCAAGACATATTATAGCTACAGAAGTAAATCTGATCAATGTTGAATTTGCTAAAATGAATGCAGGAAAGGTCTAGCACGGTGGACCAAACAAGTAAGAGTAACATCAGGTATGGGGCTTGAAGGGCCTCTTGATGATGGCTTTAGCTGGAGGAAGTATGGCCAGAAGGACATTCTCGGAGCCAAATATCCGAGGTACCTATATTTAGGACATGTTCTTCATATGAAACCAATCTATGTTTCTTGCCTTTAATATTAGATTGTGTTTCTGTTGGGTTGCAGAGGGTATTATAGATGCACTCATCGAAATGTTCAAGGTTGCTTGGCCACAAAACAAGTGCAACGCTCCGATGAGGACCCAATGATCCTCGAAATTACTTACCGAGGAAGGCACACTTGTACTCAAGCAGCCTCCACCACCGTAACTAGTCCTCCTCCAAAACCAATGTCACCATTGCCTGAGCAAAAACCAGAACCACCAAAGATCAATCAGCAGCCTCAACATAATATGCTCTTAAGCCTCCCCGAAGGCCTCAGGGTCATAACCGAAGGCCTAGAAACTAGTCATGATCGTCGTGACGAATTAGTATTCTCCTCGTTTAACAACAATTATGTGGGAAATTTTTCTCCTCCATTAACTATGCCTACAGCTTCAACTTCTGGGACAAACTATTTCTCTGCAATGTCTCAGCAAGACTTTGGTGGCAACCAAAATCTGCAGTTCAGCGCTGCGGCCGAGCCTCATGATATAATCTCAGCTGCTACTTCAGCTACCAACTCTCCAACAGTTGGTATAGATTTTCCATTTGCTCAAGCTGATCATCAGATATTATACCCCAACTTCACTTTTGATGATCCTGGATTTTTTCCCTAATCTCCTACACATAGCTTCCCAAAGTAACATAGAAACTGAAGCACATTAGCTTGTACAAGCATTTGAGGTAGTAAGGTCGCATTTTAGAAGTAATATTTTGCTGTAAAATGCAAAAACTTAAAGAAGCAGCAAATTTAGGACTTCCATTTGTGCTTAATTAAGGTAAAACACTTTCTAATTCCCCTGTCTTAGGCTTTAGCTTGTAGTTGCGGATATGTTGTGCCAAAGAGTACTACAATGTTGTGTAATTTTTTCCAATTGAATAGCATTTATCTTCATTCAAGAAAGAAATGCCATTTTATTACAACAATTGAATTATGAGCACACCTCAAGAAAGGCTGGCCCTTTTATTACACCTTAAATTGTTCTACACACCATTTAAACAAGGCCCAGTTGGCCCAATTAAAGGTAGCAGCTAAAACCTAAAACCCAAGAAAGCTGTTCATCTGTGTTCCCTAGTAATTTCATTGAACCCTTCGCCGCTTGGCAATCGGGATTTGATGATCGAAACCAGAACTTGAAGCCACCATCGAGTTTTCGAAGCATGAAACAGCAGCAGAAGGAAAACCAGTCTCGAAACTCATCATGGCATCGGCAGCTGACGATGTCTGAGCCACATTGTAATAGCTAGTTGTGGGATTTGAATTTGCAAATGGTTTCTGATTAAAGCTTCTAGTATAACCATTGATCATGGAAACAGGTGGGATTTTAAAAGGTTGCTGCAACGGAGGAGGGGGGTTTCGCCACCGGGGCAATGGTGGACCGGCAATAAGAAGCGTCTGAAGCAATGGACCAGCTTCCTTAACAGCTTGCATGAGTTTCCCTATTTGAGGTAAACTCTTTCCTTTAGCAAAATCGTCAACTATTTGAGAAGCTAGATCATCAGTTTGAGCAGACATGGTAACATTAGTAGTGTTCGGATTAAATTGTTGAACCATAGTAGGCAGCTTCATCACATTAACAAAACCCATGGTGCTTGAATTAGGCATGTTGATGTTTGCGAACTCTGGTGAAGAAACTGCATGATCGAATAAGGAATCAACAGAAGAGGGACTGTTGGATTCAGTTAAGCTAAAGATTGCTTTTGTGGTCGATTGCATCAAGATTTGGGGGCTGACAGGCTGGCCTAGATGATTTGCGTGCAATTGACCAACTGGAGTAGAACTGGGGTTTATCTTCTCAAAGATATTCTTCAGCTGGTTTCTAGCTTCGTCTCTTTCTTGGTATGCAACCTCTAACAAATTGAGTAGGTTTGACACATTTTCTTGACTCTCCGTAACTTTGCACTTTACTGATTCTAGTTCAAGACTGGAGTACATGAGCTCCTTCTTCAACTCCTCAGTGCTCTGCATGCCAATTCAAATCAGATATACTTTTGGTTCATATATAATCGAGTATGATCATAAAATCCTAAGAAATAAGATGAATAGAACAAACGATTCTCAAAAATCTTAAGACCTAGCACACTAATGAATTGTAATCAATAAAACAAGAATTAATACAAGTTATTTGCCCTCTTTCTGTTAAAATATTCAATTGTAAAGATTATTCACCATTAATGGTCAAAACAAGAATATCAATAAAATCTACCCACACAGCACAGATCACTGATTTGAAATCAGCAATAGGCCATACAAACTAAATGGCCTATATATATGTATGTATGTGTACCAATTGTACCAATTCATCAATATGTACCAATTCATATATATATATATATATGTGTGTGTGTGTGTGTGTGTGTGTGTGTGTGTGTGTGTGTGTTACTCAAAGATTCAATTAATTGATAATAGTTAAAGATATATTAGCCGAAGATACTTATTCAAAACATTTTATTTTGGTTAGAAATTGAAAACAATATGTACATTCAAAAAACCCTACCTCTCAATGAGATGAAGGCCAGGACGTGCATGCTTACAAAACTATAGAAGCACCAGAGAAAACCCCAGCAAATACATAATCATATATTTGATAATCTTGGTAGTATAAAACTATAGATTGAAATTGACAAGGGAGAGATCGAATCTTAAAAACAACAAAGCTTAATGGTTAGATTGGGAAGATCTATCAATGACAAACCCTTACATTCATCTTAAAGAACTGGATACAAATCGAAAGATATCAATGAAAAAAATCCAAGAACATAAATTGAATTGGGACGTAACAGCAAAACCATGATATAAATCACATATTTAACAGAAACTAAATGGCTCACCTCTTGATATGTAGTAGTCCATACTGAACCCAACTCCTCCATAGTATGAGAATCACCCTCTTAGATCTTCAAGCAAAAACAGAAAAAGAAATCTAGGCGAAAAAAAGAAAATGAGATAGTCAGGAGTACTTCATCTGAGTTATTTTATAGAAGAAAAGAAGAGTCATGTATATTAGATAAGAGAGTAAAAGCCTCCCATTTCACGTCAATGGAATGAGGATTCATAAGGAATGCATAAACTTTCCTTATGAATTAGAACCAAATTCATTTTGGCGGATTCCAGCTTTGGAAATTTTGACTCTCTTTCTTTAGTGGTGAAATAGAATTCTATTCAACTTTCTTTTCATCATTCGAGAATTTTGTTTCTTACCAAAAAGAAAAACAATTCATATGTAAGTCATAAATTTTCCGCGGTTTTAATTTCATTTATCTATTTGACTGTATATGCAATATAAATACTTTCCATACATGCAGTTTGACTTTCCATATATTAAAATGAACTCTCTTTCCTGCGGCTCTTTGATGAAATCAAGGCTAAAAAGAGGAATATACTCTTGTAATGAACCATGATATGAAATGATATATGTTTTGGCTAGGTTCCGAGCAACATCCTTATTTAATGAGATTTGGTAAATTATCATTTTGGGCTCGTGTCAACTGAAGTTTGTTTTCGGTAAATAAAAATGCAATTGTACAATAATAATGTGTGTGTGTATATATATATATATATATGAATCATTTTCAAAAAAAAAGATATCCTTACTTTAGTTAAGGTACTGATGATTTCTTATTAGACCCACTTTTCAATCACATTTTCTCATTTTAACAGTTCAGTTAAATGAACGTACGGTTCAGAATGAACAGATTCGGTCCGTTCATTGATTTAATACACTTTCGATATCTTAATGATTACCAAATTAGCTGAAAATTTGCAGAGATGATCAAGTCATGTATATCTAAATACTGAAAGGCTATGATGATAAAATATGATAAGAAAGTGAGTCAAATTAAGGAAATTCGTACCTTAATTAAGGTAAGAAGATCCTTATTTATATATAGAGTATGGATTTAGAGAGGATCTCCTTAAACTCTTAAAGTAAGGATGTTTTTAGTTCTAACATATATTTTAACAATCAAAGTCACTCATTCCCTAGTTACTTACCCATATATGAATCTTATAAAAAATTAGCCAAAATGAAAAACGTTTAACATTTGATTAACACAATATTTGTTTTAATTTTATTTAACGGTCTACAATTGTTTTCATCAATTTGAATGACCAAATGATTATGGAATTAGTTGAAATTTTGTAGAAATGTTTATTGGATATGAATCTAAAAGATCAACGGTTGAGATCGTTAAAAGAAATCATTTACTAATGTAAAATAGTATAAATCCTCAAATTCTTAAAGTAAAGAGGTCCTCGATCTTTAAATCCTCCATATATATATATATATATATATATATTAAGTGACATGAAAATTCATCATCTTCCATCAACATACCTTTAAGATTAGGGTCCTTCACACAAAAAAAAAAAAAAAAAAAACTCCATATATATATATATATATATATTAAGTGACATGAAAATTCATCATCTTCCATCAACATACCTTTAAGATTAGGGTCCTTCACACAAAAAAAAAAAAAAAAAAAAAGATTAAGGAAAACGTAAATTATTTGAGATTAATTACTTACTTTTTGTAACAAATTTAAACAATGTTAGATAATTGTTTCTTATTTTCTAATTGTTGAGATCAAATGTACTACTGTCGAGATTGGTTACACTAGAAGTACTTGTCACAACAGCCTTTATGTATGGATTTCCATAGAAGAATTTACAAATCGCAAACCAAATAAGGCATGCTGACAGCAGGATCAAACTGGAATGAGAGTTCCGGCCGGTTTATTTAAATATTCACAAGATGACCCAACAAGTGAAAGGCAGAGATGATGGGAAAATATATTTAGCTAAGATGGTTTCTTGAACAGGAGCTAAGATGGTTTGAAAGAGGATTTTGATTGAGAGCTACCGTGGTCCATCTATGTTTCCTAGGGTCAAACATGTCGCCTAATCGATTAACCAAAACGAGGGATTCCACAACATACCAATGCATTTTGTTACAAAAGCAATTTGGCCCCCCACTCTAGTATCCACAATAAACGTTGTAATAGTTGTATGTCTATTGTTAGAGTTTGCTCTCACTAAGAATTGTAGGTGATCATGAGCTAGCTACGACTATATTCGCCAAGCTAGGTTAGCAGGGATATTACATAAAGGTATGCCATCATTATTTATGACATTTATTTTAGAACTACCCGCTATACCCAATAATTGTAGGGCATGCACCCAATATCGTTGGTTCCCCAGCAACGACAACAATGCTCTCACTCGATCAGCTGCCCAAACGATATACCTAGATATGTTTTGGTCCTCGCTACTACTAGCTGGCTATGAGTTAGAACTACTGTATGTGATTAGGACATGATTTCGATCGAGCAGCCACTGTTGATATCAAATATTTATTGATTGTGGAGATAGTAAAATTTAACGACAAGAGAAACTTCTATAGTTTGCCCATTGCATTCATATGAGCCAAATATATATATCACTACTCGATCATATACCATGCATCGGACTGCAATGAAGTTTTACAGTTGATTCACTTGATTGAAGTTATAAAAGGTACAGTGAAATACGAAGGCTTTTCTTTTAATTCTTTGATGCTACATACAAAACTTAACTATTCAGAAGTATATAATACATATATAAAATCCAAAGAAGATATTTCTTACTTATTCAAATTAATTTGGGAAATAGAAATTGATACACTCCATTGTTACACAATTAATGGTCAGGATCCGGGGAGAAGTTGTGAATTGAAAATTTGAAATGCATATATATGAATGCAGAAATCAAACTTGATATTGAGAATGCTGAATTACGTACAAAGGGTTACCCTAGCTAGCTAGCTAAAAGTAGTTATGACTTATGACTGATCTACAATTACAATTGTACGTAAACTAAGTAATAAGAATACAGTAAACTAATGCATATGCTAAATTCCCACATTCTCTTTTATTAGCAGCACCAGTACTTCAGAGAATGAGATTGGAGACGTAGTTGTTAGGGTTACATCCAGAAACCCTAATCTAATTAGCGGAATGTTTGCTGAATTTGGTGAGCGAGTTCCTCAGCACTAAGTTGGCATTCAATCCCAATCTAGCAAGAAAAAGAAAACCAGATATACGAATCATTAGCAAAGAACAAACTCAATTCAAACTAATCACAGTTCATATGTCTATATCTGTTGTAGCTATCATTGCCAGCAGACATAGATACCCTAGATTTCAACACTTCATAGTGACCCTATCATTTAAAATCAACAGTCCTTATCAGTACTGCATGTCTGGAACTCAATTTTTATTTTACCTCAAACAGAGATTGTAACAGATCGATCATATACATGCATAAGGGCAGCAGTGAATGTATACTTTACCTCCCAATTAACCAAGGATGATAAACTTGAAGTTCACGATGAGTCTACGCACTATGCATGTATTTATTATTTATTGAATAACAGTAAACTAAACGATGAACTTCTTTCTAGATATGTCGAAGGTACTGGGTGTCTGACACAAACAAAACTGTATACCATTTTGTGATGTATTTAAAACTTGCACTGTATATCGAGCCACTATGATATCAATCAATAATTAATGAAAAAAATTAAATCACAAATATGTTCATAAGCATCTGAAATCAGTTTTCTGAAGAAGTAAGTGATTAAAACGATTGATTAACGTAAGTATACCTTGATGGTGAAGGAATTAAGCATTTTTTCGTCTTCCGTCTTAATTTCGACGTGGAGAATCTCGAGGGAAAGATCTTCGAGAGCCGAAATGATTTTGAGAGCTTGTCCTGGTATCGGAGGTGAGACAGTGTTTACGAGAACATTTGCACCGGAAAACTTCACTTCCACGTCGGCAATGGCGGATTTAGAATGGGCAAACAGCTCATTGAGATTGTCGATAACATTGTTAACGGAGGAGGAATAACTAGTAGTCGACGAATTAGAAGGAGATGGTTCGAGTGATGAGCTAGCCGCAGTTATGGTCGGGCTAGAGAGGTAAGTCGGTTGTTGCAACTGTTGTAACGACGTCGTCCTGGGAGGCTTGTAAGGGCTGGTTGGCTGTGGGGTTCTTGGACTGATAGGCAAGCTACTGCAGCTGATTCTGGGACTAGCTAAAGGACTTAACGGGGGTTTTCTGGGGCTAAGTACTAGTGGTGATGAAGGTAATCTTGGACTACTGGAAACTGGTAGCCTAGGGCTTAACACTTCACTGTATGACTTTCGTTGCTTCTTAGCCTCTAGTGACTGAAGAACTTGCTGCAATTCATTGATGTAGTCAACCACTCCTCCAATAATTGATGCTTGATCCCCCTGTTTTGTCAAACATAGTTGCAATTGATCAAAACAAATCTCAAAACAAGGAAACTAAAGTGGGACAAAAAGGAAAACGAAGCTAGCTCAAAGGAAAAAAGAGAGCTGGTTGGATGACGCAAACATGTGAGCTATTCTGGAACACTACCGAAAATCGACTCTTTTTCGCTTCTAGTATGAAGTTCTAAACATCACAACGTAAATAAGTTAACTAATTGTAATTGAAAGAGTAGCGAGTACGAACTCTTTTGACATAAAAACAAGGCATGAGAGAGCGTAAGACTGTCAAGTGCTCGTTCATTTGCTTCCTCCGGTTGCGCTCCACCGTTATATGCGACATCCTCTGCTGTCCATCGTCGGAATTAGAACCTGTCCCGCCGGGGGAAGCCTCTTTTGAAAGCTTCACTCTCTTGGATGATTTTGGTGAAGTTTCAAGCTCCGGTGACGCTTCTATCTCTCCTTCTTTTGATGAGTTAAACACCAGCTCATCGCACGGTGTTGGCGGAGGAAAATAATCCATGAGTGCTCCTGCATCTAAGCTCTCCAATATGCTAAAAAGATCGTCCCCGGGAGCAAAGCCGCTGGAATCGCAGCGGCCGTAACGGTGGTCATGTTCTTCGAAAAATTCAGACAAAAGATGATCCTCCATATTGGCCAGAGCTTAGAATGGAAAAGGATCGAAAAGAGCACGAAAATTTAGGGAGATATAACGTTGTCGAGATCAAGAAAAAGAGTGTGTATTGAGTTTGGATGCGAGAATAGGAGTGGAATAGGAGGGGTTCAGGTGAAAGAGACTAAACCATCACCATCACTTATTTTTGATGAACTTTGTTGGTTGGTTTTTAATTTAGCCGTTGGATTATAATTGTCGCTGGGATATTTCGCGTATAGGAATCAGGAATCAGAGAGGGCAGTGGAGCACACAGTCCCAAGAAAATGCAAAAACAAAAGAAGGGAGCCGTTTGTGTCTGATCATGAAACTTAATTGGAAGAAGTTATATATATACAAAGACAGAGCTACAGAGAGGTGAAAATGTAGATTTGGACGAAACATGACTGAATTCTTGAATTTCTTTTACCTTGACAATATTGGATTTAGGATTTTTTTATTTTTTTTATTATTTTTTTTTATTGAAATACTGGGTTTAGGGTTTAGGGGCATTTAATATATGGGTGAAATTTACATTTTGTTTTTACAAACCACATATTATCTTTTTATGCACATGTCCATTGAAATATTACTCATGAACAAGAAGCGTACGGTTCGTGAAAAATATGGTCTCAATTTTAAATTTTTAATGCCCTTATATATTTTATTCAAGTAAGATAACCTATTATCATACATATGATCTCTTAATGTATAAAATTACAAAAATGTAATATGATGCATGCTTACATTATAATGAGTGTATATCCAACTCCATAGGTATTCTCATATTTAGCAAATTTTCTTTCGTTTCACAGTCAATTATTGGGTTTGTAACTTTGTATTGAATAAATTCCTTTCTTTTCGATTATCACTTTTAGATGCAGAATGCATGCAGTGGAAAAGTTTGAACTTCATTTGTAATTTTGTATATTGAAGATCATCAGAATCAGAGGTGACAGTGGGAAAATTCTAAAAGGTGAGGAGGAATATATTAAGGGCTTCTCATGCAGTTATTTACAGGGGCCGGAGAAAGTGAAGACGCAGTTACATTTACGCATCCATGAATGCCATGGATGACCTCTCTATGTTGATAGTTAATACAGGAGTGTTAGCAGAGCCTCCGACCCAGAAAAGAAAAAGAAAAGCTAGCAGTGCCAATGTGCCATGACTACTACCGGGGAATGTTCCTCTTTGATAATCACCGTACCAAAACCAACAGTACTCTTAGTCAGAGATAATAATCTAGCTAGCTGATCATCATCGATCACTATTGCTTTGCAAAAGGAGTAAAACTTCGTATATCCGCATTCACCTTTCTCTCCGCTATCCCTTTCTGTATATGTTTGTCGATCATTCATGATCACCATCATGGATCATCTAGGAGATCGAGACTAGCACTGGTAACTCCTAGAACGTACTGATATACTTATTTGAATGGTATTTTACACTATTGTTGATGGGACATTTTCTTAAAACTCATTGTACGTCCAACAAGGATCATTAGCCAGACAAAACCCTAGCTACCAGCATCATTAGTAGCTCCTCAATCCTCTGCCTGGTTTAGTTGAGTGACAAAGTAGGTGAGCCATTGATTATGGGTGCAAATTAGGGACCAACAGTATTGCTAACCTATCTTTAGGCATATATAAGAGGTACAGAGTCTTCAATCACAAAAATATAACTCATCTCTTTCTAAAGCAAATAGAGGATTAGTCGATTGATGAACGGATTAGGTCGATCTCCTTCCGGTTGAAAACAAAGCGGTCGGGAGGAGATCGACCAAGCACACACAGAAGCACCCCATCCGACCAACATGGCTTCAACGTATATTATCATATATGAAGCTTAAGAATGAGTTTTGGAGTATGATCGAAGTATCTGTAAGTGAGACAAATTGCAGAAATACATGTGTTTGGGCATGAAAGGATGAGTTGGAATGAATGAATGAATGAACACAATGAATGAGGGAGACAGGGGTCCATAGAGTTTCCAGATGAAGATGATGACGACGGCCGGTGGGGTAATACTTACTCAGATTCTGCAACTTGTTTCCCGTTATTTATGATATATTTACGACTTTCATGCTTAGAAAAATATGAAAATTGTGAAGGTAAGCTTTCAATTTCCAGGTCCACGGCATCTCCGTGCCTACGATGAAATCAATTTCAAGTTATTAGATAGAGACTACTAGATGATCGATCTCTCTCTGTCTCTCCCTCTCTCTCTCTCTCTCTCTCTCTCTCTCTCTCTCTCTCTCTCTCTCTCTCTCTCTCTCCGATCAGCGTGAATTAGTAAAGCTGCTGCAAATTGCAATAGTTTTCAATTTTTCATGGTGGCTGGTGATGGAATACTGGTGCAGTTGAGTGATCGACAAACCCTAAGGGGAGTAATTGCAAAGTAGTGTATATCTCGTAGTTTTGGCTTAGCTAGCAAGAGCATGGGAGACTACGTGTTTCATTTAAAGTGATGGGGGTTGTGTTTTTGTACCATATAATCTATACTTGTTTTTATCACATTTACTTCCCTCCATATGAGTCCAATTCTAGGTTATCACACATCAATTTTCATATTTACCACCCTCAACAACCTCCCCCTATCTCTCATCAATTATGTTAACAAAATTTGAACTTATTCATTGTTTCGATTTTTGAACATGATAGTCCTGGTTATAAAATTAGTAGGATCATAAACGTACCATTGCTAATTTTTATAGTATTTCATACTATAAACACGTTTTCATAATTTGTTGCTTTTATGTAGATCATGAGCCGGCCGGTTAGTCCCTGTATCTATACAGGAGGTAACTAGCGTATTCCGAGAGAATCTGTGAAACTACACCGGTGACCAAACTATACAACCATGCGCCATTAAGGTTTGAAGTTCTGGAACCAAACTATGAGCACCCTAGCTACCCAATTAATTAACTTTCATCCACAACGAACACAGTCTACTCGATCCTCTAATAATTGTCTATACAAGTCTGCAATTCCTATATGCATATATGACAGAAAACCCAGCCACTGCTGATCTTAGGCTGGTAGCTTTCTAGCTAGAATCTACACCAGACTGCATGCCTATACGATCGTAGAATTCCACAAACTCTGATATCACTAGCTGCCTAGCTATTTACAATAATTCAACTCAATGTTTCTTCTAGCTTTAATGTTCTCAGCATAAACCATAGAGCTTTAAATCACTTCGGGTTGGCATTTATCTCATTAACACCTTAAGAGTACCAAACATATACATGCATAGATCCCTTAGACGCAGCACTATTTCATATTTGCATGCTCAATTCTCTGATGAGAAACAAAAGCCTGGATTTCTGGGTAGGTATCACATATAGATTCAGCCAGATCTATGCGCGCAGTTCTGGTTTTGTACACAAGTAAATGAATGAGAGAGATCGGAACTATTACGACTGTTGATCATTTATAGCCTTCACAGATCAATGAATGAGAATGATGTTGGGACAAAAAAAAAAATAAAAAAAAAATTTAAAAACAAAGTAAATGAAAATTGCTAGCGCCAAAGCTAAGAGTAAATACATTGGGACCTAGCTCTTCTTCTCAAACTTGATTCACTTCCAAATCTGCAAACCTCATTCAATACCACCCACGAAATGTCTGAGACAGACTTTATGACAGCTCCAACCTTATTAATTTTCTTTTCCTTTTCTTTCGTTTTCTGAGTGATCCTGTTTGATCCATGATCTCGTCGTCAGCATCATCATGGTCACTGCAGGGCCGCCCTGGTCGATGCAGCACGCACAAGCGGTGCATCGGCAACAGGTCTAGCTCCGTCCGCCGTCTTGGAGGCCTTTGATATATACATATCGAAGACCTCCATACTCTCAAGACCGGCGTTATGAGGAAGTTTATAACTTAAAACCCCCCATTTTCTCGGTGCCGGAAACAGTGCTGCATGTTTAAGTAAGAAGTTCGATCGAGATCTCCGGGAGATAAACTGGTATAGTACGAACCTGTCGAGAGGGAGTTGATGTGGGTCACCATCCGATGGATATGTCGGAATTCAGACGTAGCAACGTGGGACCTTGAATTAATCTTCGATTCTATGCAATGGAATATGCAATTTTGCAATACAATGCAAATATATATGGCATTAGATCGATTTGGTGTCCCATTCCCTAAAATATGTATGGGAGGTCGTCATGTCCCCATCTCTCTGACCCTTAACCGTTGGGAGCCAAATTTTGGTGCGGCTCCCTTTTCCCATGCTACTCGTTCTCTTAATTTATCAAATACTAGGGTTTTCATATTTGATCATGTGTGTAGCAAATTAGTTCTGTGACTTCTGCATATAATACAAGTCTTTAGAAAAAGTACTTCTTGAAATGATGCAACCAAATCAATCGCGAGCTCTCAAACTTTTGGGAAATCAAATTCATCGTTCCGATCTTCATTCGACAAAACTCGAATTCTCCAAATGTTCCAAGTTGATAAAATATCGAGGACCTAATTATTATAATTTGCCTTACACTTAATTCCTATGGTTCATCTTCTATACTAATTGAAATCGATGAGATGGATGCCATATCATAAAATAGTTTAGCATGCAAATCTGAAATTCCCAGCATTTTATATTGATACTCATACAAATCTATGATGAATACATGTTTGAGAAACCATCCTCATCAGTCTATCTAGCTCTCTGGTTGCTGCATGCATAAAGACACTTAAGAATGACGTACACTGTTTTTATTTTGGATGAACTGTATTGATGATTTTGAGACAAACTAATTTATAACGAGCTACAATGCAACCAACTGGATCCCGGTACACAATAAGAGTTATTAGCTAGGGCACCAAAATTCTCAGTAAGGAGTAGGGTAACACAAGTTTTCAGCAAGCTATTATTCTAAGAAAAAAAAAAAGTCTAATGTTTTGTTTTGCTTGCAAAATATATTTGAATCAACAATGCATGGTACGACAGATCTATCATTGTCTTCGTTTTCTCGATCGTTCAATTTGAGGCTCTTGAGCTAAACGTTTTCTACAATATACTGAAGATGAACAGCGAACTATTGAGAAAAATGCATGTATTATGTATATACGGCTTACAAAGTTGAGACGACTGACATGAGATTCAAATATGATATTGAAGGCATGTGGGGATTCCTCCATTGGTGTTAAAGCATCCAATCAACCCTGAAAAAAGGAAGACGAGTCTTGAATGCCATTGTTGGTTTGCTGCCTCTGTTATTTCTATATGATCGAGAGCTTTCATTGTGTTTTCTGTGATGGCGACGACTGAGAAGGAGAAATATGCAGGGGTTGTAGGTCATTTGATGCCGACTTTCGGCGTTTGGCTCCAAGCTGTTCTACGCCAGAATGTCGTTAACAACAGCATGCAGTCTTATACAGTTCTACTTCAATTCCCAGCATAATGATCCAGTTCCAGTGTCCTAGCTCTCAAATCGGAATATAGCAACGTTTCCGTTATCCTTTGCATTCCTCCGGTGGAATTGAAATCATGCATGAGTTTTCACCATGAATATGGGAGGTTGAATTTGGTAAGAGTCATAATCGTATTGTATTACCATCCCAATCGTTAAACTTGCTTGACATTCGTGGGCAACTGGGCATTAAAATCTGAGAACTTACTCATTTCATCCATCACAATACATGGGGAGTACTGGAAGTACATTAAGTCGCTGAAATTAAAAGTTTGGACACATGCAGCAGACTGATGGATCAGAAGTACCCGGCCCATTCCAATAAAGAGCAAAATAAAGCAAATAAGCCAAATGAAGAGTCTCATCCTTCCCTGCACAATAATTTAAACTGGGGCATGCAAAAGGGATTCAAGAAATAATTCTGGATTGAAGAAAAATTCCAGACTACTCAACTTTGAATAATCTGGAATATATGTGGTCCTCTCCTTCCAAACGCTATGATTGTGTGCATGCCATTAGTATGTATAATGCAAAGTTTCAATTGTAAATGATGAGCCCAATGAAAATCGTCATGCATTGCTGCAGAATAGTAATTTTCTGGGCCTGCCTGCATAAAGGGTTTCGACAAAGAGAAGCATATGATGAAAATTTATTAACAAGATAGCGTGGTGCAGTTGATGCGATGAAAATGTGGTCCTCCTGTGGCAATATCTCTGCATGCATGCGTTATAAACACAATCTAAAAGCTTTTGACGAGTAGGAACCGTAAAGCAAGGATTGAAAGCAAAAATAGAATTCAAATCTTACTGGGCTGGTTCATAGTGACAAAAGTGAAAGCATCAACCATTAAGGGTAGCTAATGTCAATGAAACTACATGTAGAGAGCCAGTAATTACTGTAATATGAGATTGATCCCTAGTTCTTCCTCTGAAAATCTGATTTGCAACCTTCAAGGAATCCTGAAACGAAGGCACAGCAGCCAACAATGGTCTCTTTTCTGAGGTGCTTAAGCTAACTAATTGGTCCATGGGAAAATCTTGACATTCTGTCATTTGATCATGATCAATATCTAGACCCAATTCTTTGGAAGCTTGGATCCAGCAATTTCTTAGCATGGATGCTGCAGTTGTCCGAGATTTCCCCCCAGCAATGTTAGCTTCTGTACAAATAACACCCTCTAGATGCCCACCTGAAGAGAAGCGGCCAAGTGCGTTAGAGATTGTGTATGCCATCCTAATATCTGTATATGAAGGTAAATCTTCTATCTCGCGCACATTGAACATTACGACATAAGGGGATTGCAAAAAAAAAAAAAAATAACTAAGTAGAAACTGGACCTGAAAGAAACTCTCTTGCAAAGCCTAGATGATCTTTGTCGTTTGCCATTGCAACCACAAGAGTCAATCGCGACTCTGGGGAAGTCATCTTTATAGTATCCATCAGCGCTTTAGCGGATTCTTTGGTGTGGGCTGAAGAGTATTTCAGAAAGTATTAGCAATGTTGTTATATGTTGGTACATCAAGAATACATCCACAATAAGAGAATTAAAATGACCATTTATGTTGAAATTCCTTCATCAATAATACCCTAAAATATCCTGTACACATATTTTTCTGTTTTTTATATTGTTGGTATGTACAGTATATAATTCATAGATGTGAATGAGAATGTACAATAACATTCAATGGAAAACAGACCTCCATCAAGCAATATTGTTGCTCCAGATAATCCCAATGCCTCAGATTCTTCCAATGTTAGAAATTGACTTCTTCCAAGAAGGTGTGTCTGCTGTAAACCACTTCTAATGGATGCATCTGAAATTCTCCATCCTGAAGGAACCATCGAAGCATTAGGTGGTTAAACTAAAAGAACATGATCAAATAAAACAAGCTGGGCTACCAATTGTGTACAATAACAGCAAATGACTCTGAACTCAGGTAACATGATAAAAATAGAGAAAGCTGACTCAAAATTGACTATGTTAAAGATTACTTTAAGTAGTTAATCAGCAAAACTGCATGCATGCAACACACAATCTGTCCTATATACTAATACTACACAAAGTAGTCGTTGAAGGTGTGATTTAAAAAAAAAAACAGTTCGTTAAACAGATTCCTATGTTGAAACAAATTAATAGACTACATCAAAGGAAACTAAAAAGAGAAAACCTGTGAGTTTCTAGTATTATTACGTTAAAGATCTAAGGAGCAGAGTCAAAAGTAAATCACTAACCTAAGTCTCGGAGACATAGTGCTGCACAAGTAGCAGTTGCAGCATTCTGAAGTTGGTGACTTCCAAGCATGTAAAGTTTCAAATCCAATAATTCAACAGACTGCAAAAACACCACAACTATAAGTCATTACAAAACTCTAAACAACTGAAGTAATAACCATTTCCAAAACACACTCCAATATGAAATGAGAGATACGACATATTCTTAGCTCAAAAGCATACCAGTTTTATGTCACTCTCAAGTTGTATCACTATATCACAAGATTGGAATGGTCTACCATCATGCATGCTAAAACCATGTATCTTGCTTCTGTTTCTTGTATCTGATGCTAATAGTACAGGAGAATTCGTCCGCAGTGCTTTATCACGAAGAATGCACTCAATATGTGGAAGAAATGGACCGCCCAAAACCACCTGAAATATATACCGCTCAAAGTGTCAAGAAAAAATAAAAATAAAAATAAAAATAACATGAACAAAATAAGAGTCTATATCCTACAGTTCGCAACAGCAGTCTAATGACAAATAAGCAGCGATTTGAACTTGAGATAATGAGAATGATGACAGAGGGATACAGATTATGTGACTACGTACAATCATTTATTATGACCTACCAAAGGAATTATGATATTTGTGACAGGATTTGGGAGATACAAGTGGGTTAGATGGAACACAGTGCATGGCTATTAGCTTATGTGCGCATGACATTAACTATTACAAGAAACTCCAAGTCAGAACCACCTTACTGGGCATCCATGTTTCATGATTCCAGACTTCGCCATTGCAATACTTTCCAAAGAACCTCCAAGTGCAGCCAAATGTTCCTCACCTATTGTAGTAATGATCGATGTGGCAAGTCCAGAGCTAGGAATGACATTAGTTGCATCCCGTGCACCCCCCAACCCAGCCTGTTCATTTAAGGTAAATAAACTTAGTACGATCATAACCTTTTCCCTTTCTTTACTTCCTTCTACCAATTTGCATATGAAAAGAAAATAGATGGCCAAATATTTCAGAAGGTAAAGTGAATAACCTCAATCACTGCAATATCAACCTTCTCTTTAGCAAATAGTGTGAATGCCAGGGCAGTAAGAACCTAAAAAATCCGAATTAGTTACTACATAAACGAAACTATACAAATGCTGAACACTGAATTCAAGTTGATAATATCCGAATATAACTTCTACATACACAATTTCTCAACTACTTTTAAACATAATGTACACAGGGTTTACCTCAAAGTGACTAATACATCCATTTTCAACTTCAATTGCACGATCCAAACTCTCCTTATTCTCTTGAAAAACAGAACTCAAAGCCTTAGCCGACACCGGCTCACCAGACCTTCCCAAAGTCATTCGCTCCCTGATCGTTCGAATATGTGGGCTGCATACACAAAAAATGAAACCATTTCTCAGAACAAAAACAAAAAAAAAAACACAAATAGTAATAACAACACAGCCATAAAGGGAATGAACCATACCTAGTATAACACCCAACTGAATACCCTTCTGCCCTCAAAATGTTGCACAGAAATGCAGCTGTTGATCCTTTCCCTTTCGTTCCGGCAATGTGAACCGCCTATAATTGCTGTCATGCTAGTTAATTCCACTTCCTTTAACACACTTAAACTCCACACACACACACAAAACAAAACAAAACAAAACAAAAAACTTTTACTAACTAGTTCATATCATCCAAAAATTTCTTGGGTCTTAAGCAAGTAAAGCACTTTGAGCAATCAAAAACTCAAAAGACTATAACTTTCAACATTTTAACGCATAAACCCTAAACCCTCAATCATTTGAAAACTAGAGCTAAAGTTCGAACCTTGAACTTAAACTGAGGACAACCCAGAAGCTCCATCAACCTTCTCATCCGACCCAGATCGAACCCATCATCGGAATCCGTACCCGCCCCGACCGGAACCCCCGATTTCTCGTAGTTCTTCAGTGAGTCCATGTACTCCATCAACTCCTCCAGCTCCGAATCCTCCGAGTTCGAGCTAAACCCTCTTCGGGGCTCCACATTACCCATTAACCCGACCCGAATCGACGAAACTAGACCCGCCCGATTCGTGAAAACGGAGCATCGCCGGAAAAGGTTGAGCATTTTTTTCGTTCTGGTGATGGAAAATCCGAAGGAGGCGCGTAGCGAAATATCAACTGACTTAGGGTAAAAGTCAATATTGCCCCCCGTATCCAATTTATTGACGGATACGTATCCGGCCGTATCGGACGTGTATTATACGTATTATACCTTTTCCGGCCATACCAACTTGTACCCCATTTTCTCTGGGATAAGATTTCCTTCTCGGATACGGCAGAAAAGGGCCGGAAAATGTCCGATATGTCCGGTTACGTATCTGTCAATAAATCGGATAGGATCCGGATTCTCTGATTGGATTTAAGTTATTTGATTTGCTTGATTTGCTTAATTTGTTTGATTTGCTTGAATGTTTTATAATCATTAGATGAAGTAAGGATGACATGGTGGTCTTAGATTATACTCAATCCAATGGTTAGAAGTCATCGAAACAAATCAAAGCAACATAAAACCAAATAGAGAAACTAAATTCAATAGGATACGGGGCAATACCGAGTTTTCGGTGTTATAGTTTTCCTCTATCCAAAACGCAGCGTTTTGGAATTTCGAGGCACATAGCTGACACGTGGCGGTTTTCGCAGGTTCTATATAACGAAACACGGCGGTTAAGTTTGGCTCCCAAATTGTGATGTTCAGTGAAACCCTTGAAACGACTGAAACGGCGACGTTTTGAGGCGGCGGTGGATCTTTCCGCTGTAAGTTTCTGCTTCTTTGGTTGGGTACCCAGAAAAGAACAAGTGTAATTCTTCTCTTTTTGACGTAAAGATTGATGCTTTTACTGATATGGTTGATTTTTTTTTGGGGTAAATTGTGAATCTTTCAGGTGATATTGAAATGTGAAATTGCTAGGGTTTTTGAAATGCTTGATGTTAGATATTTGACTCATTAGAGTGTGGGGTTCTGTTTTGAATTGGGTTTAGGGGAAAATGGAGGTAGTGGAAGGTTGTGGGGTTAGTGAAGTAGAAAATAGGAGGAGGAGAGCTGAAGAGAGGTGTGGGGATTTGGAGTTGGAGATTGTGAAGAGAAAGAGTGAGTATGAAGCTCTTGAGGTTAAGTTTCGGGCTTCGGAAAGCGAAAAGCTTGCGATGGAAGAAGAGATTAGGGCATTGAAGAGAGGGAGTGGTGAAATTAAGGAGAAAGGTAATGGTGGTGGCGATGAGAAGAAGTTAGAGAATGGGAGGGAGATAGTTGTTGATCTGGATGAGGGTAATTTGGAGGAAGATAGGGTGTTTCAGCTTATGGTTGAGAACGAGGTGTTGGAGTGTGAGAAGAAGAAAGCTGAAAGTGAGGTTGAGGCATGGAAGCGAAAGTTTGAAGAGTTGGAAATGTGGGCGTTGAAGTTAACTGGGGATTCCGTTGAAGCGAGCAGGAGAACAGAACCGAATGAAAGGATCAGACCTGAGGATGGGTTGAAGGTTGGAGTTGGCATGGAAAGTTCGAGGAGCAAAGATATAGCTCTGAATGTAGTCGATCTTAGCTCTAAATATCACTCCCCTGGTAAAGGGATCTTCCATCTGCAAGCAGCAGGTATAAGTTACTTGTGAACTAGATTACTTCATTATTTATTTTAATCGGTGTCTTGTCCCCTCATGTCTTGAACAAATTTGTACTAGAAAATATCGTAGTGTTTGCGTTATTATCAAATTTTGGACAAAAGTATAGGTGAGTATAACTGTTGGGTTTTTGAGTATGTGGCACCTGGCATCTCCTATGTTAGCATCTTTGGTGTTCTTGAAAGGAGAACATGCTTTCTGTTTAATTTTTAGTTCTTAATTGATGTAGATCTTAACACAAATTGTCATGATACTGGAAGCTATCTCATTTAGACTATATGTGCCAAAAAAAAATGATGTCTCTTCTGATTACCTTGGTTTTGGCAGGTACACCTCCTAACATCACACTTAATGAGCATCGCAATGGTACTAAGGAAAGAAAGAGATCTGGTATGGAATATGGTAAAGTTAGTCAAGCAAGAAAACAGCTGGAATTCAAGGACGATAGAAGTCCGTGCAAGAAGATAGCTCCATGTACGCCAGGTGGTAACAAACCTTACCCTCCGAGTGTCATTGATATCAGTGACAGTGATGATGAACTTATTGCTGATAACGAGAGAGTGTTGGCTACTGATAATCCTGGAAGCAAAAAGTTCTGCATTTCATTGGATTCTGTAATAGGAGATTTGGCTACCAAAAGCATTTTAAAGCAGGCACATACTGAACATAATGATCAGGAAGATGTGGATAGTTACAATGAGAAATTACTAGCTTTTTCAACACCCAAAAGAAAACGAGCTTCTAATGTTGTGACCAGTGACTCTGAAAGTAGTGATGATAATATTCCTATCAGTACAGTCAAGAGAATGTATCTTCAGGAAAGAAAACATGATCAAGTAGGATCTGATGTGAATGGCAGCTTAGAGACTGCTACTGCTTCTGCGATTGATGATGTTAGTTTTACCTTTCCAAAGCGGCGCCTAGGTAGGTTGAGAAAATGTGGGGAAACAGATCAGGCACAATGGAATTCAAGTCAGACTAGTGAAACTAAAAATGATCGAGGACCAAACAAGGATGTTGAAGAAGATGAACCTGAAGAGGTTGAGTCGGAGAGTGAAGGTGAGAGCTTGGGTGGGTTTATTGTGAACAGCTCTGATGTTTCAGAAAGTAATGCTGCTTCTGGTGAGTCAAATAGTGTGTCAGATGATGATGTGAACTTTGAGAATGCTCTTTCAATATTACAAAGGAACAAAGATCACAACACAAAGTGGGAATTTGAGGCGGACATGCTTGCTGCATTTGGTAAGGATCCAGAGCTGTGCATGAGAGCTGTATGTGCTCTTTATAGACAGCAAACTTTTGGGGAAAAACTTAGTAGGGGGACTTTGTGCTACAATTCTCGTGGCTTTAGCAAGGTTGACGCCCCCAGGTACGATGAACACATACTTTTGGAAACATGTTCGTTGTTTATTGTCGAAATGTTAATCAGTGATATTTGGACTATATAATAGCGTTCTTTGCC
Source organism: Fragaria iinumae (assembly GCA_009720345.1). NCBI lineage: Eukaryota > Viridiplantae > Streptophyta > Magnoliopsida > Rosales > Rosaceae > Fragaria > Fragaria iinumae. The sequence goes on along the minus strand of CM019123.1, from coordinate 25,460,265 downwards.
TTTCTCGGACTATAATCTTTGCTAATTGCTGGTTCTTTCCCTTTTGGCAGGGGCTCTAAGTTGGCTGAAATTCTTACTGGTGGAGACCCAAATGGTGATCTGAATATAACTGTGGAGGAGTTGGAGGAGCATGACGGTGAAGCCATTGAAATATGTAGAACATTAGCGACACGTTACTCTAAGCAACTGTTTGAGATCTACAAAAACAAAGAGGATCCTCTCTTTCTGCCTTCTTGACGGTGCAAGCAACTTACCTCTAATGACATGCATGTATAACCCACAACCTCTGCTGGAAGGCTATCAGAGATGAGAGCAGGTTTCCATTTTGGCTGCCTAGTGTGTCTCTTCTTAGTTTGAGATTTGTATATAAAACATACTAGGAACATAAAAAAAAATTAGGTACCAATGTGTATGTATGCTAAATTGGTATTTTTGTTATACAGTTAGCTATAGGCTCTGATGGGTTTCCTCCGTTGATTACATCTTTTCTCTTTTCCATGGGAGCTTTTCTTTGGCATCCATCAATCTTCATGCTCACTGAAATATGACATTCTCTATGTATGTTCAACTGATTATTGGGGATTTCAGGACCCCCAAAAATTGGTATCAACTCTGTCATGCTTTCATTATTGTTGCTGCTATGAATGTACACCTTGCATTTGCCTTAAAAAAAGAGGTGGTTTGTGAACTAGAACAAATCACTGCCCCCCACTTAACTCATAATTTAGGGACACTGAGAATCCGTGCTGGCATTATCTGGCAATCAAGAACTAACCAAAAACAGAACATGAAAACCCATTTTTGTAATAAACTAAAAAAGAAAAATGAAGGGTTACATGAGTTCATGAGTCCCTAAACATGCGGGTTAACCACCATTCCTGGTGCTATAAAAGCTTTGTGGTTTTCATCCACATCCCCCTCACCCTTTCGACCTCTAAAAATCAAAGAGCCATTCTTCTGTGACATTGTTCAAGGGTCCGCGCGGTTTCTTCTTCCTCTCTCTCTTCCTACGTTACGTGCGTGGTCTCTTCTTGCTTTCAAGAAGAGGAGCTTCTAACGTTACAATAAGGAGAGAGGAAGGGATCAAAATGGCGGTAAATGCTGCATCATTCAACAGAGTGGTTGCCATCGTTGCTCTCATTTTCGCCGTCATTTTACCCACGTCTCATGCTGCAGGCCTGTCTCCGGCTCCGGCTCCGGCTCCGACAAGTGATGGTAAGCTTTCTTTGCTTTCCTTAGGCAAAAAGAAATGGTTCTACATCATGTATCGGTTATGGAAACTTTTTGAAATAGATTGGATTATGAGTTTTGTACTTGTCACATTGGTTCTGTAGAATGCTCCACTTTACGTGTGAAATATGCATATTTCATACCAGAAAACTTTCATATTTTGAATCATAATGAGCATTATGGATCGAATATGTAGTCCTTATCATGTTTAAGCTAGTGTGTTTTGGTCGAATTTTCGATTTGTTAACTTGCTGGAAATGTTTACTATGTGATTGCAGGCACGGCAATAGACCAGGGGATAGCATACATCCTAATGCTGCTGGCGTTGGTTCTCACATATCTGATCCACTGAACCCTCCATCCGATCGATGATTCGAGACTTCGAGTTCTATATTAAAGCAAGAACATCCATAACTGGCTTTTTTGGGGTGGGTTGTGATGTAATCAGTGTAAATCAGATTGGATTAGCATTTTTTAATGGTGTATGCTAGGGAGTATTTCATTGTTTTGGACGTAATCTCACTATTACTACATTAAGTCCTTCATTGTTTCTATTTTCTTCACTTGAATTGATCATCAACAAACAATTCCTGGTCAGGGAAGCCTTAGCAACCGAAGAAATGGTTCGGTGACTTCGGTCCAAGTGATTTGGTCTAAAATTGCAATAGTGACTTCTGATGGACTGAAACAAAATGAATCATACACGATAAAGGAAGAATCGGACTCTGCATCACAGTTCAAACAAACGAGAATTTAATAGGCTGAGGCAAAACATCATTTCAAGAACTAGTTCATCAGCAACACATAAGTGCTTCGGTCCGCAATGTAAACTCAGCTGATCTTTAAGAGTTAAATGAAATGTGGAACAAAGTGGATTGTCATAAAATTAGAATTGAAGATTTCATCTAGTTGTCTCTTCAGACATAAATTATTAACTGAGATCAGGTCTCAGAAAAAAAAATTGCCCAAAGGAAACAATCTAAATGTACAGACTTGGCTCGTCATTGAGCAACTACGTAGAGAACACCTAAGACTGTAGGAAAGAAGGTTAAATCCTGCACTTGCAGGCCTAGAAAAGATAAAAACTTGTCATCTTCAATCTACTGTATCTACAAAACTTGTAGGTGGCCTTCCTTGTGCATATGATTCCCATAAGCAAGTCACCAAACACCGCATTGAATAACCACCTTCGAAGGGTCAGAAACAGGAGAGAAAAGAACACAGTAACCCTCTCTATCATGAAGTTGCATGCCGTTGATGTAGAGCATACTTCACGACTTCATAGAAGGAAACAACAATCCCAACCGAAGGGCCTGCACGACCAACACGAGGGCCAACCCCGGTGAATAGTCCCTTAAGTCCTCCACCCCTGCAGTAGAGAATAAGGTGTATCATTAACTCATACTAGGTTATATCTAAATGACAACAATGTATACCACTAAATTATTTAAGATGAGATGTATACCTCCAAATCTCCATTAGTGTTTGCCTTGTTGTCATTTTCAATTGCCTAACTGGATCGTTCTGATTTTATGCCAAAGAAAATAGAGATTAGACAGAGTAAATATATTAAACATAACTAAACAAGTATTTTTTGTACAAACTTTACACAATTTCATCAACAAAAGACGCCACTCTGATAGTGCCTCTTGGTTTTCAAACTTTCACAGGCAGGACAAGCTAATACATAGAAATATAAAAAAATAAAAACACAATTCAGAACAGATTGAAGAAAATACCTCTATCTGTCTTCGGGTCTTTGCAACATCCAATGGGCATGTAGCTGCAGCAGCAATGGTTCCTGCAACAAAACCAGCTGAAAAATTTGCCCCAAAGATACTGACAGCATTTGCTTCATCACCTACAATATTAAGAAGTCTTCTCCTGATCTGTTTAGGACAAAAATATACGTTAGACTCAAGTAACACACATGCGGACAAAACAATCAGAAGAGTGAATTCTTACAGGCTCAAGAGTTGCCCAACAGATTGCCGAGTAGGGGACATCACGAGCAAGTTGTGCTCCCATACCAGTCCAGAGGACACGATAGCCTCTTACTGTTAAAACGAAGTTGAAGTCATTTAACTTGTGCAAAATTATTATTCTGGAGTTGAAATGAGAAAAGGAGTGCTAAGGTGATATCCATTCAAAAAGAAAATAATGCCAAACTCAAATCATCATCAGAACAATGGACTTACAGTTGCTTTCAGCATTATTACTTGTTGTCTTGACTTGAGAGACAACATTCAATAGAGTTTTCAAAACACCAGGAGGCTTTGCACCATTTTGCATCACTTTAAATGCCTAATAATATTCATTAAAAAATAATAAATAAAATGAATAACCACCATCACTCTGCTCTAGCATATTCTAAAAGACATATAGGAAACAACTTCTAATGCAACAGAACAGAATAATTCATGAAACCAGAACAAAATAATTCATGAAACCATCACTCTGCTCTAGCATATTCTAAAAGACATAGGAAACAACTTCTAATGCAACAGAACAAAATAATTCATGAAACCAGAACAAAATCACACAGAATCAAGTATAAGCCTTCGACCTACCTGCATGCGAGTTCTAGCAAGTTCTATAGGATAGCAAGTTGCACAAGCTAATGAGCGTGCCAAAGAGCCAGCAACTAAAGGAACATATACACTTGTGCTGGGAGCATTACGGGCAGTGAATTCCTCTAACCAGTTGCGAAATATGTCATAGCATGGTAGATAGATTCCCACCTGATTAACAAAATGGTGAATCACATAAATGAAATATCAATAAAATACCAAAGTAGAAACTGAACCAAGATCTGACAATTTCATAAACTTACTGTTGGAACAGCCAGGGCCAATCCTGCATTTGTACCTCTCCATAACCTTGCGAACCCTTCCTGCAATATCAAATCACTAATCAGAATGAAAGACAAGCAGTACATAAAGATTGGCAGCTTAACACATGAAACCGTACTTCTGAACCCTTGCATTGCTATGAAACAGAATGTAGAACAGGTGACTAACAAAGTGATATAACCAGAAAATAAATAAACAGTTGCACAAGAAGCAGTAATTCTAGACACTATCCCACCAACCTGTCGAATGATTTTGCCGAAAACATCTAGTGTGCCTTTGTACTGAAAACAATCTGGTGGGCATATTGATACAGTACCATGAATTCCAGCACGTGTGCATGACGGCGAACACCTTAAATCCGCAAACAGCTGAGCACAAATAAAGTAAGACAAATAAGTTTACTCAAATAACAGGAATATGTTAAAGATCAAAGTCCAAAATGCCATGACAGAAGAAACTTATCGAGCATATAATTAAAAAGTATGTGTCATTTATAGGTATTACACAACCAAACCATGATGAAGAAAGAAGAAACAACAAGCAGATGCAATGAAATAGACGACTTAGATATGTTGGGCACAATGCATATATGTAACTTCCCACAATCCTAAATTCTAGTCCTACTAACATTGAAAGTATTAGCTGGTTCAAGTGACCGAAACTTCAGTTAATTGAGTTTAGTCATGATCATTATAATTATAATCTATGAAGGTATAGCCCACTCTCATGATTGAACAGCATGGTCTACCAAAACACTTCCACAACCTCTTCGTCGCACCATTCCAACTTCCTCTCATGTTACAACCCCGGACATGTCCATCTAAACAATAATCAAATAAAGCAACCACGTATGATTGCATAGCATAAAACAACATAAGCAACCACATCATAAATTCGCAACTCTCAATTCCTAGGTAAACCATGACACATCAAGTATTGCATTAATACCGTGGTAGGCCCGAAAAAAGCCATGCGACTCGTGATATTACTCAGCGGATGCGAGTAAGGCACGCCAGCTGCCTGCGCTTGCAACCTCGTCTGTTAAACAAGATAAAAGTAAGAAAACACTGTCCAATGTAAAGCCAAGACTCACAAATCCACCGAAAAGAATCCTGAAGCTAAACACTAAAAGCACATCCAACAAAATTATCCCTATTCGGTGCATCAAATTCGAATATTAGTCGCAAAATCGGCCCCAAAAGCATCACCATTGTATCATATTAACAGCAAAACGCTCTCAATAAACAACTAACAGCTCTCAAATGCTACATTAGCTCAGAAATGAAAGCAAAACCAAAAATCGAAAGGACACCTTGGCTACATCAAGCGGATTAACGATAATCGCGGACAGAAACGCGGCGCCGGCGGCGGAGAAAGCTCGTTCCGCAACCCCAAGCTTCCAATCCGACGTCGTCTTACACCTCTCGCCGTCCGGCCGCTTCGCCACAGCGACGAATCCGGCGTCGCCTCTATCCAAAACCGAAAGCTCCGGCATGATGATGGACAAATCCTTACCGTCGATTTCAACTCGGTCGATTTGTTGCTCACTACTCACCCAATGAATCTTCTCCAACTCCACCATCGTCGTCGTCTCTAGAATATTCCGATCACGCCGACCTAAACATAAGGCGGTGATTATTTTTGGAAAATTGAAAATAAAAAAGGTCTGCCGGGTTTGGTGGAGGAGAGAGAAAGAGAGAGAGAGAGAGAGAGTAGGGTTTACCTGAAACGGAGCGACGGAGAGGGAATTAGGCGACTCAGAGGTTCTGTGTGACTCTGAGGGCCACGTTTGTTCGCGCTTCTGGAAGTGTCTATTTTCCCCTAAAACTTACGACTTATATAATTTTCTCATATTTTTCTTTTTTATTTTATTTTTTTATGATTTAGGGCCGGAGCAAAAGGCCAAGTTTGAAAGGTCCAGTGTGAGATTTTGATCGAGGCAAACCTCATACTCCCGTAGGGTGGAGTTCCTGAATTAGTGGATGCAAATGCCGAATCATTCAGTCCATCGATGATTCGTCGTATATATATGCGTTGTTATATTATCGTTAGAGGTGATCGGTGGTGTTCACCTAGTTAGCAATTAATGAAGAAAATTATGTTTTATTATCATTTTATGAAATCTAACAAAGCAAAACAATTTAACTTCATTGTTGGGCCTTCCGTAGATAGAGTAGCAAGCCTGCGAGGGTCGTCTCTAACTCGGGCCTTGGGCTTGTACATTTGCATTACCAGAAAAAATAATCAAATATTTGTATTAATTAGAAAGTAGAGAACAGCGAAGAAAAAAAAAAGAAAAATATTTGACCAATTTCTGGGCCTTGCGTTTTGGGCTTGGAGTTTGTTCTCCCTATAGGTTCCCAACTCCTCCCCCCAAACTCCTCCTAGATCGAAGAAGAAATTAGAAACGCTGAGCCCTAGCCATGAGCCTTTCTGTGGTTAATTCAGGTAAGGGTTTCTGCGAGGATTTGATTGCTATGCGATTCGATCTCAGCCTTTTCTTCCGTAGTCTGAATTTGTAGTTTCCTGTACTGCAAATTCGATTCGATTTTGGACGGAATTTTGAATCCATATGCCATCAATGTGTTTTAATTTGCTTAGAGGTTTTAGACCCCAAAGTATAGTTGAACTGTTGAACAGTTGTTTATCCTTGTTTTTGGTGAACAGGCATGAAGGAAGAACAGCATGCTGAATGTGTTGAGCCAGCTCCTTATGGACCTTTACCAAAGGGATATATATGGATTGCTCCTCGTGGCATAAATATAAATACTGACGAGCCTGGCGTTTACGCTAGACTACCTCCTGCTTACGCAGCACCCATGTACTGTCAATTTTGTAGAGCTTCTAGAGACCACATGCCATCAGAATGCCCTGATTTCCCTGGTGATTTCTATACGAATAACAAGTTTTTTTCTAAATCTGGAGTGGAAGAGAGGAGGCTTCCTGAACAAGAGTTTGGTAGTCACATATGTTTGGTTTTTTATCAATGAAATTTACTGTCAGTTCCCATTTTATTTCCATCTGTTTTTTGAGCTGAGTTTTGTTTGTGTATTTCAATGTGGTTGGTTGCAGAATATGTTCCTTTCAACCTTGATGCGCTGGTTGCAGAATCTGCTCCTTTCTCTGCCGATGCATTCACAGTATGCTTCATGTTCTTCTCCTCCTATAGGATTGTTAGAACTGCGCTTAATCCTTGAAAACAAACTTGAAATGTCTTGCGAGTGTGTTGGATTTTCATTTGTATTATTTCTTGTCATCTGTGACGCAGATCTTCGTCTCTCTCTCCGAAAAGATCATAACTCTCGAGGTTGGAAGCTCTGACACCGTTGAAGTTGTCAAAGCCAAAATCCAAGACAAGGAAGGGATCCCCCCTGACCAGCAAAGGCTGGCATTTGCTGGCAAGCTGCTCGAGGATGACCGCACTCTTGCTGACTACAATATCAGAAAGGACTCCACTGTCTTCGTGGTGTCTCAAGAGAAGAAAAGCCTGATTTTTCCGGTAAACAATGTATTTAATTATATGCAACTCTGCATTCAATCCAATTAATTACATTTCTCGTTTGTTTTTCCCCTTCTCTTTGGTTGTAGTTAAGATGGTCCATGGTGGGTGTGGAGATGTGTGTATTTTGCAAATTCATAGAATTGCTAGACCTGCTTTTAATTCTTGAATACAAACTCGAATGAGTGTTGGATTTTCATTTGATTTATTTTTTGTTACCTGTGAGAAATTATGCAGATCTTTGTCAAGACTCTCACCGGAAAGATTATAATCCTTGAGGTTGAAAGCTCTGACACTATTGACAATGTCAAAGCCAAAATCCAAGACAAGGAAGGAATCCCCCTGGGCCAGCAAAGGCTGATTTCTGCTGGCAAGCAGCTTGAGGATGGGCTTGTCCTTACGGACTACAATATTAAAAAGGATTCCACTGTTCACTTGGTAATCGAAGACAAGTACGGCATCCCCCCGGACCAGCAAAGGATGGATTTTGCGGGCAAGCAGCTCAAGAGTTGAAGACTTCAATTATGTCTAGTCACATTGTCCCGGTTATAGTTTCACATCTTGAAAATCTGGAAAGGTCACTCAAAAATCTGGAAAGGTGAGGAAAAGTTGCCTGTATTTCTTACTCGGTATCATTGGTTGACTGGAAAATGTTACTAATATTATGCTGGACAGTGATGTGTTCACAGAGGGCGACTGGAATTTGGTGCAGCTGGTACTTACTTTGTTCCGGAACATTTTGGCCATTCAAGATATTACATTGCAGCAGAAGTCTGGGGGAACTGCTAGCCAATTTCTGTCATGCAGAAATAGATATTTTCATGAAACAATAGTTCCAGAAACCTATTTCTGCATGACAGAAATTGGCTAGCAGTTCCCCCAGACTTCTGCTGCAATGTAATATCTTGAATGGCCAAAATGTTCCGGAACAAAGTAAGTACCAGCTACACCAAATTCCAGTCGCCCTCTGTGAACACATCACTGTCTAGCATAATATTAGTAACATTTTCCAGTCAACCAATGATACCGAGTAAGAAATACAGGCAACTTTTCCTCACCTTTCCAGATTTTTGAGTGACCTTTCCGGATTTTCAAGATGTGAAACTATAACCGGGACAATGTGACTAGACGTAATTGAAGTCTTCAACTCTTGTAGATATTCTCTTTGTTGTAAAATATCATTTGATGTAGACTCAACTGGCATAGTCAGGGACACCAGAACCTTCACTGCAATCTCAAAACAGCGAATAATTAACCAACGCCTGCAAAGGTCACTTACAAATACAAAGTAGAAAACATTACAAGAACTTGCCTGCTTTTAAAACCAAGCTGCGCTCCTCCTGGTACTGCTCAATAATAGGTATTAAATCCTTAGATACAGTATCCCACTTGAAAACTTCCTTCAAAACATCCCCAGTCTGCAGATCGTTGCGCCTCAACAAGTTGATCAAATCTTTCAAATCAACTGTCGAACATAATAGAATTCGAAACTTCAGTTACCACTCAAACCAGTCCGTTTCCTTCTCAAATTGAGCCAAAAGTGCAAAGTAATCCGAAATACAACTAATCAACCACAGAATTTCAACACTAACGGTAGGGGTAGCTAAACCAACAATATCACAGTTACTAAAAATTACAGATTACCAGAAATTTGAAGAAGAAAGCTTTGATTTCGGGAAGAAGAAGAAAAAAAAAAAAAAAAACCGATACACAAAAGTGCAAGAGATACCATATGCAGGTTTTTGCTCTGGAGAAAAGGCAAAACAGTTTAGCTTGTCCCTGTTATCAGCTGCTTAACTTAGCAAGTTACTCTTTTACGGAGCGGGACATAAACATTTCAGTCTAAAGCACATTAATAGTAAGCTACTAAATGACAGCCAGCATTTTCTAATATACCTGAAGCAGCAGGCTGATTAGCAAATCCAGAACAAGTTGCAGGGCTCTTGAATTGATTTGCAGTTCTATAAGAATGCTGTGGAGTAGCAACAGAAGGATGCTGTGAGACAAAAATTGAATACTAATAAGCAGTAGACAATCCAATCCCACAAGCAAATTTAGACCAATGAATTGGTGAAGGATGAACAATACCTCTACTGCAAGGGTATCAATTATTTCATCCATTCTAGACAACTCCATTTTGCTTCTCTGCCCAGTTGAAGTTTTCTTCTGATTCTCTTGGAAGGCTTCCTTCTGTCCTTCCCATACTTCGTCCTTGTAATCAATCCCATCTGCCTGAAAGAGCAATGACGCGCAAATACTAAAATACAGGCTTCATCACGTGTTGGCAATGTCAAATATAACAAGAAAGTATGAGCACTGACCTTAAAAAGGTGGGGAGGTCGATACGGTTCTTTGCACTTGTACAGTAGAGGAGCTGTCTTTTCTTCAACCATGGGCTGCGACGCATCAGCAATGCCACCATCGACGACTCCCAGTAAAGAACCAGCTCCCAGAAGGCCAACATTCTCAGAGCTAAGCAGCCCTTTATCACAACTTTTAGAATCTGTAATGTTAATAAAAAAACTTCAGATTTTAGGGATCAATTTGAAACATTCATCTACAACTGAATTAAAAATGCAACACCTCCAAGGAGACGGTAAGAAAAAACTCACCTGAATCATGAGAAGCTACCCATGGCCGCTCCAATAATAGGCAATCAAGTTCACTGTTCCAGCACAAATCATCAAATTAAAAACCAGAGCACAAACTTAAGCTTACTATACCTCAAAACGGACGGTTCGATTCCTCTCGGTAATCCTTTTTTGATACTCAAATTCTGTAAAGAGACTGGCAAAGACCTTGTATATCTGATTTTCGACCGTCTGAAATAAATAAATAAAATTAAAAAAAATAGAAAATTAATCCAGAAGGCGAAACAACAATTTCAAGCTAATTAAGCCGCAAATTAACAACGACGAGAACATTTTAGCTTATTTTCACTATCAGTTATCCATTTCCTTGGAATCCAAACTCTGATTATAATGAAATCCGCTGTAGATGATATAAAATATATTTTATTCAATATTATATCCAGTAAGAATAGATTAACAGAGTAATTAGATTATAATAATAATAAAAATGCTTAGAAAGTAAACCAAAAGCTTACTTGTTGAGTCCCTGTGCCTCCGTTTCCGTCGGAGCAAGAATGCTCCGGTCGCCGCTCTCCGAGCTCATTCCGCCGGCCAAAACCGTCATCCTCAAGTTTTCAACGCCTCCGCTTCGAATCACCTGAAAAAATGTCACGAAATCACGAAAATCAAGACCTAGAAACGACGAAACCATCACCGCCGGCATAATGTACGAAAGAGGAGCAGGGAGAGAGTTACACAGTGGTTGAAATCCAACGGAGAATGAGGATCGCCTAGGGTTTTGGATGAGGAGATTTGAAGAGGTCGGGCGAAGAAAAAAGAGTACAGAGGAAAAGAAGAGAGGGAGAGAGAGAGAGAGAGAGAGAGAGAGAGAGAGAGAGAGGAAGGGAGGTGATCCCTGGTTTAACACCACCGCGTCTCCTCAACTCTGCAGAAGCACACTGCAGCACCCCACCAAAATTGTGTGTGTGAGGGGCCAATAATAAGGGGGGCATATCAGTCTTTTCACGGTGTAGGGCAGAAAATCAATTGTGGGGACGATATCGTAGGTCACGTGTGGAACCAATTAATTCGCGACACGTAAGAATAGGGTTGGTTTGTGGTGTGGTGGCAGGGTCTTTTGGTCGGGATCACTATAGTGAGGTATTCCGCGTTGTGTTAGATCATACCTTAGTGGGACCCACAAGTTCGGAGGGAGCTCGAAAATTAGGCGGGAAAAACGCAAAACCTAGAAAGAGGGAGATACTTGGGGCCCATACGTGTGGGAGATTCTCATTTATTATGGGCCGGGTCGTTATGCATTTCAACAAAATTCCCGAATTTTTATTTATATTTGGTAATTGAAGGGAGGGAGATTATGTGTTTCTATTTTCTTTTCTTTTTTTGAAATCGATGTGTTTCCATTTTCTGGTGTATTGAATCTAAACATTGATGGCTTCGATCGTGGTGTCATTTTGTTGCGCTAGACTAGGAGGAGAGTTGTGGCGACGATGAGAACGAGATCACCAAGCAACAACCACGACGGTTTCCAAATATTGAAATTGGCAAAACAAACTGCATAAGTGAACTGGGCTTCTTTGAAATAAGGATTGTGTGACATTGATTGGTCAAGAAAACGAGATTCAGGAGAACAAAGTTTTGAAATTGGGAAAATCCAAATTGAACCTACTGAGCATAGGTGTAAGTGCTCGTGAGGAGCAAAAATTGATTGTCGATAGGAAAACAAGATGATGAGCTATGGTAAGAAAGAGAAGGAAGCTCATTACGGACCTTTACCAAAGGGATATAGATGGGTTCGTTCTGGAGGCATAACTATAAATAATATAAATGCAGACGTACCTGGCGAGAGATTTGTACCTGTACAACCAGAACCTTTGTATTATACAACTCCCATGCACTGTCAAATTTGTAGAGCTTTTGCAGACCACATGACACTAGAATGCCCTGATTTCCCTGATGATTTCTATACAAATGACAAATATTTTCCTGGTCTCTCTCCTCCTAAATCTAGAGCTCAGAGATTAGAAGAGAGGAGGCTCCGTGAAGAAGCGTTTGAATATGTTCCTTTCAACCTTGATGCATTGGTTGCAGAATCTGCTGATCCTTTTTCTACCGATGCACTTACAATCTTCGTCTCTCTCTCCGAAAAGATGATAACTCTTGAGGTTGGAAGATTTGATACCGTTGACAATGTCAAAGCCAAAATCCAAGACAAGGAAGGAATCCCCCCTGACCAGCAAAGGCTGAAATTTTCTGGCAAGCTGCTCGAGGATGTCCGCACTCTTGCTGACTACAATATCAGAAAAGACTCCACTGTCTTCATGGTTTGAGTGCATCATAAAATCGGATAAATGTAAAACCCGACAATGTTTTCCCTTTTTATTCTTGTTACCTTGTTGGTCTATGAATCTACGCATCAAACATCTTAGTGATCTTTTTTGATTGATATTCAAGTTTTTCATCTTCTCAAATGTTGCTAAACACTCAACCCGAGTGTTCCTACAAGTAATTGAGACCAGTGAGAATAGTTTGTTGTTCTACACGTTTGAGCTTCCTAGTTCAACATTACCATGAAACGGAAAAAAAAAATATATATATATATAAGTTCTCACTTCTCACTATATAGGTTCTCAACCCCCAAAAATTTTCAGAATCGAAGAAGAAACTCGAGAACGCTGAGAGCGTAGCCATTATCAGCTTAGGTGGTTGGGTGGTTAATTGATACTGCAGGTATATGTATGGCTGCGTTTGATTGCTATACAATTCGATTTCAGTTTGTACCTGGATTAGTTTTTCTTCCGTAGTCTAAATTTTTAGTTTCATGTACTGCAAATTTATTGATTTGATCTTGACGGAATTTGAATTTGCTTGCTATCAAAATAGTGATTGACAATGCCCCACCAATTTTTCAATGCCGATTTAGGAATCAGATTCACTTGTTAATTAATAGAGTTGACCTATTACTACTTACGACAACGAAATGCAAAAGGTACCTATCCCGAATGGAATCACGAATATGACCTTTGTTATTTATGAGACCTAGGTTTAAATGACAGATGCATATATATATATATTACGCATATTCGACCAAAATGTTAAGAACGCAAAGTACCTACAAGACAAGGCCTTTCACAACACGCAAGAACAGTTCCAAGAATGGAATCCACACTGACTTAGTAAGGTTGATTAAACCTTACACTATGATTTCAAGATTGTTACCTGCGGACCAAGCCAATACTATATGACTAGAAGAAGAAAAAATGAACCAGATTATAAACCCTACATCCTGAAGTTATTCCGGCGTTAACTGTTATGTAGGTTCTACCAATTAACATTAACTACTAGCATACCAAAGAAAACCCAGCAGAAAGAGTTCGATGTGTTTGTCTAATATGATCCAGATAAAACTCCATTTTCTAGTATGCAGCAGCCAGTTTATTTGGTCGACCAATTATGAACCTTTTACTTCACCCTTAAAATGATATAAGGTCAGTTTGTAGCTAGAACTAGCTCATATATTATAAGCTCTCAATAGCTGTAAGCTCGTATGTTGTATTCGAAGAAACAAGATGGTGTTACTAACTTATTAGACCATAATACAATTCTTCTGATCGAGACTTATAAGGCCATAACACAATATATAAGGCCAGAAAGCATAAACCATAGCATATCCTTAATGGGATACCTTATATATTTTCTTGTAGTTCCCCCAAAGCTTAGGTATAAACGTCCATCGTTGTATCAGCCAACGATCCATAATCACTTCATACAATATATATTCAGAAGCAAAACTTTGAAATATTAGACAAAAACCTGATATAGCTAGGCCGAGCAAGATGGCTATAGCCGTGCTGAATGCTTTGGATACTGCTAAAACACAATGGTACCACATGACCGCCATTGTCATTGCCGGAATGGGCTTCTTCACCGACGCCTATGACCTATTCGTCATAACCACCGTTTCGAAACTCCTCGGCCGCCTCTACTATTACGACCCCAGCACAGGAAAGCCGGGAAAGCTCCCGGTAAGGGTCAACAACTTGGTCACCGGAGTTGCCCTAGTTGGAACCCTATCCGGCCAACTATTCTTTGGCTACCTCGGAGACAAGCTTGGCCGCAAGAAAGTGTACGGCATCACCTTGATCATGATGGTCGTCTGCGCCATTTGCTCCGGCCTGTCCTTCGGGTCTACATCGGGTTCTGTGATGACAACCCTTTGTTTCTTTAGGTTTTGGCTTGGTTTCGGCATCGGCGGAGATTATCCCCTCTCCGCCACCATCATGTCTGAATATGCCAACAAAAAAACACGTGGCGCTTTTATAGCTGCGGTGTTTGCCATGCAAGGAGTGGGGATCATCTTTGCAGGGTTGGTTTCCATGACACTCTCGGCAATCTTCCTCCACTATTACGACACTCCTGGATTCAACAAAAACCCTGCCGAGTATTCCGACGTGTTTTCCACCCAACCGGAGGCCGATTATCTGTGGAGGATTGTCCTCATGATCGGCGCTTTGCCGGCTATCGTGACGTTTTACTGGCGGATGAAAATGCCCGAAACGGCGCGTTACACGGCGTTGATCGAAGGAAACGCCAAGCAAGCCGCGAGTGACATGGGTAGTGTTTTAGAGATTGAAATCCAAGCTGAGCAGGACAAGGTGGCGCAGTTCAAAGCTGCAAACGAGTACTCTTTGCTCTCAAAAGAGTTTTTCCGGCGACACGGGAAGCATCTCATCGGAACAACGACGACTTGGTTCTTGCTAGACATTGCATTCTACAGCCAAAACCTTACTCAGAAGGACATTTTCCAAAATATGGGTCTCACTGACAAACCGCAAAATGTCAATGCTCTTAAAGAAGTCTTCCAAATCTCCAGGGCCATGTTTATAGTTGCAATGTTCGGGACCTTCCCCGGTTACTGGTTCACCGTCTTCCTCATCGAGAAACTCGGCCGGTTCAAAATTCAACTCGTCGGGTTTTTCATGATGTCCTTCTTCATGTTCATCATAGGGTTCAAATATATTGAACTCAAGACTCACAAGTACACGTTCGCCGCTCTATACGGTTTGACATTCTTCTTCGCCAACTTTGGCCCCAACAGCACCACGTTTGTGCTTCCGGCCGAGTTGTTCCCGACCCGTGTGAGATCCACGTGTCACGCGATTAGCGCGGCGTGCGGGAAGGCCGGTGCGATGGTTGGTGCATTTGGGGTGCAAACCTATACTTTGGATTCCGACCCCAACAAAATTAAGAAGGCTATGTTGTTCTTGGCATTTGCCAACATGTTAGGGTTTTGCTTCACGTTTTTGGTCACCGAGACCAAAGGTAGGTCCTTGGAGGAGATCTCTGGTGAGGATGGCGGCAATGGTAGCAATGGTACCGGAGGCAAAAATGAAACACAGATGACCGCTACACCAGTCACCAGCTAGGTAGGGAAGATTAGGGTAATCAAATATTCAAATAAATGAGCAATATCATTTTGCCGTTAATACATGTATCTGGTGAACTAGCTATCAATAAGAGCTCAAAGCTCGTACCATGTCAATAGTTTTGTTTGAAATGTAAATAACGAGTGTGGCAATATTATCTTATCTCTAATACATAATGCATATATACTTATATATATATATATATATATAGGGTCTTTCCACTAAGGGATCCATTTTTTGACATATATGAGGGATGGGGGATTACACTAACTTTTGGATTATATTTTTGAATCTCCACCGTTCAGTTTGTTAGTCCTTATATATAGATTAATTCTGCAAATTTTCAGCCAATTTGGTGATCGTTAAGGTGTCGAGAAGATTAAATCAATGAACGAACCAAATCTACCAAACCTGAACCATTCATGCTTATAATTATAAATCGTAGTTTTGAATGTCTTAACGATCACAAAAATTTCTGAAAATTTGCAGAAGTGATCTACTCATATAAAACTACATATTGAACAGTGGAGATGTGATTTTGTGATCGAAAAGTTGGTGTAATCCCTCATCCTTCATATATGTCAAAAAAAAGAATCCATTAGTGGAATGGCCCTGATATATATATATATATATATATATATATATATATATATATATATATATATATCCGTCTATCACAACGAACTAGCTATATATCTTCGAATTCTAAACTCATTATGTAATCAAAAATCAATATTTACAGTTTATTTCAAAAAAAATAAAAATAACGTTTCCGAATCTAGTCGTCCACGTTAGAACAAAAAATTAGATTGATTGTCGACATTGAAATAGTCTGGCAAGTATGATGCAGAAAATAGTCAAAAATGGAAGTTGATGAAGTAGAATACTGTTTATTTGCAGTTGAAACAGATGGACAATGTATGTAATGGGAAGCAAATGTGATTGGAGCTGTAATCATTCTAAGAGCCTATTCTAACAGTCGCATAAAAAGTGCATATATAGATGGGCAAGTCCTAATTTCGAAGTCCCTTTTCCCCGTACTCTCCCAGAACAATTTAATCCAATTGGCGATCGGAACGCTCATTTTTGGTGTTCTATTGAGTTAGCAAATCAAAAACATAAACAACAATTAAAACATGACTCTGGCCAATCGGAAAATGCAACAAACGTTTTAATATGGTCTAAGATTTTATGAGCTTAATCATACGTACAGTATATATGTGACATTCCAGGTTGCATTGTTTGGCCTTGATCTTCTGTGACATTCTGTCATTAACAAATTGCTATTCCCATCTCTTGAATCCATCAACATGATTATAAAGTCTGTTGGATCTTCTGGATATATAAGACCTAGCTAGCTAGGTTTAAATAACCGATGTAAATTAATTACAGCATATTCGATAGAAAATACCAATCCCAGAAACTTATGTGTTTGTATCAGATCGATGATACTATGATAGATCTCCACCTTAATCGTTTGTATCAACCATGCACCAATAATTGATAAACGTACCAGTAACCATGTATCTTACCCATTGTAATTTGTTCTAGAAATTACAAAAACAGATAAAAAGCTTAAGTTATATGTACATATATACGTACGTTACGTTGTAGGTAGCTAGCTATAAATCAATTATTAACTAATTAGGCCATAAGAACAAAGTATATGAATGCAGGATATGCCCTTCTACCCTATGTGAGTTTCTTGTGGTGAACCCACAAATCTTAGGTATAAACGTCGATCCCTTGTTGTATTAGCTATCTAGCTCTATATTTGATCCATTGGTTCTTTCCTAAAGACGTACCTTATTTGAAATCAAGAGATGATTAAGCTTGACTTGAAACCAGTACAGAACTAACTGAAGTCTAAGGCAGCACCTAGCAAGCAAGCAAAGCAAAGCAAGATGGCTATAGCTGTACTGGCTGCTCTTGACAACGCTAAAACGCAATGGTACCACATGACAGCCATTGTCATAGCCGGAATGGGCTTCTTTACCGACGCCTATGACCTCTTCTGCATCTCCACCGTTTCTAAGCTCCTCGGCCGGCTTTACTACTACGACCCCAGCAAAGGAGCCCCCGGAAAGCTTCCCCAAGGCATCAACAACTTGGTCGTCGGTGTAGCCCTAGTCGGTACCTTTTCCGGCCAACTATTCTTTGGCTACCTTGGTGACAAGCTCGGCCGCAAAAGAGTTTACGGCGTAACCCTCATCATGATGGCTGTCTGCGCCATTGGCTCCGGCCTCTCCTTCGGGTCCTCACCAAGCGCTGTGATGACAACACTTTGTTTCTTCAGGTTTTGGCTTGGATTCGGCATTGGCGGAGATTATCCCCTCTCCGCCACCATCATGTCCGAATACGCTAACAAAAAAACACGAGGAGCTTTCATAGCGGCGGTGTTTGCCATGCAAGGCGTTGGGATTATCTTCGCCGGTTTGGTTTCGATGACACTCTCAGCAATCTTCCTCAGGTGTTATCCAGCACCAGCATTCAATGCAAACCCTACAGACTATTCTGATGTATTATCCACGCAGCCGGAAGCCGACTTCTTGTGGAGGATTGTCCTCATGCTCGGGGCTCTTCCGGCCATTGTGACATTCTACTGGCGCATGAAAATGCCCGAAACGGCGCGCTACACGGCGTTGATCGAAGGAAACGCCAAGCAAGCAGCAACCGACATGTGTCAAGTTTTAGAGATCGAAATCCAAGCGGAGCAGGACAAGGTGACGCGGTTCAAGGCTGCAAATGAGTACAAGTTGCTCTCCGGAGAGTTCTTCAGGCGCCATGGAAAGCATCTCATCGGAACAATGACGACTTGGTTCTTGTTGGACATTGCGTTTTACAGCCAAAACTTGACTCAGAAGGACATTTTCCCTGTGATGGGTTTGACTGACAAACCTAAAACAGTCAACGCTCTTATGGAAATCTTCCAGACCTCTAGGGCAATGTTTGTGGTTGCGTTACTGGGGACGTTCCCTGGTTACTGGTTCACCGTAGCTTTCATTGAAAAGCTCGGACGATACAAGATCCAACTCGTCGGATTCTTCATGATGTCTGTGTTCATGTTCATCATTGGGGTCAAATACGAGTGGCTTCAAAATAATCCGCCAGTATTTGCAACTCTCTATGCTCTGACATTTTTCTTCGCCAACTTTGGTCCGAACAGCACCACTTTCGTGCTTCCGGCGGAGCTTTTTCCGACGCGGGTGAGGTCTACCTGCCATGCGATTAGTGCAGCGTCCGGGAAGGCTGGTGCGATGGTCGGTGCATTTGGTATACAAAACTTAACTTTGGATGGAAAACCCAAGTCGATTCAAAAGGCTATGATGATTTTGGCGTTTACAAACATGTTAGGGTTTTGTTTCACGTTCATGGTCACCGAGACCAAAGGGCGGTCCTTGGAAGAGATCTCCGGCGAAGATGGTGGCAATGGAGGCAAAAATGAAACACAAATGAGTGATGATGATTGAGTAGGGAAAGCTTTTTCTTTTTAAATATGTTGTCAAATAAATGAGCAAGATCTTATTTGCAAGAGAGAAAAAAAAGTGATACCAAGTTAGCTATTTCCACAGAAGTAGAAATATGATCGATCGAGCTGCAAGGTTACGGACTAGTTTGAACTTTGAAGTCCAAGTTATTGTTTAAGGCCTTTTTAATGATGAAGTAAGTGGATGGCGTCACTGTCCATTTTCAACAATGTAAGTTACCTTTTTTGTTATAATTTTGTGAGTGAAGATGTTTGTATATGTTTGCTACAAAATAAAAGTTGAATATTACTTTACGTACTATGTTAATTAGCTCCCCATAATTGTTGAGTTTCAATTATTTCATGCAACATTTGATCAATTTCTTATATATAAATGGAATTTAAAACCTCTCACTAACGAGCGAATGGCCGAACACTGATCGATATTACCATACGTTTTGAATTACAAACGGCTAGTTTATGATTCCTATAACTTGAAGAAAATGACTATTATTGTGGTTAGAAATTTTCCTCTATTACTAAATAAAGATCAAACAATAAAATTATAAAACAAAATCTCGACTAACTCTCTAATAGTAAGAGCAAATGCAACAATGATGCAATTTGGGGGTTAGGGCAACTCCAACCATAGTCTTGGATTTGGAGTCCTATATCAATTATAAGACCTCTTTGTTGCACTATTCATTTAGGACTCATTTTTTCATCTCCAACAATGAGTCCTATAATAGGTCTTATATTCATTTTTGTTGATTAAAATAAGTTATAGGTAGTATATTTATGAATATTATATTAAATAAGCAGTTAATAACCTTATTAAGTTGATAAAACATCACAATTTTTATTTTCATCACAAAATTTTATATTATTCTTATAATTAAATATAATTATTTTAATTAAAATAAATAAATACATACTAACGTTTTATCGTTTTATGTCGGTATATATGACAAACAACTAAATTATTGACAGATATTATCTTGTGTTGTGTCAGTGTATACGACAAACAACTGAGTTCGGATGTGATTATCGTTGCCACGTGTGAAACACTAATTGGTTATCTAGATTACGGGCTATATTTGTCTGACACGTGTCATTTCTTATCTGTTGATATCATCTCAAATTGTCCATACATATAAGGTCATTGTCATCCTCATTCCTCACAAATTCACAACACTCTTCTCATATCAAAATCTTCTTATTGTTTCCTTTTGATTTTGTGAAACTGTTTTTCTACAATGAATCATTTGACAAAATGGTTTATGAAAGATCAAGAAGAGGCCGTTATGAGAAACCAACGAAGATCCATGATGATGTCTGCTGCTGCCTTGCAAATCCAAGATCTGGAAGATGAGGATTCACAATGGGGTGGTTCTTCAGAAGGTCGTTCGTATACTGCCAGAAACAGAGAGATCATGGATCAACGTCTGAAAGCTCTATACTTCACGGATCCATGCAGGTACGAACCAAATATATTTCGTAGGAGATACAGAATGCAACCTTGGGTGTTTGACAGGATGATGCGCGACGTGGCCAACTACGATCCATATTTTGTTCAAAGAAGAGATGCGACTGGGAGAGTCGGCCTATCCACTGAACAAAAGCTTACATGCGCCATGAGACAACTCGCATATGGGGTTACAGCCGACTTCTTTGATGATTACATGGATATTGCAAAATCCACTGCCATCGAGATTTTGGAACACTTCACCAGAGCAATATGGAATGTGTACCATGAGCATTACCTCCGCCGACCAACACCGGCAGATCTGCGACGGCTTCTCGACAAGGCAGCAGAAAGAGGATTTCCGGGAATGATCGGGAGCCTCGATTGTATGCACTGGCAGTGGAAAAATTGTCCCACTGGATGGGGAGGGCAGTATACTGGCTATAAGGGGAAACCAACAATCATCTTGGAGGCAGTAGCATCCTATGATACTTGGATTTGGCACGCCTTCTTCGGCCTTCCAGGTTCCCTAAACGATATTAATGTCCTTGGACAATCACCTTTGTTTAATGATGTGTGTCGTGGTGAAACTCCTCAGGTGAGCTATGAAGTACAAAATAGGCATTATGGGCAATGTTATTACCTTGTTGATGGCATTTACCCGAAATGGGCCGCATTTGTTCAAGCAATCAAAAACCCGAGGACGTCGCAGACAAAACATTTCACAAGGATGCAAGAAGCATACAGAAAAGATGTGGAGAGAGCTTTTGGTATTCTTCAAGCTCGTTGGGCAATCATAAGAGGGCCAGCTCGTGGATGGAGTAAGGAGAATCTTCAGTTCATCATGATGACGTGCATTATCTTGCATAATATGATTGTTGAAGATGAGCATGACGAAGATGCAGCTGAGCCATTTGATCCGAATGACATTCCCACCATACCAAAAAAGGCACATATATATGACAAAATCCCTGAACAAGACACCTCTGTTCATCGCAATCCGAATCGGCTAAATCAATTCATGCGTCGTTATAGGGAGGTAAGATGTCCAGTGATGAACAAAAATCTCCAGGATGATCTTGTTGATCACCTATGGAGCATGAAGCTGCAAGCTGATGAGAATAACCAGTGATGAGCTTTAAATTTATTATTTTCAATAAGTTGCCGGTTTCTCATGGCCTTTAATGTGTGGTGTGCATTTGCTTTTGCTATTCAATAAAAGTTAAATGTTTTTATGTCGAGTGATTGCTTTTTATGAATGGTTATCATGTGCCATAAAAAACGTTTATAAATTTTTATTCATAACTTAAAAAAACATTACAACTAGAAACAAATAACAACATTTATTTAGGTTAATTAAATGGATAGTTCCTAATTGATGATTCTAGTTGATCCAATGTGTTTCATGAACCGGAACATAATTGGCCAAGTTACGGTTGTCTCCTTCGGTTGATGCTTCATACTCAGTGGAGGCTTGATCTTGAGGGTTCACCGGAGTGCTTGAGGTTGCTTCCTCCCTATCAATTATCTCTTGTTGTCTCCTTTCCCAATAACCCCTCTTTCTTGGAGTATCAAACATTGATAGATCAACCATCATAATACGATCATCCGAAGCGCGTTGCTCAAGTTGTTTAACTTGCTCAAATTGTTGTTGCCTTTGTAGATATTCACGCTCACTCTGTTCTTGAGCCTTTTGCATTTGAATGCGTAAGCCATCCACATCTTGTTGCTTGCTTTTTTTTTTTGCTAGCTTTTGAGCTTTTTGTCCTTGAGGTCGTGCTTGTCTTGTTGTAGTTGGCTCCGCTTCATTGGCTTGTGTCCCATCTTCTTCCAAGTTGATAGGAGTAGGAATAGGCGAGTTCATGGTTTCGGTGGAAGGCGTTTGCCCAAACTTAATAGTATTTTTCAAGTATCGCCAACAATGATCATAGACAAAATCCGTGCCAACTTTGTCGTAGAAAATTGACCTAGCTCTCATGAGCTAGACACAAAATGAAGTAATAATTATTAGTACTCATGAGCTACATAACAAATTAAGTAATTTATATATTACTTACACTAAAATATATTGTCTTAGCATGAGTTAAATTAAATGTTCATATGCTCATAGTTACACACTTAGCAACCTAGCTACACCATAATTTTCTATAAATTAAATGACAAAGAATAAATAATTTTGTTAACATATGAATAATATACTTACATCGTCTTCCTTATTTTCGCCACTTCGGTGGTCCACTTCGGCTTGGGTCAGAGATTCATGCCACTTCGTACATAGCGGACTAAATACCTTCCACCGAGCCTTGCAACTATCCGATGATCTCTCTATGCAAGTCGCCGGTTTTTGTGCATTGTACTCGGCCGATATACGCTCCCACATTGTAGCCGCCGATTGATTTGTTCCGGTGGCACCATCGGTGGTGATGGTGATCCAAGCTTGGCAAAGAATAGCTTCCTCATTGTGTTTCCATGAATCCTTTCTTTTGCCCATTTTTTCTCTTGGGAAAAAATAAATAAATTGAAGAACAAGATGTAGTGAATAAATGAAAAGTTTGGAAGGAGAAAAGGATTTTGGTGTGAGGAATTTGTGAAGTCTTGGGTTGGTATTTATAGAATTCTTCAAAAAAAAGTTCCCAACGGATCTATACATTTTTTATGTTATTTCTGAATTTTTTTTTTTTTGAGGTAAAAATCTTGGGCCGGAGTAAATTTTTTTTTGACCTTTACACCTCCCCGCATTTGTTCACCGTCCATTTCAAATTATGGGGGACGATCTTGGCCGTTCGCTCCATGTCCGTTGGAGCTGCTCAACGGTCGACTGGGAGACAACCGCACGTGGTCGGGGCCCAGACGCTGCAGCGAGGCGCGCGAAGGACGTCCCAGCGCGAGTTAGGCGCGTCGTCGTTTCCCATGGACCTGGAGCGCTCGTTTCCCTCCCTTCCCTCGCGTCGCGCGTCGCGTCTTCTTCTTCTCTGGCCCAGCCCAGAAGCAAGCGGGCCCAGGTCCTGGTCTTGAAATTGTCTCAGATTTGAGACTGAGAATAGGACTCAGTCCTATATTTCCAAAACCAAAACCCAGTAAATTAGCCTGTTGGAGATAAAAAGTCCATATATAAGACTGAAACCCAATTTTAGAACCCCTGTTAGAGTTGCCCTTAGATCGAAAAACACCATCCACCAGTGAGGAATTAGTCTGGGTTAGACGTGGGTCTCATGTGGAGCCCACTTAACCCGACTAATGCATGGGATAATCCTCAATCCACTGATTAGTCCGGACCAATATAAATGTGGGGCCCATACACACCATTTTGCACATGGTGTTGATCCAAAACAATACAAATGTCAATATAAAAATATTTTTTATGCAATGTACATAGCAATTGGTTATTGAATTGATCTAATTGTTGTATTATCGAGCCGAAGACCAAAGAATAATATATTAACCCAGGTTGAGAATCGGTACAACCCACCTAAAATAAATGCATTTGCTCTAATACCAGTCCTGGATTAGTGAATGAGGTTTCTTCTCCACTAACACCACACACTATCAAGTGGCCCAGAGTCTCCACGAGCCCAAAAACCCAACTTGAAATTCAAATCACATCATAAATGATTTTCCAGCTTTGCAATAAAGGTAATAAACCAAAAATAAATAAACAGACAAAACCAACGTGTTCGCCTCTACCACAAAGCCACCCGAGTCTCAGTACTCACTCTTGGGCCGTCACCGCTCAAAACCCTAGAAATCACCACCGTCTTGTTCATCCCCAAATGAAATGGGACATGGAAATCGAGGAAATCGAGGCCGTCCTGGAGAAGATTTGGGACCTCCACGATAAGCTCAGCGACGCCATCCACTCCATTTCCCGCGCTCACTTCCTCCACTCCGTCAAGGCCCTCCGCCTGTCGTCGTCGGAGAAGAAGAAGAAGAAGAAGAACGACACCATCACCGCCGCCGGAGAACTCTTCTACGGAAGCGACGCGGCGGCGGAGGAGGAGAGGCCGGCGGGGTTTGTGTTCGTAAAGGACTTCCGAGTCGAGGCGGAGGATGACTCGGCGATAAGGGAGGCGAAGAGCCTTAATGCGATACGGACCGCGCTTGAGAACCTGGAGGACCAGCTCGAGTTCTTCCATGTGAGTCAGCTAGGGTTTTGGTTTTGGTTTTGGTTTTCGTAGAATTTGAATGTTAGGCTAATAAGGATTTGGAAATTGTTTGAAGATTGATTAGTGTTTTTGTTGTGGATGCTTGGATTGTGATGTGGTTAGTTAAAATTTGGTTTAGGCTGTTGAGATTTCTGAGATGATGTAGTGGATAGTGTAGTAGTCATTATTTTCGAGTCTGCTCTGCTTGTGTTGCTTTTAGATATGATTTTCTATGTGAGTTTACGATGCCGAAGAGACTCTTCCGAAGAGTAGTGTTTTTGACAAATGTGGTCTTAACATGAATAGACTAGGTTAGACGTTTAGGATTTAGGTTTGTGTGTAATTTCCATGGAGAGAAAGTGGCTTACGGATGAGTAGCAAATGTGTGTGGTGTTGCTTCTGGAACTGCATACTAGTTTTGGTGAGGTAACATCGTGAATTCTATTGAGGTGGATATATTAAGAACAGCAACTTTTAGGAGAGGATTGTAAATCATGGAGCTTAGGTTCTGAAGTGTAATGAAAGCTAAAGATTTATGTGTTCATCTGTTTGACAAAATAGACCTCACATGGGACAGGATGAGGATGAACGATTATACATGAAGAAATTATATAGTAGTAGAACTTTGAGATGAAAGCTTATGATACATATTTCAGTGGCAAATAGTGTTATTTGTATCAATAGGACGTGGTTCAACCTTTACTTGTACATAGATTGTTGATGAACGGGCCCCTTTAGTTAGTGAGTGATTCATTTAGGAGGTGATTTTAAGTTGAACTGGAATGGCCAGGTGTCCAGGTTCTGGTTAAATGAGTTTGAATATGTTGATCAGGTCTGATTTTGGAAAGCATGATTGAATGTTGTAGTCAGGCTTTTCACATAGGTTTTAGTAGTATTGCTTGTTAAATGGTGGAAAAAAAATACTCTGTTTCTGTTACTGTTGTGTGGTTTTGAATCTTTCTGTATGGATTCAATTGAGCACTTGCTATTTGAGACCTTCCAAGTCCAGCTATTTATGTCATTTGTTTCTCTCTCTTAAAGACTGTACAGGTGCAGCAGCGGGCTGAGAGAGATGCAGCAATTGCACGTTTGGAGCAAAGTCGCATTGTTCTAGCACTGAGATTGTCTGAACACCATGGTAAGAAATACAAGGTTATTGAAGAAGCTCTCGCCTTTGTTGGAGATGTCTGTGATGCAAATGGCTTTGTTTCTCCCGAAAATCTGTATGTTCCTCCAGTCACTCCTGGTGACAACTTGGCGAACTCTGAAGGGAAGAGGTCTAACATCTTAATGAAAGTTCTTGTTTCAAGTGTAAATTTTGCCAAGAAGACTCTTAAGTTGGATAACATGGGTGGACTACTGGGAAATGCTGCTTTGGTAGCAGTCAGCATGCTCGCATTGGTGCATATGCAACAAGTAGCAGTTAAGGAACATACACAGCTGGTGGAAGATAAAATCTACATGAACAGGAGTGCTAGAAAAACTTCCAGGACAGAGGGGGCATCATCCAGTAGTCGTCTCAGCAACTTGGATGTGTTATTAGCCCGGGGTTAAGGGAGAAATCCTAAAGTTTTGTAGCAGGCAGTTGAATGATGGGTGGCCGTACTTCATAGTTCCATTGGGTTTGAAGAGTTTCTCAAGAAGTGTGGTAATGTGTAATCTAGTAGGCTGTTCTTATTCAAGTTTTAGATGACACGAACTATCTTACAAGATATTCGAGGTTGTTCCCGCCTTTCTGTAATCATCTGAAATCGGTTGTGCATATAGCAAGTTCGGATATTCGCCATTAATATTCACGTGTTCTGTTTGATCTTCAGTGTCCATAACAACCTCTCTACCGAGTATACATACTTACCTGTTACTCCCTCCCTCTCTTTCACTCGGTTTTTTTTTTTTTTTTTGCAGGACTCTTTCACTCGGTCTAAAGCCAGGAATGTAACATTGGAGCTACCCTCTAGAGCTCTG
This sequence comes from Fragaria iinumae, assembly GCA_009720345.1. Taxonomy (NCBI): domain Eukaryota; kingdom Viridiplantae; phylum Streptophyta; class Magnoliopsida; order Rosales; family Rosaceae; genus Fragaria; species Fragaria iinumae. The sequence continues at coordinate 25,433,632 of CM019123.1, read as the reverse complement.
ACCCCATTTATACGGCATATGTACCTTAGCCACAATAACCAGCTAGTCTCTGTTCTAAAATGTACCAAACTAATGGAAGCTCCAGATGTACTCCAATATCAGGAGCAGATCTTTTCCAAGTCAAGGGCACTGCAGATTATGGATGGAACTCATGGAAGTCAGAGAAGGCTCATAACTTTACGAACCAATTTCCCATTTCTTGCATAGATGAGAATGGAGGGCACACGATTTGTCAAAACTTCCAACACGATATAGTAACTAAGTAGGGTCTGCCCTCTGAGACTTTGAAGCATGCGAGCCACAGGCACACCATAAAGGCTTGAATCTCATCTTGTTCATACCAATTTGAGCACAAATGTTTTCCCTAATTGTGAATACAAGTTTGTTTAGCCAACTTTAGCCACTAACGTCAAGATTGATTGGAAGGGAAAAAAATGGGAGTTGTTGAATATAAGGGAGGATAATATCTAATTGCAAAAGGAATGTCGGAGAGCTATGTAATCTTTCGGCTTTATGAGGTGGGATTATGAGTTGAATATGTTTTTTGGTGGCAGAAGAATGAAAAGGTTTAAAGGGTTTGAACACATAATTAGCCTCATAATTTGCAGCTATGTGTATAAACACTTTCTTTGACTTGCTATTGGATGCATGACTCAAAAGCCTACGTGATTAGGAAGCTCAAAGAGAAAAGAAATTTCCCTTTCGAGGACAAGGTGAAAACATTCCTCCATCTTTTGTCCGACTTTTCTTCGTTTGTCCATCCTTTCGTGATCTCAAATTTGACCACCAGGATTGTGTGTCCATGGTGGAGAATGTCAACCAAACGAGGCAATAGGAGGTCAATGGAAGTTGAGTATGTGAGACGAAATTCTAGTTTAAATGCATGTCTGAATATAGTCATATACGTTACGATTAGTGATGTTGTTGTTTGTCTAAAATATAAATTATGAAGGCATGCACTTAAACCATAAATTTCAGGTCTGTTTAATTCCTATGGTTTTGTTATCATAGTCAAATTAGGTTCACTTTTGAAATAAGTGAACAGAATTTTTGTAATGAATGGTGCTAGCATGTCACATCCTTAACTTGCCCAAACGTTTGACAAAAAAAAGACATGTATCCGTGTCATTCTAGCTTGAGTATCAATGAATTTGCTGTGTGGCTTTTACATCAAAAAAAAAAAACTAGAAATTTAGATTGACATAGACCAACATCGTGGATTTAAGCACGGTCACAAGGAACTCATATCTTTCCAAACATTTCTTTTGAAAACCTTAAACTTAGATTTTTGAAGAGAGAGAGAGAGAGAACAACAAATCAGCACACACACCATTTTGTTAGTAACAAAATACAACCCTAAAGTTGTAAAATCTACAATCATTCATTATATCTCAACGAACGATTAGAAGCAAGACTCGTAAAATTTTAAAGACAACCATAGCAAATCTCCTAAAACTTATAATATCTTCTATGTACTAAATACTTAGATCATTATAATCTATCAACATTACAATATAATAACATTGTAACACTAGGGTACGATACATTGATTGCACAAGATTAAGACGTTACATTAAAATACACACAAACACATTGCTTTGGTTCCAAGTTTCATGAGTACACACACTGTCCAAATCAAATCTCCCTCAATCAAACTTAGGACCATACATGGACCATGCCCCAAAATCAGTATAAGTATACAACTATATAGAGAGCCAAATATTATTCTAGGAAAGACTAGATTTTCCTTGAAACAAAATTATACTAAGGAATCTCAGTCACACATTCCCTCCCACAACCTTCATAACCATCGCTGTCGGTAGGTGAAGTCGGATCCTCTATTTTGTGGGACCCACTGTACAGGTGTCAAATGATAAGCAGTGCTGACTCTTCATAGGAGCTCCAGAGTCGTCTCGACAGGGGCTAATTGGGTGCAGAGGCCCCATACCGTATTTTCACGTGCTGCCCCAACCCCATTTGTCTTCTTGGGCCGGCCCTTGGCCCGCTTGATTTTGAAGGGGCGGCCGGGCGGGGACACGGCTGGCCGTACGCCAAGAACGTGGTGGGTGATCCGAAGTCCGACCGACCGTGATATCATTAGTCAACCTTTGATTAGGATAGAAGTCATGATTGCCTTTCATTAAGCATGATTTGGTGGCCTCGACGGGACCAGGAGAAGGTCCTTCTTCCGTTCCGTTAAGTTGGATCATCAGGTTTTTGAGTTCACTCCACCGTCTAATCGTATCTGATTATAAGAATAATAGAACATTTTGATCGCGACAGTTTGATCATAAGATTTGTAAGTTCATCCGACCATCTAATTAGTTTTGATTACGTACGTCCAAATAAAACAGATTATTTCAGACATGGCTTGTTGTGCTAGACTACTAGCGGACTTTCAATGTAAAATGATTGCTTTAAGTAATCATATCTAGCTAATTACGTTCGAAACATATTATAATGTTTTGACGATGAATTTGGTTTCTCTGTTTGGATTTATGTTGCTTGGATTTGCTTAGATGACTTCTAACCATTGGATTGAGTACAATCTGGGACCACCATGTCATCTTTATGTCATTCTTACTCCATTTAATGGTTATAAGACATTCAAGCAAATCCAAGCAACTTAAATCCAAACAGAGAATCCGGATCATTTGACGATAAGATGTTTATTCGATCATAGTCTAATATAATCATATATGATTACATTACGCATGACGGAATATTGTGATGTGAAATTTATCCGACGCGTCTAATCATTTTTGATTACATCCAAAACTTTAAACAAAATAGATTATCTCTTACGTAACTTGTTGTGTTGGTGGACGTTCCATGTAAAACGATTGATTCACTAAATAGCATCCCAATCATGTGTAGCTGACTACGTTTAAAAAAAAAAAAACAGATATTACGAACATTTCATGTAGAACGACCTCTTTACTTGATAGCTTTTCAAAAATGAGACCCTCGATCAAACACATCGCGTACGTAGTCGGAGCTATTGTTTTGAAACTTCAAAGTACGTATTCCAATGCAGAAGTAGAGCGAGGGGACCAAACCCAGAAGATGCAAGAAGGAAAGCAGAATGAGAAAGGGAGCTGATCAGAGAGAGCTGGGTGTTGTCACTGTTCATTAATTTGATTTTGTTACTGTATACTTTTGGATTAGAAACAGTACGTGAGCAAAAACCCACTTGCAAATACATACTCGATCGGCCAGCAAAGTAGGCACCATATATCATGCATGCATGACAAATTGCCAACTTGTCTCTGACATTATATATACGCAAAATCTTAGCATTGAGCCTCCTTCTAAAGCCTGCAACTTCTATCGATCTCATCACTTTGGCTTCAACATAACTCGGTTCTTATACATGTTTGGTGCTTAAGCAACTAATAACCACTCATATGGGTACTTATATCTGGTCTTGTATATATACAGTACTAACAGTAGTCATATAGGATCGATCCGTATCCGTATTCGAACCTGTATCCGAATGTCTATTTTAAACCCTAAATCCTAAACCCTGTACTAAACCAAAATGTTAGGAGAAAAGAGCCGTCGACAAATGACCCCTCAAAGACCAATTTTATGCGAAATTGAGTACATAGGGCTTTGATCATACTATTCACACTCGATCGAGTGAGAAAATTCGTAGATTCGTGACTGCGTAATCTTCAATTACAAACCTCATCAAGCATGGAGGATTGTCGTGCATTTTCTTTAATTAAGGGAAGAAAAACTAGTATTAGTGTCGTTGAGTACTTGGGGATATGAAGTAGTGTCACTCACGACATTGGGGAGGTATTAGGATGACCCTTAGGTCATTTTGAATATGTAAGGGTCGCAGGGAAGTGTGTGCCCTCAGGTCATGTTGCAACTATATGCTATATATAAATACTTCCACATTGAACAGTGTCCCCAGAATAGAACAAAACAAACATAAAATTCAAGAAACTCAAACTTATATATATTTTGTGTACGTTTACTGGATTTTTCCTCAAGTACTCTATTACTGGTAATCCGTGCATCTGCCGGAAAATCGTTAAATTAATTTCCAGCTTTTACAAGACCGAGTATATGTGAACGTTGCCTTGCCTGTTTAAAGTAGCCAATGCGTGACAGAAGATGATAATATTTCAAACTGGTTATGCCCACAGTTGGCTTCTCTATTTTAGAAATTTAGAATCCAACTGAGGTTGACTTGACTGGCTGCAAATTAAGGTGTTGGATTTTACAAAACTTGCTAGCTAGCTAGTAACCATTTTTGTGTTTGGATTTTCATTTTTGTTTCATTCCTTTGTCTGATGGAGTTCGCATAACATATATATAGTAACCGCGAGATAGCTAGGTTAAGAATTTGGTTTCAGACATAAATAAGCTAATTACACCATATATACAAACCACATTATCTTTCGATTATTAACATACTACACTGTCTATACTATATGCCCTAAACTTGCAGATAGAAAAGCGACGCTGATCTAGCTAGAGGAGTCATTGATCATAATACTATTTGAATAGTGGCTTAATAACACGGTAATAATTTATGGCATAGGCTATCAATTCAATCAGAGGGAACAAACAGTGAAATAGTTAATACGATTTCACTAGCTCAACAATATTGAAGCAGCAGCTAGCTATATATATATAGGTAACAGAATAATTGCATGTATATGTGTATGTACTAACAAACCCTAGTAAGATGTATTGTGGAAGAGGAACAACAAAGTTGAAATAATGATGAATACATTTGGTATATACATGCAAAAAAGAGAGATAATAATGTGTTGGCAACCACCCTATATGAATTCTATTAATGGACACAACTATGAACTAACATGTTCGTTATAGAAAAGCTGTTGCAACAAATGAACAAATTGAATTGGTTACCAACAAGTGTCAGATCGTGTTTAGGTTTTTGGTAAAAGTTGTCAGCAGTGAAGCTGCAAAGGATTATTACCATCACCAACTTGCTTCAAACACGAAGATCGACTACTATATGTTTGCAGAGCATGCAGTAAGATGGCTCAGGTTCTCACGTGAAATAGAGAACATCATGAAGCGGATACAGAAGCTTGCGAAGCGAAATCACACCTTAAGCATAGAGATAACGTTGTTTGATTTTCACAACCCAAGTTTAAATAACTTGCAATCATATTGTCATGATTGATCCTTGAGACTGCACTGCAAGCTTTTGATCTCAATATTCATGTCGACCACCGGCCATTTAGTAATCAATTACCTTGCACGGTTTGCATTAACTAAATTAGTAATATGTTCAGAGTATATACCAAAAAATTTGGAATACGAATGATTGTATGCATGACATGAGTTAAGCGTTATTGTTTTTGTATAGAGCTAGCATAGACAATCACCGATGCATGTGAGATTATCAAAATCTTCAACTTATCTCGTATATGAGCGATTATCAAAGTCTTCAACTTATTTCACAGATGAGCGATTCTTAAAATGATTATACGGATGTGCTTAAATAAGAGATAACTTAACGTTTCCCGTGTTATTCAGCGGCACATATATGATCATAATTAACACTATTATACTCTTCAATTTTCATTTTGAGTCTCTCGTGTATGCATCGTTAATTTGATGAAAGGATAGGTATCCTCTTTATAACATGTAACTGCGTACTGTTTAAATAGCAGCTCATAGTGTGATTACCGTACGCATACAGAAAGTGAGTGGTGATTATAGGTGGGAAGATTAGTAGTGAAAGTGAAACGGCGAGTAAAAGCCGTCGCGTATATTGGTACGACAGCTTTACACATTGGTGAACTCACTGAACAGTCTGAACTGTATCAGAATGCATGTAATATTAGCTTCAACAAAATATCTATGTGGTAATTGAAGGAAGGAATCGAAGATGAATATTAAATACCTGATCAACAAACTTACCAGAAAATGAGTCCTATCGTCGGCAGGATATAAATTCCTATCAATAGAGAAGATTTCATCATCTGCAATTCTGCATATCAATCACCTTTTCACGATTGCAAAATAAAACAGAACGCGTAAGGTCACCTACAACAACTATATGAAGCTTAGAGTCCTTAATGTATATGTGCATATCATCTCGATATTAAGAAAAAAAACGTATAAAATGTGCTATTATAAAGAAAAAAATTTCATTCTGATACACACACAATATACTTCTATGTTTGATCTTCAGCTACAATAAACATGCACTCGAAGCATAAACATGATACAATTCCTTTTTCTTTTTTTGGACAAATTATTGATAAAAACGCATTACTTCAAAAGCAAATATCGAAAAAACGAAAATATACAAACCTAACTGAACAAAAATCACCCTATAAACTAGATTACTATACATATATATCTTTTATTCTTGCTATTTTTAGCTAGCAAGAAGGAAAAGGTTAGGGTTTAGTTTAGACATTTGTAGACCGATAACAATAATTAGCGATCTGGCTTACGGTTCATGTTTTACCCGGCCTGGGGTTTGTCACTCTTGGCCGCTAGAAATTGAAGAGAGGAGCTAGCTAGCCATGCCAGTTAACTAGTTTAACTTTTGCGTGGTATTCTCATTGTCACTGACTCACTGCAAAGCGCATACATTAGTGTAATATCGTGCAGAAGTCACCATTGTGTTCCAGCAATATGTACACCGGTTCTCCATTGTCGACAGTCTATATTAGTCCCCACTGTGTGAAAAGAAGAGCATGATGGAGGTGCCTTTTAGCAATTTCTGGGTCACTGGATAGTTTATAGAAAAAGGACCCAAACTGATCATTTTTTTACCAACCGGCAAGCAGCAAAAAAAGGACCCCCTAGCGCTCAGCTTCCTCGCTTTACAGTGCTCGATCATCTTCCAAATATGAAGCATTGGAGCCCTTACACTAATCAATAATACTAGTCAGACTCAAACTCAAATCATACTTATCTATCTTAACCTATGAATCGAAAGCGAAATCCAATTACCACTGTTACAAATTATATCAGCTTCATGCATTGGCTGGTTTTTACGGCGGGAAAACTACAAGTACTTAGTACTATGATCAAGTTCAAGACATAATTATGGTGTTCGAGTTAAATTTGATTTTTTTCACTCTTCCGAGTTTTAACCATCTGTTAGTTAGTGTGAAACCTGGTTTAATTGAGACATAATCATTGGGGGCTCATATTTCACTTTGAGTGATACGCAAGCAATGCAGGGAGGGTATGCTCTCTTAATTAAACACAATCCAATGAGAAACATCAATATCTATCTAAGGGCCCCTAAATTAGTTAATTAGTCCTCACCAATGTATCAAGTATTCCAAAATCTAATAATTAAACCTTATAAACTTGGAAACATGGCTGCCGTGAAATTTTGACACACATGACCATAAGTACCAAAAGATGGGTGTTACTTGCCCATCGTTCAAGTCAAGCACTTGAGTGGTAGTAGTACTATGTCAATTTTTGATTGATTTTATGCTAATCATAAATTGGCACATGCATGCTATAGATAAGCTTTAAACTATTTGCAAAAATCATTTTACAAAAGTATATGAGAATAGTTTTAGTACTGTTTAAGAAATCACTGAATCGTTTGTACCGTTTTTATGTTGTAAATAACACAATTAAATAGTTGTTATTTTAATCATCACAATGTTGTATTTATGGTAAACATGGTTATGTTCTAACACTCTAACGTCACAAGGGAATCAAAAGCAAGATTCACAAACGAAACTCGGTTCTAAATAAACAAACTTGTCATAATTATAAGAATGCAAGCATGAAATCCACAAAACTTGATTTGGTAGAAAACAAATATGCTTGTTTCTCATCAAGCCAATTCATATGAATATCATGAAATAGGAAATTATGTTAAAACAATTTTTGAAGGTCAAATTCATCGCACCAAATTATGTAGCCATCTCCTTATTAGTCAATTAGAGCATCTCCAGCAGCTTATCTATTTTTTTGATTTTATCAATTTTGGGGAATATTGAGTTATTTTGTGGTCCAACAACTTCCCCATCTCATTCCCCAAAATGGGGATGAAGAAGAAAGAGAAACACTCATTCCAACGATAAAAACAAAAATCTAGAATATTTTATTAGGTAATTTACAATGAAATATATGATTTTTTTTTTGTTATTATTAATAATCATGTAGTATTTTTTATTGTTGTAATATCAGGTTACACGTTTATAAATTTTTTAAAGATTTTGACTTTTGCTTTCCAATTTTAGAGAAATTTTGAAAAATCTGTTAAAGATGCCTTTACAATCGATACAGCAAGTCTTAAAAGTGCCTAGCATGGTCTATTCACCGCAAAAATCCACATTTATTTTGTTCCCATTTGAGCCTCCCTCGTGTGTGTATCACATCTCAATAGTATCCAAGACTTTGATTTATGTGAACGTGTAACCTTACATTACAATATAAATTTGAATTTACACGTGAAATAAAAAATCTAAAGTAAAAAAGGAAAATATTGGAGGCTGAGAATTCAGCCTTTTTGGACCAGATCGGCCACGAACCGCTAATCACGCATGCTCATTTGGCAAAAGGAATGCCACGTTTAGTTCATGAATTAAGAAATGCAAAATGCAGCAAAGTGTATAAACAGAAATGAAAATCTACCATTAATATTTCTTGGAAATTAATAATTATACATAGATATACTCTAAATAAATAAATAGTCTGAGCAAAACTGGGCACTCAATTCTCCATTAATTTTTACGGAGAGTTTTAAACTTAATCAACTAATATTGCAATAACAACTAATATTGCAATAACAAAAAGAAAAGCCGGGTTTTGCCGGCCGGAGAAACAAAATCTGCCGGGAAAAAATCACCGGCGGCCAAGAAAGAACAGAAAGAGTGTCAGTTGGTCACTGCCTGGTGTCAACTGCCACGCTCTCTCTTACAGTCTCAGAGGACCACTAGAGGATCTGAGCCAAAAATGTCTTGAAAACAGTCATCTGCTTGACACATCATGGACGACGTCGTCTGAGCAGAAAAGGACGACGGGCCGAACGTGTCCATCCGGAACAAGTCGCTGAAGTCATCGAACATGAGTGGTCCGGGAACCGCCGTGTCGTCGAAGAACGGTGACTCGTAGAAGAGCGGTGACTCGAAAATAGGGGACTCCGGTGTTGGGAACCTGAACCCGTCTTCTTCTTCCTCCTCCATGTACGGAGGCTGCTGTTGGACTTGACACTCTCGAACATGACTTACTTTCTCGGGCTTCTCCATTTGCTCGGCATCGTCGATGGAATGAGTTCTGAACTGTAGGACGGAGGTGGGAGAGGAGAGATGATGAGTTTCCTCACCGGAATCATAGCCAGAAACCGACACGGTCACGTTTGGTGTCGTCGTTTCCGGCTCAATCTCGACTTCATTGACTATGTTCTGCTCATCAACCGAGTCAGCAGCGGTTACAACTATTTGCGGCGGTGAGGAGAAATTCGTTTGAGCATCAGGACCTCGGAGCTTAAGGGCGGCATTATCGTACACCATAGCCGCTTCCTCAGCCGTGTCGAAGGTTCCCAACCACAGTCTTACACGTTTCCCTGGATCTCTAATCTCGGCGGCCCATTTACCCCAAGGTCGTTGTCTTACGCCTCTGAACTTCCGGTTGCCGCCATTGGCCGGTTGACAAGGAGTGGTCTTCTGAGCCGGCCGCCTAGTAGCCGGCCGTGTCTCTAAGGCAGGCCTTTTCCGGCCATTGTTGGTGATCACCGGACTAGTTCTCAAGTCGGTTTCTATGCTGATTTCGTTGATGTATTTCTTCACTCTCCGGCGACCAAAGTAGAACTCACCCTCTTCTTCGTCGCTGGACGAGTCAGTGGCGTCGTGATCGGTCATCGATATGCGCACAATCTTAGGGGCGATGGAAGTGCCGGGCTCTACTTTCCGGGACGGTTTGGTTAATTTCTTGGTGGTGTTTCTGTGTTGGGTGTATTTGATGGGGCAAAGGAAGCTACTGGACTCCATTTCCATGGTTCTTTTCTTTTGGGGTTTGGTTGTTTGAATGAGCTCTATCTTTGCATCGAGGGTAAAAGGAGGAGGAGAGGAGAAACCAAAAGGGGGGGGGGGGGGGGGGTTAGAAAGAAAGAGAGAATAAAGAGGAGAGTGAAGAAAGCAGAACAAAGCAAAACCGTGAGGAAGAAGACTCAAGAACTTGGAGATAAACAAAGGCCAAAGCAGAGTGTTCCAAAAATCTGCCAGAAAGACATAAAAAGTCGCACAGAGGTAGATACCTCTTGGAGAATGGACTCTCTAATAGAGAGGCTGAACTCAGATAGGAAACTATCACGGAGGGCCTTATATGGGAAGAATCAAAGGTAGAGTGAACAGAGTAGAAAAGGAAAATAGAGAAGGCCCAGATTCAGTGTCGATTCCGGAGGAAGGGAAATCAGAAAATCCGGTAGAATCTGATAATCTCAAAGTATATAGAGAGAATGAGAGACAGGAGATGAGTGTGTTTGTTGGTTTGGAGAGGAGAGGAGTGTGCTGGTGAAGACTAGCAAAGAGTTGAAGACCAAAACACTGATCGAAAATCGCTATTTTATAGGATCCCGACAGCCGAAATTAGTAAAAGACCCAAATACAAAAGCCCTTTCATATTTATTTGCTTTTACATTCTATTCATATTTAATACCTATTTTTTTGTTTTCGAATTTGAATATTTTTTGTAAATATTTTTCCATATTTATAAAATGAATGCACCGTTGATGATCTTGGGGAAGTCAAAATCAGAAGCTGGTTAAATAGTTCCGGTGACTACATCCCGTCCGACAACATCCTCAACGAGACATTTGATTTAGTTTCGATGATCATAGACCGTCTTATATATCCAAAAACACCTATACCTTATCGGTTCTTGTCATGAATATGTCAGAGTGACATTTTATGTTTGTGGCTGGCATAATAATGAGTTCGATCATTTTAAATTTAAATTTGACAACCGAGATTGTTCTGACATACATCTTATAATTCGTTGTCGGTTATATACATACACACGCTAATAATCTGAAAGATTTGAAAGAGAAAGGGAGTATAACTCTGTCCAAGAAAACAATAATGACACTAAGTACTTAATATAGTCATACTATAACTTGTTTATATTTACCAAAAACAATGAAAAATTGTTCATTCACCAACAGCTACTATCTCAATTCTCTCAAATGTGAAATGTCCAATGGTGCTAGTCAAAACACAACTAAATTTTGCTGGAATTACTTCTATTTAAATCTAGTAAATAGGAAAATTCTATTTATATAATAGCATTAATGTTGTTTGTTCAACACTAATCTCAAGCAGAATGCAGAAAATCACTAAGAGTTAAAATGGCAGGAATCACAAATCACAGTTACATGCAAGTAACCATTAGAGAAGCATCAGAGTCAAATATCACAAATCTCGGTTCCCACCAACAAAAAGCCATTAGAGTAATATAGTCAAAATATTATCATGAATATCGGTTACAAATACAGCTCCGCATTTGTATAACCAGATTTTTTTTCAATCACATCATAATGTATAATTACAATGAATACATTGCACATTCAATAAATTACATTTTTATAAAGTAAGAAAATTACAGCTATGCGGTAACATATAGTTCCCTTTCTATGCGGTAACAGCTAATAAACCCTAAACCCCCCAAGAAATGCCCTAAAAGATAAACCCCAAACTTATTCCCCAAGAAATGAAGTCCAAGTTTCCGATAACTTTTGAGTATTTTCGTTAATTGGATGCTATTCTTGCGCCAAGAGGAGTGTTCATTTCAAATTAGATAGTTAGTTGAAAAATGTCTGCCTAAAGAGATCATATATATCATTGTTTTTTTGTTTTTGTTTTTTTTTTTTTGAGAATGATATATCATTGTTAACAAAACATGAACCCCAAAAAAAAAAATCTCTTTCATGTGTATATATATGTAGTCCAAGCCATTAACGTGTAAATAGAAGTAAATTGTCTAATTCGTAATTATAGGGTAATACTTGCTAAGTGACATCGTAGTTGTCGAGGATGTTTGAGGATCGGGGGTATGTCGTAGTAATAACATCAAAATTGTCGCCGGCCGTCAAATCTCAGGCCGTAAGAAAAGCTCCAATGACCAAGGAACTCGATCATAAACAGGCCAGTAGCTAAAATACACATTTCACGATATTTTCTTGCCTACAACAATGAAGACAGAGATGGCTTTGATTCAACACTGCTTTGACCATTGCCTCTTTCCATTGAAGCATAAGATGAGCTGCGAATATCAGAGTTTAACTAGTTTCCTAGTTAGGAAACAAAGGGGTTAAACTTTGTCTTGGATGTAGGATTAGATGCTCTACGGCTCTACCGTTATAGAGTTGCCGAGACGTACCTATTTTTTTTTATCTTTTATGAATAAATGACTAATGTGGTTGTCCTCAATCCTTGAGTAATGAAACTGAAAAAAAGATTAGGATATAACAGTGACATAACGGAAAGTCGACTCGATTTTGCGAAAACAATAATAAGGTTTTGCATTGATTTATACCAAAACAATCATGTTGTTGTGTATACATGTGTGGTTGCATGGCAGAAGGCCTGGAACGATAAACAATGATACAAGACATTGGCTCCAAACGCTGTATCAAACAAAAATGGCCGACTGACCTTGTTTTGGCCTTGAACACGAAAAATCAAATACTAAAAGATTACACGATAGAGTTCATGCTACCGGTGACCCAAGCATATTCATAGCTCCAGCCATGCACTGTGTCACTCTGTGGCTGCAAATGATTGGTGGTTAGGCCCTCACAGTCACAGACTCCCTCACGGAGTTTACAGGCTAAGGTAGGGTTTTGCCGATCTGGGAAAATGTCGTTTTTGGTTTACATAACATCTGTATTCGTTTGAAAATATATACATGGTTTCGAAGCATAAATATAACCAAGCAAATTCGCTAAAATTGAGCAACAACGGTCCAATAGAGAGCACCAGTTGTAGAGATGTGAGAGAACTAAGAAGGAGAAGAGTATAGTATATGATGCATGTATTTCAGTGTATGGAGGTGATAATGGAAAATGGTGGCGGTGATGATGAAGGAGATGACGAACTAGCTCTTACAAGTTTTGATTGTTTTGGTACCATGATGAGTTAATATTATCTCTTCACATGAATTTACATCCTTTGGGAAGGTTTGGAACACATTTCTAGGACTGTCTGGTTTTGGTGTGGGGAACTCAAGCTCATAAGCTTAGTTCGTAAATGTGAGAATCAAGTGTTGTTTGCTATCGGTGTTTTTGTGGTTTGATGAAAAGTCATTTTCCATATATACTACTTCGATCACCTTTGGCTCATTTATAGAGAGACTCTAAATGATTCATTAAACACCTTACTCTAACGTTTTAAGAACAAAATAATCAAGCTCAAATTCGTTGTTTTCACTAAAGGAACCGATATACTGCATGTCTTTTATTAAGGGAAATAAAAACATGAATTCACATATGCATGGAGGGAAATACTACAAACTCTACAATGACGAGTTTATGTATTGAGTTTGTGATGGAATAGTAGAAATCGATATATTGTGATGTTTTTAGATGTCATTGTTGTATTTGTATGTGTGTGTGTATGTAGTAATCTTTACAATTGTACAACCATTCAAAGACAGTGTGCAAATTAAGATTTTAAAATTCAAAGATAAAACACTTGCTCCTATTTTACGAAGAAGAAGAAAACAAGCAAAGAATTACGTTTGACTGTGGTCCTCTAAATCAAGTCCTAGCTGTTATACGACGAAGCTAATCAATATTCTTGTTTGGGGAGGAGACAGAATTCACGACGAAAAACAACAGAAAGAGACAGAATGCCACTCCTAGTTTGGGAAACCAGTGACTAGTCTATTGGGATATATAACTGAGTTCGTAGCTAGTTCATGAACTGTTTTCCTCAACTCTCCACATTGTCGCATTTGCTCTCGGTTTGTATATCAATTAGGCACAGACAAGAAATATCATAATTTGTAACTAAGCAATAATTTGGTACAATACTCACCACTTTTGCTGTAATGCAACATTGGCATTATGAAGTCGATCCCTCAAAACAGCTTAATTCGCACCGTATTTTTACATTATTATCAAACGTATGTCAATCTGTACAATTGACGCACTGTTTTTTTTTTTTTTTTTTGAAACAAAATTGACGCATTGTTTGAACAACTTAAACTCGCAACATGTTTAGCTAATATTTATAGGTGCGTAATCCCTCTCATCTTCATTTGTGAATTTAAGCAGAGGTGTATGAAAGTAGAACGATATTACGACCAATACAACGTAGCAAATACGTTTTATTACTCTCGTCCTCGATCATGCTACTTCTTTCACACATTTGCAGGAAGAACATGCATTACCATTGATCCAATGACCAGTGTATAGTAAGTACTTGCCGGATTTAACTTTTAAACTATGTGTGTTTCGTTAGGAAGGTAATCGATCCCATGCTTAGTTGGAAGATTAAAAATAATGATTAGAGAAATATGGATTGGAGAAAATTAGACAAAATCAAAGTAAAACATACGTAGTAGCGCAGGTGGGTGTTGGAGTTTGGCGCGGGGCCATTGAGCCAAGTGAAGCATTATCAAAAGGACAGCTAAGGGAAGAACATCAAGTTCGACAAATCACCGGGAGGCTTGCGTCTTATACAATTCATTTGTACTTGTATAATATTAACGTTGGTGTTTGTTTTCTCTAGCTTCTCTCTACCAGTGGCATTCTTGTTTTTTGTTATTACATATTTGGAATTATTGGTGGTGGTTTTTGCTTGCCAAAAAAATAAAAAATACCCGAAGAGTGGCAATGTTTGAGTCTTAATTTGATGAGATATATACGAGTGATGAAGTCAATTTGAGATATGTATCCGGTTAATTAAGCATCAAGTCCAAGATTCTTGTTTGATTCTTTTTGCTCATTAGCAACGTATCTTCACTCCTAAATATTATGTTAATCCTCCTCGTAATGCCCTAGACCCCTTGGTTTATGTGTTACCGGCTTATCAGCCTCCTCATGTTTTCAACTACTTGCTCATTTTAAACTTATTACTTGGTGCACAGGAAAGAAGGAAAACCAGAAAGCTTTGTTTCCATCGTATAACAAAGCTTGCAAGATATTTTTAAGCACTTTTACTAATCGGTGCTTTATTAAAAAGACATGTTACCCATTCACTTAGACCTGCATTTCAATTATGGAGATTTTGAAGCGTTTTGCAAGTGATACAAGCTGTCTAAATAGAACACCGCCTTGCATCGATCTAGCACCGGTTATGCTGCTTGCAGTTACAATGCAGAGCAACCAAACACATAAGTTGTTGTTTCTCTTGAGACATAAATTTCTATGATTGAGAACTTGGAGCGAGCCAGACATTCAATGAAATGTAGTGATGACGGATTCTTCATCCGTTTATTTTCGCATGAAGAGGATTAAATGAACTCACTACATCTGAAATACTCTCATGTATACTTAAGCTTTGGATAACAACGATTCCGGTACTATCTTAATTTGCCTTCATGGACTGGAAATATGGATACGGAATTAGAAGTTTGCTAGATCGGGAAGAAAATATCAAAATTACAATAACCGAGAGAGCTATATGAGGAAAGTACAACATATCTTGCCCTAGAAATACATTATAGATGATCGACTCCAAGAAGCCACAATGGAGTACAATAATTGGAAATGGATAAAAAGAGAACAAATTATTGTGCTGAAGAATGAATTGAAGTTGGCTCAAAATTTATTAGAAGGATGAAAGGACGATGATAAGAGTAGAGGGGGTTATATTATTAAGCTGTTTGGGTACGTATTTATTACTGCTACAATTCCTCTAAACTTGTAGTATAAAATAGTATAAGCTGGAACAAGATCTATTGTGAAAAGAAGGGCCACCTCCACCTCCAGACTCCATACACGACTTCGAAGCAGGAAGGGGGGGGGGGGGGGGGTGTGCCTGTGTGTGTATAGCTTTATTATTGTGTCGGTCTTAATGTGCGTGTGTTTCTGCTGCAACAAACAACTTTGCTCAGACTTTCATGGAGGACTTCAAATTTAAAACAGCACAGCAGCTCAGTTACAGCAGCTAGTAAAAAACTAAACCAAAAACGAATTAGTATAATCTTTCATTGAAGCAAGTCACAAGCTTCTCTTTGAAGGAAGAGATGTTGGTCTCTCTCTGTTATCTTCCTCAGCAAGCACACACCAGACAATTCGAAGTAATAAAGATATCAGGACATTAATCCCATAGTGATTATCTTCACGGTTTCACCGTTGCAATGATAGTTTTTGTGAAATATATGGCGAATCATATCTTCCGTTTCTATTTTCAGTACATCAAGAGTGTGGTAAGTTTAATATTTGTTTCACTGCATGCCACTCTCTTCTTGATCCTAGTTAATTAAGTTATAGATATAATACTTTCATATACTTCATTTCTTGCAAAACAGTGTGCTTATGTGATCATACCTTCAGTCAAAACTACTAATCCATGGAATATACATACAATGGTTAGATGTACCTGTAATATTTCTTCTTTTAAATTGTAAAAGTGTTACCCTGTAATACATGGAATAATATTTGAAGTTAAGATTTACAAAACAATATATAAGATCTTAACATAAATCTTCACTATTTCTGATCACTTGGTGTGTGTATCTAAACTTATATTCACCATAAAAGAAATTGGCATATCTTCACTTAACTCGATATCAACCAAGATGCAGTGACAATAACCAAACTGTATTACATGTAAGTGTATAACATTGTGACTTGTTTTTTGTATGTTCGGAAGCGCTTGTATGGATCGCTCGACGTGTGGTCACACATAAATTGGGTATCTCGAAAGAATATAATTCAACGTTGAAAAAGAATAGGAAGAAATACAAATACCTATCAGATTACTATATCTTTTATTTTTATTTTTTAAATTACTATATAATTTCAGTGTTTTGTCAAACATTGTATTCATATAGCTTGGGATTAATTTGTTTGAGTCTCTCTTTGGATGCTTGTTCTGCTGCAGAGAAGCATTAAGTTTCCTAGCATGTAGCTAGTCAAATATATACGAACCTGCTGTGGTGAAGAACACCGTACTCACATGCATTTCTGGATCGATCTTTTTACAGATTTACAGAAAAAGAAAACGAAGAATACTTGAAAACGCTATAAATTGCTGACTCTTGAAACGTGCGGGCGTCGTGTGCAAAGTTAGATATATTCATAGAAGAACACCTGGTTTTCTTTTTTCTCCTGAGAAGAACACCTGGACTCCTATTTGTCTCAGCTACTTGCTGAAGCTAAACCCTTACAGATCGACTAATCGCCTCTTCTCATACACGACCACTACTCAAAGGGCACTGTAAATTAACAAAACCCTAAAATATCTTCTATGATTGTGGAAACCATTCCGTTGTCTAATTCTTTATGCATTGTGTTACAATCTAATGAATCTATTATATTATCGCCTGCAGGGTTTAAAAGGTTTTGGGAAGCCCTACAGATATATACACACAATTGCCCTTTAGCTTCAGCAAGTGTATATATAAATGGAGATTTGTCTCGAGACTCGACGACAGTTGGTGAAGGGCCGGAGGGGCATTTGCAGCAGGCCCACCACCCCTGACACCGCTTCAGTCCGGTGACCGGCGGCGTTCGCGGCCATGACGGTGACCACCGTAGGAGGGAGGTCACGTGTGAGACTCCCATGTGGGATGATGTGGATATCAGTCGGATTGGCAACTAAAATATCTCCGGGTATTTGTTTTGTGTGTATGGGTGATCAACTTCATTTGTACTTGGACTGAAAGAAGAAGATGGAAATAATTCAAGCTTGTACAATTTTGCACCTTTTTGCTAATTGGGGTTGGAATCTAGCTATGAAATGCTGGCTTAAGTTCTGACACCTTTGAGGAAAATGAGGAAGGGACTTTGTAGAATGCAAGGCAACTATAGGCAAGGCGATATTTGTATTGATTTCGTGTTCAACTATAGGGCATTTGGTGGAGGAGATTGTTTCATCCTTGCAATATATTCAGAGTCAGCTAGTTTGTGGATTTGGTGAAAAATAGAGTATATAAAATTTGATCTTCATTCATTCCCCAAAGCCCCCAAAATGGGGAAAATGTATGAGGGATTTGGTAGCTAGCTAAACAAGCCTTTGCCCGCGTATACATATACAACCAAGGCTACCAGTGCTGGGGAAGTTATATGATTTGTACAATGGAAATATATATAACACTATTTCCGTAGAGTCTAACATAGATTGAAAGAAAGAAGATGACATGGTAGAGTAAGAAAATGCCAGTTTGATTGAAATTTCGACTCGATAATCATCATATATTTCTTTTCATGATCAAATTCAAATCACGCTGTATGAAGTTTGTATGGTTCAACGAAAAATGATCTTTCCAAAATATCCAAACAAATATCCGACTATTGAACTCATTGCAAATGGCCATAAAATACATGTAAATTAAGAAGCTGAACAGAATAATATCCCTTAGAAGCATCCTCCTATGTTCATAAATAAGCATATATTTCAGGGATTGAAGCTAACTATCAATCTTAGCTATGCGGAAACTCGGTGGACTGCATGAGATGGGCTTAATTAGTCCTTTAGTTAATATATTAGACTGCAATTAGACAATAGTTAGTGAATCAGTAATGACCTGAACCATGATTAACCAATTATTAAGACAGACATATACAACCAACCAAATATGAATTATTGATCGACATGTTGTTCTGCTTACAAAGTACTGGTTTTTGATGCGGCAAACAGTACAACTTGTTTTGACACCTAAACTCCACCAAGAAGTCCTGAGTGGAACTCTAAGTCATACTTTGTTTCTGAGCTAGGGCTTGTCTTCGAGTCTTGTCGCAGTATACAGACAAAGACCAAAGCAAGTACATGAATAAACTCAGATTAGGTAATAATGTTTCTGGCTTTTAAATCTGGTTAATGAACCAGAATTTCAGGGACCATGCTTCACTCACCACCCCACTCGTGCCCACGACCAGTTTGCCTGGGTTTTTATTTTAATCTCAGAAGCTGAAAAACCCAGATTCTTGCACAGATGAAGATTCGACGCGTGTAAATTCATCACTATAGTAATGTATCTAACATACTGATATAGGTGGTCGACATGGGTCACCATCTCCCTTTTGATTTTTGAGTTTAGTTTTAGAAGAACATACAGTACCTAAAGTTCAATGGGCATGCCTATTTTTTTTACGGGGAACTTGAACTTAATTAGAAGTACATATTAAAATGGATTTTGGCATTCCTAGGGGTTGTTCTTCATTTCTCATTTGTGACTTTCTGGGTTCTTCTTCATTGATTCAGGCAAGATATTGGCAACGATTCTTTTCTAGTTTCTAAACGAAGATCCCACGACATGATGAAAGCTCGAGGTATGACTAAGGACCACGAAGCTAAAACCAGGTTTAATAAGGTTGGTATTAATAGTTTAATACTTCAGTATGATTTGAGATACTGATTGTCATATATACAAGGCAGTTGACATGGGATTAATAGTATGAAACTAGTAGTGACACTTTTATTTAACTCAAAAAATCCAAGATTTTAATGCAAAGTCAGTAGATCTTTTTTAATCCAAGATTTACTCTGCAGAAAAAAAAAAACAATCCACGATTTCTTCTGGCCATGAGCCATGACATGAAAATCTTCTAAAACTTCCAAGATTCTGACCTTTGGGAGGTTCAGTGGACAGGTGCTAGATGTGATCAATGCTGTGCCGATAAATCTGACTTCTACCATATACTTGGCCAGTCTGGTTCTTCTTGGGAAGTTGGGGGAAGGTGATTCGTTCTTCTTTTATATTTCAAATCTCAGTTCAGTTATAATACTGTCCATCTTTCTTGGTTACAGAACTGGGAAGTTCAGTATCCAACTCCTGTATTATGTTAATGATATAAGTTGATTCCGAAGAAAGTTCTTGAGTTGTTTCAAATGGTCATAGAGTTGGTTCAAATGGTAGTCACCTCCAATACAAAAGAATTTCAGAAAGTTCTAATAACATGACGTGCAAACAGGCATTACAATTTTAACCATTGATAACCATACATGCATGTGTGCGGACCACCATGCATTTGTATCACTGTCATCTAATCTTGTTATCTATATGTATGTGTAGATACACGACACGACTATGGTGTAGTTGTGTGACGTGTGCTGAAGACCTTCCGAAGAATTTAATTGACAAGATCAGAGACTTGCTAAATGCTATAAAGGACAGATTACTAAAGAGCAAAAACTTCATGAGAATTCTTTCTGAAATACTATCAAAAAACCCAATCTTCAGGCCCAATAATGCCCTATAATTGAGCCCAGTTCTGCAGGGTTGGTCCAGTAGGACCGAAACCGGAGATTTTCTACTTGTAAGGAACTCGAAATTCTCAAAATTATGAAGATTCTTAGATTTGTGAAGGTGGTGACCAACTTCACCGTAAAGAAGGATTCTGATACCTCAATTCTTCGAAATTTTGCAGGCGCGCAAATGAAAAATGCAGTGTCAAACATGGAAGCAAAGAAGACCAGACGACTTGTTAGGGGGAGGGGGGGGGAGATAAGCAAAACGAAAGGCAATGAACTGATTGTTCTAAAGATCATCTTATATCAAACATGGAATTGATGGAAGCAAAGAAGGCCAGATGAATTGTGCACAACTAAGCAAAAAAGAAAGGCAATGATCAAACTAAGGGCACAACTGATTGTTCTAAAGATCACCATTTAATTCATACAAACAATAAGAAATGCAACATCCGTTGGCATTTCTTTTCCGAATCGATTACATGTTATGGAACTCTTCTGCAGTCCATTTTTAAGGATACAAGAGACATCGTTCATTCATACACAGCTGAAACAGTGAAAAGATAAAGACACCCTTGTATGCCACATACTGCAGCTCATTTTAGCCCATGGCATATTTCTGGGTCCAGCTCCTTGCTGTTGTCTCATACTTGTTCCTGTCTGTCTTGTACATGTGAGCAATCTCTGGCACCAATGGATCATCGGGGTTCGGATCCGTCAACAGTGAGCAGATTGAAAGCAACACCTAATCAACAAAACAGATCAATTAGAACACTTCGGAAATCATCACAACTGTCTAAAGTAAAAACCAATTTTGCAATGTCCACAAACTAATCACTTTTCTGACTTTAAGAACAGACTGTTTTCTATGTTAGAGATTGCACCTTGGAAATGGTTAGAGCAGGACTCCATTGCTCCTTCAAGATGTCGAGGCAAATGCTCCCGTTGCTGTTAATATTTGGGTGGAAAACCTTTGTTCTAAATGCCACCTACAAATGACCATAAACTCATCAGAGACAGAAATAAAGAAAGACCTCCCTTGTCATAAGGAAAGATACTTATTGAATGATAAATGCAGAATGCAATAACTCTGTAAAGGACTTCTCTACTTTCCCTTTTCTGGAAAAGTATTCGTCAATGCATCAATTGCTCTTAGTACAATTACAACAAAAGGTGATGAAGGTGGTGAGCTAGAAAAACAAAATTTACTAGGTATACAAAAATTCAAACAGAAGCAGCCTCTCTATTTGTGCAAACAATCAGTAGTTTCTTTTCCAGAGGTTGCTCTAAGAGGGTAGAATAAAGATAGTTCAGAGAGCTTTCATATCATTCCAAAATGATAATTCACTATAGTTCAAACCCAGAACCCTTCATAACATCACCGCAAAGAATAGTTAAAGTTCACAGCAATTAAGAACGGAGAGAAACATGTGGACAATTTGAAGTTATAAGAGAACAACATAATATGTCGTTCAAGGTGGGATGATAATTACCTTTGGTGGCTTAAATGGATAATCTGGGGGGAAATGAATAGTAACTAGAAATACACCACCAGCATAAGGACTATCTGGGGGACCCATAATTGTTGCTTGCCAATGAAACATGTCTTCGGCAACAGGACCTGTCAATGAAACACGCCAAAGATGAGAAGGCATGCCAATAAAAGTATATTGAAAGATAAAAGGCACGATGAAAGACAGCTCAAATGGTCTAAATTTGAGTAACAGAACAAGCTCTTGAAGAAACATTATCTGTCCAAGAAGGAAGTAGTTAAGCACACCACAGTACCCACTACCCATTATGACAATACAAGCAATAATGCAAAAGAAAATCGCATTTCCAATGCTGTGCAATAAAAGCAACAATCATGAAGCTTTACAACCATAACATCTAACCAGGTAGATAAGCTGGACAAACAGAATCATTTCTATCTTAGAATTATGAAAATCTGCATCATTGATGTACTAAGTATCATATATCAAGTATGACCCATCTAACTACGAAAGCTAACTCTTTGGCCCTCACTTTCATCTCCGACATGGATATACTAATACCATGTGTATGAATGGTTCAAAAACAAATGCAGAACAATGGCCAAATGCAAAAAACTTGGCAGTTAAAAAAATCAGATCAACTTGTGTCTAAAGTATACCTAAGGGAAACAACTTTCAAGTTTTATGGCACCCCACACAACACAACCTAATAGTTAGGCAATTACACAATGACAACACCTTTTCTTATTATTAACAGCCTTCATTACTCATCTCCACCCACCATGTGCACAAACCTACACACCCAAGTGATACAGCCATAAAATTCTTATCCGAGCACGGTTGAGACATCAATACACAGAATTCACACCGGTGAATGACACGAAGGCACACCACAATTCTGAGCCTTAACATCAATTTTGCAGCAATTCCACATTTTCTACTCATAGCAACACTAGGAACGACATCATCAACTGATATCTATAGCCTTCCAATCAAAGGACCTTTCCTTTATCCCAATCCAACATTTTCTTCATCCTAATCTAACCAATCCCACACCGAAAATTCAACAGATTGCAATTCAACTATCCGTTACAGAAACAACTAATCTCAATCAACAAAGCTTCAATTTCAAACAGAAACCACAGCAATCAACCAAAAACAAAAGCAGCTGAAAATTTTTGAAAGAAGAAAAATGAACATGGAGATACCTGCGCTGCATGACGTAGGAGGATCCTTCTGCAAATCCTTGAGCTCCTTCAGGATCCGCTTCGACGCCATCTGCGAAACCCTAGCTCACCAGATCCAAAATCCTCATCAAAATCCAAAGCCACAAAAAACAAAAACACCTACACAGCCAAATAACTCAAACTTTTCAATCCTACAGATTCCACGTACCTGATGCGGCAGAGAGATCGAGAGCGATATAGAGAGAGAGATCGGAATTTGAAGAAGAAGAAGAAGGAGAATTGAGAATGATGAAGGAGAAAGGAAGCGACCTTTTTATATACCGCTTTTTTTTTCTTTCTTTCTTTTTTCTGGGAATCTCGACCTGTTTGTGATTGGGGGTTAAATTCTATTCCCCTCTCTCTATGTGGGTCCCGCGCCTGGCGTTTCGCTAGTTGTATTATTTTCGGTGTTTCTTTTTTGTTTTTTTTGGCGCCGAAAGTGGCCAAGAATAAAGGTTCTTTGTGTGATTCTTTGTAGAGAGACGACGGCGTCGTTTCGTGGGGGATTTTTAACCGGGAGAAAAGCGGATAGGCGCGTTGTTTGAACCGGAGGGTGACTTGGAGGAAGGGGACCTGGACCTGGTCTTTCCGCCTCTTTGCCGCCATTGGTGATACGATGGGCGGTCAAGCACACGGTGGCTGAAAATCCATGGGTCCACAGTAGTCGTCACCGTCAAACATTGAATCCATCGACCACTTGTTTTTTCTAATTTATATAATTTTTTACTTGATTTTTGTTCGTCTCATATTGCCTACTAACAAGAGATTTTGTTGAAATATCGAAAGTTGGAAACAATATGTCAAAGTCTTAAGAATAGGTGTGATGGAAACTTAATGATAAAGAGTCGCTTGATATTTTAATATGTTCATTGATGGCTAAACTCTGACATTTCATCATCTAAGCACATTAGCATAACGTATTTCTCCTATTCAAAACAGGGTTTGAAACCATGCTTCTCTTTGGGAAGATAGATCGGACGGTTTAGGTAGGAACTAATGTAGATCAAATCTTTTATTCATTCATGTCCCGTAAAACTTACGTAAAACTAGTTGTTGATGTAATAAATGAAAAACCAAGACCAGACTCTGAAACACAAGCACTCATTTTCAAGAAGAAGAGAAACTAGTGACTCTAACATGATTTAGGAGTAAATAGCCAAACATTATGATACAATAATACAACTTTAATTACCATATTCAATTCAACTTTTTTTGAAATTTAAAAAAAAATACAAATCTATTAAAAAAAAAATACAATTGCATCACAGCCCATGACAGTTGTCCTACACACTTCACCACTGATCCACCAGCAAGAAATTAGACGGTGATTACTATAATCACTTCCCTTACCCATCGTCAACATCCAACGATGGACTCGTATGTCGGCCACTAAGCAACGGCTCAGATCACTCACCTCCCCTACACTCGACCACACCCGATCCCTACTTCCCAACGAACCCGCCAAGGCTAACGTGCGCCGTTTCGTAGCTTAAACGATCAATCATCATATTCAAGCTACACTCCACCACGACCTCCGCCGCACGCCACGTCGCTGACCGTCATAAAACCCGACCCGGCCCGCAAAGATGGACAGGTCAAATCTCCAGAGGCGGGTCAAGATGAACGAATCCAAGTACGAGTACGCCGACGAAGACCAAAACGACGCCGCACAAGGAACGAGGATGCGGCCGTCGGAGAGCAACGTCACCGAGGATCAGGAGCCGTTTATGGGAGTCAAGGTCCGCCGGAAAGCCTCGTTTCGCCGCGATTTCAAAGGCGACTACATCGACGTCCGGTCCAATCCGTACTTGATGAAAATCCTGGAGAAGCAAGGTGACCTAATCTGACTTTCTCTCTCAAATTCTTATAATTTAGTCTTCAATTTGATTTATCAAGCTTCAATTTCGTCGATTTTTCGATGTTTAGGTTCAGAAAATACTAGAAATGTTGGTAATTTGGGGATGAATTGAGCTCTGGTTTGATTAGATTGTGCTGCATTGTGTTTTCTAGGTGACAAGGAGGTTTTGTTTGCTGATAAAGTGTTGAAATTCACTAGTAGTGGAAAGATGAAGCGTCGGATTTTGATGATCACTGACTTTGCTATCTACATTGTTGATCCTGAGGCCGATGCGCTGAAGCGGAGGATAGCGCTTGCGGCTGTGGAGAAGATGTGCTTGAGTGAATTGAGTGATAATTTTTTCGTTGTAGTTATTCCCACGGAGTATGATTTGCTCATGGCTAGTACTCGCAAGACAGAAATCGTTACTGTCTTGGTTGAGGCTACTAAGAGTGCTTCTGATTACGGAGTTGAAGTTTGTTTCGCTAACAGGTAATGCACCTTTATGCCTGATATGATCAGTTTGTTACCAGCTTAGCCTGCGTTTTGTTTTTCGACTGTTACTTGCTTCATTTAGGACGTAAAAAGCTCAGATTGATGTGGTTCATTTGTAACTCTAATGTGCAGTTGTAGCTTGTGTTTGCATCTCTAGATATGAGCATGAATGCATTAGGCATCTTCGACGAGTTTCCACACACACACACACAAATGTTCCTTTTTGTTTTCTACTTGATCATTCTTCATGATATTTGTCGCAATTAGAGCCAATGGGAGTGAGTCAAGAGATTCATTTCTTAGTGCAGCATATAACACCATTCATACCACTCACTTCTTTGATGCTGTGAGATGGGAATATCAGCTTTACTTTTTTGGAAGGGGATATTTAGGATATGACATCTCTGGTTCTTATGTGAGTTATCTTTATCCTGTGAAAATTAGAGGAGAAAGGCTGCTTGGTTGGATGGCTGCTTTGGCCATAGAAATCTCAGGATATAGGACAGTGCTGTACCTTAACTATAGCTCAAATTCTTTATGATATTGACCATGCCTTTAGTGTGATGTATGAAAGAATCCTTCTTGAGTGAGCTTAGTTTCGTTTTAGGCCTTTACTTCTCTGGGACAATACCCAGTAATACTTTTATTAAGATAATGCTAACTTGATCAGCATTTTTCTTACACTTTTTCTTATGCTGGAATATTTTGGATTTGCAAAAACTTTTTGACCTTCGAGTTTCTTTCTCAATTGTTCTAGAGGATCTCATAACTGAATGCATGCTGTCTGGTTCTATTTTTTTTTGGCAGTTTTGAGTATAATGCAGGCGCAGAGTTGGTGAAGGAGGTTCAGTTTGAAGAAGTTGAAGGTGGGACACCTTTTTGTTTCAGGATCTTGTAACTTCTAAAGTAGTTTACCAGCTACTCCTGTGAGTTGGTATACTGAATTATATAATACTGAATCGTTTCAATTTATATGAAATTTCAGGAGGTGTTAAAACAAGAATTCTGAGGAAGTGATTGCAGGGCCAGCAAAAGTTGTAGGTTATTACACTCTGCTTGTGTTCGGTTCTGAGCTTTGTAGAGATGAATCATTCTTTATCTATTGCATGCCAAGGTTCTGCTCAGCATCAAGTTCAACCTCACATTAACTATTGTCTTCTATTCTCATTTGTGTGTGATTCTGATACTGGAAAAGGTAGATGTAACTGTTTGAGACTTTTAGCCAGTTTGATCTGGATGTATGAAATCATTGATGTCATTGATCATAAAATATTTCAGAATGAAGAAAGATTGTTTGCCAATTGCAGATCCTGCCTTTCTTCAATCTATTTCTCACAATCGGAGATTTTGTGTAATTGATTAACAAAAGAACCTTCAGTATTAACTTACACTGAACAAGGAGCAAAATAAACAACTACAACTGTAAAAGTAACTTCAACACCAGCTTTCATAGAAATATAAGTTTCATATAGGATCATAACTACTACAAGAGAAAA
Organism: Fragaria iinumae; assembly: GCA_009720345.1. Taxonomy (NCBI): domain Eukaryota; kingdom Viridiplantae; phylum Streptophyta; class Magnoliopsida; order Rosales; family Rosaceae; genus Fragaria; species Fragaria iinumae. Next base: position 25,406,746 of record CM019123.1, on the reverse strand, counting down.
CCATTTTGCTCAATTCTGATGAAATTTCAATTAAAAGATAAAAAATCATAGGATCATAGCTACTGACTATGAAGAAAGAATTTCACTTTGGCTGTGCTAGTGATTGTGACTGTGCTTGTGGTTGTGCTTGAGATGTAGATGCCATGAGCCCTATATCAGCTACTGCTTGTGTTTGAACTTGTACTTGTGCTTGAGATGTAGATGCCATGAGCCCTGTATCAGCTACTGCTTGTGTTTGTACTTGTACTTGTGCTTGTGCTTGTGCTTGTGCTTGTGCCGCTTGTGCTTGTACCGCTTGAGCTTGTGCTTGAGAGGTTGAAGGTATTATGGCTGGAGTAGATATTTCTAATGGGGATTGTTGACTAATTGGAGTCGCAGTATTTACTTGACGAATTTCCTCCACCTTCTTCACAACATCCATCATTTTTGGTCGCTGCTCGGGCATTCTGGCTACACAAGACATTCCTATCTGTAACATCTCGACCATCTCCTCCTCGATGTTTGGGTACCTCAGTAGCTCCACATCAAACACTTCTGCTGTCCATTCCTCTCGAACCACCGAGTTCACCCACCTGACCAAGTGAATAACCTCTTCACCACCTGTTGTATGTATTGGGCTTTTTCCAGTGAGGAGCTCGAGCAACAGCACCCCGAAACTATAAACATCAGATGCAGGGGTAGACTTCCGAGTGTCTGTCACTTCTGGGGCACGGTATCCTCCATTACGCACTGCTGGTGGAGGCATTGGACTCATCAGTGTTGGTAAGCCAACATCAGACACACAACCATATCCTTGAGGGTTGAGGAAGACATTTGAGGCCTTTATGTTTCCATGGACAAGCTTCCCACCATTCTGTGTGTGGATATGAGCAATGCCTCTCGCTGCACCAACTGCTATTCTGAGTCGGGTGTCCCAGTCAAGTGGAGTCCTGCCCTCTCCTCTTTTAACTGCAAAATCAAACATTAGAATAAACATCATTAATGCTCAAAACTGAATAGGCCTTCAATCCATACCATGTAGCATTGCAGAGGTGCTTCCCTGCTCGAAGTAATCATACACAACAAGCTTCTCATCTTTGGAGTAGTAATACGCCCTCAGCGCCACGACATTCTCATGGCTGATGCTTCCCACAATCTGCATCTGCTGCTCGAATTCCTTCTTTGCGACGCTCACTTCTTTCAACCTCTTCACCACAACAGTATTTGAATCCTCCAAAGCCGCCTTATACGTTGTGCCGAAGGTTCCCTTACCAAGAACCTCAGCAGATGCCCTCAGCAAGTCCTCTAAATCAAATGCAAAATTGGAACCCTCAAAGAAGAAAATCCTGTTATCCTTGTCTTCGCTCCCCAAAACTCCCTTCTTCGAAGACACTTGTTTCTTCAGTGCTTTTGCAACAACCCCATTCTGATCACCATCTGATTTCTTGGAGCAGCAAATGATCATGAAAAAGGCAATCACAACAAACCCCAGAACACACCCGCCAATGACGATACCCAACAGTGCAGGCTCAGAGAGCTTCTTGTGCTTGCTTGGTTGAGAAGCACTAGGTGGTTGAACATAAAGAGCTGGGGGAAGGGCTACCGATGAAAGATTGTTACCCGAAAAGGCCGAGCTTGGGAACCTTTCAAGAGACTTAGGCACATTGCCTGTGAGATTATTGTTGGCTAGATCAAGCTGCTGCAAACTAGGAACATTGAGGTCCGGAACTTCACCCGAAAGCGAGTTGTTAGCAAGACTCAGATATGTCAGATGAGTCAAGTTGGAAATCGAAGAAGGGATGCTCCCACTAAATGCATTGTTGGAGAGATTCAGGACAGTGAGATTCTTCCAAACCGAAAAGTCCAAAGGCAATGGCCCTGAGAACTTGTTGGATTGAAGATAAAGGGAGGTTAACTTTCCAAGTTTAACAAAATCAGAAGGGAATGGACCAGTTAAGCTATTCAATCTGAGACTCAGAACCGAAAGAGAAGACAAACGGCTGAGAGTGTTGGGAGGGATTGGACCATGTAAACCAGCTCCAGGCAAATGAAGCTCTATGATTCTGGACTCATCTTTGTTGCAGATCACTGCGGTCCAGTTTCCACATACAGATGAATTTTCACTCCAATTTAGAGGGCGTGTGTGAGAAACATTGTGAAGGAAATCAAGCAAAGCTTGCTTATCTTCAACTGGATCACCATTCACAATATGAAAGATTGTCCCAATGATCAAGAAAATGAACAAAGCCTCTATTTTCTTGTCCATTTTTCTAAGCCAAAACCTCAATCTTGATCCCAGCTACATGAATATGATCAAATGAAAAATCACATCAGAATTCTATGCAAAACAGCTAGTTTCCGGAAGTACTCCAAATATGCTTTGTTTGTTAGTTGACTGAAAGGAATTGAATTTGGAGATCAGTCAATAAAAGCAGTTATAGCTAGGTTTGAATTAGGAGAAGATACAAATCATATACTTTTCTTCTTTCACCTACTTTGTTAGGTACTTAGCTAAAGAAAATCCCCCACTAATTTTACTTTATATGCTTTCACTTTCACATCAACAGCAAGCAGCCAAGCACAGCTTCTAGCTCAAACTCATAAACCCCATAAAATCATTAAAAACAAGAGCAAAAAAGAAAAAAAAAAAAAAAAAACTTACTTGCTGGTCTCAGATCACACCATAGCTCTCTTTGCTCAACCTTTTAGTAGTGCTGGGTTGTTTAGAAGCACATTGTAGCTTGTAGTTTCAGGAACAGAGAGAGAGAGAGATAAACCCAAGTGAGAAAAGATGGTGGAGAAGTGATGATGGATGATGATTATGAGCTGGGGTTTGCTTGCTTGTGGAAGCAGCATGGCCACATGCAAAGAGGGTAGGAAGAAGCCAGTTGAATTAGAATATAATTATTCATGATTGATGTGGGATAGATAGGCCAATATAGAAGAAGAAGAAGGTAGCTACTACTGCGCCCTGTGCTTGCTTGTAGCTTTTATTTTATAGCGCAGGAACAGGAAGCTGCATGTGGACAGTTTGAGGAGGAGACCAAGAGATCAGGGTCAGAGAGAGGGTATGAGACATTAAGGAAATCCAAAGCAGAAGCCACTGCATTATATATTAGAGAATAACGAGCAGCGTTTCTTGTCTTTAGCAATTGGGTGGTAGTTTGAAACTATGAAGCTACATCAGCTGGGAACTTGTAGTTTTGTATCTTATCATTTTCGCAAATTACGTACCGAAAGAAGATTTGTATTCTTATTGGTTTTTTTTAATTTTAATTTTTTATACGCTTGTATTCTTATTGTTGTTTATGTAATTTGAACATGTTTCCGTGGGTGGTGGTGATGATGTATACATGGACGTTAAAGAAAGGGCAAAGGAATCCTTATAGATTTTTCAAGTAACTATGCTCGCGGTTTGTGATGCATTAGATGTACTACATAACACGTTAGTGCATAAAATGTTAAGTAATATGCTTACAAAAGAAATAATGTAATGTTTCAATAAATTGTCACGTAAAGTTTATATCATCGAAAATGTTACTTGTTCAATGACTACAATCGATTAACCACCCTTAGCAAACGATTTCATATGATGACATTTTCTTGCTGTTAAATTTTGAAATTGAAATTGTTATGACCTCTCAATTCATAGGCCACCAAACAAAATCCTTGTACACATGAGAGGGAGAATTCGACACCAAACGAAAGTGGCGCCAAAATTTGACCCTTAAGTACCAATCAACGGTGATGTGCGATGTGACCACTCCAGGGGATGATGCCACGTATGCTAATGGGGTATCTTTTGTTTTAACATTTTCATGCAAAATTTTATAGAACAAGGAGATGAATCTCAAAGTATTTATTAAAGATTATTGGTAATTGTCAACGGGAAATAATTATAGCAGTATAAGATTGAAGGTAGGGATACCTAACCCATGTTATTGAATAAGACAATCATATCTTAAACTTTGTAAATCATATCTTAATACTCTCTTGGTGAAGGCAGTTTTGAATTTACACATATTTGGATTAATGGGTAATGCAATTGCTTAAATTTTGATTGACAATTTGATATCTTGTGCTTAAACCATAGTTTTGTAACCACCTGGTGCAGTAAGGTTGGTTGAACTTGCTAGTGTGAAACCCTATCTATAGAGTTCGAGTTCTCAACTCTCGTAAATGTGTGGTCAACATGTTTAAAAGACATATGAGTTCGTGACCGTAGATCCTTATTTATGATTTCAGCAGATTGATTTACCCTGGACCGTTGCACAAAATGTATTTCTAAATAATTGCTCCATGGTCGAAATACTTCTTGGATATGTGTTAAATAGTTTGTCACTAGAGAGCTCACCCGCGCTCTGCTGAGAGAGAGAGAGTTTTGTAAATAACTAAAATCGGAAGACAGAACGGTAATTGAGCTGACCACCCAAATTGAATAGTAGTTCCGTAAATAAAATAAAAACGGGAACACATCCGTAATTTTTGAAAAGATTTACAGTCTAGCTACAATGAAGCAGCTCACTGTGAAATAGATGATTGTAATTGACGAAATTTTTACCCCATTTTAACTATGGTAATTTAAATTTTAATCAAAACGAGGACTAGTGTCAGCGTATGATTGCCTTAAGCTTTCACACCGGTCCGCGATATCTCGCCAAAAACCGCAAACAAGGAATTCTTTAAAAAAAAAAAAAAAAAAAGGAAATTGAAAAATCGATAAAGAAGGACGAGAAGAGAGAAAAAGGATATAAAAGAGGGGCCTCCGCGAAACCCTAAACAAAATCTCGCGATAAAATTAAAATCTGCTCGGCTGCTGCCACCTCCGTCTCTATTCCAATCTTCGCTGTAAGTCTCACTCAAATTTCTCGTTTCTCTTTTCTTCTTAATTCTCCGATCTCAATTTTCCTTTTACTATTATTTTTCCTTGAGCAAATTCAATATTTGGGTACTTGAATTCTGGGTTTGGTTAATCACCTTCTCCAGAAATAACATGAATCTGGGTTCTTCAAGTTTGTATCTTTTATGTGAAAATTGTTGAAGGAAGCTGAGCTAATAAGATCATGAATTGGAATCAACCTGGAACATTTAACTAATTTGGTGAAGAAAAAAAAAAAAAGATATGGGTTTGGATGGTAGTGAGGATTCAACTGTTTTAGAGGGTTCGTTTGTTTAAAGATTGAAAATTTGGATGTTGGATTCAGAATGAGGAATAGTAGAAGCTAAAAGTTGTAATCAGCATTTTGCTTCTGAATTGGGATTCTGTTCATAGCTAAAGACCCACATTTGACTTCAGCAGTCATGTCATATAAGCTTTAGCACATGTATAAGTTCAATACAGACATAATGATCAGCCACTTTACTGCTGAATTTCACTTCCTCTCTATGTAGGTTTGTTAATCTGTTGCCTTTTTTCCAAATTAATCTTCGTTGCAGTTAGCATTATCTTGGATTGGTTTTACATCTATCAACCTTACATGAATAATGTTTTGATGTGAGATCATGTAGAGAGTATTAGCACATAATCGAACTGGTTTTGTGCATGTAGCTAGTAGCATGGTTCGAGAGAAAGATATTTGTTGGGAATATGCGGAGAAACTAGATGGTAACAAGGTGAAATGCAAGTTCTGCCAGAGAGTTTTGAATGGGGGGATCAGTAGATTGAAGCATCATCTGTCTCGGCTTCCAAGTAAGGGTGTAAATCCGTGTAGCAAAGTAAGGGATGATGTTACTGATAAGGTGAGGACTATCATAGCATCCAAGGAGGAGGTGAAGGAAACATCTAGCATTAGTAAAAAGCAAAAGTTTGTCGAAGTTAAATCTCCTCCTGTAAATGTCTCTCCGGTTAAAGCTCTCATGTCTATGGAGACGCCTTCTCCAATTCAGAAGGTTTATCCTAGTGTCACTCCAATGGCCCCTTCGTCCATGAATAACCAGGAGAATGCAGAGAGAAGCATTGCTTTGTTCTTTTTCGAGAACAAGATTGACTTCAGCATAGCTCGTACTTCATCCTATCAGCTAATGATCGATGCCATTACAAAGTGTGGTCCTGGATTTACAGGCCCGTCTGCAGAAACTCTGAAGACTACATGGCTGGAAAGGGTTAAGACTGAAATGAGTCTACAATCTAAAGATATTGAAAAGGAGTGGACTACTACAGGTTGCACTATCATTGCTGACACATGGACGGACAATAAGTCGAGAGCTTTGATCAACTTCTTGGTTTCATCACCCTCGCGTACCTTTTTCCACAAGTCTGTGGATGCATCTGCATATTTCAAGAACACAAAATGCCTTGCTGAGTTATTTGATTCGGTCATACAAGATTTTGGCCCAGAAAATGTTGTGCAGATAATCATGGATAGTCGCTTCAACTATACTGGGGTTGCAAACCATATCCTTACGAATTATACAACCATTTTCGTGTCTCCTTGTGCCTCTCAGTGTTTGAATCTTATTTTAGAGGAGTTCTCCAAGGTAGATTGGGTGAACAGGTGCTTCCTACAAGCACAAACCGTCTCGAAGTTCATATACAACAATGCCTCAATGCTCGATCTGATGAAAAGGTTCACTGGAGGTCAGGACCTCATTAGAACAGGCATCACCAAGTCTGTGTCCAGCTTCCTCTCATTGCAAACCATTTTGAAGCAAAGATCAAGGCTGAAGCACATGTTCAACAGCCCCGAGTTCTGCACTAACTCCTCTTATGCAAATAAAACACAGAGCATTTCATGCATTTCCATTATAGAGGACAATGATTTCTGGAGGGCAGCAGAAGAGAGTGTGGCCATCTCGGAGCCATTTCTCAAAGTGTTGAGGGAAGTATCTGGAGGGAAACCTGCTGTAGGTTCTATATATGAGCTAATGACCCGGGCTAAGGAATCCATAAGAACATACTACATTATGGATGAGAACAAGTGCAAGGTATTTTTAGATATAGTTGATAGAAAATGGCGGGATCAGCTCCATTCTCCTCTACATGCAGCAGCAGCGTTTTTGAACCCCAGCATCCAATACAATCCCGAAATCAAGTTCCTCACATCTATAAAGGAGGACTTCTTTAAAGTTCTGGAGAAGCTACTGCCTTCACCTGAAATGAGACGTGACATCACCAATCAAATATTTACATTTACAAAGGCAACTGGGATGTTTGGTTGTAGCCTAGCAATGGAAGCAAGAGATGTAGTTTCACCTGGTGAGTATAGGAATATTTATACAAGGACATGTTGTCATTGTTGTGCTTATGTGTGTCTGACTTGTTTACTTCATTGCAGGGCTTTGGTGGGAACAATATGGCGATTCTGCACCAGTGTTGCAACGAGTTGCCATCAGAATACTGAGTCAAGTTTGCAGCACTTTCACATTCGAGAAGCATTGGAGCGCATTCCAGCAAATTCACTCCGAGAAGCGCAATAAGATCGACAGAGAGACACTGAATGACCTTGTCTACATAAACTACAACCTCAAGTTATCAAAGCAAACGAGAAACAAGAGCGTAGAAGCTGATCCTATTCTGTTTGATGATATTGACATGACTTCCGAGTGGGTGGAGGAGAGCGACAGTCCAAGCCCGACTCAGTGGCTTGATCGGTTTGGTTCTGCTCTGGATGGGAGTGACTTGAATACAAGACAGTTCAATGCTGCCATATTTGGTTCAAATGACCACATATTCGGTTTATGATCCTGAAAATCATTTCAGCAACTGTTAGAACATTCATGTTGTATTTACCTTGTAAAAATAGGGTATTCTCTAGCTCTCTGTGTATAGGTTACCCTCTTTTGGAATTTAGGGTTGAGTAGTCCTCTTGAACATCAAATTAGTATGCAACATGCTTTCATTGTAGTTTGTTTACTAAATCATATCATTTCACTGATGAATGATTTTTCGACTCCTCTCTTCTAAATAATATTATAGAAATTTTTGATAAAGTAGTATGAGGTTCACATCTAAAACTAATTGGCAATGGGTGGAGTGACCCAAACCTTTATAAACCCACACGCAAGGTCTCATATTCCCGATGTGAGATTGATATCTTAACAATTTCTACGATATAATTTAGTAGATTTTTACGATATAATAAAATTTCTACGATATAATTCAGTAGATTTTTCGACAGATTTTCACTGTTGTTTTACAAAATACCTACATTATAGTTTAGTCTATGATATAACGATCTATGATATAATTTTTTTATATTTTATTTTATCAAGAGAATAACTTCACTAATGATAAAACCATTACAATGAGTTTTACTGTTTTAAGTTACACTCTTGTTATTCAACGACACGTCGTTCTAGAAGCAAAGTGTGTCGTTCGGAATAAAACGCGCTCACGTCTCTACGCGCCTTCTTCAAGTCTTTCACTTTTTCTTCACCAAAAATCACTTCTCCGTCGAAAATCGAAAACCCTTTTCTCCGTCGTCTCTCCGATTACTTCACCAATTTTCCGATCAATGGACTACGATTACCGGAAAACCTCATCCTACGGCGCACAGACCCCTCCCTACCGCCCCGCCGCGGCTTCACAGCCGATGTACGGGCCTCCACAGCCGTCGTCGTCGTTGTACCCCAGGGTCGGTCAACAAGGTCAAGCGCCGCTCAATCCTCCGTATCACGGCGGCGGAGGTCACCGTCCTGTTCCTCACCACCAGACCGCAACCGCTTCAGCTCCTTCTACCTGTAAGTCTGAATCTTGGTTCGTTTATTCCGATTGATTGAAGTTTGTGTTGATTTAGGGTTTCGGGTTTGTGCAAATTTCTGAGATTTGTGTTGATTGAATTGCAGCGGGATTGGGCATTCGTGTTGCGATTAAGCCAGAGTATCGGATCACTCCTCCGGTAAGCTTTGAAGTTTCTTCTTTATTTTGTTCTTGAAATTTGTGTGTGCATTCGATTGCTGTTCATGATTGAGTAGATTAGTAATGAAGAAATTTCATTTTGTTTTCGAAGGTCATATTTTTGCATTATTTTGTTGAGGTGTTGGTCACTTGAGATGTCTGATATGATTTGGTTGGTGTTTGTTTTAGCCTCAATTGTCGACGCAAGTCGGAGACATTCCCCGAAGCAATTTCCAATTTGACTTTGATTTCGAGAGGAAAGTCTTGGCCGAAGCAGAGAAGGAAACCCCGAATTGGAGCAAGCTGGGGCTGGACAACCTTCCGCCACCTAAGGCTGCCGAGGCGCCACCTTCTTCTTCTTCTTCGTCCACCTCGGTATGACATTTGTTAATGAGGATGTTTATCATATTGAAGAGGATGTTTCATGGCGGATATGCATTTGGATATTGAATTTGAGTGGATGTTGTTGCTATTGTAGGGTTCTATTGGTAACCCCATCGTGAGGAAGTATGTCGATTCGGGGCTCAGCAGAAATGTAGTACCTCGTGCAGTTGCTACTTATGGAGACAATCCTGAGAAGGTTTTTATTTTTCTTGAGCTCTTTGACCGTGCATTAAGGTCGATTGTCACCACCAAGTACTGGGGTGATGGTGGTAGTTATCATGATACATTGATACTTATCTATATAACTGAATGAATGCTTTTCTTTTTGCTCTCCAGGTTCGGGAATTTGTCAATGGGTTCAACCATTTACATGAGATGGGGTTTCCTTCAGACAGTGTTGCTGATGCCCTTCTCATGTATGATAATGACAAGGAGAAGGCACTGGCCTATCTAATAAACAGTTCGTCATAAGGTGGTGTAATGCAGAATTTTGGTTCTGTTTTACTCCTGTTATCGTTGTCTACTCTGATTGTAAAGAATTGCTCTTGGACTTCACATATGATAGTCGCCATAATTCTGTCTTAATTTCTAGGTTTGCCATGTTGTGGTGGTGCACACTCCTGTGATGTATATTTTGAGTTACATACTGACAATTGGCCAACACCCATATAATCTTCTACGTTTTAGATAAACATGTCTGAATGTACAAGTTCTAGACCTGTGCTTTCGTTTATTTTGGGGAATGTTAAGCTCTGGTGTTTCTTCTGTAGTTTCTCTTTTGGACTGGTCTTATGGCCACTTCGTGAAGAGGAAGAGCGAGAATTCTGTGTTTTTGTTTCACCGTCTCATGAAATCATACATGACTTGACGCAAAAAGATGATTTTCACAATTTCTTTTTACTTTACCAAAAAGGTCCATTAATGGTAATTAGTTTAGGTATTCCAGCATCAGTGACTCAGTAAATTGGCCAAGGGATTCCTCAAAAGGAAGAGGAACTTGAGTCAGAAAGAGGAATCAAGTACCATTCTTGACCATCATTCGGGCAAGAAGAGTACATATTTTCGAAGGAACCAAAATTTTGTATTGCTTTGAACAAAGAATAACCCAAGAAGAGTTTTAACATGATACAAAAGAACTGTGATTTTGTTGCAATAAGAACACCCTCTATTACACTGTAAAATTTGTGTAACTAAACCTATAAAGCTATACCGACTGCCTTCTGTAGGCACGGTTTGTGGAAATCCCATCCTTCATATCTGCAGTGTACTGTAATGGGACAAAAGCTACTTCATCCGATGGGCAAGACACTCGGGATAAATTCTCATTCAGAGGTCTGATATCTCCCCAAGCTTCATACTCTACATCGTGCAGGCTTCAAAGAGATGTAATCCAACGTCTTTTAAACCATCACCCTACATTTGCTTTAACTTTTATCCACGACCTTGAAGCAAACCAAATCATACACCAGCACAAATGGCTCCTGTGACAGAAAAAAGCACCTTAAGAAGTAAATCAACTGAATTGGAGCAGGGCTGGCACCAAATTTTATATAGAATTTTTTCTGCACATGTGTGTGAGGAGACAGACAAAGACAGAGACAGACCTCCCTTCCAAGAGGAGCAGCAAAACTTGGCGTCACTAAGATGTTTAACATCAAGCCCAATAAACCAAGATCCAACACTGACATCATCATGGGCGTAGGTACGGAGAATATCTCTGCAGAATAACTCACCAGAATTCAAGTTAGAGCTATGCATAGTTATAAATGAAGGAATCAGTTTATCAGAAAGAATTTAGACCAAAAAAATTTAGCAGAAGGAAGACTCACTTATTTATTGAAATAAATTTGGCCAGAGCTTGAGAAATGACATACATCTCACCCGAAGCATGGCGAAAATATCTGTTGGATGCAGAAACATAAAATTCAGTATAACATCTTCAAGATTAGGCATGAAATGCATGACTGTATTTCTGTGACTCATACCATTAGATTGGGCATATTTTATGTCAAGATGTGATAATTATATGTAGTTGGCAGGATATCCGAAGATTTAACAAAACAAGAGTGGTTCCTGAACTTGATGAAGTTTTGTTGGTTGTTCTTGCGATGTGTATAGAAATTAGAATGGAATACATGTGCATAAACCACCAAGAGCTTGCATATCTCATGAAGCTAGTAAAATAAAACCCTTTACCCAGCAATTGTACTTGGACAATAAGTACTGTATGTGTAATATTTTCGAACTGATACATGGGATGTTCTACTCAACAGGACGTAACATACAACCAATAGATTCTGTTTATGAATTTCAGTCCCTCCCATTTGTTAAACACTTGATTATAGTGCTTTACTTCTTTGATAAGAAGTTACAAGTAACCAGCATGTAATCTCCTTTCAATTAAATGATGAAATAAGTTGAAGTACAACTTACGATTTTTTATCACCAAACTTCCACCATTCTGGTTCATACCAATTTTGACTCCTGTCAACCACCAGCAAGCAGGAATATGAGACATGAAATGATCATAAAATTCTTATGTGTGTTAATACTTGTTTCTGAAGTTTTAAACTATACTCACGGCTCAGAGAAAACTTCGCCTGATTTCATGCACCCAATATAAATACGAGGCTTGTCTAAATGAGTTGCAAGTGTAGCTCCCAGAACATCTGTGCAGAACAAAAAAAGAAGAAGATATATTATAAGAGAACTATTACACACAATATTTTCTCGATAGAAAAAGAAGGGTGTTTTCCAATCTACTTTCCAAGAAATCATACCAAATAAACATGGTAAATACATTGAATAATAGAATACTAGCTAATATAAGGGAGGGGGTTAACTATTGTGAGGAAGCAGAGCTAGTAGCCTAGTCTAGAAACAAATTGGATTATCCAGCTGGACATGAAGTATCATGAAAATGCCTATTGCAAAATGCGTCGCTGTAATACTGACCAATATTTACATAAACATCATCATTGACTTTGGCATAAAACTCAGCATCCCATTTATCAGCAACATGAGCGAAGAACAGTTTAGCCTTCTGCGAGACCCCTTCAGGTGCTTCCAGATGGGTATCCTGCCAACAGTGGGGTGAAGTTGATCAGCTTTTTATTTATTTATTTATTTTTTTTATTAATAACTCACACACCCTACATATGTAGGTGAGGTTTGAACCCGTGACCTCAAAGTTGTCAGTTAAACACCTTAACCAACCAAGCCACAACTCAAAGTTGTCAGTTGATCAGCTTACTGACAATAGTCTACCATATATTTTTCGCACAGCTCCAAATTATAGAGATTAAGTTTTATTTGATGCAATCACACCTAAAACGTACAAGAATAAGGAAGTCTTGGGTCTGCCTGTTTTCATTGTCAATGGTTATGTCCAAACTGTCACCGTGATTTGCACTGCAAGACAACATATCAACAGACAAGGGATCTAAATCATAATGGCTTTAGCTTGGAGCATGAGTGAATAAAGGGAATACGATGAAATGAGAACCTTCGTCCAATAACAAATCTTGCAATTATTCCCTTCCGGTCCTCCATATGATTCAAAGCAGAACCTACAAAAATGAACATGTAGACTTTACAAACCTCCAAAAAGTCATAACTTTTGGTATGCTTACTACCATACTAACACATTCAGAAAAAAAATAAAAAATTCACAACATTCCAGGTGACTGATCATCCAAGAAACTCAAGATTAGTACATTACCAGTTCCCATCCACGCCTTACGAATTGCATCTCTATTGTTCTTACGACCAAACTTTGTGAAAATTCCAATCACCAACAGTGGCCTGGTTCCATTTTTCAGTGTCGAACGCTGTACACTAAAACCCTCTTGTTTGGCTGCAGCCAACTCCGTCTCAACTGCTGATAACTTCTTATGTTGTTCCCTTACAAAGAAACTTCCATAATCAGAACCATACATTTATACCTAAACTATGGACTCACAAAACTCAACCACAAATCATCAATTCACACTGGAGAATAAATGACCACCATCTTACCTGCAAGCTATGATTTTCAATGTATCATCCACTGATATGACAGATCCCCCCTAAAACAACAAGAAACAATAATCACTTCAACTTCATTGATCCTGAGTAATTCACTTATCTATGCAATTCTACATCAACATTTAAACATGAACAAGACTTTGTATGAGTACTACATCAGGAGCCAGCATTCAATCAATACTGCAGCTTTCTCTACATAGGAAAAAAAATCAACAAATATCCAACAAGAGTATCTTTCACACAACCATCAAAGCTGTTTCGGAAATATAATACTCAATCAAACTAGTTCCCTGTGAAGACAGCAACCTTATATATGCCTCCACTTGGTTGAGATTCATAAGCTTGTACCCTTTACAGTTTCACATCTTCTACACCAACAACTCCCTCATCAAAGATCTATGACTCATTTGTCTTGTTGGGTTCAAATTATAGCAAGATGCACAAACAGAGCCCTAAGCAAACTACTGTCTGTGGAAAATCCATAAACTATAACAGCAAGCAGAGCCTAACCACACCATCTAGTCAAGCTGGTCCGTCTGCGACCACATTCTACTCAATAAACATCAACCAATCCAATTTGCAGTAAAAACTCAACAAACTGTATGCAAAACCCACCATCAACTTTAAACTGAGCACAAACCTCATTCTGAAAATGTACACTAAACCCACTAATTACACAACAGAGACAACCCAAATATGAATGTGATTAAAGCTTTCATCTTTTTTCATTGCACATGAACCTTAAAATCCACCAAAAACTGAATTCCAAATACAAAACCAAGAAATGCACACCTGCCCAGTAATCCTATCAAGCTCTTTGATCAAATAAACCCTGTTCTCCGAATCCTGCCACAACCTGCATCCAACCCCAAAACTCAAAACCCTGTTTTCCAATTTGGGATTAATCAAAATCTGAAATTTAAGAGACCAAACAGGACCAACCTTCCGGCGACGTAGATTGATGCGAAGGTGGCGAACATTGAGACCAGCAGAGTCGGAATCCGTGAACGGAAAACATTGCCGGAGACACGTGGAGCCTTGCTGTGCATTCTTTCTCTCTGAAACTTGAATGTGTTATCAATCTGATTCCGATTTGGGTCTTGCCCAAAACTCCAAAAGATCGAAACTTTGAAATGGTGGAGTAGTGAACAATGGTGGGTATCGAATGAAGTCGGAAACGGATCTAGGGTTTTGGCTGGGATTTGGGATTTCAGTGTCGGAGAAAGACGACTGAGACTGAGAAATGTCGGAGGGTTCTGTTGAAGTCGTCATAAAATACAAATGTCGTCGTAAAATACAAATTCTTGTATTCACGACGTGTATTACACGATGCAATTTTAATTGTCGTATTTATTTATATGATTATATGTTAGATCATCGTATTTTTATATTATTTTCTCTAATCCAATCTTAACCGTCTAAATATGTAAAGATACACGTCGTATACTGTATAAAATTGTATTTACCATCATTATTTTTTTAAACGAGCTATAAAATATTGTGTGTACATTGGGTTTGGGTTCCGCTGCTCTTTATTTTCTGATTTGTTTGCCGGTGTTTGTTAACAACCTGATCGGAGATATCACACACGATGGTGCAAGGATCGAATCTGTCGGTTTTTCTTCGAATTGTTTCACCAATATTTTTTTTTTTAAAAAAAATTTGTTTTCCATACGTTAGTGTATCAATACATTTAGGTGATAAACAAAATTAGTTTGATACAAAGGTAGACTACACCAAAACTAGTCCATCAATTCATTGTGTCAATCTACGTACCTATATGTAGTGAACAAATCAATTTCATTCTTTTGGGTAGGACAATGATATGAGTAATGATAAGGGTGTGACATATATATGGGTTTGCTCACTACTGATTGTTTCTAATCTATTGCAGCACAGTCTCCGACTTGTGTTACTTGCAACAAATACTTTCAAGACTGAGAAATGTTGCATCAGTGAATTACCATGTAACATAACTTAGTCCCACAAATCTTGCATGAGTAAACTACCCAGGCGCCATTGCCCTAGAGAATCAGATACCAAGATTTAAACCCCTGCTCCAACCCCTATATAAATGACCGAGTAGGTCAAGCCTTTTGTTCAGATCACTAAACAATATAGGTTCGCAACTCCAAAGCTTGAAACTTTCATTTCCCTCTGCAACTAAAATGAAGGCATTGAGAAGCAGAGGACCGGCACAGATAGTGATCAGTATCTTCAACAAAGCAAAGAGACCAGATAGTAAAATCTCCTTCCAATGACATACGATTATAATCTTAAACACTGATGGCTGGGAAGATGGCTCAATTTGTTTCTGCTTGATCAGTTGCTCTAAGAACATCTCATAACAATTTTCTGCTCGATCTTCCTTGCGCAACTTGGGTATATCTTCATCCTGCAGAATTTTCTCCCTACCTCTTTTCATCAATGAATTTAACCACCAAAATGACATTTTACTGAATAAACCAGCTTTGCTGAATGGGGTTGCATGATCATTACCTTTACTAATGCCATTGAACTCACCGTTGAGAGGGGCATAAAGGCCATTGTTAATGATGATCTCATCACCATCTTCATACTTATACCAAAAAAATCAGTGAATAGTTGTTACGTCGTACTAACCTTGTGCCAACACTGTGCTACTGACTCACACGTCTCGCACCCGAGTTCATGCAGCTTAGAGAAAAACACATAAATCTCCTATTTATTTTTCAAAAATAAAGATTGCTATCGCGAAATTGAGGGACAAAGTTTATGATTACAGGTGTGCTGGTCGTTGGTCCTCCATAAGAGAGAACACGACTGGTTGGAACGTACAAAGATGTTGCATAGTCATTTTCAATAGTCATTTCAACAGTTTCTATCCAAAGCGGAGTCCCGTTTTAAAACTAAAGTGTGAGACTCCTTATTTAACTCACTTTCATGTCACATTTTCATATCTCAACCGTACAATGTTTACAACATAATGTGTATATCATTTTTGTAAAGTTTCATCTAATTTAAGATAATTCTACTTCTACAAGCTCATTTGGTTGAAGGTTTTTCACTGTTTCTGTTTAGAAGACCAGAAACTATTCTGGGACAGAAAAACCAAACAGGCTCTCACGCGTAGACACCTCATGATATCGTGGATCAATTTATATAAAAAAAATCTTTGCAGTACACTAGTGATTTAATTGATTGAATACGATAGGTATCAAACTCGATCGTTCAGTGTCATAGCTGTACTTCAAGTCTTCAGCTACCATATTGAAGAACATGTACCACATGAACCAATCGATCCGGGTCCAAATTGTTGTGGTTCCCAATTGATCCAGAATGACGTTCAATCTGTTGTCATTGGTTTTTGGTGGTTTGTAACTCGTATATATATGTGTTCAGTTGATTCTTTACTCAACTGCCAGTATTAAGAAGGAAGATAGACCATGCTGAGCTGAGGCTACCATTCTTTGGCTGAAAGCAAATGACGAGCCTGGGGTGTATACGGCTCTCTCCGATTGGAATATAAGAACAAACACCAGTAAAATGGCCAAGCAGAATGTTATATTTTCAAGGAAAAGCAAGCCAAATTCAACCATGGCCGTTGAGTTCCTGAGTTTTCATCATAGAATAATAATGCTTGCATCTGCATGTTTAAGTTGTTTAGGTGGTGCAGTTATTGGCCGCCCCTTGCTATATAATATGACGATGACATATCCTATGCTCATCTTCTTTACTGTTTTGGGTAGGACAATGATATGAATATCGTAACGGTGTGACACATGGTTTGCTCACTTTCCACATCCACTTATGCAGGCAACATCTTCCACAAAAATACAATCCGATATCTCTATTCTGAACACAGTTTAAAACAACAAAAACACCTAATGTGTTACGACAAGTCTATTATGAGCGGAACCTATGATTTTTCACTTGTAACGAGAGATTTATACCACTAAACCAAATAATACTACGTTTTATATTATTTTGAAGTATTAGTATTTTTAAATTAAGAAACATTATACGTATTAGTTCATGCATCCATTAGTTTCATTGCACCACATCACAGTTGACAGACAGGTAGCTAGGTACATGATTTGCATGATTTGAAGGCCATCGTTAAACGTGCGGGTAGTTGCCAATATTGAAGAGAAGAGCGAGAGAGAGAGAGACGTGAGCCATGACGCTATCTGACGCCGACTACGATCGTCTTCATCGCTTTCAACCTCGTCCTCTCTCACTCACTCACTCTGTTTTCCACAAGCAACGAAACAGAATCAAACTTCATCACCCTCAACCTTCATCTTCCTAAACATCGACACAAACCCAGAAAACACAAAAACAAGAGCAAAGATTAACACAGATTATACATTCTCTGTTTCCAAATAAAGATTTGGTTGGCGAAGGCTACGTGTTTCTTGGGATTCCTGGTTAGTCCCAAACCCAATTTTTTATTACTGATTCCATCTTCTTTATTATTATTATTATTATAAACTGTGTATGAAGTTGTTGGTTTTTGCTTTGAATGCTTGGCCTCTGTCTTATTCATGGTGTTGTTTAATGGTGCAAAAACAAAAACGAGATCTTTTTCTTTCTCTTTTTAAAAAATGAAAGAATCGCCGTATGGGGATTCTTTATTCATCTTTCATGTCTACTGTGGGGCTGCAGCTTATATTATATATTATAAACTTGCTTGTCTCTGTTTCATTCTTTCACGTTCCTAGTATGGTTGAATGTTGAAGCTATTGCTCTGAGTGGTGATTGGTTTGTAGGATCATAGTTGCTTCTGTTTTCCTTTGTTTCAAGTTTTGAACTACCTGGGCTTCTTGTTCTTGTTCAGGTACATATACCCTTTATTATGTTTCAGCCGATTTTGTTACAAAGCTAATGTCTTTATGCTTTTTGGGTTATTATTGTTGTGATAATGAAGCTGGCTTTTATGCTTCATCTGTAAATTTCATTGATGTTTTATGATAAAGGTAGGGTATCCCTAAAGGTAATGTATTTTATGCATTTTGAGTCCTTTCAATTCCCACCCAAGAATGAAAAAAGCTTATTTCTTAGGTTCTTTGGTTATTATATATTTGTGAAGGCAGATTTTCTTATTTGTTCTTCTTCTTGAATTGTATGATTTCTTACAGAAGTAGAAGGATGATGGAGGATTTGTGGGTTCTGTATTGTGGGGAATCTGCTCCTTCCAATTTTGACTTTCTAGGCCATCCTTCTTCATGCACCAATCACTTGTTGATAATTTGCTTGGACATAGTTCTGTTAGCAATGCTTTTGTTCACTATGTTTCACAAGTCATCAACATCGAAATCAGCTCACATTCCAGCCCGGTATCGAGGCTTTTCGAGTTTGCAAATAGTGTCTGCAATTTTCAATGGCTGTCTTGGAGTTGTGTACTTTAGCTTGGGAACCTGGATTTTAGTACAGAAGCTTAGGGGTTCAGGATCCGCTTTGCCCTTGAATTGGTGGTTACTTGCTTTGTTTCAAGGGTTAACATGGCTATTGGTGAGTTTGAGTCTAAGCATCAGGGGTAAACAACTTCCAAGGCAACCTTCAAGACTGTTGTCTATCCTTGCATTCCTGTTTTCTGGATTTGTCTGCGCTCTATCGCTCTTCGCGGTCATTTTTGGGGAAGAAATATCTGTGAAGATAGTTCTAGATATGCTATCTTTTCCAGGAGCAGCATTGTTGCTGTTATGTGTTTATAAGGGTTATACACATGAAGAGGGCGATGATGAGAGCCTCAATGGAAATGGCCTTTTTACTCCTCTTTTTAATGGCGAGTCCAATGTCACTAGTAAAGGTGAAGATCATGTTACCCCATTTGCCAAAGCTGGATTCTTCAGTAAAATGTCACTTTGGTGGCTGAATTCATTGATGAAGAAGGGTAGGGAGAAAATTCTTGAGGATGAAGACATACCAAAGCTGCGTGAGGAAGATCAAGCAGAAAGCTGTTATCTGCTATACTTGGAGCAACTGAGCAAGCAGAAAGAAATTGATCCGTCTTCCCAACCATCAGTGTTAAAGACGATAATCATATGCCACTGGAAGGAGATCTTACTATCTGGCTTCTTTGCTTTACTTAAGATAGTCACTCTCTCTGCTGGTCCTTTGCTTCTCAATGCCTTTATTTTGGTTGCTGAGGGAAAGGAAAGTTTCAAATATGAAGGTTATGTGTTAGCCATAACACTTTTCCTTTCAAAGACCATGGAATCTTTATCACAAAGGCAATGGTACTTAAGATGCAGGCTTATTGGTTTGAAAATTAGGTCTTTGCTCACAGCAGCCATTTACAAGAAGCAATTGAGATTATCTAATGCTGCTAAGTTGACACACTCAGGTGGTGAGATTATGAATTATGTTACAGTGGATGCTTATAGGATTGGAGAGTTTCCATTTTGGTTCCATCAGACTTGGACAACTAGCCTCCAGCTTTGTTTTGCTTTGGTAATTCTTTTCCGTGCAGTCGGCCTAGCCACATTCGCATCATTGGTGGTCATAGTTTTGACTGTTGTTTGCAATGCTCCACTTGCTAAGTTACAACATAAGTTTCAAAGTAAGCTTATGGTGGCACAAGATGAAAGACTCAAGGCATGTTCTGAAGCTCTTATAAACATGAAGGTACTAAAACTGTATGCGTGGGAAACCCATTTCAAGAAGGCAATAGAGAAAATGAGGAAGGAGGAGCATAAATGGTTATCTGCTGTACAGCTGAGGAAAGCATATAACACCTATCTCTTTTGGTCATCTCCTGTTTTGGTTTCTGCTGCAACATTTGGGGCATGCTATTTTCTCGGAATTCCATTGCATGCAAACAATGTCTTCACTTTCGTTGCAACTTTGCGCCTTGTTCAGGACCCTATTCGATCTATTCCTGAGGTTATTGGGGTTGTCATTCAAGCCAAGGTTGCTTTTGAGCGTATTGTGAAATTCCTTGAGGCACCAGAGCTGCACACTTCAAATGTCAGGAAGTGCAACATGAAGAATGTAGCACATTCCATTGTTATCAAGTCAGCTAGTTTCTCATGGGAAGAGAACTTATCAAAGGCCACACTGAGAAATATAAATCTAGAGGTTAGCCCTGGTCAGAAGGTGGCTATATGTGGAGAAGTTGGCTCAGGAAAATCAAGCCTCCTAGCTGCAATTCTCGGGGAAATTCCAAATGTTCAAGGAAATGTAAGTTGCTATATATCTTTCCCTTTGCAATTCTGAGAGGATTTGTATTCTATTATCACGGTGACATGTCTTAATGTAGTCAATCTATAATTTATTATCTTGAAATTTAAATTGTAAAGTACTCTATTGACTTTCAGATTCAAGTTTTTGGGAAGATTGCCTATGTTTCTCAAACGGCATGGATCCAGACAGGGACAATACAGGAGAATATTCTATTTGGTTCTGCTATGGATAGTGAACGATACCGAGAAACGCATGAGAGATGTTCACTTGTCAAGGACCTTGAGCTACTTCCCTATGGTGATCTTACTGAAATAGGGGAGAGAGGGGTCAATCTCAGTGGTGGTCAGAAGCAGCGGATTCAACTTGCTCGTGCTCTCTATCAGAATGCTGACATATATCTCTTGGATGATCCATTTAGTGCTGTTGACGCACATACTGCTACTAACCTGTTTAATGTAACTACACCTTGCCACTTTCCCATTTCATTAATTGCTTCTTGCTTTTACAGAAAGCTAACTTGTATATTGGCAGGAATATGTTATGGAAGCACTTTCAGGGAAGACAGTCTTACTTGTGACCCATCAAGTTGATTTTCTGCCTGCATTTGATTCGGTGTTGGTCAGTCTAATTTCTATTCCAGGCTATTTTTCTCTAAAATCTTTTACTCTTATGCTTGAATCAATTCGGTTCAAATTTACTTATCATCAAAGGCTAGCCATTGTCATTGTGTGTTTAATATGTCGAAGATTGGACCAAGACAATAAATTCATGTTAATTGTTGTTGACAGTTGATGTTAGATGGTGAAATCCTTCAAGCAGCTCCTTATTATCAGTTATTGGAATCGAGCCAGGAATTTCAGGACCTTGTCAATGCACACAAGGAAACTGCTGGTTCTGAAAGGCTTTCAGATGTCCCTTCTGCCCATAATTCTGTAACACCGTCCAGAGAGATTAGGAAGGCTTATGTAGAGAAGCAAATATTGAAAGGAAATAAAGGTGACCAGTTGATTAAGATAGAAGAGAGAGAAACAGGCGACACTGGTTTAAGGCCTTACAAACAGTATCTGAAACAAAACAAAGGGGTGTTCTACTTCTCAGCCGCTGTTCTTTTACACCTGACGTTTGTTATTAGTCAGATAGCACAGAACTCTTGGATGGCTGCTAATGTTGATAATCCTAATGTTAGCTCATTGCAATTGATAGTGGTTTACCTGTCAATTGGATTTTCAGCAACATTTATTTTGCTGTTTAGATCTCTGCTAACAGTTGTTTTGGGACTTGAGGCATCAAAGTCATTGTTTTCTCAGCTACTAAACTCTCTATTTCGTGCACCAATGTCTTTCTATGACTCAACACCTCTGGGAAGGATACTTAGTCGGGTATGCAATTTAACTAGAAATCTGTACTTATAGACTGAGGACTTTAGAGGACCTAATTGTTTTATGTACTGCATTTCTATTGTTTAGGTTTCAGCTGATCTAAGTATCGTAGATCTTGATATCCCATTCAGCCTTGTCTTTGCTTGTGGAGCTACTATAAGTGCTTACTCCAATCTTGGAGTACTAGCTGTTGTTACATGGCAAGTCCTGTTTGTTTCGATACCAATGGTCTTTCTGGCAATTCAGCTACAGGTAATTCTATTTGAGCTTCTTTTATATCTTATTGGAATATGAAGTTGAATGATCACAGCAAGTTCTTTGGCATGGAAGCTTCTTTATTTGACACAGCATAGCATGTCTTCCTTTCAGAAATATTATTTTTCCACTGCAAAGGAGTTGATGAGGATCAATGGAACAACTAAGTCCTTTGTAGCAAACCATCTAGCGGAGTCTGTATCAGGAGCCATTACAATAAGAGCTTTCAATGAAGAAGACCGCTTCTTGGCAAAGAATTTTCACCTCATTGACACAAATGCTAGTCCCTTTTTTCATAGTTTTGCAGCAAATGAGTGGTTGATTCAACGGTTAGAAATAATCTGCGCAGCAGTTCTCGCATCTGCAGCACTGTGTATGGTTTTGCTTCCAACCGGAACTTTTAGCTCTGGTGAGATACCCTAACTTTCTTCGGTAGCCAGTGACTGGACTTATTGTTTTCTATTCTCATACAAATTGCTACATTCTTATATAAATTGTTATATACCTGCAGGGTTTATTGGAATGGCGCTTTCTTATGGTCTTTCACTAAACATGTCATTGATCTATTCGATTCAATTCCAGTGCACTGTAGCAAATTACATAATATCTGTTGAAAGACTAAATCAGTACACACATATACCAAGTGAAGCCCCTGAAGTTATAGAGGGAAACCGTCCACCTCCCAACTGGCCTGTTGTAGGTAAAGTGGAGATACGAAATTTGCAGGTACATAGTGGTTTCTTTAGTATTGAAATTAACCAAGGTTGTTGTTAAAGAAGGTCAATGAGAATATTTCATGTCAAAACAGATAAGATATAGGCCCGACACACCACTTGTTCTTCGAGGAATCAGTTGCATTTTTGAAGGAGGACACAAGATTGGTATTGTTGGTCGTACAGGCAGTGGGAAGTCTACTCTCATCGGTGCTTTATTTCGTCTGGTGGAGCCAGCTGGAGGGAAGATCATAGTTGATGGCATTGACATCTCTACTATAGGACTCCATGATCTGAGGTCAAGATTTGGAATAATACCTCAAGACCCTACTCTCTTTAATGGGACTGTTAGATACAATTTGGACCCCCTATATCAACATTCAGACCCTGAGATATGGGAGGTAGTACTCGAGTTCATTTTGCTTGTTTTCTGTAATGTTCCTTCTTGGTTGATTATTCTAATTAGAGAATTATCTTTGCATTTTAAGGTTCTTGGGAAGTGTCAGCTACGAGAGGCTGTTCAAGAAAAAGAAGGCGGCTTAGACTCTTTAGGTAACGTTTTGGTGTATCAGTTTTGCTTTTGAACTGTCATCAGCAATATTATGTCATGACCTGTTTGACTCTTCAGTTGTGGAAGATGGATCAAACTGGAGCATGGGGCAAAGGCAGTTGTTCTGTTTGGGCCGAGCTCTATTGAGAAGAAGTCGCGTATTGGTGCTTGATGAAGCAACTGCTTCCATTGACAATGCAACTGATATGATCTTACAGAAGACTATACGCACTGAATTTGCAGATTGTACAGTTATTACAGTAGCTCACAGGATACCGACTGTGATGGATTGCACAATGGTCCTTGCCATTAGTGACGGTGAGTTTCATTGGCTTAATGCACAGCTAAAGAAAAACCATGCATGTTTCTGTATGCATCACTGATAACGAAGGAAATGTTATGATTTGTTACAGGGAAAATAGTGGAGTATGATGAGCCAATGAACCTAATGAAAAGGGAAGGCTCACTATTCGGGCAGCTTGTCAAGGAATACTGGTCTCATCTCCAGTCTGCAGAAGCACATTGAACGTGACAATAGTTGCAATGTAGCCTTTCTGCTACGGTGACAACAGTTGCGCAGCAATTGCTCGATGAAGAAGTGAGGCGGGGAGAGTAATAGCAAGCAACCTGAGGAGTAGGAGATCATATTCGGAGTTCTTCATACGGGTATTCACTACCTTATTCCTACAATGCGATGAAAAATAATCGTTTACTTAGCATAGATCGTTGCTATTTAGAAACTCAGATCTCTTGTCAGCTCATAATCAGTCATCACCAAAGAATGTAATAGTGTATCCACGATGTACTGTATTGTATGTATCAAGACCATGATGAAGAATGCAAAATGTAAAAGCAATTTCCAAACAAGATGTAGTCCTACAAATACGAGTATCATGCCCCTTGATCCAAAGAGAATAGAGATATCAGTTACAAGAGTGCGGTTTTACTCACCCCCTTATAACACAGTTGGCGATTTTTACTTCTTAATCGGTTATTATTTTCAAGCCTTGATATGATTCTAAGAGGAGAGAATTAATATGCCGACTTATAAATATGACAAGAATCAATTACGTGTGCCATGACGCCATATGTGATTCCGACCATGGAACATCATCATTTTCCAGCTTGTCCAAATCAGTTACACACTAGAATCCAATCCCTTGTTGACTCTAAAGCACCACACATTGCCACAAACTAACCCAGACCCTAATCAATCTTTGTCATGATATATGACCCAATAACAAGTCATTGTTTTGCATGAAGCCACAAACTGAGACCTTTTCAACAATTTGACTTGAGATTGTGCCTCGCATGTTGGATGAGAAAATCCTCACACCTCTAAAATCACAGAAAAGTTACTAGTAGTCCTCAACACGTATCTTCTTGATCAATACTAATATGGGAAACCAACTTCGTTGTCAAGCTGACTGAAACGTCATAGTGGCATTTCTGGTAGTAAGCCAACCCGCTTATTCACTAATTGCGTTTTACCAAGTTGTTTGATTCGTTTTGAGTTCTTGCTTTTTTTTTCTTCCTTGTTTAACTTCATGTTGCTGTAATTATTGGTACAGAACAAAACCAAGAGATTGATTTTGTACTATTTAAATGTCGAGTGGATCTTAACTTATTATCACGTGTGTTGTGTCACTTTGTTTTTATACAAGTTGTTGATCTATGATTGCTTGTTTCTTCCTCACTTGTAGTATATGGTTGAATTTCTGAGCAGTTGAGCTGGTGAGGTCAGAGAGAGTTTGCTGAGTGATGAAGTGGGTGACATAATAGAATCATATAGTTTCTGCTGCTTTGTGTGGCTCAAGAGAAAAGAGGACCTTCTGTTCTCTTGGGCCAGTTCTCTTTGGTATGCTCTTTACATTTCTCTACTCATTATGATAAACCAAAGATTTGTTCTTTGATGCTTTTTGGTTTTGGTTTTGATAATTCAAGCTTTATGGTTTCGGGGTTGTTTTGGTAGTTTTGAGTTTGTCATGCAATTTTTCTTAGTATAATTTCTTGTGTTGCATACTATGCAGTGTAAGAAGAGCAGTGGAGGTCTAGAGTAACTGAAAAGGATGATGGTGGATTTATGGACTGTGTTTTGTGGGGAATCTGGAGGTTCAGAGAGTTTGGATTTTCAGTTTCTGGTTCATCCTTCTTCATGCATTAATCACGCTTTAATAATTTTCCTAGACATTGTTCTTCTTGTGGTACTCTTGTTCAGTATGTTTCTCAAGTCATCAAAATCAGTTCATGTTCCAGCACGATTTCGAGGGTTTTCTGGTTTGCAAATAGTCTCGACCATTTTCAATGGCGGTCTTGGATTTGTGTACTTGTGCTTGGGAGCCTGGATTCTAGAAGAGAAGCTGAGGAATACTCGGACTGCTTTGCCTTTGAATCGGTGGTTACTTGGTCTTTTTCAAGGCTTCACATGGTTGTTTTTGAGCTTAACTCTAAGCCTCAGGGTGAAGCAACTCCCAAGACAGCCTTCAAGACTGTTGTCCATCCTTGCATTTTTGTTCTCTGGAGTTGTCTTTGCTCTATCAATCTTTGCTGTCATTTTCGGAAATGAAATGTCAGTTAAGATAGTACTGGATATCCTGACTTTCCCAGGAGCAGCATTGTTGCTGCTATGTGTTTTCAAAGGGTATAAGTATGAAGAAGGTGATGAGATCATCAGTGACAATGGCCTTTATGCCCCTCTCAATGGTGAGTCCAATGGCATTAGTAAAGGTAATGATCATGCAACCCCGTTCAGCAAAGCTGGTTTATTCAGTAAAATGTCATTTTGGTGGTTAAATTCATTGATGAAAAGAGGTAGGGAGAAAACTCTGGAGGATGAAGATATACCAAAGTTGCGCAAGGAAGATCGCGCAGAAAGTTGTTATGGGAAGTTCTTGGAGCAACTGAGCAAGCAGAAACAAATTGAGCCATCTTCCCAGCCATCAGTGTTAAAGATTATAATCCTATGCCACTGGAAAGAGATTTTACTATCTGGTTTCTTTGCTTTATTGAAGATACTCACTATCTGTGCTGGTCCTTTGCTTCTCAATGCCTTCATTTTAGTTGCAGAGGGAAATGAAAGTTTCAAGCACGAAGGTTATCTATTAGCCGGAGCACTTTTTGTGTCGAAAACCATTGAATCCTTGTCACAAAGGCAGTGGTACTTCAGGTGCAGGCTCATCGGTTTGAAAGTTAGGTCTTTGCTGACAGCAGCCATTTACAAAAAGCAATTGAGGCTATCTAATGCTGCTAAGTTGACACACTCAGGTGGTGAGATTATGAATTATGTTACAGTAGATGCTTATAGAATTGGAGAGTTTCCATTTTGGTTCCATCAGACTTGGACTACTAGCATCCAGCTCTGTTTCTCTTTGGTGATTCTTTTCCGTGCAGTCGGCCTAGCTACATTTGCAGCCTTGGTGGTGATACTTCTGAGTGTCATTTGCAATGCTCCAGTTGCTAAGCTACAACATAAGTTCCAGAGTAAGCTTATGAAGGCACAAGATGAAAGGCTCAAGGCTATTTCTGAGGCTCTAGTGAATATGAAGGTCTTAAAGTTATATGCATGGGAAACACATTTCAAGAAGGCAATTGAAAAGTTAAGGAAGGAGGAGCACAAATGGTTATCTGCAATGCTGTTAAGAAGAGCATATAGTACTTATCTCTTTTGGTCAACTCCTGTTCTGGTCTCTACTGCAACATTTGGGGCATGCTATTTTCTTAAAATTCCACTACATGCAAACAATGTTTTCACTTTTATCTCAACTTTGAGACTTGTTCAGGATCCCATCCGAACCATACCTGATGTTTTTGCGGCTGTGATTCAAGCCAAGGTCGCATTTGGTCGTATTGTGAAATTCCTTGAGGCACCTGAGCTGCAACCTTCAAATGTCCGGAAGTGCAACATGCAGAATGTAGCTAACTCCATTGAAATTAAGTCAGCTAATTTTTCATGGGAAGAGAATGCAGCGAAGTCCATACTGAGAAATATAAATTTAGAGGTTAGACCAGGTGAAAAGGTGGCTATATGTGGTGAAGTCGGTTCTGGCAAATCAAGCCTTCTAGCTGCAATTCTTGGAGAAATTCCAACTGTGCAAGGAAATGTAAGTTGCTAGTTTTCTCTCCTGTGTTAGCATGTTAATCTTTCTAAATGGGGTCAATCTAGTTGTAAATTACTTGAAAAGAACAATGTACATTATATAACCTTAGCATTTTCATTGTCGAATTTCAGATTCAAGTTTATGGGAAGATTGCCTATGTTTCTCAAACAGCATGGATCCAGTCAGGAACTATACAAGAAAATATTCTCTTCGGTTCTTGTATGGATAGTGAACGATACCGAGAAACACTTGAGAGATGTTCACTTGTAAAGGACCTTGAGCTACTGCCTTATGGTGATCTTACTGAAATAGGGGAGAGAGGGGTGAATCTAAGTGGAGGTCAGAAGCAGCGGATCCAACTTGCACGCGCACTCTATCAGGATGCTGATATTTATCTCTTGGATGATCCATTCAGTGCTGTTGATGCACATACTGCCACAAACTTATTTAATGTAGATTAACTTTCCAAACTTGTGCTGCGCCTTATTTGATTTACTTCTTGCTTATACTGAAAGCTAACATATACATTGGCAGGATTATGTAATGGAAGCACTTTCAGGCAAGACAGTACTACTTGTGACCCATCAAGTTGATTTCCTGCCTGCATTTGATTTCGTTTTGGTTAGTCTTCTTTAATTTTCTATATCTTTTGTGTGCAAAACCAATATATTAATTGTTGGGGGCTTCCTGCATGTTCTGTGTTGTTCATGAATGTTACCATTAGCAGAGCTGTTGGTCGAATGCAATGATTTTATATTTGAATTTTATTAACAGTTGATGATGGATGGGGAGATCCTACAAGCAGCTCCTTATCAGCATCTATTGGCTTTAAGCCAAGAATTCCAGGACCTTGTCAATGCACACAAAGAAACTGCTGGTGCCGAAAGGCTTTCAGATGTCACTTCTGCTCAGAATTCTGCAATATCATCACGGGAGATCAAGAAGAGTTATGTGGAGAAGCCATTAAAAGAAAATAAAGGTGACCAATTGATTAAACTAGAAGAGAGAGAAACAGGAGACACAGGTTTTAAGCCATACATACTGTATCTGAAACAGAACAAAGGGTTCTTGTACTTCCCAATTGCCGTTTGTCTACACTTCACTTTCATTATGAGTCAGATTGCACAGAACTCTTGGATGGCTGCTAATGTTGATAATCCGAATATTAGCACATTGCGGTTGCTTGTGGTTTACTTATCGATTGGATTCTCCGCTACATTTATATTTCTGTTTAGATCTCTTGCAGCAGTTGTTGGGGGTCTAGAAACATCAAAGTCTTTGTTCTCACAGCTACTGAACTCCCTTTTCCGTGCACCCATGTCATTCTATGACTCAACACCACTGGGAAGGATACTTAGTCGGGTATGCATTTCAACTAGAAACTTTGGTTTATAGACTAGGAGGGCATGAAAGATACTAATAGCTTTATCTACTGCATTGTTTCATGTTTAGGTTTCATCTGATCTGAGTATCACTGATCTTGATATTCCATTCAGCATAGTATTTGCTTGTGGAGCTACCATGAATGCCTATTGCAATCTTGGAGTATTGACTGTTGTTACTTGGCAAGTTCTGTTTGTCTCCATACCAATGGTCTGGGTCGCAATTCAGCTACAGGTAATGCTATATGAGGTTTTTCATATATTATCTGAAAATTTGAAAGAGCAGAAGCAATTGTTTTTGTTTGAAAAGAACTTGATTTGACTGTTTTTGACATGACATTTCTTATTTTCAGAAATATTACTTTTCCACTGCAAAAGAGTTGATGAGGATCAATGGAACAACCAAGTCTTTTGTGGCAAACCATCTCGCAGAGTCTGTCTCAGGTGCCATTACCATAAGAGCTTTCAATGAAGAAGAGCGCTTCTCGGCAAAGAACTTTCAGCTCATTGACACAAATGCTAGTCCCTATTTCCACAGTTTTTCCGCAAATGAGTGGTTAATCCAACGATTAGAGATAATCAGCGCCGCGGTTCTTGCCTCTGCAGCACTTTGTATGGTTTTACTTCCTCATGGAACTTTCACCTCTGGTAAGCTTCTCTAAACTTTTCTGGAAGAGCCTTCCTGGAGTCTAAGCTAATGGATTTTTTTTTGACACTTCTACCAATGGCTATAAATGTTACTGCAGGATTTATTGGGATGGCACTTTCTTACGGCCTATCATTAAACGTGTCCTTGATCAACTCAATTCAGAACCAGTGCACCCTAGCAAATTACATCATTTCTGTTGAAAGACTAAACCAATATATGAACATTCCTAGTGAAGCCCCAGAAGTAGTAGAGGGAAACCGCCCACCGGCCAACTGGCCTGTTGTTGGAAAAGTGGAGATACAAAATTTGCAGGTAAATACTGGTGTGTCTTTAGTATTGAAAACTAATGTTTATGTGAAGAAGGTTGCTGAGGCCTAATTTGATGTGAAACAGATAAGATATAGGGAAGACACACCGCTTGTTCTTCGAGGTATCAGTTGTGTTTTTGAGGGAGGGCACAAGATTGGGATTGTTGGTAGGACAGGCAGTGGGAAGTCTACACTAATCGGTGCTCTTTTTCGTCTGGTTGAGCCAGCCGGAGGGAAGATCATAGTTGATGGCATTGACATTTGCACTATAGGACTTCATGATCTAAGGTCAAGATTTGGAATTATACCTCAAGACCCTACTCTCTTTAATGGGACTGTCAGATACAATTTGGACCCCTTATCTCAACATTCAGACCAGGAAATATGGGAGGTGAGGACCAAGTTCTGTAATCTTTGTTTTCTGTAATGTTGCTTTTTTGTTGTTTGTTTGGACTAAGCCGAGATTTATATATATTCTTACGCATTATGTAGGTTCTTGGGAAGTGTCAGCTTCGAGAGCCTGTTGAGGAGAAAGAAAAAGGCTTGGACTCATTAGGTAAGGTCATGTTGTTCTATTAGTACTATCCGTATGTGGTGTCTCCTTTTGCTTTGTAAATCTTGATCAGCATCTCGTTCAGTTGTGGATGATGGATCAAACTGGAGCATGGGGCAAAGGCAACTGTTCTGCCTCGGCCGCGCGCTTTTAAGGAGGAGCCGGGTATTGGTGCTCGATGAAGCAACTGCATCCATTGACAATGCAACTGATATGATCCTGCAAAAGACTATAAGGACTGAGTTTGAAACTTGTACAGTAATTACAGTAGCTCACAGGATACCAACTGTAATGGATTGCACAATGGTTCTTGCCATTAGTGATGGTGAGTTAGTTTGGTTTAATGATCATCTAAGAAAATCCATTTCTTTGCATCCATTAGTGTTAATGAAGCGAATGATTTCCATTGTTCTGCAGGAAAAATCGTGGAGTATGATGAGCCAACGAAGTTGATGAAGAGAGAAAGCTCGCTGTTTGCACAGCTTGTCAAGGAGTACTGGTCTCATCTCCATTCTGCAGAATCACATGAATGAAACATTCTTAATTCTTATGTAGTCATGAAAGTAGTGAACCAGGAAGTATGGTCAATGCAAACTATAGAAATAATTCGCAATTGTTAATCATTTGTTATTATAAGAAAGGCCTTAATGCAACTGGAGGTGTTGTAGTACCTTAACATGGTCTCCTATTCAGATTCAACTGATGATGGTTGGGGAAGTCTTCCCCTCAACGTTTCGTTTTTGGTTCTCGATAACTTTTCAGAGTTCATCGACCTTGTTATCAGAGTTCATCGACCTTGTTAGATTTCAGATGGTTTTTAAAGAATGGGGTCGTCTAACAAAAAAAAAAAAAGGTCGACACCCATGTCCACGTGTCCAGTGTATTCATTCCAAAAGACAAAAATAGATGGAAGTAGAAAATATTGTTTTGGGGTTTCTCTATTATAGCATATGGTATGACATGCCTATTACAAATGTGTCGTATGACACATGAGAGTTTTTGAAGGGGTAAATGGTCATTACATGATCATTTAGTTGCTTCTTCAATCAATAATTCATGAGACATGCTATACCATATGGTATACTATAATTTTCTTTGTTTTGGTTGTGACCATGGTTGGTTGGCCATATAGATGTTGCTTAATCAATCATCATGAATTGATAGACTGAGAATGAAAGAGAACAAGATTAAGAGAAGAGAGGAGGGTAATTTGGTCAGGAAGAAAACACAAAAAGTTATAAACTTTGTTAGTGGGAATATGTTTTAAGAGTATGCAGATTGATGAGAATTTTAGAATCTGTTTTTGTTAATGAGAAAAAAAATCTTCAAATTTAAGGCTTTGGACATTTTCTAATAAATATAACATGACTCTTTGTTGCTACCGCAGCACTAAGTGCACCACCTCCCTTTGCATGACCATCAATTTTGGTAATAACAACAATGTACAGCTCCAACTTCAGCACTTTGCTTAAATTCTTGAGCAGCATGGTCAATGTAAACTATATAAATAATGCGCAATAGTTAATCATTACATTCTAAATCATCGCTCACAAATGAAACTCCTAAGGGGAATAGGAAATACATGTCATGTTCATCATCGAGCAGGAATATGGTAAAATGATTTCCTTGACAAGCAAGGAAATTTATTCTAATGAATAAAATAAATAAATAATGAAAAAAAAAAAATCTTATTTGTAATTAAATATTTTCCAAAAATTCAAGGGATATTTGTAATTAAATATCGTCCCCTCTCACTCCTCAAAAAGAAGATAACAAACCCTAACCTAGCCGCAAGATGCTTCCATCGATCAATATGCCTGGCGCTGCCGTCTTCCAGAATCCGGCTCAACCGCTCAAAGTCCTTCACGCCGCATCGGAAGTTGATTCTGAGCCCGAACCAAAGAAACCTTTGTGCCCCACCACCGGAAGTTGATGAAGCGAAGGCGTCTTATTATTGCAGGTTATGTGATAAAGAGGATGACCCTGATTCCGAAGATGACTTGTACCCGGGTATTGGAGAATACAAGGGCGAGCGGGAGGGTTATTCATGGTCTTGCTTGTTGGGATGCGGTGGTACCTCTTGTAAAAATGATCATGGTAATAATAGAACCAGAGGACTATATGTTCCCAAGTATTGTAACAGATGTCATGTATGGGATCACTGGACTTCTGAGTGCTCAATCAAACCGACATCTAAAGGCGCAGCTGATGCCGATATGGATATGGGCGAGATAGTGAGCACAAGTACTAATTGAGATGAATATATATTATGAGAAAACCTTGAAATATTAGTATTGCTGGCTATTTAGGTTTGTTTGTTTCTGTCTCAAATAAATCCCTAGTATGCATGGAGTCTTGTTCTGCTTTGTCTTGACTATTTCCTACTGCACTCTACCATGATGTAGAATTGTAGATAGTTTAAATCATGTGATGTACTTTGCTTTCTGTTTCGTTCTTAATAGCCAATGTTGTTATTCACTGAACAAGTCCTTCCTCCAAATTGTGTTAGCTCTTAAAGTTTCTGTGTTAACTTCATCAGCAATAAACCTTCGTGGTTGACATATAGCTTTAGTGTGGCAAAGGAAATGAAGTACAACCACTTCAATTAGATAAACACTACCTCCGATAACGTATGTATGTGATAAGTAATGTAGACCTGTAATCATCAATATCAAATGAAGACGGCGGAAGAAATATGTACCTCCAATCGTCTCAATATGAATTTATGTTGTAATTATATAAATATTTAAATGTTAATTTGCTCGGTTTGTGGAACTGGAAGCAGGTTGCAAGGCACAGGCTTCTTGTGATAAATTTCGATTTGTTTCTGTTTCCCAAGCATATTCATCACCATCCTACTGCATTGGTTCTATTGTGAAACCAAAAGATGTGTTTAGGTTATAATGAACTTGCAGGCGTACAAAACCTACATGAGTGAAGCTCTGTACTCAATGCTCTCCTATTCCGCACTGGGTTTAGGGTCGCTGAGAATCAAACATGCAGAGAAGAAAAATAGCAAGATCTGGGAGGTGGTAACATTTCCCTTGTATATTTCTTACCTAAGATTTTTTACAAGTTTAACTGAAACATTGGGCAGCATGAGAGAATTCTAAACCCTTAAGATGAGAATTCTAAACCCTTAAGATACGAGTATCTTTCCTTCGGAGATTCGTTAGGAAACAAAAAAGATAAACAAATGCTATAGAGTACCTGTTGATACCCGAAAAATCATGCATTTTGCCACGCTACAATTTATTATGAAATTCATGCAAATTCCTATAATCTTAGAATTTTAACACGTCAAGCAAATATGCCCATTGATGTGGACCCAAGCCACATCCGCGCATCTTTGGGGCTTGCAGACGTGGGTGTGGTGTGGAAGGTTACGTGAACACATAATGCTCATCTGCCGATTTAATATCGTTGATGATTTTGGTCTTGGGCCCGAAATCCAAGCTCAAGGATTTAAATCGGCAATGAAATGGCGAACATGAGAATTGGGTCAGCTAGCCTTTCATTTGAAACCCAATACACATAAGAAAACCCAACTTCCCTTATTTCTTCTTCTTCGTTTCTAACACGTATTCTCTTCCTTGCAGCTACCAAATACCCCATCTCTTCTTCCCAGCAGCACATGAATACCCAGTCCAAAATAACTCTTATCCGAATCATAGCCTTGTTCTGTTAGAAGAATCCACGAGACCAGAGAAAAACTTCTTCCTTCCCCCCAAACAATGAGCTCACATTTTCCAATCTCTCTTGTCCACATCGCTCCTTGTTTTCTGTTGTCATGATCGTTGTCACTACAGCAATTAGCAGTCATCACAAGTAAGCTTCTTTTTTCCTGGTTTTAAGGCAGAAATCATGTATCCAGAAGACTACTTTGTTTTATCCAGATATTCATATGCTTTTGTTCATCAAAACCTTATCCATTGAGCCTATCAAAGGTGAGTCCCTGGAGTAGAAATGGGGGGGGGGCATAATCCTGTGAAACCCAGAAAACGCCTAGAAACAACTTTCATGCCCTCAAGCATTCAAGCCTTCAAGCCTCCAAGCACCAAATCCAATCCTTAATCACCAATCCAAACAACCACCTTCGATCTCTATTTTTTTCTAGAAAACCCCCAAATTCTCTCACCACAGTGCGTTTCTAGCTCCCACACCATGTTTCACGCTGTCAAGCTCCTTTTGATTTCTACTTGATCTGAATCACGTACAAAGTCTTCCCAATAATCGGATTATTAGGTTGATTTTGGCCTAGTCGCAATTTAATTCAAAAAAGACCCTCATAGTACCACAAAAATGATTCTCATGTTTTAGTCAAATTTCACGTACCCAAGAACCCAGAAAAAATAAATAGATAAAAGGATGATTAGATTTCACAAATTAAACCCGAATAGGATTGTGGTGGAGGAAGATGAAATGGAGAAGAGAAAGTATTGTGAAAGCCGGAAAAAAAAAAACTATAAATAGCGGATAACAATGTTGGTGCAGTGGCTCAAAACACAATCATAAAATGTTGTGAAAGCCGGAAAGAAAAAGACTATAAATGACAGATAATAATGTTGGTGCAGTGGCTCAAAACACAATCATAAATAGCACAAATAGTGAACGAGGAAGATAGATAAATCATATTCGAAAGTAAATTTACCGACCACCCTTACTTGCCCACCACCTAATCTAGTGACATGTGTCATTTTTCTTAACTATCTCTAACCATGGTTAACAATATAAAATTATAATAAATAAAATCTGTTTTCTTTTAATACAACAGCAGCTTTCTAAATACAACAGTCCATCTAATAGGGCAATTTTTAAAACTTTGGTCGGATCATGACCCCAAAAGGCTAAAATGCTCACGTGCCCCTTTTTACCCAAAAAATAACTAATGAGGTTAATCATTGCGTTTAGAAGCAAAACAAATACCAGCAAGGAATATATACTTTTTCAAGGACCTCCAAGCACTGCATTTTCGATGTCCTCTCTGCTCAGTGCATAGCTAAATCTCCTCTCCATATCCTTTTCAAGATTTCCAGGTCCAGTCTTTTGATACCTACATCACAAGTGCACTCTTCAACATTTCTAACATTCAACTTTAGAACAGTGTAAGGAATCAATATCTATTAATGATGTAGAGGCACAGGTAGGAAAGCACAGCAGGCTAGGGGAGTGTCTTCTATAGGCTATATGAGATTAAGATACAGTAGTCATCAAGACAGGAAAATTGTGAGCTACCTCAGGCAGTAAGAGACTAACGCATCTTTATTCTCAAATTCTCCCTTTTCAGCATCTATTACTAGCTCATGTGGAATAGAAAATTAGAAATAGTTTATAGAGTTCCAAGGAATGGAATCAATTATGGACATCTTGATTCTTAAAGATCATGATTATGTCTTTGGTGAGAAGTAAGATCCCTAATCTACTGAATATGGAAAATTTCGATGTCAAGATAAATTTATACATAAGAACTTCTCCACCATATTTGCACTACTATGAATAGTAGTTCTAAGATGAAAAACTACGAGGCATTAGGTGCACAATGTATTTGGATGGTTTACCATACAAGTATTACTGTACACAATCACAAAACTAGCATTCGTGAATGACTGACCCTAGCTCTTGGAGCTCACAGCGAGACTTGAAATCAATATCGTGTACTGCATTTGTTTCCTTTTCCTAGGGACTAAACTAAATACACTATTGCAAACACCTGTATAGGCATACACGTCATACTATGTATTGTACGACCCAAGTCTTCCTATCTGATAATAAGCTAATTACAAACTCAATACTCAGAAAAACGATCAAAACTCCATACAAAACCAAAAGGACTGTTATAGATCATGACAAACTTATTTTCTTTCTTTCCTTTTTGGTAAGTTCTTCATTTTCTATAAAGCATGTGTCGAAGTAGTTACACTTTACCCACAATACAAATATTATTATGCCAATCCCTTCCCTATGATTGAACCATGACTCCTTTCAAGCTTAGTACTCCTTAGAATGATCAAACTCGACCAAGCTTTCATGAAAAACAAAACTTCTACATCATTCCTATACTACATTTCAGGGGAACCCTTTTCCTCCAGTTTAACACGTCACCTTGGTCAAGCTGATATATAGTAACTCACACACCAACACAAATTCGAAGTCTGAAACTTTCAGAGGAGATTGATTACTGCAATCCCACTATCATCAGCAAAACTATCAACATTAGCTATACTAATCCAATAGTGATGCTTGAATTGTGACTTATTTCGAATTCAACATTTCTTATCATCGTGGGCTGTGGTTTGCTTTAAGGCTGTTATTCAATAATCAAGTCATTCCTCCGGATTGTGTTTGAGCTCTTAAAGTTTCTATGTTAACATTCTT
Source organism: Fragaria iinumae (assembly GCA_009720345.1). Classification (NCBI taxonomy): domain Eukaryota; kingdom Viridiplantae; phylum Streptophyta; class Magnoliopsida; order Rosales; family Rosaceae; genus Fragaria; species Fragaria iinumae. The sequence continues at coordinate 25,370,093 of CM019123.1, read as the reverse complement.
GAATAATTTTCTGAGTTCCCTGAAAGTTTACGGTGCTGGCTTTGCTCCAAGATAGAAATCACTAAATTGACCAATTCATCCTGCTAATTGTATTTGTGGGCTGCTGCCCAAACAAAAACAAGGCCCATACGGCCCAACCTGCTCAAAGGCACTCCATTGGAAGCCAACCCAACAGTTTTGGGCCCAGATAAGTCCATTGGAAGCCAACCCAACAGTTTTAGACCCAACAGCTCAAAACCGACTCTGTCTATTAAAGACTTCATCTGCCTATTTAGAAAAGATAAAAAAAACAACATCTGATATTGCGCTCCGTCTCTCTCTCTCTCTCTCTCTCTCTCTCTCTCTCAAAAAGAAGACAACAATCCCTAACCTAGCCGCAAGATGCTTTCACCGCCGATCAAAGTCCTTCACACCGCACCGGAAGTTGAGGCTGAGCCCGAACCAAAGAAACTTTGTGCCGCACCACCAGATCCCGGTACGTATGCTTTTGATTCATCCTTGTTTGATCGTTACTTTTGGGGATCGAAATTCTAGTGACCTAATTCTGTTCGACATATAAATTTATGTTGTATTTAATTTATACTAGTACATCATTTCTATCTGGATGAGAATTTGAATTAGGGTTCATCATTCATGGTAAATAAGCACTCTAGAAGCTTTTAAGCAAAAACTTGTGAAATTATGAATGTTTTTCATTAATTAAACAATATATGAAATGTTAATAACAGTCTGATTGTGTTAGACCAATTCTACAACCCTTTACTTAAAAAATTTACATGTTAAATTTAGTTCTTGCTCGTCATTCTCGTTTGTTGTGACTTGAAGCAGGTTGCAAGGTAGATGAAGCAAAGGCGTCTTATTATCACAGATTATGTGATAAAGAGGATGACCCTGATTCCGAAGATGACTTGTACCCGGGTATTGGAGAATACAAGGGGTATCAGGAGGGTTTTGTATGGACTTGCTTGTTGGGATGCAGTGGTCGCTCTTGTAAATTTGATCATGGTAATGATATAACCTATGGACTATATGTTCCCATGATTTGTGACAGATGTGATGAATTGGGTCACTGGACTTCTGAGTGCTCAGTCAAACCAAAATTTGCAGCATTTGCAGAAGAAGAAGAACTAGAAGGTGCAGCTGACGCGGATACGGGGGAGATAGATGACACAAGTACTTGAGATAAAGAAATTATGAGAAATCCTTCAAATATAAGGATAGCTGGCTATTTAGGTGGTTCTGACTCAAATAAATCCCTATTATGTACGGAGACTTGTTCTTTGACTATTTCCTACTACCATGATGTAGATAGTGTGAATCGTGTGCTGAACTTTGCTTTCTGTTATGTTCTTAATAGCCAAATGTTGTTATTCACTGAACAAGTCCTTCCTCCAGATTGTGTGTGAGCTCTTAATGTTTCTGTGTTAACATTCTTGAATTTTCTGAGTTCCTCCCTGAAAGTTTACTGTGTGTGAGCTCTTAATATTTGTGGGCTGCTGCCCAAACAAAAACAAGGCCCAAACGGCCCAACTTCTCAAAAGCACTCCATTGGAAGCCAACCCAACAGTTTTGGGCCCAGAGAACTCCAAAAGTGTAAAGGAAAAACCGACTCCGTCTATTTAAAGACCTGCTCTGCCTATTTAGAAAAACCGACTCGGTCTGTTCTTCCTCTCTCGAAAAGAAGACAACAATACCTAACCTAGCCGCAAGATGCTTTCACCGCCGATCAATATGCCTAGTGACCTAATTCTGTTCGATATATAAATTTATGTTGTATTTAATTTATACTAGTACATCATTTCTATCTGGATGAGAATTTGAATTAGGGTTCATCATTCATGGTAAATAAGCACTCTAGAAGCTTTTAAGCAAAAACTTGTGAAATTATGAATGTTTTTCATTAATTAAACAATATATGAAATGTTAATAACAGTCTGATTGTGTTAGAACCAATTCTACAACCCTTTACTTAAAAGAATAAAAAATTTACATGTTAGTTCTTGCTCGTCATTCTCGTTTGTTGTGACTTGAAGCAGGTTTCACGGTAGATGAATCAAAGGCGTCTTCTGGTAGTTATTATTGCGGGTGCTGTGATAAAACCTGCGATCACAACACTGCAAATTGCCCCTTTTATGACTCTGATGCCGAAGATGACATTTATGGAGAATACAAGGGGCCTAAGGAGGGTTTTGTATGGATTTGCTTGTTGGGATGCAGTGGTAGCTATTGTAAACTTGATCATGGTGATGGTATATCCAGAGGACTATATGTTCGCAGGCTTTGTGACAGATGTCATAAGTGGGATAACTGTACTTCTGATTGCTCAATCAAACCGAAATTTAAAGGCGCAGCCGATGCCAATATGGATATGGGCGAGATAGAGAACACAAGAACTTGAGATGAAGAAATTATCAGAAAAATCCTTGAAATATTAGGATGGTTGGCTATTTTAGTTTGTTTCTGTCTTGACTATTTCCTACTGCACTCTACCATGAAATATTAGGATCCTGGTTTAGGTTTGCGTTTCAAATAAATCCTTATTATGTATGGAGACTTGTTATTTTGACTATTTCCTACTGCACTCTACCATGATTTAGTAGTGTGAATCGTGGGCTCTACTTTGCTTTAAGGGTGTTATTCTATAAACAAGTCATTCCTCCAGATTGTGTTTGAGCTCTTATAGTACTTGAGATGAAGAAATTATGAGAAATCTTTAGTTATGTCTGACTGGTATATGGACTCCTTGAAATATATATATCATTGTTCTCTTGCTGCTCAATTGATTATTTACAAGTCTAGTTGAAACTTCGTGCAGCATGAGACATAATTCCAATTTCTAAACCCTTAAGATACGAGTTTCATTCCGTCGTAAATTCATTGGAAACCAAAAAGAAATAAACAAAAGATGATTTGATTTCACAAAATCAAACCAGAATAGGATTGTGGTAAGGAAGGTGAAACTATAAACAATATTGGTGCAGTGATTCCTAAACGAAATAGGAAACATACCGGATAAGCTAAAGGAAAATGGACCAACTCAAACGGGGGCCTTCATGGAAAGAGAAAAGCAAACGGGCTGGCGGAGTATTTTCGAAGACCATTGGGCCAACTACTTGGTTGATATATAAGTTTGGCTTCTTATTTAATGACCTCTTTGTAAAGAAAAAAAACAAAAGAAGAGAAAAGATCTTATTTGTAATTAAATAAGAAGATCTGCCTATTTAGAACCAAAAGAAAAGAAAAAAGACTGGATCTGATATCGTCCTCTGTCTCTGTCTCTCTCTCAATCCCTAACCTAGCCGCAAGATGCTTTCACCGCTGAACAATACGCCTGTCCCCTCCGTCTTCCAGGATCCGGGTCGACCGCTCAAACTCCTTCACACAGCACCGGAAGTTGATTCTGAGCCCGAACCAAAGAAACTTTGTGCCCCAGTACCCTCAGATTCCGGTACGTATGCTTTTGATTCCTCCTCCTTTTTTTATCTTTACTTTTGGGGATCGAAATTCTAATGATAATTCTGTTCGATATATGAATTTATGTTGTAACTATATAAATACTTAAATGTTAATTTCGGTTTTGCTCGGTTTGTGGAACTGGAAGCAGGTTGCAAGGCACAGGCTTCTTGTGATATATATTATTGCAATTTTTGTAATAAAAAGTGCGATCACATCACCACTCATGAGTGCCCCTATGATCCCGCTAATGGCTATGATTCCGATGAAGATTATATTGACCCGAGAGTTGGAGAATACCAGGGGGAGAGGGAGGGCTATTCATGGAATTGCTTGTTGGGATGCGGTGGTCTCGCAGATTGTTCATTTGATCATGGTAAAACCGGAGGATTATACGGTAAAACCAAAGGATTCTATGTTCGCAAGGATTGTATCACATGTGGTAAGGAGGGTCACTGGTGTGATGAGTGCTCAATCAAACCAAGATTTTTTACATCTACAGAAGAACTCAAAGGCGCAGCTGATGCCGATATGGGCGAGATAGAGAACACAAGTACTTGAGATGAAGAAATTATGAGAAATCTTTAGTTATGTCTGACAGGTATAGGGACTCCTTGAAATATTAGGATCCCTGGTTTAGGTTTGTGTTTCAAATAAACCCTTATATATTATGTATGGAGACTTGTTCTTTTGACTATTTCCTACTGCACTCTGCCATGATTTAGGAGTGTGAATCGTGGGCTCTACTTTGCTGTAAGGGTGTTATTCTATAAACAAGTCATTCCTCCAGATTGTGTCTGAGCTCTTATAGTTTCTGTGTTAAACCTTTATGAATTTTCTGATTTCCTAATAATGTCTACTCTGTCATAATCCCTGAAAGTTTATGGTTTGGTATTCATGTTACTACTGCTTGTTTTGTATTTTTAACTCGCTGTGCTGGTTTTGCTCCAAGAAATCACTAAATTGTATGGACCAGCTCATATTGAGTTACCAATTCATCCTACTAATTGACACAGGTTGTGATGTTGATTAAATTTATCTATTTGGCATTGTCTTATTCAGGGTAGGAAATTTGTTTTTGTTCCCATCTTACTGTTCTATTGTGAAACCGTAAAATGTATTTGGCTTTACAGTTGTGACAAAACCTACATAATGAACTTACACTGGGTCTAGGGTCGCTGGGTACCGAAGAAAGATTGCAACTGGTAGAGCTAGAGAGGCATGCATTAAATCCGCCCGTATTAATTTTGCGCCTGTGCGCACCAGTTTTATTCATCATTCGACTTTCTATAACTTTTCTGGTATCTTGGGGCTCAGTGCTGATATGATCTTTCCCAGTTCCGGGAATTATTTGTATTGCTACATAATTCTAATTTTGCTTCAGCAGTGTTAAACTATGAATTAAATAAAATTTTAAGACTACACATCAAAAGCAAGCTCATTTATAAATGTTACTCATCTTTTCAGTTCAGTTGTTGGTTCATGAAAATTGATAATGGAGACAACCAGTCTTTCCTTCAAGAATGAGGTTAGGGAGAAGAAATCCAAATAGTAACCGTTGGCAACAAATGAAATTATACAAGCCTCCTAATAACTCAATAGCATAAACTGATAAAATACCAGACATGAAATATGGTTTTATACAATGTATTTGTACCGCGTAGGTTCAGTCACTGGAGGCAAACTGCATATGTCTTGCAAAAGCACCTTTGAGGTCATCTCCACATAAACCGGCTTGGCAGGCTTGGCAGGCTTGGCAGGAGGTTTTAAGAACATTCCTATGTTGAAAGGAATGCCTTGTAGAGGAGGAGGAGCATCCGTAACTGCTTTCATATCCTGATATGCCTTTGAAGCCTCACTTTCAGTCCGAAAAAAAACCCGGTAGAAGTGGAAGTTGCCCCTCTCCGCTAACCAACGGGCAACTATTACTTCATTGCCTCGTGGACTATTAAAAAAGGATCATACAAAAAAAAAAAAAAAAACAGAAATTTGGTTAACATGACTTTCTTATATGCATGTATCACTACTTGAAAAGAGGGCTGAGGGGACAAATATAATGGGGACAGATGAGCAATAGAGACAGAAGTATTGATGTGTGCCCATTACTAATTTGGGGACATTTATGTGTGCCTATTACTGATCTGGGGACACTTATCTATGCCCAAATTGTAAAAGTATGATGGGAGAGCTCACTCTACTTTCTATTCTACTAACAAAACAAATGAATTTAGGCAACTATACATTAGCGATCACTACAAATAACAAAACAAATAAATAACTAATGTATTCTGTTCATGAAACAAGGATGAAGAACTAATGTATAAATTCATTGTTGTTTCTACTTTATATTCTACTAACAAAACAAATGGTATTGCTGATTGTGTTTTCCACTTGCAACTCAGAGCTCATGCCATTAGTAAGTTACAATTATTTAGTTATTTAAAGTGATTGTTTTCTTTTTTTTATTGCTTCAGTTTATGAATAAGCTGCTGATGGGTGAATCAAAGAAGGGATCATTTGATGCCCGGAAAGATCATTTAAAGTGATCATTTGGGTCTCATATCTTATCTGCGTCCTCTTTTTTACAGTACTCACTTCTTCTCAAGAGCAAAGAAGGGTGTAGCTAATGGAGGAGAGATAACATGGATCTGAGGTCTGCCTTTGTTCATTTGTCCTCACCCCAAGGTTGTGAAAGCCATCTTGCTCTACATGTTTTGTTATGATTATTGTTCTTATTACATTTGATACGCTTCTGAGTTTCTAGATTTAAATTATGTTATTTGCAGCTAATTCGTAGAATTGTTAGATGTGACAGCAGATTACTGAGAAAGTTTATAGGATTAATCATGTGTTCTTAGCTAATTTGTAGAAGATGATATAAGACTACATATAATGGTGGAAGATGTGACAGCACAAATAATATATGTCCCCTAATGTCTCTTTTCTAGTACTGTATCTACATATATGTGATTGAAATGAAGATAGAATTGGTTAAAATGTATACGTACCTGAACTTGTCTATGATGCTTTTGCGTTCACTACCAAGAAGCTTTTCAGAAGAAACCAAGAACATTGTCCGTTGATCATACCCATTCACACTGAAATAATTCTCGTAATACTTGAGGTACACCTCCAGATCATCATGGCATGACTTGTGTTGTTTCTTTGCCATGTTGCACAAGTGGTTTAACAAACCCTCCGAGCTCGGTTGCACATACACAGGCACTCCAGATTCCAAATAAATTCCATGCGGAAAATTTTCTTCCAGAGAATGAGGTTTGTGCTGGGAACTTTTAACAAAGTCAAAGATTGCAGAAACCACATCCGCTGATTCGCAACAAACACGATAGAAGTAGAGATCTCCTATCTTTGCTATGCAAGGAGCTGCCTTTATGTTTCCATGCAATACATACCTAAAGTAGTATTTGAGATCATCTGCAAAGATATATTCAACACATACCAAGAATAGTGTATTTTGGGGGTGGGTTTCGAAACTCATGTTGTTAAAATATTTTGAGTAAACATCCATAGCATCGAGGTTATGTATGTCGTGCCATCCTTCTTTATCCACAAGAATAACTTCATAAAAAATCAAGTAGAAGAATATTAATAGACAGTTGAAAGTAAATTTCTATGATTAAAAGGAAAAAAAAAGAGAGTCCAAAGATAATAATACCTTGAAGAGGGCCGCCAGTAAAAGGATCCTTTGTTGCAGCATATAATGCTCCAAGGGCCAACTCAGCAGCATTTTCAGGGGACATTTTGCGTTCATAACTAGCATAAGTCACTCAGGCTAATTAGTTGCATATATGAAGTCATATGACCTCAGAAACTGAAACTGTATATAAGAAGTACTTACTATAGTCCCAAGAAATGCAGTGCATGCTCTCTACCATTTCCTACAGATACATAGTTATGCTCTCCTTCCCAATGCACCCATTGGTCTTTTAGTTTAGTCCGATAAACTTGCAACCCCTGCAAAGATTAATATTTTAATCTTTTGAGGTCTTTTTTGTATTATCTTTCACCAAAAAGAATGTAAATAACTTGGTAAAATCAACAGTTAACTATTTAAAGTAATCAACAGGACTTCGATATGTTACCTCTTTTTCATCCCATCCAGCAACTAAGCTACCAATATTTGAATTATCTCCGTCTACATCAAGATTAGCATTTAGATAGGTGACCACCATATCTAGTACATCCTCGACTTTCAAAGACCCAACTTCAACCTGTGAGGATGACAAACTGTTTAGTATATAAGGCCAAATCAAATAAGTGGAATACACACGGTTTTTCTTCGATATGACTGAAAAAAGAGCATGCATGATTGTTTTAGGTATACTTACTGGGTTATTCAGTTTTCCTGCCAAATGTGCACACATTTTTTCACAACCATCGCCGTTTCCCGCCATCAAAATAAGTATGTTTTTACCGATACGTAATATTTTTTTCCCATCGTCCTGGACTGAAATATCAAGAGAAAAAGAAGCAGGTCTAAGCTTAAGAACGTAAACATAATAGTAGGTAATTAATTTTTTTTAATCATAAGTAACTAAATACAAGTAAAAAAGAGTTTACATCTCTTCTTATTTGAGAGTCTAGAATCAGCTCCAAGCATGATTCCCGTCACAATTTCCTTCCCATTGAACCTCTCAAAAAAGAAGGCAACAAGAGTTGTTCCTTTCAATCTTGACATCGATCCCCTATAGAGTATATAGAGTATGAAAGGCAAACATACAATCAGAAAGAAAGGATGTTGGTCCATCTTTATATATAGAGATTCAGGAAAACCCGAATACGTCTATCAGATACAATGTAGTATAGTATAGCATGGTTGAGTGAGCATATAACAGTACTGAAACTTTCCAGACCCAAATACATACATGTCTGCTCAGACCCAAATACTGAAATTTATAGCTAGCCTCTGTGTGTAACATGAACTTCCTCAAGTGGAATACAAATAAAGAATAAACCCAATTACTGCATATTTTCGATGCAAAAAAACATAACATCTATACAAATTTCATTAACAGTACTGAAACTTTCCAGACCCAAATACTAAACATTATAGCTACCCTCTGTGTAAAACATGAACTTCCTTATTTCAAAAAAAAAAAAAAAAAAACATGAACTTCCTCAAGTGGAATACAAATAAAGAATAAACCCAATTATTTTCGACGCAAAAAAAACATAACATCTATACAAATTTCATTATCCAACATAAACTTAACAGCAACACCTTTAAACCATAAAGCTAATTGGTGTTCTTTTGGTCTAGACTCTAGAACAATTGCCATCTGACCCACCCCATAAGCCACACGCCCACACCAAACATCATTACCCTTATTCTAATATTTCAGTCCACCACCCATTCCCAAATGAAAACACAAAATTTACTGAAAGCAAATGAAAGCGAATGAGATGAACTTACATTTTGAGATCGGAGCTCGGTTCTCGGAGGTTGGAGACTTGGAGGTGGACTGAAGGCAAACGTACAGTGAAGGAATTCCTGCACACAAAAAAAGGACAGGCATTTTTAATCTCTTAACTATCAGCTTTCTTTCCGGTTCATGACATAAACTGGAATCACAATACAGATCATTCCAAAAAATTGAAAGCTTGAGAATATGTGAATCTGATTCATAAATTTGAATCCAAGTCAAGTAATTTTTTTTTTTCCGAACAGAAAAACAAACATCTCTCCCTCTCACTCTCCTTCCTTAAATCCAAACTGAATAGAAGAAGTCTTGGTCTAAATTAGAATATTAACTGCAAAATATAACTCAACAAGAAAGCAGTGAAAACCTCTTAAACCCAGACTTGGGTGCTGCAAATTCCTGAGAAAATAAGAGCCACAACTAAGAAAAATAAAAGAAGTAAAGAAAGCACAGCAAGTTTCAAAATCATGATATATACATGAAGCAAAAAAATTAATCAGCAGGGTACTAAACCTGAAGATCTGACCTTGTATCCTTTCCTCCCCTTCCTTTCTTCCAGATTCAGAGCCCCTTTACTTCTCTCCATGAAAACCCAACAAAAAACAAAACTTTGTGTCAGTTGTAATTGAAGGAAATTAATCTTGAAGCTTGTTCAAACTATAGACTGCCAGATGCAAAACTGACCAGAAATGTGTTTCTCCGTGACGGAGAGTGAGGAGAAAGGGAGGCCAAAAACAAAACACTTCTAAACCCTTAGACCCACTAACGTATCTATATGAAGGGCTGCTTGCCCAAGAGAAATTTACTATATGAGCTCTTATATATAGCTTAAGGTAGAAATTTCATATATAAGCTCACAGCTCGGTTGGCAAAGGCACACTTTTATTTTGTACAAAAGGTGAGTTATTTTCTTTGCACCAATGGATAGAGGAGCAAAATTTGGTACCCAACTTGACATGGCATATTTTCTATGCGTTCTAATTCCAATTACCGCATATTTTCGTTGCAACAAACATGACATCGTAGTATAGGGTACATTTTCTAAATCCTTACTATTCATCTTAACCCTCTTAATAGAACTCTCTCCCCCCAATTCCTAAATTATCTTCACTCCCACTTAGTTTAGAAGCAAACACAGAAGCACCACCATGAATTGAAAGAACTAAAGATGTAACCCTAGTTAGTAAAATATGGTACAGGAATTAAACGTAAAAAATACGTACGTGTACAATTCGCTACGTTTTAGTGAAAAATACTTTTTAAAAATTCAACCATAAAATACGGATTCGGCAAATTTAAAACTACGATACGTACGTGTTTAAAACGGGATGCAAGAACTAATACGTATGTAAAAATTCGGGTACATTTTTATACCAATTTGGTTTAATATATCACTGCATCATTAAATTTCTAAGTTTTGGAGTTTTTTGAACTCTTAATTAATTAGAAAAAAAAAACTCTTAATTAATTGAGTCTAGATTAGAGCTAGTCATAGGGAAGATAAAAAGTGTCTAGAGTATTGTGCTTCAGCGTTAATTGTTATGGAACATTATAAAGGAATAAATATTAATTTTTAAGAATTCGTATTTTCTAATTATAAAATATGGGGAATACATATAATACGTTTGGTATCAAAAACGCGTTTTTTCCGTACCTTTGCAATGTATATGGAATACGCGCGAGTATATGGAATACGCGCGTTTTCATATTACGCGTTTAACTAACTAGGGATGCAACCATCACACTAGAGCTTCAACAATTCACACACAAAAACTAAATAAGATGAAGACACATACAAAGAAAAACATACAAAAACAATACCTGATTGTAGATACAACAAGCTTTCCACCATATTCTACATCCAAGTGATCTGATATGCAAGCATCTCCATCACTTCTCTTACTAGACGACCAGAACCTCGTGCAATTTGCACTATACGAGACTTGGAAAAGACTTCTGTATTTGTGTTGTCCAACTCTTCATTTGCCATCGAGTCCATCACGGTCATGTACCACTTAGATTTTGGCCTAGCTTTCCTTATCATTACATTTGGGCATCAACTTAGCACCTGGAAGCGGAAGCATTGAAGTAAGCTTGCTAAGTTAACCCATCTGAAGCAAGTTCTGAAACTGCTCATACATAATCCTCGACGTGAAGGTCCCTTCTGAAAGCTTTTGCAGAAACTCTGTCTGGTTTTCAAGTTTAGGAGCAACTTCCTGAATCTTGTTCATAAATCCAGACAAGTCACTCATGCCTAGTAGATGATTGACAAAAGGTTTAACATCGAAAACTTCAAACCCATCCATATTCTCTCCTGTTCCAAAAAATATAACAGGACTCTTCGTTGCTGCAACAGCACTAAGAGTACCACCTCCCTTTGCATGACCATCCGTTTTGGTAACAACAACAGCTCCAACTTCAGCACTTTGCTTAAATGCTTGAGCTTGATCAAAAACAGCCTGACCAATACTGCCATCCCTAACATATATAACAAGATATGGTTTGGTAGCTTCAGCCACCTGATTTATCTCTTCGAAAAGAGATGCTTCCTGCTTGTGACGTCCGCTAGTATCAGCAATTATAGGATCACAGTTCTCCTTAATAGCCTCTTCTCCTTCCACTGCAATCTTCACAGGGTCCGACTCCATGTATCTTCCATAAAAAGGACCCTTTGCCTTAGTAGCATTCTGCTTCAACTGATCCAATGCGCCGGCTCGGAAAGTATTGGCGCGCACTAGGACAGGCTTCCAACCCTTTTTCTGATGATAGTAAGCATATTCGGTTCAAGTTGTAGTCTTTCCCGACCCTTGCAAGCCAACAAACATAACCACACTGGGTTTTCCCTTCATCGGACTGAAAGAGGGTTTCATTGGATCGAGCATTTGGCAGAGCTCAAGCATACTGGATGATCCTAAGCTAGTTGTGACCGGCAGTGACATCCTCCAAACTCACTATCTTCTTGATATTGGTCTGCTTGTCGCATAGACGAGCTTGAATTGCATGTCGGATTGGAGGAGAGCGCGTGTGATCTCATTGAGGCACTTGTTAAGGACCTTCTCGTCGATCACGATCGCATTCGATCACTATCACATTCCTCATCTGCTGAAAAGGGCAGGAGATGACCCTCCTCTGCTTTCTGTAAACATGTAAACAAGACTATTTGAGTACTAATGTATGAGGAGCCAAAATTTAATCAATAGTGCAGCTTCCTTCATAGAAAAATCAACAAATATCCAACAAAACTTTCACACAATCATCAAGCTGTTTCGGAAATAAAACACTCAGTTACACTAGCACACTGTGAAGAGAGAAAACTGATATATGCCTCCACTTGCTGAAGAAAATGGAAAGGTTGAGTACATAAGCTTGTACCTGATCAAAGATCAATATCTTTCTTTGATTGGATTCTGCTAGTTGGCACCATTACTTTCGGCAGAACTTTTCTGAAGTCACTTAGAAAAACAGACTCAGCAACACTTGGTGCAATCTCGGGTTTCATCCTACGGAAAATGCGTTCTAATTCCACTATTACAGTTGTTTCCTTTGCCCCTATATATATATATATCAATCACAAAATTGATACGCATAGAACAGCTCTGGGGATAGTAAATTTTGCTGTGTCTTGTTGGGTGCAAAACATAGCAACATGCACAAACAGAGCACTAAGCAAACAACTGACAGTGGAAAATCCTTAAACTATAACAGCAAGCAGAGCCTAACACACCATCTAGTCTGCAACCATGTTCTACTAAAAAAACATCAACCATCAGCAGAGCCTAACACACCATCTAGTCTGCGACCATATTCTACTCAAGAAACATCAACCAACCCAATTCGCAGAGCCTAACAAACCATCTGGTGAACCATATTTATTTTAGTATAAGATTCAACACAGAAGAGCATATCATTCAAATGTTCACCATGCTAGGCCCTCACAGCAACAACCCTTGATCCAAATGCTTAGCGTCACAATATCATTCTTGCTAAACTCTGTTACTGTTTTCTTCATCCAACACACTTACTCTCAGATCCTTTTCCTCTATAACTAACCACTCACCATGAAATAATCGGGCCAAGCAAGACTAAAAACCTGCACAAATCATTCAAACAAGAACCAGATCGATAAACAGAATTTCAATATATACTTGACATCCGCAGTAGGATCATTCAAAACCTTCCAGAGTACAACTACTGGTCAAACTCATTCAATTCAAGAGTGAGAGGAGAGAGAGAAAACTCATTCCTCGTGTGATACTGGATGGCCGATATTATTCGTACCTTGTTATTCTGTGCAACGGAGAGAAGCTAGAGGACATGCGAAACAGAGGCCTTCCGGCGTAACTTACGGCATCGGCAGCTGCCCTCCTCCGTTTGACAAGGCGTAACTCATCATCTCCATGAGTTATGATGAGTTTTCCGTACATATATATATATATGTACGTAGTCCCTTCACGAACCATAGCACCGGCAAGAGCGTACGGTGGAGGATGGGGAGGAAGAGGAGGAGGAAGCAGTTCAGGGTGGGTTTCTTTTCGACGCAGACGCACAGGACTTTGCGGTTTGCTAAAAACGTGAAAGGAATAATCAAGGCTGTAAAAACGGCTTAGGTCACGCTATTTTACGCGTCCCAACCAATCAGAAAATAAGAAAAAGAAAAATAGAAGAAAGATAATAAGGTTTTGTTACCTGGCCGCATGCGAAAATTACAAGCCGCATGCGGAACCATGCGGATGATGGATCGCACGTATTGAATTCGTATGCGGATTTATATCGACAGATCAACGTTAAATTTTAATTTAACAAGTACCGACTAATGTATGATTTTATATCGTTACATGACATCTCAATTAAAGACTTATTATTTCTTATCTGATTTCGACAATTCTTAATCAAAATCCAATTTATCCAATTATATAACCGTGTCGATTGTCATTATAAGTAATGGGTTTTTTTTATATTTATTCTTAACTTGGACATAATTCCCTAAACTTAAACCCTTATGACAATATTTTTGAATGTGATATTATTCTTTTCATTTTTTGAATATAGTTCTATTCTTAGCTAAACTTGAACTATTAAACCTTATTCATATCATGATTATATATTAAAAAGGGAAATTGGTAAATTTTGAAATGCGAGCTTTGTCAGTAAATGTCTTCATTGATACTACCGGTCCGCAATTATGATGAATTGATTAATATATGGGTCCCACGCTGAAGTCAGATCTAACTGCATGATACATTAAAATTACCACAGTGTTCTCAATCCTTATTGGTGAGAATCATTCGATGATGCGACAAAATCTGAGAAAATATAAATTTGCCAGCAAATGGCACATGAATGGGAGGTGTTCTCCGGCGGCGGCAGCGGTGCCGGAGACGACTTTTTGGGCCTCGGCTGCTTCGACACCGTTCCCGCCGGCGAAACTTTGAGGAAAAGCTCACGTGTATTTTCATGTCCTATTGACGCCACATTGCCACAAAAGCTTTGCTTATCTGTTTTGCTTTACACATTATTGGGTGTACATTGGATTCTTCTTTGCACTCAACGGTCCACAGAAACTCACATGTCTTCCATGTTCCACCTACACTTTGGACTTTTAGGCAGTATGGTCGGCAGTCGGCACCTTGTATATCTTTGAGAGGTGAAATGTCACCTCAGTTCTAACTTCTATGATTGTTTTCCCTTGTATACTTCTTACATAAGATTTTTTGCAACTGTAGTTGAAAACTTGAGGCAGCATAAGACACAGTTCTAAACCCTTCAGATATGAGTTTCTTTCCGTCGCAAATTCGTTAGGAAAAAAGAATAAAAATTTGCTCATGTGTCTGGAGTTGCGAAAACCATTCTCATTTTCTAATCAAATTTCACGTACCCAAGAGCTCAGAAAACAGGAAATGTAGCCACTTTGCTTTCACAGAGTAGCAAGTAGCAACACAACATAATCATAAATAGCGAACCAGGAAGATATATTATCAGTCATATTCCTAAAACAAGCTGCCTTATAACTACAACAGTCCATCTAATCGGGCAATTTTCAATAATTTTTAAAACTTTGGCCAGATTAAAATGTTGAAGTGTACCCCTTTTATATCCTATTTTTAAGAACTGGGCACTTTCTCAGGGACCTCCAAGCACTGCATTTTCAATGTCCTCTCTGCTCAGTGCATAGCTAAATCTCCTCTCCATATCCTTTTCAAGATTTCCAGGTCCAGTCTTTAGATACCTGCATCACAAGTGCACTCTTCAACAATTTAACATTCAACATAGTAGAACAGTCTAAAGAATCAATTCCAATCGATGATGTAGAGCACCGGAAGGAAAACACAACAGGGGAGTGTCTTCTATAGGCTATATGAGATTAAAATAGAGCAGTCATCAGGATAGGAAAAGGGTGAGCTACCTCAGGCAGTAAGAGACTAAAGCATCTTAATATTCAAAACTTCTCCCTTTTTCTGCAATTATTACTAGGTCATGTGCAATGCAAGTAGTTTATAGAGTCCCAAGGAATGGAATGACTTATGAACATCCTGATTCTTAAAGATCATGATCATGTCTTTGGTATGAGGTAAGATCCCTTATCTACTAAATATGGGTAATTTCAATGTCAAGATCAATACATAAGAACTTCTCAACCATACTTGGAATCTTGCAGTACTATGAATAGTGATTCTAAGATGGAACATTACGAGCCATCAAGTGCAGGGTGATTCTAAGATGATTTACCATACAAATAAACCTTTACTGTACAGAATTACCACACTTGTGTTCATGAAAGACTGAACCTAGCTATTGGAGCTGACAGAGAGACTTGAAATCCATATTGTGTACTGCATTTGTTTCCTTTTCCCATAACTAAACTAAATACACTGTGGCAGATACCAGTATAGACATATACGTCATACTGTCTATGTATTGAATGAACTAACATGGCCTTCCCATGTGATAATATGCTAGTAACAAACTCAATACTCAAAAAAGTGATCAAAACTCCACACAGAGCCAAAACGACTGTTAAAAATCATAAGAAACTGCTGTTCTTTCATTTCTTTTTGGAAAGTTCCCTATTTCCTATAGGGAATTGAAACCATGTTTTGTAGTAGTTACACTTCAGAATATGAATCTGGTCATACAACCTCTTTTCTATGATTGAATCATGACTCATTTCGAGCTTAGTACTCCTTAGAATGATCTCACTCGATCAAGCTTTTATGAAATCCGAAACAAAACTGCTACATCATTCCTATTCTACATTTCAGGGGAACCCTTTTCCTCCAGTTGGACAGGTCACCTAGGTCAAGCTGATATAGTAACTCATACACTAACACAAATTCAAAGCTTGAAACTTTCAGAGGTGATTGATTACTGCAATCCCATTACCATCAACAAACTATCAACATTAGCTATACTAATCCAATTTCGATGCTCGAATTGTGACTCATTTCGAATTCAACATTTCTTATTATGATTAAAGCTAACAACAATTGAATAATCACTGCAAACCAGTAAAAACTAAACTTCGCTAAACAAAATTGTACTACAGCACCACCAAGCAATCAAACCAATAATCCAAGACTCAAACTTCGAAATCAATACTACACAAAATTAAAACTACAGAGAGAGCAAAACCCTAACCCTAACCCTAACCTGACATAGAGATCGGTGACGTCGAGTGAGAGCTGCGCGTGCCACTCCGGCTTCTCGATCAGCCAAACGGCCCGGTCCTCTCTGCTCTGGAAGAACCCCAAGCTTCTTAGCCACGCCTCAATGCAAGGCAGACTGTGAGAATACAGAGGCTTCTTCTTGTCCGGCAGCCTCTTCAGCCACTCGTCCTCCGGCGCCGCCGATACCTCCTCCGCCTCCGACGACTTCGAACACACCGGAATCGCTAGCCTCCTTATCGGAGACCGAACGAGCCGAAACGGCGTCGCTTTAGGCGAGAGTGAATAGCGAACTGAGTAGTTTGGATTTGAGAAGAGGATGGAATTGGTGACGGAGAAGAAGACTGTCGACATTTTTAGAGAAAGCTTTCAGCTTTGAACTTTGAAGTAGTGTAGGATAATAACAAACTCGTTATCTAAAAGACAGGTTTAATATCAGCCGTTAGATCCTATTAAGAGCCGAGGAGTAAAATAATAACAAAGTCGTAACCTAAAAGCGGCTTCATATCATCTACTGGATCATATATGCGGGTGTGATTCGAAAACCAAAGTTAACCCGCCAAACCCAATTTTCATTTCCCACCAAAAACAAAACCCACACGACGCCGTTTTGCTCCGATCCCCCTTTCTTCTTCAACCCCATAGTCGCCTCAGCTCAGTTCCATTTGTCTCAGATGCGATGGCTTCCGACTCAAATTCCGGCGACCCAATCTCCGACTACACCCAGACCCATCGCATCGTCCTTCTAATCGACCTCAACCCACTCCTCCATCTCCAGTACCCAACCCAATTCCTCACCTCTCTCCTCTCCTCAATCAAAACCCTAATCTCCTTCCCTTCTCTCTCTTCCTCTCTCTTCGCCGTCAGGCCCTTCTTCTCGTCTCTCTCTCCTCTCCTCTCCGCCTCCAAGCTCCCGTCTTCGTCTCTAACGATCTCTTTCAACTCGCCGGAAGACACTTATCGATCCCTATCTCAAACCCTGGCGTCTCTCTCGTTTGACCGGAAGTTAACCGGGTCCGATTCGCCGCGGGGAACGCTTGTTGCGGCGGCGATGCGGCAGCTGTTGCATGATTACGCTTGGGAGCCGGTGATCTGCGACGCGCCGGCGGCGGAGACCGGTACGTTTTCGAATTGCTGTGGTTTGAGGTCTAATTTGGCTGTTGTGTTTTCACCGGCGTGTCAATTTGTGAATGAGTTCTTGAATTGTGAGTTGAATTGTGAGGGTTTGGAGGATTTCAATGTGTTTTGTGAGAGGTTTCGAGGGTTTTTCGAGAATGTGGATGAGGCATTTGTGTGTAGAGATATTCAATTGAGTTGGGTTGATGTGAGGTATGGATTCGATAGCGGTGAGGATGAGGTAGTTGGATTGAAATGTGGTGTTTTCGAGAGGGGGGTTAGGAGTTTAGGGTGGGGGTTTTGCTCATCTGATTCGATTGTGCTTGGTTCGGCTCTTGTTCCATTTGGTTTGATTTATCCAGAGATTGGGGTGTCATCTAGGATTTTCGGGTGTAATGATCGATATAAGAAGGTTAGAGCGCATTTGAGTCTTGAGATATCGGATGTAAAGGGGATGCCTTTGGAGTGCAAGTTTTGTGATCTTGAGTTGGCTGATTTGAAAATGTTGTGTAGGAGTAGAGGTGATGATGGCTTGTTTTCGGTGGAAGGCATGAACTCGCAGACAAGAGGTCATGAGGTGAAGAGGCTGTTTTGGGGAAGTTGTGGCAATGGAGTGTCGAAGATTCAGGTTAAGGCTTTGCAGAAGGATAGTGAGTTTGGGAAATTTAAGGGGGAATTGTCGGATCCGATTCTGGTCTATGAAGTTTCAGGAAAAGATGGAAAAGAAGTTTCTGGTGGTTTGTTTGTAGATGAGGTTCTTGAAATGCTATCAGTGGAATTGGGTGAGTTTGTACCGAGGAAATTGCCACCTGTTTGGCAGATTCTCTTGAGTTTTATATACAGGGAGGGTTGCTGGGCATTAGTGTCTATTTCAAATGATAGTGGTGTATCACATACTGGAATCCTTAAGCCTTTTACAGTTTCTTCAGCTCTTATTTTTGTTATGGATGAAGGAATTCACCCTCATAAAAAAGGGCATGGCATTGGTGCAGTGAATAAGGGTCAGTCTCGTCCAAAGATGAAGAATGAGATGTGCAAACCTGATGCTGATTTGAACGACTTTTGTGGGTCGCAAACTGGGCCTTCACCATCTAATAAGCATTCTGCTGAGATTGATGGAAAGAAAAAAAGTAGCAAAAGACGTTCACATTCACTCAAAGATCTCACCTGGAGTTCTTTCTGTAAGGCAGCATTCGAATTTTCAGACTTACATTTGGAAGAGGTTTACTTTGCCAGGCAACGTAGCAGCTCAAAAAAGTTGAAATTTCTAAAATGCTGGATGAAACAGATTAAAAAACTGAAGTATCCAATAACGGAGGAGTCTAAGGTGCACCAGGAAAAACAAAAGGAGATGAGCAATAGGTTGGATTTGTTGCACCAAGAGAGCGAACAGCCAATGTCATCATCTGGTTCAGCTGGAGAAATTTCTTTCTCTGTGGCCTTTGGAGTACAGGATGAAGCTGCTCAGGAACATAGATTACAAACCTCAGAAGATTTTTTCTGTAATTTCTCTGATAAGATCCAACAAGGGCTAGAATCTGAAGTAGTAGACTTGGGGGCATTCGCACATCGGCTTTTGAGTCAATCAATATATTTTTTGACTCAAAAGCATAGCACAACAACCCCTTCAGAAGATCAAACTCCTGTGAAATCTGACAATCTTGATGATTTGGTTACTGCTGAGCTGTTAAAACTTTTACTCAGAGATCCCAAGGATATGGTTGCCAGGCACAAAAGCTATGATCCATCTTCTCAAGCATCTGATCCTGGATGTGAAGGCTTTACTTCAGAAATAATAGTTCGAGAGTATCCTTTCATTTATCAGTTGATCGTTTTATTTTCTTTTATACTATGCATAATCAATTCTACTTTAATGCTATGTAAACTTTGCCCCTTGTTACTGTTACACTTTTCCTTCACTAGCACAAAGATATGAATTACAGATACTTTTCCGGATGGAGATTTTACAATCAGAAGTTGGAGCAAGTATCAAAGATGCTGTGAAACAGAAGTTTGTGAAACATATTTGCACGCTTTTGGAGACCATTCGTGCTCGGTGTCATCTGGAGGGAGGCTTCTTTGGTGACTGGACCCTAGAAAATTATGCTGGAAAGATTATAAAAAGCAGGTAAATGAGTCACATGTATAAATCTAATTACCCATAACTATTATTTTCTAATGAAATTTGTATTCATGAACACTGAAATGGTAGATACTCAGTTATTTACAATGAAACTCCAATATATGTTTATGTTTTGCCTGTTAATGATACTTTTATCAGTACTTCGATGAAACATATAGTGTTGAAACAATTATGTGATTGATTTGTATGCCCTCCCAAAAGGCCTTTGGGGGTAGTAAGAAGAAGGGAGACATTGACAGTCAAAAATATTATGGCAGGGTTGACAGAGAACAGAAAAGCTAAATACCTCTTTTGCATAATTTCATATGACTTAAGGGACTTTCCTTATTAATCTAGATTTGCAACCTTGTTTTTCTGACACTATGTATACATACAACTTTTGCAATTGTATTCTGTATGTTGCAATAGTTCATTCCTTTGTTTTCCAGACCCAAAAAAAACTGCCCAAATTTATGTGAAAACACTGCATTTATGTTTGAAGAAGTAGGATTAGGCAGGTAGACTGATGATTCAATTCCCAAATTTTCAGGTACTGTCAGACTCTTGAAGATGTGGTTCATAAAATCTACACAAAAATGGATCTGTTACTGTTTGATGATGAGGAAGAACTCCCTAATAATTTATTCCACAGCGAGGATAGCAGTCATTCATACAAAGAAAAACCAGGGAAAGATGAGGTGGGTGAAAATAGTAGAATGAAGAAATTGGTATCAGCAGAAGATGAATCCCCTGATCCACAGAAACATTACAATGGAAGGCCAAGTGCTCAAGTAGTTAAACAAGAAGAGCATGCTCGCAAGTTGATGAAAGCTCAAGAGAGTAGAGAGAGGGCTAGGAGATTTGCTTCTTTTACAAGTCGGGTAGCTGCTTTGCAGCGAGTCTGGGCCCCAAAACAGCCAAAGGCGTTCAAGCCAAATTCTCTTCCAAAGCCAGCTAAGAGGAAGAACCGTACAGATTCCTATTGTGAGAGAGTGTTAGAAACTCCAATGACAGAAAATAAACGAATCCACATGGATGATGAAGATTACCGTGACTATGGAAGCGGTTCTGTTTGTAAATCATTGTTTCAGGATGACTAGTAACCGGAGCTGTAGCCTCTCCTTAGATGCAATGGCATGGAGCTTTCCCAGGTATATGCTAAATAATATCTGGAAGCTATTAGGAAGTTTAACTGAAGTTGGCTCATCATAACCATTTCAACTGTCTGATAAAAAAACTGAAAAACATGAAAAATGTGATTTTACTCTGTCAACTCTAATAGAGTGTTATCAATTTTCTGTAAATGGTACGAATTGAGTTGTACTTTAGTGTGATACTAACATGCAAGTGTGGTATCTCTCAGCTGGTAGTTCATTTGTTCAGTCCATGCATCATACACTTCTGAGCAGTTAAATTAAGCAGAAAATGCTACTTGCTTGTTTTTCCTGCTTGTTAATGGGAAGATTTTGGTTTTATAATGTACAGAGTTCAAGTCTAGCAATTCATTATTCTTAGATTTCAGACTGCCTAGACATGAATACCTGAATGTGTGTGCGTGTGTAACAAGGTTAACTCAGAGTGTCCTTGATAGTTCAACGTATTGTATAATGTATATGAGAGTTTTCAGACTGCATAACGTGTCTTAGTTTGCTTATGGCTGATCAAACTTTTTTTTTTTTTCCTGAATATCGTATCACTGAATAAGTTCTTAAAGATGCTGGTGATTTCTATATTGCTGCTAAGATAGAGGAGGATTTGCATAACGATAAACATACTGTAGTTGATCTAGTGCATAATAATAAGCTCATCTCTAGGGTAGCTCAAATGTGAATATGTTCTGGAGATTTTGAGAGCCTCCAGTTCCACCCAATGCTTTCATCTCTGGATGACGATACAATCATGTATATGGACACAGTGGAATAGCATTACTCTTGTCTTTAGGTCAACCCCATCTGAAAGCAAACCGTTTCATCTGTTGAGGGTATACTGGTATAGCTGTTGTGCTGCCAACCTCCAACGAGAAACAGCATATTTGCCACTACAGAATAGCAACCTATAGTGGTTGACCTTAAGCCACATCATCTGGTCAAATTTTGAAGCCTGTGAGCAACTCCAAACCCCTATAAAAAAGGAGCAACTGCTATCATCAACCTCAGCAAAAATGGCTAGGTCTCCTCTTCTTCTCTCACTCCTTGTCCTAATCTCATTTCTGGTCCTAATCAAGCCCTCTCACGCCGGTGGCATAGCCATCTACTGGGGGCAAAACGGGAACGAAGGTACCCTAAAACAAACCTGCGCCACCGGAAAATACAAGTACGTGAACATAGCCTTCCTCAACGTCTTCGGCAGCGGCCAAACCCCACAAATCAACCTAGCAGGCCACTGCAACCCAGCCTCCAATGGTTGCGCCTCTGTCGGCCCTGAAGTCACATTCTGCCAGAGCCTAGGAGTCAAGGTGTTTCTCTCCCTCGGAGGTGGCGTCGGAAACTACTCTTTATCATCTGCTTCTGACGCAAAAGATGTAGCCAACTACCTATGGAGCAGTTTCCTAGGCGGAAAAGGAAATGGCAGAGACAAGTCTACTACTACTCGTCCCTTCGGCAACGCCGTTTTGGATGGGATAGATTTCGACATAGAGCAAGGAGCAAATCCATATTGGGATGACCTTGCACGTTATCTGAAGGAGTATAGCAAACCAACAAGGGCTGTGTACTTAGCTGCAGCTCCCCAGTGTCCATTTCCTGATGCGTTCGTAGGCAGTGCGATTAGTACAGGGCTTTTCGACTATGTTTGGGTTCAGTTCTACAACAATCCTCCATGCCAGTATAGCTCAGGTAACACTGACAATATACTAAGCTCGTGGAATAAATGGACTACGTCTATACAAGCAAGGAAGATCTTTCTGGGGTTGCCGGCGGCTCCAGCGGCAGCTGGAAGTGGGTTCATTCCGGCTACTGTGCTGACTTCTGAAATACTTCCGGTGATCAAGAAGTCGTCAAAGTATGGTGGCGTGATGTTGTGGTCAAAGTATTATGATGATCAAAGTGGTTATAGTTCCTCCATTATCAATAGTGTATGACTTTCAATTCCTAAATAATGAAGATGAATAAACAAATTGGACACTCTTGTCTCTCCAATCTACTTTGATATGGTCAACGTCAATGTTAATTATGTGTTATATAAGATAATCATCAACATCATAATCATTCTAAAATGTCAATGAGCTTCTGGTGTGACTGTCATTATCAAATAAGCAATAAGCAAAGTCTAACATTTCCAGGAATATTTGACAACATTATTAGATTTGGTAGCTCAAAACCAATAAAGAAAATATATAGCGTTCACTAATTGTGGTGCTAATTACATATATCAAATCAAAAATATAGCACATAGGAAAACAACCAAAGCATGAAGCTCTTTGTATATGAGACATATACCAGACATAGACCGGCCAAGAATCGATCCAATTTTCCAAGGGGTGAGCATAATGTTTGAGGAAGACCCTCCAGGGTTTGAAGCTTTTGTTTCATACCTCACTGGTTTGTGAACATCTTTAGACATGAACTTTGCCTTCTCTGAATCAAACATGCGGGCTGGGCGGAGTTGGGGCACCCTTACGCAGTGACTCGGGTAATGGGCTTGTGCGGGTCGTGGGTCCCACCGTTAAAAAAGAAAAATAGAAAAAACTGCTGAAAGCTTATAGGCCCAAGAGAAACAAGTGGGCCAGGCGGAGTCGGGGCACCGCTAGGCGGTCACTCGGGTAATGGCCACGTGCGGGCCGGGGGTCCAACCTTCATAAAAGAAAACGAAGGCTCTCTCTTCGCTGTTCTGTTTTCACTTTGATTTTCGTTCTACTTTTTCAGTTTTTAGTAGTAATGAGGGAGAAGAAAGATGTAGATGTCTGTGTCTGATTTTGATGAAGGTAATTAACCGGAGCTGCATGTTGAAGAAAATTAGAAGAAGAAGAAGAAGAAGGAAGCACATTGATTCTAAAGCAGGGAAGGAATCTCAGAGACAATTGCAGATACTTTCAGAACTTCGGATTCTTTAGAAGCTGAAGAAACCCCTCGTATCACTTAGTCCAGGTTTTATACCAAGATTGCTTCAGCATGCTATGGCATTATCAATTTGTATCAATGGCGGACCTAGAATTTTAGGTTGGGGTGGGCTAAAAAAAATTTCTTAAAGTTCTTTAATTTTTTTCTTCTATATTTTACATATCACATTTTAGATTAAAACATATCAAATAATCACGTAGTTAACTAATCATTAAGAAATCAATATTATAACATTTTATAGAAATTCGATAACAAAAGTTAAAGATAAAAGAACATACTTACTCAAATTGAACCCTACGCTCTTGAATAGAAGCAAAATCTAATAACTAAGCACACAATCACCGCTCTAACAATACAGTAAACGAGTGTATAATCCTTAAACCTAACTGGACGGAAAATACAATCTAATAACTATGAATCAAATGTTGGTACTATTACAACTATACACACACACACACACATCATTAGCATTAGTCATCTACAATAAAGTACGCAAGCAATTGAGATTATAATTAGATGGTAAAATATTGTATAGTCCTTGTGGTTTAAAGTCGACATCTGTTTAGTATGTTTTTTTTTAATCTGAATAGTCATTAAAGTCACGATTTTTCATCCAAATAGTCCTTATGATTTTATTTTAATCTGAATAGTCTTTAAAGTCATGATTTTTCATCCAAATAGTCATTTTGGCTTTTGACTGAGAAAATTGTCAGAATGACTATTTGGATGAAAAATTGTGACCTTAAGGACTTTTCAGATTAAAATAAAACCAAAAGAACTAAACAGATGTCGACTTCAAACCACAAGGACTAAACAAATTTTAATTCATTAGAATATCAATAGAAATACAGTGCGGTGGGATGATGGGATATTGAGACTATCAAGGCATTAATCAATTGAGATTTGAGATGATGGGATATTGGGACTAAATTTGATCAAGGCATTAATCAATTGAGATTTGAGAACTAGGTCATATGACACGTACAAGACTCCAAGAGGATGACCGATATAACTAAGAATCATACATG
Organism: Fragaria iinumae; assembly: GCA_009720345.1. NCBI lineage: Eukaryota > Viridiplantae > Streptophyta > Magnoliopsida > Rosales > Rosaceae > Fragaria > Fragaria iinumae. Next base: position 25,345,214 of record CM019123.1, on the reverse strand, counting down.
CAGATTAAAGAGAGAAAACTTGACACTTAGCTTAGAATTAATAAGCAAGCAATTGAGATTAGAATTAGAATATCAATAGAAATACAGTGCGATGAGATGATGGGATATTGAAACTATAAAGGCATTAATCAATGAATTGAAATTTGTTTAGTCCTTGTGGTTTGAAGTTGACCTCTGTTTAGTCCTTTTGGTTTTATTTTAATCTGAATAGTCCTTAAAGTCACAATTTTTCATCCAAATAGTCCTTATGGTTTTATTTTAATCTAAATAGTCCTTAAAGTCAGATTTTTCATCCAAATAGTCATTCTGACAATTTTCTCATGTTAAAGGCCAAAAAGACTATTTGGATGAAAAATCATGACTTTAAGGACTATTTAGATTAAAATAAAATCATAAGGACTATTTGAATGAAAAATCGTGACTTTAATGACTATTCAGATTAAAAAAAACCATAAGAACTAAACAGATGTCTACTTTAAACCACAAGAACTATACAATATTTTACCCTTAGTCAATTGAGATTTGAGATGATGGGATATTAGGACTAAATTTGATCAAGGCATTAATCAATTGAGATTTGAGAACTAGGTCATATGACACGTACAAGACTCTAAGAGGATGACCGATATAACTAAGAATCATGTTTGAGGGTAAATTTACACCCCCTGAATATGTAGCGTGTTGAACCAGTTATGTGGTTCGTCGTTGATATGATCGAGTATCTTTGGAGATATTCTCTATCAAGGCTAAATCGAGCTTACGTACTTGGAGATCAAACCATTTTGGTGTAAATTCGGGATATTATCGATATATCATGGATCCGGTAATTAATTGAGGATTGTTTGGTCATCAAGATTGAGTAATATTGAAGATCTTGCATAGACGAGGACGTGAGAATTGAGAAGTATAAGGCAATTAAGGCATGGAGTATAGTTGGTCCAATTAAGGAAGGATATCATGCAAAGAGACCTTATTTGGTTAAAAGAGTATCTACGTACGCCAGAGGCATATAGACATATCAAATGCATTCAAATCAATTAAGGTTTCCTTGCCTTAGTTGTAGTTGAATGTTGACGGTTGGAAGATAATCAAAGACAATTATGTTGCCTAAGTTGATCACATCACCTTGATCTCCGAAAGTTATATTTGAGGTAAATATCTTTACCTAGACATTGTATCTAGTCTGATACGCGAACTCTGATACATGCGGTTTAATTCAGTAAATATATTTCTTTCCTATTGGGTAATTATTGGCGAAAAATTTGTCTTGGTATGTAAGTCATTCGCGAACCTACTTTCTATGTAAGAGGTTCTAAGCGAATGAGAGGCCCCCCGACAATTCAAACAAACTTTGCATCGCTGCAAATTGGACGCCTCCCCAGGAGCACCCAATCTACCAAAAAAGTCTCTCCAGGGAGCACCACCAAAGCCTCATCGCGAGCAAATCCCGCTTCACTCACCAGCCTCATCGCGAGCAAAAAGTCCACCCCCAGTTCATAAAGCCTCATCATGAGCAAAAGTGCGCCCCTATTGTTAAGGAGAAATCCTTAGCAAATATCCCTTTTTATTTTCGTTGTTTAAGCACCCTAAGAGCAATCTTAGGTTTGGTAAAATGCCCCAGCAGTTCGCTTGGAGCAGAAGTCAGAAGAAAGAGCATGCATCGACAGATCAAGAAGGTTACGCTGAACCCAGAAGCGTTGACACATCAACATCTCAAAAACACCGGCCAAACAAATCATACATGCATATTAAAGAGAGAAAGCTTGACACTTGGCTTATAATTAGTAAGCAAGCAATTGAGATTAGAATTAGATATCAATAGAAATACAGTGCGATGAGATGATGAGATATTGAGACTATCAAGGCATTAATCAATTGAGATTTGAGATGATGGGATATTAGGACTAAATTTGATCAAGACATTAATCAATTAACATTTGAGAACTAGGTCATATGACACGTACAAGACCCTCTAAGAGGATGACCGATAACTAAAAATCATTCATGCAGATTAAAGAGAGAAAGCTTGACACTTGGTTTAGCTGCTTCAGCATAAGAGAATGGAGACGTATACAACGACAAAGAAAAAGAAATAAAGAGAAGAAAGTTGATCTAAAATATACTAAAAGAGCAATTGCTTTTAATAAAATAAACAATATATATGTAATCAGATAAAAAAAATCATATGAATTAAGTTCGATTACATAAAGAAATTTGGGGTGGGTTGGTTTTCATAATTTAACTTTTTTTAATTATAAATATGCAACAAAGCAATGTTTTCTCAAAATCTAGGGTGGGTATTAGCCCAGTATAGGTACGCCTTTGGTTTGTATGGAAACTTTGAGCAAAAATGCTTGTATTAGTGAACGCGAGCTAGCTTGTTCATTTCAGAATTACTGACAGATGGTGCAAGCTGCTGAGAAGGAATTGATCCGTATTGAAGCAATACCGACAGTTTTAAACTTGTTTTTAAAGTAGCGGTATGACAATATTTTGCATCATCACCACATAGTCGTATCATGTTTGGAAAGCAAAAATGGTCCTCTGGTACAACATCTTCTTCATGAATATGATCTCGTTGGAAAGATACTTGAAGCAGAAAGGAGTTTCACACTGGCTGCTGATTTCAGTTATGCCAACAATTCGTACTAAGGCAGAAACATTCAACTAGGAAACAACGATAGGGAGGATTCTTGGGTACATGAATGCTGCAGTGTAGACTCTTGCTTGATGTTCTGATATTCAGAATGAAGAGTGAGGAAACTACATTTACGTAATGGAGGATGAAATTGTTTGTCAATAAGAATGTAAATCTTGAGACATGAGGGATTTCAACTAATTTTAAGATTGGGTTGCTCAAACAAACCAATTAAGCAAATAGGCAATAAAGTAAAAGTTAAGAGTGCTACTCATTGTTCTGCTACAACAATATCACAATAAACTAAACGTAAAAACAGTAGGAATACATAGATATAACACATAGGAAAACTGCCAAAGCACAAGAACATCTTCCGTGGATTCCAATGGAAATGCTAGAATCATACAAAGTCATCGTGGTGCACGGGCTGATAACAAAGTTAGGCAGGCATCTCCTTATCTCAGTTGAATCTAGACTTTGCGCACTTGGATATTGTGAGTGGACTGGAGCCGCCAAATGGGCTGTCTGCCACTCTGAACGAGTGCAACCTCTTCTCCTGCCTTTACCATTCCTTGCTTCTGTATATAAATTAGAGAGAAAATGAATGATGTGGTGTGGATTAATCAAACGGTTGACATTGCCAAGTTAATTCAAAACTTAACTAGAAGTGTCAGTGAAGAATGACCCTAATATGAACATGCCTACTTGATAAACCCCAAAAGGTTGTACTAAGTTATTTTCACATACAAGTTATAGTTTATGGCAAACGCAAATCTAATTTATGCTCCATATAAACTTTACCTGCAGCACGGTCAACGCATTAGTGAAGCTCTTTTCAGCATCTTCTGCAAACTCCATGTATATGGGACATACACCTTGATACAGAGCCAGTCTCTGTTGTATCCTCTTACTACATGGTCATCAAAGCACAGGTATTGCAATCAGTCAAATATTACATTCATATTTCTAATTACTGTAGCTTATATAACAATATCACAGACAATGCCCTTGTGACGAATAACATGAAACTTACTCATTTGTAAAAGCAAATATTGTCCCTGAAGGACGATAATGGCTCAATAGAATAGCCATGAAACCAGTTCTAGTGAACACGACTAGTGAGGTTCCAAGAGTATTGGACATCATGGTTGCATGGTAAGCAAACATTTCGCTCATATGATTCTACATAAATGAAGGGAAGTCTAATCAGTTTTCTGTATAGCGATCATATGGGGGCAAAAGATATTGAAAAAGAAAAGAAAAAAAAGAAGAAGAAGAAGAAGAAGAAGTTCACATGGAGGACACTGCAGATAAAAAACTGAATGAAGACTTATATGTTCCCTAACCTTAAAAGCTTTCCCAAGATTGGTTGGCATTTGGCCAGGTACAACAGTTACTTCTGTTCGCAGAGCAACAGTGTGCATAACTTTCACGGCTTTCAGTGGATACCTGCAGGGATATGAACCCACTGTATTGAATATCCCACAGTCTAAACATTAAACATTACACTATGATCCAAAGCTTTTCCCTTAAGCATAATTCCACAAGCCACGACAACTTACTTTCCATTAGCAGTTTCTCCTGAAAGCATAACTGCATCAGCACCCTCTCGGACAGCAATGGCAATGTCTGATACCTCAGCTCTGGTTGGGGTTGGGTGAACGATCATGCTCTCGAGCATATTTGTTGCAACAATAACAGCCTTCCCCATGCTACGGCATAGCCTGATTATCTCTTCCTGCATAGAAAGTGGAGTTAAGGATGCAACATCCTACATCAACTTATTGCTATTATCAACCATATCTGTCTGCGTATGTTTGTTGTTAACTACCTGCAGAAGTGGGACCTCTTCAACAGGGAGTTCTGCACCAAGATCTCCTCTTGCAACCATGGCCTAAAGTACGAAGAGTATATATTAGATTAATCAGGTAAGTAAAGTGTCTATAACCAGGATTTATAGGTTAACTTGCTAACCATACTCATAGTTTTGCTTAAATTAAATTCTATAAGAGACAAGGTTGAAAATTTATTCATCCAAGTTTAAATTTTGGTTCTTAATAAACAGATAATCAGGATCAGGAGAAGAGCTTGAAATAGTTTTTGTGCAGGAAGTTTATACCCCATCAGATGCTGTGATAATCGAATGCAAGTTTGGGATCGAGTCTGCACTTTCAATTTTTACAATAACATGTATATCCGCGTTACAGCCTGCAACGTGCAATGAAACATACAATTTTATGTCAGAATTAAGTTAAGACTAAGGCATGCACATGTTTTTGAATGTATTATAGTATATTGAAATATTTACTTTGCAGATAATTCTTCAATTCATGAACAACTTGTGCATCTTTAACAAACGAAACTGCATAGAAGTCAACTTGATTGTCCACTCCAAATTTGATATCTTCCCAATCTTTCTCTGCAACAAATTGGTTTAGACAAATGAAGTCCGTTAGCAAAATAGATAACTCCTGAACTTGCAAAATCTTAATAAATAAAGGGAAATAAACATATTTTAGAAATATAAAGAACATAATCAACGAGTTAGGAACCGAACCAGTGATGGAAGCCAATGTTGCACTTTTCCCTCGCACATTTAAATGCCGCCGAGACTTAAGTTCCCCTCCATCAACAACTTCACATTTCACTGAGTCTGCTGTCTTGGACTTCACCAAAAATGACATCATACCACCTACACAACAAGTCATGAATCAGAACTCAGAATGCATGTAAACAACCACGAACTTAAATGTTTAACAGAAAACTAAGATTTTCACATACCATCAACCAGAAGCATGTCGCCCACTTCTACATCGTTAACAAAATCATCATAGTTCACACTCACACAGTCTGCTGTTCCAACCCCTCTCTGAATTGTAAAAGTAAATTCCTGCCCAGGAGCCAAATTAATTGGCTGCGGCAGGTCACCACTCCTAACCTCAGGGCCCTGATACATAATAACACATTTTCTCAATAAAATGACCCGAATAATTCCAAAAGGTAACACTTCATATGTAAAGTATAAACTAATACCAAAATCATAAAGCACAAGTTTACCTTGGTATCAAGCATGATTGCAATGACATTGTCTTTATGTTGCTCATTATACTCCTTAACCAAGTCGATAACCTTCTGATGCGACGCATGATCTCCGTGGGACATATTCATCCGCGCAACATTCATCCCCGCCTCAGCCAACTTCCAGATCATCTCGCGAGTGTTGGTGGAAGGACCAATTGTGCACACAATCTTTGTCTTCCGCCTCACCGTAGGCTTCGACCACATCCCCACTGAAGTATCACCATACTGCTGAATCGTCTGTAACTGCTGGAATTGCTCCTCTATCTAACCAGAGCAACACAAAATCCAGTAAGCTATACATTCCTAAATCGCAATATTCGCATTCGACAGTATAACAAACCTACCTAGAATCTAGCAAACCAGCCCTATCCACTATCAACTCACCTCGATTCTAACGCCGTAACAACAAACTCAACCGAAAAATCAACAATCTCTTAAATTCAAAAATAGAAGTAAAAACAGTTAGAATTGAATCAATGGCGGACTTTACCTTGGGCGAATCCTCCGGCGACACCGGGACCACCTCGGCCTGTAACGGCTGCTTGGCGGCGATCTCGGACCTCATCCTCCGAAACTTCCGGCCGCAGCTTTTCTTCTCGTGATTTACAATAACTCTGGAAGCGAAGCTCGGCGGCTTGAGCTTATCGGAGCTCCGACCCTGGGCGGATCCGGACCCGAGGATCGAGCTCTGAATCGCCCGCATAGCTACCACCTGAGCCATTTTGTGTTCGGTTTGGGAGAGGTGAGAAGTATGGAGGTGTGGAAATGAGTGGAGAGTTAAAAGGCGAGGGGTGGTGGTGTTGTAGAAGTCGCCGAGAAAATTTGGCGGAGGTTTTAAGGGGGGCTTTGGTAGTATCGAAGTTGTTCTTGTTTATTACTGGAGATCTTTGGGGCCCCGTGGGGGGCGAGTAGCTGTCTGCGCTACTTGGCAAGTGGTACAAATTTGCAATTTTGTTGGTTTAACCCTAATTTCTGGTTTGTGTGAAATTTTCGATGTGGTAACTTTTAGAGGACACGTGCACGTTTGGTACTCAGTACTATATTACACATTTTTATTTGTTAAGACTGTCATGGACTCATGCAGGTTGTATTATGTTGTACTAATATTAACTCATGTTTGGTGTTAGATGATATTAGAGTAGTTTGTTTGGTTTGAGGTTTAAAATGATAGTGTTATCTAATGATGACAAATTTGAGCACCCACAATGAAGGAGTAAAATATTGACAATCATAGAAATTTCGATGGATATATCGAGATAATATCGAATATCGATGGAAATTTTATCTAAAAGTTGTATATTCGACCAAAAATAGACTAAATATAAAAGATCGGAAAGATATGAAAATTAATACCGGTAATTGTAAAAAACGGAAATTTCGAGGAAATATCGAGGATATTTTAGATATTTTACTCCTTGCCCACAATAACACCATCTAAAGAGGCCAAAATGGAAACAAGATGTTACGTAAGCTCATTTATTTTAGTACCCAGTAACACCAAACATGGTACTAACCAAACTGGACTCCTTATTTAGAACACTTCTAGTTGGTCCAAACATGTACGTACGTTCGTTTTTGGTACAAGGGTAAAAGTAAGTACCATTATTTAGTATTTACCTTGCAATATAAATGAGATATCAATGGGTGCCTATAAACCAACCATATTTGTTAGGCAGTGTCTTCGCACTTTTCTTCTCTGTATTGCCTAGGTCGTGATAACATAATCGGTGAACTGTTATGATAGTTTGAGTATGTGGTGTTTCAAAAGTGTTTTAGTTATCAACTAACTTATATCGTTACGTTCAGTTTGTTAACTTTGAAACTAATCGTAAATAGTAAATATAAAATAGTTAAAAGTACCAATAATTAGAATAACTTTACGAAACAAGTGTAATATTTACTACAAAACTTTAATTTCTTAATCAAATATTAATTTTGGTCTACACTTTAGACTTGACTAAATTTGTGTTAAGTTGCTTGTTATAGCACACATTTGTTTTGCCATGAAACTTCTCAAAAAAAAAAAAAAACAAAAAAACAATATTATATGCAAAAAATTGGGGAAAATGTAAAATGCTTTAGCTACTGCAGCAGTAGCAGATCCCTCTCTCGAAAACCACACCACAAGCGCGGGAAATTCATATCTATATTGGCGCCACCACACACAGCCCTAAACACCAAAACTCTCTCTCAGATCTCGCTCTCACTCCATCCACAAATCCCCAAACCCTAATTTCCAAACCAGATATGGATTTGCAAGGCTTATCGGTCATCTGCAACGGCCTCGGCATCGCCCTAGACGACGACGACGGTAACCGGATCGGCTACCGGAAGCACAAGTACTGCTTAGGTACGTCTCCGATCTCTCCTATCACTCTCCAATCGCTCTCCGATCATCACTATCATAAGTTTCTCTAATCTCAAAGTACCGATTGCATCAATTTTTCGTTTTAGGAAATCAAAGTGTTCTTCTTCAATTTTCCGGTAATCCGTAGTTTTCAGAAACTGTGATATTGATATGGTTTAGTTACCGCTACGGTTAGATTTGAAATTTCTGTGATTGATTAGTAGTGTTTCGGCTTATTTTGCAATTTTGGCTCAATTTGAGAAGGAAATGGATTGGGTTGAGTGTTTACTGAAGTTTCGAATTCTATTATTTTCGACAGATAATTTGAAAGATTTGCTGAGGTTCTTGCGGCGCGATGATCCGCAGAATCGGGATGTTTTCAAGGAAGTTTGCAAGTGGAATATTGTATCCAAGGATTTGATACCTATTATTGAGCACTGCCAGGAGGATCGTAGCTTGGTTTTAAATGCAGGCAAGTTTTTGTAATGTGTTTCGTGAAGAGTTTACTTCTGATTGGCATTGGTTAATTATTCGCTGTTTTGAGTCTGCAGTGAAGGTTCTGGTGTTTCTTACTATGCCGGTTGAGCCTACATCAAATGACGTTTTACAGCAAACAGAATATCTTTGGGAGTTGAAGTCTTCAATTACGTCTAGTGACATTGTCGCGGTTATAGTATCACTTTTGGAAAGTCCACTAGAAAATCTGGAAAGGTGAGGAAAAATTACATGTATTCTTGTTAGGCATCATTGGTTAACTGGGAAAGGTGGCTAATACTATGCTGGACAGTGATGTGTTCACAGAGGACGACTGGAAATTGGTGCAGCTGGTACTGACTTTGTTCCGAAACATTTTAGCCATTCAAGACATTTCATTGCACCAGAAGTCTGGGGGAACTGCAAGTCAATTTCTGTCACGCAGAGATAGCTTTCTGGAACTTTTGTTTCGTGAAAATGTGATGGACTTGGTTTTGGTCATAACACAGCATATTGGTGATCATCGTAGTTATCTCTCTCATGACAACTTGCTTCTATTGGAAATTTTCCATTATACATTTATGGGGCAAGAGCCAGAGTTGATTGCAAATGCATATTCAAAAGGAAAAGGTGCTAAGGTTGGTGTCCTTTCATCTCTTTCTGACATCTTTCCTGTTAGTATATTTCTTTGAAGCTAGTAGAAAATGTGTATTTAAAGATGATGTGATTAATTTTCTTTGTTAAGATGGTCTGATGTGCGACAAAGAGCCACAGGAATCAAGTTTTCTTTTTATCTTTGTTAATGACAAGAGTGCAACAAGAGCAGACTGAATAAACCATTTTCCTTTTCTTTTGTTATATTCCCAACTTATTATTTATGTTGTTTTCTGATATTCTCGTTATGACCTGTATTACTAGGTGGAAGAAGATACCATAGATTCTGTAAATAGTCTCAAGTCTATTATGGAGGAAGAGAAAGACAAAAAAAGACTAAAAGTTAGTCGTCATCCCAATTTTGGTGGGACATTTATTCGGCTTACCATGGTAGGTAGTTTCACTAAGGGGCTGATGTTAAGTGAGCGTTTTATTTTATCCTTCTCTAATGCCAGCTATTCCTTGGCAGGATGGTTCTAAGGAAGTTGTCAAGGGAAGACCTTCTGCTTCTTGTAATACAATGCAGAAACCACAAAATCATCGTGGTCCAATAAAAACAATTGCTTGGGATCATGGTATATTACCTTCAACCGAGGATAAGATTTTGGAATTGCTTCATGACTTTGTGAACCAGTTTTTATCAGGGGGTTACAATGGTATGTATTTCTGCAATTTGGGTTCTATTACATGTTTTTGTTACTTAGTCTACATCCATTTTCATGCTATTGTATTCTGACCAATTCATCCACATGTCTATCAGTTTTGATGCAGTCAATTCGTCAGGCCATTGAAAAGGAACACCACTCGATCCAGAAGACTGATGTCATTATCTTCTTTCAGGTTGCTCAGTTTGTTACTTCTTTCCAATATCACAGGCATTCAAGTTCTAAGGTGAGATATGATATTTAAAGTGATTTTATTAGGTTATTTCTATATGCTATATGACCACTGTTAAACTCCCTCCATTTTACTGTGATTCTCCTAAGTTCATTATCTTTCCACGCATAAATGCTTGAAGTTTAATTTTTCACCTGGATCTTCTATCCTGTAACAGCTGAGCCTGAGAGCTGAAGCAGATACAATTGAAGTTCCGTCCGGTAAAGAGGCTGATAGAACACTCTTCAGAGGTGATATATGTGGGCCCATTGCAACCTCAATGAACGAGTCCATGTTCCAACTAGTCATTTCAAAGTGGCGTTATGCATTTGATGGGTTAAAGGAAACACATGACTACAAGTTTCTGTCTGCAGCTGGTTCTCTTATGAAAGACATGGTGAACATCTTTCACTAGCTTTGATAATAAGCACATTCTTTGTTCAGCTTAATAAATAAATGCCTCGATATTTAAAGTTCACAAATCAGTAACACTTTCGCTCAGCTGGTTCACTTAAATTTGTTTAATATACATTACGTGTCACCTGATTCACAAGTTTTTCAGTATCTTACATTTGTTTCGTTAATGTCTTAAAATAACACAAAGCGAAACATATGGGAAGTATAGTTTAACACTCTTTGCATGCAAACTTTTTTATGTCATTGATGTACTAAATTGACTTTTGTGTTTTAAACTGCTGTTACTACCTTGTACCAATTACTAAAGAAAAATTGGGTACATCATGAAGAAATAAAATGAACTTTTAAAGACAAAGATTACAGTTTGAGGTCCATTTAACTGAAAGTTTTTATTCGCCACTCTAAAGCTTCTACAGAATTAATTGGCACATGAAATCATGCTGGCCCTTAACTGCTCTATAATTATGCCCCGCAATATCCTTCTTAATTAGTTTTCTTGCTTGCAGATCCGCATGCTAGATCTGGTGCTTAAGTTATTGCCTGAGGACTCCAAGGAGCCTCAAACAGCTCGCATTCTTCTGTACAAGTTATTTTATGACCAGACCGAAGAAGGGATGACCCATTTTCTCTTAAGTTTGCTGAAATCGTTCGACACTCACAAACAACCAAGAAGGTGATTTGTTTTCTTATCAACTAAAACACTACTTATTTCTTGGTTGTTGCTTGTTGCGACATTACTTTAGAAATTTCAGTTTAAAAAGGGGAGATGATTTAGCTTTATGTAGATCATCATGTTGACTGATCAGTCAGATCTAATCATCAATATGAAAGCGATACTTGCACATTAACGTACTGATGATAAAATACAGACAATTAAGAGGTTTTAAGATTGGTCCTAATTGACAAGTTATTTTAAAACTAATTTCAATTTCTGACCTATGTGTTCCTTATCAGCGATCTTGCGGATCTGGTAGAGATGGTTTATAAAGTTTTACGGCTCATGGAAAACCTTCAAGCATCGGGAACATTGAGGGTATGTCACATTGATATTTTGGATGGGGAATGTTTTTGCTTTTATGATACTTGAATTTCATTTCTGAAGTGTGAGGGTAGATATAATTATTATTTCTCCCATTAGGTAAAACAGACACCACCATAGAATAGAGATTTGTTATGTTCATACAGGCACCACCATAGAATAGGGATTTGTTTTGTTCATATTTCCTTGATTGGAGCGTGAAATAAGAACACCCAAATTCTCTTTATCCAACTATCATATCTGTCATCTGTAATTTATCATACAATTACTATATTCTGCATTTGATTTTTTTTATTTTTTTTTATCATTGAAAATCTTTCATGATTTATGGGTATAAACTTTTATTGTATCCTTGGTTCCTTATTGAGCTATATTTGTTTCGTGGTTAAGGTTTCTAAAAAGTCAAGGAAAGGTAGGAAGAGGAGAAAAGTGAGTGAGAAGGAAACAGAAAATGAGCTCTCAGGAGAGCATGATATGGTTCAGAAAGAGGCTGACATCTCCAAGGGTGAACAATCAACAGATATGAGTGTAACTGAGAAAAGAAGCCTAGATACAAGTTCTGATGGGAAACAAGACATCAGCATCCCTGGCCAACCTAATGAAGGCAAAAAAGCTTTACTGGAGACGGAAAACTTCCCGGGCAGTCGGGCACAGTTAGATCACAAAAATTCTGGTGATGTGAATGATGATCTTGGTTATAGTACAGGTGACTCTTCTGGTGATGAGCAAGTACCTGCAACTGCTGAAGTTGATTTTAAGGTGTCAACTTTGGTTTCTGCTTTTTCAAACCACAGCATCATCCAGAAATTGTGTTGGTTGCTTAAGTTCTATAAGAGTAACTTGACCAGAACAAATCACTACATATTATGCATGTTGCGAAGGATCAGCGAAGACCTGGAGCTCTCTCCAATGCTGTATCAGGTCAAACTTGTACTCATCTGTAGACAAATTTTGGCAGCCATTTATAGTTCTTTTCTCATCTCATCTTTTTTTTTTCCTTTTTCTTTTTTGCAGTTATCACTCCTGACTATATTCTATGATATTCTAGCTGAGCAAAAGTCATCTGCTTGCAACGAATATGAAAACATTGTTGGTTTCTTGAAAAGTTTGGTCAGGAAAATGCTAAAAAAAATGAAACAGCAACCCTTACTTTTTGTGGAAATTCTCTTCTGGAAGACTCGCAAAGAGTGTCATTACATTAATGCTGAATATTTATTGCATGAGCTTGGCCAAATGAGGAACGAAAGTAGAAACTGGGGAGATACTTTAGAGGATGGAGAAACAGGTCGATCAACGGACAAGGGGTGGACAGGTAGAAGCCTTGCAGATGCACTTGGTGAAGATGAAGCTGATGTTGTGCTTGATTTTGGACATGACAAGTAAGAGATGCTTCTAACACCAGAATATTCACTTTTTCTTTATTATGTTATCATGCTACCAGTTTTCTACTAAGTTATAAATATTGGTCTGTATAAAGATCGTGAAGCAAGTTAATATGTTGGAATGTCTGGCCTTGCTGGAAAGTGGTTAAGGGTTGAATTTTTTTGATTCATACTTACTTTAGTGGTTTACACTGTTGCCGAAAAAAAAGGCAAAGAAATTTGTTTCTAAATAAAGGTATGCGTACTTTTTTTTTCTCTACAGCAATGAAGAAAATCTTGGAAATGTGGAAGGAGATGCTGCATCTACTTCAGATAATGAGATTGATGGGAAAAAAGATCATGACAAGTACGTTCCTCATACTTACAATTCCTAATGAGCAATATTATGGTATTATTAAAAGAATATTGTACTTTGGTTTTCATTGTATTGCACTTGGCTCTTGCAGTGGGGTCCAGCCCATGAAAACTGAAACTGGAAGGGGTCCCCTTAAAAAGAAAAGACTTGTTATTGGAGAGGAACTGGAGATGAAAATTAAGGATCTCTATGAGAAGTATGTTGCTGTGATCAATCTCTTGTATTCTGAAAAACCTTTGTTTGTTTCCTTCTTTTTTCTTCATTGAGCCTTAACATTTGTAGGGCATGAGTGTTTTAGTAGAATTGAGTTGTGCTTCTACAGTTTAATAGCAGTTTACGCATGCCTACTTAATTATCATCCACCTTACTGAATTTCCTTTCCAATTTAGATTCAAGGATAACCACAATTGTAGTCAGCTCATTGCTGAAGTACTTGATCCTGATGGGAAAATTTCATCAACTCAAATTTCCAACAAGCTTAAACATCTTGGACTCAAAGTTGCAAGAAGGAAAAGATTACGCCATGCGCAGGAATCTGTTTCTGCCGAGCCTAGTCAACCTGATGGAGATAATGAATTAAAGGAAACAGCTATTAGTCATCATGAATCAAAAAGTCGGCCTTTGTAAGTACATTTTAATATCTGAGTATTATAGTTCGATTAGTTCTTGCTATGCTTTAAGGTTTCAAATACAGTACTGAACTTACATAGTGTGATGGTATATAAATGATTGGTGGCCCCATCTTTCTTTTGTTTGAGACTTTGAGGAGAGGTCTTCATCCTTTCTGTGCTGTGCCGTTGCTACACTTCTTAGTGTTGGTTAATTTTAACTTCATGTTTTTATAGGCACACAAGAAAAAGAGTCCGTGGCTTAAGCGAAGGACAGGAAGCTCAAATTAGATCTCTTTATGATCAGTGAGTTAACTTGATCCCCATTTACTTGACATGTGTTGAAAGAAAGCCAATGTTGTAGTCGATTATTTACTAGTTTGTAGTTCTAAAGAAAAATAATTATTTTTTTGATCTACCCAGGTTTAAAGACCATAAAACTTGCAGCCACATGATTGCTAATGCAATGGATGGCGATGATAAACTGACAGCTCCTCAAGTTTCTCGTAAACTGAAGCAGCTTGGTTTATATATTCCTCGGAAGAAGAGGTCTGGAGCTAACAGGCAGATGAGGGATCAGGAACTAAATGATTCCGACACAAACGACGCTAATGCCTCTGATGATGAAACATTGTTATCGTTAATGAAGAGGTTAGTTCTGTTCCTGATGCCAAACTTGTTTTCCACTTCTAAATTTTATTTCACTGCTCTAGCTTATTTTGTCACTGTTGGGGCTCTTGGACAGCACCAGCACATGTCAAAACTAAGGTATAGTTGCTGTTTTTCTTATTGCAACATAAGGTATAATTTTCCAATATAAGGGAAAACTCATGATAATTTGGTCTTTATATCAACTCAGATTAGCCTTCAAATTATTCATTGCAGCCAGCCCACAGTGTGATTATTAAACTCTTATTCTATTTGGATCTATACTCTTTATTCTTTTTGGTCAGAAATACGGGAATTTTATCATTCAAAGCAATTGCCTAATTGAAGTCCACAATTATTCTCTCTTTCCTCTACTAATCTTGGCAATCTTTACTTTGTATTACAAAGCTGTTTTTTCTTATTTATTATAGTACTTTTGCTTCTTGTCATTAATGAATGAGAGATTCTTTGAGGTTTTACATCTCTTAGGAATCATCCCCACTCTTTTGTGGACATTTACCTTAGAATTTGAATTATCTTCCGCTGGACTATTGTCAGTTTTGAGCGCTCATAATTTAACGCTTCCTCTGACAGCTACTCATCAATGCTATGCATGTGATGTGGTTCTTGTTGAAGGAGAGGGTTGTGTATATGCCCCCACCCATGAATGCTTTCTAACTTCTTTCTTTTCTCTGTCTCATTAATGCTTTCTGCACTTAGAATGTATAGATGGATAAGCGCCTATCTGAGTATGACAATACTTTGGACTTTCAGGGGCAAAAAGGATAACATCAGATTCAATGAGGTACCAGAACAAACAGCTAGAAGTGAAGTGTCAGAAGATGAGTCTGATGATGAAATGTTAAGCTCCGTTCTCAAGTAAGAGTCCTTTGCCATTAAGTATATAATTCTCATTGTTAATTTTCATTGTCCTTTTATTAATCTGCCTCTTGGAAACAGGAAAGCTAGGGGATCCCTTTCTAATTTAAAGGATCAGAACCGTCCAGCCATCTCGATTCAAGGAACAGCAAGAGGAAATGCTTTAGAAAATGAAGTTGAGGAAGCAGTTGTATCTTCTGGGAGGTAATTGAGCTTCATTCAACTTTCTCTAAATTTTATGCTGAAATGTATACTCAAGTCTGGGAAGTGTTAGGTCTGGCTTTTTTCAAAAATGAACTGAGAAAGGATTGTAATCTGCACAAAAAGGTTATACTCATTAAGGAAATGATCACAACAATATGCCTTACTATATACAGTTGGTGCTTGGTTCCCTTAATTTCACCCACTACTAACTGTAAAAAGAATAATTTTGATCAGGCTTAGAAGAGCTTCAATAACCTTCCTTTCATCTCTTGTTTAATCTTTTTTAACTCGATGTACATTTCTCCTCAGGGATGTTAACAAGCAATCCTCCGGATTGGGACTTGCTAAAAGTGACGATGTTGATACTTTCCATCATGTGAGTTCCAATGGCACAGCACAAGATGAAGTCACAAGCACCGGCAATGGTACACTATTAAATGTTACACCTGTGGAAAATTTAGAGGATTTGCAAGATCAGAAAATCGGCATCGACTTGGATGATTCAGGGGATGAAGCGACTGATAGTGCATTAACACAAGGTGGTGCAAGTAGAAGGAAGATGAGGATGATGGTACTGGAAGATGAAGATGATGACTGAAGTCAGGGTTCGCTGTGCTGGAGAGTATGGAGAGAATGGTTTGGTATTCGCTGATGTTTTTTAATGTTGAAATGTGATATATCATTGCATCTCTCCTTGTCTATAAGTGCTGAAGGAACAAAGCAAATCATATTTCTTGAAATTGCTATAAGGGACTCATCTGTAAAATTGTATATGATCAGAGGAGCGACTCGCTATATAATTTATAATTTTTTATTTTTTACTTTCAAGGTTAACGTTAATCTTCTCAGAAAATATGTATTGAATTTTTAAGTTTGTGGGATGTGTACACATTCTGTTAGTGTTGGGCTTTTCGAAGCCCAGAAAGTAGTGAAACCCTAAACACCTTTGACCTTTCCCCGTAAAACATCTTCTTCTTCTTAGAGAGAGAGAGAATACGTACCACAAGAGAAGAGATCGGACGGGCTGATGTCGTCGTCGTTGGGTCATTCTGCTTCTCTTCTTCTGATATGTAATAACATGCGTCCAAACCCTTTCAAAACCATGGAAATGTTTAGAATGGAACAGGAAAACAAACAAAAAATTCAGTCATTTTGGAGCACGTAGTTCTTCATTGTGCTACTTTGAAGCAAGAATAGTTGGGATCGTGCTCCATAAAAAGGACTTCATATATACAAAGAAAACACAATTTTTTTTTGTTCTGAATTAAAAGAGAAGAAGAAGAAGAACTCTCTCTCTCATTTGATCGACGGTTATATCTGTGAAAGATGGAACGAGGAGAATTTCCATCTGATGCACCAAAGGCGGAACTGATGGAGGAGGCACTGCTGGGGGTAATAGATGGGAAGATTACACCACAAATATCGGTGGGGATCAGAACTGGGGAGATTACACGAAAGACGATCCGGGATGAATTGGTTAAATCTATTGTTGAGGTGTGATCCATTCTGTTTAGCTAGCTAAGTTAAAAAATTGAAATGCTTTTTACATAGTAATTCAAAGTTTGAACTTGTCTGTTGGTAGGATTTGGGGTGGACGCTGCCAGAGCGGGATTCTGCTGATCATGCTACTGATAAGCAACAATCTGGAAGCGAAAGCATCTCTGCTTCTGGGATAGGTGATAAAGAAACAGAAGTATGACCCCTCATGCCTGCTTTAAGGTAAGGAATGTTACAAAACTTAGCAGATTTTAATCATAATGTGGCTTCAGAGTTTCAAATATGTAGATATGCAGTGCATAATGGTGGTCTCTCTTCTCTCCTTTGCAGATATGCAGCATGGATGGTGAAAAGAAATGAGGATGGTAACGAAAATGGATAGTTACGTATGTTGGTACTATAGAACTGCGGTCAGCAGATTAGCAGTGATATAATATATAATACGTGTTTTGGTATTTTTCTATTTTCATGAGCTCATGAGATTGTTATGAATCTGCTATACTACAATGTCAAGTCAGATCGTCGTAGCAGATTCATCAGTTAGATTGTATAGGTTTGGAGAACAGTCCGCGCAGATGAAATATACTTAAAATTTCAATTTTATGACCATCAGGAATTTTATTATAAGTATATTTTAGCGAAATGTGCTGGACTGCTGATCTGCATGGAGTTAACCAAGAAGTGATTGCAGGCTTTTAATTTGACTACCAAACCACAAACGAAAGCGATCCATATTGCATTGCAGGCGAATAATTGCTTATTTAGGTGCTGGAATAATCAAGAATATTTAGTAAATCTAAGTAACGAGATGGATCTAAAGTTCTAATGTTCTCCAAGAAAGATGGTGTTTCACTCTCATCATTGCCATTATCATCTTCCTCTTCCTATATTATCTTCATTTTCACTCTCGTCTTCATCTTCAGTGATTTCATCTATGTCAGGATAATATTCATCCGTTTCCGAGTCTGTAACACCAACCACCTTATCTCCTGGGACAGCCTCGTCTAAGTACCATAAAACAGCACGAGGGATGATATGGTTGCGAATGGTTGACCTACACAAAAATAATGGCAACAGCAGAAAATAAAAACACGTTGAGTGACAGTATCATCATACGTGATTGGGAATATGGCCATGAAGTACTCAGTAGTAAACAAAAATGAACACTCACCCAATGTAATAATCTCGACTCATGTCTTCTCTGAGTTCCATCTTCTGTTTATATATAAGATGAAGAAAAATCGAATATATAAGATGCGCCTATGTATTAAACATTCTAAATACCAAAAAATTAAAATAAAAAAATGGTTTATGTTAACTCTTACTGCCCATAAATCAATTTCAAGGGGATGGAAAAAGTTGAAGAAACTTTCACTTTCATTTGTCAAACAGTTTTCGGGATACCAATCAATCTCCATCCTGCAATGCGCAACTGTGAGCTTAGTGATAGTCGAAAAATGAATATGAACAACCATGTCTTAGGGAATACAGTATATGGAAGCCAACTTACCCTATCGCTTTGTATAGAATGGTTTCATCAACATCAAGAAACTCATACGTCTTGGTCAAGACAGAGTTTTTAAAGAAAGGGTTGTCGTGAAAGCAAAACTCAAGTATGAAACCCTTAGAGTCATCTTTTCTCAACCACTTGATGTCTGAAAGATACTTGAGAGCTTCTCCATCACGAGCAGTAATCTGATTGCAAAGGATCAGAGAGTCATAAAAAACCGGTGAATGATTTTCACACGCAAGTTAAAATTAATACATAAAGTGACATAGAGGCAGTAAACTCCTCACCTCCGAATCTAGCAACTCATGGTTTACCATAGCATGGTACCAGAAGCTAGGCACGCCTTTCTCTACCAAAAGAAATGACCAAGAATAACAGTTGGTAAATGTCACAAAGGTATTAGTATTACATTACAAATAAAGGTAAAGACTCGAGAGTGTACCTTGGGGAGCAAGCTCTTGATTTACTGCTTCAGAATCATTAATCCCTTTTTCAGCTTCAACAACACCATTTACAATCCCACATCGCTGCATAGGAAACAGGTTTCCATAATCAAATAAAGGAGGGGAAGATAAGCTTATCATTCTACAGATGCGCGCATAATACCTCATTGTAGATTTTATCATAAAATCTCTGATACTTGGCTTCAAGTTCTGCTCTTTCCCTGTAAAACTTTGCCTTTAATCCATCATATTCTCTCTGCAAGTTGACATAAAACCTTTGATTTAGAGTTGAAATTATGAACTCATCATAACGAAAGATAAGACAGTAGGCTAGCTACCTGAATGTTTCTAAGATGGTCAACACGCTTCTGAACATCCAGTGACAGGTTCTTGAGGAAACATGAATGAATTGCTGTCATATTAGGCAGCCCTTCTCCGCGAGCCTTCCCCGTAAACCATAATACAGCACGAGAGATTATATCATCCCGAATGATGGACCTGCAAAAAAAATAATAATACCAAGAACAGAAGAAAACAAGTCAGCAAAGTACTGAATTTTGAAGTTCTCAATTCTCCGCCAAAAAATAGCAAAATTCAAAGGATTCTGATTTCTAGAAGATCCAACAAAAGGTAAAAGTTTACAAGTATACATTGTGATCTCAATTATATATTAAGTTCATGAGTTTATCTATGGTGAAAAGCTAGCTAGTTCTTATGAACTCACCCAAGTAGATAGTTTCCTTCCAGTACACTCTTTATTACTCGGTCCTGTTGAGACAGAAAGAGGAAGAAGTAAGACATTATACAAACATATACTTACAAAAACAAAAAACAAAATCTCCCCTTTAAATCTGAAGGACCATATTACTTTGTAGTTACTATCGACTTCAACTGGATTAAAAATTTTGAAGAAACTTCTTCGCTTCGTCAACTGCTTTTTTGGATACCACTGAATTTCCGTCCTACAAAGTTCCAAGTATGTGTGAGCCAACTTATTGTTGATTACAAATGCACATAAACAAAAATAGCCTATTTAGCATTATAGGTAAGATACGAACTTACCCTACTATTTCATCTATAAGGCATTCGTCTTCATCAAGCATATGATATGTCACGGTTAAAACCGAGTTTCTGAAGAAGGGGTTTGGACGAAAGTAGAACTCGAGTTTGAAACCCTTAAGGTTTTCTGTCCTATGCCACTTGATGTTTTCAAGATGTTTGAGAGCTCCTTCATCATAGTGTTCAATCTAATTTTTTTACAAAGAAAAAACCAAATTTATTGACTTCATATATACAAATTCAGACTATGAACATTAGTTTACAAATTATATTAGGATCTCACGTATTTATTTATCGCATTACAGGCTCTCAAAGCATAGAGCCAAAAATCAGGAATCCCCCTTTCTGCAAATACAAAAAAAAAAAAAAAAAATTAACTTAGAGCGCAATGACAATGACATCAACATGGTAGACGCATTACCGGAGGGCAATTAAACTGTCTAACCAAATATCATAACTCAAGAGTCCTGAATTTTTTTTACTCTTTGATGGAATTTATAGCTTAATAATTTTCACAAACAAACAAATATATATATATATATATATATATATATATATGCGGGAAGATGAGCATTACCTTCTTGATTTGTTGTTTCTGGTTCAGTATCGACTCCAATCGCGTTTACGATATTATATCTCTGCAAATCTATAATTAATCACAACTTATTCTTTCTAAAAAAAATAATATAACTTGATACTGGATAGTAATACCTTGTCATACAGAGGCTGATAGAGTTCCTCATATTTAGCTTCAAGTGCTCCACGATCCTTGTAAAACTGTGCCTTTAGTTCATCATGGTCCTTCTGCCAGTTGAGTTAGCCTCAATATACTACTTTCATATACAATAATAATGAAACTAATAAAAAAAAAAGTATTAGAACACGTTTAACTAATGGCCGAAGTTTCAATACTTCGGATTACTAAATAACACATAGCCCAAGGTCTACAAAGTTGAAGAGTAATACCTGTATCTGTATCAGATACTGAATGCGCTTTCGGGCATCTGGTGAGATCCGGTGGAGTTCATTGTTCTGCACGGCAGCACGGATAAACCACTTAGAAAAGAAAAGGAAAAACAAAGGTTGCTTCAGATATTTACAGTGCAAGGCTACTCACCTTGTTGGGATTAACACCAGGTCGATCATCTTCATTCCCAACTTATGCAATAGAAATCAATAGAAGAGTGAGAAACAACGAAGATTTCGTATCACAAACAAACGCATACAGAGAGAAAGGGAGAGCGAGAGTACGTACCACAAGAGCAGTTATCGGACGGACTGATGTCTTCAGCCATTCTGCTTCTGATACGTAATAAAATTCTTAATCAGCAAGAAGATAGAGAACAAGCAGGCGTCAAACCCTTTCAAAATGATGGAAATGATATTTTGATTTAGAACTAATAGAAAAGGGAAAAAAAAGAAAAATCAATTTCCATCATTTTGGAGCACGATAGTTCTTCATTGTGCTATTTTGAAGCAAGAATAGTTGGGATATATCGTGCTCCATAGAAAGGACTACATAATAAGAAAGACTGAAAAAGGAGGAGGAGACGAAGACCGACCTGAAGCGGAGAAGAAGATGGAAGAAGATGTTTTACGGAAAAGGTCAAAGGTTGCATGGAATTATTTGTTAGGGTTTCACTACTTTCTGGGCGGGCTCCAAAAAGCCCACCAGACTACTAGAATGTGTACATATATACTCATATAGGCCCCTTCTTAATATTTAATAATTTTTTTTTTCTGAGAAGATTAAACCTTTAAAGTGAAAAAAAAAATAAAAAAAAATTCAAACGAGGACGGACAGGGTGTGCTTCAATACTGATCTACTAGCTAACATGCTAGGTTTTCTATTATTTTTGGGTTAATTCTCACCTTAATTTTCTTATATAGTCCATCTAACTAGGCTTCCTGTAAGAACTAGAAATCCTAGCATTTCTTCTTGGTTCCCTATTATTTTTAGGTTAATGTCGATCTTACCTTAATTTTGGTGTAATCCTTCCAGGTTTCCTGTGAGAAATTGTAATAGCATACTTATTTATTCCTTTTAGACTTGGGAACATGTCATCCTAAGAAAACTAGGAGGACTGTTTGTAAGAATATAAAAAGGAGGGCAGTGCTACTGAACATACATCACAAAAATATACAGCAACATTAACTTCCGTCTATCTCAACTCGCCATATCAAGCTAGAATAATGGCGCAAGCAGAGTCGCCCAAAAGAGATTTCGAAACACCCCTCAGACCACCTCATACACGTACTAGCTCTACTGATGAAGATGAAAAAGAACCAGGTGCACCGAAAAAAGAAAGGTTGTTAATAGATCACGAAGAAGCAAATGAGCGCAAA
Source organism: Fragaria iinumae (assembly GCA_009720345.1). NCBI lineage: Eukaryota > Viridiplantae > Streptophyta > Magnoliopsida > Rosales > Rosaceae > Fragaria > Fragaria iinumae. The sequence continues at coordinate 25,322,757 of CM019123.1, read as the reverse complement.
TTAATGATTAAGAAGATCGCTCGCAGATTGTTCCTCCACCAAAATGATGTAAGTCCACCGGAAACCATCATCCGAAAACTTCGGGAATTACCAAAGACATATTGTACCACCTCCTTCAAGAAAGACGATCCCATCAGAGACGTTGACAAAATCTTTCAGGTTGAAGACATGAGTCCAGAGCAAGTAGCGTCAAGAATTTGTACATTAAAAGCACAAGCTCGTACAAATCATGATATGTACCCACTGCAATCAAGAGCCGAAGGCAGTCAATGTTTCAGCACCTATCTCGATTCATGGCTTCTACTAGGTGGAAAAGAATTCAATCGCAACCTTGGAGTCACAGAACAGAGCACTGATATAGACAAGATTAATTCCGAGCTTCTTGAATTGATTTTTGAGATCTGTACTACAAAGACACGAATGAAGCTTCGTGAAATCTATTACACGAACAGTAAGCTCTACCAAAGCCCGGAGACGGTGCGTGATGTTGCTAACGACATATGTTGTATGATCGGATGCACCCGATCCAGTCTTGGTATATCTGCAATTGAAAAAGGTCTCTTTTACGGTGACATGACTTTTAGTGTGGGTAAACAAGATGGATCCAAACAAGATTACAACGGTTTATCTAATGATAACGGAACAGCTATCCCGGCAAGGCTTACTGATATTAGAGATATAAAAAGTGAGGCACTCTTTATATTAGTTGTAGAGAAAGATACAGTCTTCGAACGATTGGTGCTGGATGGATTCTGCGACAAATACAAGTGCATCATAATTACAGCAAAAGGCATGCCGGATGTGATAACTAGAGGCTTTCTGAGTCTAATAACAAGGGTGCTAAACTTACGTGTGTTTGCAGTTATGGACTGCAATCCATATGGATTGAAGATTTATGGTATTTACCGCTATGGGTCAAAGGTCATGTCTTATGACCGTGAGAATTTAGCCACACCTGGTATTGAGTTGCTGGGCATATTGATGAGTATAATATACCTCAGAAAAGTATCGAGAAGATGACAAAGAAAGATAGAGCAACGGTAAGAGAATTGTTGGCACTAGAATGTATGAAGGAATATCATGATGACCTGCGCTCCATGCGAGATCACAAGAGAAAGATACAAATCGAAGCTTTCCATTCTCACGGCATTACATATTTTGCAAAAGTTGCTTTGCCCCGAATGCTTGACCAGAAACTGACTCAGCTACATGATGCGCCGGTATACATCATAGGGCGTGATCAAATATATGGGAAAGAACTCGAGATTATTTCTTCTTCTGATGATGATGATGATGAGAGATGAGAATTTTTTTTACATTTTATGTTTAGACTTGTATTTTGTAAACTGGGTACGTAAGAGTACTAATTTTTAGTTTAATAAGAGTTCTGTTTAAGATTTCATTTTCCAATAGTTCTCCTAATTTAGCCTTAGTCAAAATGATAGATGCAAGATCACGTACTAATATTGTTAATTTACTAGACCATCGATGATGGATCCTACCCTAGCTATCTTCATTTCACAAACTAATATATGTAGAAAATTCTTGGACCATATATAAACCAATGTATAATTTTTAAAAAGGAATTACCGATACGTATAATAAAGCAAGCGTCGTATTGGTGTTTAAAATTTCTAACCTCTGTATTTGTAGAAACATGCTTGTTATTGGATCATATAATAAAGAGTTGAAAGCTTCTCGATCTGAACTCTGCAAGATGGGAGATCTGTGCTTAATTAGTTATAGACTTATAGACGAAGCAAAGCAACATTGAAGCATATGAATATGATGGCTTTTGAATTGAAGCCTGCTCTGTCCACGATCAGATTATAAGCAATCCGATTGAGCCATACCTGGGGAAGTAACCAAGTGCCGACTAGGGATGTGGGCTACGGGCGACGGCGCGGGCTATGGGAAACAGCGACCGTTCTGGCGACAACGACGGGCGACGGACGCAATGGTGTGAGTTGTGAGTTATTGTGACTGAGATTGTGACAGACGAAAACGACGACGTTTCAGGTTTATATGTGATGGTAATTTTTTAGGCTTCAAAATCTCACCTAGCTAGCTAGCTCTTTCGCTTATACGCAGTGGGCTTCTTAGATCTAGCCCACACAGGGTTAAGCCGTTTATACTGTCAATCACTATTATTAGGGTTTCAAATTCCCGCTGCCCATCGACACCTTCTTCTTCCTTCCTCTTCTTTCTCTTGTAGGCTTGTAGCCAGAAGAAAGAACCCTAATTTCTGTAAACGCAAAGAAATATGGATATTGATTACTCTCTAAACGCAATAAGAATCAAGAAAACAGGATTTTTCTACAAGGGAGAACGCAAAGTACAATATTCTGACTGCAAGAAACTCACGGATGTATGACTCTCTCTCTCTCTCTCTCCCAAAATAGATCATAGCATACCAGTTTTAATCGAGCAGTGTCTTTATTCAATTTAGACTTCTGTTTTTTGATTTATCGTCTCTCTCTGTGAGTGTTAATATCTTAAGCTATTGTAACAGTAGTTTAATCTCTTGTGCTGTGTTGAGATTCCACTTGAGAGGTATTTATCCTGAAAGAAACCACAAATACTAAATTGATCACCACCTAAGTACAAAATCTTCTGGGGATAGAGGAAGTAATGTTTCAATTGAGATGGCAAACCATTGAAACTCCCCTATTATTTCCTTCCGGGTTAAAAATGGAGTTATTTTCATAATTTTGATGAATTTGAAAAAATCAATTTTATATGCATCATTTATCGTAACACCATTGATCTCTCTCACAGTCTGCCCGGTGGAAGAGAAGTGTTCGGATGATGATGGAGCATACATACACGTAAATATATATATATATATATATATATATATATATATATATATATATATATATATATATATATACTCCATTTCTATTAATGTTTGTCATTGTTGCTTTCCTTCTTTATAAGCCCTTCACAAATCGTTTATATTTTTACTTTTGCAGCCATGCCAATCAAGAGTCTAAGACTATGTATAACTCTTACTTGATGATGATATCTAAGTACACGGCAGCAGGACGATTTCCATCTGATCCACCAAAGGCTGAACTGACGGATGAGGAAATAGTTCTGGGGATAAACACTGGGAGCAGTACACAAAGAATATTGGTGGGGATAAAAACCGGGCAGATTACACGAAAGATGATCCGGGATATATTTGTTAAAGATGTTTTTGAGGTGTGATCCAGTCTGTTTAGCTAGCTAGCTAGGTTGAAATATTGCTTAATTACATAGCAAATGAAAGTTTTATCTTGACTGTTTTGGTAGGATATGGGATGGACGCTGCCAAAGAATTCTGATGATGATCATCCTAGTGAGAAGCAACTATCTGGAAGCAAAAGCATATCTGCTTCTGGGATAGGTGATGATAAAGAAACAGAAGTCTGAGCCCTCATGCCTGCTTCTGGGTAAGGAATGTTACGATATTTAGCAGATTTCAAGGGAAGATCGTCAAAACAGTACCTGAATTTTTCCCAACTCCAGTGCCTCAACTCTATAAAATATCATAACAGTACGAATAATCAACATAAGTACGAATAATCGTCATGAGTCTACATTATAATTATTATGTAGAAGTAAGAATTTTCCGAGTCTACATTCTAATCAAAATGTAGCTTCAAAATATGTAGACATCTGTAGTTCTGTAGTAATCATAATATTTTGCGGTGCGTAATGGTGGTCTATCTTCTCTCCTTTGCAGATATCCAACATGCATGGTGAAAAGAAAGAAGGAGGATGCTCTCAAATGGACTGCATGTTAGCAGTAAAAAAGAAGGGAGGATAAATGCTTTCAAATGGATAGTATGTTAGCAGTAAAAATAATAATACGCTTTGTATTTTTCTACTTTCATGAGCTCATGTGCTTCAATTACAAACTCAATTCAAGATTGTTATGAATCTATACTTACAATTAGATTCATAAATTTTTTTGTGTTAATTTGTTGTTGGTTACGAGTGCATAAACAACATTCAGCTCAGAATGCCACAATGACATCAACTACCACGTCAAAGAATTGGTATCCTATAAATAAACTGTTCAATGATTTACACCCCACATAATAATACAATGATTTGAATCTGTAATGAACACCATTTAGCCTCAGGCACACGAAGAACAAAAAGATATAATCAGAAGCCCTTACAATATTGATGTTACTCGGACGGAGTTGTCAGCAGATCCTGTTAAGAAAATGGGCAGTGTCGGGTGCCAATCTACAGTAGTTATGGCAGCACTGTGTGGGAGAGTTTTCAACCCATTTGTAGCATGACCTCTAACCTGAGCCAAGTTAAGAAACGAAGACTTGATTAAACATAAGCATCACCTACATACTCCAATTCCAGTAATCAGGTAAATCAAAGAACAATTTGACTTCCAAACCACAAACTAAAGCGATTCATATTGCATTGCAGGCTAAAAATGTTTAGCAGAAACTGGTACATACATTATACATGAAAAACTACTATGTAATTAAGGGGTGGCAGAGAGAACAACCTGATAAATGGGTGCTCTTACTGAAGCAGATGTTACCAACAGTCTCCTCCCATTAGCATCCAAAGCCATTTCATGTCTGCGATCTTTTGAGCTCTCAGGGCCACAGAACCTACAGTATGGAATAGAGTTATGTTAGTGTATCTTTCTATATGAAGATATATTTTGTTGATGGGATCATAAGACTGGTGTGTCACCAATATTTAACTCTTAATATTGTTGTGGCAAAGAATTCAGTACCTGCTACAGTTCCTTGACCAAAGAATTTGACCTTGGTTTTGCAAGCTCCATTCAAGAATCTGACAGTGCAGACCAAATAAGTGAGTTCTCAAATAATAAAGGAACAACAACTTCAAATGCATAGTTTAACTTCATGCCCAAAATGACTTTCAGAGTTCTTGCCTTTCCATCTACTCCCAAACTGAAAATGCTAGTCTCATCAGGCCCAAAAAGAATGGAGCTTATAGCAGAGTCATGTGCAGGCCACCCAGTTATTTGTTGACCCGCAGACATATCTGTGGCTTGTTAAGGAGTTCATTATATATCTACAGTTCTAAACTGATGTGGCAGTGCACGCAACATCAGCTGTGCAAAATTTGAGCACCCACTTACCAAGACAAAAAGCATTATCAACTTCGGCATTTTGCAGGAGGGTGCTTCAAAATGGAACCCCAGTAATGCAAAGGTACCCAAAACAGGGTTTTATATTCATGTAAATAATTAACAACCCAATTTCAATTTTCAGATACTATAAAAACCCCTAACATAAGTGTGAGGATACCAAACATGTGAATCATTCCATCAGTCGCAGCGGCTGCTAAGATCTTCCCATTGTGATTGAAACTGAGAGATGTAATTGCGGGAGGATCTTTACCAAGAGGAAGGACTGTCTTCATGAAAGCCATAAAGTTATATATATAAGGGAAGTAGCAAAGTAGCAAGCAGGTATGAGATTTTGGTACTATCAAGAACATACCATGGCCTTCCATGTCCTCATGTTCCACACAGTTAATGAAGCAAAACCCAGACTATCAACATAACTTGATCCATGCCTACAAAGACAGTAAAGTCCTGTGTTAGATATTCATGAGGATATATATCAACCAAAGACAAGCATAAACGCACACCTAACTTGACGTGAATTATAACTAGAATATTTCCCTGCCCAAACTCTATCATTTCAGCACCAAGTGCTCATATTTTACTAAGTTGAATAGAGGCAACACTTCAGTCAGATACAGTGGTAAGTAGAGATCAGGAAAAGAGAATACCCCTTGGATGCTGCAGCAGAAACAAAAATTGGCTCTACAGGGCTGCATTTTATATCCAACACACTGCAGGAGGGCAAGAAAAGGTAAGCAGAAGCACCAAGAAGTACAGATTTGTAATGGTGGTAACAGAGAGAACCTTGGAAATTCTTCACTTGTCTGAAGATCACAGACAACTCTCTTTGCATCAACATTCCATGCTTTAATGCCTCTATCAGCAGTGCCTATGAGAAGCTTTAGTCAAACGAACAAAAAGAAACTTAAAAATCCATATACTCAAACTCAAATAAGCAGACTATGATTCCAATGACGAGCAATAAATGAATGAATCATGAAAATCTAATCTACATACCAATCGATCAGATTTACATTCCCAGTCAAGTGACATAATCTTGGCTCCACAATAAATGGTTGCATTTCTGGATGCTGGAGTTGATGAGTCATATGTCCATATCCTACATTAAGTCATTAAATATGAATGAAAAAGTAAATACTGATTGTAAATTTATAATCAGCTACAAGCCGAGAAGTTGAACAATATAGTAGCATAAATGATGGGTATACAACATGAGTAACCAAAGGAATGTAATACCTAGCCAATAGTATGAGGAATTGACATATGATATAGTGATATATATGAAATGCAAAGGAATTTAAAAACATGGACAGCCCCATACAAACTTTAACTACTGTACCCATACGTACCTCACTGTACCATCATCAGATGCGCTGGCTATATTGTTTCCAGAAGCAGAGAACCTGCAGCAACTGATTGGACTTGTGTGGCCCAAAAATGTCTCCTGGAAACCATGGTCATCCGAAAGTTATAGAGTCTCCAACAAAGATAAACTAGTGAAAGTAGAGGAAAATCAGTTATGAATATCAGGAAGCAATGATGCTTAAGAAAATTACTTGAAAGTCAACTTCAACTTCAGGTAAGTCTTCTACACGGCTTTCCCTACCATTTTCTGCCATATAACATTCAATTGTTATACCTACAATGACATATGAAACAGCATTGCACTGTCCTCAATTCACAAAGGAGAAAGAAGTCAGAGATAGAGGTTAACTACCATCATTGGAACCATCCTGGAACAGTTGAATGGTATCACCAGTTCCACCACGAAGACTTGGTGGACAACTCAAGTCATTATTGGACTTGGATATTTTTAATTCTGATTGAATTCCAATAGATCCAGCACCCTGATCTCGATCAACCTCTGTTTCCCCAATTTGAAATGTAGCAAGAGCGCCAGTTTCCTCAGCATCTTTAGATGTATGACGATTTTCCTCAGGCACTACACTTGATGAGCTCTTGGTTCTTTCAGTGCTTTCATCCACTACTGATGAAGCATTACTGAGTTAAGAAAAAAAAAAAAATTAATATATAAGCCTGCACCAAATCTATACAAAATACTGGAAAAAGGACTCTCAAGAGTTGAAAATATGGAAACTATTACCTTCTTAACTGGTATAACTGACCATCTCTTTCCTCCAACAAAGCTTGAAGTTCCGACAACTTGAGATTCAGTTGCTTGATGTCTCTTTTTAAACGGTTGACAGTAGTCTTCTCTGAGCTAATTTTCAACAAGGCTGGCAGGCGTGGTTTAGTTAAGGGCAATTTCTACATATCTTAGTCACAATGTGCCATAAAAAGGGACGAATCAGTGAAAATCAACAGCAATTCATCTATTCATCTAATGATTCTAATCAATACTGGTTTTGATATTGGAGTTGGGAAGTTCTGATTTATGTATGGAACTTGTCCACACATGAACACAATATCATTAGCAGCATGCTCTCAGATGACAAGAAATGTATATATGTATAACAGAAATACTATATCGAAGGATATGAATACCATTGAAGATCTCACTAAAAAAATTCCTCACAGATAACCGCAGGGCCTCATACCATTCCTTTGAGAAATATATACGAAACTCAGGATCAGCACTTGGCTGTTTTACATATGGAATGGCTGCACCACACAGACAAGAACGTAAATCCATGACAAAACTAGTACGCTAAATCGAAACAAACAAATGAAAGACAAACCTACCAAACCACGGAGTCCAGTCCTGGCTCCTTTGCAACAACTCATTCCCCTTCATACCAAAAAACTCCAAAACCTTCTCCCTCCTCCCTACATTTACTGCATTGACAACATAATACCGCAATATAGAAACCTCCATCTTCGACAGTGTGGCCAAAAGCACAGTTTCCGAAGACGAAGACAGACACTGCTTGAAGAAACTCAACAACCCAACTAACTTCTCCGCCTGAAACTTCGGTACATACACCGAGAAAATCAACTCCATTATCTTCTCCACTTGAAACCCCTTGCCAATATCCGTGGACAACTCGGAATCAAAAGCTTGCAAGGTCTTAGTAAACCCCCTAAACACTAGAAACTCCCTCACAAGCTCCTCAGCATATTGCATATTCTCCATCTTACCCCCAACTACACCATCAACACCAAAATGCTCACCTTCTCCAAATCTACACTAAAATCGTAAATTCCATCACTAAATCACAAAACTGATGATCAAGCTCTCTATTACATAATTGCAGAAAAAAACTCTAATTGCTTCAATTTTAGCTCACATTTATAAACAAGCAAGTGTAATAAGTTATGGGGATCCATAAAGCATTGACCTTGAAGACAATAAGATGCAAAGTTCGAAGCTTTATGGGTTTAGAGAGATCTAGGGTTTACAGTGATTGAAAATTGAAGGAGAGAGAGAATCGTACCTTGTGGAATTGCAGATGGGTATCTTGGGTTTGCAGCGAACTGGGGATTTTTGTGTCTGGGTTGGGGAATTGAGCACTGAACTTACCTAAAGGTTTGATTTTTACAACGGAAACTGGGTTTGGACGTTTGGTTAAGCTTTTCACATAGGGAGTGAGAATTGGGAAGTAAAAATTGGATTGGCGCTTAAATTTTTGCTTTGGTAACCGGTAAGTTGATGTTTTTTACCTGACCAATTTCTCATGATTTTTCTAGTATATGGTTACTAATCCTTCGTTTTCTTTTTTCTTTTTTGGAATTTTTGACAACATTTGTAATTCATTTTTCTGATGCCCAAAATGGTTGGGTGGGGGTTGTGTTGGTATTGTTATGTATTTCTTTTTTCATTGAAAAATTAATAAGTCAGGTTCTGGATCTTTACCTTTTGTTTAGCTACACGTCATGGCTTGGATATACGATTGGTTTTTCTTTCAGTATGATGCATCGATTTATTGAATATGATGTTGAGTTTCACAAGTGGCCCAATGAATAGCATTTTTCGGTTACCTATGCTTATAGGCTATTAATGTTGTGTTATTCTCATTATGATGGGTACTTTTTAGAGTCGACAGAAAATTTAATTTGTCGTTAATTAGATGTTTCGCGATCATTTATTTATAATCACTGATAATAAATATATTCGATAAACCGTTACATTTTCAATAGATAGCAAGTGAAAATTAATGATACTAAACTGAAAATGACAAAATAATCGGACATCTAATTTAAGAATTATATTCAAAAACCTTCAACCGTAAAAAACATAACAAATTAAACAATACCTTTAGAATCACGGATAGTTAAAAATAGTAAGCATTTTGCTTTAATTTTCACCGACCAATCAAATAAAAAACCTAAACCTTCTTTCCATCAAACCTAAACATATCATCACAAATCTTCTTTGCCTCATGAACAAATTATGTGAAACAATCACAAAAAGATAACCAAAACAAAAGAAAGTACACCCCTAAAGAGGCAAAAACACCTGATGTACACCTGAAAAAATAAAATAAAAACCACCGCCAAAGCAAAATACCAGGCCCAATGAAGGCCGTGATTCCCTCTTTTTGTACATTCCACAAGTACAGAATCCAGACAGAAAGCGAAAGCCGATTTCTTCAGCAGCCAAAGACGACGCCGTTTTGGTGCCCTAAGAACGTTTACAGGTCAGTTCCTATCTCCCTTCTGTATATCTCTGCAAAAATTGAGAATTGGGAATGTGATTTCTTCACTTTCCCAGTAGGAAAGGTTGTTCCTTTCTTCCTAATCCCATGGAGAATCGGAAAACCCCCAAATTTCCCAATCCCTAAAGCACTAGGACTCTTTTCTTTGCTCAGTTTTATCATGAAAAGCTTACGGATTTCGGTGTTGGAGTTCAATTCGGATTAGGGGTTTGGTAATTGGATTGGTGATTTGTGTTCATTGTGAAATTAGGGTTAGGGTTTTTGTAATGGATTCGGATTTGGAGGGAATTGAGTCGAGGCAGAGCTCTCTGCGGAAGGCTTATGAGAGTGCAAATGCTCAAGCTTCGTCGATTATGCGGTTCACTTTGCAGTGGAAGGAGGTTGAGGAGCACATTGAGTTTACTAAGGAGTTGTTCAAGGCCCGATTCGAGGAGGTTAGGAAGAGGGAGGTGGAGGTTGGGGTGAAGGAGAAGGAGATGGAGGATGAGGAGGTGAGGTATAAGTCGGAGCGTGACGCGAAAGCTATGGAGTTGCATAGGATACAGAGGGTGGTGGAGGAGAAGCAGAAGAGTGTTGATGAGATGGAGAAGCGGTTTAAGGAGGTGGAGGAGTTGGTTAGGGAGAAGGAGGTGGATGGTAGTTTGATTCGGAAGTGTAATGAGGAGGCACAGAGGAAGTTGGAGTGGTTGGAGGAGCAGATAAGGCTGAAGGGGGTGCAGTTGAAGTATGTGCAGGGGTTGGTTGAGAAGCAGTGGAAGGAGTATGATTTGAAAGAGGCGAAGATTCGGGAAATGATTGAGAAAGATAGAGATTTCGGATTGCTTAAGAAGTCGATGGAGGAGTGGAGCGGTAGACTTGAGGAAAAGGAGACGGGGCTTCGGAGATGGGTTGAGAAGCTTGAAGGACAAGAGAGAGAGATTGGCGCTAAGATTGATGAAGTGAATTTGATTGATAAGAAGGTCCATGAATGCCTCAAAGAGGTTCAGTTGAAAGAACAGCAATTGTATTCCCTTGAAAAGTCACTACATGTGCAATCATGTGGACTTCAAAAGAAAGAGAAGGAGCTTGAAATCAAGCGAGAACAGTTGGATTCAAATGTGGTTCAAAAATCCGCGGACACACACACCCAGAATTTGAAATCAAAGGAGAAAGGTCATCAATTGAAGGATGAGGAATTGAAAGATACTATTCCTGCTGCTAGCAATGGGAACAGGGATGGCAGAGGCTTGCAGTTGTTAATGAATCAGCATTTGAGGAGGAATAATTTAATGCTTAAAGAAATGGAGGATACTCTTCATAGGTCACCAGACCCAGCTAAATTGGTGTTGGATGCAATGCATGGGTTTTATCCTTCACGTTCAACTGCGGAAAACAATGAGTTTGACTTGACAGTTGTTAGGAGGAGTTGTACTCTTTTGTTGGAGGACTTAAAGAGAGTCTCTCCAAAAATTACTCCTCAGTTGAGAGGAGAAGCAACGAAGTTAGCAGCTGAGTGGAAAGCTAAGATGAATACTGACAACTGGTTTGAAGTTTTGGGTCTTTTGCTGCTTATTGCTGCATATGGTTTGAGCTCTGTTTATAATGTGAAGGAGCTTGAAAGTCTTGTTGGCATAATTGCTCAGCACAACTATGACACATTTGGATTATGCTCGGCTCTTGGTCTCGGAGCTAAGGCACCTGATCAGGACACACCAAGTCAGAGCACTTCAAAAAGTAATCCGAGCAGCATCAATTGTTCCCCTGATAATAAAATTGAGAAACCTGCAGATTCTCCACTGGCCAATATCCAGCAGACTACCGCCATAGATACAGATGTAACGAACTCGCAGGTGTTACCAAATGAGCATTTGAGGACTGGGAATCAATTGATGATTCCAGTTGTTACAGATGGTTCCTGTCAGTCACTAGTTGGTTTAGCAGGCAAAGTGCTTGGAGCAGGTATAATCCAGGATCTTATTGCAGAGAAGCAACTACTTGAGGCCGTTGTACTTAGTTGCAACCTCAAGTTAACTGACATGTTTCCACCGGTGCCACTCTTAAGAGAATGTGCAGAGGGTGCAATAAGGAATGGCTCAAAGGCAGTAGATGACCAGATAAATGTCCTGAAGGGTGTGATTGGATGCATCAAAGATTACAACCTAGAGGCGGAATACCCATCCAAGGACATTGAATTGCAACTTCGGAAGCTGGAGTGCCTAAAAGTGGATGGGCAAGCTTCATGTATTGACGCCAAGCCACTTGGTAAAAATGCTAAGAAGAAAAGATGGAGGAATCAAGACAGCAACTCTTATGTCTCTGATTTGCAACCACCGCAACAAGCGAAGAAAAAACACGCAAAGTGTTACTATTGCAATGAGCCAGGGCATGTAGTGACTAACTGTCCCCGAAGATGCTGAAGGCTCATAAATTGTTGGTAGTTTGGTATAGGGACAGAGAAAGTTTTGGAACTTTTAATGTACAGGATCACAGGCTTACTTCTTTATGTAACTATCGTGATGGTGTTTACTTGTCAGCTTTCTTACATCCTTGTAGGGCTGTCTTTCTTTCTTTCCTTCTATGCTACCCATTACATCTGTTCTTGCAAGAACTTTAGATCCCCAAACACTTCAGGATGGATATTGACTTTAGATTGACCAAACTAAGCCTATTGTTTTTAAATTAAATCTAATCCCGCAGCATCAATCCCAGGGATGTCATTAGACTTCTTGTTCTCTTCTTTCTTCAATTTTGGCTGTACATGCTTATAAGCTTATAGCAATCCCCTTCCAGATTGAGAAGTTTACTCTTATACGATATCATTCATACAGAAACTTCACAAACAAAGTTCCAAAACAAGATTCATGTTGCAGTAACTAAGCATATAATGTACAGTTGAGCCTCCTTTTAGCTATGGCATACAATCTTCACACAAATGAACAAACATAACATAACAAAGAAATTAAGGCCTACGTGACTGTAATGCCACGGATCAAGAACATTAATTAAGCACAAAACTTGTAGCAACAAGGCCTTTCCTTAATTAAGCACAAAACTTGGAGCAACAAGGCCTTTCCTTCTATAAAAGAATCCCAACTCTTTCATACTTCATCACACACAACCTTTCCCACCAAAATTTAACAAAAGCTTTTTCAATCCATTACTTTAGATGGCTTCAATTTCAGCGGCAGCATTGCTATCTTTAGCAACACTGCTACTTCTGGGGGTTGGATCTAATGCAGGCGGTATCGCAATTTACTGGGGCCAAAATGGAAATGAAGGCACACTAGCACAAACATGTGCCTCAGGGAACTACAAATTTGTGAACATAGCTTTCCTCTCATCATTTGGCAATGGCCGGACCCCTGCCTTAAACCTTGCGGGTCACTGTGACCCCTACACCAAGGGATCATGCACCAAGTTCAGCTCGCAGATCAAGTCGTGCCAAGCCAAAGGCATCAAGGTCATACTCTCAATTGGGGGAGGTGCAGGAGCCTACTCTCTAACTTCATCCGAAGATGCCCGCCAAGTTGGTGTTTACTTGTGGAACAACTTCTTGGGAGGACACTCCTCTTCAAGGCCGTTGGGAGATGCTGTTCTTGATGGAGTTGACTTCGACATTGAAGGAGGGAATGATCAGTACTATGATGACCTTGCTAGGTACCTTTGGGCGCAAAGCAAGAAGGGCAGCAAGAAGGTTTACTTGACTGCTGCTCCACAGTGTCCCTTTCCTGATGCTTATATTGGAAATGCACTTAAGACAGGCCTATTTGACTATGTATGGGTGCAATTCTACAACAACCCTCCTTGTCAGTACACTTCTGGTGATGTCACCAGTCTTGAAGATTCTTGGAAGCAATGGACTTCAGCCATTCCTGCACAGAAGATCTTCTTAGGACTCCCTGCTGCACCTCAAGCTGCCGGTAGCGGATTCATTCCTGCTGCTGCTCTCACTTCAAAGGTCCTTCCGGGTATCAAAACTTCGGCTAAATATGGTGGTGTCATGCTTTGGTCTAAGTATTATGATGATCTTGATGGATACAGCTCCTCCATCAAGAATCATGTCTAGAAAGTAAATAGAAAAGGATCCTTGTGTTTGTGATCAGAAATCCTATACGGACTTTATGAATAATTATATAAAAAAATGAACTTTGATGAGTTCTGTTTGTGAAAGATGTACATCTGTTTTGACTATCTAGGGGACATTGTGGAATAACTGCATGTAGCTTGAGATGAATGGTGGGTGTTGATGGTGAGTGAGCTGAAGTGGTTGTTGACCTCTCTCTTCATGGCTCTGTACACATGATCCAAGCCTTCATCAATCAACTCCACAACTGTCTGGGGCATTGGTGGCATGTTGATCTCGACCGATCCTTCCAACATCCTCACCACTTCCCCCATTGTAGGTCTCATGAAAACCTCATCTTGTATGCACCAAAATGCAGTTTGCAAGGCTCTTACGAGTTCTTCTTCTTCCACTGCTCCTTCTAGTCTCCTATCTGCAACTTTCAGTGGCTCTCCACTTGTCATCTCCTACAAGCATGATCAAATTCATTAGACAGTACTCTCAAATTTTTCACAAGTTCATTTGAAAGTAAATAGAAGTGATTTATATGTTACCCTGAAAGCCCATCCAGGGTAAAAGAAGTCATCAACATCAAAAGACATGTCAAGGTTTCTTCGGCCGCCAACGATCTCTAGGAGAAGCATGCCGTAGCTATAGACATCAGCCTTGACAGTTATAGGCCGGTTACTCACCCACTCTGGAGCCAAATAGCCTCTAGTTCCTCGGACCATAGTAACGACCTGTGAGTGCTCTCTTCCCATCAACTTAGCTAGTCCAAAGTCAGAAACTTTAGGACAGAAATTTTCATCTATAAGAATATTTTCTGGCTTAATGTCACAGTGTATGATTCTATCTCGACATTGCTCATGAAAATATGCAATCCCTTGTGCAGTCCCCACAGCTATGTTAAATCGAGTTTCCCAATCCAGCAACTTATCTCTGGAATAAACTGAGGGAAATATCCATTTGTCCAATGACCCATTTTTCATGAATTCATAAACCAAAAGCCTGCAATGCCAGCACAAGAAATATGCTCATATATGGGATTCTAATGATGCTATACATTATGCAATTCTTAATGTAGTAATGGATGAGAGCATAAAACCGAAATCCAAGAACTACTGCAGTACTGCTTACCGTTGTGAAGCCTCGGAGCAGTAGCCACATAGCCGAACCAAGTTCATGTGATGCATAGAGCCAATGGTGTTCACTTCAGTTATAAACTCCTTCTCCCCATGGGGCAAAACCCTTTCAAGTTTTTTAACTGCAACAAAAGTACCATCTGAAAGGCTTCCCTTGTACACACTCCCAAAGCCACCTGAAAAAGTAGCACATATACTACTTACTATGTACTATATACAACCAAAATTAGAACACAAACAATTGAAGTAGCATTGTATTCCATACTTACCAGTTCCAAGCAGCTGTGAAAAATTCCAGGTACGGACTTGTAAATCACGGTAACTAAAATTCATTGGAGCACCAGACAACATTAAAGACTTTTCCATGGCTCTCTTGAAGGATCTTCTCTTATGCACATTGTAATATAGTAACAGACATAGGAGGGCTATAAGAACAGTCATGCTCAGAACAATAGGTATAACCAAAACCTTTTCTCTCTTACTACTAGACCCATCTGATGAATCCCCAGATCCTCTTGTATCGCCCTCTGGTGTCACCGAGCCATTAGACCTAATTTTGACAAACAAGGTTGAGCTAGGGTCCTGAAAGCCACCAAAGTCCATGCTCCTCAAAACCCAACAGTAAGCCTTTTCGTCATCAAGCCCGTAAACTGAAGCAACACATTCACAATCAGCTAAGCAGACATCTCCACATTCTGATACATTTTCAATGTCACTATAATTTGCTATGACTGAAAATTCTGGCATATAGTAATTGGTTTGCTGCACTGTTGACATTCTAAACTGTGAAGGCTGATAATTCTGCTTCGAGTCACATTTTCTGATCAACGATGAATTCTCTGAACACTGACCTTCACCATTCACCTTATTAGTCCCTGGCAGACATGAGCAAGAGGCATTGGTCTTAGTCCTATCTAAAGTACAAATCCCATTACCACAAATTCCAGAAATGTCACATGGTGTTGAAACTGCAGCCCATTCTGGCACCCATTGCCTTGAGCCATTGACATCATTATCCCAACGATACAAACGCAAGTTTCCATTAGTCTCAAGTGTCATTCTCCGAAGGACAGACAATCTGTTTGATCTGTTTGAGGTTGCTGATAGTCCTCCATCATCACCATCATTCTTGTACACATACACAGCTCCATCTGAAGACTCACCATACACAATTCCAAAGCTTCCTGCTTCATCTAAAACCGCTATGACATCTCCTGTCACATTTGATATCTCCGGTCCAGTCCAGTAGGAGTTGTTATAGTAAGACTGTGGTGAGGTATTGTAACTACTTTCTGGCATATTGTAAGTCAATGCAAGGCTTAACGAAGTGCGCTCTTGAAGCATTTTGAGAGCATAATAGCCACCATGGGAGGGTGACTTAGCTGTTGTGAGCTCCAAAGAGACAGAAAGAGGCTGGTTTGGGAGGAGAGTATCAGATGGATGTGAGAAACTTTGCCACACAGGGCGGTTGGCTTCATTGTATAAGATAAAGTTTCCGGATTCTAATAGGGATGCAAATTCAACGCCGGTGCCGGAAGTGTTGGAGGTCCAAATAGTAACATCACCATCCATGAGAACAAGGTTTCCAGTGGTCTCTAGCTCCAGGATTGCATTGTTGGTGACAGCAGAATTTCTAGAAAATGAAATTTGTTGGCTTAAGTGATGAAGATCATATTTGACCTGCAAGAGGCGTTGCAAAGACTAGAGATGGGAAATTGGTTGTGATCTTCCTCTTTTCAGAAGTCAAGGACTCAAACCCAGTAACCATCCAAGAGTATGCTAATCAACCATGTAAAAACAGACTATATATGCATATTCAGACACTGATTTATGCAACTTCCGCAGTGAGTACAAGTATAGCACCAATGCATAGAACTAAAATACCGATACCATTTTAATTTTTCGTACTTATGAACACGATAACTTATAGTCGATCACTCTAATTGTTTCCCCCCTCCACTAGGTAATACATTTTCAGAACTTGCCCAAATTTAGATATACCAAGAGAAACTAAAATCTGTCTGACTTCAAAAGCTAGCCACTAAATACTAGACTCAAAAACCAGTGACAACCAACAGTTCTGTTCTGATCAACTAACAAAGCAGACTATGTATAATGACCATAATCAGATATGCCAGAGCGTGATAACTCAACTACTGTATATAAACAGATTAACCAGACGACATAGTTTTGTTGGAATTACCTGTTAGCAGACCATACTATGGCTCTGTCTCCAGGAAGCTCAGCAAACCAAATTGCCAGTTGAAATCTGTCATCTTCATCCATTGGACTGAACCCAAGAGCAAATGTACCATTATCAGAAACCAGCGTCTGGTTCTCTTTAGCCATCAACCTCGATCCCAAACTCATCTGGATAGCCATGCAGGCACCAAACTTAGCTAGAATCAAGAAGAAGAACAACACCAAGTAAGTACCAGAGGCCATTTTCTGGAGCTATTGCTAGCCAGTGTAGTAGTAGTATCGCTAAAGAGCTAAGTAAGCCAAAGAAAATGGTTGGCTAGGTGTTGCTTATTTAAAAGAATTGAAGGAGCGCAAAATTGAGGGGATATGGACACGTTTATGAAGAAGTTGGTGAGCTAAATTTTGACAAAGAGTTGCAACAAATGGGTAGGCTGAGAGGTCCAATGGGATTTTGGGCAACGTGTTTATTGTAGTGTGGTGTTGGATTTGGACTGTGAGTTTGTGACCAACCGAAAGGCATGAGATTATTGACACGTAGTTGCAATAATTTGCATGAGAATTCTGGCTTTCACATTGTAGCCGGTAGTGATCATTTGGGTTCAGAATACTGAGGATTTGATGGTGACTTATGAATCCTTGATTTGAAAGTGGATTTGATGAAAGAAAACGACTTACATTGCGCGAAGGATTGTTGAATCTTGGGTGAGATGATAGGTCTAAATTATATGCTGCTTTTGTTATTTTTACAATAATGTAGTTTAGTTTTTTGAGAGAATTCAATAGACATCTTGCAACGTATTATATCTTGTTGTGTTTAATATTCTAGCATTATTGAATAAAAACACATATACTCATTTTATAAAAACTTAAAGATATTAGGATGGAGGTTAGCAATCTCTTGGATCCATCCATAAGTTAATGCATAGCTTGCCCGTACAACACAAATTCTAGATGCTCGACTTAAAAGTATTTTGAAATTCGAAACGAAACCGGTTAAAACGGCGTAAAAGTTTGATTTAAAAGGCATCATAAATTTGACATTGAAGTCTAAAATGCAACCGAATTCTCATTTCAACGTCTTATCAACTTTGTGAGCTGCAATTATTTGGACATTATATTCATGTCTCATGGACCAGCAAGTAATTCACCTGTTGAAAATTATGGTCAGGGATTTGAGGAATTCTTAGTTTTGGGGGGCCTTGTACACTTAATTAGATAAGGGCTTATTAACTCCAGATTTTGACGTATATATTGCAGAAAATTTCTTGCGTTGACATAATCATTATGTGAAAAATCTACCTTCTAATAATGTCCAGCTGCCCCATAACCAAAGTCAAATAATTATGATAACAATTAAAAAATATATATAAAAATTATTGTAACTAAATAATAGTAATGATAACAATAATGCAAATTCCTCTTATCCTGAACAAAAAAATAATAATGAGCCTGTCTTAAACAAAAACTAATGGGCCTCTTGGGCCCCAGCCGAAGTAAGTTTGCGAGTTAAAACTTGGGCCGAAAGACGGCCTACCACTTTTGGCGCTCTTTTCCGCGAACAATTTAAAGACGCGAACGGCGTCGTTTCAATCGTCACCACACCCCAACTGCTAGGGTTAGCTTTTTCTGAAGCCAGATAAAAAAAAAAGCCAAAACGAGTTTCACCCAATCATCGATTCCATGTCAACTCTCCCCCTCCCGGAATATGAACTTCTATCACAACACACATACGTAAATAACACCCTGAATTATTTGTTTTCGTTCATTGTTTTTGTACAGATGGAGAATTTGAATCGGATATTATTGGTCACTCCAAAACCCTAATCCTGAAATATTGGGTTTTCTGGGTACTTTGCTATACGCAAAAGAGGTACACTTTCTTACTCCATAGATTGGAGCAAGTCATTTTGTTTATTGCTAATGGGTCCTCAAATATTCAATTATAATGATGTTTTGATTGATCAAGAACATTCTTTACGGAATTAAACTGCATTATGAATGTTTGGAATCTCTTTGCATTTGCTTATTGTCTCAAAGAGGGGACATTAGGGGGGACCAATTGGTTTCAAGTCACTCTCCCTTTTCTGGGCATGTCACTAAAACCTTGGTTCTTGTCAATCTCTTTCTCCGACACCCCCGGGACCAATGTCTGCTAATTTTACCTGTTTTTGTGACTTGTTTATCGGATTAATACTGTTTATATTTGCTCAATTTTTGATAAGGATGTGACCCTCTCTAATATGTAACTTGAGCTTGAGGAGAATCGGTGTATGTAGATAGTGGATGAAAATGCTTGAGATTTCCTTACCAAGAAAACTTTCCGATATTATTGTTGTGCCCGGATTTGGATAGTTTTAACCGATGCGCAGACAGATGTAGAGCTACATATGAAGATGAACAACACTTGAATCAATCCATTTGTGGTTTTGAACTGCTCGAATTTATGTTTATTGTCTTCTATCTATTGTGTTTGTTCTGATGTTGTTATGTATTGGAGGACCATGAGAATCATTGCCTGGAGTAATTTACAAGGGAAGGAAACTTCAGTTTCTGTTTTCTTCTGCAGGGTTAGAGTAATCTGGTTTTTAACATTTTATGAATGAAATTCAAATGGTTAGTCGACACTCGAGTTAAAGCTTACAAGTTTATACCAAATAGAATATAAAAAGGTGTTTGTGAAAGTATGAATTTCTGCTGAAGAACAAAACCATATTGTTAAGTGTCAAGACAATGATGATGTTTGAATTTTCATTTCCTTTTCTTTTGTGTTCGTTACTTTTCCTTTTTACTAGCTAGGTCTGGGCTGCTGAACCTGCTAACAAAGGAAACACACCAAGTTATGGTTTCTCTTTCTCGATGCTCATGGTCCAAGGTTCCTATCTATTCTTAGGGTTGCAGGACTATGAGTCTTTAACATGTAAGTAATAATCCAATACACTTGCTAATAGTCAAAAGCCATTTTAAGGCCTGCAATAGTTCTGTAACTTTTTCCCTTGTTTCTGCTGATTTATGATTCATATAGCAACTAGGTAATTGTTTAGCTAGCCAGTTACATCATAGTTTGATTCTGGTTTTACTGAAAGAGGGTAAGGCCAGCCTTAAAGACCAAGTTACAAGCATAATGACACCCACCATTCCTAATTACTGGTTCAACCTCTAGAACTTACAGCTTTGCAACATTCATAATTGTAGTGCAGAAATATTATTTTTGTAATTAGAACACTGCTAATTGCATACAGCATATGATGACTGTGACATAGTAGAAGAATATATTATGTATTATGTCATTTAGGTTGAGCATTGTGCAAGGTTGTTAGGAAGTGAGCATCACATGGTGAAATCATCCTTTCAAACTGGTCTAACCTCTCCTAAATTTGTTGATGAATACAAAATAACATCAAAAGACAATGACAAAGAGTAGCCAAGCTAGGCAGTATCAACTCCTTTTTTCAGAACATATATAATAAAGGTTATGACTTGTGAGAGAATATTCTGAAGTAAGGAGAATGCATTAATGTGCTTTCCTTAGAACCAATTTCTAATTCTTTCCTTCTATTTATGGAATGTTCTTAAGAAGTAGTTCAAATGCATATGATCCTCTTCTCAATTTTATCCTCATTTTAATCAAACTTCTAAAGCCTGCTTTGCAATAAAACTAATGGAACATGCATGAACCTGTTTATATTCTCTGCTTGATAATATATCTTTTATTATTTGATAGAAATTGCATATGTAAAAAGAAATCAATCTTATTTGTGAGCTTTAAGAAGAAAAATGATTAAAAGGAAATGTGGGGTTAGCTTGTGATGCA
The DNA here is from genome assembly GCA_009720345.1 of Fragaria iinumae. Taxonomy (NCBI): domain Eukaryota; kingdom Viridiplantae; phylum Streptophyta; class Magnoliopsida; order Rosales; family Rosaceae; genus Fragaria; species Fragaria iinumae. The sequence continues at coordinate 25,301,801 of CM019123.1, read as the reverse complement.
ACAGTACATTATGGATGGTTGTAGGGGCTCACATTTCTCTGTTTCTTTTCTGCTTTCCTCTTTTCCAATTATCAAAATCCAGTGTCTCTTGCCAGACAACCACATACCCAATTGTTGGAGAGAGAATTAAACTGAGAAGATATTAAGGTATATATATGTAGTAGAGATATGTTCCACATGCAAGAGGGCCTCTTCTGATAGCAATTACAAGTAGCAATTTCCCCACTTTGTATAACTCTATTCCTATCCCAGCTTCCATTCTTGTTCTAAACATTCTTGAAGCCATGGAAACATCTCAGCAGCCTCTCTCCATTGAAAGCTTTTCATACAGTTGGTTAGTGAATCTCAAGCCTCCTTCTTTAGAAAGCCTTGACAACTCCCTTCGGACTTCGCTAGATGCATCCGATGAAGCCTCCTTCATCGAGATGGACCCAACAATGCCACCCTCTCAGAGATTCTTTAGGATTTCCCAGCAGGATTTCAAATTCGACTCATCACAGTCTCCTCTCTCTACTCTTGTTCATGCTGATGAGCTCATTTCCAATGGTTATCTTTTGCCACTTTCGGTGGATGATCCATTGAAGAACATGGAGTCATACGACGATTACTATGATCAAGCCTCGGATTCTAGTACTGCAAATCTTCCGGCCTCTTCGTCAAAAGAAGCTTCTCCGACAGATAAGAGTACTGATGCAGATTGCTCTAATTCCATGAGAAGGTGCAGAAGATTATCGAGAAGAATATTTGAGAAGTACTTGGATTTTCTCAAACCCTTGTACAAAAGGATTAGAGGGGGACATAAAGCGAACCCTAAAGCAGCTGGGAATCATGTCGATAAAAGGTTCCATTCAGCAAAGAACAGCAGGGTGTATTCATCAGAAACTGCATCTCCGCGAATAAGTGTAGCCTATTCTGCTCCCGATGATTGGCGAAGGTCCTGTGATTCCGAGAGCTCTATCTATGAGGCAGTTCTTCATTGCAAAAGATCGATAGGTATGCTCTTCAAAACTTGCATGATCATTGATCATAGATTATAGTTACTTCATCATGAGTGTCATATATCTAATCTTTGTTGAAACTTGGTTGATTTCAGAAAACTAAGTCAAGTGGTGCAAATTAAGCAGTGAAATAGACGAAGAAAGAGACAGAGAAGAAAGGGAATGAATAAAGGAATACACATGGGAAGATCATCAGCCACTTGTTCTCAAATTTGTCATCATCTTATATAGCTTTGTCTATATATTTCTTGGATGATATCTCAGAACTTATGTGGATGTTCTTGCTGAAAATTAATTTCTGACCTTGTAGGGACGAGAAAGTAGAAACACACTCCTTAATTTTTGTTCCTTCTTGTCTTTTGCTCTATGTGGGAGGGAGAATTCTCTTCTCTTTGCTTAATTATATTCCTGTAAAATTAAACGAAATGGGGATTATTTTGATCATGGAAGTTCCTCATCTGTATTGTATATTCAAATTAAGGCTTTGGAATGGGTGTAGCTAATATACAATCTAGCTGGTATATATGGCAAATCCATCTACCTCATTTGATCAATTATATGATTTTAAATCTCTGAGTGTTGGTGTTTCTCTTTCAGTGCCTAGTCAGTTTTTTTTGCTCTTCATCTCTTCCACGTGCTACAGTTCACATATTTGTTTGGGTTAATCTAAACCCAACAATCTGCAGAATATTATCTTTAACAACAAGCCTGTCAATTGTATGATACTAAGCGAAGAGAGTTTGATGAGAGAATAATTGATTTTGCTAGCTATGACAACTGGTCCCCTACATATATGATCATAGTTGGATTTATCATCATGATAAATTTGATTGATTTCCACTGAAAATATAAACAAGTATGTCCGTTGGAAAAGCTAACCATTTTTCTATATATTAGAATTTAGAACTTGCATAATGCATACAGGTTCGGGACGAGTGAGGGATATAGATCACATTTCGATCTTGCTATAGATCACAGACAAACGTAAACAAGAATGAAGATAAAAAATAAGAGGAAAGAGAAAAACAACTCCAATCTATCTTATTTACACCAACAAATTTCATCTGAAAGACTACGTTATACGGTTCTAAAATAGTAGAGACGATAACATTCAAATTATACACCGATTTGTCCTATTTTTGTGTTCTTAAGCAATGAGCGCGCATTAGATAGATTACATACACGATTTGTAACATTATTTTTAACTTATATACGATTGATTGACGATTCGTTTTCTGATGATTCTAACTTTTGAGACCAAGTAGTTGCATTTGTCGTTGCATTTTATCTAATAACGTTAACGTTCAACATTCATACTCAAGGGTACGGTACATATATATAAGCTTCAAAAGACATGTCAAACTTCAAAACCCTCGTCATTCTATATATATCTTTCCTCTATTCACTTGGTGAGAAGCTAGGGCAAACTATATACAGCAACTGAGAACCGTGTAGCAGCGGAGAGAGTTAAGATCAGAAAGAGATGGAGGGTAACATACAGTCTGTTGTGAGACATATCACATTGATCGATTTGTATATATGTAGATTTAGATTCGGTTTCATTTCGATCGTCAAGTCATGAAAGGAATAGTATGCATGGTAGACCCCAAGCTAGCTCCTCTTGTTCGCACCAAACCCCAAAGGATATACATGCATACATGATACATGCTACGTTGTGAAACACGATCATATTTATGGGCTCCGTTTGTAGCAACATTGTAGCTTACATTAGGGTATTCTGCTCATATAATATAGTGCATAATATGCTCATGTAGGCTCTTAAACAGACCAAACCACCCACTTCCATGCTTTAGTTTGGTTGATTACATATTATTGTCTCGCATTGGAGATCGTCATATATATATATATATATATATATATATACATATATATATATATATATATATATATATATATATATATATATATCTAGTTACATAGAAACACTATTTACCTATCTATATATTATGGACCCCGAATGGATATTTACGAGGCAGCATAATATCTAGTTAAATATAGGATTGTCGATCCTCAAAGCATTCAAAATCTTGTCTTACACACACTTCTGTAGTCCTCTAGTTTCCCAGATTCACTGCTTAATTTGCTGATGAATTATTTGCTATACAAACTTGTCCGAGGGTCATCGAATTGGTGATGGAAAAGAGTGATGAGTTTGTCATAGGGTTTAAGATTTCGGGTTTAGAACAAACTTGGTTCTAGATAGCTGGTCCCGAAAACGAAACGAGCTTTAGGCAAAGCACATGCAGATGTATGAGTGCCCATTTCTTTCAGTTCTTTGATGATCATGAAGCTATAGCTACCTGTTTAGCTCGATTTTGTGAAGCTTGAGATTGAACACAAAGCTAGCTCGACCCTTTTCTTCTTCTTGGATGTGGGTGGCTTAATATCGATCCCTATACGTGCCCGTCTGACATGTGAAGCCAAGGAGGATAGGGAGACATGGACAAACCGTGCTAGCAAGAAATGCCAAAGCCGGATATGACATCCGTTGTGTGTTTCTCTCTACTTCGCCTTTTGTCTTCGGCTTCGGATTTTCTGTTTCGTGGCCAAGGAAGCCCAGCAACAGGGTAGGCTAATTGTATTAGCTTTATGATTATGTTTTGCCATTTTAGGCTAATGGACTACTAATGGCTATGTTTATCAGATTTAGGTTATTGTTCGGGGACCAGCAACTCTCATACATGCTACTTGTCTTCTGCTGCAGTTGGTACCTTTAGCACGCAATCAAGTGTTAAAAGTTTCTTAAGCTAAGTCATACTCATAAGTCATAACCACGCAACCTACTTGTTTCATCAAAAAAGAAAAACCAAGCAACTTACTTCAGTTACTTGTCATTAACATGTCTCCTAGCCTTCACATTCATCCCATAAACAAAAAACGGCAAGTTTTGGTCACAAGCTAACATATGTATCAACATTGATCCTCGCTTCCTTAGAGAATAATGGATAGAATAACCATGCAACTTTCACCAATTGCCTATTCATGAGTATTTCTCGTATAGTCGTAGATCAAATTTTTCGAACTCTTTTTTTTGCTTCAAACACACTTTGTCCTCATGACTTTACAAAACACATAAAACGTGACAAGTTAATCGGATGCTTGATGATCGATCGATCTTAATTAACATAAACTTGAACCATGACTTCAGGCAAAAAAAAAAAAAAAAAAGCTTTAAAATGAATCATTCCATGAATGAATGATGGGCCCGAGTACTCTATCACAAGGTCAATCGGTCTAACTCAAAATAAAACCCAATGAGACCTGACAAATAAGCCCAAGTTTTAAGCCCATAGCAGTAATACTCGGTTTCTCATCACTGATGTAAATAGTTTGTTGTTTGCGTATTCATTAAGGCAATGAATTAAGCAAAATCAACAGTTTATTCTTCTTTCAGAGAAGTTCTGAAAAGCTAAACTAGCATATATCATACACAAAACTCAAAAGCACCCAAAATGCTACTCTACATGATATTTGACATGATCACTGGAACCAGTAAACTTGGTAAAGAATGTTCCTCTCATGTATACAAACAGCTAGCTAGAGCTTGGCAGTTTCAGTTAACGTTTTAATGTCCAAATCCTTTCTTTCTGAGCTTGTTGCTGACTTCAAGAAATTCTCGATATCTTTCGAATCCGAAGAGGTTCCGTTTTTCAGATGAAACCACTTTTTGCGTGGTTTATTAGGGGGTCTGTCGCTGATGGCAATTGCAAGGTCATTGGGGAAGAGGTCTTGGAGCACAAAGGCATGCAAGACGGTTGTTATGAAGAGAGCAAAGACCACGAGCGTGGCAATGATGGAGAGTATGACTGCCAAAGCTTGAGTTGCTACAGTTGTTACTTCATTCGAGTACCTGATGGTTGCAACGGCAGCTCCAGTCATTGGGAAAGTGTATGCCCACCATGCCAACGAGAACCTATAATTGAAACGATGTTAGAATCTAATTTGATGTGCAGACTAATGATGGAAAATTACTTTCGGTACTCTGGAAATAATGAAATTGATAATAACTTACTTGAATCCTCGAAAAAAATTGATTCGGACTACCTGTACAAGCAGAGAAAAAGGATAGAAAAGTAAGTTAGGAGTTAGGACTGGAATACTAGTCATGAGACATGAACAAAGTGAAAGATGAAATTTCTCTGAAAATATTGATAGGTGTAACTTAATTGATGAAGGTTATATGTACTTGCCAGTGAGAGATAAAGGAACATGGAAATGAAGTAACCGATCCGCGAGCCAACATCAAAGGAGCCTTGGATTCTTGCCCAAGACATGGAAGCTACGCTAGGTGCAGCAACAAACAAAAAGAACACAGGATGGAGCTCCTTAGGGATTACTGTCTCATTTGTTGTAAGTCTCTGGTAAAGTGTCACAAACAAGACCATATAGTGAGCCATACCAACAGCAAAAAAGAATATTGGTCCTTCTCTTAGTCCCATTGAAGCACCTAGCAAAGCACCCACAAAGTTGCCAACAATGGATAGATGGTTAACAGGGTTGGCTACTTTAGAAAGCCGGCGTTGTCCTCCTGACATCCACTGTCCATAGATCTTAAGCTCAAGACATAAAAGCGGCGCCATCAGGATGTACCAAAGAGCTGGATGGAGGTTGCTTGAAATGGAAGGTGGCACTCCTATAGCTAAAAATAAGAGGGCTATAAATGGAGAGAAGAAGAAGTTGATTCGAATTGGGTGGAAATACTCGCGACGAACTGCTTCAAAGTAGAATATGATTTTAAGAAGGTAGATGCAAGTCAGACCAACTAATGTAGCGACAGCAATGCACCACAGAACCAAATTTATTGTTAGACTCAGGTGGAGAAATTGCGTTGAGGCCGTGGTTGGTAGGGTTTTCCACAGAATAGCTTGGCTGCTGACACCAAGGCAGATGCTAAATGCAGAGATGGGATACCGCAGAAGAAACGGCCACTGCTTGTCTTCTGGAAGCATTATTTCCTCTGAAGCCTAGTTTAGTTCAATAACAAAATCATTTTATCATTTGTAAGATAAGATACAAACAACTTAGACTACTGAATAAGAAGAATATAGAGCATAAATTACCCTAAGTGTGTCCAATTCAGGCCCTTCCAATGCATCAAAGTAACGGTCTGCAGGTAAAGGGTCAACCTGATCTGTACTTGGAGCAAAAGCATTCTCCGTTTGATCACCTTTTCGCGGTGTCTTTCCCCGCAGTAGTGTTAACTGCCTTTCAAGTTTCCCGGACCATGTCTTGAAATTGTCAAACCTGTTATCTCTCAGCCTTTTGATAGTTGGATGATGATAGGGGAAATGTGCAGTGTGCATTGCCTGATCTTCAAATGCTGAGCCTTTTGGCAAGGGTTGAGAGTGAAATTTTGGTGCTTTCGGAAGTTCGCGACCACTAGCACTTCTGTTTGCAGCAGAAGAAGAATCTGGGATGCCATTGTTGAAAATTGTTTCAGGACTGAATAGAACTCCTTTTATTTTCTCTAAATGAACGTCCATTGGTGATGGCGGCATACTAATAGAAACAGAATGCATCCTTTGATGAATTGGTGGTTCATATTCATCAACTGTGCTTTCGGCTACCTCAATTTCCTGTTATAAGTTTATAACAGTGCTATCAATGACAAAACAAACATCATACAAAATTCTTATTTGTAGACCTCACTCTATTAAAGATAGACGTACCTTAGCTGATGGCTGATTCTTATCACTGAGAACGGTATGCTCCTCAACATTGTCGAAACCAACCACTTCGTTTGAGGATATGTATTTGATGAGAGATGGAATTTGAATCGAAACCTGTTCTTCAGAATCCATTGTTCCGCTGTTTTCTGTCCCAAAGAGTTTGCAGCTGAAAATGAAAGGACAGTATAACCATTTAAAAGACTTTCATGATGGATGGTGAATCACTGAAATTTCCAAGTATAAGAAATTTCTCAAACTTTTAACCATCTCATATGATCTAGCAAGAAATCAGACTTGGGTAATTTTCTAACAAAACTGATGAAGCTGATTACATTTGTATTTTCTTTTCTGTTCTTTTAAGTTTAAAGCTACTGATACTAGCATCAAGAGAATATACATTTCTTAAGAACATCAATGCGTATTTGGTCATTTGGGATGTCACTGGTGCATATACAGGCCCTGCCTCACAAGTTCACACCTAAAGATAACATGTATGTGATGCCTAAGCATAGTCTAATCTAAACCACAGAATCAGATGGCACCAATACATATAAGAATTATTGATCAGTACTAGTAATGCATATAGAGCCATTTATGTTAAACAAAAACAATACATATTGATCATATAGAACTCTGTATTATGAAGAACTCGCAATATATGTTGAATCAAAAGTAAAAACAAGACTAACCGATGGACGACGATACTGGAAGCAAGTGTAGGCAATCACCTCTCAGGCAGATAAACATAACCAGTTTGAACTGATTAGTGTGTATTGAGTCTGCGTCTGCTTCTGTCTCGAGCAGATGAGTTGTATCGAAGAATATGCAGAAGAAGGCCATATTTATAGACATTGAAGAAGAACAAAGAGCACAAGTAGCACACGTCTTTGGGGGTAGTATCTGTATGTACTCCACTGCAGGCTACTATCTACTTGCAGTCATTATCAGCTGTACTTCATCTTTGATAGCGATACGGCTGCTTAAATTACTTACGAATTGATACACTCGTTTTGCATAAGACAACGATTTATTGGCTGTTGCAAACTTGCAAATGGAGACAGGCTTGAAATGATCTGTCATGATATCTTTGATCACAATCTTTAGGTTTGACCATAAAGGCGCGCAATTGCAAGATCTATTCATTCAGCTTGCTAGTAAGTAGCATAAACACGGAAACAACACAAAGCTAAGAGGCAAGAATATTTCTGGAATTTACTATATACTATTCGCCAAAAAAATACTAACTAAGAACGGAGTTATTAGAAATTCGTCATTTTGAAGATACGATAAACTAAGAAACAAAACTAGCTAGTCATGCCTAAATTTTGTATTAATTAGCTCATGAAATATATCTCATTCAAACATTTCGTTGAACACCTTATGTCTTGAGGTAAACACCAATATTTTTCATGTATATAGGCAGTTCTAGCTATTCTAATTCAAACAAGACAGATGAGTATGGTTTGAGTTTTACATGCGGATTTTATATATTAGTGCCTCCCAACACTAATTGAAAACTACATCAATGAAACGTGGATTGATCATTGATGCTGTACTCAAACATATATATTAAAATAGCCATGTAGTCCCAGCTGGTTATATATATATTGGTGCTCTAACGCAACTTATTGCATAATTTAACATAAGAAATTAATTTAAGAATTTCATACTTGGGACATCTTGAATTTCCTGGGGTATATACCGTCAGTGTTTCCACTGAAAGCAAACAGACAAAATGTAAGGAGACAGCATAGTCAATTCATATATGGAGTGCAAGTTCTGCAAAACATAGGAACCGTACACATGGATATATATACTGCTACAATGTCAACTACGCTATAAAATGGGAACTATGAGTCTATGATATATATAAATTCCATAAACTATTGCACAGAATTGATCAATGGTTTGCAGATGATAATCATAACATATTGTCATTTAAAACTAGGAGAGATCGATACCTCTCGGAGTACTGGGATGCTCTTTGATTTTTTCAGATATAGATGCCATGATGAGGCACTTGAATTAGTCCTCTCCGGTTACACTTTCATGAACTGCTGTAAGTTCTTGAAGAGTTTGATCAGAGGACTCCCCATATAAATAGGCGAGGATTTGAGTCGAGTTGATTTCTTGGCATGTAAGGTATGTCTTTTTGATTGCACTGAAGAGGCTTGCAAGATTACCAATTTGTATCTTTTAGTTTTCTTCTTTGAACTACTATTAAGGAGTTCAATTTTTCTTAACCAGCCCCTAGCCTGATTCGTGTATCAAGACGCGACTTTTACATAAACATAAACATGGATAGATGTGTGGGAGCCAGATTCCCCAAATGGATGAACAAACTATTTAATCAAGAACCACCTCGTTGTTCACTGGGAATGTAAAACAGAGAACAAGATTCTGACTAGCTAGTTAATCAAGAACCACCTCGTTGTTTGATTCAGATAATGAAAATCTGAATTCCACCAAACATAAAAACATGAAGATCCGAAGAGCATAAATCCATAGCATACGGATTAGACTAGGGCCAGAGTCTTCGTATAATAATAAGGACCATTCTCGTAATATATATCCATCTTGTTCATCGTGACAGTCTTAGAGGTCCCATCCCTGATATTATAAGAGATCAGCTTACGATTTAAGTTCAGAAGCATGCATGGATCATCCCCAGCAGTTTCGTTTTCCTCTCTAGCAAGAAATAAAATGGGAAATATCGAACCGTCCAACTTCTCAAGATTCACTTTGTACTTTAACAAACCAGCAAGAGTAGTCCGGACCAAGTGATTTAATAAAATTAAAAAGGAAGTCTGTTTTTCCTACCATCATAACCTCATAATCCGAAGCACACCAACATGGTCTAGGACTCTAACAACAAAAACCACAGATAGCCTTCGGTTCCGTCATCAAGCTTGAATAGGTGATGGAGTTACAGCACAAAACAACCACCAAAATGGGGGTTACCATTGAGAAAAGAAGATTCCTCGCCGTAGTTGTATTCGAACAGGTGACAACCCAGGGCTTTGGCAGAGAAGGATCCAGAAATCGAGGTACAACTCAGAGAATTTGGATCACTAGTACTGCTGCTACTAATGTCTGATTTCGAATAGGCAAATTCGAGAGTCAAGACAAGAACATGATTGATATGAGCCGCGGCAGCCTCCTTCCTATACAAGAATGAGAAGAGAACTTCCTTCAGTACTATCTGTGAGAGTGGCAAAGATCTTGCAGCCCGAAGCTGAACAAGATTCGAAAGAAACAAATAGAGCTGACCACCTTGGAAGAGGCGGAAGAGGAGCCCATACCTTGTTTTTGGGGTCAAATACCGCAAATTTATTATCAGAGAGAGCGTATAGTTTACCATCCTTCTCATGCAGGAAAGGATGATTTTAAGTTTTCTTGTTTTCTTGATTTTCTTCCATATCCGGGATCATAGAGCTGAAGAACCTGGCCTCTGGATCAGTCCGTAAAACGTAGCATGGAGTAGGGGCGTGGCGATCCCAAAACCAGCCGCCGGCCAGAACAATTCGATAGCGAAAGACACCAAATTAACCTCATAGAGTAGGGAACTGATTTATCATCACCGCCAACAAAAGCAACTTCTCGGAGCACGCTGCTTTTGGACTTGGATCTAGATTTGGAGGTAGAAGGATATATGGTGATTTTAGAGGGCGTATCGGAAAAGGAGAACAAGTCGCTCACTTTGATTGCCTGAACACGGTATTGACTAAACAGGTCACCGCGATGCTCGTAAGTACAGATATAGAGGGTTTTATTGTGGACACACTTAGCGTGGGAGTTGCGGAAGCTTGGACTGGAGATGAGAGAAAGCCAATACTTAGAGACACGTTTGAAGCGGATTAGAATTTCTGCTGGCACGCGTAATAGGATCTCTGTGAGGAGCTCTTCGATGTTGCCGACGGTTTCTGCTGGTGATGAGGAAACTTTCTCCATATTGAATCACTAGGGTTTATGGTTGAGATTTGAGACCAATCGATCGAGTCGTATATAATAGGGGGGTGACGAAGACAGGGTTGCATTGGGCTGAAAACGTAACTGGAGGCAGGTCAGCTCTAAATTGGGTTTGTTTATAAGTAGGTTTGTTTTGTTTTTTTTCTTTTTCAAGATAGGTTTTGGACTCATGAGCAGCACACACCTTTCAGTCTTTCACACTCCAGATTTGCATCCGATGATGTTTAGCTAGTTCGAGTTTATAAATAATATGTATGCTAGATTTGACATTTCAATATGTACACATGCTCAGTGGAACGGGGAAAACTTGGTTACATATACATATATGGTGTGTTCCCGTAGTCCCTTTATTCAAGCAGACAGCTAGCTAGAGCTTGGTAGTTTTGATCGAGGAATCTTCATATTACTAATTCTCAATGTCTTTAGGACACCAAGAGATGTCCTGCTTGAGATGGTGCCACTTTCTGTGCAGTTTATTTGGGTTTCTGTCACTAATGGCAATTGCAATGTCATTGGGGAAGAGGTCTCGGAGCACAAAGGCATGCACAAGGGTTACCACGAAGAGACCGAGGACTGTGAGTGTGGCAATGAGAGAGAGTATGACAGCCAAAGCTTGAGTTGCTACATTAGTCACTTCATTCGAGTACCTGATGGTTGCAGTGGCAGCACCGGTCATTGGGAAAGTGTATGCCCACCATGCCAATGAGAACCTATTTAAATCGATGTTAGAAGCTAATTTGGTGTACAAACTAATGATGGAAACTCACTTTCAGACTTTCAGTACTCTACAAGTAATCAAATCGATGATATCTTACTTGAATCCTCGGAAAAAATTGACTCTGACGACCTGTACATGCAAGCGAGGAGAGAAAGAGAGTTAGGAACACTAGTATGAACAAAGTGAATATCCTATCTTGCAAGCTTGTTGATTCAATATGATCAAGCTCTTAGTACTAAATCAAGTAATGCAACATAACTAGTACTGCAGCCTATGTATACTTACCAATGAGAGATAAAGGAACATGGCGATGAAGTAGCCAATCCGCGAGCCATAATCAAAGGAGCCTTGGATTCTTGCCCATGACATTGAAGCTACGCTAGGTGCTGCAACAAACAGAAAGAACACAGGATGGAGTTCCTTTGGGATTACTGACTCATTTGTTGGAAGTCTCTGGTACAATGTTACAAACAAGACCATATAGTGAGCCATCCCAACAGCGAAGAAGAATATCGGTCCTTCTTTCAGTCCCATTGATGCTCCTAGCAATGCCCCAACAAAGTTCCCAACAATGGAGAGATGGTTAACAGGATTGGCTACTTTAGAAAGCCGACGTTGTCCGCCTGACATCCACTGTCCGTAGATCTTAAGCTCAAGACATAGTATTGGTGCCATTAGGATGTACCAAAGAGCTGGATTGAGGTTTTTACAGAATGAAGGTGGGACACCAAGAGCTATGAACAAGAGGGTTATAAACGGTGAAAAAAAGAAGTTGATTCGGATTGGATGGTAATACTCACGACGAACTGCTTCAAAGTAGAAGATGATTTTAAGAATGTAGATGAAAGAAACAATGACTAATAGAGCAAGAGAAATGAACCACAGAACCAGATTTGGCATTAAACTCAAGTGGAGAAATTTGGTAGAGGCAGAGGTAGGCAAGGTTTTCCACAGAATAGCTTGGCTGCTAACACCAAGACAGATGCTAAATGAAGAAATGTGATACCGGAGAAGAAATGGCCACTTCTTATCTTCTGGAAGCAGAATTTCCTCTGAAGCCTATTCAGGAAGAAACCATTTTATCACTGAAACATAACATCAAGTATATGTCGATATTGAAAAATGAAACTAGATAGGATGAATTACCCTAAGCGTGTCCAACTCAGGCCCTTCCAATGCATCGAAGTATCTGTCTGCAGGTAAAGGGTCAACTTGATCTGTACTTTGCACAAAAGCATTCTCTGGTTGATCAATTTTTCCCGGTGGCTTTCCCCGTAGTAGTGAAGCTAGTGATATCTGCCTTTCAAGTTTCCCGGACCATGTCTTGAAATTATCAAACCTCTTATCTTTCAGCCTTTCAATACTTGGTTGATAAGGAAAATGTCCAATTTGAATGGCCTGCTCTTCAAATGCAGAGGTTTTTGGCTGGGGCTGAGAGTGAAACTCTGCTTCTTCCTGTAGTTGGCTGCTACTAGCACGCTTAGTTGGGGCAGAATTAGTGTCTGACATTCCATTGTTGAACTTTGTCTCGGGACAGAAGGGGACTTCTTCTGTATTCTGTATCTGAACTTCCATTGGTGATGGTGGCCGTGGCATGCTAAGAGATATCTCAGATTTCTGTTATAAATATCATAGCAGAGAAGTCACTTTATGCATAACCGTTTGTTAACTTTTCTTTTCCTTCTAATTGATCTTCCATCATCCACAAAACAGACATATATAGCACACGAAAACACAACTAGTAGACCTTTAAGACAAAATTACCTTAGCTGATGGGTCAGTTAGCTGATGCTTGTCATTGAATAAGGTACGCTCCTCAACATTATCAAGCTGAACCACTTCAGTTGGTGATATGTATTTGATAGGAGATGGAATTCGAAGGGAAACATGTTCCTCAGACCCCATAGTTTTCCTGCTTCGAATTCTGAGAAGTGTTGAAGAAGGTTCAACCATTAAGAAGACTTCAACAGATGGTAAACCACTCAAAGTTCTAATTATAGGCCTGTATTATACAGCAAGAAACTAAACTTGGTAGTATTGTAGCAAATTGATGAACCGATTACACAGATTGCATATTTTCAACCTTTTCGTTTTAAGACAACACTCCCTAGCGTCAAGAGATTTTACATTTCTCATGTTATTGTACAGGAATGTCACTGTGACATAGGCCCTGCATCAGATTGATGTAGTGCTATAATGTACACCACAGAATCAGATGGTAGTCATATATTTCGTGTCAGTAATCAATGATAAGTAGTGCATGATAAGAACAAAGGATACTAACCTCGAAAGAAGATGAACAACACCAGAAGAATATTCGGGCACTTCTTCTCAGGCAGATCAAGAAAACCAGGTTCGACACCGGCACATGAAATTAGGCTATTGGCTGTTGCAATCGATGATTGGCTTGACATGAACTGTTGTCATATGTTTGATCACAACCTTAAGTTTGACAAGAGCACCAAGCTACCAACCATCCTAGAAAAATATCAGAAACTAAAACTAAACTTAGAACTGTGCCGGAGATAGAAACCTGTCACTACAAGAACATGAGAAACAAGTAAATGTAATTACGCATGAATGTTATCCTCATATATCATCGAAAACCTTAACATCATAGAACTTGCGCATCATCAATGAGTAAACACACACTATCCAATTTCCACTGAAAGCAAAATGACACATTCTGCAGCAACATGATAATTGCGCTATAGAAAAACATATAAAAAGGATTGCTCAAATTTGATAACTAATTCTATGCTATGTGTTTAGGAGTGGGAGGTGCACTTCAATTACTTGATCTCATGAGTTCACACTTCACACTCAAGTTTCCTAACGTTTCTGAGAGAATGATATCTCTTATGATATAAAGCTTGGATTTGAGTATGAGAGGAGTCGCGTTCCAATTGGATTCGAGTCCAACCAATATCTTGACTTGTTAGAAATGCCCAGGTGCGCGTGCATCGTGAAGGTTGGCAAGATATTTAGACGTACTACTGATAGTGGAAACACTATTTCTTGGACATATACAACTAAGATCATGATCTCTCTCTTTCAAATTCCACTCATCGATCATCTGTATATTACATGTTACTTGTAAGGTCAAATCATACCACGATTTTTCTTCCTCGGAAGCCTTTGACTCAAAACTTCGACGTCCAGGCTAACCTAGCCCAAAGAAGTAATGTAAACAACGGGATCGATATGTGTTGGTATTTTCTGGAGATCAGTCATGCTACTATATAGATTGGAAGTTAATTTCTTATGAATCTTCTAATTTGTAAGTGGGAGTTGTGACAAGTTAGTCACAAGTTCCTCAAATAAATTGTTTAAGGAGTAGACACTCTTTCATTTCCCTTAGTTTGGAGTTTGGACAACGCTCATTCATTTCCAGTTTCCCATATATAGTTTCGACGGTATGAACGTATGACACATTCTCTCAAATCGAGCACGCTAATATGTATAGGCACCAATCCATACATATACATTTGTAATTTTGTATCAACTATAACAGCACGATTTCAACTACAATATTCTTAAGTTGTCAATTGTCACATCAACACTTCTCTTGGGTGTTAGATTGTCACATTCCATCTTTTATACCACACCATCAATACTAATGTAATCATCATGACCTAATTTATAGTTTTGGACCAGGCAAGTTGCAAGACAAGCAATTGAGAGCGGACTTAACTACTTGTAGCCTTTTCCGCTCTACCGTTTATTGAGCTAAGAGCATCTTTAGCAATGCTAGTCATATTTGAGTTAAATTTTCGTCAAATTAGCTAAAATGTTATTTTGGCTAGCCACTTTAGAAATATGTATACATCAATGCTCTCTATTTTACCTAGCATTACATTAATATTATTCTTCAAATAAAGATTAAATAGTTTAAATGTATTTATATATCACCTAAAATGTCTTAAAATGAATGTAATAAATTATAGCTAGCCTCATTCTAGCGAGATAACTAAAAGTTATCTGACTAGTCTGCTGGAGCTCCTAAAACATCCAAAAAGCTAAACACGCTCTCTAAAATAGCTAAACGCTAAAATAGAAAATCTGTTAAAGTTGTTATAACTAGCTAGTTGTCTCAGACTCTTTGCACTTTTAATTTCTTATTTCATGAACTGTGCGTAAGTCCTTGCTTAATTAAACATCAAATGCATTCTCTTCAAGAAAAAGTTTGCCTCAAACTCTTAATGAAAAGAGTAATGAAACATTATACCATCGAATTATTGGATCAAATTAACTCCAATAAGTCATCTAACATATTCTCATAATAGTAGAGGGAGAGGAGTTGCCTAGCTGCAAGCATAAGCTTCGCCAGCTCTTCTGAACTTCGCATCTGGTTTATACATTAGTGAATTTTAATATCCAAAAATTTATATGCCCAAGGAAACTGAAAATATAAAGGCCAGCACAAAATCTCAGTAGGGAAAACGATAGAGTGCTAAGCAGTGTGAAATAGCTAACTAGGGTTGGAAGGCACTTTGAAAGCTAGCTACCATTGCAACTTGGCATGAAAACAGTGAAAACTCATAAGCAAGCTTCCAAATTTTCCTGGAAATTAACTGGAGCATGGATGGTGATGCTCGGTAGGGTATAGGTTTTGAAATTTGGAGCGCATATAACAAGCACAGCAAGCACGCGAGCTATGACAGGACGATCATGGCGCTTAAGAAACATTGCACAGAAATGGCTTTTCAATATCTTTGCGGGGTTTGCAGCATTATTCACCTTTAAGGAAATAGGAAATACCAATTACTTGATGAACTAGCTAGTTGATGATCGAATGAGACGTAGCATTGGCTTTGATTTATAAAAGTGATCGAGATCGATGGTAGTTGTCAATCTGTCATGTTCTTGTTTGCCTATAGCCTCTGCCTTGGAAGACCTACTTAGGGTGAGCCCGGCTGCTTGCTTGCTTTGTTTCTATGGATGTGTCACTCACTCACTCACAGCCACAAAGCAACAAGAAAAGCCAGACGGCATTCCTGGCTGGGCCAACCTGGCCAAACTAATATCGCTATAGTGTGGTTGCTCTGGATGATGCATTTTCTTTTTGTTAAGTGAGTTTTTGATTAATAATAAGGTCTTACAGCTATAGCCCGTGGGTTGGTTTAGTTTGTGGCTTCTCCACCCACATGCATAACAACACAACTAATAGTGTTTAGCACTAATTAACAAGACAATTTCGAAAACTCTCCTTTATATAGTGACTGATTCTTGAAATTTTCCAGTTGCCTTTAATCTTAGAGATATTCTGGTCAGATTTATCCTGCGATATTGATTAATAGTTAAATTGACTAATCATGCCTGTCTAATCCAAGTGTTTACTTGTTAAGTATAACCTAATTAATTTTATGAGCTTGATCGATCATGTCAAATCTCCATAACTAACTGTTTCTCTAAATTTTCTGCAGTCTTGCGCATTAAACCAACCATTTGCAATTTTGCATAACCAAACTACCAAAGTCAAACTTCGGCATCCGGAAAAGGTGCATCTATAGTCCTTATCGTCTCCAAATATTACTGTTAATTTTCCAGTGATTTTGTATAACTGGCATGAAATGGTAGATCGAGATCGAAAGGGTTCATTATTGGTGAAAGGTCGATCTCTGCAGAACCCAGTGGTTGATGTTGGTGAAAGATCCGGTCAATGTCCACATCTATAAAACAGATCTATTCTGACTTTCTGTGAATGGAAAGTATATATTATTCAAGTCGAAAAAGGCCCCCTTCACAACGTGCTGAAAACTTTTGATTAATTGAAATAAGATTTTTGTAGGTAGCTGAATTGGAGCGGATTCCACGCATCAATGTGTACTTATATTATTAATGTGTAAGTCTTTAAATCGTCATGTGTGAAGATCGAATAAATACTTTAAATACTAATTTCTTCTTTTTATTTTCATTTTTGATGCGATCAACGGATCAAATTAAACGTTCATAATAAGAGTACATCTTTATTGACCTTGGAAACACATATAACTATTTGTTTGGGTTTCAATTTTGTTAACGGTATTAGTATACATGCATGATAATGTGACATGGATGACCGGATCAAAATATTACATATTAGTTGTTCAGTTCACTTGCACCTTGCGTAGAAGAATTTTCGAAGAAGAAAAGAGGGAAATACATTGTGGATCTAAGCTTATAATTACTATATTACAAAGCTGACATCCATAATGCATAACCAAAAGCAACAGATGACTACCTAAAATGTTGATTAATATGTGAATGTCTACATCATTTCATCAGATACATATAAATTCCGACTATCACATAGTAGCTAGTTTTCATAATATGGTCGAAACTTTCAGAACTAAATTATGCGTCAGGATATGGCATGCATGCACTGATTTACTAGTCAATTACTCCATAATCTATACATGCAGGTTGCAATTAAAATGATCAGGAATTTAGGATAGAATCATAACCCTAAGAAAAGCTGCTGGTTTTATATATAGTACTCGTGGAAGGAATAAATATATAATTACAAAAATGGAGCTAGGAAAAACATGAAGAATTAAGAAAATAATCAAGCAAAACCTATAGAATAGAGTAAACAGAACGAAAGAATGTTTGTTGACCTAGACCAGGACCACCATCCTCGATCTATGTATGATCGAAGAATTATATTTAGTCATATATATATATATATATCTATCGCTCTTCAATTATTTGAAGTATTAAGGTAAAAGAAGCTTTTGTGTAATGTGGACTGTGGGGTGTGACTAAGTGAGAACTTGAATCTCACAAAAGTCGGTCGAGGAAAAAGAAAAGCTTGCAAAGTGGCAATGGCGTGTAATCCACCAATCAAAATATATACAGAAGATTTTTTGTGTTCTGCATAATCATAACCCTAAGTTTGTGTCTGTAAGAAAGGAGGAACCCGAGCATGTGGTGCTGATGTGTAAAAGACCTCAAAGAAAAGACAGGGGAAGATGCTCGGAGCTGTGGAATCTCTCTGACTCCATTTTCGTTTTTTCTTTTGTAAAAACCCAGCAAACTGGGACCGGCCAGATCGATGATATCGAATTGAAAGAGATGCTCTTATTACGAACTAGATAATCGAGTTGATAAGAGCTCTAACTGCTCACACGTATGCTCGCTTTCTTCCTCCATCGATCATCAAGCTTCTTTTCCACGAGTCCAAGACGACTACTGAGTTGTAATTTGTAAGCCCTAAAAGCCATGCACCACTTTCTTATTAGACTTTGCCGGCATATGCCTTTGCATTCGAGTCTTTCACACCACACAAAATCCTTTTCATCATTTCAATCTGTGACGAATCCGAGTGTGATGAGTGCAGTGGCGGCAGTAATTGGATCCCCGGTGACCCATCAAACAAGAAAACAAGAACATATATAAAGTAGTGTAATGTGCAACAATAAAAGTAGGGGAGAACGTCTTTTCTATAGAATTATAATGAGATTCTTCACGCAATAGTATCGAGGATAATCAAAACCCTCTCCAAAAAGTTGGTCATGGTGAAATTCTGTCAAGCTGTGTAGCTTTACGTGCAAGATAAGGAATTGCACAAACTGACCTATTTTGGGGTTGTTGGATTGTGTGCTAGAGGGTCTTATTTCATCACAAAGTTAGCCTCGCGCGGATTCTTTTGAGATGGAGACTCATGTTGTCACACATTGAGTGAAAAAAATGAACTACTACGTACTAGCCTAGAATCAGTCTTGTTTAGTTGGGATACGGTGTACAAATGTACCTGCTAATCTAAACTATGTCAAGTTCATAGTAATTGGGGTCAATTATGAAAAGTAAAACGGAATTATATATTATATCGTTGAGTCAATTTGTTCGTACCGGATAAAATCGGGCTTAATTTAAGCAACTAAGCGCGATCGACAAAAGTAACTTTTAGTTCCTCTTCATCTACAAAGTTAAGTGTCAAAGGTAAAACATATTTTCCATCTAGTTAATTATACTAATTAGGTAGTGACAGAGATCCGTGTAGTGCAAGATAAGTGTCGATATTAAGTTAACAAATTGAGATGTTAAAAATTAGGGCGCAGCCGCCTCTGTTTAGTCTTTTAGCACTTTTCATTTAGTGGCAGCTTAATATTTGTGGAAAGCAATAAAATTCCATCAAAAGAAACAACAAACGTGCACAGTACCTTTTGAGTCATGTGCTTTCTAAAGTGAGGACCGAAAGGTTAACAAATATAAAACTCAACCATGCAACAAAAGTTTTTCAAATTGAAATTACAAATTTTCATGTCTAAACCTAAATAATTTGGGACACTAACTAAATCAAATCCCATTTCTTACATTCTGATTTATAAATGGGATGAAATGTTAGAACCAAGTAGTAGTTAACCTTTGGCCAAGCATCCCAGTCATAAGTTTTCCTACATTTGGTTGGAAACAAGGATAAGCAATGCTAGTAAATGCATAGCTAAAATGGACAATGACAGTAGAAAACCTTATTGAGTATGAGCCCACCATGGTAGGTATAACTATATGGCCAAAGAGAAATTAGGAAGAACATGCTTCTAAATTTGGTTGTTGGATCCAACCAAAATACAACTCAGAGCTATGTATGGCTTCAATTATTATCTCAAGGACAAAATAGAGCTCTCAATCCAAACTCTCATTCAGATCTCATAGACAAACCTAACAAAAAGAGCAAGAACAAAAAGGGCAGGTAAAAGAATGGTATAGCTTGCAAAAGAAAGCAAATTTATTGACATACAAGGTTATTTGATATTACAACTAGGTAATTGTATTACTTGCTTAATCCTTAATTGTAGTGTGAATTAGGTTTTTGTAAAAAGAAGAGGGAAAAGGCAAAGCCCCCAGATTTGAGGTGTCACGGATGAGTCAAATTCACAGTAACCAGAGGTGAGAAAAAGAATTCATAGAGTCGTTTTCATGTGGTTTTCTTTTCTTGGGGGAGCATTTGACGTCCATTAGTATTATGGCATGCTATAAATAGCACACAGGGGAAGAAAGAAGAAGAGGGCCAACAACAGCAACACACGCCATTAAGCAAAAAAACTCATCACACATTTCCATAACACCAAAAGCTTTTCATTACAATCAAATCCCACCAAACCCATCTTCTCAAAGTTGATGAATCTGATCGCATTTAGGTGAAACAAGACACAGAGTTTGGATCTTTGGTTTGGTTTCTGAGGCTTTAAAGTAGAGAGCTTTGGTGCTTTGGAGTTTGGCTTTGTTGGGCTTGTTGATCAAGATAGGTGATCATGGAGCAGAAGCACATTTTGTTGTCTGCTTTGAGTGTTGGGGTTGGAGTTGGAGTGGGGTTGGGGTTAAGTTCCGGCCAGGGTGCAGTGAGTAAATGGGTGAACGGAAACAACTCGTCGGATGAGGTCACGGCGGAGCAAATTGAGCAGGAGCTGATGAGGCAGGTGGTGGATATGAGAGACAGCAAGGTTACATTTGAGGAGTTCCCTTATTATCTAAGGTAATTGCACGAATTTTGTTATGTTTATTTTGTGTCGATGATTAGGTGAAAGGAAATGGAATTATGAAAGATGGGTTTGTTTTGTGTCTGATTAGTTCAGGAGTTTTGACTAATTTAGAATGTGATCACTGAGAAGATGATCAAGTATATGCTATAAGATCCTCTGCACAAGTTTTCATCTTTTTGTTTACTTTCTGGGTGAAAAGTTTTTGTTGGTATGAATCTTTGGCTAATTAGATGATCTTAATCTCATGGAATTTGTGAGTAATTAGTTTTTGTGGTTTGAGTGTATTGCTTTTGTTTTTTAATCCATATTTTGGCTGTATGGAGCTGAGCCTTCTGCTCTGAATTTGTTGAATGCTTTTTAAAGCTTGTTTTCCAGAAGAACCCATCAAAGGATATAACTCATCAAAACAAGTTGATAGAAGAACAAACTTTGAGGCCTAAAACTAAAAGGACATAGATGCCACAATCCCATTTTGTCATCTAAAGAATTGCAGGAGATGGATAGGAAATATTGCGGCACAATATAAAAAAGTTATGACTGTTTTCAAGTCTAGGCTTCATTCAAATAATAGCTGCAATATTGCTTATTTGCTTTGTAATTTCATGGTGGATATAGTTCTCCACTAAGTATTACCGCGAGTATTGTTTTTGTAAAGCATATCAAAGTGGTCTGATCTTCTCCTGAAACTTGCCTCCTTATATTCTTTAAAGAAGGAATTGTTATGTATGTGACAGCATCTGTAAATGATAGAAGCTTGTGAGTGGGAGGCGTATTGAGAACATCAGTTCACGGGAACCATCTTTTCTGAAATTCATGCCTTACACCGTGAAGAAAGTTATGTGTCCTTGTGGACTTTGGATGTCCAAGATGGACCTTCTTTGAAAGTCCAAAGTATTTCCATACCTTCCTAGTTGTCTAATCTGTAACATGAACTTGTGTTAATGCAATACTTTCTGCTTATTTTACAATTGTTGGTTTTGTTATGGCAATGACAGGGAAAGAACTCGGATGTTATTAACAAGTGCTGCGTATGTTCATCTGAAGCATTCTGACTTATCCAAACACACCCGGAACCTTTCACCTGCAAGCAGAGCTATTTTGCTTTCAGGACCTGCAGGTACGCTATTTGACTTTTCTATTTTGCACGGACATTATTATGCCTCATTTTCTTATGGCGATCTGACCGCATGTTTAATTCCCACAGAACTTTATCATCAAATGCTCGCCAAGGCTTTAGCTCATTTCTTTGAATCGAAGTTGCTGTTGTTGGATGTTACTGACTTTTCTATCAAGGTAACTATTTGCAGCTTTAGTATCCAACAAACTTTGGCTCATCATACAGTTATACTTATATGCCATTTTGTTTGCATTTTACAGATTCAGAGTAAATATGGGTGTACCAAAAAAGAATCAGTAAGCATTCTCTGCCCTACATATCTTTGTCACATTGTATTGCCATCCTGTCAAATGGGAGATTTTACCAATTAGCTCAGTTGGAGTTTTCCCTAATTCATTTGCTACTTATTGTAGTTTCATAAGAGGTCGATCTCAGAGGCGACATTGGAACGGATGTCTGGATTTTTTGGGTCCTTCTCGATGCTCCCTTCAAGTGGAGAGACTAAAGGTATGGAAGGAAGAAATGCTCCTATTCTCGAATCTCATCTCATGTTCATATCCTCAGTTGAGTGACAATTGGTGATGTATAAACCCTACTGTTCTTATTGTAATTTATTATCTTGCAGGCTCCTTAGTTCGGCAAAGCAGTGCTGCAGATCTCATATCAAGGTACATTATGATGAGTCTCCTTTGCTTGTTAAGGTAAATGTGCCACAGTGGCTCCATGTAACATGTCGTTTCTAAAGCACCACTACTTTATTATAACTGCAGGAGTTCTGAAGGATCAAGTAACCATAGGACGCTTAAAAGAAATGCCTCTTCTATATCTGATATTAGTAGCATCAGTTCCAAAAGTGCTTCAGGAAATACAGGTTTCTTCATACAGACTAGTACTATGTCTTTATCTTTCTATCTTCTAAAATAGCTACTTAGGCAAGTGCTTCAGAAGATCCTTATTTTGCATTTCTTTTGCTTTTTCAGCTCCTCTCAAGCGAATGAGTAGCTGGTGTTTTGACGAGAAACTTTTTCTACAATCACTTTACAAGGTAATGCCATAATACATATTTTGTGAATGTTCGACAGATGTGCTTCATTTATGAATGAAAACTGTAATTATATAGATTACAGACTTGATAGTTGTACAACTTCTGAACATCTAAATATGGTACTGGTATGGTACTAAATGTAGGAATATATTTTCCTCGCAGGTCTTATCTTCCCTATCAGAAAGTGGTTCGATCATTTTATACCTCAGGGATGTGGAGAAGCTTTTTCTCCAATCAAAACGGTTATACAATTTGTTCAGTAAAATGTTGAACAAACTCTCAGGATCGGTGTTGATACTTGGTTCCCGAATGTTAGATGCTGAAGATGATTGCAAAGAAGTAGATGAGAGGCTTGCTGCTTTGTTCACATACAATATTGAGATCAGCCCCCCTGATGATGAGACTAATCTTGTCAGCTGGAAAGCCCAATTGGAAGAGGACATGAAGAGGATCCAGTTTCAAGATAATAAAAACCACATAGCTGAAGTACTTGCGGCAAATGATCTTGAATGTGATGATCTTGGTTCAATCTGCCATGCAGATACAGTGGTTCTCAGCAATTATATAGAAGAAATCGTGGTTTCAGCAATATCATATCATTTGATGGAAAACAAAGATCCTGAGTATCGTAATGGAAAGCTTGTTATATCATCAATGAGGTACATACCAACCTTCTGTGTGCATGATTTCTCCATAATATAGTTTTCTTGGTTATATCTTTCTGCAAATAAACAGCTCTATCTAATTATCAGCATGTGAAACAGTTTGTCCCATGGGCTGAGTATATTCCAGGAGGGAAAATGTGGCGGCAAAGATTCTCTGAAACTGGAGACGAATGCTGATTCCAACAAGGTCTGTATTTTTCTTTTATTTTCACCTCTTGATAATTCTCATCTCAACTTGAAGTACTATTAACCATCAATGTCTTATCATTTGTCCTCAATTTAGGAAACTGAAGAGGTCAGTGCAAAGACTGAATCAAAGTCTGAAACAGCAGAGAAATCCGACAACAAAAATGAAGCAGTGAAGAAGGAAAGTGAAAATCCACCTCCACCAAAAGTTGTAAGTTCAAATCCTTCAGTACTATAATAACATCCACCTGGTTAACTATACTTAATTCCTCCATATATTCTTTGTCTCACTGAAGTTTCATGGTGTTGGTGCAGGAAGTTCCTCCGGACAATGAATTTGAGAAGCGCATAAGGCCAGAGGTTATCCCTGCAAGTGAGATTGGAGTGTCCTTTGCAGATATTGGTGCATTGGATGAGATTAAAGAATCACTTCAGGAGTTAGTCATGCTCCCTGTTCGAAGACCAGACCTTTTCAAAGGAGGGTTACTTAAGCCCTGCAGAGGCATATTGCTTTTTGGCCCTCCTGGTACTGGAAAAACAATGCTTGCAAAGGCCATAGCAAGTGAAGCGGGAGCAAGTTTCATCAATGTCTCAATGTCAACTATCACTTCGAAATGGTTTGGAGAAGATGAGAAGAATGTTCGAGCACTCTTCACACTTGCAGCAAAGGTCTCGCCTACTATTATCTTCGTCGACGAGGTTGACAGCATGCTTGGGCAGAGAACTAGAGTTGGGGAGCATGAGGCAATGAGGAAGATTAAAAATGAATTCATGGCACACTGGGATGGACTCTTGACAAAGTCTGGAGAGCGTATTCTTGTTCTTGCTGCAACCAACAGGCCATTTGATCTTGATGAAGCAATCATTAGGCGTTTTGAGCGCAGGTATATATAAAGGCATATTTATGTTGAAGTCCAAATTCTTGTGATACTTTTTGTGGATGAGCTTGAAGCTAATAGCTTTATGGTGCTAACTTGAAACTTTTTATTGTGTTGAACAGGGTTATGGTTGGCCTTCCCTCTGTTGAGAATAGGGAAATGATCTTGAAAACTCTTCTTGCAAAAGAAAAGGTTGAAAATCTAGACTTTAAGGAGCTCGCAACCATGACAGAAGGATATAGTGGAAGTGATCTGAAGGTTTGGTTCGATTCTCTAACAATGACATAATTTATTGATACATAATCAGTATAATTTGCTATGAAACTAATGAACGATCTATTGGAAAAACAGAACTTATGTGTAACAGCAGCTTATCGACCTGTAAGGGAGCTTATACAACAAGAAAGATTGAAGGATCAGGTAACTCTCTTCCTCTGTTTGTCTCAGAATTTTAATTTTCCCTTTCATTTACAGTAAGTAATGCTGAATGATTACTGAAAATTTTGAACTGTAGGAAAAGAAGAAGAAGAAAGCCGAAGCAGCCAAGACCACTGAAGATGCTTCAGACTCGAAAGAAGAAGAGAAAGAGGAGCGCGTAATTACTCTGAGGTCATTAAGCATGGAAGATATGAGGCAAGCAAAGAATCAGGTAAGTTCAAATCGGTTTCCTACATTTGCTGAAAGAAATTACTATTTTCTTTCTTATGCTTACAAGTTAACATGCGTAATGGGGTAATGCAGGTAGCTGCAAGTTTCGCTGCAGAGGGATCAGTAATGAATGAGCTGAAACAGTGGAATGATTTGTATGGAGAAGGCGGCTCAAGGAAGAAGGAACAACTGACTTACTTCCTCTAATTTATGTTCCCAGAAGAATCAAGATGCTCATCAGGTTCATTCAATGAAAATCAGACAATGTGAACGGTTCTAGGAAGATGGAAAGTCCACTTCAAGTTACAGGAACATTTGATGGCACGCATGCACGATGGGAAAGTAGAAGCTCTAGCTCAGATCCTCAGATGAAGAAGACCTTACAGCCCAATGAAAGTATACAATGGGTGTGGAATGTAGCTTTACAACTATATCGTTTTGTCATCTGTACACCAAGTGTAAGCGAGGGTTCTCGGTATTTATTAGGCTGTCTTGTACAAACAAATCACCACCAGCTTCTTGGGATTTCTATTAGATTGTGCTATTTGCAGATGATGTGGGATTTTAGAAAATGGGTAGATGAACTTGCATTTGATATGCAGTATTCAAGTTACACTTAGAATTTTCATAAATTGTTCGATCTTGTGTAATTCTTCATGGTACAGTATTGTAATATAAAATATATATATACATGTTAGTCTTGTGTAGTTTGCTTTATTATATGATATGTATGAAGTCAAGCATCTGTCAATATGCAGAAACACCAGAAAATATCAACACAGATGCCCCAAAATCATGAATTTTCAAGTCTAAAACATGCAGATAGATTCAGAAAGCTACAAGTCAATAAAAGTTGTGAACTACAGTGACCATTGTCCATAAACCCTAAAACCCCCAAGCATAAAGTTGGCTGCGTCATAAACCCTATCCATTAGACCATTGTCCATAAAACCCCTAAAACCCTGAAAGCTCAAAGTTGCTTGCCACACATAATGTCATAAACCCCAAAAACCATAAACCTTAGGGCTGAATAAACAACAAAGGCCCACCGGCTTTCACAAGCCGGGCCTTCTGCATAGCATCGTAGAGCGAGTCCGGCCCAAGAGACTCCACGCGTAGGTGTTACCTTGCAGGGAGAGCCTCAGAAACTCAGCTTCTTGGACTCGTACCAGTCCATCCACGGGGTTGCGGAAGCGACCTCGACCTTGTTGGCCTCCGGAGTTGCGAGAAACTTGAAGTGGCGCTCGGCGAGGGAGACCCAGTCCAGGGCGTTGTCTTTGCCGCCGTGGAAGACTGGGAAGTTGAGGTCGAGTGAGGGTTTGAGTTTGTGGATTTGTTCCAGAATTGAGGTCTGGGTCTTGTGGAGCTCGGTTTGATTGGTTGAGAGGGATTCTAAGGAGCGCTGGAGGTCTTGAATGGAAGGATGGGTTTCGTTTTGGTGGAGCTCTAGCTCAAGGGCTAGGGAAACCATTTTGGTGGTGCTCATTGCGGAATCGGGGCTCCCTCTATCACTCTCTGAGGAAGATGAAAGGGAGCGTCAGTGTGTGACGGTGGAGCCTTGTGCTCTATTTATAGCCAATAGGTAAATAGTTAAATAATAAAAGAAAAAGAACATCTGGAAACTTCTACGTAAACAACCACAATATTATTGTGTAATTTGTCAAACAGGGAATGTCCCAAAACTAACACTCGTATAGGGAGACTCAAAGTGAGTTTTAAGAATACTTTTTAGGAAAAATCTTGGGTGACAAGGTCTGGTCACTAGCAGGTGATCAACACCTATGAAAAAGTGACACGTGATAAAAAAAACAATTAAATATAAATATCAATTACTAATAACCCCTTGCAATGTCCTTAAAATTAAACATAAACTCTTTAACGAGACACGTGTCTCTTTCTCATTGATGTTAGTCACTTGCAAGTGACCATACCTGGTCACCGAATTCGAGTCCTACTTTTTAATGGTCGTACAAGAACAAAAATTATTAACAACGGCGATACAACATTGTGTCACATAGCTATATAAAAATAGTTTTTTTTTTTATTTGTTATCTCTTAAAACTAATTACAGTAAGAAAATATGATATTCAATACGAGAAAAAACAAAACTTGGACCATGTCAAGCAACAACGACAAATATCGACTTGAGACCTGTAGTCTGAAGATTTGAGAGGGAGAGAAACCTAGCTAGCCAAAGAGATTAAAATGCATTTTGAGAGAATAATATCAGAAAAAAATTTAGTTTACTCCCTAAATCTTTGGTACCAAAATCAGTTTAGTTCTGTAACCTTTTTTTAACTCAGTTCGCCCCTTCAACTTTCGTAAACACATCGGTTGGTCTAATTTTTAAATTCCTCTCGAAATGTGACGTCACCAAAGCCGTTAGAACTGACAAAGGGACACACAATTCAGGTTTATCCCTTCGTTTTCAATGAAATGTCTGAAATACCCTCATTGTTTTTTTTATTCATTTTGCCAAATAGATGCATTTTTTTAATCTTCTTTAATAATATTTTGTCAAATTGGTTATTTTACCCTTGTGAAGAGGGATAAAGCTGAATTATGGGTCCCCTTGTCAGTTCCAACAGCTTTGACGATGTTATATTTCGAGGGGCATTCAAAAATTGGACCCGACTGATGTGTTTACTAAAGTTAAAGGGACGAACTGATTTAAAAAAAAAGTTACAGTACTGAACCGATTTAGCACCAAATATTATGTGTTTTTAGCCAAAGAGTCTCGTTGCTCCTTCAGCCCATCCAAAAACCAAACACATAATATATCACACTCAATGACCTAAACGAAGGATCCAACTCCTGAAGCATACAAAGCAGCCACTCATACACCTCTTCTTCTTTGCTTTTAACAAACGCAGCACAGTTGCCTAGCTTGAATGTCATGCATAATGATTTGGTCTATTAGAACCTACTATCAGAGAGGCTCACTTGCACTAAAACAAAAAGAATTGAAATTTGTTTAGTCCTTGTGGTTTGAAGTCAACATCTGTTTAGTCTTTCTGGTTTTTTTTAATCTGAATGGTCCTTAAAGTCACAATTTTTCATCCAAATGGTCATTCCGTCAATTTTCTCAGTTAAATTGCTGACGTGGCCTAGGACCATTTGAATGAAAAATTATGACTTTAAGGACCATTCATATTAAAATAAAACCACAAGGACTAAACAAATTAAAAATTGTGACTTTAAAGACCATTCAG
The DNA here is from genome assembly GCA_009720345.1 of Fragaria iinumae. Taxonomy (NCBI): domain Eukaryota; kingdom Viridiplantae; phylum Streptophyta; class Magnoliopsida; order Rosales; family Rosaceae; genus Fragaria; species Fragaria iinumae. The sequence continues at coordinate 25,273,211 of CM019123.1, read as the reverse complement.
ATTAAAATAAAACCACAAGGACTAAACAGATGTGAACTTCAAACCAGAAGGACTATACAGTATTTTACCTAAACAAAAATCAAACGGTGTGCAGCAACAACAAGGACGAGCCTCACCTTCAGAAGTTGAAATTGAGAGGAACCACCGCCACCGGAAAAGCCAATGCGCCCGCTCGAGAGAAATGGATGAATCGAGGTTAACCGGCGCGTGCATCACTTGTAGCGCCTGCTCGATCGGCGCGTGCATCAGCTCCATCACCTCCGCTGACGAGTTCATCGCCATTCTCCACCGCGAAGTTCTCGACGGTGACCACTGACCAGTCCCACGGCGGCTCCCTCGTCACCGAGTTGCTGCTCCGACAAAACCGACGTGCGATCTCATGTAACGAAACTGAAAATCAAAAATCCAAAACACAGAGGAGGGAGTGGAAGTCGGTGAAGATGCAACCGGAGAAGGCGGAGAGGAAGGAGTGGAGGTCGGTGACGTCGCCGTAAACGAGTTCACGTAAATTAGTGTACTTGAAGCTCCGATCAAATCGACGAAAAAAAAGCTAGAAGTTATTATCTAAAATAGAATAATAATAGAAAAGAAAAGAAATGCGAGACCTATAAATTACGGAGTATAGAGAACGCCCAAAACAACCCTAAAGCCTGGAAGGAGGTTTCGCCGATGAAAGAAAGGAAACAGCTCCCAACTAACAAAGAAGTAAACAAAGTTAAGAAAAAGTTCAGATCACCGGTTTTCTGCAAGGACTTCGAGGAGCTCCTGAGGCTGATGAAGAGGGATCGCCCTGGTATGGTTTCGATTTCGGTTTCGGTTTGCATTTTGATTTTGTTCTATTTAGGTTGAATTTCCTCATTCGCGGAATAATTTTGCAGTCCTAAAAGACATAGATCCATCTGCCTGTCGTGTCTGCGCCGGCTCAGTTGATCACATCGGTAGAGAATGCCCATGCCTAGATAGAATCCCACCAGGCGCAGTTCTAGGACCTCAATATGACAAGGTTTGCATTGGTTGTGGCAATATTGGAGAGATCTGCTGTTCCAAGGGAGCATATGCTATTCGCATGAAATGTTGTTGTGGCTATGGTGGTCACTGGTACTGGGAGGGCAGGTGCCCCAAGGACTGGCACAGACCCTCCATTATAACCCAGCTCCCTTCCATCCAGGAACTTGAAGAGGAGGTTATGAAGAAAAAGAATTAAGGTGTGTTGCTTAACTCAGATTTGTGAATTGGACATATGAATTTTGTGTTTCAGGGTTTGTTTAATAATAGTTTAAATGTTGCAGAACAAGGAAGAGGACGAGGTTATGATCAATGTGTGGAAGGACATCAAGTACGTGGATGAGGTTATGGTCGAGGATGACAAGAATTCGATCAAGGAGGTCCTGTCCACCGAACAATCCCTCGAGAAATCTCTGCAGGCATGTTGCTTCCCTCAGATTTGTGTGTTGGACTTTTGAATTTCGTGTTTCCGTGTTTTGTTTAATAACAATGAGAGCTGAAATCTGCACTCCACACTCCTTCATAATATTTTAATAATATCTTCCACCAACTCTTTTGTTACTTCCTGAGTTGCCGTCGTATTTATTATTTTGTTTCTTTTTCTTTTTTTCTGATCACAACTGGATTTTCCTCTTTTTTTCTCCCTTTCTTTTCCAAGAGACCAAAACCACGACAAAAACCATGTCATCTCCTTCTCTTTTCTCCTGCCAAATCTGATTCTAGAGATTATCCGGAAGAGTGTTTTTGAGAAATGGTTGCCAAAATTCACGAAATTGAGTCTGGATCATATAAATATACAAATGGTCTGATCTGGGTTTTGCTCAAAGACCTTGTAACTATAGTTTTTGGACTTGGTTAAACCCTCAATGGGATGCCCAGCTTTCACTTTCTTGGTGAATCTTGGTTGCATTTACTGTTTGTGCTCTATGCCTCTACTACTTTTCGATCTGAGTAAGATACATTATTTTCTGTGATACACTTTCATGATAACCGGTTTGTCTTGAATATGTTAATTACATTACCTGGGTCCTGGAGTTTACAGCTTTAATCATTGCTTGAGGGCAATAGCTTTTTTGGATTTCTCGATACCTGGCTCAGTTGATCACATCCGTAGAGAATGCACATGCCTAGATAGAATCCCACCAGGCGCAGTTCTAGGACCTCTATATGACCAGGTTTGCATTGCTTGTGGCAATATTGGAGAGATCTGCTGTTCCAAGGGAGCATATGCTATTCGCATGAAGTGTTATTGTGGCTATGGTGGTCACTGGTACTGGGAGGGCAGGTGCCCCAAGGACTGGCACAGACCCTCCATTATAGGCGAGTTCCCGTCCATCCAGGAACTGGAAGAGGAGGTTATGAAGAAAAAGAATAAGGTGTGTTGCTTCACTAAGATTTGTGAATTAGACATATGAATTTCGTGTTTCAGTGTTTGGTTAATAATAGTTTAAATGTTGCAGAACAAGGAAGAGCATGAGGTTACGATCGATGTTGGGAAGGACAACAAAAAAGTGGCTGAGGTTATGGTCGAATATGACAAGAATTCGATCAAGGAGCTCCCGTTCACTGAACAATGCCAGATCTCAACACCAGATGAACCATAGGAGGAGGGAATGTAATGTAGTTTTGTTATGTCTGACCTTTTGTAACCAGTGTCAAAAACAACACGATCAAAGAAACACTGCTACAATATTGAGCAAAGACCACATATCATGTGTGGGCAACAGTAGCGAATCCTGGATGAAAATCTCACATGGGCTAAATGTAACGCAAAAAATTTTTCTAGCAATTCAGTAATGCAAAACTTAACAAGACAACAATTCAATTGAATAAGCATTCTAGCAGCCTAGTTCATTCAATTGACTTCCAATTCTATACCCAGAAGGAACACAAATACAATGGTCTCAGACTCTCAAAGAACACAAATACCCAGAATGAACACAAGTAATAAGAAATAAAAAATTAAGAATACACTTATACAGTTATACACACCTGGACTGTTGGACGCAGAGCAGGAGGCTAGAAGCAGGCTGAGGCCGCGGAGCAGCCGAGCAGGAGGATCAGAGCAGGAGGCAGGACCGCAGCAGCCCAGGAGCAGAGGTTGCAGAGCAGCAGGCGGAGCAACCGAGCAAGAGGAGCAGCCGAGCAGGCGGAGGCGCGGAGCAACGCAGCAGGCGAAGCAGCAGACGGCGATCTAAGAGTGAGACGCTTCATATGGCTGGAGGGACTGAGGGAATGGACTGCTGGAGGCTGGAGAGTCACAATCGTAGACTCGTAGGGCTAATTTTTTTTATATTTTTTATTGGGTGGTAGAATTTTTGTCCCAAAATCTCACCTGGGCTGGATCCACCACTGGTGTGCAATAGGAATGTTGCAAACTTGCAATTCCCATATATGTTGCAATTTTCCCTCGTACTCCACTAATTGCCACATATATAAGAATTGCAATACCCATATTGCCCACACATAATGTGTGGTCTTTGCTCAACATTGTGGTAGTGAAAATATATGGAATTTGATAGGCATCCTGATTTTGAAGCCGACAGTCACAGAAGAATTATCACCCACAAAGAGCACAACATCATCATCACCTAAGTTGTCTTGGGCAACCCATTCACGCTTGTCAAAATTAAATTTGAAAACCGAGAATCCACTTGTCGAACGTTTTCTATGATCATCATATGCAAAATACCTGATAACCAACAATAATTCTTTCTCAATTGAATGCACAAGATATCTCTTGCGTCGGGCCACTCCTTGTGTCATGCCTGCAACCAATTCTAAATTTGGGTTGGACTCAGCAAAGGATCCTCTGATCAATAGCGTAAAATTTATAATTTATCATCAACACGAGTGACTTCATGAACTGTGGCCCCTAATGAATCCACACCCATATATATCAAAATAAGTCCATGCAATGTCTTTACCAACCCTAATGAAAGCCATTTTACACCATTCTCTAATCTCTATGTATGATTATATGACCACCGCAATGCAATTCTCTGCAACTGCTATAGGGTCTGCTGACATAGCCTTGTAAATATAATATTTGCACTCTCTAGACCAGCTACGCCTTTGGCTACCTGGAGGTAATCGCATTGGATGAATGCGAATGATTGAATTTTCTTTCTTCTTCCTACCTTTTACCCTAAGAAACGGATTGATTAAGGTTATTGCGTACATAGCTATTAACCATCCAAAAGAAGATCCACAATAACTCTTATTCGGCACACTTAGTTGCAAATCAAAGACTGTGTCATCCGCGATGCTGTATATGTTCCATGTATGACTCTTTTTAGCACAGATCAAAAGCATTGGAGGCGTCGTCTTCAAGCGCTGGACTTGATTATCTTTTGCTACATAAGACCATTCCCTACAAACAATGCTGAATCACAGGTAGTCTGATAGTGACACTAGCTTCTCTAAAACTGAATCTAAAAGATGCTTACGTAAATTTGCCCAATCTGGCTCCATACTATGAAACCCAGAAAGAAGAATCCTGAACAGATCGAACTTAAATAGTACTGTGTCTTCTCCTCTTCCTAATTGATCTAGGGATTCTCTCCTAAAACATGTAGGTAATACTAAAAGACCAAAGAACAAATATTTGGGCTCATAAGAGGCCCATAACGTCTCAGCCCAACCATCGTTTATATATGAGAATTCAGGTTCGGAATTTCTATTCTCTTCTCTGCGCTTTGGCCATTGAAGCTAAAGAAATGTCAAAACCATTGGAGAGATACCAAAAACTTGCGCTGAAAGAGTGTTTAGGATCAATTCACAGATACCCTTTAGTATGTAAAGAGCTCAGCTTAATTCTCAGAGGCGCTTATAGAAAAGTGCCCAAGAATCTCCAATCTCTTATCTTCCAAGACACCCTCACCGCCTTTCGTCTCCTTCCTGAGTATGTTTCTTCACCTTCTGCTTGTTGTTCTTGGTTTTCTAATTGAACCCATTCCATATTTTCATGATTGTTTATCTGGGTTGTTTGTGATTTCCCAAGTTCTGTATCCAAAATTGATTATTCAAATTGATGAAATTATTATGCTTTGTTTTAATTCCGCTGAGATATGAATTGGGATATTAAGAAACTTCAATTAGCTTGAATTACATGGACAATACATTTAGCTTGAACTATAATTGTCAATGTTAGACTTTCTTGAATAACATGCTTCATATAGCATTACTGCCATTACATTTGTTGATGCTAGAATTTCTTGAGAAACTGCTTATTGTTTCGCTGACATGATTTTTGTGATTGCTTTTACAATACCAGAATGAAGACAGGCAGTGCTGTCTCGTCAGCTCATCTCCTCCTTCAGAGTGTTGATGCCACATTGCCAAAGCAAAAGAAGAACTTGGCTGTTGCAGAATATAAGAATGCAATGGTTGTTCACAAGAGGCGCACTAAAGCCCGCCAAGAAGAGAATGGTAATAAACTACCAATACGTTACTTCATGCCCATTTTTTTCCATGTGCAAGGATTTGGGTCGGAGATGATGTGAAGTTTTCTAGATGAATTTTAACCTGTACTTTCCTCTCCTATAGTTGCACATCTGCCACAAGATGTTCTTGTTCACGTGTTCAGTTTCCTGGATTTTCAATCTTTAGTCTCTGTTGGACTTGTCTGCTGGTAATTCCTTTTACTCGGTAGTTTCTTGGTATAATGAATATTCAAGTGAACTGCATTCAACTCTAATGCTTCTTGATTTTTTAATGAAGGCCATGGAATTTTGCGGCGAGTGATAATCGGCTGTGGCAGAGGCAATACGCTACATTCTTTAGGGATTCTTACCATGATTTAAATATCAAGGAACAGCGTACCAGTAGACAGGTTGAAGATAAAAGTGATACGCTGTTTTGGAGAAAAGCCTTCAAAATAGCATATAAAGGTGAATCATTAGATGTATGCTTTACTAGATCTGTTAACGTTGCATCTAACTTGCAACTTTACCTCTTATAGAATCAGCTTAGGAGGACCGTTCCATATACCTCTCTAAGTCCATTAATATTTGTGGTCAAGTAGCTTTAATCTTTAGCAGATAATTTGCTTTCCTTCTTTAAGCTTTGATATACACATCATGAATTCTTACCATTAAATCTGCTTGGATTTCAGGGAATAGTTCATCAGAGAAATTAAAATCCAGTAGGGGATACTGTAGACACTGCAAGACAATTGTTTGGCTCGATAACATGAAATGTTTCAATGAACACATTGGACTAAATACTGAAATTCAGAAAATTGACCCTGTATTACCTAGTCAGGTATTGTCTCACTCTGTACCTTCTGGTTTTCCAATTACAGTTTTAAATGGGGTTGTCTGAATATCAGCTGCACATAATGGTTCCATGAAATTAAATCATGACTTGATGTAATTGATCCATTCCGTGGCATTACATAAAGGAAGATAAAGGACGATGGGGCATGTTCTTTTTGTGTTCCGGGTGGACCGGTATTTGAAGGATAAAATTGTCCATATTTCTAGCTCTTTTGTTGTGAATTCTTGAACCAATCATCTATATATACTACATTCATCATTTTCAGGTGGTTGAGTACTTGTTGGAAGGCTCTATATCACTCAAATCTTCTTCAGAGAGCGATAGCGACAGTGATTCAGAAGTAGGGTTGTTTTTCTCCAGGTTATGGGCCTATGCCTATCAAAGACCCTTGACTAGAACTGAAGATAAGCCTTCCGATTAAAACCAATTGCCGGATGTACTATGTATACGTACTTATTTAGAGGTGCTCTAGGCTGTAACTAAACAAAGCTTATAGGATGGTAGACAGTATTCAGCATGTTTCATTATCCTTGTGTTCCAGTTCGATCGATACTCGAATTATAATAACGTGCTCCAATCGATTCAGATGAAATTCTCTATGTTTTGATTTATGGCAAACAGTTTATGCATATGTAGTAATCATTTCTCTTTGGACTTCAGTAAGAAATTTGCAAAATTGAAAAGACATTTGAATGAAAATCATAGTTGCTTGGCCAAAAGAAAGGACAAGACGAAAAGTACAGTAAGTGCAACTTTCTAGATAAAACAAATAGATCCAATGTAAGAGGCAAAAGACTCGAGGCATCCAAAGATTCATATATCTAAAACTCTTATATTCATTAATCTGTGCGCTCATTAAACCAGTTCTAAAATGAAACGCAGATAGAGATAATCTAATAGATGATGATTCAAGACTGGACTAAAACCGCAGTTACTTGATGTAAAGCCTAGTAAACAGAATTAACACCAGCATGTACGAATGATGGTTCAAGACTGGACTAAAACCGCAGTTACTTGATGTAAAGCCTAGTAAACAGAATTGACTCCAGCATGGTGTGTCTCTAATCCCTCTTCTTCTCTTTCACCGGACCTTTGGGTATCTTACTCAAAACCTTTTCATCGAACACTGCATACCGCTTCTTAAACTCGATCCATGCCTTCTCAGCAACAGCATCAATCTGGTCCTCATGTTTCTCATAGATCAGTGGCGCCGAGTGCAGCAAGACAAAGGCTATCATTTAAATTTGAAGATGATGTCAATATCAGCAATGGAAGTTTGTTAAATCTAAATACAAAAGATTAAAAGCAATACTTACTTAAGTAGAATAAGGTCAGGAAGCTGAAGCATTTGCCAATCACTGACACAATCCACAAGACAGCTATAACCTGATAACAGAAAAACACCTAATGATTAGGTAATCCCAACAATGCATAATTATACCACCCAACTATGAAGGAATAATCAACTTACACTGAGGAATGTTTTCAAATCTCTCCCAGATGCAATTTCCCGCAGAACATGGAACCCTTTGTTGAGTTCAATCCTCAGTGCAGAGGCAAAATCAAGAACACACTTCTCCGGAATTTGAACTTTTGGGATTTTGGGAGGAGCTCTGATCCAGCAAAATAATGAAGTCAGGGCCATATGATGATGTTACATCAAAGATCAAACACAAAGTATCAGAAGGATCAAAGAACTTACTTGTTGATAAAGGAAGATCCATTGGACCACAAGAAGAAGACAGCCAGAAAAAGGATCATTATATGGCAGACCAGAGTTATCAAATGATATTCAAGACACTCAAAAAAAATCCACAGTACAGTGGCTGCACCAAGAACACTTGCAGATTCTTTCTTGTCCCTCCATAGGAGGACATCAGCAGCTGGAATAAAAGACTGATATTAGATCATAACTGATAGCATTTCTGTTCAAAACAGACTGTTTTTCAGGCACAGTTCAGAAATGGAAAGACAAAACAGACTGTTTTTCAGGCACAGTTCAAAAATGGAAAGACTATTAACAATTCCTCAAACTTCTGAAGACCACTCACAATTAGATCACGAAATAAACCTTTCTTGAAGGTCTAATTTGAAGACCAGTCACTGCATTTCGATTTTAAAATCAAGAATGTACATTGTCCACAGATACATTAATAAAAATAATAAAACACACAAACCCTCACACACATGCACAAAGTGAAAACAATCACCAGACAATAGAGAACACATCACACACATCACCAAAGCAAGAACCAAGAGAAGAGAACAACTACAACTATTACTCCATTAGAGAATTCAATTCACCGAGCACATGAAAACCTACCGGAAAAAAGGCAACCAGCCTACATAGGCCTATCGAAACCTTGAAATCATGCAATCAATTCGTGTGGTATCTTAACATGACACAATGTGCCACCAAATCGGAGTATTAACACACATACATGCAATAATCTAATCAAATCTTGCACAACAATGATGATCAATACACTAAAACTATAGGAAAACCTAACAACATCATCGAAACAAGGCGAATATATCAAAATCAAAACAATGTGAGATCTACTTATACGACTAGTCTCACACACACACAAAACCTCTTCAAAATTAAAATTCATATTCTTGTTTTTCATATCGCCGAAACAAAATCTCCAGATTCTAGGTTTCCGATCATCTCCGATCTTTTCCGATCAACCAAACAACAACGCCTCAAAACAATTCAACAATGCAGATATAAAATCACACCGAAAGAGATATAAAAGAGTGAGAGAGAGAGAGAGAGAGTACGTTTGCCGCCGCCGAGGACCTTGTGAACGGGCTTTTCCCGGCCGAAGATCCTGAACTTGTTGGACTTGACGGAATCGTGCGCCTTGTGGAGGACATCCTCAACCTTGTGCATGACGTCATCGTCATCCTTGGCCGGCATGACGGAATCGGCCTTCTTGGACGGCTTGTCGTCGTCGGAAGACGACGAAGACGAGGAGGAGGAGCGGGTGTGGGAGTGGATCTTCTCCATGAGCGACTCGCCGGGAATCTCTTCTGTCTCGGCCATGGCTTCTCTGCGTTAAAGATCGAACAGTTTGTGAGAGAGAGAGAGAGAGAGAGAGAGAGAGAGAGAATGGGGGTGTGTTTGTATTTTGGGGGGCTTAAAGCGAGAGGCTCGGAGTCCGAAGCTGAGGCTCGGATGAGTAACAGAAACCAAGGGTAGGGCGCAAGAAAAGAGAGTACGGGAGGGCGGGAATGTCTCGGGTTCCGGCGCCCATTGTGAGGCTGTGACCTCTTAACATGTTGTTTAAATCCAAATTTGGTTTTGTTATTGTGAAATTGATGTTGCAGTTAGAAATGTCAAAACCAAAAAAAAAAGTTTAGTTAAATAGTGGACGTTCAGTTAAGCTTTACATAATGTATTTATGCTATATATTATATTAGTATATGATTTAATGAATGTGCAAGCTTCATAATTTTGTACATATACATACAGAATCGAGTCTAATACAACGGTTTATTTCCACTCGCCTCAACTATAACTCTGAATTCATTACAACTTCGTAAAAAAGTTTAAACAACTGAACTACTAAAATGAAGAGATGACCATATACATGTTGGGAGACATCATGAAATGAGACGCACCAACTAGTTTACCATAATACGAGAACAATTCAAAAATAATCTCCTAATATATTGGAGTTGGTATGATGGTCAGGTTCATTGATACATGCAATTGTTAAAATGTGATTACATGAAAACCTGTGACAATAAATTGCTCCGCTGCTCGAGGCTAATGGGACGTTGTATAATGAATGTTCGGCACAAACGGTATGTGGCATGCAATAAGCAAACATGTTTGATCTTGTTCTTCTCTCTAGAAGGATTTGGGTCTTCGGCGCTTATATGGGCCTGAAAAGAGCTCAACTCAGTGGGCCTGGTCCGCCTGGAAGCACCAATGAGATCAAGCAAAGAGCAGATAACGGGCTAGAATGGGAAATCAAGTATAAAGCATCATAATCAAGCCCAAAGGCCAAACAAAAGGAGAATTTTGCAGCTCCATGTTTAATGGCAAACATTCATCTACATATTTACCAGCAATATATAAGAAGTAGATGCTACAGTTACTGCAAACCTATAGAGATCTTTCCTGCCTATTCATCAGAATAAGGTCGAATACTTAACGATTTCGACATAACTTGATGTGAAGTGTTGCTGCAGATGTTTGTCAGGCAATTTAGCTTGCAAGTCATTTGAGACCACCACACTGCTGCATGGCTTCTTGGTTTCCAAAGGAAATGTCCAAGATGAGTTTGCTGTCAATTTAATTTATTTTCTCTGCCAGCATTTTTAGCAAGAGAAATGTGGAGTAATCCAATTATTGTCTATGGTATAACTGTATAAGAAAACCTCAAAGAAAAATATGTTTTCTTTCCCCATTGAGCAAATTTTAGTTCTTAGTCAAAGTTTGGCAGACCGTTCTGTCAAGTTTAGCTATGAACAACCTTTTACTGCTAATAGTAATTAACCAGTACTTCCAAACCATAAGTCATCCCCAGAACACATCGAATCATTTCTTTTGACGAACCCTCAAAACTTGAATGGGGTGAGAGCAATGAAATTTCTTGTGAACCAAGGTAAAAAGGAAATGAGGAGTTAAAGCTCCAACTTGAATCGTTCAATCTAGGGTATGATCTTTGAACTTTTCTTGTTTTTTTCTCAGAAAATTGTCTTCATGAAAGGCTCAATAAGATCCTACTTCAAACTAATACAGAAGTTTGATCAGCATTTTCATAACAAACATGAAGATCCCACCAGTGACATTTCTTAGAGGACTAATTTGACCAGCAATCTGTTTATGAAAAGATTTCACCGACCAAAACCACAAACAAGGACAAAAGGAAAGTTATGCTGCACTTGAGTGGAAAAGGAATTTAGATGGGGACTGGTTTGATCCTCTACCTGAGATGACAACAAGAAAAAATGAAAAACCATTATGCTGGTGGAGGGGGTCATCATTCATTCCTACTTTGAAATTTAGAAGAAAAAAAAAATCAAACAGCAAATCAGTAAAAGATGAAAAGCAATCAAGGTAATTTGGGGTGCAGAATCTTACAGGTTAAAGACAATTATGTTGCTGTATGAGAATGTAGGACTATTGTTCAATTCTATATACAAATATGCTGTGATTTGATCATAGAATATAAAATAAGATTAGTATAATGGACTGGTAGAGTCAGCTTAAGCCTTTTGTTAAAGAGCAAGCCAAACAAAGTTGGAAAAGAAAAGAGAAAAAACAAAGGAAAAGTCAGCTTGAGGATTGGCAAGGTCTCAAAGCTGTGTCGTGCATTCCATGAAGTAGAGATGTTGATATTTTTCTTGTTCTTGAACAGAGAATAAATTAAATCGGGTTAGCAATTATCACACCAAAGACTAAAATTTGAACACGTTTGAAGCTAGCTCTATTGTTCCTTTTGTTTTGGTAGATACTATACAGTAAGTACTAGTTTAGTTGACTGGTATGAGAAATCAACATCATCAGCATAATACTAAGAGCGAAATCACGCTTGGGGAATCTAGTTCAAGACTCAAGAGTTTAGTAAATAGTTTGAAATTTAGAAACCTCATTTGTGTTGTCGTTCAATATGTTTTATTTTTCTTGTTTTAAAGTATGTTTTGAGGTAATTCGTCGAACATTTTATCTTAATTTCTTGCGTCAAGAACCCTTCAACAAACAACATCACCCAGCTCAAACAAGTGAGAATTGTTTTGATATCTAAATTTGGGGAAAGGGAAAGTGAGTGAAGTGAAGTAGCTTTCTCTATTGTATTATTCTGCAGAACGCAGCTAGCTAGCTCAAACACAAACCCAAGTTTACAAGTCAAAACTTTCCCAAGCCAGCAAAGATTTATGGCAAAGAACCTAATTCCTTGTTCTTGTGCACCTAAAAAGAAAGGACTTGGGAACCTCTTAAAGGGCAATAGAGGGGTCCCTATAAGCTGAAGGAAGCGTGCCCCATCTGCACCAATGCCCTTAGCTTGCCTTGTAAAAGAACCCAATTCCCTCTGACGTTGCAGATCTTTTTAAAGACTCTCTCCCAAAAGCTAAAGCTTCTCTCTTTCTTTCTCTCATGTGTAACATAACCCAGAAGAGGCTTTTCTTTTTGGCCTTTTACTCTTTCCTCTATTTCTTTTTGGAAGTTTCTCTTTACCGTCCTAGTAGGTTTTTCATTTTCTTTTCTAACCCATATACTTGTTCTTCGTTCACTATCACGCTCTCTTCCCAAAAGGTCTAACAGCCTCTCATGGCCATGGATGGAGTAGTATTGTAAAGACATAAAGCTCGTTTCTCACTTTGTCCGGTCAATGTGTTGCCTTTGAAAACAAATGTTTTGCTTTCATGGAAATTTTAGACTTTAACAATTAACATGAAAGAAGATGAAGTTAAAGATCCACTCTAGTTACTTTAGTTCAGCCACTTTACCTACAATTTTTCAATGCAAGGGTCATATTTTGTGTTCATGCTTGTATTTGTGTAATTTAACTTGAATATATGATCTAATTCCAACTCTACCCCTATTTGATCAACTGCTATCGTGATTCTACTTGAACAGTTCAACTCCGCTTCAGTTCTTCCTAAAGCAGATAACCATAATAATTTGATCTTTGCAGTCCCTCTGATCATTGGCCTATCTACAAATTAATGATTCGTGTTCAAAATGTGCATGTTGATTAGTGAAAGCTAGTACAATCATGTGCCCATGTATGGTTCTTGAATCGATCTCGAGGGAACTTTTTTGCTTGGTCATACTTCTGAATTCTTATAGTTTCAATTAAATAGTTACTGGGTTCTTTAACATATATAAACACGTACTCTACAGTTAGCCGCCACCAATAACCCAACAATGAGGATTCTCAACAAGCTAAATGGAATTGTTGAATTCATCCAACATGAAACATGAGTTTTCCGGAAGGAACAATGAAACCATCACCCCGGAGATTCCGTCTAATCGAGTTTGATTGATCGCAGGGAAAGATTAGCTGCATAATTGATGTAGAGTTTGCAGGCAAAGGAGTGAAAGGACTGCGTTTGACAGTTCCTGGAAAAAAAGAAGAGGGGTAAAACTGGAATTATAACGGAAAACAATTTATGCTGGGTGCACTTGACCTATTTGGTAGGTACATTTAGCAACACCTCATTTTTGATCGGACAATTTCGGAATAGACTCAAAATGTAGTGAACTCAAAAGTCTAGAATCCAAAGTTCCAATCCCCCTAACTTCTTGTCATGTCTGTGTTACACTGTGGTCTGTGGGATTCAGTTGAAAATTGCCACCAATGTTATTCAACTATGGAGGACAAACCCCATATCCCCCACTCCATATTCAAACCTCCTCTTTGAACCCTTCAAAGTCGTGAAGATGGGCAAAGAAGGGGCGGCGCGTGGGGGCCAAAGGAGAGAAAACCTCCATCAGCAACCTCTAGGAAATTTGCCTAAACCCAACAGAGACCAAAAGTCTCTGAGAAAACAGAAATCTCACATCTGCATTCGTAAGCCTAGCTATGAACCTCTGAACCAATTCAATCTCTCTTCTCACATGCCTACAGTACCAAAACCACACGTCATAATAATAATAATAATCCCAGTCAAATAAAACCAAGAAAAACCAGAGGAAAAAGAAGCTCAGAAAAAGCAAAAACAAAAGCTCAGTTTCCTGACTCAAAGTCTCCCACACATAAAACGAAGCATGATTTTTTTTTTTTTAAAGGATTTGTCTCTTTTTATTTATTATTTTCACTCATTTCTTCACGCTACCCCAATCAGTCTCTCTGGTATAAAAACCCCAACAGAAACTCTTCACTATCCAAACACAAAGCTCCAATCTTTTTAGCCTTCTCTCTCTCTCTCTCTCTCTCTGTTTCTCTCTGTAACAATGGAGACTATGTACTTTCTTAAGTTCTGGAAACCCAATCCTTCCACCATTGCAATCCCCAGTCCTTTGGTAGAAACAGACAATGAGTTTGAGGTGGAAGAGGAGGAAGAAGAAGACTCGTTCTTCGATTTGGAGATTAGTACAGAACCAAACACCAAAACCCATCAAGAAAGTTCCAAGCTTTACTCAAAAGAAGCCAAAACAGAACCAACCCTTATTGTTTCTTCTCCTTCTGATTCAATCTCCAAAAGGAAAGTCCTCCCAATTGAACCCATTTCCAAGCCTCAGTCCCCCATTGCTCTACTCAAATCAGCTCCCAAGTTTGGGGTTTCGATTTTCAAAAAACCCAAATCAGCTTCAGCTAAGAAAGCAGAGAAAAGTACTCTGTTTTCTGAGAAAACAGGGGAAACAGAGTCCAGCATTTTGGTGGAGACCCAGAAGAAGAAACAGCCAGAGGTCAAAAGCTATGAAGCTTCAAGCCCTGCTAAGCTGACCAGAGAAAACAGTTCAAGGAAAACTGGAAGCAATATGCAGAACCAGAGCTCTGATTATTTGAAAACAGAGCGGTTTTCAAAAGATGTGATCAACAAGTACCTGAAGCTAATCAAGCCTCTGTACTTGAAAGTTTCCAAGAGGTATGGTGACAAGGTGAAAGTTTCCGGCGACTTGCCGATTTCATCGCCGGCGTCGTCGCCGGCAGTGTCTATGAGCTCGCCGAGGAAAGAGAAGCAGGGGAACATTCCTGCCGGGATTCGAGTTGTTTGTAAGCATCTTGGGAAGAGCAAGTCGGCCACGGCGGCGGTGGCTGTGGCGTCTCCGGTGAACCGGAGAGACGACTCGCTGTTGCTTCAAGCAGATGGGATTCAGAGCGCCATTCTACATTGCAAGAGATCATTCAATTCTAGAGGTACTGAAAATTTCGTTTCTTTTTTTGGATTTTGAAGCTCTTTTATAATTTTTAGAGGTACTTCTTGATACTAACTTGGGTTTCTAACTTTGATTTCAGATTCTTCTTGCCTATCAAGATCAACCAGTTGGACTAGTTCGTCCATGAACTCATATTCTAGTGGTAAGAATCACTCTCCATGTCTACAAATTTTGAGCAAATGTGTGATTATGGCAAGAAAAAAAGAAAAAGCCTCTTATTTTTTTGATCTCATTTGCAGATTCTTCTATGTTATCAAGGTTTGCGATCGAATCCCATGAGAGATCTGCCAGAAGCTCCATAGAGGAAGAGCTTACATGCTTCTGAATGTGATCAAGCTTTGTTTACTTGGAAAAACAGAGCTTGGTGACTCTCTTTCTTTTGTGCTCTGCTGTAAAAACAAAGAACATAAAAGGAATTTTGGGGTTTTAGGAATGAAGCATAGGGGATTGTGTATTGAGATTTCTAGGGTTTAAGCTAAATGATGACCATTGAAGACCATTAGGGTTCTTCACTTGTTATTGTCTGTAAAGTGACGGGTCTTTATGAAATCTTGAAGGAACTGTGATTCTAGTTTGTGTAATGTGTATCAATCAGAGTGTTGCTTTAATTTTACTTTTGAATGAATATATGAGAGAAGCAAATCTTTTCAAATCAATCAGAGACAGAAATGTGATATTATTTTCTCTGCTTTCTAAGTTCGGAGATTATTGATTTTGACTCATCAGGGTTATTCATCTTTAATTTTTCCAGGAGAACAATAGAAACTGCAGAGCATTATAACTTAAATGAGTTTAATGACTTTATCTCATTGAAGATTGATTTCCATCCATTGGGTATTTGATTCTGGACAGCAGAATTGATGCTTTAATAAAAAGTGCTTTTGAAATGCAAAAGAAGCATTTTGCATTTTCAATTTTTGCTGGATTTTTGGTTCCAAAGTGAAAGAGCATTCAAATAATCGGATGCTCTCTTACCAACCCATTCCATCTTTGGTCTGCGGAGATTCAATGCAAATTTGACTGCTTGTTGCAGCTGTGAAAACTGCCATAAAGTCATTCAAATTTTCTGTTTCTCTGTTCTGGATTTGTTGTTACACTGACCTATAGCCATAAATTTTCACATTTATTCATGCAGCTCAGTTTAAATATTTACCCCAACTGCCTGTAGGAGACCCCAGAAACTGGAGGCCATTCATTTCTTTGAGTCATAAATGAAAACAAACTAATACCTGCACTTCTGCAGAAGATGAAAACATTAGTACAAGAAGAATGATGAAACACAATGTTTACAATCACACGGCTATATAATATCGGATGGATTATTTCGTCACAGAATATAACAACAGTGGATTGCATAGGCACGCACTGCAGCAGCGCACTGCATTTTCAATACATGATTACATTATGACGACAAGAAATCCCAACAAACTGCAACCCCTATCACAGATTTCAGACACCATAGCAAGCTTCACGGTGAACCACATCACAGACCTGGAAAAGGACAAAGGAACATTGCAGAATGCAGACATTTGGAAAATGGGGGGTTTAGTTCAACTTTGTAATGAACACCGTCTCAATGCAAGGAACTGTTTGGACGAAATGCACACATAGGTTTTGATTTGATTGCTGCTTCAAATACAAGTGAAGTTTGGCCTGGCTATGAACCCCTATGAAATCTTAGAATGCTTCCAAGTCTCTAAGCCTAGTTTGGTAAAGCACAGTCCCTACTTTTCTCACATCATTGATCAGTCTTTGACCAAAAATGTTCTTGGTGAGTTGTGTTCAACTCACCAAACGTCTTCCACTGATATTTTGCTTTGTGCCAAACTCACTAACATGCATGTACATGCTCGGAAGTCAAGAAATTAAGTTGAGTGATTTAGGGTTTAGGATTTAGAGGGTGTAGTTTAAGTGTTTAGTATACTATTGTCACGATAATTACTTACGTAAGTTCAATTAGGATTCATAACAGTTCAATGAAAACTCGAAAATAAACACGACTTAAACACTACCCGATTGCTCTATAACCACTTGATCTCCCAATTTTATCGTGTCATTGACTCTTCAGATAGCTCAAGGGTGTTCATATTATTTGAACAAAGACACTAGGATGAATCCATTCGAACGACTCATGAACTTGCTCTTTGAAGATGTTCAGTACTTGCTCCAAAGTCCCCAAATCAACAATGAGAAGAGTAGTTGAGCCAAGATTGCTGTTCATTGCACCAGTTCATCAAACAATAAGAAGACAAGGTCCAAAGCTTTCACATTGAAATGAGTTTGAACTACGACGAATGCAATGCACCACCA
The DNA here is from genome assembly GCA_009720345.1 of Fragaria iinumae. Lineage (NCBI taxonomy): Eukaryota > Viridiplantae > Streptophyta > Magnoliopsida > Rosales > Rosaceae > Fragaria > Fragaria iinumae. The sequence continues at coordinate 25,255,774 of CM019123.1, read as the reverse complement.
AGAAACACTAAAACAAATTCTCGACACCTTTAATTCAATCGAGGACCCATAGATTTGCTCTGTTTCCTTCCTCTACTGAAAGTTATATATTGTGTCTGCTGGTGGTCAAGATAACTCTAACAAACCGATTAATGTCAATTGCATCATGAATATTCAAGTCGTTGGCACATTACATGTGAGGTCATTTTCCAATGTGAGTTTTCTGTTTGGGGACGACAACAACATTTTGAGGAAACATTACAATTGGAATTTGAATCTATTGCTTCAGTTCATTGGATCTGTTCCAATCATCGTCCAAGTTTTAAGGAATGTGTAAACAAGTTATATTCGATCTCCATGGTGTCACTATTTGCCTAAGCATCGATCATGTTATGTGAGTCCATTTTGTGACCAAAGACTTCATAGTCGATCTTCAATGCTATCGGTAGGGAATAGCAACTTAAAGTATAGGGAGTGAATGTTCATGTGTTGTCTAACTGATCTCCCATCGTTAAATTTAGAATCAATTATACGTCTTCACAAATTTTTTGGTCACCATTTGCTTTATTTTGTTTTGGTCGAATGGTGATCTGGTTTCTAAGTGATCAGGTTTTTAGAAGAAATGTTTACCTCGTCACCAACTAACCAAGAAAATGATGCTCAACCACTTTTTGATGTAAGTTTATAGGTAAAGAGAATTATTACTAAGTTGGTGTGTTTTATTTTTCACATTTTGAAGTTTAAGGATGATCAAACATAATTTATTTGGTCCTGATAGAGCATTATAACGGGTTTTCTTCAATATAGGCTCGAATTAGAGGGGAATGTCTATTGTGCAGTGTTGTATGTCATACATCCCCTAATAGGAGTTGTGTGCGTGCACGTACATCCCCTAAATTTTTGGCCTTGAAAGCAGGCTGCATAGCAAGCAACGCTGCTGGCAGAATTTTCCGAATTAGAGAGCTTCACACTGTGATGATCACTTTTAGGCCTCTGCATCAAAGACTGCAATACATCAAAATCTTTCCTTCATCTTAGCCCATTAAATATATACTTCCGGCCCAAGACCAATCTACTTGGAAAATGAATTTGATATTTATAGGCAAAATGAAACTTCCATATACAAATTATTAAGATCATACAGAGAATTTGTAGCTAACAGGATATTCCCTATCAAATACATAGCTCATACAAGACGTTAACAAAAAAAATATATATATATATCAAATATTCAAAAAATAAATATGAGAAATAATGATTACTTCACTTGCATACTACATTTTGAACAGACTTTGTGGCCAGAACAACTTCCATGGTGCAATTCATCTGCGCAGACTTCTTCATCTTGATAATCTTCATCAGATGAATCTTCCCATCCAACTTCGACGATATCATAATCGGAATAATCCCGGTACTAATATCACTCCCCAACCGTGAGTTTGCCGGCAAACCTCTTGAAGTCAAGTCCACCGATGAGACGTCCACCTTCCTAGTCGATCTTGCCCTAACACGTTCCTCCTCCACGTTGGTCTGACCAATTCTCACATCTCTATATGTAAACACAACGATGCCATCTTCATACTCGAAGTGACCAAAGTTGGTGTTCTTCACCCCAAATTGAACGTCCATTTCCAAATTAAACAACGGATTCGAGGCGCTGCCGACTTCAAAATCAGTGATAGACGCCGTCCGGACCCGGAATTTAGGGCTCTTGATTTTCATCACGGTGAGTGCAAAGACTGTTATGACTACAACTTGGAAAACGGCAAAGATGGATACATAGAGAAGGCACCTCATGCGCTTCTTGTGACGCAGCTCCTCCGTGCTCGGCGGGGCAGATGCTGCGGCTTCCTGATCGCTCCGCATGTAGCTAGGGGCGGGGGACATCAACGGATTGGGAGATGTTGCTGCTGCCCTATTCTCTGCCATTTTTAACTTCTTTAACAAATTGAAGTGTGTGTTTGGGGTTTCTGGCTTTTCAACTTTCAAGTGCTGTGAGGAGTGATATTTGAAATGATATACGGTGGAGCAAGCAAGCTATGGTATATATAGATTAGGATGGACGCCGCTTATTTTGAAAAGTATATGAACAACAGAACAAGGCTAGGCTAGGTCGTTCTCTCCTGGGTACTTTTCTTCATTCTAAACGCGGGGGAGGTGGCTGTATGTGAGTTGGACATTGACTTGTGTAGTCTACGGCAGATGGTGACATGTTGAGTTTTGGTAATACTAGAAGTCTAGAACCTTGTGGTAACGAAATAAGTTTGGAAATGTCTACCATTTACGTACCAAATTAAGAGCTAGAAAATTCTATTCGAAATTAGCTAAGATAAGCAGGTAAATTTGACGCAAGGGTTCATCTACGTAGATGGAAAAAACTTGATAGGTCGAGGGTTTGAAAAGATAAGCAGCAGCTAGCTTGATGATATAGGTCGAGGGTTTGAAAAGATTAGCAGCTTGCTCATCACTAGGTAGCTCATGTACGTACGTGGTCTTGTTCAACAACAGATTTTTAATTTTGTACGGATAAGTCATATGTTAACCCCTTCAATGTGGAGGTGTTGGTCACATCATGCCTCTAGAACATCTGGGTTGGGTTGGGGTAAGCTTCTGTTTTATATATATATGCTTCTTAATATTCAAACTTGTTATTTAGTTCTTCAACATTTTGTTTTCATTTTCTCTTCGAAGCCTTCGATTTTTGGTTAGAGATCGAAGCCTTTGAATGTTTATGACTTTCCTTGTGGGTCAACCAATATCACCAAAATCTACTCCTACATTTCTCACTAAGAGCTTACCAATTCTATAAAACCAATTACTAAGAGATCGAAGCTTCAATATGTAAAACCAATTCCCTCTACCGCGCGTTTGAAATTGTCTGATATGGAGTGCTTAATTAAGCAGCTTTAACTAACCCTGATTAAGGATCGCTTGAACACGTCTTAACATTTGAGTGATTTGACCACCTTAATTATCAAGTTATCGTATATTAATATAGATGTCGCCGGCCGGCAACAAAATTTGCATTATATATAGGGTACTCATCTGAATTTCCCACTACACATCCCAAATCGAGCTAGCTCATTCAATCATTTCAACATTTTTGAAGAACAAACCAAAGCAAAAATGGCAGAGAGGAATCAAGAGGCTTACCCTTTTGCTCCATACGCTAATGGCCAAGCCATGGCCAGAAGCGATGCAGAATCTTCAAGAGCTCACTCCGATCACGAGCTACGAAAAAAGAAGCGCATCAAATGTCTAATCTACATCGCCGTCTTCGCTGTGTTCCAGATCATAGTCATAACCGTCTTCGCGCTCACCGTCATGAAAATCAAGAGCCCCAATCCATCACGGTTCAGGACCTCACCACCTCAAACAGTGCCAACCCTTCGCTTACTATGAGTTTCGTCGCTGAAGTTTCTGTCAAGAACCCTAATTTCGGGCGGTACAAGTATGATCAGACCTCCATTAGCTTCATTTACGAGGGCACTCAAGTTGGGGACGCTGTTGTTCCTAAGGCAACGGCTAGGACTAAAGCGACCAGGAAGGAGATCGTGTCCGGCGCGGTGAGAACCGTTAATTCGAACTTGGCCAGTGATATAAGTGCAGGGTCTGTGACGCTTAGCACGTACTCGAAGATAAACGGGAAGGTTTACTTGATGAACATGATCAAGAAGAAGAAGTCAGCTGAGATGAACTGCACCATGGTCGTTCATTTGTCAAGTAAACAAGTCCAGGATATCAAATGCAATTAGAATTTCATTTCCTTGTTAGTACTAGCTTGAGATATATAAGTGGATATATGCATTAGATAGATCACTGAGACATCTTTGTGCTCGCTTATTTGTGTGCTTTATGAAATGAATTAACACTACAACAATATGGATCAAAGGCGAGATGTGTGACCTTTAGAGGTGTTACAAATCACCTTATGTGTGGCAAATGAGGGTATTAGTGTAGGTATTGGTGGGGTATGAGGAAAAATGCCACACATAAGGTGATTTGTAACACCTCTAAAAGTCACACACCTTGTGTGGCCTTTGCCCTGCATGTATTGTTGTAGTGTAAAGTAAATCCGCTTTATTTTTGTGTACTTTGATATGGATTCTATATCATCTGAATATGATCTCTTCTAAGGGATTGGGTTAGAGAAATCATGCATCCAGTCTCCAGTCAATGGTAATGTCTTTGGTACAATATATCTCGCTAAGACGTCAGAGAAAAATTAAAGTAAGCTTAATTTGTTTGCATGATTAAGTGATTAACCATTTTACAATTCAAAAGAAAGTCAACCAATGACTATGTAGAGCGATGACATCTTTCTCTAAATATATTCTTTGATTTTTCCTATGTTTTTTGTTCTTGGTTGGCTTTGTTTTTTGTTTTTTTGTTCTTGGAGTGGCTTTAAATTACGTCCCTCCCCTCTATTATCTTCATCTATTTTTTTGTTTTTATCATGCAATTCTCACACAGAATTGAATCAGTTCATGAAGGAAGAACGTTTTATTTAGCTCATGTTTAAAAATATGTAGGCATGTTGTAATATTATGTATTTGGAATCTGGTTGTTTTGCTAATACAAATGTTTTAAAGTTCAAAAAAAAAAAAAAAAAAATGTAGCTGACCACGCGAATATAAACAAAATGGCATATGATATGACGGAGTCCAGTTTAACTTAAATGGTGGGACCCCCGGCCCGCTAGGCCCACGAACCTCAATCCCGCAGGTTTTCTTCTTCCTTTAAATCCGGCCCGTTCAGTTAAAAACAATAAACAAAAATTCCACCCAGAAATAATATATCAAGCATCTCGATGATCTCTGCTTTCACGGCCCTGGCTGTTGATTCCAACTTCCACCACCCTGCACGGGCTCCACCATTCTCAAAAACCCAGAACAAAATCACTACTACTCTTCGGATGCTTGAGGGTGATGAGCAAGCAAGGTATATATATAGAGATACCAATTAATGTCTTGCAAATACAGGAAGAGAGCTTTGCTTTACACATATGGGATGATTCGTGTGGATTGTTGTTGAAGCAGCATGCATGTAGTAGGGTCATGAAGAATTCTCGAGTAGATTGCTTCCACTCGATCTGGAGTAAAGTTTCAGGAAGTTAAAAGGCCAACAAAGAGTTTGGCGTGTGAGCCCGGTCTCCACAACTGTGTTTCTATATACCCGAGCTAGCTAGTAGCCCAGGAAATAATCAGATGTGTTTGGTTTCATAATGGAACCCCAAAACACTAATTCGATTTTTCCCTCTCAATCATCGTTCGTTAATTTTCAATAGAAATTTGAATAGAAAACCTTATCCTCCCCTCAATTATCTTATTCTACTATACGCCATTTGAATATACACGTCGCTGTGATTGGAAATGTGATGCATTTTGTTCCCTGCTTCTGCTTTATCTTCAAGAATATTACTTTGGGTGCGACATTGTCCATAGACATCGCTACCAAGTGGACCACTTGATATTAAACTTCACATGCAACCCTTCCCCAATATTAATCTTATTTAGTTTGATGTTTAATCAAACACTGGATTAATTAACTATTAATCTTAAGCTCAAACATTTTTTAATTTTCTTATTCCAATTTATAATGCATGCTTATCCAACCATCTCACTGTAAAAATAGTTTTGATCGTCTGATTTCACACATTAATTGTTAACTAATTAACTCAAGCTTAAAATTCTTTTGTCAGAATAATTGCAGAGAAATTAAGTTAATTATCCAAGATGATTATGATCTGGTTGCAAGGTGCCAATCTTGTAAATCAAAACTAAACGTACGGCCTTTAACATACACAATTACAGACAATTGGGCAAGAACACTAAAACAAAAAACACATTAATTCATATTCAATAACAACACCCAAACTTCAAATCCAGAAAAGTGAAAAGAAAAAGAATTACAAAAGAAAAAAGAATGAGGGATCAATTCGAGATCTATCACTTGCAACTCAAAACATGTACTGCTTTGGCCATAGTATCCACATGAATGGTGCAGTTCAATTCGGAAGACTTCTTCTTCTTGATAATGTTCAGAAGGTGAACCTTACCATCCAACTTAGCATATGCCGTCAATGTTACATTCCCGGAGCTAATATCGCTCGCCGTGATCTTGTTCGAGTTCAGCGACACCGTGACATTGATCTTCTTGGTCTTCTTCGCCTTGGCTTTGTCCTTGGATATGGTGCCCTCTCCTATATCAGTGCCTTTGTAGCTGAAAGTCGCCTTGGCCTCGTCGAACTTGTAGTGACCAAAGTTCTTGTTCTTGACTGTGACAAGCGCGTCGATGCTGGCTTTTAAGGAGGAGTTGCTTGCGGTGAGAGTGGTGACGCCGACGGATTCTAGACGGACTTTTGGGGTCTTGACGCGCATGACTATCACCACGAAGAGGACGATGATTATCGTCTGCGCTATGACTCCGAAAGCTATGCATGCCAGGCACCTGGTTCTCTTCCGGCGACTTTCTTCGTCCCTCATGGTTTTGGTTCTTGAGAAAGAGGAGGAGTTGAGGGAGAGGAGAGGCTTTGGTCTAGCGCTTCAGTTTGAGAATGTGGGATGTTGTGGTACTATGCAGGAAAGGATTTGTGGTTTATATATAGCCAATTTGTGGTTTTGATATAATTTTGGGGTGGTGGCCCTAAGTATTATTGTGCTAGCTAGCTAGCAAGTTGTTTATGCCTTTCCAGCCGAGTTGCCTTAACGTGCAGTTTAAGATGTTTTAGCCGTTAGGATTTGGAATCAGCTTTAATTTAGTCCTTTAGAGTTTGTACATTACACAAATGGAAGCTTTTATGTTTTGAAACTGAGCACAGAATCAGTAAAGCTGGGCATAATCGGATTAGTTGACTCAAGAAAAGCTAGAGCTGTTTTGGGGGAGACAGGTTAATTAGGGTCCAAAATATTTAGCAATTGCTTTCTTTCCAAGGTTGTTAAGTATAAATAGGTTCACTACTGCACATAAGCATGTTTAATTTGTTGATTTATCTTTGCATTCTTCATTTCTATGGTAATTTATGGCTTCGTTACAGACCGAGAGTTTAACCCTTACAGAGTTGAGGACTTGGGGGAGTTAATTAGATGGATTAACTAATAGCATGCAAATTTAGGACATACCTAACCTTATTCCTATATGCCAACCAAGTCAAATGCCAGAGTGTGTTAAGGTATCTGTGATTAAACAAGTGAAGAGCCAGCTGAGGCTTGAAGGGTGGAGTTTAATGATAAATTGCATTTCATGAATCATGAGTTGGGAATTTTATGTCACACATGAAAATAGAATATTTCACGTACAAGGCATGATGTAGGGCAAAGAAAATACTAGAATGAATTTGAGAAGCACAAGTTTGAAATATTCGCAAATTTGAGGGGAAGACAATAATAAGCTTGATTCCCGTGATATTGGTGATCATCCAAGCTGAGAATCAGGGATAGAGATCCTGCAATTCTTAGGGTGGCTCAAGAAATTTGAGTAAGAGAAAAGTAATCTTTCTCATTCATGAAGCTCAGAAATTATAGATTTTGGAATGGAGCTAGCTAGAGATAATTCACTAAACAAGAAGTTAAGATATAAACTTAACAAATTTATCAGTTTTAATTAGTGTTTGATATAGACTATCTTAGCAGTTACAACTAGGAAAGTCTTACCAGGATAAACTATTAGATCCGTTATGCTTGTCTTTTGTGCCAAATTCAAAATTATCACCAGCATTTTTGTTTTTTGTTTGATACATGAGATGTTACAGAAGGCTAATTCTTCTGTAATGGAGAAAACTGACGTTAATTGTTGAGAAACACACCTGGCCATATAACCTAAGGAGATATTTAAACAACTGTTATCAGCAATATGTGCAAAACCTAGCTAGTTGTTCTTGTCATTCATCAATGTTTTTTATATGTTGTGTCTCTTTCATTATAAAATTTGGGTGACTGGCTGGTCTTCTACGGCGGCTGATAAAATAGTCCCTACCATGAATGTAATATTCGAGGCTTCATGATTTGAATCAGGTATCAAAGGAACTGAGGGAGTGTAATCTTATATGAAATTGAATTAGATCCAAGACATGCGTATGCATGTTTGATTAATATTTACAAGAGAATCAAAACGTGTTAGTTACTGATTTTCTAATACTTGTATTTGATATTTTTGAACAAAAGATGAATGGATCTTCATAGATGAATGCGTTTCTTGCGTCGATTTTGTTTTTGGAGTCGATTGACCAAGCAAGAGATTGTTTTGGCTTTTAGAGTAGACGTGATTAGGCTACTAAATTGATTGATCCTTGGTAGTCTTCCTTAATTAATCATTCATCAAAACAAAAATTAAGCATGGCAGAAATGTTTCAACAGGTACTGTCTGTATTTGGGAAAGGTCCAAATGTCCAGGTACCTTCACTCAAATAAAGAGAAAAAATAGAAGCTGCTGCGTGTGTCATGTGTGGGACTGTGGGGGAGCTTCATATTGGGGAGATTAGATTAGGGTTAGTACTTGCACAACTTAGATAACATATACAGATGTGGTTCACATTACAAAGTTCATTTTGGTTTCACATATTCTGCATAAGAAACCCTAATATTCTCATTATACTGTAGATTAACATAGGGAACTAGGGATTCTTATTATACTGATAATCAAAGTACTTGCCGATAGGTAGTTTTTATTACATATTTTCATGGAAGATGTATCTAGATGTTATTCATGCTCGATCCTCGATTGAGTTATTCATAACTAATCTTAGTTTTGCTTCCACAACTGAGCCAACTCGGCCAAGGAAGCAATAGAAGACCCACCTTCTTCCTTGGCCTTCACGCCACCATTTCTGAACTCCAAAACCCTCCCTCTTATTTCCTCCCCTCTCTCCGAGTCCATCAACTCCTTCACTTTCTTCTCCAACTCTTCCGCACTCACGAACCCTGTTTCATTCTCTTTCACCCCCACAGCCACCTTCATCTCCTCCACCAGAAAAATTCTGCTCAGCTTCTGCTCCGCGTACAAAGGCCACGCCACCATAGGCACCCCATTACACACTGCCTCCAAAACCGAGTTCCATCCGCAGTGAGTCACAAACCCTCCCACCGAGTCATGACTCAGTACCTCCACCTGCGGCGCCCACTTCCTCACCACCAGTCCCCTCTCCTTTGTTCTCTCCACAAAACCCTTTGGTAATATATCCTCCAAACTAGGGTCCTCTACTCCCAACTCTTCTATAGGTGGATTACGTACCACCCACAAGAACCTCTGCCCACTTTTCTCTAACCCTAAAGCCATTGCCTCCAATTGTTTGATACTAAAAACTCCCATGCTTCCGAAACATAGAAACACAACGCTGTCTTTAGGCTGGTTGTTTAGCCACTTCAAGCTTTCATGCTCGTCATTATCTCCACTCCTCCCGGAGATCAACGGTCCGACGGTGAAGATCGGAGGTGTGGGCTGGTTAGGCAAGCACAGTCCAGCCTTCAACGCCTTGAGAGCTCTCTCTTCAAGCAAATCAAACGTGTTGAGAATGACCCCATCCGAGATTGCCATGTGAGTTGACATTGACAGGAAGCTCTTGTAGAAATTAGTAGAGCGGTCGAACAAGAGCTTAGGCAGTGTTGTGACAGGAAGGGGAGGCATGCCGGGAATGGAAATGGGGGTGTCGCCGTAGTCCGAAAGACTGTTGACAGTGCGATGGAAGGTAGGGATGTTGATTAGGACGGCGAGGCTTCTTCCGGCTGAGGTGTAGAAGAAGAATGTAGGGATGTTTAGGTCTTTCGCAACGTCGAATAATGCGTCGCAAAACATGTCGAGAATAAGGGCTTTAGTGTTTGAGGTTAGGGTTTGGAGGATGTTGGGGATTTGGAGACGTGCATATTCGAAAGGGAGGTTTTGCTTGTCGACGTTTTCGGGGAGAGAAATGATTGGGAGGTGGTGGAAGTTGATGGCGGGGTTGGTGGTAGAGACGGCTTTGATGTAGTTTGTTAACTGATCGTTGGAGCTGGCGACGAGCTTGGCGGTGGCGGCGATGGTGGTCGGGGCGGTAGAGGCGAGGATTGTGATGGAGAAAGAAGGGTGGTGAGTGAGTAAGAGCTTGCCAAGCTCTACCATGGAAATCAGGTGACCTAGTCCTGGATATGGATACAAAACAATAGCATCACTACCTCCACCCATTTTTACAGACCGACAATTTGTGTGAAACTGGATTTCTATGATGGATATTTCATGTTCATCTCCATTGATATATATAGGACCTATACATTAAAGGCGTACATACTCTACGTGTCTTGGCAAGTCACCATTCATTTGCATTCACTTTCCATTCAACTTATTATGAGCTCGATAAGAACATTTTTCCTCAACATTCTTCGCTGCCAACTAAACTTCTATTCACATTCCATTCAACTGTTGATGATATATGAACAGATGATTAGAGGGTAGATCAAGCGCTTCCCAATTTCCTATGAATAGAAACTCAAGATGGGAGTCGTCGGACAACGTTGGTAGGGTTTAGAGCAACAAGAAAACGTTGAAATTAAGTACGTCTGTAATTGTATATAATATGATGAGTGAAAATTATACAGCGCCCGGGTGCGCGGAGCACCCGGCCAATCTCACCGTCCACTCACCGTGCCCGGCCTCACCCGGCGATCTCACCGTTAAATTTCATGGTGCGCTAAATAGGCTCTCTATAATGAGCTACCAAGTTGTATGAACATACGTATAACTCAAACATTAAAAGTTTCAAATTTATTTATAGTGTTTCCGAGTATTAAAATTTCAGAACTCCAAGATATTAGATTAGCTCACAGTTTTGCCCTCCTACGGTTTCTAGGAGAATCCTAGAGTAGTTATGGCAAATTTCCCTTTTAAGCGATTTACCCTTGCTGCATTCCAATAAGATGCCAAGAATTTCAAGTAGTGCTCTTTAGCACTAGGAGGAGTAGGAGCTGTGATTCTTACATTTTAAATCGCCGTTTTCTAAATTGGAAGATGCACACCTTATATTGAAAGCTTAAGAGGGTTTTATAGTCGTTTGGCGTTCCTTTTCATCTATATAGAATCACTAATTAAGAAGGCAGATTCATCTACCTACGGACCTTTCACGACCCACGTCTGTCTTTTTATGGGTAAGAAATAGGGTAACCACCATTCATAGTTGACCAAGAGCACTTGCCATGGGACTGCAATAGCAGGACCCAAAAATAATGGGGTATGAATGAAAGTAAATTTTTCCAAAGATTACTGTGTTTCAGTGTCTATCATTGCAATTCCTCGGCTTTTAAAAAGATATATGACAACAGCCTTTCGACAAACATAACATCCTAGTAAAACTGATAGACAAATTATCTTTAGGTCTCTATAGCAGACTAAGTGAAGCATTGCTGCAACAATAACAACAGCTCGTCATAAGAAAGTTAAAGCTATTGAAATTCATCTTATTAGCTTTTGGCCAGGCTACAATTCCAATGATCTAAACACAATTATGCTTCTAGATTACACCGAAACTATTTACCATAAACAAACAGCAAATCACATGATCACACAAAACAGCCAAAGTCCACATCAGTGAAAATAGTAAAGCATTCCTATTTGTAGAATATATATAATGAAGTTGCAGACTGCATAAGTAATTCCAGTAACCTCCATCTCAACCAAAATGACCAGCTGCTACAGGCCAGGGTAAGGCTAATGGTGCAAAAACAGCCTGAACAGTCAGTTTCATGCCCAAGATGAAGCATTTGCCCATACCATGGGCTCTTAGGGAATGCTCCTTACTTACTGGTCAAGAGTTGTATCGAATAGCTTACACCTGCAAACAATATTAAGATTTGATAAGTTTATATTATGAAACCTTACATAGGATATAACAGACAGATATACGGTTATACCTGTACCGAAATTACATAAAAACAAATACATACACAAAAATCGGAAAGAATAGAAGAAAATGTCCAAATGGTTTCTGTTGCAGAGGAAATAGTTAGTTTCAGTAATATGAAAACATAACAAGGCAACAACTATTGAGGTGCCTAAACCACCAGAAAACTAATATAAAGACCCACATCAAAATATATTTGCAGTCCTAGACATTGAAACACTATGGTCACCTCCCATTTGGGCTGCTTGAAGTAGCCTCAAACTTCTCTAGTCTCAGTAAGCAGTACATTTCCTAAAAACACCACCTCGGTTTTCAAAGATTTATTTATCACTCATGTCAATGACAGTTTAACCTCACAGACCAGGTTGGATAAACTCGACTCAGCCTTGGTGCCATGATTCTACGAGTTTAGTTAATGCAACCCGAGATGTCCCGCCTTCACTCTTAAGAGCCTCAGCCCTCATCCTGATTGACTCTCCTTCCTCTGAGTCCATCAACTCTCTAACACGCTTCTCTACCTCTACTGCATTTACAAACCCGTCCAGTGACTCGTTCATTGGCAAAGCAATCTTTATTTCCTCCACCAAAACAACCCGATTAAATCTCTGCTCTGCATAGAGTGGCCAACACACCATTAACACCCCAGCACACACCGCCTCCAACACTGAGTTCCATCCACAGTGACTCACAAACCCACCTACCGAATCATGATTCAGCACTGCCACTTGTGGTGCCCATGACTTCACTACAAGACCCCTATACTTTGTCTAACCAAGAAACCATCCGGAAGAAAAGAATCCAAATCTGGGTCAGGTAGGGCCGTAATAGCCACACTTTGATTATGAGAAGGTGGGTTACGGACCACCCACAAGCACCTTTGGCCACTCCTCTCTAACCCCACAGCTATTTCCCCCAACTGTTCCTTTGTAAACAATCCTAAGCTTCCAAAACAAAGGAACACCACACTTCCACTTGGCTGTGAGTCCAGCCATGTCAAACACTCAGGCACATCATCACTACCACCACCTCTTTGATTGTGAGCAAAGATTAATGGTCCTATGACAAATTAAAGTAGGTTTACAAGAAGATAAATTTACCAAAAGATTCCTCTTTCCTCAGACAAATTTACATAGATAAGACATTGTTGGTGTTGTTTTATAAAGAGCAAAAAGCATATCTATAGTCAAGAAAATGATGAAATAGTATATAACAAGAGATCCAACAGGTAATTAGAAGAACTTATCTTTAGTTTTTTTTTTTTTTTTTTTTAGAAAAATCCTTGGTATTCATTTTTAAGTGCTGTGAAATTCAAAATTGTACTCTAGATATATCAATTTATCAAAAACAAATATGACATTACATGATGCCGAGCATTTATCATTGTTAAATACAAAAAATAAATGCTAGCAAACTCCAACACATAGGTACTTTCAATAAACTGGATCTGGAACAAAATGTCCATCTGCTTCATGCTGGGGTGAGGCTGATGTGCCAAAATGAAGTTGAACAGAACTCATCCTCCAACAAGAAGCAGTTAGATACAGGTTATACTTTGACATGCTCTTTTCCCTCCTCTATTTCATTAAAAATAAAATAAAAAAGAACTTCCACGAAAGTACAAGCAACTAGATACTGGTGATCAAACGCTACCTCCTTCAGCTTCTAGGAAATGCTCCTTACATATTGGTCAAGAGTTGTATTAAATAGCTCACACCTACAAAAAAAAAAAGATCACTTTTGATTTTAAAGGTTTTCACTTTGTGAACTATACAAAGGATATAGCCAAACCAGTGACCATAAAATATTGAAATTTCATAAAACATATAGAAGGGAGAAAGGAAAGAAAACAATGGCAGAAGGTTTCTGAAGAAAGAAAACCGCATGTTCAAGTAATATCATATCAATAATTGTGATGCCTTAAGCCACCAGATAATTACATAAATAAACCTGCATAGTTGCTTTCCGATAAAAATTAATATAATTAACCTAAGACTGTGAATTGCGCTACTGAGTCAGTCTCATGCAACTAGTATTACACTATCAACTTTCATAAAAGACATATCTCAGTTGGAGCTGGGGTTCAAATTTGTCGGACAACCAGTTATAATAGTATGTCTGCACAATCCCCTTTTCCCTTGCGCAGAGAAGATAAATAAGACGAGCTAGCATATGCAGAGTATCAGTGCAGACCACAAAATTGTTCCGGAAATCAGTCGTGTGTTACAATGCAGGCAACATTTAACAATACAGTCTCTACTTGACCGTCTAGTTTATTTCATTTCTCGACAAATCAAATACGGCTGATCTTTTCAATATGAAACAAAATATAAATCATGTATGACAGTATCAGAAGTAAGTTTCCCTCTAAAGATTAAATAACTCAAGATCACATTCGAGCCTAATCACTCACCTAATCGGAGTTCCAGGAGTGTAGAGCGGGTTCTTCACAACATACTCAACATACAAGTTGTAAATGTACTTCAAAGACTCCCGTAAATCGCCAGTCCTAGGATGAGTGATCAAGATAATCTGCACAATAAACCAAAACACTGTAAGATAACAATCCACATTTCGCAATCGGCTACCTAAAAACAAAATATTCAATTTCAAGTAAACACACTATAACAAATTACTCGAAACGAAACCTATCAAAAACTATGCTGGATCTAAAAGCCATTAGTGAATCGAAACGAAAAGCTTGACCTTGATACCAGAGGGACTCTCCATGAAGCTGAGCTTGTAAGTATTGGTCCGGAAGCTATGAAACGAGCAACCTTGACCGGTCAACTGAGGCACTCCTAGGTTCCCTTTCTCCACACTTCATTCACCAAAATCAAAATTAATTTCAGAAAAAAAAATTGAAAAAAATTGAGAGATGAAGATCAGTGATCGGATTTGGACATACGCGGTGGGGTCCATCTTGGCGGTGAGGGACTTGAGGGAGAAGAGGAGGCCGAACATGAGCTTGTGATCTTGCTGAGCGTTGAGAGTGTGGAGAGGACGGTTCCATTCTCGGTAGAGGAGGCAGATGCCGTTGCGGTTGAAGACGTACATCATGTGGCCGTTGTTTCCCGACGCCGTCGACGCCGGCAGCGACGGGCTTATCTCTGTTCCGCCGAAGAATTGCATCTCTCTCTCTCTCTCTCTCGCTCTTCTCCGTTTTCCAAATCTGAAAAGAGTGACTGAATTTTAGTTAGTTAAATAAAATAAAAAAATAAAAAGTGGGCTTCTTTTAGTACCAAAACGAGGGTGGGCTTTGGGGGCGTTGCGTAGTTATTTCATGAAAAAAAAATGTGGGCTTGTCTTGGTACCGAAACGTCTGGGAAGAAAAAGCGCGTTTTGGTTAAAGTGACGCATTTTCAGTACACCGTGTGTATTTACACATATATAGATACATGGTTTTCTTTAAGTATGAATTGTTATAAATGGTTAAGATTGCACCGTGTACTTAGACATGGTTGTCCCTAAAAAAAATTTGTGTGCTTACAGGCCGTACATAGTGCCTATTCGTTAAGAGTTCTTTACCAACCAACGCAAGTGGTTTAGTGATTCTTGTTTAGTTGGGTGTGTTTTTTGGTCTAGGTTTGAGTTCCAATGCTGTAAAAGTGGCCAGATACACAAGCCGATAGGTTAACTTACAGACATAAGAAACCTTTGAGGTACTTAACAATGTAAAAGAAGAAGGAAGTCTTCTTTACCATGTCTACATTTCGAATACTTGAATGCACCTACGGCCGTAGAACTGCTTGAATCAGCCTACATCTTCTACTGATTGCACTACAACTTTTCTAAAGAGGCAAAATCAGTTTTATTTAGGTTCATACATATTACAAGCACCAAGCACCAAGCACAATTCAAAGTCATAAATTTGGTTGAACTAGACCCTCACCCTGCCTTGACTTGGTTCCATGATTCAACCAGTTTAGCTAATGTAACCTTAGATGTCCCGCCTTCACTCAATGCAGCATTTGCGTCACTCTTCAAAGCCTCGATCCTCTTCCTGGTCGACTCCCCTTTTTCCGACTCCATCAACTCCCTAACTCGATTCTCCACCTCATATGCACCCACAAACCCGTTTTTTGACTCGTTCATCGGCAAAGCAATCTTTATTTCCTCCACCAACACAACCCTATTGATCCTCTGCTCTGCATAGAGTGGCCAAGCCACCATTGGTACCCCAGCACACACCGCCTCCAAAACCGAGTTCCATCCACAGTGACTCACAAATCCACCTACTGAATCATGATTCAACACATCCACTTGTGGCGCCCATGACTTCATCACAAGTCCCCTATCTTTCGTCCTCCCCAAAAAACCATCAGGAAGCAAATTATTCAAGTCAGGGTCAGCTTGGCCCGCAATGGCCACACTTTCATTACTAGACGGTGGATTACGGACCACCCACAAGAACCTTTGGCCACTCCTTTCTAGCCCCACAGCTATTTCCTCCAGCTGCTCCTTTGTAAACAATCCTAAGCTTCCAAAACAAAGGAACACCACACTTCCTCTTGGCTGTGAATCCAGCCACGTCAAACACTCATGCACATCATCAGCATCTTGACCTTTTCCGCCTCTCTCAGAAAAGATCAACGGCCCAATGGAGTAGATGGGCGGCATGGGAGTGTGGTCATCGTCAGCCAAGCATAGTCCATCTGATATTGCTCTGAGAGTTCTAGCTTCAAGTGATTCAAATGTGTTTATAATAATCCCAGCTGATTTGGGCAAGTAAGTTGCGTTCTCTAGGAAGCATTCATAAGCCGGGTCGTTGCGTTCAAGAAATGGTTTTGGCATATCAGAGGAATGTAGTGGTGGAACTCCTGGAATAGAGAGAAGGGTGTCAAGGTCTTTAATGCTCTTTTCAGTGTTTTTGTGTATAGTAGGAAGGTAAAGAAACGAAGCTAGAAACCCTGCACCAGAAGTTAAGTAAAAGTAACCGGGAATGTTCAGCTCAGTCGCAACCGAAAGTCCGAGGCCGCAGAAGAAGTCCATGATGAAAGCTTGGACAGTGAAGGTGTTGGAAATGGAAACGAGGGCTTGGTGGACGTGGGGGTTACTTTGGCGGAGAACTTCAAAGGTTAGGGTTTCATGGTTGCGTGAGGCGGAAGTTATAGAGGGAGGGATAGAGACAGTGGGGAGGCGGTGGAAAATGATGGAGGAGGTGGTGGCGGAGACGGAGGCGATGTATGGGGCGGTGGTGTCGGCTCGGTAAGGTGGGGTGGCAAGGAGGATGTGGATGCTAAGTGAAGGATGGCAAGTGAGTATGAGTTTGCCTAACTCGACCATAGAAACTAAGTGGCCTATAGGTGGTGATGGGTATAAAACTATAGCCTGATTGGAATCCATAGCTCTGGTCTGTATTGTTGGTGGTGATGAATTACACGACTCCTTTCTTTGAAGCATAGCCAGTATATATAAAATGGTTCATGGTAACTTTGATGAGTTGACCTGCAGTCTCCATCAGGGTAATTTCAGGTCGACCTGAAATTTCAAAACAGGAAATGAATGGTAGATTCGTGGTTAGTGCATGTTATTCTTGAAAACTATGGCAATTAATTGCAGGACCACGTTATAGTGAACATATATATAACAGGCAACCTTATCCCTCAAAGATTACAAAACCAAAAAATGATAACAGCAGCCAACTGAGACCCTTCTAGATTCTGTTTCTCCACACTTGGACCAAAAAGATTAGGATTTCCATTTTTCAAGACAAAAACACGAACGAATTGTCAAAGATCAAAGACCAAAAAATTGACAGCAGCAAAGGTGGCCGTGGACTCTCCCGGTTTGTTCTCCGGTGCCGTCGCCGCCGGCAACGGCAAGAGATTTGCTTGCATTTTCTCTCTTATGATCAGAAGATCGAACCCAAAGAAACAGCGAGTTCTATTAGAACAAAATTGGCATATAAGACAAAACTAGTTTTGGGTTGATGATGGATCATGATGCCCATTTTTGGGCTAAGCCTCAATAACGTTTTGGTTTCAAGCCCAGTCCTTGAAAGTCCTTGAAACTATTTGACCATTTGTTACATTGGTGTTGAAGCACCAAGCTGTAAATTCGGCCACAGGCGGGAGGTTCAATACAGTATGAGAACCTCCATATGTATTACAGGCAGAACTAAGCAAAACATAGAATCAGATCACCAAGAAATTCAGGAACGTAACACGGTAATATTAAACACTTGAAACTTGTTCCAGACGGGTTCGGTTTTAAGAGTACCGAGTACATGACAACACGAAAACAAAAACCAACCTAGTTGATCATTGGCAAAAAAGAATAGACACTAACTGAAAAAGATAAAACTACACAGCGTCCACCAAAACAAAAGGCACTCCAAATAGGTTACAGAATGTTTGTACCAAAAAAAAAAAAAGGTTACAGAATGTCCAACTTGAGCAGCAAGGGCTCAGTACTCCCATTTCTTCATCTCCATGCCATCAGGGGCACTTCCCTCAACCTTCTTGGTGCCCACTTCTTTCCAGTTTGTCGAAAGCACTGTCCCATTGGACTCCACCTGGTACAGTTTAAAAACAAATATTACAATGCAATTTTGTTGGTTTCAGATTTTCAAGGCAACCTTCAAGACATTACTAAAACTTTTACAAAGATATCAAACACTAGAAAGGAGTGGCTTACAAAAGATTTTCTCATGGCCCTTCTTGTGTCCTCATCAGCATCCTTGTATATTTCTTGGAAAAATTTGTTCAAAGCTGCATCACCATCAAGTTTCTCATCTTTTTCCTGGAATAAGATACATAGAATATTAACCCCAGTGAATTAGGTTAAGATACTAATGAGAATCAGCTGGGTTAAAAAGCAAACCTCCTTCTTCACTTGGGCTTCGAGCTTGTCCCAATCTACTCGTTTTGGTTTGGAGGATGGGTAAGACGGCCTTTGCGCTGCTCCAATAACTGTGAGCAGTTACATCTGATTAGTACCATACAAACTGGAACCAATAATGGATGGACCACAATAAACATGACCACTGGTTATAGGAATATTAATGTACCTGCGGCATTAACCTTTACAGGAACAAGGTTATCCTTCCTAAACTCGAGAGATGTCCAATGTATAGGTTCAAGTTTGGCCAGGCGAATTTCAACTTTGGTAGACAAAACATCAAATCTGCACTTTTCACGAATTATCTGTTTCCGAAAAAGACAAGAAGAAAATCTCTCATCACACAGTGTAAAGCATGAAAATGATATGCCTTCCCTAATGCAATACAAACCTAGAAAATGGCTCAAGGGAATTACAAGTACTTACGCTAGATTAAAGGCAAAGGATACTGTGTGACACTCATTCATATATAAAACGAACTGGAAAGGATACTCTAAAGAATTGTCTATATATACATGACATCATTAACAAAGAAGATTCCTCAGCACCATAAATAGATGCAATACCTTCCCAAACAGGCGAGGCTGAAAATGATATGGATCCTCCCCAGGAACATCAATGCTGACACTTAACTGCAAACAGCCAACAAAAGTAAATCATGTCGGCATAAAGCTTGTAAAAAGAGACCCAAAGAAAAAAATGTATATTTCACGCATAAGATGTTCAGAAAATAATGGGTAAGAGCATACAATTTGTTCACCAAAGTCAACAGCAACATCTTTGGCTGGTATACCCTTTGCAAATATAGTCACAACCACTTCTTCAGGCCTCTGGTAGAATTCATGCCTGAAATACAAACCATGAATCTGAGTGACCAGGGATCTTCTCTAACTAAATTCTGAACATCATAATGCACAATCTAGAACAACCTATAAAACAAGATTCGGATGCAGGATACAGAAAGTGCCAACAGAATAATTGTATGCTCCTTGAAAACTAAAATATATGCAACATGAACTAGTTGGTGAACACTGACCTGTATTTTGGTTTGACAGGTGCTACTGTCACCTCATCAGATGGAGGGTTCACTGGGTGAATATCTTTTGCGGATGTAACACTCTCTGTAGTGGTCGTTTCCATTGGTTGCTTCGGTAGCTCGCGATTTTCCTCTGATCAGACATGAAACATTACTCAATAAGACAAACGGAATGTAACCAACATGTCAAAGAGTTACTTCCTACATTACCATTACCAAACTAACATACCGGAACTAACTATCTTATAGCAAAACTATCGTAGCAAACAAACCACTGACCTGCAATGAGTTCATCACACTCTTTTATCAGTTTAGCAAATCTAGATTCCCCCGGTGCCAAAGAAGCCCCAAGTTCCAACGCCGCCTTTGCAGTCTGGTATTCCTCAAGCCTCATGCAGGCAATTCTTGTAACACAAACAAAACGAGAAAAACATCACTAATCAAAGAAACAGCACTAGTCAGCAGCACCACATTGAAAAACGTCATGTATCAAGTTCAGAAAATTTCTCGCAAACTTGCGGTACTTAATTTCGATATCCATGTAAAATGCTGAGCAGGACTTAACATCTAACACAATTTCGATGCCGCAACACAATCAAACACATAATCAACTCAATACGATCCTTCTTCAGACGTTTATACTCAACAGTTACAAGCAATTAATCAGAACTAAAGTCCAAACAATCTCGAAAACTTCAAACGAATCAGCATTATAAATAGCAACAAATCACTACAATCATAAGCCTGCGTCGCACAGAGTACTCACCCCTTGCGCAAGTAGGCCTTGTACAAAGACGCGTCCAACTCAATCGCCTTGTTCGCATCCGCAACCGCCTCTGAAACGAAAACCACAATCAGGTTTACACACAACGCAAATTCAATTCTAGGTCTCAGAAAAACGAAACAGCGACGAAGAAGCGTCGGGAAATTGCGAGAGAGAGAGAGAGGTTGTTTACCGGTGAGATTGTTGGATTTGATGTTGGCCTGAGCGCGGTCGGAGTAGAGCTCGGAGTTCTTGGGGTCGAGGGCGATGGCCTGGGTGTAGAGGTCAACGGCGAGCTCGAAGTGGTCGTCGATGAAGGCCTCCTTGGCCTGCTTCTCGAGATCGGAAGCCATGGAAGACTTTGGGAGAAGAAGAAGAAGAAGGGTCTAGAAAGTAAACAGAGAGAGAGAGAGAGAGAGAGAGAGAGAGAGAGAGAGGAGAGAAACTGATTGACTTGTGGGTGTGGCAATACAGAGTAATTATATTCGATTTTTCAGGGGAAGACTGATAAATCTCTTCGAATTTTCGCTAATTTGGGCTTTTATATTGGGCTGGTTTCTGATATTACATTGGGCCCATCGATGCAAGTGAGCAGAATTAGCTAGCTGGTCCGCAGCGAAGTTGGCTTCTCTATAGATATGGCGAGAATCGATGAAGTCACAGTGTTGTGTTAAGGCATGATTGCATGAATATTAGAAACCAGAGTTTTGACTATCCACTACACGGTCGATCTTCCGGCTAATAATGTTTAGAATCACCCTCGACAATCACATGTTTGAAATGATTCAAACAAGCTGTGTGGAGTCCTTCCCTGAGCGTTGTAGCTTCGGCTGCCAAGACACCAGCTCCTCCGGTATACTTATTTGCCGAAACATTGGGGTTTTCATGGTATATTATTACTCAATGCGACATATGTCATGGTACATTGCTCAATGATGTGCCATTTTAGTACTCTAAGGTGGCGTTTGTTACACCGGATTAACAGGGATTGGACTAGCTTAGCTAAGAAAATAAGTCTTGTCCTGTGTTTGGTGGGACTCGGGACTCATTTAAATGAGCATACATAGTGGCCGTGTCCCCTTCTGACCTTCTTACGGAGCGGCCCTAAAAATGGGCGGACTCTCTAACGCTTCATTGTTCCTCGTTGCTCATCCGTTCTTCTGCTCCAACTAGCTTGACTGCTCCTGCCCATGTGCAATTTGCTCTCTTCCTCCTTTCTCATTCTCTCTTGAGGGTGTCTGGGCAGCTTGATTGAACCAAGAAGGGGTTCGGTCGCAAACCCAACAATGGCAGTGGTGTTGTTCATGGATTTGGGTTGAAGAAACGAGGTTTTGGGAAGAACCCAGATGAGGAAAAGGGATCACAAGATGTGGGTGATGGTGGATTTGTGGAGAGGAAGGATCTTGGGGTTGGGTTGGGTTGGGTGAAAATGGTGCGGTGAAAAAAAGGCAGAGTGTTTGACGAAATGACTGATCTACAGTGGGTGCATTCCAGTGATGTTGACGGCGGTGGAGAAGGTTGAGGATCATCAAGCTGAGCAAGGAAAGAATAGGTTCAGGTACAGCTACTGCTCGATTAGTTATTTAACAAATCTGCTTCTTCACATCAATATTCAGCTAAATTCTCCAATGATGATTATTACATGAGAATTCTCACAGCTGCACAATCTTCTCCTTTGAGAGTTCTTTGCTTTTGCTGTTGTATATTTCTGAAAAAAAAAAAACAAAAACAAAAAAAAGCTTGTTCATATATGAG
The DNA here is from genome assembly GCA_009720345.1 of Fragaria iinumae. Taxonomy (NCBI): domain Eukaryota; kingdom Viridiplantae; phylum Streptophyta; class Magnoliopsida; order Rosales; family Rosaceae; genus Fragaria; species Fragaria iinumae. The sequence continues at coordinate 25,233,538 of CM019123.1, read as the reverse complement.
AAAATTTTGAACAAAATTACACTCAATTAAGATTGATATGGGTAAAGATTTAGTTTTGGTTTTGATGTTGTTAGCTTTAGTTATATTCAAGATTTCTTCATATATGAGAAGATTTTGAATAATAATTTGGCTTTTTTGTTTTCTCCAGTGTTAAGATCTGGCTTTAGCTTTGATGTTGTTAGTCCTCATGCACTCTCACCAGCACCAAACATGGGTCAAGGTTTACAATAGAATAAGCCAAGTTACAATAGTCCAGGACTAGGAAAGAAATTAAGCAGGGCTAAGACCAAACGTGCAGTAATGCTATTCTCTATTAGGGTATATAAGTCTAATACAACTAGATAATGTCTTTATCATGCTTCATTGCTTTGGGGAGAAACTTAACCTTCGGAGGAAGGCAAGCTCTTTATCCTTTTCTTCGATACTTCTATGATTCTACTTTGATTTAACAAAAGTTAAGTGAGCGATTATGAAAATGCCCCAAGAACAATAATTAAGAACATCTATATAGAGATAGGAAGATAGAGATAGCTGGATTCCCATGCAGCTCCCACATACTATTTGCACGGCATCTATAATTCTATAAATTTCAATGAACTTATGAACATGTATGAAAATGATCGCACATGTATAGGAATGCCCTAGGAAAATAATGCAGATTTGTCAATATATAATTGTATTTATGCATGTGTTCCCAGTTGACTAGAATCTAAGGAGCATATGAGTGGTGCATCAATCCCGGTGGGGGAAGTTTTGATCCTGACAGTTGTGTTCATCTGGTCAGTAATTGATTAAAAGATTTATGGTCAATCACCGTTTGATGTAAATCTAGAGGTAGAGAAAATTATTTTTAAGTTGAGTTGTTTTGTTTTCAACCCTTGGATATAAATTCAACAGTGACTGGTCATGAATCTATTGATCAATTACTAATTAGGTGAACACTACTGTTACGATCGATCATCATAGTATTTGGGTTTTCAGTGGACAGTTCGGCCCAAACAGAACAGAACCAAAGCCCAAATACCTCCTCTCTTCTTCGTTATTATATACACGAATCGATCGATATCAGTCTCAACCATCAAAACCTAGTCAATATGGCTGCAGAGACCGTAGCCAACATCGAAGAGATCCTCACAGAGATCCTCGTGCGCGTGCCAGCAGAAATTCTAATCCGCTTCAAACGTGTTTCTAAGTATTGGCTCTCTGATCACCAGCCCTAGCTTCCGCGACTCCCACGCTAACTATGTCCACAATAAAACCCTCTATATATATCTGTACTTTCGAGGAACATTATAACACACACGACAATCCATACCGCCAGTTCAATCGATACCGTGTTCAGGCAATCAAATTGAGCGACTTGCTCCCTCTTTCCGATACGGCCGCTACACCGATCATCATATATTCTTCCAAATCTGAATCCAGCTCCAAGAGCAATGTGCCACGTAAAGTTGCTTTTATTGGCGGCGATGATGACTATTCAGTTCCCTACGGTATGGGGTTTACTGCGTTCGGCTCTCGACTTGTTCTCGCCGGCGGCTGGTTTTCCGATCCTAAATGTCGCTACGCTTCTAAACCATCTTACGTGTTAGAGATTGATCCAGAGGCCAGGTTTGTCAGCTCTATGATTCCGGACATGAAAGTAGACGAGCTTTCTCGTCCTTATTGTATGCAGGAGATCGATGGTAAACTATACTTTCTCTCTAGAGCAACATTTGCGGTATTTGATCCCAAAACCAAGGTATGGGCTCCTCTTCCGCGTCTTCCAATGCGGAATCGTTCTTTCCACTCTTGTTCAGTTTTGGGCAGCAAAATCTTTGTCACTCTCAGAGACGAGGGGATTCCCGGCGGCATTACGTTCATCTTTGACGTGGCTTCCCCTCGTAGATCATGGACTAGTCTTGAACCATTGTTGGAATTTTATCGTACTGACAAGTACTACTACCCCGAGGTTTTAGTTGTGGACTTGGATGATGATGACTTTGAGAAGCTAATGTTTACTTACTCTGATAGGAATGGGAAAATACTAGTCTACCACACCCTGCTGTCAAATAATGGTGAACCTAATAAGATTGAACTTGCATCTTCGATAGAATTGCCCGAGTTGCCTAGTTTGTCTCAGTGTTGGGTAATATCATACTGTCGTTGCCATCTTGTTGATCGAAAAGTTTGCTTCTCATTCTTGTATTGGAATAGGCGGAATAATGTCGACGGATCTGTTCTTGTTTTGACTCTCGAATATGCCCGTTTGAAATCTGGTGCCAGTAGTCCTCCTGACATTAGTAGCAGCAGCACTAGTGATCCAAGTTTTCTTGGTGGATCATTCTCTGTAAAAACGTTGGGTCATCACCTGTTCGAATACAACTTCGGGGAGGAATCTCCTTATCTTATATGGGTACGTCTTGGTGGTTGTCTTGTGCTGTAACTCCATCAATTGGTAAAGCCTTTTTGTTACTTAGATATATAGGCATATGGTGGTGTGGACTGTGCTTCATACTGTTGAATTTGAGGTTATGATTGATGAAAACGAACTCGCTCTGTAATTTTAACTAAATCATAGTAGATAAAAGATGTCTCATGCATCTGCTTTGAATAAATGTGCATCTCTTTACTTCTTTCAAACTAGCCTTTTGCTGTCAATAATGGATGTTATTTGACTTCATTTCTTTGTTATACTAGGATTATGTACTAATGTTTAATCACTGTAGGTAAAAGAATTCATTTAACATCAAGTTCTCAAAAAAAAAAAATTAAAAAAAATAAAATCATTGAATATCTGTTCATATATAGTTAAGTTTCATAGCATAACCAAAATGAAAACGCTATTAAAAAAAATGAAAACGATATTGTGTTATAGTAAACCAGAATTAATAGTGCAGAAAGAGCAGCATATATATCATTACTCTGGCATGCTATCCTTTATTCACTAAAAGAAGAAGGTGCTTGTTTCTTGTGAATTAAGTAAATAACTACGTATATACACCATTTAGTTTACAAAATCTAATACGAGAACAAGCTCACAAGTCACAACATTCTGGTAACTTTCAATTTGGCAACTTCTTCCATGTCCATCTCCAACATAGATGCAACATAAACCAGCACATTGCGAACATTTGCCAGAATGAATGGTTCACTGAAGCATCATCTTCAACCGGCTGCAGAGGCTCATGGTTACTCATAATCAAAGCAATTTGCCACTGAAATTATATTCCTAACGGGAACTGGAAACAAAGCTACAGTAAACAAATTTGAAATACGATTCTTTATTAAGTGCCTTGGTGTGCAAATGTAGAGAGTAGAGTGGTGTAATGTGAATTTAGGGATAATACAATGCAAGTATAATTCATGTACCACCAAAGAAATAAAAGCAAGGGATTCAGTTAGCGAACTATATGACCAAACCAGGATTGAGTTAATTGTCAGTTTAAAAGAAACCCGGATAATACAAAATAGGTCCACTGAACACCAAGTGTAGATTATTAATACTTCAAGCCTCTCCCATAATGTAAATCTACAAACAGCATGTGATAAAAGAGACGCAGGAGAGTTCCGAGAGAAAGATAAAGGTTCAAAATGGAATCTAAGGTTCCTCGAAAGACAAACAAGCAGACCCTTAGGCCTTTGATTCAGAATCAATAGAGGTAGGTTTAGCCTCATCCAACTTTGTTTGGTCTGAACTAATACCCTGCAGCGTTTTGTAGAACTCCTCAGGAAGAGGACCAGGTCGGTGAATAGGCACGTGTTTTGGAACTGGAGCATCATTCTCAATCACCTCACACTCGTAATCATCCGGCACACCCCATGGATCCCACTCTGCAATACAACACAATAAGCAATGCAAACCATTATAAACAATCCATCCCTTTTCATATATTCAAGGAAATAAAGAGCTCGTAATAGCATTAGGACTTAAAGGAAAGAATCTTAATAATACAATTGTACTTTGACAAACAATAACTATATCGTTTGTCTCAACGCACACTTCATCACAGACCAAAGAATGAAAAAGAAGACCAACAAAAACAAAAAGCCCTGTGTAAGAAGGAAGGATGAGAAATATACATTTCGACAACAGAAGACTCAAACATTATTGAAAGGAACAATTGCAATGGCTAGTTAACATCATACTTTCACACATACTAAGATTCCTAATCTGGTCAGAGTTGAATTGCATTCATATCAAGAAAATAGCATTTCCTTAGCATCCCTTCCACTTCCACTTCCGCTTAATGGTGATTGGATAGTTAAAGAAGTGCTATTGCAGGAACAGGGGGCATGCCTGGCATAAAATTACTTTTGGAATAGAAGCCATCAGAAGATATACGGATGAGCTCGATACAAATGATTGGCACAACAGGCACTAACTATATAACTATATATAATGAACCAACTCTTATTTTGAGTGACAAACTTAGCATTCTCAAGTAGTAATTACTATTGCATCCGCTGGCAAATCATAATTCTGATCAAAGCTGACAGTAACATCACATTGCAGCTATAGAAGCAAAAACCAAATGTCAAGACAGAATTAAAGTCAACCTGACGAAAAGAATTGCAAACCAACCTGACGGCTCAACACATGTATATGAATGCCTAAGAAACAAGAGACTCATATCATCAAAAACACAAAAATTGTACAGAAATTCTTTAAGTAAACAACAACTTAACACTTTGAAGTGAAATTTTGGCAACATATCTTTAAAACTAACAACTCCAATTAAAACTCGGCAACCAATAGAATTTTATAATTTTTAGTTCTTTACACACTTTTCCTTCACAAGATGAGCCTAGAAAAGTGAAAAAGAACTCAATAGCCATCACAAAACTTGTAATGCCGGACATAATTGTCGAAAACTTCACCTCAATTGCAATTTACAATCACTAATTCCACTCAACTAAGCAAAGCACAAACAGTCCAAACCAGAGAAACACACACAATCTATACATTATAAACAATTCTCAACACTCCGATTTCGAAACAAACACATTCCAATCCGAATTTAAACAGAATCCGATCAAAAAACTAAACTCACCGATCATCTTTCCGATGAGCGTGAGCTCGTCACGCGCCTCCTCGATGAGCTCCTCGACCTGGCCGCAACCGAGCCTCTTCTCGATGGCCTCCCAGTCCTCCTCTTCACGGCAGACCTGGAGGCGCTGCCGAGTGAAGCTCTCGACGGCTTTGCGGTAGCCTTCGTCCTCCGGCACGGCCTGGATCTCCTTTAGGGTTTTGGAGTAGAGCTCGATGAGGACCTCCCTCGCGTTGGGGACCACGTCCAGACCTACGATCCCCGTCGTCTGCTTCACGCGGGCCATCAGCGGCCGTGCGATTGCTCGGAGGAACATTTTTCCCGGTCAGATTTGTGTTTCTCACGGCGAAGCTCCGATGGTTCTCTCTCTTTCTCTCTGAGATTCACTCACTGTGAAGGAAATGAAATTCCAAAGAAGCCGAGGAGATTACCAAGGTGAAATCTGAAACGGGCTTTAGAATTTTGGGCCTACGCATTAGGTGGTCCGCAGGGACAAGGCCATAAGACCATAAATCATGACTTTTGGGCCCATTTACCTCATCGTCTTCTTAAATATGAATAAACCCTAATTTGCTATATTGTTGCGCATTCTCTTTACACCCACCCAGCCATAAACCTCAACCATAAACCCTAGTCGATCAGTATTGAAGAAGCAAGTAAAGAAAAATATCGGAAACCCTAGTAAAGAAGTGAGATCGTCATCCCTATCTATCATACACGACTAGATCGGTCTCAACCATAAACCCTAGTCGGTCAATATGAAGAACCGTGATTCCTCATCACCAGCAGAAACAGTCGCCAACATCGAAGAGCTCCTCAAAGAGATCCTCTTGCGCGTGCCAGAAGGAACCCTAACCCGCTTCAAACGTGTCTCCAAGCATTGGCTCTCTCTCATTTCCAGTCCTAGCTTCCGCAACTCCCACGCTAAGCGTGTCCGCAACAAAACCATGTATATCTGTACTTCAGAGACTCACGATCACCAGTTACATCGATACGGCAATCAAAGTGAGTAACTTGTTCTCCTTTTCTGATACCGCTACACCGATCACCGTATATTCTTCCAAATCTAAATCCAAGTCCAAGAGCAATGTGCTACGAGAAGTTGCTTTTGTAGATGACAACGACGATTTAGTTCCCGCATGTATGGGGTTTGGTGTCTTTGGCTCTCGAATTGTTCTGGTCGGCGGCTGGTTTGAGGGTCCTAAGTTTCGCTACGCCTCTAAACCATCCTACGTTTTGGATACTAGTGTTTCAGAGCGTTATGTGTTGTCGTTCAACATCATGAAGCTTGTGGTCTTGCTCAATCGATCATATGCTAAATAAGCACCATTATCGTTCATCAATGATGGAAATTCTTGTATGCACGACGTGTATTTACATGACGCAATTTTAACCGTTCATAACAATTTATATGTTTTACCACCATGTTTCTATATTATATCCTCTAATCCTGATCATCCATGTATGTATCTAAAGATACACGTTGTGTACTAAAGATGTTTTATGTGAATGATCCCGTTAATGGACATTGGACCTAAGTTATTTTCCAGGCCACAGCCTTTCCCGCCATTGCCCGCAATAGAGACCAATACTTATGTTAAGTAACCCAATTTAAAACAAAATTAGGCAACTACATCTCCCGTCTATCTTAAATTAGTTATGAACTTTGTTTACCTAAATGTTGTCCCTTTAGTACACGATGTACTACAGCAGACGTCGCCCTCTTCCGTATAATTAAACCCACCAACTTGTTTCACCATTTAAAACCTAGTATTTTTTCTGGACCTACCCTTGTGGATGATATAGGATGCCCCCAATAGCTATATAATTTCCTTTTTATAGATACTTATTTAATATATATTATCTTTATCAGGTAAAAAACAAAAAACCCTGAAATAAAATAGATTTGACTAACTCTAATTATATATATATATATATACATACAAATATTTGACCCAAGAAAGGGAGCCAACCCCAGTTGTATTGGTCTCTGGTGATAAAAGCGACTGAACCGGAGCGGGTCACGGTCTGACAGAAAAAATTAAACCTTTAATTTACCAAGTTGGATTATACGATTATTAGGAAAAAATTTAGAAAATGTTTTATGTTACTGGCTGCTGATGTGGGATTGTCAAAACGTTGACCGGAATTGAGCATCACCCTCTTAGATTCTCTTTTAACCACCGTTTAGGTAAAAACGAAATTTATACCGCAGTAAATGGATATGTATGAGAGGAATTGTTCAATGATTATGTCATAGATGCCTCGTGGATGTTGGTGATGGAGGAACTGTTCCTCATGATGACAGCAATGGTGATGGTAAGAATTATATGTAAGTGTAAAACTCTGACTATCTATCTCGTGATTCATGCTTGATATCCATGAGATCATGATCACATGATGATGAGAATGTGAATGAAAATAAAGAAACTTTTAAAAGTAATGTTATACATGTAAACTTTTAAAGAGTAATGTTATACATGAAAATATCTAATTAACAGCTCTATCTAAGATAGACTAAGAGCAAGTCCAACAGCTTCCTTATATTTTCTAAATAATAGTGAAGCAAAACTCAAAATCTCTAAAAATTTAGTATACCAAATCCAACAGTTTCCCTATTTTAAAGATTCAAATATTTATTACAACAACAATCTTCATTTATTACAATATAATAATAAGTATAAAAATTTCAAAGTTTATTTTTTAGAATAAATTATGTTTTCTTTCTTATCTTTGAGCCTTGAAGAATGTGCAACATTCAATTCTTCTTTCCCTAAATATTTTTAGAGAATCTGTAAATATAGGGAAGCAAAGCTTCTCTTTCATTTTTTTCCCTATTTTAGAGAATGAGATATGGAAGCTGTTGGAGTGGAAAATGACCCCATATTCTCCAAAATAGAGAAAATCAAAGAATTTAAGGAATCTGTTGGACTTGCTCTAACAAAAGTAGGGTGATCATTAAATATATAGCAATTTATTATGTAAATAAAAATATGACGTACAAAAATTGAGAGTTAAATTGAATAAGAACATATAATCATATGTGATGTTTATATGTCTGGATAAGTATATGTCTAGTGATACTTGACGGAGTGATTTTACGTAAATGTTTACTTTAATCTTTTTTCTTTTACTTTTTATGTTCACAAGAAGCTATAATAAACATTATCAAACCACACTATGAAAAGCATTATATATGCTCGTCCAAATAAAGCAGTACAATGATATATAATTAAGGAAAAACCTTGTGATTTTTTCTTTTTTAGGGAAGAATCGAAAAGAGAAGCTAAATTAACATGGAACTCTTTCTCATTATGGTTGGAGTATTGGACAGGGAAGAGCTAGAGACGCCTCCCTGCTTTCTATACAATCTTAGCATTAAGCCTAGTATCCAACCCCTCTCTCTCTCTCTCTCTCTCTCTCTCTCTCTCTAACACAACCTACTTACACTAACAGCTAAGCACAATTAAAGAAAGTAACTCATAAACCTATGTATACCCCCAATTAACCTGTCGGTTAGCTTATTAATCACCTAGCAGCCACCGCTGACGGTGGCTCCGGCAGAGGAGGAGCAACCAGCCCCCCAAGAAGAGCCCAAATTCGACTGCTTAGTCGAAAAGCCATCACTAGAAGCTCCAGCAGCAAAAGACCCCAGAGTGCTACCTCCAGAACCAGTTCTACCTAATTGCTTCATCCCCAAGAATATGTCCTCCGTCGACGAGACCACAAACTCCTCATCCTCCTCGTCTTCTTCGATTTCCTCATCCTCGGCTTCCTCGCTAGCTTTGTCCCCATCGCCGGAGTTGTTATTGGCAGCTCCTTGTTCATCATCATGATCATCACCACCACCTTGAGCAGCTGGCAACAATTGAACCGGGGGAGACGACTCGGGTAATTTTGAAGTAGTCGTGAATGCCGCCTTGCTCCTGGTGCTTCCGGCGAGAGAGTTGCGGTGAGTCGGGCGAGGATGCGTGTGGTCTCCGCAGTATGTGACCACAAACATGTTAGGGTCCTCGTTGCTTCGCTCCACTTGCTTTCTTGCTGAGCAACCCTTTGAGCTGCTGCAGCGGTAGTAGTTCCTGCATACAACAATCGCTAGCTGCTTGTTTCCGAGAGAGAAACTCGCTAAGAAAAAATTAACCAAATAGGGAGACAATGGAAAACGTACCTCGGATGTGGAGAGCCTTTGATAGGTTTCTGACCATATTTCCGCCACGCCCACAAATCCGATGACGAGAGATTCTCCGCTGTCAAATGGCACACCATCTTCTTCACCGGGCTCTTCCTATCAATCAAACGATGAATTTTCCATTAGAAGAACCCGAAATGAGAAACAAATGAATTGAAAAATATGTACCTCTTCCTTGGTCGGATGAGGTGCGGTGGAACTTGCATGGTTGGCATGGAAGGACCAACAAAAGCGACCGGCTTCAGCATCGGAATCACCTCTTCCGGATTCTCAGACTTTTCGAGCTTGGGCTGTTTTAGCAGATGTTGTTCAGGGAATCTCCCTATGCCCGAAACGGGTGTAAATCCGGGGTTGAAATGAGGGCTCTTGGTGTTGGCAGGCAGAAAATTATTCTGCTCTTGTTGTTGGCCACTACTAGTAGGTCCTCCTCCAAAGTTAGAGATAAAGGAAGTAGGGGAATTTGGAATAATAGAACCAGCAGGAGCATAATTACTAGTAGCAGTGGTGGTGGTGGTGTTATCAACGGTGGGGCTTGGGAGAAAGGGTTGGTAAAACTCCTCCAAGCCATGGAAAGCATTAACGGCACTGGACTCGAGATTGGAAAACCCGGCTGGTGGGATATGAGTCTCCACCACCTCCTCGCGATTCACCCAATCCCACATCCACGACCGCTCAAAGCCGTCGTGGTGAACCGGATTGGGTGTTGTTGAGGTGGTGGAGGCTTTGACGGTGGTGACAGTTTTACAGCTGCGCACCACCGCGTAAAGATCCCAATCATCGTCTTCCATTGATTTCAGAGCCCAACTGAAACCGGCTCTGTGTTTGGTGGTACTATTCAGGGTGGTTGTGGGAGCAGAGAACGACGGCGCTGACTTTTTTCAGTGATATCTACGGGGAGAGAGAGAGAGGAGACATAGACATAGTCACATAGACATGGAAGATAGATTGTGTGTTAGCTTAGTGAGAAGAAATGGTGGAGCACTGACTTGGTAAATTGTTTAATTATTTATACTGCAAAATTGAAAATATTATCAGAAAAAGGGGAAGAAAAAGAGTGGTTTTCGGGGGGTCATGGATTTCTCAAAGAGCCACTTTTGCTTAGACTTTTTGAGAAATGTCAAAGGGGGACCCGAGCAAGGTGGCAAGCCCAAAGGACAATTGGCAACCCTGTGCTTGTACAGTGGTAATCCCACTCGCTAAAATTGTAGTCGCGGAAGTACTCGCGATATGATTTGTCCTTGACGGGGAATCGTCCAGGCTTGGCATGTGAGAAGCACATGCTGTGCGAGCATGTCGTACAATTGTCCTTCGTTCCGGTTTCTCGAGCGGTGGAAAAACGACGAGGTGTGTGTGCGCGTGGGGAGCGGTTTTTGCTTTTCACGTCGTGGCCAGATTTTGTTTACCTACCTTTAACGAGTACGGTGGTTTTGAGTTTGTGTGCACTCCGGGAAGAGAAGAGGAAGGTTCCAGAACTGAGGTTTGGGGAAGGTAAAACTGTAAAAGATAGATACTTGTGTGATTAAGCACATTTTTTTTTTTGAGGGGAAAATGGAGTCAAGCTCTCTTGATTAAAATCATACGACCGTACTAGGTCAAGCTAGGAGAGTTTCTGAGGACAAACTCCATGTTACAATACGATGCGCATAATAAAATATGTCTGCAAATCCAAATAAAACTATTAAAACAAACTACTCAAAAGACTAATGTTCAAATGAACTTATTAAAGCCTAGAAAACATGTAACCTACTTCACTCAACCATTATATCCCAGCTTCATGCATCGAGGCCTAAGACCATTTCGGTGTACAAAGGAGAGTATGCTCTACAATCAAGTGAAGCATGGATCTATCCCAGCAAGGGCTCGGGACTACTTGCCACCGGTTTCTTCATTAGAAAGAGGCTCTTGTATGATAGAGTCTGCTTTGGAGCTCGACGACTCACCAGTAAATAGTTGCTTCTTGTTCTTACTTCCTCGAGGCCTGCCTCTCTTCTTCTGTGATTTCCTTGTCTTCTTGATCCCTAACTCCCCACTCACAGCCATGGAGAAACCAAGATCTTCCAGGTTTAGGTCTAGAGGCACCATAGCCAACGAGTGCTTCAATCTCTTCCCACCCTCAGTTTCATCTTCCTCTCGAATATGGATAACGCCAGTAACCTTAGCTAGGGAGGCAAACGAGGCCACTTCCCTTCTCAGAAACCGACCTCTTCTCTCTAAACAGTGCCAGAAAATTCGGCACCACTAGGGCAGCCTGTGTGTTTGCCCTAAAAACTATGGGAGGAGTCGCCGGTGCTGCAGCTGGACCAAGCGGAGCTCCGGTCCCTTCTTCAGCATCTTGGGCGTTAGGGCAGGGTATTCCACCATGGTTCAACATCATGCAATCCCTGCATAGACCAACAAGCCTTTCATACCTATACTGCACTCTGATCACGGCCTTCGGTGTCCTTCCTCACTGGGCTGTTTAGAGGAAGCGTGACGCCCACCCGAGTAGATCCCCTCCTCAGTCCCGCCTGGTTGACATTGAGAACAAGTCCGATGGTCTCCCCTACCAGCCAGAGTGTGGCCTCTGTCGTGAGTGTCGCCGGTAGATCACAGATCTCCACTCAAATCCAAAAGAAATCGAGCGGTACCACCATGATATCAGAGAAGCCAATCATTCCAAAGGCCTCCTTCCTTCACCCGGTCAAGATCACGTTGATTGTTGAAAGTGAACAAAAAGCGATCCCCACGCTGCTGCACCTCCACCGGCACAGATAGTCTCCACATCACTTGGATGTCACTTCGAAAGGAATTGAATTGCACCGCACGAGCGGAGTTCAGTTTACCCACCAGATAAAACCTTGGAGCAACGAAACCCGTTCCCGGACTTTTTAGGTTTCCGAGATCCACATGTTCGTCCTCTTGACGAAGAGAGAGCTTTGAGATCAAGCGAGCGGTCATGGATGCCATTGCCGCACCTCCTCCGAGAACCTTAGCCGCTGCCATGCTGAGATCATACCGCACAACTTGTTATCTCTCACCACAACGCTAACCCTAGCCGACCTAGAGAAAAGGAGAAAACGAGAGAAAAGTCGCGGTATTCTGGTGTGATTAAGCACATTGTTTCTAACAAAATGTGATTAATTCGGTGAACCCAACCTAAATTGGCTCACTAAGTTGTGGTCCTAAATGTAGTAATCTAGCTTGTAGAAGCTAGAAGACTATGGTGAATTTTCTTTTTTCAAAGGGCAAATGGATGGTGAATTTTGTTACTATAAGAAATACGTGTATTTTAGATATGAAAATTATAGATGGACATGCATATATTTGTTCGTTAAGAGTACGAACGAACGGACGGTTATTTCATGGAACGTGTATCCATCATTCTTGTTAAGAGTATGGATGTAAATCAATGTAATGATTGATGGTCGAGATAACGTATACTGCTTGCTCTGATACGCTGATGTCCAAATGTTTATGAACCGCCAACAATGATATATGGTCAAAATAGTACACGTACGTATGTCGGTGTTTTTGTCATTATCGTATATTGTAGTAAACTTTAACGTTGAAATGGTTGATTCAGGCGTTACTATTTATTATAACGGACCTCAAATCCCATAAACGACTACTAGTCAACGCATACGTACACAATACATCACAACACATCAAATTACATATCGAACTCTAAAATTCTTAAAAGCGGTTCAACCTTTAATGAAAACCGAACGAAGTTGCATTGATATGAGGTGATATGTTTCTATCTTATTCACAGAGAAAGTAGAAATTAAATAAAACAACATAGTCGGTTTGTAGAGTAGTCAAGTGAGATTATTGGCCATTTGAACTCTCGAACACAACCATATATATACACCGATCACTTGATTAGTTGAAAATGACAAAATCAATAATTAGACACTGAAATTTAGAGTACTTCTTTAGAATTCCAAAGATACAAAAATGGTACAAATAACTTAGAACAAACTATTGTGAAATGCATTGCTTTACATATAGATGTATCATTTGTGTGTGTGATTATGTTAAATACAGTCTAATGTTGTTAGTTAATCTATAACATTACTAAAAGAAAACTCTAGAAACAGCTCAGTAAAAACAGAAAGGTAAAACTTCATTTTGGGACAAAAAACAAAGATGCCAGGTTGATGGATAAGAACTCACAAGTCACAATCAAAAGACACTTGTGCGCTAGTGAGAATGGAAGAGAACCCAACTTAGGTAGGAAGCAGCAGCAGAACGAATCTAAAACGGATTTAATAAATCACAATTTTCCTCTCCAAAAAGAAAACAAGACAAAACCAAAATCGTGAAAAAGCAAAAAAGAAGCTTTGCATGTACATGCAGAGGCCCGCAAGAGGGGAAACTTTTTTGGCACGCTACGCTCGGAGGGCTCAGACAAGCGAATCACAGCCGTTTAATTACGCCCACCAACCATCCTCTCTGTTCCGTTACAACCGTTCAGATGAAGGCGGTGATGTAACGATTTTCTTTTTCTTTTGCTTTTTTCTGTTTTTCTGGTGGATTTATAAATGAAAAGGAAAAAGTTTAATGACTGAAGAATTTGGATTACATATTAAGTGCCTTCTGATTTTGGTGAAAGAGGCTGGATTACACTCGTAAGTTATTTTGTTGAGCCAACGAACATTTCTTCAATGGTCAAACACTTTGATAAGCAATGAGTTCTCTTATTTAGAATCTATTTATACAGAAAATAATTTCATGATACAATGTTTAGATACACACAAAGCATGCCACTATATCTTAACACAGCGCTATCCCTTTGTGCCCCTCGAAAGAACATCACATACATCTTACGGATTATGGGAAGCATAATCAAATTGTGCTTCATTACTAGCTTTGTCTAATTAGAGAGTATATAGAACTCATTACACATGATAATGACCATGAAAAGCTAATGAAGCATATGATTTAAGTGTTTGAAGAACATTATGAAAGTCCAATTAAAAATGTGATTTAGGACCACCCACTACCGTTCTCCCCCTTTGTGATTGAGGGAGGGTCCAAATTTATTTTGGGGAATAAGATTTCTGATTGATGGTTATTCGTGTCTCTTTGTTAGGTTGGATTGTTGGAACTTGTAACTTTGTAAGGGCACTTGAATATAAGTCAAGAAGCATTTGAAAGAAGATGCATTATGTAAGGGAAGCAGGTTGGATTTGGGGTAAGTAAAAAAGAAAAAAAGAAAAAAAAAAACTCAAACTGTTAACTTTTCGATTAAGCATTAACCGTAACAAAGTAGTACTTATTCGTGACAATATTATAGACAAAAGGAAAACTACATGCTTTCCAGGCCAAAAGATGAGACTGGAGAGATGCATGAGATCAACATTCCATACAAGCAAAAGATATGTTGATCAGTTGATGAACTATAGCTTCATGTCTTAATCAACACTTCAAAGTCTGATAAGATGAATGATGTGATTGTCCATTTGTCCTTTGTCAATGTCATGGGATCTTCAAGAGAATGCATTTTGTTCACCCATGGCAGATCCTCTCGAAAGAGAAATAGATATGGATTTAGCGAAAAAAGAGTTTATGGGTTTGGCAGGAGGAGAAAATGAGTGATAGCCATGAAGATATACCTCTTTGTGATCAAAGGAAAGCAAAGATTGCAATCTACAAGCAACTTTAATTCCACTACCATATCATTTTGCTCCTTTTGATGAAACTAACCATTTCTTTGGTTTTCATTCAATTGGAAACCACTTTATGGTGTGTGGGAAAAAGAAGTGTCAAACACTAGGAGATGTGTAGAAAGCACCCACAACCATAGCACCAAGGGAACCATCTCCACCATCACCACCACCAAAATGCAAGTCATTCGTTTTATTTGTATACCTGTTTCTTGTCGTTTATGGTCATCTTCATTTGTAGTTGCAGTAACTAGTAAACATCTTTGGCCCTCTGTGTCATCTACATCATTTTATATCACTGCACATAGGTTACTGCAAGGACCATGAACTTGTTAACTGGTTGGGTTCGGTTAGCACCCGAACATGGACTGGATGAGCATTTGCTCAACTCAATACTCAACTATAATCCTCGCAACTTATCTCTAAGTTTAACAGTTATTCTATCGACACGAAACCTTAACGAAGTAGAACTGGAAACAAATGAAAATGTACAACATCAAAATCTCTGACTTCTTCATATTGAAAATGAAAAACCATTTTACACCAAATCTGCAGAGTTCTTATTGTGAGATACATTCTACACGACTACATCCAAAAGCATGAAACACAGAGAATCTGATACCCAGCAATACATGGTATTAACAATGCCTTTTCTTCAGATGTGGTGGTGCGTCGTCTATTCACTACTATACCCAAAGGAGCAAAAATGTCACCTGCTTGTGAGAGTGGGAACTGTTTCATTCACGAAAGCTAAATCTTGCTCCACCCTTTGCCTTGCCAGAATAGTAATCACCTACATTTGCTACAAATAGTGGATCTCTGTCCTCAAATTTAAACTGATTACTCGCTTCAATACCACTGGCAATTTCTGGATCTGTCTGCTCAAGTTCTTTCGTTAAATCGTCCATTGTTTTCCTTACACTCTCTTTACTCATGGTCCCTGCCTCACCAGTTGATGAAATGCCAACCATCGTAATCTTAGGAAGGTGCACATTTAGCTGTGAGCTCTCATCTACATATTGTGTAGATAAGATTCCATCATGGTGCTTTTGTTTTGACCACAGATGACTAAACCAATCTCCAAAAGGAAACCACAGACCTGATCTGTTTCCTTTGTTGGGCTGCATATAATCCTTTGATTTAATCTCTGAAGTGCTAGTCTGTAGAGAATCTTTAACATCATCTACTGCTTCACAATCGGTAAGGCAGTTGGTTGACTTGGAAGCTCTAAGAAAAGAAGCTGCACTCCTGCCATACATTATAGTTTTGTTAGGGACGCATGAAAGAGATTCATGTACATACATAAACGACTCAACAGTGGCAAAAGGTATTACCTTCTCTCAAAGGTGTCAACCATATAAGGGAATTTCGGTTGAATGCCAGTTGCCTTCCGTAGCCACCTATTGCCGAGAATTACCTTATCAACAGTATATTGGAGTTGCATTTCGGCTGCCTTGGATATAACACTCAGTGGTATTCCAGGGTTCCCTATTTCATCCATCATTTCCTGAACCTGTCCAGAAATGAAAAAGATACGTGAGACCCAAAAAATTGTGGACTTGTTTGAACTTATTCACCATGCGTAATCCAAAATAAGTTATCATCAGTGTATAAGAAAAAACACTTAACATGCATTGAAATTTACAATCATCTCAAGTTTACAAAACTACTTGCTTATTCGATAATTAATGTGATTTCATACCTCTGGAGGTTCCCATAAGTTATCGCCCATCTCTTCAATCACTTCTGCAGCCAAGTTGTCATCAACCACATCCCTTCGCCGCTGCATGTGCCGAGTTTGAATTAAACCATGGAAATGCTGATCTACAGATTCCTCAAGAATGTTATCAAGCATGTTTTTATCAAAAAAGTAGGGTGTATACCTGTTGGAACAAACAGTAACCAACTGAGCATCAGCTATTCTGAATTAAACTATGATAAAACAATTGTCTCTAATGAAAGAACAAGTACTCAAGCAACAAGGAAATCAGCTTTCAGCTGGTAAAGAAACAATGTAGTATTCTTAGATATATACATTTTTATACCTAATTGACTAATTCGTAATGCACACAAAACAGAGAGAGGGTTCCCCGTCAATCTTTTAGGCTCCAACCAGAAACGAACATAATCCACAATTGAAAAAGAAGAAGAATAAGCAAAGGGTACTAGGGATTGAGGTCTGAATAAGCACAAAACTTACCCCAAAATTCTAAAGTAACTTCTAAGCCTATTTGAAGGAAAATTTATTTGCATTTGGTTAAACATTCCAGTTTATTCAAAGACTAACCACGAAAATAAGAAATGAAGGAGAACTCACCACTTGACCCCATCTGGACTTGCTATTGCAATATCCAAGTTTAGAGCACTAAAAACTGGGACCCCATCAACCCTTTTGCACTTTCCATCCTGTGTGTTTCCCTTTAGAAGTTTGTTAGCGGCCTTGACCTGCAAGACCATCAAATGTTCAGCAATACTATCATACCAAAAAGGTTAAGATATGCTATAATGTAACAGAAGACTGTGGTCATATCATACCTGTTTCTCATTTGGAACAAACTGGAATAAGTGGGGCTTTTCCTGCAATCAACAAAGCGAACTATGTCACTAATTAACCCGAAGAGAAACGGCAAACAACATGAACTTCACTAATACAACACGCATCCACATTTCACTACTTCATAACCAAAACAGTACTGAAGCGTCATCAGATAAGTACCTTGAAATGCTCATAAGCCAAATCGAGACGACAAGCACCCACCACCCCGCTCGGAATATTCAGCCGTTTCACATACGTAACTACCAACACAAAACCTCAGTCAGAATGCAGCTAATCTCTATACAACAAAAAAAAACCTCAGTTCAATCAAATACAACGATAACCAAAAAAACACCAATAGTACCTGCATCACCCAAATCCATAAAGAACCGAAACACCGGGCCACCATTCCTCTGACAATTACTGACGGAAGCAAACATCTTCTTTAGCCACTCAGGAGTTCTACAAACCACAAAACCACACAATGCATCCAAAATTCAGCTACTAATAAGTTAATAACTTAACTCTTAATAATCAAGACTCAAAAATACTATCTTTATGAATCTCCAAGCTCAAATTTCCACACACAATATGATACAAACAACAAATATATATATATATATATATATATATATCTATCTATATATAATTTGCAGCTTAAGAGTTTAAAGTTGGGACCTTTTGGAGATGAAGGGTATATCGAAGTGGGTGGAGACGGCCATGAGGCCGGTGCCGGAAAGGTCGCACATACTGAAGACCTGGCCCACAAAGGCGGGCCCACTGCCCTTAATCATTGAATTCAAGTTGGCAATCTTGATCTTGGCCGGGAACGAGGACGAGGTCGACTCCGACGCCGGCACGGCGGTGTTCATGGCGGCGGGTGGAGCAGGAGGAGGAGCGAGGGGTTGAGGGGAGGCGGGGAGGACGAGGGCGAGGCGGGTTGAGGAGCGGGGGTAGGAGGACGACGTCGTTTTGGGGGCGGCGAAGAGGGAGAGGAGGTTGCCGATGGGGTTTGGGTCGGTTGGTGAGGCCATGGAAACTGATGGGCCGCTCGTCGATGTGGGAGTGTCTTGAGTGTGTGTGTATAAGAGGATGAGACAACGGGAGAGACATATCCAATGAGGATTTTATTTTGCATTTAGATTTTTCAGGATATTTGGATTTTTTTGCAATTTGGAGCATTTTATTTTCTTCACTAAACACCTAAGAAAAAAAATTATCATCTGTTATTCGTGGTTCGGACTACTGCGCTTGGTTTACATGATGGTTGATCGATTGACTGACGTGTTATCGTTTCTCCTATAATGAAAGCTGGATATTATGAGTATACTGAATAAGTTTGTCACTTTACATTAGTTACGTAGTATTTCAAGATTATAAAATGACTAGTTGTATCGATTTAGTGTATCACAAAATATTTGTGATATAGATTAATATATTGTTAAACAAACATTTTTTATATATACATACACACTGAATTATCAGTTGTGAAACTGTCTCTAGATGGTATTTAAGTGCCGATAGAAATTGAGTAATTTGAAGTAGTTAACTAAATAATAAGCGAGTGACGGTGTTATTTTACATATCAAAGTTCTAATTTTCAACAATTTTGTTAGAGATGGTCCCAAAAAGCAAATGTTGCAAAAACTTAAAGAGTTTTGTCACACCAATTGAAAGGTGAATATTTGACCAAGAAAGGTAACTTATTTACACACGACACGTCGTTCGGGTCAAGCCGATTTGGATCCCCCCAAACCAAAATAAAACCGAAAAGAAGCTCCTCTTCCCCATCTGAGGAAAAACGCTCTCTCTCTCTCTCTCTCTCTCTCTCTCTCTCTCTCTCTCTCATCTTCAGTAGTCGCGCCATCGTACGGACACAGAGCGCCCCCAGAATCAGATCGCGACCTCTGAGCTTCACGCTTCCCCAGGCAATCTACATACTTCTCTCTTCCTTTTCTCTAAATTCGAAATCCAATTTTTGTTCAAGTTATTGGAATGAGCTAGAATTTAAGCTAGTTTCTTCATCTCTGTGCCTCAATTGGTATATGCATGCGTTTCAATTTTCGATCTTGATTGTAAATTTAGGATCGATTTCTCCAATTTCTGCATGTTTAGGGCTGTTTTAACTGTCAGTGTAGAATTGACTGCCTCCATTTTTCGGTTTCACTCGTCATTGACTTGATCAGCTTCTCAATCTGCGTTTTTTGTTTTCTGTGGTTTATATCATGATTCGGTTTAAGTTTCGAGCTTTCGATTGCTGTTTATGTAAAGGTGGATGGATTACGATTTGTTTAGAATCTCGAATTTGTTTCGGCTGTGTTGTAGACTAGATTTTAGGTCATTCTCTGGTTAAATTTTGGCAATTGGAATGATTAAATGGAGTTGATTGTGCAGGAATAGGATCGGAATCCGAGGAGCTGGTGGAAGAGAGTCACCATGGCTGCTTCGGAGGAGAATAATGCATTGTTTCCGATTTTTATTTTGACCATTATGGCACTGGCTCTGGTGCCTTACACAATAATGAAGCTTTGTAGTGCTGCGTCGAAGGAAACAAAGAGCATCCACTGCAAGTGCAGTGACTGCTCTCGTTCGGGGAAGTACCGTAGGTCGTTGTTCAAGCGGGTAAAGTTTCTTAATTTCTTGTATGGATCAACGCTGTGTTAAACAAAGTTCCAGTCTTTGTTTTGAGAATGTTTAATTTTGTCTAATTGGCGATGTTATGATCGATTTTTGCAGATTTCGAACTTCTCAACGTGCAGTAACTTGACAATAGTACTGCTTTGGGTTGTCATGATCGTCCTGGTTTATTACATCAAAACTCAGAGCGCAGAGGTAAAATTTTTGATTGAATTTGAAGTATTAGTCAAAGGCATGCTTATATGTGGTGTTTCTGTCAGTGTCTCACATCCCAGTGCTATTGAGTTGGTTACCGGGACTTCATATTAGATAGTCAACAGTCTATCCTTGTACTTAATATATTGAAGTTGGAATTTCATTTGGATATTTTTTTTTTCATATTTTATTCATCCAGAATCAAGTTTTCGACCCATTTCAAATTCTTGGTCTGGAACCCAGAGCTCCAGAATCCGAAATAAAGAAGGCTTATAGGAAACTTTCAGTGGTATACCATCCAGATAAAAATCCAGATCCAGGTTAGAGTTGTTGCTTTTTTCCTCAGTCTATGCATGCTTATCATACTATGAAAAAGAAGGAAGGATGAGGACTTTCAGGATACCATGTGTACATTAACCGTTTATTTTCACCTTTTCTCAGATGCCAACAAGTACTTTGTGGAGAAAATTGTGAAGGCTTATCAGGCTCTGACAGATCCAGTTTCGCGACAAAATTATGAAACATATGGCCATCCAGATGGCAGACAGGTAATATGCAATTCATTTCTTGGAAACATATAGCCGCTTACTTTTCAATACTTGTAATTTAATATCACGTCAGAAACTGAACATTATGCTTTTACTCTAATAGGGGTTTGAAATGGGAATAGCTCTTCCTAAATTCCTACTAGAATCCCAAAAAAATGGTGGTATACTATTGCTCGGGATCGTTGGTGTTTGTATTCTCTTGCCCTTGGTAATAGCTGTTGTATATCTCTCAAAGTCTGCGAAATATACTGGCAACTATGTCATGCACCAGACATTGTCCACTTACTATTACTTTATGAAGCCTTCTCTGGCTCCCAGGTACTCAATTCATTCACTGATAAATGTCCACCAACAAAAGCAAATTAAAAGTCAATGATGTTCTAGTTTCCTTCGTATTTTAATGGATTTGGTGTAGCTGTTTTGGTTTTTTTTAGTAATTTTCATTGGTCTTACGAGATAACCTGAATACGCAGCAAAGTGATGGACGTCTTCATAAAGGCTGCTGAGTATACCGAAATTCCAATTCGTAGAACTGACAACGAACCCCTCCAGAAGCTTTTTATGCTAGTTAGGAGTGAACTGAATTTGGACCTTAAAAACATCAAGCAAGAGCAGGCAAAATTTTGGAAGCAGCATCCAGCCCTTGTAAAGGTATTTAGTGCTCTGAGTCATAACTATATTGCCTTGTGTCCGAAACTCCGAATCATCACTTCACTTATCTTTATGCCACTTCTATGCAGACTGAACTGTTGATTCAAGCACAGTTAACTCGTGAGCCAGCATCTCTATCTCCATCTCTGCAAGGTGATTTTAAACATGTTTTGGAACTTGCTCCTCGCCTCCTTGAAGAATTGATGAAGGTGGTCTCTTTGTTTCTTGTCTTGCTTTTTCTTAGCAGCCACTTATAGAAGTCCTTTTGGAGGTCTAAATTTGTGTCCGTTAAGCCTGTTTTGGAAAACTTACATTCAGTGTATGCTAGGCCAGTTTTACTTATGCTTTACTTTGTGCAGATGGCATTGGTTCCACGCAATGCTCAGGGGCAGGGATGGCTGAGGCCTGCAATTGGAGTGGTGGAACTTTCTCAGTGTATAATTCAGGTGATTGTCCATCATCCACGTATGTATATATATATAACAACATCTGTCTACCCAAGCAATTTAATGTGACTGTTCCAAATTGTATGATTGAATATGTGTATTTATTGAGATATATATATATATATATATATATATATATATATATATATTGATATCGATGTGAGTCTACTTAAAATCCCTGGTGGGTTGCATAGGTGGGTGTTTGATTTGCTAGTGGCAGGCTTATAGCTTGGTTTTTGGTGTTCTATGTCTCCAGATTTCATTCTTCAGTTTCCTCTCACCCAAATATTGATTGAAATGCTGTAAAATCTCTGAAGTATATATAGTACTGGGAAATAATCTGTAGGAAAGACGATACTGCACCCCATTGTCTATATCGGTGATAAGATTATCTGTGCTGCAGATATTTTAGACCCATGCTTCTGCTTTTGAACAGTAATGTCCTGAAGTATCAAGTAAAGGCGCATTTATTTATTACCGGAATATTGCATGTGATTTGACTATAATAGCAGACCAAAAACAAAACATTCTATATTGATTTCCAGTTGTTGAACATACATCAAATTTAATTATTTAAAACTTTTGTTCTGATTTATTTTGTTTGACTTTGCAAATAAGAATCCTTTTTTATTTCTTCAGTCAAAGCAATGGCAATTTTATATAGCGAGTACATAACTACAACGACAGATCGACTTAGCTTCTACAAATATGTCTAATTTAGAGTCTTATTCTAACAGCCTAATACTGCAGGCTGTTCCCCTAAGTGCAAGGAAGGCTACTGGAGGATCAAGTGAAGGCATTGCCCCCTTTTTGCAGCTGCCACATTTTAGTGAGGCTGTTGTGAAAAAGATAGCCCGCAAGGTAAGTCTTATTTTGGAGCTTGGACCTTTGACCATGTCATGCTGGAAACTCTTATCTTTATCTTGCATAGGGCTAAAAGATTCTATTTTGCATAGCTGCAACTGGTAATGCTGTATTTCTAATTCTATCAGTTATGAATAAAGAGGTTCTGTGAATCCTCTTTTTGAGACTGAATGGGTGGAATGTTTGCACAAGTTGATCCGGTCAATTAGTTTTTTATTTTTATTTTATATTTTATTTTATACAAGTTGCTAAAGAAGTTTTGTTATTTCATTTTGCAGAAGTTGAGAGTGTTTCAGGAGCTTCGTGATATGTCTATGCAAGAGCGTGCTGAGTTGCTTTCTCAAGTTGCTGGTTTCTCACCCGCTGAAGTAGAAGATGTTGAAACGGTTTTAGCAGCGATGCCTTCCATATCACTTGACGTTAAATGTGAGACTGAAGGTGAAGAGGGTATACAAGAGGGTGACATTGTCACTATTAATGCTTGGGTGACACTACGACGTGATAATGGTCTGATTGGTGCCCTTCCCCATGCCCCCTACTTCCCGTTCCACAAGGAGGAAAATTTCTGGTTTTTGCTTGCAGACAGTGTTTCCAATAATGTTTGGTTCTGGCAGAAGGTAAATTTCATGGAGGAAGCTGCAGCAATCACTGCTGCTTCCAAGACAATTGAGGATACAATGGAGGGTTCAGGAGCAAACATGAAGGAAATCAGTGCCGCTATCAAAGAAACAGTTGACAAGGTGAAGAGCGGATCTAGATTAGTAACAGGCAAGTTACCTGCCCCAGCAGAGGGGAACTACAATTTGACATGTTACTGTCTGTGCGACTCTTGGCTTGGTTGTGATAGAAGGACAAACTTAAAGGTAAAAATTTTGAAGCGTACCCGAGCCGGTACACGTGGCGGTTTTGTGGCCGAAGATGGACCGATTACAGAGGATGGGATTGAAGAGGAGGAAGATGCTGATGACGAGGAATACGATGAGGATTATGAGAGTGAGTACAGCGAAGATGAGGCAGATGAACAACAGGATACAAAACAGAAAGGCCCTGCTGCAAATGGCAAGGCTCATAATCAAGGCTCAGACTCAGAAGGTTCAGGTTCAGAGGAGGACTAGAACACATAAACCTTTACTTAGCTGTTCTGTTTTCTTTGTTCATCTATCCTTTCTAATTTGGTGAAAGAATTGAAACAACCACCACAATGATAGTTACCATGTTACGATATATTCTTGATTTTGGCAGGTTTTACTAGTTTTGATACTTAATACGTGGGGATACAAACCCATTTGAACTTCAGTTTTCTAAAAAAGATTTAGACATTTTGTTATTAATCTCCTTTCTTGGAACAAAAGTTATTTATGAACCAACACTTAAGTTGGTAATATAAGATGGAGTCCAACCTAACAAAGTGAAAGGCCTTCAATCTAATGAACATATACAATATCGAGATTGATAAGTTTTAGCTAGAAAGCAACTGAAGTCTGACAGTCGAAGATGGATATGTATTTTCTGGGTTACATTGGAGGGGTTCAGAATTTTGACATACCTTATTCTAACTTAACGATCTCTAGTCTGTTGGTTGAGTTGGATGGATATGTAAAGCCTAACCCTAAACATAACCAAATTGGTTGAGTTCTGTTGGTATTATCATGTTGTCGATTTACCAGCTTAATTGGAATTTGTAAATATGTAATTGGAGGAGAGACTCGCAGAAGAATACTAGTAACTTTCATGTAATTATCCTAATATCTGTACTTTGATCTCTTCCAGACACAACTTCAAATTAGTGTGGCTGCGAAGATCTTAGAAACAAGTCCGATACAACAATGTTATCACTCATCATATTCTGAACGTCTTCCTTTGTGACTTGAGCACCTTTCTCATCCCATATGATGAGAAGGTATGGCACGTCATAACCTTTAATGCAACCCCTGATCAACCCTGATTTCATCTGAACTTGTATCAGCTTCATCGAGTGAATTGCACAAGATCTGGTTCACTTCCTCAGCTTCAACAGTCTGTTCATCTGGATTTGAGTCGGCATTTAACACTTCATTCGAGCCATGGATTGTTTCCTTCTCCTCACTTAGCATTTTGACATCACCATCAAGATTGCCTTGCTTGTTTGCTTGGATTCTAACACGCTTTCCTTTGATATACCGAATCTCCCATCTTGGCGGCGGATATTTCTTCTTCAATTTAGTGTACTTGTCCATCATACCTAGCTTCTGAAAGACATCTCCAACCTTGTTAACAATTGACATATTTGGTTTGATGCCAAGCTCCTCCATGTCAGCAAATATCTACAGCAAGAGAAAGTTTCCAAGAAGTTAAAACTCCACTGGTGCATCGAATTCAAATGCTCCATTGTGCAAACTAGTGATACCATGAAATTCGACATTAAGGCATACACGAATAAACTCATTTCACAATCAAAATCCAATAGTCTGCAGGAATCTGCATTACTATGTTCCCAAGTTTCAATTAACCAATTGTGCTACACAAAGCATTAGCATTATATTACCTCAAACATCTTATCATGCAAGCCCTTCTCATAGTAAATCGAAATCATTTTGTCAAAGAAAATTCGAGGCATGCTGTCCAAGTACTGCGTGAACAGCTTTGTCCAAAGCTCTTCAGCTTCCTCAAGTCTCCCATCTGCCGCTAAAGCATTCAACAGTGTGAAATAGGTCCCCATTGTTCTTCCTTGCCCTTTGCTCAGCATCCATTTCGCTACCTAAACAACCAAAGCCACTAGTTTCAGAGAATCTCGCTATAATGGTCACACATTCATGATTCTAGGCACATAAAGATAGAAAAAAAAAAAAAGACCTGAATGATCCTTTTATAGTCTTTCTGATTCTCAAGAGTCTTCAAAGCCTTCTTCACTGTAATCAAAGGAAATTCCAACTCCCAAGCAATGAAAGAATCAAGCGCGCCATAAACCTCCTCTTTCACATTTGACAACCCCTTAATCTACAAACCAAAGATCACCACTGTCAACTCCAAACACAGAACTATTCAACAGGGTACACGAATAAAACAACCACAAAAAAAAAAAAAACATGAAAAAAGAGAGAGAGACGTACACACTCAACAAGCTTGAGGGATTTGGAAACGGTCCCAATCTTCTTATTGGA
This sequence comes from Fragaria iinumae, assembly GCA_009720345.1. NCBI lineage: Eukaryota > Viridiplantae > Streptophyta > Magnoliopsida > Rosales > Rosaceae > Fragaria > Fragaria iinumae. The sequence continues at coordinate 25,207,654 of CM019123.1, read as the reverse complement.
TTTCCACACTCTTGGGTATCTGGGTCTTGGACCCTTCAATCCACATAACTGAAAAACCAACAAAATTTAACAACAAAGTCAAAATCTTTGACAACAAAAACACATCAACATGCAAATTACAGAAATGGGTAACCAGTTTCTGTGAAGCTTACCACCACACTATTTCTACTGCGGGAGATTCCGGTAAATTCCAGCCGCCGAGTAAAGACCGGCAGCGAGTACGTCAAGCTAAGCATTACTAAAACAGCGCATTTGAAATTCCCAGAAACCAAACAGATTGAATGGCTCACAGACAGATATACCACTTTTCTTTTTACACCAAAACGGTGCGTTTCGATTGTTGTTTGACTAAAAGTCAACTATTTTGTAGAGAGGCTGTACCTATTCTCGGCCGCAGAGGATCCCAGCTCAAAAGGAGCCTCATCCTCTCAAAAACCAAGCGAGGGAGATATTATTGTTTGGATTCTCATTTCTCAAACACTTCCATTAAATTCGAGAGTGAAGAAATGATGACGATGATGATCGAGTCAGCCATGGCCGTACGATTCAACGCCGCCGCCGCCAATGTCTGCTCCTCCACCGCCGTGCCTTGTAATCACAACACCTTCCTCCTCGATCTTCACTTCCAGCTCAGCTCACCTGAAAAAAAGTTGCCTTATACGGTTTTCTTTCTTTGATTCTAGGTTTTCGTCCGCGGTGGAGCTCCGAGGAGCTGACCGGAGCAGTACACATCACCTCTTGCCGGCTCGCGTCGTCCGGTTTTCCGTGGTGAGCTAACCTTGATTCAATTTTGTAGTTAGTTCACTTAGTTGAGCATTTTTTTTGTGATTAATGAAGCGAAGTTGAGTGTTATGAATGCTGAGAGAGAGTTTGGGGATCGGTTTGCAGGAGTAGTAGGATTAGGAGATATTCGGTTGCGAAAAGGAGTAGTAGTTGTGTCAAGAATGGGATTCGAGCTGCCACGGAGCAGTTAGGTCCCGGTTCGGAGCCGGTGAAGCCGAATGGGAGGCCGCAGTATCATCCATTTGAGGATATTGCGGAGGCAAGTTTAGATAATGTTGGAGCCGCGAGGCTTACGTCTGCAGAATCTGCGAGGACTATTATTGAGGTACTGCATTGTAATCAGTTGTTAGCGCGCTAATAGTTTATTGTGCTGCTTGTTGTTATCAGAGGTTTTGGATTGTTAATGATGGCGGATGTGTGTTGTGTGCAGGTGAACAGCAAAGCGACGCTCATGTTTTCGAGTCTGATCAATGACGAGGTTCATGAGAATATTATGTGTCCTGATTTGCCTTATGTAACTGATGAACATGGAAGTAAGTCAAGTGTATGAGTTTCTCATCATACATTGGACTTGTCAACCTGTGTTACTTTGTTTTTAGGTTAAGGAAGTACTAATGAGCTCTGACATGTTACAGATATATACTTTCAAGTGAAGGATGGTGAAGATAATGCATCTATGCAATCCATAACTTCAGAAAATAACTTTGTGGTATGCGACACATTTCAAGTCATGATTACTTTAGACTAAACCATAACAAAGGTTCTGGTTTAGCAACACCTTTTGCTCTAGTGTTATTCTTATGGCTTTTTTGTTGGTTCATTATATGATGCAGCAAGTTATTATTGGCTTAGATACTATGGAAATGATCAATGAGATGGAGTTACCAGAAATTGATTTTGGAATTGATGAGATTGAAGGTGAATATAGTGATGGTGAAGATGACGATGATGAGGACGACGATGATGATGAAGATGATGATGATGATTCGGTTAGTTTTCTGTTTCTATTAATCTGGACCACGTATGTAGTTGTCACCCATTTCTAATGATTTAATAGATTCTTGTTTAGGATTGGGTTGCCGTTCTTGACGACGAAGATGAAGAAGATGATGATGAAGATGACGAGACTCTTGGAGACTGGGCAAAGCTGGAGACTATGCGTTATTCTCACCCAATGTATTTTGCCAAGAAGCTGACTGAGGTAACACTGTAAATATTGTGACTCTGCAATGAATTAATGTAGGAGAAGTAATATTGGGCAGTTGAAGATACATGACTAGAAATTCCGTCATTTTATACAATACTGCAACTAAAGACCATAAATATTCTGCCCTAAATGTAAAATTCGAGAACTTCTTGGGTGAACTTATAATATTCTGTTTCTTTTTAAAAAAATTTAGGTTGCTTCAGATGAACCTGTAGATTGGGCAGAGCAAGCTCCAGCTAGTTTGGCAATCCAAGGGCTTCTAAGACCTGTATATATTGACAAACATACTGTCATAAAAAAGCATCTCTCTGATCATGAGCTCAATGGTGACGAAAAACAAGTAGGGAGAACTGTAGAAGATCATTCAGAAGAGCCTGATAAGATCAATGGCCATGAATCAGGATCTTTAGAGGGTAGTCCAATCCAGGCAGAGGAATCAGACAATGAGAAGGGTGAAACATCAAAGAATGGGACTACATTTTACAAACTGGAGATTGTTAAGATTCAGTTGTTTTCATCACATGGACATCAGGTGTGTATAATGATTTTTTCGGTATTTTTTTATAGTAAATGAATGCTGGTAAATTCTTTGAATTGTAGAAAACCGCACCTCATTTCAATTCCTGGCTACTGGGTCTTTTGTACACACAATTGATAATGTTAGAATTAAACCCCATTTATTGATGAGCTTTAGGAAATGCTTTCCCCCAACAATAATTGGACATTTGGATGCACTGCAGTATTTGTGATGTACTTTCTTTCTCCTCTCCACAGAGTGTTGTTGAAGTAGAAGACTTCGTAAAAGCTAAGCCTGATGCCATTGCACACTCAGCTGCTAAAATTATATCTCGTCTGAAAGCTGGTGGAGAAAAGACCACACAAGCTCTCAAGTCCCTCTGCTGGAGACTAAAGGGTATTCAAGTCGAGGTAACATATTTAAACTTGGTAACTAAGACTTCAAAATTCTTCAGAAATGTGGCTATAGATCTTGGTTATATTTATCTCCAACAGCCCTCCCCAATCCAGAAAAGAAAAAACTTGATAGCTAATTAGCTTATGTTCATCTTACTCTTCTTATTTATGCTATTTGATCATAGTAAAACTGTGTACAATTTTGAAGCATTTGAAAACATATTTTCTCCTAAATTCTTTTATGTCAAGTGAAAGGGCTGAGTGCTGTTGATATAAGTAAAAAGAAACAACTTAAGACCCTCTTTCTTAGTCTTATAATTCAATACCATCACAATTTTCTGAAATCTTCAATTAAAGATGGCAATATTTAATGCAGGAGGTAGTACTTACTGGTATAGATTCTCTTGGATTTGATTTGAGGGTTTGCTCAGGAACACAAGTTCAGACATTGCGATTTGCACTAAATGCACCGGTATGCTAATTATCTGAAAGCTACAATCAATTTTCTGTATATGTATCTTCTCACCTTGTATTTTGAGTCTGCTATATTATCCATCCATGAATTATCTATTTAGGCTAGCAGCTGTGCAAAGAGCAATGGTTTAAATACTTGTAAATCTTTTCAACTTGCTACGTGGCACTTGAAAAAAAAGTCAAAGGTGCATAATTTTCCTTGTAGATTAAAAGAGTTGAAAATTGTCACTAATTCTAATCCCAAGTCCAACACCTAACTTTTGGAGTGGTCTAGCACATTTTTATAACTTCCAGAAGAGTCATTAACTATTGAACTATCTCTGAAGCACAAAGAAAGTCATTTTTATAGCTTCCAGAATAGTCATTAACTATCTGCATGTTCCTTCATGAGTTTTATTGGGAATTCTCCATGAAATGCAATGTGCATTGTGTGTGTTAAAAAGTAACAAGCCTTTGATTGCCTCATCTTCCACTTCTGAGTATAAAATGCCTGTATTGCCCAAGTTAGAAAGTAACATTGCCTTTGATTGCCCCGTATTTTGTATCTTTTCAGGCCACTTCTGAATATAGTGCTGAGAGACAACTTAATGATCTATTATTCCCGAGGTCGCAGCACAAGCCACAAAAAGTAAAGCAAAGTTAAAATTAGTAACGCTAACAGAATTCTGAGGTTCCATGCATGTTCTGGTTTGCTTCTAGCTGGTTGCCTCTTCGGAACTGAATTGGATACAACAGTTGGAAGGAGCCCCAAAAGAGTTTCATGCATAGTCCACCAGTTGTGTACTATTACTTCTTTTCTTCAGTCAATCAGGTCATGTATCATTTACTTGTGTTCCTGATAATGAAAATTCATTGTTTCAATGCTTCTTGGATCTTGCCACACACACATTTCGATTTCTAATTCTTGCTCTTCCTGCTGCGATGCAAAGTCAAAGCAGAAATAAACTCTGAAGTTAAAAGTGCTGTGAGCTAGGTAAATATAGTGCGTTACTATCAACTAGATTAGGCCTGAAAATTACCACATAGGTTATCAGCTTCAGCAGCCGTGTATCTTTTTGTATGAATTAGATTTTACCCATCCCATTCATTGAATTAACTGGAATATTATTTCCAGGTAGAATATATTCTTTTGGGGCTGTTCAGACTCTCATTTCTATTAATTTTACATTACTTATTCAAAAAGATGATTGTACAGCAATACATTGGATACTGTCATACTGCTTAGTACATAATAGAAGCTTATTGCTAGGTTCCTGTCATAGACTCGGATTCTGCATTGTACATTTCCAATCTAAAACTGCAAAGCACGCATTCTATTACAGATTCCGCGACACAAGTCATGATGTGTATGTAAGTATAAAATTGCAGTGAACTAATCTCACTGCTTCATGTAAGTTTCATACACCAGCTGTGCAGCAAGAATGTCCACAACTGCAGATCCTACCGACTTGAACATGGTAATCTCCTCATTACTTCTCCTCCCAGCCTTCTCTCCTCTGATCAACTCCACCAGCATCCCACACACATCACCCTTCTCAATCACACCCCTCTCGAAAGCTCCAACCAGCTCCCCGGCCTCCACCAGCGCCGCCTCATTGTCCACAAACACTCTCCCCCTCCTTACAGCCTCATCATCGCACTCCTTCATCGAATGCTGGAACGAGCCAACCAAGTCCAAATGAGCTCCCACCTTCAGCCTCTCCCCCTTCACCAGCGCCACCTCCGAATTCGTGGCGCAGCTCACAATGTCCCCCATCTCCACCGCCTCATCCAACCTCCCACAGCTCCCAAACTCCACCCCATCACCTCCCAAACTCCCCCTCATCTCCGCCGCCAATGCTCTCGCCTTCTCCTCCGTCCTGTTCCATACGATCACTCTCTTCAACCCCGGCCTCGCTGCAAGATGCGCCCTGATCAAATGCGGCGCCAGAGCTCCGGCTCCGATCATGACCAAAACCTCACTGTCATTTCTTGATAGGATCCTGGAAGCTAATCCGGAGACGCAGGCGGTGCGGTAGAGAGTGAGAGCAGTGCCGTCCATGGTGGCGAGGGTTTGGCCGGAGGTGGAGCTGAAGAGGACGTAGCTGCCGTGGATTCCGGGCAAGCTGACGGCGGAGTTGAGCGGGAAGTAGGTGACGAGCTTGACGCCGATGTAGGGGAGAGAAGGGGAGGAGGACCAGGAGGGCATGAGGAGGAGGGAGGAGGTGGCGGAGACGGCGTGGCTTTGGCGGAGTGGGGAGCAGAGGGAGGAGGAGACTGCGGGGAGGGAAGAGTGGAAGTGGTTGATTAGGGTTTGGTGAGAGAGGATGGAGTGTAGGGAATCGGTGGTGATGAAGACTGGGATTGTTTTGGAAGGGGTGGATGGAGGGGTAGAAGCCATTGTTGGGAGCTTGGGAGAGAGAGAGAGTGAGGACCAAGACTTGTCTACACATCCATAGCTCTATACATTATGATTTTAGATTAGATTATGATTTTACCGACGAACTATTACCGACGACATCAATCAAACACCTCATAATCAAGTAAATACTATAGAATATATAGAGTATTGGCTTCCATTTTTACAACCATCTCCACACGGTCGCCGATCATTTTGCTAAACCAGGCCAAGATCCTCTTTGTAATTTGTTTCTTACTTGAAAAAAAAAAAGAAGGTTATTAATCCCCAACAACATTAAGTGGTGAGCTCCACGATAGCACTGATAATGTCACCACTGTGAGTCTTGAGAGCCTTGACTACTTGCTCCTTGATACCCCAACTTGTGTCATGACCTGGAGAGGTTTGAGGGATCGATTATCTGCATTTGCACTTGGAGATCTGTTTGTTGAGCTCTCTCTGATCGAAACTGGTATGGGAGCTTTTACTGAGCATTGGATTTGGTCTGATCGTTTATTTAATTGTTCCGGCTATCATGGCGACGTGCCGATATGCTATGGTCAGCAAAGAGCTGTTACTGTGGTTTCCTCTTTGTTGCTGCGAGGGACTCAGGATGGTTTGGACTCGCCTGGTTTGAGTCCTCTTGTCGTGTCTGTTCATGTTATTGTAATCTGGGTTTGGGTTCTTACCCACCCTCTCTGTTTAGTTTCTGTTTGTCATGTTCTTTGTTTGAATCCAGTGTTCTGGTCTTGTAACCTTGGTTTATTTTAATGTTAAGTGCCTCTATTCGTCCAAAAAAAACAAAAAACAAAAAAAAAACAAACCTGTCATGACCAAATCAATGTCCCGAGGTTCAACACCGGTTTCGTCAATCTCTTCTTCCTCTTCATCTGCAGGGAACCAGCACCAGCTCCAGCTCCAGAAATCTCTAGTTTGATGGTGATCATGTTAACACCCGTGACTTGCTTCATCCCCAGCTTCAACATTGCTTCATGACTCTTCTTCTCACTCCTGCTTTGGTTTGAAGATTCATTTCCACAGCAACACCCTTTTTAGATAAGTTGACAACATATATAATTCATCATGCCATACAAGAAGGTAATACCATTGTTTCAATAACTTAATGCAGTCATTCAGTCTTTCCTACTATATTACCCAAACAAACCAGCAATCACTAAATACATTGGAAACAAACTAGCAATCACCAAATACAAAGACGTGTACAGAAAATCCAAGACTCCAAGTACAAGGTACAACTTATTAACTCATGGCACATCACAGTAAATCAATCGAGTGCAACTAACCAACGCAGAACGACAAACACACCCTAGAATTGAACTATAACCAACACAGCAATACTCACCTTTAGCCTCATCCTCGACCATAGCCTCATCCTCAACATTTAAATTATGATTAATTTCAGTTTACCCCCATTAACTTTATGATTATCATCATGTTAGTCCATCTTCTTTCAATTTCATTAAAAACACTCATCAACTTTTAATTTTCATCAGCCGTGCCCAAAGTTCAAATTACTCGCTTCCTCGTCGAGTTTCGACTTCGAGCTCCGCCAAGTCTGCTGCGCCACGTCAGCGACGCCGGGGCTGTTCAAGCCGTTCGACTTAAGGTCGGTGGACGAGAAGACTTCGTGCTCGGCCGTGGACGGAGGGCTGGTGCTCGGTCGTGGACTCGGAGGTGTTGAGTGAGATTGAGAAGAGAGGGAGCGAGATGGCGAGAGGGAGAAGGAGAAGGAGAAGGCCTAAAGGCTATTTTGGAAATTTTGCGTGATGCCACGTCATCAGTTAACATAGTAATTTGAACTTTGGGCACGGTTGATGAAAATTGAAAGTTGATGGGTGTTTTTGATGAAATTGAAAGAAGAAGGACTAACATAATAATATGCATAAAGTTGATGGGGGTAAACTGAAATTAATCCTTTAAACTATTATTAAACAAACACTGAAACACGAAATTCATAAGTCCAACACACCTATAGAGAGTTCTCGAGGGATTGTTTAGTGGACGAGACCTCCTTGATAGAGTTCTTCTCATCCTCCTTGACAGGGGTAGATCCAGGAATTACAACCAGGAGGAACTTAGACTTTCGCTAGAAAAAAAAAAAAACGACCTCGCATGAGCAATTTATAAATGAAAAGAAAGATACACTAGACATGAGGGACGTAGTGAGCCTTACCACTCGAATGCATGTTTATTGCATAAAACTCATTATATGTAACACCAAAGAAGCTAAATACACATTTTAATGCAATACAAGATATATAGATGTAAAACCTAGCTCACCGATGATGCACGACAAAGGTTTGACTAGGAAGAAAAAAGGACAATATACAACATAGACCTATATTTATTTTGAGAATAAAGAAACTTATCTTTTTCTTAACAAAAACAAAAATAAGTACAAGTTAGGAACTTAGAGCACGTCAACACAAGGGATGGCATGAGTAGGACTCGCCCCAAAAAATATATGGTTAGTAAAAATACAAGATGAAGAATTAGAGTTGGACTTAACTCAACAATCTTACAATCACACATAAGATTAGTCTTAACTATATGTAGTGTTATTTTGTTTCCCCAAAACATTTGGGTGGGACTTGAGTCCCATGTTGCTATATGCTAGATCCGCCCCTGCTCCTCGACCACATCCTTGTTCTTGTTCTTCATAACCTCATGTTCGAGTTCCTGGATGGACGGGATCTCGACTACATAGGAGGGTGTAGAATGCTTGGGGCACATGTTCTCCCAGTACCAATGACATGTATTGTCACAACCATCACACCTTGTGAGAATAGCATATGCTCTGAAAGGTCCTAGAAGGGGGTGAATAGGCCTTTTTTTAATTTTCGATAACTTCAGTATCTGAGGATAGCAATAGCGAGTGCTATCCCAGATTCACAGTATACAAGAATGTAGAAAGTAAAACTCAGCAAGAAAAGAAATAACACAAGGATGTTTTTGTTCTCGCGTAAACCCTGAAATCAGGGAGAAAAACTGCATGTCTCTAACTCTAGAGAGACAAATCTTTCCACTAAGTTGAAATGACTTCTTTACAAGAATAATAGTTCCAGTGATACACTACCACAGTGTTATCCCTCCTAGTCCCAAACTAGTCTAGACCTATTCCCTCTCTTGTTCCTAAGCCCTTACAACATGGAATACATTTAGAAGTTTTGTCTGTGAATTCTACTAACCACTAGCGGATTCAGCCTTGAACGCTTCTTGAGTTGGTTGCACTACACATCCCACATGGTATGCAACATGATATGAGTTAATGAAAGAAGTTTTGAGTTCAAGCTCTAAGGTTTATAGTCACGAGGAAGACTTAGAGCAGCATGAACAATGCAAGCTAAAAACTAGACTCAACACAGAAAACGCTACCACAACAGTTTTCAACAACCATTGAGCAAAGCCAAAGCTATAGAAATATATAGGCAGTCAAGGCATCAAAAGGTGATGCCAGCTGACCTCAGCAGGTTTCAGGAAGGTTTGGACAGAGGTGTTTGGCTCCCATACTGAAAGCGATGTGTCCAAACATAGAGATGACAAGAGCAATCTCAATAAGAAAAAGAAACTTTTCCTAAAACATGAACGATTCAAAGCAGGGAGCAAAGAGGATTCAGACCCTCTTACTCAGTCCATCAATGGACTTGTCACAGTCGAAAGTGATTGGTCTTTGAATCACACAGGGACCAGCTACTGCATAGGATACCGTATCATAGGATCCAAGCTGGAGCCTTGAACAACAAACCATTTGGTCACGGGTTGGCATAACAAAAGATCTCAACCCTTAGACTGGTTTTAGTGCCAAGGCACTTCCCTCAACCCAGTTGTCCATTTGAAATTGAAAGATGACAATAATCTATTAAACTAATATAACAGATTCTTTGAGTTCAAACCGGGCAGATGAAGGACTAAGAACTAGGATAGCAAACAGGGTTGCTATCCTCTGTGGAAAACAGTGATATACATATGCATGATTTACCTGAGACCATAGTGGATTGTAATGACACTTGTTCTTGTTCAGGGGGAATCTCCAAGTGTTTTGTTAGACTAGGATTGCCTTATACCTTCATGCTCCCTTGCGACAGCATTCATCTCCGATTTTGCCACAACAATTGCAAACCCTGTCAAACAGAGGCCCTAGAACTGTGCACGGTGGGATTTTATCCAAGCACGGGCAATCTTCAGGGAAGTGATCTTTACTACAGACAGCCCAACCCTCTTTATACAAGTACTCCTTCTCTTTTTCCACTACAAAATTCAAAAGAAAAAAAAAACAAAAGAGTTACTATTTTCAAACCGAGATGAACTTAAACGCTTTGTGGAAATTCAAGATAGTTCCGCAACCAGAAACCATGGCTAAAATGAAAAATCAATCATACCAGTAGGTCAAATCCTCTTCATCAATCTCAGGAGCTCCTCTTTGTCATCTTCAAAATCTGGAGTTTTGAGCTTCTTCGGACGCACTAAAAAGAAAAAAAAAATGAGGCACAATAAATTCAATCGGGAAGTATACTCAATTAAATTAGCAGGTGGAATGAGAAACAGAAATCATAATCAAAATCAAAATCATACCAGGTCGATTCCTCGCCATCCTCATGATCTCCGTTACGCTGTATTTGATGTCCGTTGCTTTGCGCCTTTTATGTCGCTTCAAAATATTTTTCTTTCCTTTCTTACTTTTCATAGATGAACGCTTCAAACTAATTCCTTTCGTGGCTTTAAGCTCCATGGCTTTTGGGGCATTCGCAGGTGGACTATTGATAGAATCTAAAGGGGGAGGGGTTTAGGCATTTTATAGTCCTTATTGTTATTGTTGAAGGATTCATAGAAAGTATAACAAGAATAACAATATACTTATTATTTATAGGTATTACATAAAGTTTTCTGAAGAATCTAGAAGATCTATCAATATTGTAATTTATTCTAATAAGAAAACCGGATTAACTAATCCTACGTGTATTAAGGCAAAACATATAATAGAAAGACGAAAACATAATTTCCTTAAACACTATCTCTTATGTTGTGTCTCTAATACGTCACGGTGCTTATGGTGTTGACTCAGTAAAAACCTTGCCAAGTAAAACAAAAACCACGTGGGTAAAACAAAAGACTTGGACGAAGGAAAAAAGAGCACAACGTACCAACTATATTTGAGGCTAACATGTGATGCAAAATCCCCCTGATGTCTACACAATAACTCCTCGTGATTAGTAACTCAATCTTGGAGTTCAGATAAATCACGCAAACCAATTCTCTTCACATGCTTCAAAAGTAGACTTGGGCAACGATTTAGTCATTAAATCTAGCCACAATATCCTTAAATCAGACCTATTATACTTAACATTACTTTGATCTTTAAAGAGAAGGTTGTCTAACAACTAAAAACATAAGTTCGCGTTGAAAATCATATTCACGCATGACACGACCTTCTTGTACTTAAACAGTCATAACTTCTTCTATACAACAGGTATGGACGAACCGTAAAAATTTATGGAAACTAGACACCCATAGATTTCCAACCATATAAGGTACGTAACCTAGTTCATCTTGAGCTGATCATAAAGTTATGTCGAAGTTGACTGTTCTACAAAAGCAGATACTCAGATAGATCCATCCTACTTTACGAATATAGCCATAACTCACTCATTATGATAGGTGTGATCAAATGGTTAGTGTTCATGAAAAGTAGACATATAGACCTTTCCAATGGTACTAATTTCACCATTTTCCAACGAGTGGGTTATCTTGTAGGTCATGTGGAAGTTGAACTACGAAACTGGGCAAATTCTAATTTGCCTTTGATGTGTCTTTTTGTAGGGATGAATAAGCCTAAACCTTTCATAGAAGAAATTACTACCATTACATTGGTGTTGCGTGAGCGCATATGGCCACTACCTTGACATTCCTTCACACTCATCTAAGAGGGAGCGAAGCTGCTCGACCACTAGGAAGATAGTTGAAAGACTAAGGAGAACTTGGCCATACAAGTTTATAGTGAATGAGATGTTAAGTCAAGCATATTGTGACAAGTACATGAATGTACTACCATACTTAGATGGAGAATTTCTCCTAAGACTTCTTCGTTATACGGACGAAACGAGTCTTCTCAAGACTTCGACTAATCAAGAGATACATGTAGGCATAACTTCATCGTCTTTTAGCTTGCCTTAAGCCGACTAATGAATAAGCATCATCAATAACAGTCCTCACTTTCGAGGCTAAGTATTCCCAAGATCCTTTCATTCTTAATTTTAGATCAGTGGCATCTCTTAGTTTAACGAGAATTAATCACGATTCATCAAGAATTTACACGCAAAGAGGCATAATTTATCATATTCCTTCCCGAATCAAAGAATATATTGATTTTAATGTTTTCTGATAAAACAAAATAATATAGTAAATCTATGTAGCTATTCCTTCTAAATAAAGCTGATGAGTTGGAACATGCCACATCATTCGGTATACGATTTTGTAATAAAAATTTAGTGTCTCTGGCATTATTCTTTACAATTTATTATTAATATTTATGTTGGTCAAATCATCACTAACTTTCTATTTTAACGCATACGTACACTATTTCTGCCCGTAACACATACTTAATCTAAGAAAACATTTATATTAGTCAAGAAAGAATACCGCGACTTTTCTCTCGTTTTCTCCTTTTCTTTAGTGTGGCTAGGGTTAGAGCTTTGGGGAGAGATACCAAGTTGTGCGGCGTGATCTCGGCATGGCAGTGGCTAGGGTTCTCGGTGGAGGTGCGGCAATGGCATCCATGACTGCTCGCTTGATCTCAAGGCTCTCTCTCCGTCAAGAGGACGAACCTGTGGATCTCGGAAACCTAAAAAGTTCGAGAATGGGTTTCGTTGCTCCAAAGTTTTATCTGGTTGGTAAACTGAACTCCGCTCGTGCGGTGCAATTCGATTCCTTTCGAAGTGTTGTCCGAGCAATGTGGAGACTATCTGTGCCGGTGGAGGTGCAACAACGTGGGGATCGTTTTTTGTTCACTTTCAACATTCAACGTGATCTTGACCGGGTGAAGAAAGAGGCCCTTGGAGTTACCAGAGGGCCATGATTTTGTTGAGTGATTATGATGGCTTCTCCGATATCATGGCGGTACCGCTCGATTTCTTTTGGATTTGGGTAGAGATCAGTGATCTACCGGTGGAGGTGCAATAGCGTGGGGATCATTTTTTGTTCACTTTCAACAATCAACGTGATCTTGACCGGGTGAAGAAAGGAGGCCCTTGGAGTTACCAGAGGGCCATGATTTTATTGAGTGATTATGATGGCTTCTCTAATATTATGGCGGTACTGCTCGATTTCTTTTGGATTTGGGTGGAGATCAGTGATCTACCGACGACACTCACTACCGAGGCCACACTCCGTCTGGTAGGGGAGACCATCGGACTGGTTCTCAATGTCGACCAGGCGGGACTGAGAAGGGGATCTACTCATGTGCGTGTCACGCTTCCTCTAAACAGCCCGGTGAGGAAGGATAGGAGACTGGGCGTGTCACCGGAGGACGTGATCAGAGTGCGGTACAGGTATGAAAGGCTTGTTAGTCTATGCAGGGATTGCATGATGTTGAACCATGGTGGAATTCCTTGCCCTAGTGCCCAAGACGCTGAAGAAGGGATCGGAGCTCCGCTTGATCCAACTGCAGCGCCGGCGGCTCCTCCCATGGTCTTTAGGACAAACACACAGGCTGCCCCTAATGGTGCCGAACTTGCCGGCACTGTTTAGAGAAAAGAGGTCGGTTCCGATAAGGGAAGTGGCTTCGTTTCCCTCTCCGGCTAAGGTTACTAGCGTTATCCGTACTCAAGAGGAAGATGAAACTGAGGGTGGGAAGAGATTGAAGCATTTGTTGGCTATGGTGCCTCTAGACCTAAACCTAGAAGATCTTGGTTTCTCCATGGCTGTGAGTGGGGAGCTAGGGATCAAGAAGACAGGGAAATCCCCGAATAAGAGAGGCAGGCCTCGAGGAAGTAAGAACAAGAAGCAACTATTTTATGGTGAGTCGTCAAGCTCCATGGCAGACTCTGTCATACAGGAGCCTCTTTCTAATGAAGAAACCAGTGATGAGTAGTCCCGAGCCCTTGCTGGGATAGATCCCTACTTCACTTGACTGTCGAGTATACTCCCCCTTGTGTCTGGAAAGGTATACCGAAATGGTCTTAAGTCTCGATGCATGAAGCTGGGGTACTATGGTTGAGTGAGGTATGTTACACGCTTTCTAGGCTTTAATAAGTTCATATGAACATTTCTTTTGAGTAGTTTGTGTTTTAGCCACGATCCTCAGCGCGAGGAGCAGAGGTAAATAGCGAACAAAGAGAGGGGGAGTGTTGCGGGCGTGCCACCTCGCGGACGAGGAAAGGTTGGTTGCGAGATCTTGACTTCTTGATCAGGCGGAAGGGGTTTCCAGGTGCCACCTCAGAGGAGGAATTTACGAGCACAAGGCGATCGATACTCACGGCGAGACGCGAGCAGAGCAACAATAGGGAATCAGGGAAATCGGGGAAGAGTCCAAGAGGGCTCTGAAGAAAAACCTAGGCGGCGGTGCGCTTAGGGTTAGGGTTTTCGAGAGGCTCGAAAGGGGTTTCAACTGGGTTGAAAGGTTCTGTTTAGAGATTGTCTCTGAGTTGTTCTTGTAAAGTTTTTGTGTGTGTGTTGCTTCAACAGGGAAGCGAAGGCAGAGCTCCGGGGAGCGTTGGAGGTTCGACTGGGTCGAAGGTTTGTATTGTAAGATTGATTGTTCAGATGTATTGCCCCTTTTCTGTAAACCTTCGAGCCCTTTATATAGTGGTTCGACTTGCGGCAGAAGAAAGATAGCTTAGAATTCAAGTCGGACTCTGAAACCCTAATAGCAAAAGGGCACTGTTCCGTCCACGCGAACCAACCATCCTGTGACACATGTCCAGTTCGCACACTTCACATAGGACACTGCCGCTCAATTATAGACTCCTATGCGAACTGGAATTAGGAATATCCACATCACGCGGGGTCAAAAAGCTTGTTTCCATCTCGCGGGTCTTTCTAACTCGCGGGCTTTAGAATGACTTTTTATATTAAAAGGGCCACAGGGATTGGCCCGAAGCATGTCAGAGACTTGTAAAAGTCTTCAACGATTAATGTGGTGTGCGCGGACTCCGCCTGTTGCTTCCTCGCAAAGTCTCCTACGCGAGCCAGCTCGCCAGCTCGCCTTGATATATTCCGCCTCGCCTAGGACTTTTACGCGAAGTACTATTGCTCCTCGCCTACGCGCGAAGTCATTCCGCGCGCGAGATCATTAAGTGTGCGAGCCCTGTATTTCGCACGAAGCCTTTGCAATTCATCTCGCGTGGTCTCACTGGCAGCCATTACTTGTAAACTTAGAGAACTTGGGCTCGCCGGTATGACATGGACCAAAAATTTAATTAATATTCACATAGACATTTACTGTCCAGTAAAATATTAATTTGGGCGTAAACAATTTGTTTTAGTAGTTTTCTTTGGAATTGCAGACATATTTTATTATGTGCATCGCATTGTAATATGAGGTTTGTCCTCGGACACTCTCTTAGCTTGACCTAGCACGGTCGTATGATTTTGAAATCAAGGGAGCTCGACTCAAAAAAAAAGTCTAAGAAAACATTTTGATGCCGATGTAGGTGACGAGCTTGATGCCGATGTAGGTGGTGGACGAAATGGCGTATCAAGACTAGGATTGTTTTGGCAGCGGTAGATGGAGAAGAATCCATTGTTGGGAGAGAGAACCGAGACACACACCAATTCTCTGATTTCTCTCAGTCAAATGAAATTAAAACATTATTCGGAAAATAGTTTTTCCAGTAAATTATAATATTACCAACGACCCATCCGAAAGAGAATCTAGTACTTCTTGGTCATGAATATATAAATAGGATGAACCTGTCCGGAATCGATGGATTAAACCAAAATAAAACAAGTCTCGACTGGTAAAATAGAATCTCTCATATTGAAGGTTCCACACTTCCACATTTTCACAGTAAAAGATAAGGATCTCAAACATAACTAATACAGTAAAAGATAAGGATCTCAAACATAACTAATTATGCATCCATTTGGACTGGAGTTTTGTCTACGTAGATAATAAGCGGTGAGATCCAAGTGAGAACTGTGAGTCTTGAAAGCCTTGCTCCTGTGTCATGACCAAGTCAATGTACCGAGGTCCAACACCGGTTTCATCAATCTCTGCTTCCTCTTCATCTGCAGGGGATGCAGCACCAGCTCCAGAAATCTCTAGTTTGGCCATCATAGGACTCATGTCTGGCATCTTCAACTGCTGGGCAGCCGCCTGCAGCTGAGAGCACAAATCCTTGATCTTGGCCGCACCCAATTTGACATAGGTGTTAGAGTTTGGACTTTTGAACACATTCAGTTTTGAAATGGAACACAGATTGTGTAAAGAAAAAACATGAATCAACATCTACCATCGGATAACCAACTAACCATATTAAGTTACATGTACAGGAAATCAAACATATTGCACAGAAACAGAACAGCAGCTTACCTCATCAGTAAGCTTGATAGTGGTCATGCCAAAATTAGTGGATGGCTTCATCCCCAGCTTCAACATTGCTTTACGCTTCATCTTCTTCTTCTTCTTCTCACTCCTGTTCTGGTTTGAAGATTCCTTTCCACCTACAAACACCCTTTTTAGTTAAGCTGACAAAATATATAATTCATCATGGCATATAAGAAGGTAATACCATTGTTTCAATAACCTAATGCAGTCATTCAGTTTTATGTAATTCATCATGCCATATAAGGAGGTAATACCATTGTTTCAACTTTCAAGGATCTTGTTTCAATAACTTAATGCACTCATTCAGTCTTTTCATACTATATTCCCCAAACAAACTAGCAATCACCAAATACCATTGTTTCAACTTTCAAGGATCATGTTTCAATAACTTAATGCACTCATTCAGTCTTTTCCAACAATATTCCCCAAACAAACTAGCAATCACCAAATAGAAATACATGTATACAGAAAATCCAAAACTCCAAGTACAAGGTAAAAGTTATCAACCCATGGCACATCACAGTAAATCCATCGAGTGCAATTAACCAACACAGACAGATGTTACACGAGAATTGAACAATAACCAACTCAGCTATACTCACCTTTAGCCTCATCATCTTCCTTGCTATTGTCATCCTCGACCATAACCTCATCCTTGTTCTTGTTGTCCTTCCCAACATCCACCATTACATCATCCTTGTTCTTGTTGTCCTTCCCAACATCCACCATAACATCATCCTCTTCCTTATTCTGCAACATTTAAACTGTTATTAAACAAACAATGAATCACACTATTCATAAGTCCAAACAAATATGAGGGAAGCAACACGCCTGCAGAGAGTTCTCGAGGGATTGTTCAGTGGACGGGACCTCCTTGATAGAGTTCTTCTCATCCTCCTCGACTACATCCTTGTTCTTGTTCTTCATAACCTCATGTTCGAGTTCCTGGATAGATGGGATCTCAACTACATAGTAGGGTCTGCACCAGTCCTTGGGGCACCTGTTCTCCCAGTACCAATGACCTGCATTGCGACAGCCACCACACCACATGAGAATAGCATATGCTCCCTTGCGACAGCATTCATCTCCGATTTTGCCACAACAATTGCAAACCCTGTCAAACAGAGGCCCTAGAACTGTGTTAGGTGGGATTTTATCCATGCACGGGCAATCTTCAGGGAAGTGATCTTTACTGCAGACAGCACAGCCCTCTTTATACAAGTACTCCTTCTCTTTTTCCACTACAAAATTCAAAAGAAAAGATGAACTTAAACGCTTTGTGGAAATTCAAGATAGTTCCGCAACCAGAAACCTTGGCTAAAATGAAAAATCAATCATACCAGTAGGTCGAATCCTCTTCATCAATCTCAGGAGGTCCTCTTTGTCATCTTCAAAATGTGGAGTTTTGAGCTTTTTCAGACACCCTTTATCGTCATAGAAGTTGTCGTAGTCATATTCATCCTCAGAGTCAGACTCGTCATCCTCCTGGACCACAACCTTGTTCTTGTTCTGCATAACCTCATGTTCGAGTTCCTGGATGGACGGGATCTCGACTACATAGGAGGGTCTGCACCAGTCCTTGGGGCACCTGTTCTCCCAGTACCAATGACCTGTATTGTCACAACCATCACAACTTGTGAGAATAGCATATGCTCCCTTGGGACAGCATTCATCTCCGATTTTGCCACAACAATTGCAAACCCTGTCAAACAGAGGCCCTAGAACTGTGTTAGGTGGGATTTTATCCAAGCACGGGCAATCTTCAGGGAAGTGATCTTTACTGCAGACAGCACAGCCCTCTTTATACAAGTACTCCTTCTCTTTTTCCACTACAAAATTCAAAAGAAAAGATGAACTTAAACGCTTTGTGGAAATTCAAGATAGTTCCGCAACCAGAAACCATGGCTAAAATGAAAAATCAATCATACCAGTAGGTCGAATCCTCTTCATCAATCTCAGGAGCTCCTCTTTGTCATTTTCAAAATCTGGAGTTTTGAGCTTCTTCGGACGCACTATAAAGAAAAAAAAAATGAGGCACAATAAATTCAATCGGGAAGTATACTCAATTAACAAAATAATTAGCAGGATGGAATGAGAAACAGAAACCTGACCAGGATAAATCTAAACCCAAAATCAAAATCAAAATCAAAAAATCAAAATCATAATCTCAATCATAATCGTAATCATACCAGGCCGATTCCTCGGCATCCTCATGAGCTCTGCTATGCTGTATTTCATGTCCGGTGCTTTGCGCCTTTTCTGACGCTTGAAACTATTTTTCTTTCTTTTCTTACTTTCCATAGATGAACGCTTCAAACTGATTCCCTTCGTTGCTTTGAGCTTCATGGCTTTTGGGGCTTCGCAGGGCTTCAAACTATTTCCGTTAATGGCTTTTGGGGCTTTCGCAGGCGGACTATTGATACAATCCAAAAGGGCGGGGTTTCGGCGTTTTATAGTCCTTATTGTTATTGTAGAAGGATTCGGAGAAAGTATAACAATAATAAACAGTGTACTTATTATATAGAAAAACCTAATTATATGTATTACAGAAAGTCTTACGAAGGGTTTAGAAAATATATCAATATTGTAATATATTATAATAAAGAAATTTGAGTAACCAATCCTACGTGTATTAGGACAAAACACATAAATAGAAAAACGGAAATATAATTTTCTTAAACACTGTCTCGTGTTGTGTCCGTAATACGTAACGGTGTTTATGGTGTTGCCTCGGTAAAAACATTATCAAGTAAAACAAAAACCTCGTGAGTAAAACAAAAGACTTGGACGAAGGAAAAAAGAACACAACGCATCAACTACATTTGAAGCTAACATGTGATGCAGACTCCTCCTGATATCTACAAAATAACTCCCCGTGATTAGTAACTCAATGTTGGAGTTCAAATAAACGGCTTAAACCAATTCCCTTCGTTGCTTTGAGCTCCATGGCTTATGGGGCTTTGCAGGGCTTCAAACTATTTCCGTTAATGGCTTTTGGGGCTTTCGCGGGTGGACTATTGATAGAATCTTAAGGGGCGTTTTATAGTCCTTATTTGTTTTTTTCTTTTTGTGAACAGGAGTCCTTATTTGTTGATGGGGCGGAAATTTACACACATTTTATTACGATCCATACAACTCTATCTCAGTTTTCTATAAGAAAAATATCTAAAATGTATTTATCCTAATCAACTTGAAGAGATCAAAGTTGGGATGCAGCTGCGGCCCACCAGTCATCATCATCTTCTGGATCAATATTTTCCTATTTGCGGAAGGAAATGGGAATCGATCACAAGAAATTTCCGAACACAAAAAGGAGGAAGATAGCTGTGATGGTTTGATTTTGACTATGAATGAAACATGCAAATTAATGACATGGAAGATTTAATCCTACCGAATTGCTGAGCTCAAATGAATGCTGCTTAGACAAACACTCAACATTTAAACTATTATCAAGCAAACACTGAAACACGAAATTCTTAAGTCCAACACACAAATCTGAGGGAAGCAACACACCTGCAGAGAGTTCTCGAGGGATTGTTTAGTGGACGGGACCTCCTTGATAGAGTTCTTCTCGTTCTTGTTCTTCATAACCTCCATGGTCGAGTTCCTGGATGGACGGGATCTTGACTAGACAGGAGGGTTTGCACCAGTCCTTGGGGCACCCGTTCTCCCAGTACCAATGATCTTCACTGCCACAAGCAGCACACCATATATATGAGAATAGCATATGCTCCCATGGAACAACAAAAATCTCCAATTTTGCCACAACAATTGCAAACCGTGTCATATAGAGGCCCTAGAACTGTGCCCGCTGGGATTCTATCTAAGCATGGGCAATCTTATAGATGTGATCTTTACCGCAGATGGGACAGCCATCTTCATACAAGTACTCCATGTCTTCTTCGACTACAAAATTCAAAAGGGAAAAAAATGAGGCAACTCATCGACTTTCAACAATAGTAATAAATGTTCATTCCATAAACTAAGAGACAAACCTAGGGCCACCAAAAAAAAAATAAATAAATAAAAGAGATAATTTCACTTTACTACCCTGAACTTTAGGTCTAAAATCAGTTTGATACCTCATCTTTTTTTTTAATCAGTTTCATACCTAAACTTTCAAAATGACATCAATCTCGACTAAAATGACTAAAATAGCCCTGGTTAATCTTTTTACCCTCTCAGAGTTAAGAATGGCAGCGGCGACGGCCGGGGGAGGAGGAGGGGCTGCCGCCGGGGCCCATTGCTGGTGGTAGGGGTGGATGCTGGCGCCGGCCATGTGGTGGATTTAGAGGCAGGGAGAGAGAGAGAGAGAGGGTAAAAAGATTAACCAGGGCTATTTTAGTCATTTTGGTCGAGATTGATGTCATTTTGAAAGTTTAGGTATGAAACTGATTAAAAAAAAAGATGAGGTATCAAACTGATTTTAGACCTAAAGTTCAGGGTAGTAAACTGAATTTTTTTCTAAATAAAAATAAAGAAAGTGAAATCCATACACTCTTAATTGTAGTCACAAACTCACTTTTTTTTTAGTAATTTAATTTATTATTATTATTTTTTGTTACAAACAGAGTTCAAACAAAAAACCAACAACTAAATATTAGAGCATGAAGCAAATCTTCTAGCTCTAACATGCACACAGTTGGGGGGGGGGGGCGGTCTTCAAAATTTAGGAAGCTCAAATCATGGAAGATACTGCTCTTTGCCAAAGCATCACGAAAAATATTAGATTCACGAAAAATATGGCTGAGCTTAGCATTTTCCATTCTAGACATGAGCTTGCAACAACCATCAAGGAGGGAGCCTAAAAGATGGAGAGCTAGATTAGAATTTAAATTTTGTTGCTGCATCACCATAGGCTGTTTTCCATAAGATAACTGAACCCCAAACCCCTCATACTGCTTCACCATAGATATACATTGTTGCAGTACCACAGATGCAAACCCTTGGCGGTTGCTTTACTCTTCAACTGAAGAATGCTGCAGAAGTGCGGAATCGGTCTTTTGGTCAAATGAATCCTTTGCTGGCCATAGCTTGAAGGATTATGGTGGCAGTAGATAGGAGTTTGAATCAGTTAATAGTTCGTTAGTGCAACTTGGGATGCAGCAGCAGTCCACCAGTCATCATCATCTTTTGGATCAAGGTTTTCCTATTGTGGAAGGAAACAGGAGAACCGATTACAAAAATTTTCTCACCAAAATGAAAGGGAAAATTGGAAGTGCCTGCAATAATGGTATAATTTTGACTATTTAACGAAACATTGATGACATGGAAGATTTTGTCCTACCGGATTGCTGAGCTCTAATGAATTTTGCTTATTTTCAACTTCATCTGCAACTTTTATGGCTTCAAGCCACCATGAATCTGTAACGCCACTGCTTTTCGTGTTTTCATCATCAAAAAGAACACGTTCATGATCTTTTTCACTTTCATGCACCAGGTCACGGACAATATTCCACGGAATTGGACGTGATGGAGAACGATAACCTGTTATCGATCATAATGCAAGTTGAGAGCAACTCACTCATTGATTGAAGAGAAGAAGGGTAGATAATAGTAGACAATATTAACTTTTCCTCACCTCTGCAATCAGGATCATGACATTTCTGATAATAAACACCCCTTCTGAGGTCAGCAATGTATATCACTAACCAACAAGATGAATAGGAATATTAGCTTGTTGTCTTACATTATAAGGAAGAGTGGGGAGGGGGAAGTGCTAGACAAAATGCAGTGGCAAATTTTTCACATGTATGAAGAGGATGAACCCAGTAGGACATTGAATTATGAAGTGTATAAGATGTTATGTAATGCAACAATGTATTGGCTTTACCATGATTGCTTTTGTGCTGTCTGCCAATTCGCTCACAGTATCTGTTTCTTGACATACTGTAGACCATGAGTCCAAACTCTGAGAACCAGTACCAGCTGCGAATTTTACCTAGAATTGCAGCAAGTTATATACTTGAGGATATAAGATTAACAGATACTTCTAAAGCCAGATACAAGGTAGCACCTGATACATTTCCAATTGTAGCAACAAATTCCACAAATGCATCCAAAGCTGGAAATGGAGATTTCCCCATGAAGTATGTTGCTGAAGCATCACTGGTGCAACCACTCAGTGCAAATTCTTGGGGCCAACAGTAAGATTTTCCAAAACTAGGGTTTACCTGTATAAGAAAGAATAGATCTAGTCATATGATATATTGCCACTTAAAGAAGAAGAAAAATACAATAGATTGTCCTTAAAGGCTTCAACTAACTGATGTCAAGACTCAAGAAGTTTGGCATGTTAATGAAACCAAAAAGTATCAAACTTCTAAACTGAAATTTACCTCTGTATCAAAATGCAGGGTCTTTATACAATCAAGATCAGACTTGCAGACTAGAAGCTTCTCACAATCAGCATCCAAATTGCAGATCAACGACGCCATGAACATCTCCTCTTCAGACTGCTGTTGGGAACCAAAAAATTAGTTAAAGAAGCACCACGTATCAAAACACTGGTAAGAAAAGGCCACGTGTCAGATACCATCATTTAGAAGAGTTGGTAGCATACCATCATGTCCTTAGCTTTGAAGCGCCCAGTAGGTAGAAGCACCGACTTCTTCCCTGCCTTTGATGATAGAGCTAGACGAAAACAACGATTCCTTGTATACACAGCAGTGTCCACAAATAGGTGACTAGGCTCCAAATCTGCAGAGCTTGAATCTTTTCTAATAAACAATTTCTCAAATCTTCCATCCCTCCCCTTTGCACTCGATATCCGTGAGCATATCTGATAATATGTCATCATATATTGACAACAGTTGGTATTTCTACGGGATAAAGTAAACAACAGAGCTGTAGTAAATGAAGTAGCTACCTATCACTAGAAAAGAAAGCTATATGTCATGTAGAATTTGCTTCTTAATTATAATCTCTGTTAACAGTATGTTTTTACTTGGCAAATATAAATTAAATAAGGAAAGCATGAGAAAAGATGAACATAATATAATCATAAATCACAGACCTCAATATCCATTAATGGAGAGAAGTAACACAAAACTTCGGTCATCTGCACCAACACATACCTCAGTGACAAATGCACCTATATGTGAGTTGTCCTTAAAAGCAGTCTTTTGGATATGAATAATTAGATGTCGAGAGAACTTTGCTGCACAGGGGCACAAATAGAACAATGAATTTCACAACCAAGCAAATAACGAACCTAATTGCAATATATAGAATACGTTTATGTTGCAATATGGAATCATACACCTAAGTATGGTATTTCTTTATTAGATTTCACGAATATCCAAAATCACAAACACACCAGCCAAGTGATAATCATGCACTGTACCTTCCGTAGAGGAATCAAGCTCCATTATCCAGTCCATGTTCCCTTGAATAGAATACTTTTCAAGCAACGCTTCGAAAACAACTGATATTAACAGATCAACCATTTCATCTCCATTTCTGTCTGTATTGTCTTTCTTATTGAACTCCAGGTCAAAATAAAGGTGGCATGGTAAACCCTGAAACAATGCATACAAAAATTTAGGAATCACAGCTAGAAAAGCATCTCATGTTGATGATATGGTACTCATACGTTCTTTCTATCAATGATAAGAAAGAAATTATCACCTCCTGAATGACTTCATAATGGTGACGAAACTTGGAATCCATAAATTTGTATCTGATTATAGAAAAACAGAACAGATACATCAAGGAGAGAATACGATGAAGTATATATATTGGTAGAAGAACATAGAAAAGGCAAACCTTCTCCAAAACTCGTCATAACTTGAAACAAGGAACCTTCTTTGTCCACTAAAGTGATCTTGATAACTAAAAACATGAACATTTTCGTTCCGTTTGGCAAACTGCATTGCTTCCTCCTGCCTCGGAAATGTAGCCCATACTTCCTTCCTAAACAAACTAAAAACATGGGTCAACTCAAACTGCAAACACCGGAAGAAGAATGTCTTAAAGCAGTAAAAGCTGGAAGAAACAACTACACATATACCTTGAACTCAATCGTTTTTGCGCAGTGAGATCAACACGTATCTCACGCAACACACGCAGCAACAGCCTTGATGGTTGCTTTGGAGGAACTCCATTTGGAGACCCGTAAAACACAACCGGAGATAACTGCTTCCTACGATTAACGCTTTTCGCTTCAACTGTCGCAGAACCACCCTGAAGACGCAACGATACATACTTCAGGTAACCAAAAGCATGCAAGAAAAGGACACTCCATGAAGTAAGAATACTCAAAACATTTCCTACTCAGCTAACTAGAACACAAATTCTTCAAGTTAAATGCATACAAGTACCACTCAACTAAAGCAACATTGTTTATTTTCCGAATAGTTTTCTGATTCAACCGCAGAGTCCGCAATTACTATCCAAAATCAACAATTTATTAAACCATGAAATGAAACAACTTCAGTGTTACATACTTTTTCTGCAGAAAGCTGTAAATCTGATGCAATCTTCTTTATTTTCTCCGGCGACCGCAGAGAATCAACTTCCTGGGCCTTACTCCTCTGATTCGGTTTGCTCTTGATTCTCTTTCTCTCTCTCAAAGCAGATTCTGAAACACAACAAGTAAAGATTGTAACTTTCAGGAAATTTCAACAATCAAAGCCAAACCCAGATCAGAAATGAACCCAATTACTTCAGATAGTAAGCTCAGCACCAAGTCTTCATCAGCAATATGAAATCCCCAAATCCAAGTCTTTGAATTTCAAACCCCTAATTCTACGAAATTGAAAGAAGATGAGAGAAAGAGAGAGCTTACGTGGAGGAGAGATGCCGCACTTGAAGCACTCGAACAAGCGATCAACGTCGTCCATGGACACTCTTCACCGTCGTCTTGATTTTCAAGCTCTACAATTAATTTTACCCTCTTTTCAAATTTGGGGTTTTGTTTTTAGGTTAAATATATATGGGCGGGAATTTGAAAGTTTTGGTTCTGTTTACACCTAATTACATAAATAAATGCTATTTACCCGCAATTTTTGTATTTAATGTACATTTTGTCATGTGGGGTACAGTTTGTCCTTTTGGAATGGACAATGATGAAGGCAAAAAACTGTTCACATGACTGATATGAGTACTAGCAAGACTTGCAGATCAACAATAAATCACATTTTTGAAAAGACAATGGAGATATCTAAGTTGAAACATGATTTACACATATTTCAAATTCTGGATCTCTAACCAGATACATATATTTCAATGATTCGGAAGTTAAAGTTGTAAACAGGTGAAGATTCATTATTTTCCTTATTCATTCTAACCAAAGCTAGCTGTTTTTGACACTGGTTACAAAAGGTCAGACATAACAAAACTACATTACATTCCCTCCTCCTATGGTTCATCTGGTGTTGAGATCTGGCATTGTTCAGTGAACGGGAGCTCCTTGATCGAATTCTTGTCATCTTCGACCATAACCTCATCCACGTACTTGATGTCCTTCCGAACATCGACCATAACCTCGTCATCTACCTTGTTCTGCAACATTTAAACTATTATTAAACAAACACTGAAACACGAAATTCATATGTCAAACTCACAAATCTTAATGAAGTAACACACGTACCTTATTCTTTTTCTTCATAACCTCCTCTTCAAGTTCCTGGATGGACGGGAGCTGGGTTATAATGGAGGGTCTGCGCCAGTCCTTGGGGCACCTGCCCTCCCAGTACCAGTGACCACCATAGCCGAAATAGATCGGAAATTCAACCTAAATAGAACAAAATCAAAATGCAAACCGAAATCGAAATCGAAACCATACCAGGCCGAGTCCTCTTCATCAGCCTCAGGAGCTCCTCGACATCCTTGTAGATGACTGGTGTTCTGAGCTTTTTATTAACTTTTTCTACTGTTTTGTTAATTCGGAGCTGTTTCCTTCGTTTCATCGGTGTTTTTTGGGCGAAACCTCCTTCCAATGGCTTTAGGGTTCTCTATCTTCCGTATTTGAGAAATTCGTCCGAATGGTATACGAACTTTTGCTCCTTATAAACTTTCGTATATCAAGTTTTGAAAATATCGAAACGGTATCTCCTGTTTCCATCCCGACCTAAGTTTGGTATATATAGTCATTAAGATGACCAATTTACCCTTAAGTTCTTTTTTTTTTTCTTAGTTGTTTTTATTTGTTTTCATATTCAAGAAATATTATAAAAGGTTTTGAAATTTGATAATTTGGGTTGGCATTTATAAACTTGAAGAAGATTGAAGAGAGAAAACATACAAAAATTCAATTCTTGTTGTTTATGCTGACACTCAAGGATTTTGTTGTTACCGTTGACATTCAAGCATGATTAAGATAAAGAACTGATTATTAGCAAAGAGAAAATGACGATGAATTTTTTTTCTCTACGTTCCTAAAAATATAAAAAGCCAAAAAAAAATAATTGGAATATGAAAACAAAGAAGAAAAACTAAGAAAAAAAAGGATAATTTAAGGGTAAATTGGTCATCTTTTTTTTTTGTCTGAGGGTAAATTAGTAATCTTAATGACTGTATATACCAATCTTAAGTCGGGATGGAAGCATGAGATACCAATTTGATATTTTTAAAACTTGATATACCAAAGTTTATAAGGAACAAAAGTTCGTATATCATTCAGACGAATTTCTCTCCGTATTTTGTAGGTCTGGCATTTCTTTTTTATTATTATTAGTTTTTTTGGATAATAAGATATTATACCAACGTGGCAGTAAATATTGTTTTGGATCAATGTTTTCCTATTTGCGGAAGGAAATGGGAAAACTCGATTATCAAATAGAAACTATTCAAATATATAATTATAGACCTTACTCAATAGTTGGATCTGTGGCGCAATGGTAGCGCGTCTGACTCCAGATCAGAAGGTTGCGTGTTCGATTCACGTCAGGTTCAATTTTTTATTTTTATGCATTTTTAAAGCTGATCAGTGATTTCTGCTAGTCCTGCTGAGAAGCTCCATAAGCATTCTTCGAAATGGAGGTGCTAGCTAGAGTAACCATGCAATAAGTTACACCTTACAAGTCACTGTCGAGCTTATAGAGACATATATGTGTGTGTGGAGCTAGCTAGCTAGCTATGATCTGCGCAGATAGCTATCAGCTGATTAGAGGTGACACCAGTTAACTGATATGTTAATCTGTAGTCTCTTCATGTTGCATTTTCTGGG
Source organism: Fragaria iinumae (assembly GCA_009720345.1). Taxonomy (NCBI): domain Eukaryota; kingdom Viridiplantae; phylum Streptophyta; class Magnoliopsida; order Rosales; family Rosaceae; genus Fragaria; species Fragaria iinumae. The sequence continues at coordinate 25,180,167 of CM019123.1, read as the reverse complement.
GTTAGCTAGCATCAGCATTGCATGCTTGGACTATATATCGGTTAATTTATGGCATTTGCATACATCTCAATCAGTACATATCATTATCTTGCCGATCGCGAATGGATGGATCCGAGTTGTTGTTCTTTCAAGTCACCATGCAGGGGAGGGTCATCCTCGTTTGTTTTAATAGGAATTTTTTGGTAAATATATCTATGTGATATGTGCAGATAGCTATCAACTGATAACACACTGAAATATTTTCTAACGTGCATGTTGCTTATCGGATTAATATTCATATAGATATCTTCCAAAGGCTTTCAGCCTCTATCATCAGCATTGCATGCTTGGACTATCTCATGTATGGCATTTTTCAGAAATAGGTCTCAATCGGTTGCAGTCTTAAGACGCGTACGTCTCTTCAATTTATATGAACCTACATGATGATCTGTAGAAGTTAAAATGGTTTTGACATGTTTTATGGACCAGAGTGGCAACTCTTGCGAATTGAAATTGTTATCTCTCAAATAACCATGCAAGGATTACAAATTATTGTTCATTATACTATTTTAGCTTAATCGTTCATTATACTCGATATGAACGTGAACTTACATTGTTTATTTCTCAACAACTCCTCCAAGTTCATCAAGCTTGGAATCTTTTGCTTCTAGGTTCCTCAAAGATTGACCAGCTAAGACCTCCCCGGTTTATGTTTGTGTTCCTCCATGCATGACAGGGGTTAACTGATGCAGGCTTGCCTGAATTATGGTGTGTAGAAGACGTGTGTCTGGCTCAATTAGCTCAGCATCTTCCTACTTTTGCAGGTATATTGCTGTTGCACTAAAAAAATTGTATATTTGGGTGTTAATACTACAACCAAAAGTCTCTCACAAGTCATAATCACTTAAATTTTCTGATGACTTGTACTTTGTTTTTTCCTTTCTTTCCATTTGTTCTATTTGAAGTTAAACTTTGAATGTTCCCGGCTTTCATTCCAGTCTTACACTATTTACATTATTTTCTTCTTTCTCTGGAATCTATAAAGAAGGAAGGGGTTCGGCACTCGGGTCGACTTGGATTTAAACACCAGACTTGTAGCTATCTTCATATTTGTCGTTGTCCAAAACTAGCAACACTTTGCTATTTGTTAGCATTATGAGCTGTTGTGTATAAACCCTAGTAGCCTACTTTGTTTTATGAATCCAATTCTAGCTAGCTAGTGTGTTGTACATTCCTTTTCTTTCCACAGAATTGCACATTTCATCAAACATCGATTACAATGAGACAGGATGATGTGCCGTGTTGCCAGGTCGATTTCTGGGTGTTTATAGTGATCAGTTTGATCCTTGTGTCACTTGCTGGTATTGCATCTGGCCTTGCATTAGGACTCTTGTCTTTCAGCAAAATTGATCTTGAGGTCCTCATTAGGTCCGGCCAACCCAAAGACAAGAAGAATGCAGGTTGATTATCAAATTTCATCACATACTATAGGTACTAGTTCCTTCAATTAGCTACTTCTGAAGCTTCATCCACTATTTTTCTTTCGTATAATTTTACAGCAACAATTCTGCCTCTTGTTAAGAATGAGCATCTACTGTTATGTACTCTCCTCATAGCCAAATCACTGGCAATGGAGGTATGCCGACATATACATGCATTATTTGAATTCATATTCCAAACTTAATTGATTTGAATGTACATAATGTTGTTGTATCTGCAAGGCACTTCCCATTTTTGTGGACTCATTTCTCCCAGTTTGGGCTGCCATTCTTGTGTCCGGCACGCTTGTAGTTGCATTTACAGAGGTAACTTTTTTTACTTTACAGTTTGATTTTGGTCATAATGTAGCTTAAATGCTTTATATGCAGTTATACTTATACACCATGATCATCTTACCTTCCAAACTTATCTTTTCTCTTAGATTATTCCTCAAGCTGTATGTTCTCGATATGGATTGAGTCTTGGTGCAAAAGGGTTTTACTTGGTACGATTACTTCTGGTGGTCTTTTTCCCCATAGCATACCCTTTCAGTAAGGTGATACATACACTTGGATTGTTGTATTATCATTCCACCATAGATGAAGCACTAGTATAGGGTTTTCGGTTTACTGTTTATTAACAATTTTGAACATGGCACAGCTGTTGGATTGCCTCCTTGGAAAAGAGCATTCTGCGCTCCTAAGACGAGCAGAGCTTAAAACATTGGTGGATCTTCATGCAAATGAGGTTTGCTTCTTACTAAAATGTGATTACCACTTATCAGTTTTCATGTCTTCTGTGGTAGTTCACAAAACATTCTATTGTTCATCCTCAGGCAGGGAAAGGTGGAGAGTTGTCGCATCATGAAACTACGATTATTGGTGGCGCTTTGGATTTGACGCAGAAGACTGCTGAAGATGCAATGACTCCAATATCAGAAACTTTTTCCCTTGACATAAACTCCAAACTTGACATGTAAATATTCATCACTCTATTCTGAACATAATATTAACTTATGTAATTCTAGCTCAATGTTATATCTTCTTTTTATGTGCTTAGGAAAACACTGGGTTCAATCATGAGCAGAGGTCACAGTCGTGTTCCAATCTATTCAGGAAACCCAAACAATATCATTGGCCTCATTTTGGTAAACAGTAGTTCAGAAACTTCGTTTGTTTATTAGTTTTGACCAAGTCTTTCTTCATTCTTCCTTTCCTTATAAAGATGCAGGCTTCATTGTTTACTATATATGTTCTTTCTAAGTAACCCTTTTGGCTTCACGTAACTATTGCTTGTTCTGGTGGAATTAGGCAAAGAATTTAATCTTCTGTCGCCCTGAAGATGAAACCCCAGTTAAGTACATGACAATCAGAAGAATTCCAAGGTAATGTAAAATGTATGAGAATTCACTCATTCCATTCGGCAAGTCTAAATGAGTATAGTAGCTAGCATAAACAAGTAGTGCCTCCAAATTACCACCCTGATGAAACATATACATGTCCATCACTTGGCATAACTGTTTATAGTCTCTACTATGTGATAACTGTTTATAGTCTCTACTATGCAACAGGGTTTATAGCAACTGGCCTTTATATGATATACTGAATCAGTTCCGGAAAGGCCACAGTCATATGGCTGCTGTGGTGAGGAATAAGAAGGATGTTAATGGACAAAGGGAAATAGATGCTAGGAGTTCAAGATCAGATTCAATACGAGCAGAGAGCAAAGGTAGCGCATTCAGGATTTGATTAGTAAAAATTAAGTTTCTGAGATTTTTCGTCATAGAAGGTTAATGTTGCACTAGATATTACAGGTTTACATTCTCCGACCAATGAGAAAGAGCATCTGAGTAAAACCATAGACATATCCTCTATGTATTCGAGTGAAAGTACTGAATACAGCACACTATCAGAACATGTCATGGAACAAGATGAAGATCTTACACAAACACATTACAAGCGCCATAAAAAGCAGGGCGGTGGAAATGTATCGAATGAAAGTGTAGGATCTATTCAAAGTCACTTAGAGGAAGAGGTAATCGGAATCATAACAATGGAGGATGTTATGGAGGAACTGTTGCAGGTACTCAGTAATTAACTGTAGTATGAAACTTGGTTTGACAATGCAGATGTTTATAATGAACTAAACCAACTCTTTTGTCAAATTCTGTCTTGTAGGAAGACATACTGGATGAAACAGATGAGTATGTGGATGTGCATAACAAGTAAGTATAACCAGTTTTTTCTGTTCTGTGAACTTCACACTCCACGCTTTATGCCGACACATTACAATTCGATACTAACTTCGCTTGTTTTCTCTTTATCTATTTCAGAATTAAAATCAACCTGCTACCTTCAAGACGATCATCACCCTCAAAATCTCATAGAACTAAGTCTCTATCTCAAATTTATTGGAGAACTCCGGAGGCCTCTCCCTTGTCTTCGACATACAATAGTCCTATACTCCGTTCTCCCATTAATTCTGCATACATTCAACCACCTCCTATCTTCATCACAAGACCTACTTTGTATCCTTCCCCTCCACAAGCTGCACCATTTGCAGGCCCTATTCGCGCCTCGCCATCCTCACATCGAGTAAGCATACATGTTACACATTCTATATCTAGAGTAGCTCAAACTTCATAAATACTGACTCACAAGTCACAACTTATAACTCAAACTTTGATTCTTGACAGGCCTCAAGAAAGTCATATGAGAAGCTAAGACAACACAGTGGACGTAAACCTGCAAGAACCTACTCGCTAAGTTAAGCGAAAACCGTTGTGATTCATCAATGTATGTGTTTAGATTTAGTTGAAATGCTCACCAGTCATGAACTTTGTTAATTTACGTATGATATATCATATATGACATGAAAATGTTCGCAGAAAGAACAAGAACATGTACACACTTGGGAGATGATCAACCAAATCTAACGAGTAGTTAGATACTGATGAATCCGGCCATATACATTTCTCTATCATTATTCTCAGATCAAACTCACATCAGATTCTAGCTAAACAGCTACTCTTCTGCATGTTTCAACCTTGAAAGTTGCTTCTGATGAGCTAGTGACGCCTTGAATCAGGGCCTCCAGGACTCAATCTCTTCGACTCATTCTGACTCTTCGCCGACTTCTTCTCATGGACTTCAGTGGCCTTGTCTTTCCCCAACCCTATAAAATACTAGCACGATTGAGGCAAAAAACCGTTCATGAGGAGTTGAGGACTAGCAAGATTTGCAGATCAACAATATATCACATTTTTCAAAAGACATGGGAGATTCTAAGCTATAACATGATTTATGTTCACATCTTTCAAATTCTGCTCTAACAAGATACAAATATTTCAATGTTTCAAAAGTCAAAATTGAGATGAAGATTCACTATTTACAGTACTCATTCTAACCAAAGCTAGCTGTTTTTGACACTGGTTACAAAAGGTCAGACATAACAAAACTACATTACATTCCCTCCTCCTATGGTTTATCTGGTGTTGAGATCTGGCATTGTTCAGTGAACGGGAGCTCCTTGATCGAATTCTTGTCATCTTCGACCATAACCTCAGCCTCTTTTTTGTTGTCATTCCCAACATCGATCATAACCTCATCCTCTTCCTTGTTCTGCAACATTTAAACGATTATTAACCAAACACTGAAACACGAAATTCATATGTCCAATTCACAAATCTTAGTGAAGCAACACACCTTATTCTTTTTCTTCGTAACCTCCTCTTCCAGTTCCTGGATGGACGGGAACTCGCCTATAATGGAGGGTCTGTGCCAGTCCTTGGGGCACCTGCCCTCCCAGTACCAGTGACCACCATAGCCACAATAACACTTCATGCGAATAGCATATGCTCCCTTGGAACAGCAGATCTCTCCAATATTGCCACAAGCAATGCAAACCTGGTCATATAGAGGTCCTAGAACTGCGCCTGATGGGATTCTATCTAGGCATGGGCATTCATCATCATCGGAGTGATCAACTGTGCCGCCACAAACAAGACAGGCCTGCCAGGATACTCATCCTCATCCTCGTCCTCATCCTCATAGTCCTCATCCTCAGAGTCATCATCCTCATCGTGACACTCGTCCTTGACCTTGTTATTTTTCTTCATAACCTCCTCTTCAAGTTCCTGGATGGATGGGAGCTCGGGTATGCTGGAGGGTCTGCGCCAGTCCTTGGGGCATCTGCTCTCCCAGGGCCAGTGACCACCATGGCCACAAGCACACCTCCTGCGAACAGCATATGCTCCCTTGGCACAGCAGGTCTCTCCAATTTTGCCACAACCATTGCAAACATAGTCATATAGAGGTCCTAGAACTGCGCCTGGTGGGATTCTATCAAGGCATGGGCATTCTCTACCGATGTGATCAACTGAGCCGACGCAGACACGACAGGCAGATGGATTTATGTCTTTTAGGACTGCAAAATTCAAAAGAAAACAAAAGGAAGACGAGGCAACTTATCGATTTTCAACAATACTAGTACATATTCATTCCAATGGTTAGAGACAAACTTCACCAAAACAAAGAAATTTCAAGATTCACCACATGCATCTATATCTATTTCGACTACAACATTCAAAAGAAATTTAAAAAAAAAAAAAAAATTTGGTCGACTATCGAGAATAGGAGTACATGTTCATTCCAGAAATTAGAGAATAAAACTAACTTACAGTCGGAAATTCAACCTAAATAGAACAAAATCAAAATCCAAACCGAAATCGAAATCAAAACCATACCAGGCCGAGTCCTCTTCATCAGCCTCAGGAGCTCCTCGACATCCATGTAGATGACCAGTGTTCTGAGCTTTTTATTAACTTTTTCTACTGTTTTGTTAGTTCGGAGCTGTTTCCTTCGTCTCATCGGTGTTTTTTGGGCGAAACCTCCTTCCATGGCTTTAGGGTCGTTTTGGGCGTATATCCTCCCTATTTTATAGGTCTGGCCTTTCTTTTTTTATTATTATTCTTTTTTAGATAATGACTTTTGTGTTTTTATTTTTTTGACTACATTTTTTTTATTAAAGAATATCATCAAGTGACTACATTTTTTAAAAATTGTCTGCAATTTTAATGCTTATACTTGATCAATTTTGTTTGCTAAATCATTACCAAAAACAGAATTCCACACCAAGCAAACAAAATTGCAGACAATAGATTTGGGGTTTTTTCTTTGTGTAAACCAAAGCTTCAGATTCATTCCTCCTCTTCGTCTTTTCCCATTCTTTTCTATTATAATTAGATATCTTTTCCATTATAATTAGATATGGTAGAAAATGAATTGAAACAGCAGGATAGAGAGAGAGAGAGAGAGGCAAATGCGTCGGTAGAGTACCCTATTTTTGTTTTCTAGGTTGATGTTCTAATTTTTGTTTTCCAACTGATGTTAACAACGTTAGCTGTTGTTGAGTAGGATGACACATGGCAAATTATCATTAGTGGCACTGGGTTAGTGGGAACAGGTGATGTCCTTCCGGTGTTGAATGCTAAATTTAAAGTACCAAAATATGAAGTTTTGCTTTAGCAATAGGCGAGTTCTGGAATGCACCCAGTTGTCCCCGTACTGTCTGTGTAATGTCCCCCTTGGATTATGTATTAAGACGGTTTGTATTTGGCTAGTATGTATAGGTATCCCAGATTTCACTCATAGTTTTACCGTGTACGCACGCGTCTTGCCCGTGCCATCCAGAATCGATTAAGAGGATCGATTCAACACATCTTTTGATTCAAAACACAAAGGGCTGATTTCTCATGTTTTGCTCTCGCATCCAATTCCCTTCGACTTTCTCTAAAACAAACGAGTAGAACTAGTAATCATGCTGAAGGATAAGGGAAAGGGAGGAAAGAACAAGAAGAGAGGTATGAACGAGGCTAAAGGCATGCAGTCTGCCCGGCCCAAAGAAGAGGTTGTGTCTTCCCACCACCGTCGCCGCCTTCCGACCAGAGTCGAGCCACTCTTGCGCCATTGTTGCTGTCAACCCAACGTCGAGAAACCTCAAGCCACCCAACTCCAATCGAAACAAAGAACTCATTCAATTTGATTCAGATCCGTCGTCTTCGCTTGCTGTTGGACTCAACCCGCCTCTGATCTGCACCATCCGGCCATTGGATTATTTTATGATTAGGACGGTGGAAGGTTATTTTTTTTAGGATGTCAGTATTTATAGAGAATTGTGGTTGGCAGTGAAGATAAGATTTAGGGCGATAGGCATGGTTGAGCGCGAGAAGCTCATATTTAATTATGTTTATTTTCTTTAAGCGTCGGTGTTTTATTTAAAGATTTATTTATATTTTGGAACAGGACGCGAGGAGGCTCGAGCAGAGAAGACCTCCGACCGACATCAGGCTTAGGCTTAAGTTGTGAGTGGACCTTTGTTTTAAATAATGTGCTTGAAATGTTTTATTGTTAAATAATTTCTTTTGTTGGAATTTAACCGGAATTGAGAATTTTGGTGATTATACTCATATATAGAAATTTATGAGAATAGTATGTATATAAGTAAACGCTAGCTAGCTATACGTTATTTTCCCTCATAATGAGGTACAATTCCATTATGGGGCGACGTGAGCGTTAGACGCCAGCGTCGTAGCCTTGTACGACTTTCTATTTTTCGAGCTTATTTTTCGTATTCATTCATCGAATTCGTACAAGGAATCAGCACGCATATATATCCACTCATGCGATTCCCCCATAATGAGGAAAAATGTCATTATGGGGTGACGTGAGCGTTAGACGCGAGCGTCGTAGCCTGGTATGACTCTTTATTTTTCGAGCTTATTCATAGATAACATACAAGGAATAGACGAGTGTAAATACATACTGAAATATATAATTCTAGCCTGAGAGACCTTTTTATAAAGTTTGAGAGTCTAGCGAGGATAGACACCAGTTAATAATTTATGAGTTAAGTTTTTAAGCTATCGCTTGCATAGCGCTTTCCTTGAAAGTTTTCTTGGGGAAATATTATTGTTTGTCAAAATTACTTTTGTCCACTCACTCTGACGTAATTAAATATTTTCCGCTGGGCCTTTCCTTTATTTTTAAATGCCTAGTCTGCAGAGTTCGGGTGAGGTCTAGAAGAAGGCGACGAGGCATAGTTACTCATCTTTCCGCTACTATTCGCCAGTAGGTTATCTGTTTAATCTACTAGGAGTTATCAGCTTCTGTTGTCTTTCTTGTAGTAGTTCTGAATACTTTCAGAAAAATAATTGTGTATTATTTTATTCGGTTATTTGGATTAAGTTGAAGATTGATATTTTGGTTAAGAGGGTGGTTCTTTAATTTTTCCGGGTTAGGGTTGTCCATTTTCAAGGGAGGTTTGCCGAGTTATTCGGTAAATTTTCCTTGAAGGTGGTCCCCGCAAGACTTACCTCGGGTTTCATGGTGAAATTCGAGGTGGGTCTTGACATGAAATCTTAGAAAAAATGTCCCAAAAAAGCGATTTATGTTGTTTAAGACTGCTTTAGCCCTTTTAATGAGTTATAAAGTCAAAATTAACATCCGAATTAGATAGAATTTCAGCAATTGTGCATGATTTATGAAAATTGAAAACTTTAGGGGTAAATTTTCAAAATTAAAAATATGGGAAGTAAAATGATGTTAACCCTAAACCTCAGGGGTGTAAACTAAAATAAATCCAAAACAATAAACGTGGGTGCTTTAACTTGTAGCTATTTTCTCTCTCCATTCTAGCTATTTAGCTAGAGGATTTAGCAAAAGCTAAATTTGGCTTTTAAATAGCTATTTTGTTGGAGAAAATAATCCAGGATTTTTAACCTGCAATTTTCACAGACCCAAGCGTAAAACGAGGATGAAGAAAGGGAGAAGACACTTTATCTCCCCCGATTTTAGTTGGAATTTAAAGAACTTTTAAATTATACCTTGAAAACGTACCTTAGAAATTCTTGGGAAACAGCTTGGATGGTTGATCGGGCAAAGTCGGGAAGGAGGACCGGGAAAGACAACGATCAGAAGCAAGGCCGACGGTCGAGAGACAGTGATGGAGTCGGAGCCGAGGCAGGTCCAAAAAAAAACATTTTGGTTTTGAAAAATGATGTTTAGATTTTTGAAAAATTTGACTATATAATAGCTCAAGATTTAAGCCAAATACTGATAAACGTGATTTAGTAAGAGAAGTTGAGAATAGAGAGTAGAGAGAATCGTGAAAAAAACTTTTTATTCATTGAAATGAGCTATTTTTATAACGAATTATAAAGTATCAACATGGTAATAATAAGAAACACATAGTTCTATTCCAACTACATATCCTGATGGTATATGCCCAATATAAAATATCATAAATACATAGTCATATTCTAATTATATATCTAGGTCGATCCGATCTAGATCCGGTCTATTTACAGGTCTAATTCTAGAACATAATTACAATTTTAAAAGTGCAAATTTCAACTTCCAATAATATCTCTCCTATTAACTAGCACTACATAAATTTTTTTTAGATAATCTAGCAATAAATAAATAAAATGCGAGAAAATAACATTCTTCAGTGTTCATTGGGTTGGTGTTTAAGAATGAATTACGACCTGGCCCATATTAAGCCAAAACTTTCGACACGTGTAGGCGCCATGTCTCTCATTTCACAGAATTTCCATTATCCCGCCTAATTGTTGAGCTCCCTCCCGATCTTGCGGGTCCCACCAAGAATATGGTCTTGAACAACAAGTTATACCTTTTGTTTAAATTTTTTAGGAGTGACACGGTGTATCTCACTATCCTAAACCAACCAGAAAATTCTTGCCATCTCACGACAGATCAAATTCCCCAGACAGCTAATTCTACGTGGCACAAAATAAGCGTGGTTCTGTACGAGACGGACCGCAATCGATTCCACACTTGATAATCGATATGCTCCTCTACCCCACATCAAATCCCTCGGATGAAAAAGACAGCTATGCCCCTTATTAGCTGGACCCCTCACACGATTTTGCTGCTCTGCAGAGTTGAGGAGCCAGTAGTAGTAACCAGGCCTCACCACCATCTCTCTCTCTCTCTCTCTCTCTCTCATTTACTCTCTCCTCTTTTTTTCTCCCCCAAATTCCTCGAAGCACCTCATCCGAAACCCTAGCCGATCCTCATTCTCCGTTCAATTTCTCCGAGCGGTCTTTCGAGAGATGCCGTAGCTTCTTTTTCGTTGATCGATTTCGTCTTCACTACTGTAACTCTCTCTCTCTCTCTCTGCTCTTTTTTTATATTTTTTTTTTTAATGTGCTCTCTGCTAGGTTCTCTTTATAGCATTGCGTTTTGATCTTCGTGGTTTCGTGATGTTTTTGCAGGTGATTCGAAGCCGAGTAGTTGAAAACCTGAGAATGACGATTTTGGCAGGGGAAATGAGCTCGGAGAGCGGCGGCCGGAGCGTTCTTGCTCCGCCTGAATGTAACGCACGGGGACTCTCCAAGTAAGCTTTTGGTTTACTTTCTAAGCATTTTTGTATTATAATAATCTAATTACTCTATTGATCTATACTTTCTAGATAAAATATTGAATAAAATACGTTTTATAGCATACTACAGGGGATTTCATAATTGCTCCGCGTTTGGGTTCCGAGGAAATGGATAATAGATGGAGAAAATTAGCGAAAATGTTGTTATTGTTGTTTTGTGTTTGGCCTTTTGGTTTTGGTTTAATTTTATCTTTATTTTTTTTATATTTATATTTCAGACGGTCAAAAATCAGATATACAAGGTCTTTTCTGGTCTCTTTAGCCGCAAATTATGAGCTAATTAAGCCGCAAATAATCTAATCAAATGGATAATTGAGTTGAAAGAATTTGCTATGGTTTTTAATTTGATGATTGTGATGCAACAGTGAACTTGATTGTCTATTGGACCGGCCATGGGATGCTTCTCATGATTCAGGTGAGTTTGTCTTACTGTCTCCTGAGATTAGTGTTGCATTTTTGAATTGGTTATAGATGAATGTTTCAAAATGATCCCCAAAATCTAAATTTTCATTTAACATTACAGATTCTGAGAGTTGCCATGAGAACCTACATAAAGTTCTGCTTAGCTCTGAGAATGTTGGTCTTTTGGGACCTCGTTCTTTACCGGGAGTCCATAGTGACATTGCGGATGCATCTCTGCCTATGGTTGAAGAAGATATAGTTCCTCTACTCCACAAGTGCAAAGAACCATATCGACCTCCACGTCTTTTTAACGTTCGTGCTCATACTTTCTTGGTATATTTGACATTACAGCAATAGAGCAGCCAACATATGATGATGTCTGTATTTTAGTATTTGCGCGCTCATTGCTCTTTCTGTATATAAGTGATCAAAACTCCCAAGTTATATTCTTTCAGGCAGATTGGACTGATTATAGGGACGAAGTATGGGTTTCTCCCGAGTCTGGGTAAAACTGAAGGGCATAAGCAAAAGTGGAGAAGAGGTATAATCTCCTATCTCTTTCACTGCAGACAAAAAGAAGTTCTCTCTGGTGCTTTCTTGCTTTTTAATTTTCTCACTGAGAATTATAAATGAGAAGTCTAATGCACATGTAAAAACTGGTGCTCTATCAGATTTTCCTGAGATGATGAGGGATGGACAGATGGAAGCATTCCTAGAGAAGCAAAAGAAAACTTCAAGTGAGGAGAGAAGCAAAAATGTCGAATCTATCAAGCCTCTGAAGTTGTCCCTTGCAGCAGAGGTATTATTCATCCTTCACCAATTTATTGGTCTAAATTTGCTTGTGTTATTGGAATATCTACTGCTTAATAGTTTTCCAGTTTTGTCTCACACCATCCTTATTTTGTTACCCCGCAGCATTCTGATAGTACTGCAATTGACTCCAAGGTATAGTAGAAAATGCTGGCTATCCTTTAGTAGCTTAGTTGTACTGTTCCTTAGACTGAAATTTTTATGGTCCATAAAAGAGTAACTTGCTAAGTTTAGAAGCTGATATTAGTGAGAGGCTGAACTAGTTTACTTTTTTTCTCCAGAGCAAAAGCCTGCGTATGGTATCTCTTCCACAGAAGGCTCTGAATTGATAGCTCAAATGAATATTCAACCAAGTATCCAGACAACCATTTGAAATCTACTACAGTTGAAACCTCCCAGTTATATGGATGCAAAATCCCAGCCGTCATTATAGGAATTGTTGCATTTGTGAGCCATGAACACATTTTTAAACCAGAGACTAAAGAATTCAGTTGTTCTATGCTCTGGGATGGTTGTGATGCAGAGGATGGCAGGCAAGATTCTGCTAATCATCATGGTTCTCAGCACCTTATGTTATTGCCAGAGGAAGGGACTGAACAGAAGGAAACAACAGCATCTTCAGAGTTACCTATAGCATCAGATGAGCTCCATGCTAGTGACAGTATAACTGACAACAACAAGCTTACATTTGTGAGTAAGGGAAATGCTGGAGAGTGTGAAAAGGATCTGACTGGCGAACCATCGTTTGGAACAAGTTCCACAAAGGGATTGCAATTGACCAGTGCATGTACTTGCAACCGAATGAGTTCTGTTGGCAGGTCAACGAGGAAAAGTGTTTCACAAACTCCTTGCCCATTGAAACTAAATCCTGTGTGCCCCTCTGATGAAACAGACTCCTTGCCCATTGAACCTTTTCTGCCGGATGAGGACAGCTTAATTACAGGGGAAGATTTCAGGGGCATATGGCGGGACTAATCTTTGAGGCCACCGAAGAGCGCTTGCGACAAAAGGTACCACGGTCATTTTCTTTTTGAGGAGAAATGAAATATATTCGTGTGTGGATTCAAGGGAAACTCTGGAGCTAGATGATTATCATTATATTGTTTCCGAGTTACTGAGGAAATTTTGGGAAAGAATATTTGTATTCTACACTGGTTACGTTCCCATAGGCCGAGCTCTATTGAAGTATCTAAGAGGAGCCGTTCCAAAAGATGGGAGGGAGCTTTCAGTAACTGAGTTAGGGGTCTTGGCTCATAAGTTCCACCCAGATGCAGATGAAAAATGTACAATGTGGATTAGAGCAAAACGGTGTATGTTTGTGCATATGATTTTCTTTTTGTTTACAGTGTATCCTTAGACATGCTTTTGGCACCTTTGTTGATTTGACATGAATGTACAAATATTCGTAGGTCGCTAAGCTCCTTCGGTTTTTTTATCGATAGTAATAGAGTTGAGACGGACATGACTCATATGGTGATGACTTTCAAGAGCAAGACACTTTTTGCATGCGGAGCTGCAGAGGTTCAAGTCAATAAATTCATAATTGGGCGTAAAAATAGTGATGTTTCACCAGAGCACAAGAAAGTGGCCGTTGATGTAGGTATGTCTGTAGCAATACTCACGGATAAGTTGACGGTTGGATACCATAACATGATTCATATAAAAATGGAGGCCGGACTGAGGAGTATATGTACTACTACAATTAGGAAGTCTCTCAATTGTTTGATTCCAACATTTGATCTTTGGGTTAGGGATCATTATGAAGGCTCTCTTCGCGTAGTACATCCCTAACCCAAAGATCAAATGTTGGAATCAAACAATTGAGGGACTTCCTAATTGTAGTAGTACATGTACTCCTCTGTCCGGTCTCCATTTTTATATGAATCATGTTGTGGTATCCACCCGTCAACTTATCCGTGAGTATTGCTACAGACATACCTACATCAACGGCCACTTTCTTGTGCTTTGGTGAAAATCACTATTTTTACGCCCAATTATGAATTTATTGACTTGAACCTCTGCAGCTCCGCATGCAAAAAGTGTCATGCTCTTGAAAGTCATCACCATATGATTCATGTCCGTCTCAACTCTATTACTATCGATAAAAAAACCGAAGGAGCTTAGCGACCTACGAATATTTGTACATTCATGTCAAATCAACCAAGTTGTCAAAAGCATGTCTAAGGATACACTGTAAACAAAAAGAAAATCATATGCACAAACATACACCGTTTTGCTCTAATCCACACTGTACATTTTTCATCTGCATCTGGGTGGAACTTATGAGCCAAGACCCCTAACTCAGTTACTGAAAGCTCCCTCCCATCTTTTGGAACGGCTCCTCTTAGATACTTCAATAGAGCTCGGCCTATGGGAACGTAACCAGTGTAGAATACAAATATTCTTTCCCAAAATTTCCTCAGTAACTTGGAAACAATATAATGATAACCATCTAGCTCCAGAGTTTCCCTTGAATCCAGACACGCCATTTCTCCTCAAAAAGAAAATGACAGTGGTACCTTTCGTCGCACTGGTGGTGGAGGTAACATGCCAAACTCCAGGATTGTCAGCCTTAAATCTGATGGTAGTCCACCCATTTACAGGGACAGCAATGGTGTTTTGAAGAGGAGGATCAACAAGATTGTACGTCAGAGGGTCCTTGTCAAAGTTCCCAAGCCCCATTCCAACTACATAGAAACTGAAACCATGAAGATGCATTGGATGATCATCCCCTGAAACACAAGCTCCACTGTCACGCTGTATTCCAGTACCTTCACCTCTGTCCCTTGTTTCGGGGTCTGAAGGTACAGCGGCAAGTCCTGCGCTGTGAAGTTAAACAGCAAAGGCAGGGTTAAGGTATAAAAAATTGCTCTAAATTTTTATTTTTATTTTTATTTATTTAGTGTTTTTAATTCTTAGATTTACCATCACTGTCCCAGGGACTTGGATGGTAATGCAGAATTTCATCGTCTCTCCCCGGTTGCAAGTCTTAAAAATAGCAGTATGGCTTTTGGTTGCTTGGATTTGGATGAATCTCAAGCCCACCTTGCAGATCTTGTGTTTAAGTTGGGAACGGATGATTCAGACTGCTGGATAACACAACAGTTCAGAAAGATAGATCACGAGGGTGATGTGTTTTATGTTGCGAGACCATCAGTAAGTTTTTTGGAAGATTTGACGGTTGAAAGGATCGACGAGTATGATCGCGTTCCTCAGAAAGTGAAAGACGGAGCAGAAGATACTGTGGATTTAAGTGACCAACTAGAAGATATCGATTATCAAGATAAACAGGAATATGTGTTTAGAGATACCACAATGTAATGTTGACTATGAAACATGCAAATGCAGAACAACGGAAGATTTAGTCCTACCTGATTTCTGAGCTCTAATGAATTCTGCTTATTTTCAACTTCATATGCAACTCTTTCTGAACTAGATCTTTTTGATGATGAGAATTTCTTTCTATTGAAATTGTCACCTCCTGAATGACTTCGTACGTAATGGTGACGAAACTTGGAATCCATACTTCTGTACCTGAAATTAAAGAAAAACAGTACAGATACATCAAAGAGAGAATACGATCGATAGAGTGTATATATATATTGGTAGATTGAAGAACATAGAAAGGCAAACCTTCTCCTGGCTTGATGGTTGCTTTGGAGGCACACCATGTGGAGACCTGTAAAACACAACCGGAGATCACTGCTTCCTACGATTAAGCGTTTTGCTTCAACTGTTGCAGAACCACCCTGAAGACGCAACGATACATGCTTCAGGTAACCAAAAGCATGCAAGAAAAGGACAATCCATGAAGTGAGAATACTCAAACATTTCCTACTCAGCTGACTAAAACAAAAATTCTTCGAGTTGAATACAAGTACTACCCAGCTAAAGCAACATTGTTTATTTTCCGATTCAACCGCAGAAGTCCCAATTACTATCCAAAATCAACCACCATGATTTTAATCAAATTCATGTTACATACTGATACTTTTTCAACTTCCTGGGCCTTACTCCTCTGATTCGGTTTGCTCCTGATTCTCTTTCTCTCTCTCAAAGCAGATTCTGAAACACAAGTAGTAAAGATTTTAACTTTCCAAGTCTTTGAAATTCAAATCCCCAATCGTTAAGTTGAGTGATGCCTACCGAATACCTACCAGCTGGATCTGTGGCGCAATGGTAGCGCGTCTGACTCCAGATCAGAAGGTTGCGTGTTCGATTCACGTCAGGTTCAAAAACAAATGTAGTGATCACCTTTTCGTTTTAATAGGAATTTTTTGTTGGAAATATATATCTATGTGATATGTGCAGATAGCTATCAACTGATGATAACACACTGAAATGTTTTCTATTGTGGCTTATCTGATTAATATACATATATATAGATATGAGATATCAACCAGCAAAGCTTCTATTATCAGCATTGCATGCTTGGATTATCTCATGTATGGCATTTTTGTAGAAATAGGTCTCAATCGGTTGCAGTCTTACGACGTCTCTTCAATACCAAACATATGAACCTACATGATAATGTGTAAAAGTTACAATGGTTTTGACATGATTTATGGACCTGAGTGACAACTCTTGTCAACTGGAGCTGTTATCCTCCTCAGGTAACCATGCAAGAGTTGCTAATTATTGTTCATTATACTATTTTAGCTGAATTGTATAGGTGATCACTCGATATAAACGTGATCTAGCTAGCTTGCATTGTTAATTTCTCAACTACTCCTGAAAGTTGGAATCTTTTGCTTCTAGGTTCCAGAATTTTGAAGATCGACCAGAGAAGACCTCCCCGGTTTATGTTTGTGTTCCTCCATGCATGACAGGGGTTAATATAATTATCTGATGCAGGCTTTCCTGAATTAAGGTGTGTTGAAGACGTGTTTATGGCTCATTTAGCTCAGCATCTTCCTACTTTGGCAGGTATAACATTGCTGTTGCACTAAAATTTTGTATTTGGGTGTCAATGCTACAACCAAAAGCCTCTCACAAGTCATAATCACTTGAATTTTCTGATGACTTGTACTTTGTTTTTTCCCTTTCTTTCCATTTGTTCTATTTAAAGTTAAACTTTGAATGTTCCCGGCCTTCATTCCAGTCTTAGACTACTTACATTATTTTCTTCTTTCTCTGGAATCTATAAAGAAGGAAGGGGTTCGGCACTCGGGTCAGACTTAGATTTGGACACTAGACTTGTAGATATCTTCGTATTTGTCTTTGTCCAAAACTCGCAACACTTTGCTATTTGTTAGTATTATAGGCTGTTGTGTATAAACCCAAGTAGCCAATTAACCCTTTGTTTTATCAATCCAATTCTAGCTAGAGTGTTGTTACATTCCGTTTCTTAATTTCCAGAGTCGCACATTTCATTACACATCGATTACAATGAGAGAGGATGATGTTCTGTGTTGCCAAGTCGATTTCTGGGTGTTCATAGTGATTAGTTTGATCCTTGTATCACTTGCTGGTATTGCCTCTGGCCTTGCATTAGGACTCTTGTCCTTCAGCAAAGTTGATCTTGAGGTCCTCATTAGGTCCGGCCAACCCAAAGACCAGAAGAATGCAGGTTGATATATAGTCAAATTTCATTACATACTATAGGTACTAGTTCCTTCAATTCTCTACTTCTGAAGCTTCATCCGCCGTTTTTCTTTTGTATGATTTTACAGCAACAATTCTGCCTATTGTTAAGAATGAGCATTTACTGTTATGTACTCTCCTCATAGGCAAATCACTGGCAATGGAGGTATGCTGACATATATACATGCATTATTTGAGTTCATATTCCAAAGTTGGTTGATTGAATATAATGTTGTTCTGTCTGCAAGGCACTTCCCATTTTCGTGGACTCAATTCTCCCAGTTTGGGCTGCCATTCTTGTGTCCGGCACACTTGTAGTTGCAGTTACAGAGGTGATTTTTCTTTTTTTACTTGACCATTTTAGTTTGGTTTTGGTCATAATGTAGCTTAAATGCTTTATATACAGTTATATATACACCGTCATCATCTTACCTACCAAACTTTATCTTTACTCTTAGATCATTCCTCAAGCTGTATGTTCTCGATATGGATTAAGTCTTGGTGCAAAAGGGTCTTACTTGGTACGATTACTTTTGGTGGTCTTTTTCCCCATAGCATACCCTTTCAGTAAGGTAATTCATGCCTAGTATACCTTGGACTTCTATGATATCATTCCACCATAGATGAAGCACTAGTATAGAGTTTTTGGTTTTCGGTATATCAACAATTTTGAACATGGCACAGCTGTTAGATTGCCTCCTTGGAAAAGAGCATTCTGCGCTCCTAAGACGAGCAGAGCTAAAAACATTGGTGGATCTGCATGCAAATGAGGTTTGCTTGTTACTAAAATGTGATTACTTTTCGTATCTTCTGTGGTAGTTCATAAAACGTTCTATTGTTCATCCTCAGGCAGGGAAAGGTGGAGACTTATCGCACCATGAAACTACGATTATTGGTGGTGCTTTGGATTTGACGCAAAAGACTGCTGAAGATGCAATGACTCCAATATCAGAAACCTTTTCCCTTGACATAAACTCCAAACTTGACATGTAAATATTCATCACTCTATTCTGAACATAATATTAACTTATGTAATTCTAGCTCAATGTTATATCTTCTTTTTATGTGCTTAGGAATACACTGGGTTCAATCATGAGCAGAGGTCACAGTCGTGTACCAATCTATTCAGGAAACCCAGACAATATCATTGGCCTCATTTTGGTAAACAGTTCAGAAACTTTGTCTGTTCATTAGTTTTGACCAAGTCATTCTTTATTCTTCCTTTCCTTACAAAGATGCAGGCTTCATTGTTTACTATGTTCTTTCTTAGTAACCCTTTTGGCTTAATGTAACTATTACTTGTTCTGTTGGATTCAGGCAAAGAACTTAATCTTCTGTCGTCCTGAAGATGAAACCCCAGTTAAGTACATGACAATCAGAAGAATTCCAAGGTAAGTAAAATGTATGAGTATTCACTAATTCCATTCGGCAAGTCTAAAGGAGTATAGCAGCTAGCATAAACAAGTAGTGCCCTCCAAATTACCCACCTGATGAAACATATGTCTTTGTCCAAAACAGGGTTTATAGCAATTGGCCTTTATATGATATACTGAATCAGTTTCGAAAAGGCCACAGTCATATGGCTGCTGTGGTGAGGAATAAGAAGGATGTTAATGGACAAAGGGAAATAGATGCTAGGAGTTCAAGATTAGATTCAGTACGCGCAGAGAGCAAAGGTATTGCATTCAGGATTTGATCAGTAAAAGTTAAGTTTTTGAGATTTTTCGTCATAGACTTTACTAGATATTACAGGTTTAAATTCTCCGATCAATGGGAAAGAGCATCCGAGTAACACCATAGACATATCATCTGTGTATTCGAGTGAAAGTACTGAATACAGCACTCCACTGTCAGAACATGTCATGGAACAAGACGAAGATCTTACACAAACACATTACAAGCGCCATAAAAAGCAGGGCGGTGGAAATGTATCGAATGAAAGTGTAGGATCTATTCAAAGTCACTTGGATGAGGAGGTAATTGGAATCATAACAATGGAGGATGTTATGGAAGAACTGTTACAGGTACTAACTGTAGTACGAAACCTAGTTTGATATGCAAATGTTTATCATGAACTAAACAAATATATCTTTCTTTTAATTTCTGAAGGAAGACATACTGGATGAAACAGATGAGTATGTGGATGTGCATAACAAGTAAGTATAACCAGTTTTTTCTGTTCTGTGAACTCCACGCCACGCTTTATGTCGATACATTACCATTCAATACTCAGCTTGTTTTCTCTTTATCTATCTCAGAATTAAAATCAACCTGCTACCTTCAAGACGATCATCACCCTCAAAATCTCATAGAACTAAGTCTCTATCTCAAATTTATTGGAGAACTCCGGAGGCCTCTCCCTTGTCTTCGACGTACAATAGTCCTATACTCCTTTCTCCCATTAATTCTGCATACATTCAACCACCTCCTATCTTCATCACAAGACCTACTTTGTATCCTTCCCCCGCTAAATCATTACTCAATACCAATTCTCCACAAGCTGCACCATTTGCAGGCCCTATTTGCGCCTCGCCATCCTCACATCGAGTAAGTATACATGTTACACATACAATATATAGAGTAGCTTAAACTTCATAAATACTTACTCACAACTCATAACTCAAACTTTGATTCTTGACAGGCCTCAAGAGAGTCATATGAGAAGCTAGGACAACACAGTGGACGTAAACCTGCAAGAACCTACTCGCTAAGTTAAGCGCAAACCGTTGTGATTCATCAATGTATGTGTTTAGATTTAGTTGAAATGCTCAGCAGTCATGAACTTTGTTAATTTACGTATGATATATCATATATGACATGAAAATATTCGCAGAAAGAACAAGAACATGTACACACTTGGCCGCTCGGGAGATGATCAACCAAATCTAACAAGTAGTTAGATACTGATGAGTCCGGCCATATACATTTCTCTATCATTATTCTCAGATCAAACTCACATCAGATTCTAGCTAAACAGCTACTCTTCTGCATGTTTCAACCTTGAAAGTTGCTTCTGATGAGCTAGTGACGCCTTGAATCAGGGCCTCCAGGACTCAATCTCTTGGACTCGTTCTGACTCTTCGTCGACTTCTTCTCATGGACTTCAGTGCCCAACCCTATAAAATACCCTTCCTTCATTTTCCTAGCCAACATTTTCCGAATCGTGTCAGCTTCCGAAGTAAAAGACTGAGAATCAGAACTAATGTTAAAAAACATAAACTCCATTAGCAATAGGAATACAATCACAAAACATCTCAAAATATACATTTTCTCCTTCTTAGATTCTAAAGTTGCTGATCTTGTAGCTAGAGACTGACCAAGAACTACTATATATAGTAATCAAAAGGGTCGTATTTCCTTTGTATTATTCCAAGTGGATTGTAGATAGAGGACCATATTAAAATCTCACTTGCTGGGTGCTGTGTTTTAATTTCAGTTAATGTATCAACTATCAACTAACTGACAATCTAACATGAGAGCCTATTCAGCGCACCCGGGTGCGCTGTATAATTTTCGATATAACATGCACGCTTGGGATCTACTATAACTCTATGAATAGGTCTTCCTTTTCTATGTGCCGTACAGCATATACATGCAGCTATATGTCTCTTTTCAAAAATTTGATCCATACAATGTCGGCATATTCAACAGTACCTCCATGTATCCCATACACTCAATTTGTTGTAAGGGAACAAATTTGGTTAATCTAGCCTGCAGAAAGAAACAAAAGAAGGCTCATCATCTCAAAAATATCTCATAAGAAAGTCACGGCCATTCATTTTGGGATAAGGTTTATGGCAATAAGATCATACAACCATTAGATATGGTGTAATGGGAACTATAACTTAGCCTAGCCATGAGAACTCTGATCTTTCACTCACAACCATCTTTACATGTTTCTCGGTCTTCTCCATGGAAGCTAATCAAAACCCCAGCCCTCCACCCCACAAGTCTTCAAAGCCTGGCACTCCCCAAAAGAACACATCATCATATTCAACCACATGCCAATTCGAAAGGGTTTGGCAATAACACACCAGCAGCCACCATGAAAGAAAAACCCTCAAGCAAAAACCCTAAGAATGATGATGATGAGATTCCGCAGGTCGTAACGGAGAGGATGCTGGTGAGGATTGTGGCGGCAGTCGGGCTGCCTCTGGCTACCGGCATTGCTTTCTTGAACGTTTTCGAATACATTAAGGAGAATCACTTGTGGGATGTGCCGGTTTGGCTTCCGTTCTTGACGACTTTGTTAACTTTTGGGACTTCAGCACTTGGGATTGCGTATGGGGCTTTGTCTACGAGTTGGGATGCAGAGAAGAAGGGTTCCATTCTTGGTTTTGAAGAAGCTCAGAAGAATTGGGTTGATATGTGGAGGGAGGAAGATGAGGGTAGTTCATAGATGTTGCAATTTTTGAAGTGATACATATTTGGTTATCGTAATGATCATAGTTGGTTTTTTTCCTTCTTTATCTCTATTATTGCTTTTGCAGTCGATGCTGTGTCTACTCTTGCACTTCTGCCGATTCCTTTAACAACTTGCTCCTTGAACTATGAAAATTATACAACGCATCCGGTCAATCTCACCGTTCATTCATTGTGTCCGGCCCCGCCCGGCGATCTCACCGTTAAATTTCCGGGTGCGCTGAATAGGCTCTCCTTGAACTATAGGCTTTTTCATGAATGTGCTACTTATCTCCATATGTTTTGGGGGAAGCAAAAATGTTGAACAAAGTGGGGGAACAACGGATAGGCATTTGATTAATAAGAGTTAAATAAAGGCCTCAAACCGAATAGTTAACTATACTTAATTGATATTCATATAGCTAGGTTGATGTTACTCCAAGTAGTAAAATAAGACATGTTTAGATCTGAAGCCTCTTGAGCGTTTTACATATGAATTGATGTGATCATCTATTTGATATTATACTATACACTTAACTACCGAACCTTCTAAAGTTAATCTTTTAAAATTAGCATAACGACGTCACCTGTGTATGTAATAATCACTGAAAACTGATCCTAATACTGTCTAGCTAAGGTCCAAGTAATCTTGTTTGTTAAGTATGTGGTGCTAATTAGAGCTCTAAACAACGTGATCACATCAACTAAAAGTAGCTAGGTTGGATAACAATTAACGAGTAAGTAGATCAAGTATAAACAAACAAGTAAACCAAAATGTCTGCAGTAATTTATTTCAGCAGCAGAATCAGCACCAAGTAAACTCCAAACCATCACTAACACTTACCTGACCAACCAACCAAAACGTAAACGACGACGTCGAACATCCTATCTTGACGTGAAAGGTTGAAACCCTAGAATAGTAAAGTCATATTAACCAAGGATCTGGCTTAGAAAGCATCAAAGAGAATCCTAATAATCCCTCTAGAGGGAGACGCTTTGTATTTGTAAACAGGCGAAGTCTTGGTCGACGCAATTAAGAATTGGTTAAGCAAACTAATCTAGCCTACCTTCTCGTCGTCGTTTTGGATCAAGTAATGTCGAGTTGGTTTTATATATTCAAATCTAGAGCATGGATTTTGAAAATATTTTGTTGAAATGGACATGGGTCTTCAATCATTTCACTAATCCTATAATGTGATTAGTTTATTCCATTTAATTAGTCAATTAATTGCTAACGTTATTGTAAAATAGCATATTCTCAATATTTAATTACAACTCGAAATGAGTTAACAATGTCTTTTATGTGATTTTTACACAAGCATAAACCGGCATGTATCAAGATACATATATGTTATAATATATTGATAACTAACCAACGTTTGCACATAAAATATGTATCATGTATGTTATATTTTAGGTAAAAGATAAACTTTAGCATTGCAAAATGCACCTTTCATATAAAGTGCTACCTTTCACTACTACTCTTTCTCCCTTGCACTCATAGTAGTTCAAACACGACTTCTCTTCTTGGAACATGTCCTTGCGTTCAAACACGACTTCTCTTCTTGGAACATGACCTTGCCACCAAGAATTCAACTATAGCGACCCTTCATTTCCATTACTTACCAATAATTCTAACAATGCACGAACCTCAAATGTACATATGCATGTCAATTTTAGGCATACTGCACTAGTAAAGTGCAAAGAAAACTTCAGCAATATTGTGAATGCAACTGCGCGCATGTATATCAATTCCTCTCTAGCTTCTTTCATGCATAGAATTATAATTAAGTTTAAAATCTGCTCAAATATCAATCAAGATTGCTAAAAACTGTTTCAATATTTAATTAATCATCTTAGTAATACACCAATACCACATTCAGAAGTTGGAAAATTCCAAAACAAGAGTCTTCCTATCCCAAGCTTACTTTTCTTCAAGCTAGTTGCATTCCAAGATCAACAACAAAGAAATAAAAGAAATGAACAAAACCAAATCATCCCATACTGTACAATATGGCTTTTCTCTCTTCATAGAACAATATCAAAATTATCCAGCTGAATTAACCATTATTCATACTGGCCTTAATCTTAAATTAGCAGATGACACAGGCATTGGGATCCTCCTCCACACTTCTCACATAATAATGCGTACTCATCGGTGGGTTGAATGCATTGTAGGCCTTCATAAGCTCAGCCACTTCATCTTTCTTCTTATCCTCTCCCTTTTTGGCTTCCTCTTTCTTTGGCTCCTCCTTCTTCTTTTCCTCCTTCGCCGGTCCTACAGACACTATCTCAGTGCGGCATAGCTTCCTCAACTTGCTCACCAAGCATACCGGATCTATGTCCCCAGTCACTGTCAGCTTCTTATCCTTCATGTCCATGGAGATCGAATCTAGCCCTGCAATTATTGCCATCACAAAACTAATTAGCCACACCAGCTTAGAGAAGCACGCGCGTATGAAGTTAAATTAATTCATGGATGAAAAACAGAGTAATACGAGAAAGACTGGTATGTAACTATGTACCTTCGAGCCCTGAGACTGCCCTCATGGCTTTCTTCTTCGACTTGTCGTCGTGTACGTCCAACTTCAACACAACTTTCTGTCATGATCGCAGAGTGAGAAGAACCATTAGAACATATGATCAAACCTTATAAACTAGATACAGCGAAGATTAAACCCAGTTGAGCTTAGAACTTCAAGAAACAAGTGAAATTTCAAAACCCAGTTAAGCTTGATTATAACTTCACGAAATTAACAAGTGAAATTTCAGACAGATACATGAAGTGAATTACATAACTACCCAAAAACACCCATCATCAACTTATATTTATGTAAGAAGGAAACGATAAACATAGTTAACTTTGGATCAGAGTAAAACATCTCTAAGCTATTACGTACCTTCATCTTCACTGGATTTCAAAGATCTGAAAAACCCGAAGTATAGTGAATTAGCTGCTAAATTTGGTGAGACGAAGAGATGAGAGAGAGAGAGAGAGAGATGGTGAAGTGATTGGAGTGGCAAGGCCAAATTTATACTACGAGGGTCAACCCTTGAGTCAGTCTTCGGTCAATAAACTCATGTGCTCCATTTTTGCCACAGGAAAAATAAAATAAAACTTCTGGACCTACGTAAGCTTTATCGTCAGTGTATTCACACATGAAACGGCACCGTTTAAAAGGCTTAAAAGGGTAAAACGACAACGTATTAAAGCTTGTGGCCTTTTGAAGATTCAAAGGTGTATCGTCGGTCATCATCATGGCATGGTTTTGCTCCTTCCAGGAAATGAAGAACACGGTTGCGAGTCTATGACGTCATTTGGACCTTTGTCTAGACTCGTCTAGCTGTTGAGTCGTCGTCGTCTTCGTTGTCCATGGTGTACTTGTTCACTTACTCGTCGTAAAAAAATCATAGACGAAGTCTCTCGTTCAATTCCTTTCCTTCCGAGCTTCCTCCCACTTGCCTGGTTGCCTCTCCCCTCCGGCCTACCACTCTGGCTCGGCCCCTCGTCGATCTCTTTGTTTTCGAATACATCTCGGTTTCATAACTCTTTATGATTAGGGCACCCGCGTGCGTATCATGCGCGCGGGTGCATGTAGCTGCTGCCTAAAAACACATGAGCATTACATACTGTGCGTGTTTTTGTATTGTCGTTGTGTTCCACGTACGATCAGCGCGGCACAAACCCGTGTATGTAAATCTACAATATTCACTTTGTCACATAATTGCTTCAAGCGAAATTTTTCTCATTTAGGAGATTTGGGTCAATGGAGAAATTATAGAATACCTTGAAGGTGGACTAATTGGTACACATACGTACAGCGACTACTATGATCGAGTATACCCAGAGTCGTAGAGTGGTCACATAAATAGTGTTAGTTTATGCCTAATTACATATTAATTAAGGTCAGTGTCACATGGTTCATGAACTTAGTGTCGACTACTATAGCCTTATAAATCTAAATCTCTTGCTTTGATTCTACATCTGTGCTCCAACAGTAGCAGTTAATTAATTACTTAGTAATATAAGGTAAGATTCTCAATGCATTTACCCGAGCCAAATAAGCAGTCAGTAACATGCAGGCACATATATATGGGAGCTTTGATTAGTTATGAACTAGAGAGTGATTAAGATTAATGCATGCCTGGTTAATTATAGTTAATTATATGACGAACATGGAAGAACAGGCTAGCTATCGATCTGTTCCTTCTTATATAAAAATGAGCCAATTAAGCTAGATCGATTTCTATAGAGTAAAACTTTATCTGGGAATCGACTCGACAGGATTTGAGTCTCAGTCTACAAGTAGATGCTAATTTATATTATCTCCATTGTGATTAAGTTATTATATGGAGAAAATAATGCTTATTATTATTTACAGCTCTTGAACGTCTTAATAAGCTATGAATTAGACATCTAATAAACTATTTAGTTGCACATTCATGTACGTATATATATATACATTGATTCTCAATGTGACTGTGACACTGGTCAAATTAAGTTTGACGATTTCTGATCAAGTACATGTTATATACGTATTTAAGGTTGAAAGTTGAAAGTATGAATACACTCACACGTATCTACGACTACACCATCATCAAGTCCATGTCTGTTTTATATAGTAGTGAAGAACAGCACGTCGGCATTTATATAATAGGATAAGAACCAATAATGTTGATGTCATGGACTCATGGTACGTAAGTAATAATGTAAGAATATCTGTATGCAATTGTCCAAGTTATGAACTAGTTCGGATGTAGTAATTTATGGTCAATTGTAACTATGTTCAATGCAAAAATTACGTACTTGTAGTTATATTTACGAAGGATCGATAACTCTAGCTCAACGTGATTTGATACATATAACATATATAAGTGCCAACTACTTGGGTCATTTTAAAGATCAAACACTACTATGGAACTCTTGGTACATGACACTTTCAAAAGACTATTGTTCGTTTTTATTAAGATGAATAAAAGAGAATTACTCATCATGTACGTATAAATTCTTTGTCATATAATCTATTTTCTAACATTTGAAAATCAAAAACAAGTGACCAGTGGCGGAGCCAGAAAAATATTCAAAGGGGAGAACAAATTTTTTCTATTGCCTCTCATCTTCTATACACATGAATTTACCCGAATGGTTTTTATTCAGTTATGTGATCTCCCCATAGTTTGATTGCTCTTATAATGTTGCGTTTCTACTATCAGTTATCGGACATTTTGGCGCTTCTTCCTTTGTTAAAATCCATATTAATTTTTCTTTTACGGTCATCTGTTTCCTAATAACTCTGGCTTCTCATATATATAAAACTTATCTATATGTAAACTTGGTCTTACCTGCATCCACGATTGATGTGCAAGAGAAACACATAAGATCTATCATCTGTAGTAAACTAGTAATCATTGATAGAAAAAAGAAGCTAAATTCTATAAAAATTAAGAAAAATGCATAGAGTTAACACCAGACTTTACTAACTTTAGTGCCTAGTGTATAGTTTTTTTTGAAAGCGAAGAAGCTTCGTTAAGAACTAAGAAACACAGTCCAAAAGCCCAGCCAAAAAGATGCCTAAATACAAAAACCAGAAGAGAATGCTAATCATCATCTTGTTCCGATGGGGCAACAAGAATGTCAGTGGGCAAATTTCAGTATTCTTCTAAAGGCACGGACCACACTGGTCCTTCATTGGTGGTTGTGTCACTGCAAGTAACAATGTTAACATCTTACATCTTAAAGATATGGTGGTGTTTGTTCTAGACTTATGGGTCATTTTCTTGAATATAAACCACAGGTTCACAATTACACAATTACACGTAACAAAAACACCCATACTCTGAATTGATGCAACTTTCCGTTTTCCAAATCCAACAATAAAAACAAAAATATCAGAAAAGATCGAATCGGAAGAAGATACTTGACGACGGAAATGAAAGCAAGGCGGGGGGCCTCGTGAAAAATATCTGGCCCTTGTTGTGCTACAACTATCTACCATGTGGCCTGGTACATGGCCACTTATGTAAGTCACTATTGGAGCGAGCTAGACAGAATTGGTCCATATATTTCTAAGCCCCTTACAACCATGCGTCCACTCTTCTGCTTCATATAGTCTTGGCTCCTTGGAAACTCCTCATTCAAACTCAATAGCACAATTAAGATCCCTCTAAACTTGTATTAAGAAGATATTGCGGTTAAATTCAATAACCACGAACAACAAGGAAAGTACAGTCGGGGATTTAGAATCCGAATGCAGTCATAAAAAGTAAAATTTCATTTCATTTCAAAACAAGTAACGAGATCATACAAAATTTGATACACACATTTAGGGCAAATAGTATTGAAAAATTGTTGGTCGACTGTTCATAAGCATGCGAACAATGTTTTCATTAACAACAGTGAAAGTTTTTTTTGTTTTTGTTTTTTTGTTATGAAACAGGTAATTTAGATTTTTCTAGATAGGCTCTCTTCGGCCAAGATTTTTTTGCCCTCCATTTTTTACTTTTCTTCTGCCTCCTGAATCTTGCAGATCGATCTTGCCTCTTCAGACCTCATTTATTTTTATTTCTCCCGTCTCTCTGTCTTTGCATCTTAGAGAATATCGCCGCTTCGTTTCATCTCTTTCACTATTGTTCCGTTTTGTGCCTATATACTATTGCTTGGTTAACTGTTCGTAAGCACTGTGAACAGTGTGCAGACCTTTTTACCCTGCTGATGGGCTGTGTAATTTAGTATTTACCCTTCGTTTTAACTCTAGGTATATTTTTTTTTCCACCGCTTCTCGCTCTCTCTCTCTCTCGCCCAACATTTCTCCATCTTTCTCACATTTTCTAGACTCTTCTCGAAAATAACTCAAACATTTCTCACAAAGAAAAAGAGTCTAGAGATATTAGTATATTACTGTGATAATTTATTACCCCGTTGTTTCACTGAACTATTTTTGTCATTTTCTCTTCTGCTTTGTATACGTACAAATTAAAACAATTGGAGCATTTATATTTTGGGTAAAACGCAAGACTAGATATATTGTTGTATAAAAATTGTTTTTCTAATAACTCTTATACATACGTGAAATATGCATAATATGGATATCACCTTCATCAACTCTAGTTGTATTTGTATTGAAAAAAGAAGAACATATGTAGGCAAATGAATTCTAGTAACAATTAGTGTGTTTTGGTCAATTAATTAAGACCCTTCATATCACAAACGTGGCGACCTCCCATTGGTCCATACCCCAACACAAACCTCCGCCAGCTGCAGCCAACAATACCCAGAGGTTCCTATATAACCTCCAAAGCGGCCGGCGCTAAAAATTCGCAAACTTCCTAGCACCTTCGGAAAAAGCTCAAAAACCCGACTCCGTTTTCAAATGGTATCCAAAAGCCCGAACCCGCCCGAGGGCCTTTACTTGGATCCGGACGAAATGGCCTTACCCGGACTCGGTCCATTCGCCACGGCGGCGACCACCACCGCCGCGTCGACGACGACTTCGTCAGCGGAGGATCTGAGCAAGAAGATTCGGAAGCCCTACACTATCACCAAGTCCAGAGAGAGCTGGACTGAGCCCGAGCACGATAAGTTCCTCGAAGCGCTTCAGCTGTAAGTTAGGGTTTCAATTTCAGTTCTGGATTGGAATTCTGTGGTCTGATTTGCTCAAATTGTGCTCAATTGAGATTTTGTTCCAATGAAGATAAAGAGAATTTTGGCGTTCATGTAAAGAAAATGTGTGATTATGAATGAAATTGGTGATTTATTGAGTAATTAAGTGAATAATTACTGGTGAATTGACTTGAAATGGAGATAATTGTGTTGTTATATGCATTGAGATTGATGTGGGTTGAGTTTAAGTACATTTTTCGTGTTAATGAATCATTTAATGTGCTGAATTTCACTTTAATTTGTGCAGATTTGACCGTGATTGGAAGAAGATTGAAGCGTTTATCGGGTCGAAGACAGTTATACAGGTTAGCTTTGTTGGTTCCTTCATGAATTTGTTTTCATTCTCATCATTTCCGGTGCAAAGAGAGTAATGATATAGGGAAAATGAGTGACATTTGCTTTAGTCATTTAGTTATGGTAATGTTGGAGGGTAATTGAATGCTGATGCTGACTAGAAGTATTTGTTTTGCAGATACGTAGTCATGCACAGAAGTATTTCCTGAAGGTTCAGAAGAACGGGACAAGCGAGCATCTACCTCCACCTAGGCCGAAAAGGAAAGCTTCTCACCCTTACCCTCAGAAAGCCTCAAAAAATGGTGAGGATAGTTCATTTTATGTATTATAGTCGTTTAAAAGTCTATACAATCATCACTCACATATGCCTTTTTGTGTCAGCGCTGGCACTCCCACAAGTGTCTGGTTCATGTCAATCTTCATCGGCGTTACTTGAATCTGGGTTTATCCAAAGGCCAGATTCAGCATCGGTGCTTATTAGTCCCAGGGCTGGTGGGGTAGTCCCTTCTTGGCCTAATGGTTCTGTGCAAACAGCCAACCCGTCACATGAGAATAAAGGTGAGATTATTAAGTACATTGAATGACCTTGGCGGAACCTTCCGCCGTGTACATTAACCGCTTTCTTTCACAAAAAATTGATACCTGTAGTAGTATGTGTTTTCTACGTTGTATCTTTGTCCCTCTTCTCAAGGATTCATGTGTTTTTGCAGGGCCAACTAGGCTGAGTTGTCATAGTGCAGAAAGTACTCCAAAAGCTCAACCAGCCAGTGAAACAACTGATCAAGGGAAGCGTAGCCATAATCATGGCCAACATCCATTGAGAGGTGAGCTTCAATCTTCGTACTTGAAGTTTTTCCCTCCTTTTAAAGTAATAGTCACCTAAACGTATATATAGTGTAATTTGGATTTTTCTCATTGAAGTGGAATAAATTTGTGGCAAAATATGAATATTATTGTCATACACAAAAATAATGTCATTGAACATATGATATTGTAGATATGGGCACATTTTATTTCAGCATGTATTTGCATGCTTGATGTTACAATGTTTTCAGGATTTAAGTACAGCTACAGCTATATCTATAAGTAGGTTTTCTAAGGTCCTGTTTTGAAGAGCAGAAACATTCACTCACTTCATCTTTGCTCATGTGCCCTTGGTGTCCAATCTGTGTTGAGCGTGTGAATGGAAATATTAGGATTTACTAGATGTGTCACATACGAGAGTCATTTGCATTAAATTGGATATCAGAATTTGATCAATCTGGACTTGGATAGCAAGATACACTTGCACCTTTGGGAAATATATGTTTACCTGTTTATCTCCTTGTGCACTGCTGTTTATTGTGTAGTGTGCTTAACCAAGGAGTGCAATTTTATAGTTATAATTCAGGTTTGTTGTATATGTGACATCTGTTTATTTTATGCAGTTCTGCCCGACTTTTGTCAAGTATACGGCTTCATTGGCAGTGTTTTTGACCCGAATACTTCAGGGCACCTGCAGACACTGAAGAAGATGGACCCTATAGATGTTGAAACGGTATACATTTTCTCTTTTGTTAGTAATCTATCCTTTCCATTCCTGGTCTGAAGTCTTAGTTTGTGCCTCAGAATGCCTCAATGAATGTTTACAACTGTAATTGAAGCAGTTTTGTGGATCACTTTGAACTTCAAAGGGGCATAGTTCTGATGTTATTTTGGGTACTATGCAGGTGTTATTGCTGATGAGAAATCTATCCATGAATTTGACAAGTCCTGATTTTGAAGATCATGTGAGTTTCCATTTCAGTTAACGAATGTATTATCGACTTTTCTTGCTCTTTAAGAACATATTGCTGATTTGTGGTTTGATGCCAGAGAAAGTTGCTGTCATCCTACAAGATTGATGGTGATACAACAGACCACCTTGATGTGAGTAAAAGCCTTCATACCGACCAACACAAGAGTGTTGCTTAAGTGGGCAGTTGTGAAGTTAGAAGCTTCTTTCTATACAGTCAGTGCTGCTGACATTATAGATTGAATCTCGCATGAGGGGTGTGGACGAAAAGGGCAGATTATCAGAAAGCTTTAGGTTCCATGTAGCTGTTGACATTATCTAGCACACTACTATATATATATAGCTGTAGTAAGGTCATTGACTACAGAAAGTGTTCATAATTTGTTGTATTATAGTGTGTTCAAGGAAAAGCAATACATTTTGCAGGAGTGTAGAGCAGTTCAAGTTTTAGGTTCATGTGGTTCTGTAAAGCCGTATGTTTCTCTATATTCATTCGGTTGTTAACACATCAAGTGTGTTTTGCGTGTTGATGTTCGTGCGACGATTTAGATAGATTAGTATATGGCATTATGATTCTAAAGTTAAGTTAACCACCAAGAGTGCCTAGTCGCTTGCATTCAATCAATTACATGTGTGTGTTCTTCTTCATCAGACAAAACTACCTTGACTGGTTTTTGGATGAAAATTTGGTTTGCTAATGTTCCTGGAAAAATAAAGGTCCACTTTTGGAAAGTCTGCTCTTAATTAAAAAAAAAAAAAGAGAGAGAAAGAGGAAGAAGAAGAAGAAGAAGAAGAAGATGGAGGAGGTAAACATATTAACAGTTGGGACCAGAATATTCCGTTAAACCTTCTTAACCCCTTTTCATTTCCTACTTGCATTTCATGGAATAGATTGGCATTTCCATATAAAGTTCTTGTCCTACTACTTAAGCCTTAGAACATAACATTTCTTCTGAGAGTTGATAATATCTAACATAGCATCCTCTAATAATTTGTAGAATCAATCTATCCCTGTTGTTAATACCAATTCCCAACTATTGCCCACCAAGGTAATAGCCTGTCCTTGCATTGTTCTGAGTTCCAAGAAGATTAGTCCCGCCATATACCCCTGCAAACACCACAAAGACAGTTCCTCTTCTGAGTTACTATCACAAATAGAGAGCTCGAAAGAATTGACTATCTAATCAGTGTAGTTATGGCATTGTACCTGAAGTTGGCACTGACAGTGGCACACATCCGTAACCTGACATCTGGTAGTTCCAGGGAAAAGCTTGGACCTGGTACAGCTCCGGCATGTAAGTAGTTGTAAACATTTGCTGATGCGGTTTGGCTTGGGACTGATTGAAATTGGTGGGGAACACATTTGTAGAGAAAGCTTGGCTGGATGGATTCTCAGGCTTGAACTTTGGATTAACGGCTTTCACTTGAGAATTCACAAGAGCTGGCGAAGCACGGTAAGACGTCTTCCCCTTACAAACTGGTGGTACACTGTTGACATGAGTAGAACTATCAACTGGTGCACTTGGGCTTACCCTATCAGATTTGACTTGATTTCTTTCAAGCATATCCTTGTAGGACACGACCCTGAAATCATCCACTGTAATTAAGCTATCCTCATCCGGCAGACAAAGTTCAATGGGCAAGGAGTCTTTTTCATCAGAGCAGCAGACAGGATTCAGTTTTAAATCATTAGAGACCGACTGGTTTTCCCTTCCCTTACTTTGATCAGTAGCACTTGAGAACACGATGGCTTCACTGTTGATCACACTGGGTTTATATTTGCGAGTTGCAGAAGCCAAGTGATTCTTGTTTGCAATAGGAAAAAGGAACTTGCATGTTTGTGAAACACTTTCCCTTGTTGACCTGCCAACAGAACGCAGTCGGTTGCAAGTACATGCACTGGTCAATTGCAATCCCTTTGTGGAACTTGTTCCAAACGATGGTTCTTGAGTCGAATCCTTTTCAAACTCTCCAGCATTTCCCTTACTCAGAAATTTAAGCTCGCTGTTGTCAGTTATACTGTCAGTCCTTGGCTCTGAAGACGATGTCATATCCTTCTGTTCAGTCCCTTCCTCTGGCAATAACATAAGGTGATGAGAACCATGATGATTACCAGAATCTTGCTTTCCATCCTCTGCATCACAACCATCCCAGAGCATAGAACAACTAAATTCTTTAGTCTCCGGTTTAAAAATGTGTTCAATGCCCACACACGCAAGAACTCCTAGAATGACAGCTGGGATGTTACATCCATATAACTGGGAGGTTTCATCTGTAGTAGTAGATTTCGAATGGTTGTCTGGAACCTTGGTGGAATGATCATTTGAGACGCCATGAGCTATCAATTCAGATCCTTCAGTGCAAGAGATACCATATGCAGGCTTTTGCTCTGGAGAAAAAAGCAAATTAGTTTAGCTTCTCCCTATTATCAGCTGCTAAACTTAGCAAGTTACTCTTTTATGGACCGGGACATAAACATTTCAGTCTAAAGCACATTAATAGTAAGTTACTAAAGGATAGCCAGCACTAATATACCTATAACAGGAAACTGATCAGCAAATTCAAAACAAGTTGCAGGGCTCTTGGAGTGATTTGCAGTATTATCAGAATGCTGTGGGGTAGCAAAAGAAGGAAGCTGTGAGACAAAAATGGAATACTAAGCAGTAGACTTTCCAGTCCCACAAGCAAATTTAGACCAATGAATTGGTGAAGGATGAGCAATACCTCAGCTGCAAGTGAATCGATTATTTCTTCATTGTAAGACAACTCCAGTGGCATTCTAGATTCGACATTGTTGCTTCTCTGCTCACTTAAAGCTTTATTTTGCTTCTCTTGGAATGTTTCCTTCTGTCCTTCCCTCATCACCTCAAGAAATTCTGCTAGAATTCGTTTTTACATGTGCATTATAAGACTTCAGATTCATCAATCTCAATGAGAAAATTAAAGAGCAAGAAAGCACAGTAGAAAACTTCTTTATTTCTGCAGTAGCAAGAGGTAGGAGAATATACCTCTTCTCCAGTTTTGCTTACACCCTTCATTTTTACCCAGAGACTCAGGAGAAACCCATACTTCATCCTTATAATCAATCCAATCTGCCTGAAAGAATATAGCTTGGGAGTTATGATCACTTGGATACAGAAAGAGCAATGAGCAAATACTTAAATACAGACATCACATGTTGGCTGCACTATTACAGTAATGTCAAATTGTCAATTATAGCAAGAAAGTATGAGCACTGACCTTAAAAAGGTGTGGAGGTCGATATGGTTCTTTGCATTTGTGGAGTAGAGGAACTATATTTTCTTCAACCATGGGCTGAGAAGTATCAGCAATGTCACCATTGACTCCCAGTGAAGAACCATGTCCCAGAAGGCCAACATTCTCAGAGCTAAGCAGACCTTTATGTAGGTTCTCATGACAACTCTCAGAAGCTGTAATGTTATACAAAAATTTAGATTTTGGGGATCAATTTGAAACATTCATCTATAACTGAATCAAAAATGCAACAGTAATCTCAGGAGACAATAAGAAAAACTCACTTGAATCATTCGAACCTTCCCATGGCGGCTCCAATAGACAATCAAGCTCACTATTCCATCACAATCATCAAATTAAAAACCATAGCAAATTCTTTCAACTTTAATTATATATTTACACAATTAAGCTTACTTTACCTTAGGACTGACGGTTCAATTGCTCTCAGTAATCCTTTTTCTGTACTCAAATTTGCCAACGAGACTAGAAAAGACCTTGTATATCTGATTTTTGACAGTCTGAAATATATAAAAAAAAATTAGAAAATTACCAAAAGGCCAAACAACACTTATGAGCTAATTAAGCCGCAAATTAACGACAACAAGCAACAATTTAGCTAATTTTCACTAACTATTATCCATTTCCTTGGAATCCAGACTCAGAGTAATAATGAAATCCGCTGTAGTATGCTATAAACCGTATTTTATTCAATATTATATCCAGGAAGAATAGATCAACAGAGTAATTAGATTATAATAATACAAAAATGCTTAGAAAGTAACCAAAAGCTTACTTGGAGAGTCCCTGTGCGTTCGTTTCCGCCGGAGCAAGCACGCTCCCGCCGCAGCTTTCCGAGCTCATTTCGCCGGCTAAAACCGTCATCCTCAGGTTTTGAACAACTCCGCTTCAAAATCACCTGCAAAAACGTCACGAAATCACGAAGATCAAGACCTGTAAACGACGAAATCATCACCGCCGTCGAAGCAAAACGCAATGCCAGAGAGAGAGAGAGAGAGAGTTACGGCGACGACGAAACCGATCAAAGAAGAAGAAGCTACGGCATTACTGCTCGGAGAAATTGAACGGAGAATGAGGATCGCCTAGGGTTTTGGATGACGAGCTTTGAAGAATTTGGAGAGAGAAAAAGAGGTGAGAGAAATGGAAGAGAGGGCCTGGTTAATGCTACTGCCTCCTCAACTCTGCAGAAGCAGCAATTGAACTCCTCTGAGGAGAGTGTAGTACATAATATATATACATGAGAAATTAATGGAAGGGCGTATCTGTCTTTTCACTCAGCCGGTGTGGAATCGATTGCGGTACGTTACGTACAAAAACCGAGCTTTCAGCAATAATTTGGTGCCACGTAGGAATAAAGTGGTGGATTTGACTTGTGGTGAGGTGGCAGGGGTTGGTTGGGTGAGGGAGTTTTGTTTTTATGATTTCTAATTTTCTATCCATGTATAAAGGATGTATAAATTGCCAGAAAAATCATGTATTTGTGTGTGGTATTGAGGACACGTAATGTATTTCAAAAAGTTGTCTCGGATAAGATATCGGTTACGAGTAAAAATGACGTGGGCCTTAAAATGAAAAAAAAAAGAGTTATAAATGATTCGGATAGTAAAGTTATTAGTCGTAAATGTATGAAAATTTTACTGAAAAATATATCAAATGCGCGTCGTCGTATCTAGTAATATCGGTTCGAACATCAACCTCAACTTTGAATTGCAATTTAGAGTTTATAGTCCATTTTCTCTTCTCCTAATAATTCCATTACTTTGAGCCCTAACATATTGTTCTTAATTTTCGTGCATTACCATTGTTTAGCTATAGGCCTTGTGTAAAAATCACTAAATTTGCAGAAGTCCATGAAGTACCAAAAAGAAGGAAAAAAATTGAAATTACTTGCCTGGAATAGTTGGATCAATTTATTGTATGCTCCACCTCACAAGGCACATGAAGAGGATTTGGCCCATTCAACGGTGACGTTTTGATACTGCAAAGCGTGCTTGTTGTGGTTTTCTTTGATTTGGAAAATAAAAGGGATCCAATGATGTACTTTGAGGAAAATTTTCACATCATTTCCATATTTGTTCTTGGCGTTGCTCTGCTCCTTTTCAAGAGGAAAAAGTCCCAATCCTTGTCAGTCTCACCCTATCATACTCTAGACCTTGTTCCATTTTTACCTCTATTGATGTCATAAGTCTTTTGCTGTAATTGGATCGTAACACAAGTTTTTTGATGCTAAAACGGTACATAATGATAAATGAATTCGGATGTGTTTCAACTAACTTTTACTTCAACACAAACATTATAAATTATATTTTGCTTATTTGAAATCGCATTTCTTATAGGGTTCATTTTCTAAAAAGATTTTTTCCCCGTTTTTTTGTCACTAGGCTACGTCTCCCACATTCGCTATATTTTTGTCTTAGGGTTTTACAACTATCACAGCTTCATAGTACCTCTGCCTTTCTCTAGAGATGTGTTGTCTTAGCTAAGTATGGTTACTTTGTAGCTTATGGTTCCAGTTTCGACAATAGCACAGGAATTTGCTTCTTTAATCAAATAGCATCCAAGACTTTCTGCAAGACTTGTAATTTCATCCTATAAGAACAGATCCACAACATTCCGCGAGCCTTATTTCAATGATTTAAGCACTACTGTCGATCAGTACCAACAATAGGGAAAATTTGAATAAGATGTGCAGAACACCCCCACTCAAACACAGCAAGGTTGGTCCATCTCTGAATACTAGCATGTTAAAGTTAAAAATCAAGCATTCAAAACTATCCAGAACTTGGTGAATCCAAATGATATTTGAAGTTAAAACATAGTTCACAAATAAGAAGCTTAAGAGAGAAGACAAAATACTCTACCAAAAGCCTGGAATTACATCAACTTCAGATGCCCAAAACATCCAAAACTCAAATCACTGACACATCCAAAAACTTAGTCCACCTCCTCCATCTTGCTCTCCTCAGCAGCATCCTCCAACTCCGGCATGTCTGCGTCTTCGGCAGCAGCATCATCTTCATCAATGCTGAGACCCAGCTTCAACATTCTGTTGATTCTTGATGCAAAAGTGTTGGGATCATCCAAGCTGAAACCAGAAGTCAAGAGAGCAGTCTCAAACAGCAGCAGCACAAGGTCCTTAACAGACTTGTCATTCTTATCAGCCTCGGCCCTCTTCCTCAACTCCTCCATGATGCCATTGTCAGGGTTAATTTCCATTGTCTTCTTGCTAGACATATATGAGCCCATGCTGTTGTCTCTGAGAGCCTGAGCCTTCATGATCCTCTCCATATTTGCAGTCCAGCCATATTCACCAGTCACCAAGCAGCAAGGCGAATCCACAATTCTGTCGGATACAACAGCCTTCTCAATTCTATCTCCCAAAATATCCTTGATGGTCTTGCAGAGGTTTTCAAAAGACTTCTTCTTTTCCTCCTTCTTCTGCTTCTCTTCTTCTGTTTCGTCATCAAGCTTGAGTCCTTCCTTGGTGGCAGACACCAACTTCTTGCCATCATACTCCTTCAACTGACCCACAGCATACTCATCAATTGCATCCACCATAAAAAGTACTTCATATCCTTTCTTCTTGAGGCGCTCCAAAAACGGAGAGTTCTCCACAGCCTTCTTACTCTCACCAGTGATGTAGAAAATGTCCTTTTGACCCTCCTTCATTCTAGTAACATAGTCCTTCAGGCTAGTAAGTTCCTCACCGCTTTTTGTGGAGTGGTAGCGAAGAAGGTCAGCCAATTTTGTTCTGTTCTGACTGTCTTCATGGATACCCAACTTCAAGTTCTTGGAGAACGATTCATAAAACTTGGTGTAATCTTCTTTGTTTTCCGCAATCTCATTGAACATCTCAATGCACTTCTTCACAATGTTCTTCCTGATCACCTTCAAAATCTTGTTCTGTTGGAGCATCTCACGAGAAATGTTGAGCGGCAAGTCATCAGAGTCCACAACACCCTTAACAAATCCAAGGTACTCGGGAATCAGCTCCTCACAGTTGTCCATTATAAACACCCTCCTCACATAAAGCTTGATATTATTCATCTTCTTCTTGTTATCAAAGAGGTCAAATGGAGCCCTCTTTGGAACAAAGAGAATGGCTTTGAATTCAAGCTGTCCTTCCACAGAGAAGTGCTTCACCGCAAGATGGTCCTCCCAATCATTAGTCAAACTCTTATAGAATGAGCCATATTCGTCCTTGGTGATTTCCTCAGGCTTGCGCAGCCAGATAGGTTTCTGTTTGTTGATGAGTTCCCACTCATGAGAAACTTCCTTGATCTTCTTCTTCTTTTTTGCTTCTCTCTCCTTGTCCTCATCAACTTCCTCAATAGCTCCTTCCTCTTCTTTCTTTGGTTCGTCCTCTTCATCATCACTGATCTCCTTTTCAGTTGTCTTCTCAGTCCACAAATAGATGGGATAGCTGATAAATTCGGAGTGCTTCTTCACAAGATCTTTAATTCTCCTCTCTTCCAAGTATTCCAACTGCTCAACAACAAAACAAAGAATCAATCCACCATTCAACCATTTGGAAATCTACAATATGGGATCAACTTATGAATTGATTTAGAGTTATACCTGATCCTCCTTGAGAAATAGAGTGATCTTGGTTCCCCTGCCAAGCTGCTCGCCACTGACATCCCTTGTAATAGTAAAAGAACCACCAGCTTGGGATTCCCAAATATATTGCTCATCATCATTGTGCTTCGTAGTCACAATCACCTTCTCAGCAACAAGATACGCCGAGTAAAAACCAACACCAAACTGTCCAATCATGCTCACATCAGATACTCCAGAAGCCAATGCTTCCATAAACTCCTTGGTTCCAGACCTTGCAATTGTCCCCAAGTTGTTCACCAAATCTACATACATAAGAACCAAAAAAATATTAGACATGAATTTGAGCTTCTGACCACTACATCAGATAATTGAATTGCTGTGCACCGGAATAATTAGCAAGCAAGAATCTAGTTTCTCCTGATTCCTAACACAATCATCAAAAGTTGAATACACTCTCTTTTTCAGTCTGGAAATTATGATTAAATACTCAGAAAGATGGAGACATTACACATACGAAGAGCGAGGAACCAAATAACAATCCAGATTATTGTTCTACATATTATCACCAATCCAAGCCTGGTCATATTATCACCAATCCAGGGCTATAGTCTACAGTCTTCAAATTCACTCATCAATCAATAGATAACTTCAATCACAGATTTCACTTCATCATTACTCCCTCTATGAATTTCAATCACGTAAATTCACAACGTTGCATCATAACATCACAATTTAGTGAATCTGCGTATATACATCTACTCAAATTATGCATTTTTTCACAAACCAAACAAGAACTCAGTCCAAAAAGAAATCATCAAAACAATTTAAAATTACCTGCTTTGGTCATGCCGATTCCACTATCAATAATGGAGAGAGTATTGTTGGTCTTATCCGGAACGAGCCTGATGAAGAGCTCCGGCTGAGCATCAAGCTTGCTCTTGTCAGTGAGGCTCTCAAATCTGATTTTGTCCAAAGCCTACACAAATCCAAATCCAAACACAATCAATCTCAAAATCCTAATTCGAACCACCACAACACAAATAAATCAAAACCTTCAGATCAAAGTCAGGCTTATTGCAATACAGCAATCCAATTCCACTACCTAACACAATGCAGATAGCCAGCTTCAAATCACAATCAAAACCTTCCGAGAATACGATCACAAATAACTGTATATTGAGTAGCACAAAAAATCTAAATCCAAACATAATCAATCTCAAAATACAAGTACCAATTCGCTCGTTAGTTTCTCAACTATCAAAACTGAGGCTAAACTAATAATCAAATTCGGATACCTACGAAAATGCAGATAGCCGGTACTAATCGCAATCGAAACCTTTTGATATAACAATCACAATCAAAATAGAGCTTATTATAACGCAGTAATTCCGAAACGATGAAGCGAAAACAGAACAATGCGAGAGAGATAGAGAGACTGACATCAGATGAATTGCTGATGAGCTCGCGGAGGAAAATCTCCTTGTTGCTGTAGAAAGTGTTGATGATCAAACTCAGGAGCTGGTTGATCTCCGCCTGGAACGCGAAGGTCTCCGCCGCGTCGGCCATCTGAGCTTCCGCCATTGATCGAACTCGGAAAGGCTTTCGAAGAAGAAAGAGGGCTTGAGAAATTTAGGGTTAGGGTTTTCAGAGAGATTTTGATTCTGATTCGAATAATGAGAGTGAAATTGGGAGGGGGGTCTGTTTATATAGAGAGAAGAAACAGTTTGTTTCCGATTCCGGGACTGCGCTT
Source organism: Fragaria iinumae (assembly GCA_009720345.1). NCBI lineage: Eukaryota > Viridiplantae > Streptophyta > Magnoliopsida > Rosales > Rosaceae > Fragaria > Fragaria iinumae. The sequence goes on along the minus strand of CM019123.1, from coordinate 25,138,740 downwards.
CTGGATCCTTCTGGCCTTCTCGAACTTTCCCGCGTCCGTTGCAACGGCGTCGTTTCGTTGGTTTAGGTTGATGGGTCTCTCTCGCACGTGATATGTTTGAGGTCGGGTAGGAGTGGGCGAACCGGGTCTCTATAAGACCCGACCGTATTGTGGAAGCTAGAAAGTGCACGTAGGAAACAAATTTCTAATTTCTCTTCATGTGTGTCAAGTCTTATCGTTCGTAAATTTATAGCCGTACCTCTTATCCTCGTTACGTGATCCACCTATGCTAAGTGATCGAATCACATTTTTCACGAATCCAACTGCTGTTAACTAACAAAGCGTGTCCACGATCAACTGGTATATTGGATCATATTTCATAACCGGTGCATGATTCGACATATAATATCGGAATCTTTCTGAAGTGTACACATTTCACTTAACATTGTAGAAGCAAATCTTTGTGATGTTGGCAATTTCTAAACACCATCTTCTTGATCATAATATTTTTGTCCCCCATCCATCTTCCACGATGTTCCGTACATGAACAACAAGTAGAAATGGAGAATTGGGAGACCGTGTCTTGTTACAAAAGAAAAAATCGAACAAGGGTTTATCATGGTATACAAGTCGGTGGGATTAATTCAAAAGATTATTAAATTTGGAATCTTTGTTTTTTGTTTTGTTTTTGATAATGATAATCAGGGATATAAAAATGTGATTTTGGGACAGGGACTAGTGTACATCCAAAACTGAAATGAAAAATATTTATCAACATTCAACACATGAACGAACAATTACAACTTTCATTGGATACCCTAATATATTTCTTTCTTCATAAAAAAAACAATTACAACTTTCACTAAGTACTATTTGACCATACCACGACCCTCCACACTTAGCTTTGTGGCTTGAAGACGCTTGCCTGCTTCTTGTTTTGTGCTTTCAACTGTCGCAACTTCTTGTTCATCCTCATCCGCCTCTGATCATGTTTTGCTTCTTTATTGCGAGCTCTAATTTCATAAGAATCAATCTTAGGTTCTGGGCGCACTGTAAAATCCATCTGTGACGCTTCTGGCCTAATAACTTGCCGAGAAGATGATGTGGATTTTCTTTTCCTTGAAAACTCATCATTCAAGTCAAGATCACCATCTCTATGCTCCATTCCCGAACTACTGCTGCTCACTGATGGCCTTCTAAAGGGAACCCTCTTCTCCTCCTCAACATTTCTCATGTCCCCAAATCTTGTGCTTTTATTGAACAAAGGTCGACTCCATTTGTCAACCAATTCCCTAGCAAGTTTTCTGTTACAAGTTGTTTCTTGATCAACTTTTGAGAGAAACATAATGGCCTTTCCAAGCCCACTTTGCTTCAGTTGGTCTCTTCTATCATACTGCTCCAGATCAAGAGGGTAATCCATCAGAATCTTCAAAATCGCTTCTCGAATGTTTATGTTTGGTAAACTTCCATCTGGAAGAGGTGCAAGCCAATTCTTGAGCAGAGTCAACACTCCATGATCCAAGAACTCTTGTTGAAGCTGCTTCTTCGAGAGGACCTCTGTGAGTAGAGACATCTTCTTCAGTTTATTGATGGCGGGCTTCCCCTGTCTGTTAAGCTCTGCATCCTCTTCAGCTGTAACCTCGAGTTCCGCCATGATATGCTCCACCTCCATTGCTATTTCCGCTGGACTTCTTTCATTCTTCTTCTTTTTCTTACCCACCTTAAAGAGCGCATCGATTTCATTTTCCACAGCCTCTTCAGCCTGCGGAAGCACGCCAGCGTCGACTATTATTAAGTTGGCATCGTCGAGATTCGAGTCGCCGGCGCCAACAGTTTCCCACATCTCCATGACCTCGGCCTTAACAGAAGACGACTTCCTGGCGAGACTCAACCCCATTTTCTCCTTCTTCATTCTCTTAACCCTGCGCTGTTCCCCCTCCTCATAACTCCCCGGCATCAACTCATGATCGTCTTCGTAAGCCATGTTGCGGATGCGAGCTGGCATTTCTACGAGAGAGAGAGAGAGAGAGAGAGAGAGAGAGAGAGAGAGAGAGAGAGAGAGAGAAGTGCAGTGTTTGTTCTATGGGAGCCCTTTTACAGAGAGTAAGGAGCAGGGGTCACTTCGTCCTCTGAGTAACAGGAATCCTAATTGGATTTGGAAATAACAGGGGTCACTTTTTGGAATCCAAATTCCAAGCCCGTATAGGATTGGGAAATAGTCATTTATGAAAGTGGGTTACTTTGTTAATAGGAATCCTAACTGGATTGGGAAATAGTCACTTATAAAAGGGACAGCCTCCTACACTGAGCCACACAAAGAAACTGTGAGTCAGAAAAAACATGGCAAAGAGAAAGTCGAGGGCGAGGCCGGCTGAAGCAAACAAGAAGCGAGTTGGGAACCCTGACAGTACTGTTTTCGAATGCCCATTCTGCAGCGGCCTTAGCCAAACCGTCATTGACATGCTGAAAAAGGAAGGCCAGGTTGTGTGCTTCAACTGCTTACGGTGTTTCACCATGAAAATCACAACTTCCACCAGACCCATAGACATCCACAGGGAATGGTGTGATGACTGCAAAAGGAACGTCACTTACGACAGCGACTCGTCTCCTGTGATCGTTGATTCTGAATGATACTTCTGTAAAACAAAGTTCTGTAGGTTTGCTGTTGTTTTTTTTTTTTGGGAATGATTGTTGACTACTTGTTGTTGTTTTGGCTTTGTGCCCAAGTAGAGTCATAGTTGTACACTGTACTGTTGAAGATAGTTGATAGTTCTTCGTCGATTAGGTCTACTTGGCCATTTCCTGAAGTGACGTTTTGTTTATGAAATGCTTAAATTGTGGGAAAATTCTGCTGTGACGGAGGGCATAGCATGCAAACCCTAAATTGTGAAGTATCAACCATGATTGTGCGCATTACTTATTCCCAAGTCTCAGAGCTTGCTAGCTTAATATTTCACTGTTCTTGCTTGTTTGAAAAGAAAAAAAAACATGTCTTCAACTGTAAACAAAGAGAAACTCATCAAGGGCAAAGAAAACAAATATCGGAGAACCAAAACGATACTAAATTTTTAACAGAGTTCAGAATTATGACATAGAAGTACTGAGAAACACTTAGAAAACTTGAAATGACACAAAGAGAAGGTCACCCACCGGCTTCTCCCCCAAAACTTGTCGACACACATAGAAAGACAACTACTGACAACACAGAAAATATCCACATGCTCAGATCTCCACTAAGTCAGAGGCAGCTTAATCCACCTCCTCCATTTTGCTCTCCTCAGCCGCATCCTCCAACTCAGGCATGTCAGCATCCTCAACAGTCTCATCTTCCTCTATGCTAAGCCCCAGCTTCAACATCCTGTGGATCCTCGAGGCGAAGGTGTTTGGTTCATCAAGGCTGAATCCAGATGTCAAGAGAGCTGTCTCAAACAGTAGCAGCACAAGGTCCTTCACGGACTTGTCATTCTTGTCAGCTTCGGCTCTCTTCCTCAGCTCCTCCATGATGCCATTGTCCGGGTTGATTTCCATTGTCTTCTTGCTTGACATATACGCACCCATGCTGCTGTCCCTCAATGCCTGGGCCTTCATAATTCTCTCCATGTTTGCACTCCAGCCATATTCACCAGTGACCAAGCAGCAAGGTGAGTCGACAATCCTGTCAGACACAACCACCTTCTCAACCCTGTCACCCAAGATGTCTTTGATTGTCTTGCAAAGGTTCTCAAAAGACTTCTTCTTCTCCTCTTTTTTCTTCTTCTCTTCCTCAGTCTCATCATCCAACTTCAGACCTTCCTTTGTAGCAGATACAAGCTTCTTCCCATCATACTCCTTCAACTGTCCCACAGCGTATTCATCAATTGCATCCACCATGAAAAGAACTTCGTATCCCTTCTTCTTAAGACGCTCCAAGAATGGTGAGTTCTCCACTGCCTTTTTGCTCTCACCAGTAATGTAATAGATATCCTTCTGGCCCTCCTTCATTCGAGTTACATAGTCCTTCAAACTGGTGAGATCTTCGCCACTCTTGGTGGAGTGGTAACGGAGAAGGTCAGCCAATTTGGCTCTGTTCTGGCTGTCCTCATGAATACCCAACTTCAAGTTCTTCGAGAATGCCTCATAAAACTTGGTGTAATCCTCCTTGTTCTCAGCTATCTCATTGAACATCTCAATGCACTTCTTCACAAGGTTCTTCCTGATCACCTTCAGAATCTTGTTCTGTTGAAGAGTCTCACGAGAAATGTTGAGCGGCAAGTCATCAGAATCCACAACACCCTTGACAAACCCAAGGTACTCCGGAATGAGCTCCTCACAGTTGTCCATAATGAATACCCTCCTGACATACAGCTTGATGTTGTTCATCTTCTTCCTGGTGTCAAACAAGTCAAATGGAGCTCTCTTTGGAACAAACAGGATGGCCTTGAATTCCAGCTGCCCTTCAACAGAGAAATGCTTCACGGCAAGGTGCTCCTCCCAATCATTGGTCAAGCTCTTATAGAATGCTGCATATTCCTCCTTGGTTATCTCTTCAGGCTTGCGGAGCCAGATAGGTTTCTGCTTGTTTATGAGCTCCCACTCGTGAGAAACTTCCTTGATCTTCTTCTTTTTCTTTCCTTCTTTATCTTTCTCCTCGTCAACTTCCTCAATATCTCCTTCCTCTTCCTTCTTGGGTTCATCCTCTTCATCATCACTAATCTCCTTTTCAGTAGTCTTCTCAGTCCACAAGTAGATGGGATAGCTGATGAATTCCGAATGCTTCTTTACGAGGTCTTTGATCCTCCTTTCCTCCAAGTATTCCAACTGCTCGTTCACACAGAATATAATCAGTAAAACATCAATCAAATGAAATTGCAACGGAAGGAACAATTCAATCGGTTTTTAGATGTTTACCTGGTCCTCCTTGAGAAAGAGGGTAATCTTTGTTCCCCTGCCAAGCTGCTCACCGTTGACATCCCTTGTCACGGTGAAGGAACCACCAGCTTGAGACTCCCAGATGTACTGCTCGTCGTCGTTGTGCTTGGTTGTCACAATGACCTTCTCGGCAACAAGATAAGCCGAGTAGAAACCAACACCAAACTGTCCAATCATACTCACATCAGACACTCCAGAAGCCAATGCCTCCATAAATTCCTTGGTTCCAGACCTTGCAATTGTTCCCAAGTTGTTCACCAAATCTACATACATAGAAACAAAAACATATTAGACCTGAATTCGATCTTCTGCCCACTATTAATAAAATGCCGTGCAATGCTATTTCAGCTAAGCAAGAATCTAGTTTCTCCTCACTCCTGAGTCCTAACACAGTCATCAAAGGCTAGATACACACCCTACTTCAACATCTGGAAATTATGATCAAATACTTGGAAAGACAGAGGCATTACACATACGAAGAGCTAGAAACTAGTAACAGTCCAGGTCATAGTTCTTCATATTATCACCATTCCAGGCTAATAGTCTATAGCCTTCAAATTCATTAATCAATCGGTAAATAATTTCAACAAGATTTTCACCTTACCATTACTCCCTCTATGAATTTCAATCACATAATCTAATCATGACATCTAATCTAATCATGCATTTTCTCTCAAACCAAACAAGAACTCAGACAAGAAAGAAATCAAAACGATTTAAATTACCTGCTTTGGTCATGCCGATTCCGCTATCAATAATGGAGAGAGTGTTGTTGGTCTTATCCGGAACGAGTCTGATGAATAGCTCCGGCTGAGCATCCAGCTTGCTCTTATCCGTCAGACTCTCAAATCTAATCTTATCCAAAGCCTAAACACATCACAACACCAAAATCAAAATCAAAATCAGTCTCGAAAATAATCCTAATCCTAATCAAATCCAACACTCCTCATTTTCAATTCACCAAACTAAAACCGGCGCGGTTTAATGAGCTTGAACACTTACATCTGATGAATTGCTGATGAGCTCGCGAAGGAAAATCTCCTTGTTGCTGTAGAACGTGTTGATGATCAAGCTCAGAAGCTGGTTGATCTCGGCCTGGAACGCGAAGGTCTCAGCATCACCCATTTGAACATCCGCCATTGGATCAAGAATTTTGCTTGAAATTGAGATTAGGTTTTGTTTTTGCAGAGAGATTTCGATTCTGATTGAGAGGCGAAAGCTGGTGAGGGCGTTTATATAGGGGAAGAGGAAACCAAGGCCAGGAGTGTGGTTCTGGACTCTTCCACTATTTTCTCGTGATTCTTTTTTTTTTTTCCCGCGGCTTTTGGTAAACGGTGTCGTATTGGAGGTGAGTCGAGAAGGTTCTGGCTGGTGATTGGATCGTCAAGGCGGTCTGGAATGTTCGTGACACTCGGCATGAAAGGCGTTACGTGTTGACGCAGTTGAGGAGAAACGAATAATCCGGTAGCTACAAACGGGTCTATAAGCCCAAAAGGTTGTGTCAACCTCTGCGTGTAGAATACTGCATCCATGGCCCAATAGCAGTTTATCTAAATGTGGCCCAGTAATGTACATTACTACATTTTGCGACTTAATTTTCTTTCTTTTTCTTTTCCTTTTCGATAACAAAAGAAAAATCAGAATTGGATTCTTGAGGTGAAGTACTAGACCAACTCCGACGGGGATAATATCTGCTAGTTAGCCAACCGGTTATTAACCTTACCAAACTTGCGATTTCTTCAACGATTTGTAATCTTATTTTAGAATCTCTCCTGCAGCGCTGCATACTATGCAGCCTGCTTTCAAGGTAAAAAAATTCAAAACAGAACACCCACCCACCCCCTGTAAAACACGTGCACAAACTCCTGTGAGTGTATGTATACCATACAACATTGCACAACAGACCCTCACATAAAAAAGAAATAGAAATTTTGAATAACGACCACTTTTTAGTCATTGAATTGATTTTTAACCTTGGTTTTTTATTTAGTTGAATAATAACCATTTAAGAAGGCAAAAAGTCTTTATAATCCTTAGGGAACAACTCACTATCTATCGTGAGAATCTCTTGCTTCCTTTTACTACAAGTTATTTTTCACGAACATAATCAAGTTTCTTAATCGTTTGTCAATTTAAAGGTTAATTTAGATGTTCGTCAAGAGTTTTCAGATTGTCAATTTTTCATGCAATGTAATGATGATCATGTATGAAATCTATATGTTTGGTTTTCTGAATTGTATGTGATCGATGCCGAAATGGCTATAAGCAACTCATTAAACCAAAAGATAATACAATATTAGACAAACAGAAAAATTAGAAAATTTCACTCATGTCACCAGATGAAATTCATAAGTATGATTTACCAATTATGAACTTGAACGGTTTATGTTTGACAGATTTGATTCGTCAATTAATTTGATCTAATTTGTTACCTTAACGATCACCGATTTGGCTTAAAAATTATAGGGTTAATATACACATATAGACCTAAAAACTGAACAGATAAGATGTCAAGATGTGATCGAAAAATATATGTCTTTTAAACCATAAAAGACATATTTTTATGAATTCAGTTCTAATAACCGAAAATATGTCTTTTAAACGATTTAAAAATTAGAAAATTTCATCTTGTTGATTCATCATTAATCATCATGTGTTGCTTCTGTCTATTTATCCTCTCTTGCAAAATATAAGTCAAATCGCTCCGAGCTTCAAAATCATCTCTCGAAATCCCTCTCACATATGCAAGATTCATAATGGGACAAAGTATAGACTGAGTAGTATCAAGCTATCTAATTATATCTATCCACGTCTAGAATAGTTCGTATCCATCACATATGAAGGGCATTCAATATATACTTTGTCTGCATAAATGTGTTAATTAAGGTTTTTTGTTAGTTGAATTGAAATATAAGAAATAATCATATGATTTCAGTTCAGCAATAGAGAAACGATTTTGGTGTAGTTCTAATAAGGGTTTATATGATTTTTTGCCTTCTTAAATCTTAAATGGTTATTATTGAACTAAATAAGAAACAAATGTTAAAAATCATTTCAGTGACTAAAAAATGGTCATTATTCAAAATTTCTCAAAAAGAAACTATATATAATACAAAAGGGAGCCCTATTAGTGAGGTCCCTTAAGTTGATGACTAGTTGAGGACTTTTCGGTTTATGGTTTAAAAAACATATTTTTCGATCACATCTTGACATCTCATATGTTCAGTTTTTAAGTTTATATGTGTAGATCAACCCTACAAATTTTCAGCCAAATTGGTGATCGTTAAGGTAACAAATTAGATCAAATTAATGGGCGAACCAAATCTGTCAAACATGAACCGTTCAAGTTCATAATTGGTAAATCATACTTATGAATGTCTTAACGATTTTCAATATGACTGAAAATTTACATAAATAATATACTCATAAATACATATAAACTGAACGGTTAAGATGTGGATATAACATCGAAAAATAGGATAAACCGAAAAGTCATCAACTTAAGATCCTCATTAAAAAGGTTTTCTCATACAAAATAAGTTACTTTCCATTTTTCCCCCAAAAACTAAATATATTAACGTAAATACTTGCTCCACATTTGGCGACTCCAAAACGGTCCAAAGTCAACCACGAACCTCCCACAACCCAGCCGCGTTGCCGCCCTGCAAAGCCCCCAAACACTGACCGACCCATGACTCCTCAGCACCATGCCCACCCGATCGCATCGCAAAAGGCTCAATAAGAACCCCAAACCCCACACTCCCATGGCCCCCGGCCGTCCTACTTCCTCCAAGTCCTACAAAACCACCTCTCTCATTCTCCTCATGTTTCTCATCCTCGCCGCTCTCGCTCTCTTGGGCATCTCCTCCAACACGTGGAGCTCTGTCGGCTACGACGCCGCGTTTAACGCAGTTTACTCCATTCAGGTCGTTAATCAGTTCCCTCATGACCCCAATGCCTTCACTCAGGTGAGATCTCCGTGACTCGAAATTTCAACTCTTCAGGTTCACATTGTGTCGGTTTTGTTATTAAGACTTAGAATTTACTGGCTGTTTTGTTTTGTATTGTCAGGGGCTTCTTTATGCCGGAAATGGGAGCTTGTTTGAGTCCACTGGTCTTTATGGCAGGGTGAGTTTTCTTTTTCGCTCTTCGCTTGAAGCATTTTGATCGCTACATTGTGTCTGTGGTTCAATTCTTATACTTTGGTTTGTGTTTGTTTTTCAGTCATCAGTGCGCAAGGTGGATATTCAAACAGGCAAGGTGTGTTTTTGCTCTTCTTCCTTGTCGGTTTCGAATATGTATGATTCCTGCTTTCAAGTAGTTGTACGTTCATCAAGTTGAGTGATCTTTTCGATGTGTAATTTCCTAACTAGCGAGTTCAATGTGTACTATATGTATGTTTTGAAGAAGAACCAATTTGAAGGATATAGTTATAAGAGTTCATGTGTCTAGTGAGCTTCCGGATTATTTAACTGTGTTGGTAGCGAAAGTACACAAATTTTGATTGTTTTGGGTCTGAATGGATGATGGTTTTCGTGTGTACAGGTTGAGGTTCTTCAGGAGATGGATTCTAAATATTTTGGGGAGGGATTAACTCTTCTCGGTGAAAAGTAAGGAAAATATGTTTGCTTATGCTTTTCTGTTGATTTAGTTAACAGTTAGATAAAAGCTGATCCTGGATATCATGTTGATGATATCATTGCCATCTAAATAGTCTGAAAATGCTAATGGAGTCATTTGCATGTTCTTTTGTAGGCTATTCCAAGTAACTTGGTTGACGCAAATTGGTTTCAAATATGACCGAAATGATTTCAGCAAAGTTTGTGCTTTTCCTTTACTGCTTTCAAAATCAATTTATGTATATTGTATTGTATTGTTTTCCCTTAAGCTGATGTACAAGAAATGGCAAGAGTGTTGCAGTCAAGTTTAAATAGTATAATTATATGGCTCTTTTGCATTCTTTGAAATCGTAGGTTTCAGTGCTTGAGCATCAATTTTGTGCTCGTGCTAAAATTTATCAGATTCATTATTTTCTTCTCAGAATTGAGCCTAAATTGAGAATAGAAATTTCAACGAAATGTGGTTCCTGATCCATATTAACTTGCTTCTTGTTTTGTTAAAAATACAGTCTGAAAAGTTCGCTCATCAAATGAAAGATGGTTGGGGACTGGCCACTGATGGAAAAGTGCTATTTGGAAGTGATGGCACGTCCATGTTGTACAAGATTGACCCTCAAACATTGAAAGGTTCCTTTTCCATATGACGCTCCTCCGTTGTGTGTATGTTTGTGATGTGTTTCTGTTTGTATTTCATTTCCACTATGTTCTATTTTCAGGTTCTTTATATAGAATTATGAATGTTATTTGTCCCATATCCTTTATATTCATGTTTCTGCTGTATATGTGATAGTGAGTTTTCTCTTTACCTGAATCCGATGACCTAATTTTCTCCTCCAATGCATGTCAGTTTGTTGGGAATTAGTGTTTTTGAAATGGTTGTCATATTCCATGCAGTTATAGACAAGCACGTAGTCAAATACAAAGATCATGAAGTGCACAACCTCAATGAGTTGGAGTTTATAAAAGGCGAAGTTTGGGCAAATGTTTATCAGGTCACTCATTTCACATTGCCTGATAAATCCATATGCTTCTAGCTGTTTCGATTGCTGCCTATGGATAATAGAAACATCACTTGAAATTACCTGAGAAAGTGCTTTGTATTGGATTGGTTTGTGAAAGTTATGTACTCTCACTGTGTAGACGGACTGCATTGCTAGAATCTCGCAAGATGATGGTAGAGTGCTTGGATGGATTCTCCTTCCAAATTTAAGGTTCTCCCATTCAAGTCCTATTTCCTTATTTAAATTCTACGTAATTTTCTTTCTCTGATCACGACGTGTATCATGTTATCTTTAAGTTTCTGGGGAATTTCGTTACGTAACATATTTGATTTTGTGCCTTGTAGGGAGGGCTTAGTAGCTGCTGGGAATCATGTAAGCCCTTGAACCAAAACCAATGTGTTATCTTGTATTGTCTTTACTGCCTATTTTATATACAAACATACAATGCATTGTCTATAGATCCTTGAAGGTTGAAGCAAAACTATCAATTTCTTATATGAACCTAATCTGTTACAGGCTATAGATGTGCTAAATGGCATTGCATGGGATAGCAACACCAACCGTATCTTTGGTAAGGCTTAACTTTGGTATCTTTGATGTATATGATTCACGATGTACTGATGGCGAACCAAAAACTAACTAGTAATCCATGTGTTCGCAGTGACTGGCAAACTATGGCCAAAGCTTTATGAGATCAAGCTGCGTCCAATAAAGAAACAGTTCAAGGATGGAGCCATCGAGCAGCTATGCCTGCGGCAGACATTCTTTCATTGAAGCCATGTGTTTGCTATGCCTGAACATCTACACACTGCATTGCAAGGCTTTGAAGGACATACATCCAAATTCATTTGAACTTTTTTACACACAGGAAGGCCATAGATCAGTTGGAAAACTGCTTTGTAAGTTTTATGTTACCAAAAACCGAGAAATAGAAGCCTCTGAAATGGCTAGTAGATGAAAAATTTGGAAGGTACTAGAAATTTTTTCGGGTCACATAGGAGTCCAAGTGACATTTTAAGTATAGAAATTTCAGCTCTTTCTGTCACACATTTGTGCTTTAACAAATGCAACTCTGCTTGAAATTTATAAGATTAGAGGTTCTAGAAAAGAAAAAAGGAAAAAAGATATGGCTATTTTTGAAGTGGCAGATGACTGTTGGGTTGAGTTGTTGCAAAAGGGAATTCAACACTAAATCCTTGCTGATATTTCCCGCTGCTTTCGCTCGTTAGTTAGTTTACTTCAAAAAGATTTGAACTTTACCAAACTGATAGCGCTTTTTGCTATCCCACTGTTACAGCTGTTTCTGCTGAAAGACCCAAATGAATCATGACTCTTCTCTCTGATAAGCTTCTTCATCTCATTCAAACCTTGTCTTCCATTGCATTTTCTCTTAAGCAGAAGCTCATGAACCCAACCTTGTTGCTTGGTGCCAAGCTATGGGTTTTGATTGTGACCTTGATTGTTCTATTCACCCTTCTGGTGATTGTCATTGTCTTGGTGATCTACATCATCAAGTACCTGCGAGGCCGAAAATCCTACGACACTGATTTGTGTGTACAAACTCCCATTGCTTCTAAAGTCCCTCACAATCCCTATGGCCACTCATCCCTCAATCGGAGGCTGCTTTCGCTTAACATGTCCGAAATTGAGATGAACATTGGGAAGGAGAGGCATACTGTGTTCTCTGATCAGCTGTCCTGTACTGGTGCCAGTGGGATGACCCCAACTAGTGCTAAGGTGAGTGTATTGCAATCTAGGTACATTCCAATGGTTAAAGATGTGTGGAGAGGTGACAAGTTTACTCTAAGGGAACTTGAGGCAGCAACAAATGGGTTTGGTAAAGATAATCTGATTGGCAATGGAGACTATGGCATTGTTTATCATGGCGTTCTGTTTAATAATACTCGAGTTGCAGTGAAGAGGCTTCTGAGTGACAGGTACCTATTTATTCATTCACTCTATTTTGGTAGATGCATCGTAAATTTGTAATGCGCTAGATATGTATCTGATGTAAAACAGTTGCCATGAGGATGATTTCATAGCAGAAATGGAGGCTATTGGGCATGTGAGGCACAAAAATCTTGTCAAACTGCTCGGATACAGAATCGAAAGAGCTTACAGGTATCGATTTTCATGTTGTGTAGCTCATTCTGATTAGATGATCAAAGGCATAATTCAATTTTCTTTGATGCTAGATTGCTTGTACATGAGTATGTAGATAACAAAAGTCTGCACTATTGGCTTCATGAATGTCCGCTAAATGTCAGCCCTCTAACATGGGACATCCGGATGAAAATAATCCAAGGAATAGCAAAAGGGTGAGATCTCATTTCTATAGTTTTGTTGCATATATGACGAATTCTAACTCGGATACTCTGAAGTGAAATGTATATGTTTCTGCAGATTGGCCTACCTTCATGAGGATATTGAACCAAACATTTTCCATATGACCCTAATATCTAGCAATGTACTGCTTGATCAACAGTGGGAACCTAAGCTTTCTGATTTTGGCCTTGCTAAGCTCTACAGTCCGGCGTGGGGAATCACTATAATGGAATCGTTAGGGTCAGTTCTTTGCTCCCAAGTAAAACATATATGTTTGATCATTTCACTGTTCGAACATATCATACTAATTTGTTTTTCATTCTTAAATTGCATGAATGTCCAGTTATGTTGCCCCGGAATATTTTGCCACTGGTGATTTTGATGAGAAGTCGGATGTTTATAGCTTCGGAATACTTCTTATGGAGATAATTTGTGGCAGGACTCCTATTGATCGTACTCAATGCCAAGTATGAACTCATAATTTTGAACCATTTTAGGTGTTTATGTTATTCGAACTCTAAAACAACGCGTAATGTGACTCCTGATCGTTTGCAGCCATATCTGATAGACTGGTTAAAGTCCATGGTTGCTAGTCAAACAACTGCTTATGTAGTTGATCCTAAATTGCCAGAGAAGCCATATTCAAAAGAACTCAAAAGGCTTCTTCTGGTTGCTCTTCGTTGCGTTGATCCTGATTTAGAAGTTAGGCCGAGAATGGGAGAAGTTCTTCACATGCTTGAGCGTGCTTGAACCCCTGGACTTGCTAATGGACAGTGTAAGATCTACAGCTTTGTCTCCTCTCCATTTGCATTTACATTCTATGTTATTCTCTCATGCTGCTGTTTTTTATATATCATTGTCCATGTGTAGGATCAATGGCTTATGAGATATAGAGACTGCTCGTCATCTTTGCCTACAAGAGAGCTTCTGCAAGAATAGGAAGCTCCATTAAATCCCGCTACGAGCTATGAGGAACAGAATTGAAATCCAACTAAAACCTATCAAGCAACTCAATGAGAGCGTTCTTGGTTTATCAAGTTATAATTTGGTCAATCTGAAACAAGTTATATTACTCCTATGTACCTGGCCATTAGTCTATGCAGATGAGGTCTTCCTAGCTAGAACATTTTTCGAGTACAGACTCAATCTTCTATGTCAATTGGTAAGTATTATCTAGTTCATCTGCAAGTTTGTTTTTCCTCGTTTTAAATTGCGAATAAAGAGTTATGAAGATAAAGAGTTAGGAATGTAGCTTCTGCTACCTAGTCTTTCTGTTGTTTCTTTGTTTGGGCCATTGGCCCCCATGTATCCAAAAAACTTCAGCTCAATCACCATCAACACCCACTATTCATCTTAAGCTACATGTAGTTGATTATTTCAACCCCAGACAGTAGAAGCAGATGTACATCTTTCACAAATAAAACTCATCAAAGTTCATCTTTAATAAATATATTTCATACAGAAACTTGATAAAGGATTTTCAGTTACATACACAAGGATCCTTAATTTTTAGCTTACATTCTAGACATGATTCTTGATTGAGGAGCTGTATCCATCAAGATCATCATAATACTTGGACCAAAGCATGACACCGCCATATTTATCCGAAGTTTTGATCCCCGGAAGGACTGTTGAAGTGAGCGCAGCAGCAGGAATGAATCCGTTACCAGCAGCTTCAGGCGCCGCAGGGAGTCCTAAGAAGACCTGCTGTGCAGGAATGGCTGAAGTCCATTGCTTCCAAGCATCTTCGAGATTGGTGACATTTCCAGAAGTGTACTGACAAGGAGGGTTGTTGTAGAATTGAACCCAAACATAGTCAAATAGGCCTGTCTTAAGTGCATTTCCAACATTAGCATCAGGAAAGGGACACTGTGGAGCAGCAGTCAAGTAAACTTTCTTGCCGCCCTTGTTGCTATGCGCCGAAAGGTACCTAGCAAGGTCATCCCAGTACTGATCATTCCCTCCTTCAATGTCGAAATCAACTCCATCCAACACAGCATCTCCTAATGGCCTTGAAGTGGAGTGTCCTCCCAAGAAGTTGTTCCACAAGTAAGCACCAACTTGGCGGGCATCTTCTGATGAAGCTAGAGAGTATTGTCCTCCCCAGCCTCCCCCAATAGACAATATGACCTTGATGCCTTTGGCTTGGCACGACTTGATTTGCGAGCTGAACTTGGTGCATGTATTGCTAGACGGATCACAGTGACCCGCCAGGTTTAAGGTAGGGGTCCGGCCATTGCCAAACGATGAGAGGAAAGCTATGTTCACAAATTTGTAGTTTCCTGAGGCACATGTTTGTGCTAATGTACCTTCATTTCCATTCTGGCCCCAGTAAATCGCGATACCTCCTGCATTAGAACCAACTGCCAGAAGTAGCAGTGTTGCTAAAGATAGCAATGCTGCTGCAGAAACTGAAGCCATGTAAAGCAATGGATTGAGAAGCTTTTGTGAACTCTTGGTGGGAAATGTTGTGCGTGCTGAAGTACGCAAGAGTTGGGATTCTTTTATACAAGAAATGGCCTTGTTGCTACAAGTTTTGTGCTAATTTAATGTTCTTGATCCGTGGCATTAAGGTCACGTAGGCCTTAATCTCTTTGTTATGTTCTGTTTGTAAGTTGAAGGCAGCCTTGAGTACACTGTCATATGCAATTGTTCATTTGCATGAAAATTGTACGCCATAGCTACAAGAAGACTGATAACTATACATCATATGCTTACAATTTACTGTAACACGAATGTTGTTTTGGAACTATGTAAGTGTAGTTTCTGTATGAATTAAGTTAGACAAATAATCAAGTTAGGCTACGATTGTCATTTAATTTGTACTCATTGTGCACAACCACTTTATTTTGAAAGGTCGAGAGTAACGAGCATTCTAGTTCAGCCCGGGGCTATTTATATGTCCATGGAGACGTCGTCGACGCGATCGTGATCATGGTAGGCAGCATCGCCGTCTTGGTGTGTTTCGGGATCTGCGTGCTGTTGGTAATGGCTTGCAAGCTCTATGTTCTGACATGTGTGCGAGTCAACGAGTGATTAAACCCGTAAAGTACAAGGAAGCTAATGCCCTGGATCCCTTTACGAGTCCACCGCCGATGGACATCACTCGTAGGTGCACGACACCGGGACACTTGGTATGCCCAATTTTATACGTCTACGAATGTTAGCCCAAGCCCAAATTGAAACAGTAGCAATCCAAGACCCTAAGTTGACTCCGGTTCAACACGTGGAGTCCCACATGCTTCCACGTGTCAACACAGACGACTAGTACCAAGCCACGAGGCGTGCATACGGAGACTAACGTTGAGACCAAGTACCTGTAGGAAAACGACAACGGAACTAACGTCGCATCCGGCGGAAAGGTGCGGAGTGATTAGTGATGCCGTAAAGTGCTACGTGGCTTTCTACCGGAGCGAATCAAGTTGTAAAAGAAAAGCCAAAGCCAAGTTCCGAATGTCGTCTTAATCAAACGCGCGATGTGATTGGCTGTCGTCCTCCTTCGCAATCCTTCGGCGGGTCAGACACCTCTCATTTCTTAATCGCTTCATAACAAGTGTCGTTTTACTGTACTCTGCTTTGGCCCCTACATGCTTCAATAATTACGGCACATACCATTTCCCACAATAGTTGCATTTGTATAAACGCAGGTGTACGTATACGGTGAAATTTTAGTTTATACATGTTCATGTTTAAGATCATTCTGTACATGTATATATGTCTTATAATCTCAGTGATCCATACGGTATCACTAAATCTTGACATGACTAACTCTATCTATAGTGTCTGTGACGTAAGTAAGAAATAAATGATCACAAGTCACAAGGTAGAAAATTTTCTTTTTTCTATTTTGCTGCGATGACGTTATGTAGACACGTTAATAAAATCAGACACTATAAAAATCAATGTATATCCTTCGCCTTCAATATATAGGATAAAATAAGTATACACATAAATCGAGTTAAACTCATTACTAGTTTGACTTAGATAAGACTCATAATTCAAATTGATCCCTTGACACATGAAAGATGCTTCAGTGTCTGGCTACTTTAACAACTTCAAAGTTCAAACCTAAGTTGGAGAGCACACCTAACTATGTAAGAACGACTACACCGCTTGTTGTGATTCGTCTAATTCTTGTATCAAATCTCTTCAATTCTAAAAGTATATACATAGAGGGACTTCCTTTCTCACACGGAGGGGTTTGAACGTTGATCTTGCCTAAAAAACCATACGGACCCATCCATTTCTAGTGCAGACACCTAATTCCTATCGAGACATACACCTCTGCTAGACGTAAACTGCTTTTAGCCAAGACAGTGGCGTTCTAGTAATTCAGTCCAAAACCAAGCCCCTTTGTTTCCCAGTTCTCCTAACCACTCCACACACGTATATTAACCCCCACTTCGCTTCTCATACCTCCCAAGCCTCACACTCCCTCGTCTTCTTTCTCAGACACACAACCTGTGGTGTCTCTTCACTCCATTCCTTCAGTTCCCCTCACGACTCCTCTAGACCCATCTATCTCTGATTCCACACCACAAAAATAAAAACCCACTTCCATGGCGGTCGGACTCTTCGCTGCCACAACCCCCACCGCCTTCCGCCTCATCCAATCCTCCTCCTGCCTCCTCCCCAAACCCAACCCCACCGTCTTCTTCCCTCCCTCGCGCCAAAAAAACACAACCCTCTTACATAGGACTCGCCGAAAACTCTGCCTAACTGTCTACGTTGTCATGGAAGACCAAAAACCTAGTTCCACCGAAGTCGACACTTCCGAAATACCACAAGAGAGTAGTCCCAGTTCCGAGATCCCTATTGTGATTCCCTCCCTACGTGGCGCAGAGCGATTGGCCAAGAAGAAATCCGAGAGGTTCACTTATCTTGTTGCGGCTGTGATGTCTAGCTTTGGTATCACTTCCATGGCTGTCATGGCCGTTTACTACAGATTTTACTGGCAAATGGAGGTACTTAGTTACTCAATTTCTTCTTCTTTTTCACTTTCTCTCCGTTTTGGTTATTGAATTGGGTGCTTAATTTTTGGTGTAGGGTGGGAATGTGCCTGTGTCTGAAATGTTTGGTACATTTGCTCTCTCAGTTGGTGCTGCTGTATGTAACAAGCTCACTAATTTACTCCTAATTTGGTGAAACCTTACCAAATTTAGCTCATGTTTTCTGGAATTTTTCTATGTTTTTTAGGTGGGGATGGAATTTTGGGCAAGATGGGCGCACAAAGCTCTATGGCATGCCTCACTATGGCATATGCATGAGGTTTGCTTCAAACTTTGTTTATTGGAAACCAGCAAAGATTGAGTCTTGAACTCTGCAACCAAATAGTATTTTGATGTTGACTAAGAAATTTATGATGTATTACAGTCCCACCACAAGCCTAGAGAAGGCCCATTTGAGCTCAACGATGTGTTTGCTATCATCAACGCAGTTCCAGCTATAGCTTTGCTCAACTATGGCTTCTTCCACAAAGGCTATGTTCCTGGCCTTTGTTTTGGTGCTGTGAGTCATCTTTGCTTCTTCCAAATCTGGTTTTGTTCCTTGATTAAAGGATTTTAACTATAATTAACTTCTGGGGATTATAAATTATAGTTCTTGTTCCTCAATTTCTTATTACTATTACAATTTGACTTGGTATGAATGGAAAAACAGGGTCTTGGAATTACAGTGTTTGGAATGGCGTACATGTTCGTCCACGATGGTCTAGTTCATAAAAGATTCCCGGTGGGACCTATCGCCAACGTGCCCTATTTCAGAAAGGTTGCTGCAGCTCATCAGGTATAGAGACGTCTCTCATATCGCAGACTCATACAAATGAAACAGAACCATACACTCAAATTCCCTTTTATGAATTACTGCACCAGAAAACAATTTTTGATTTGTTTTTGTTTTTTGTATTTTGGTGTGACTATTTAAACTATGATTTTCTGCTTAAACTGAATCTAACCGTCAAAGATTGTGTTTGGATTCTGATGTTTTGGCCTCAGCTCCACCACTCAGAGAAATTCAAGGGTGTTCCATATGGTCTGTTTCTTGGTCCTCAGGTTTGTCTATTGACTCTATTCTTTAATACCCAATAATCTCATCAAATTTGTCTCTGTCTTCCTCTAAATTGTATTTAGTTTAAAGGACGTCCTAGTTTATACTAAACTAATCATATATTTGTTTTCTGGGTGATCATGCAGGAGGTTGAAGAAGTGGGAGGACTGGAAGAGCTGGAGAAGGAGATTGATAGGAGAATCAAAGCATACAAGAACTCATAAGTAAATTTGAATATTGTGGTAGATTAGGTGGTAGAGATAAATGAATCAAATGGGTTTTGTGAGCAATTTTGTATAATGTGTACCAAAATGGTGTGCTAGGCAGCTAGAATGAGCCTAGAGTCCTTTGAATGAAGGGAGATGGGTACGTATATTAGTATTGTATTGTATGGGGATTTGTATTTTGTCCCACTTATATACACTTGGGTGCTAACAAATTTTTGTCATTGTACAAATGTTAACACACACAAGAGGAATGAGATTGGAGGAGGTGCAATGTTTTGAACCCTATGTGGAGCATATATGGGGCTGCAAGAAACTTTTATATTTTTAGTCAAAAGATGAGATTTGAATAACAACCTTTCACGTTTGAAGATCCAACAAGATCACCATCACACATGTAAAACCTTTCAATGTGCATGAACCAAGATTTGCTCACCCTAGTTTTTCTTAACCATAACGTGGTTATAACATGATATCTTAGTTGTTTTACTTTATTCGTCAAGATATTTTAACAAACATCTTGTCGTTCTCGATACTCAATGAAATGAAATAACATGATACTTGAAGAACAACACATTATTTTAAGCTCAAGTTATTGCCTTTATCGATTTTTCTGAATCAATCTTCACCGAAACGGATTAGGGTTTGTCGAATGCTCAACAAAGGGTACAATCAAATTGAACTCATACGGTTAGGGTTTGTCGAATGCTCAACAAGGCTACAATCATATTGAATTCGTATAGAACATTGAAGAGTAGCTACTAAGCTACGCGTAAAATACGTATACAAGATTTATACTTCAAGCACAAGTAATATGTAGCCGTAGGCAGTCAAGTAAGTCAAGTACGTGAAGCAATTTGATCGATTAGGTAAGTGGGGAGGAATCGAAGTATGGGTGAGATTATAATCCAACCCTATGAAGTCAGGTGTTGTGTGTTCATACAAAAGTGTAGGGGGCAAAAACCTAAACAAGTTTCATGTCGCTGACTGCTGACTCGGTTCTGCATGTATCGTATATAATTGAGCCTAAAGAAAACACTATCATGGTGATCGATGTTTCCTCATGAACCAACCGACCATTTTGTTTGCTTGGCAAGTCAGATGACATAATTACTCATGCCTTAGCTACGTGTGGACTCTCCGGCTCTTCTCCATTCGTCCCCCCTCTTCCCAAACCTAACTTCTTCTTCCTTCTTCCTTGTTCATCTTCTTCAATATAAAAGCGAAACCCTGATGGCCCATGCACTGCCACCACCGTCATCCCAATCTCCATTTTGATAGAATACGACTTCCACCAGATCGTGCTAGGGGAGTGTTTACATTTGAGTTTTCCAGATGAGGTCCAATGGAGTTTCCATATGACATGAAAGCCTGTTGCTAGTGTGCCTTTCTTTGGATAAACAACTTATCTTCCTATCTAGATGGTGATGTGATACTCCATTTTTGATGGTTGACGTGGGAATATATATTCAGGATTCGGGATAAATAATTTGTTGTTAATGATAATAAAGATTATGTAATGACGTTGATGGTAAAGTTATCGATGTTTAAGTGTGTTTAAAACATTTGCTAGTTTAGTAGTTTTGCATCATTGGTGCTTCTTGCACCACATTTGGACCAAACAAATAAAACAAGAAGGTGGAGAATTAGGCCCATGTAGGTACTTTTTGCTCCCATTTTGTTAGATTCGAGTGGCACGTTTGGAATTGTTAGCAAAGCCACGTATAGTATGATTATTGCTCAATTAGCAATTTTATCTTCATCAAAAAAAAAGAAGGGCTTGTTTTATCAAAGTTGGTAGAAACCCTGTTCATGGGTATTTGGACATTTTTCCTTACAAAAATGATCTTATAATGTGTTTAAACTTTTACAAATATCAATTTTACCGGTACAAGATTCATGATATTTTCTATTATAATTGTGTAGATTTGAAGTGTCGAAATGTTCATGAAACGTAAACGAACCTTTCATTCGGTCAATTAGGTACGTAAAAATATCTTGCTAGTTTTGCATCATTGGTGCTTCTTGCACCACAATTCGACCAAACAAATAAAACAAGAAGGTGGGAGTGGGGCTGGAGAATTAGACCCATGTAGGCACTTTTAGTCTCCCTTTTTTTTTTTTTTTTTTTTTTTTTTTTAAGATTCGAGTAATGCGTTTCGCATTGTTAGCAAGCCACGTACAATCTAAAGCATTATTATCATTTTATAAATATTGTTCAATGACTTCAATGACCTGTCTTAATTCTTAAAAGACAAAACCCAAATGACAGTGTTAGTTTTATCTTCATCTAAAAAAAGGAAGTGCTTCTTTATCAAAATTGGCTACAAGGAGTATGTGACGTTATATAGTTTGAACACCTCATTACACACTTGGGTGCATATGAGCAAGTCAACGCATTGTTTTCAACTGGTTTTAAATAAGGAACTAATCGGAAAAATGAAAGTAGTGTGAGTTTGTAAAATTATAGATAACATTTGAGCTGTGATTTTTAAGTTTCGTCGATCTGAGAAGTGTTTTAAGTTTCAATTTGAAGACACTACAATTTTGACAAGAACATAAGAACATGTGATTTCAGTCAAAAACTACGTGCTATAGTCCACAGTTTTCATAAAAATTCATGATTTTGGTGTGGTTTATATATTTTTATTGTTAAGAAAATAATAATAGGATTCAGTTTTGTTTCGTTGTTATTTTGTTATGAGAGGTTTTGGTCTAATTCCTCTTTCTTGATGTTTATCTGTTTTATTTTTTAATGCATAAGAGTGTTCGGAGGTCATTCCTCTCTTACTAATTTTTCAGCCAAAAAAAAAAAAATGAAATGGTGCATGAGTATTGGGCATCACAGCAATGAGTATTGGGCCTTAATAAACCCAAGCTTAATCCGCGCCCATTCTGGGCCCAAAGTCGTTACATTTTAGTCCCCAAACGCGCCACCGTTTACACTGAAAAGGATGAAATCCCCGGCAATTCCGTCCGTCAAAAACCCCCAATTTTCCCGCCAAATTTACATCGAAGCCAAACTTTCACTTCCAGAAACTTCTCCGCAAGATTTACGGCCACTCCAAACCCAGCGAAATCGGAATTTCCGTGCAAGCCTCGACGGAAAACAGTCGAAGCTTCTCGATCTAGACGAAGTTCAAAACCGAGAGAGCGAGAGAATCGGAGAATTCGAGCAACGAAGAGTTGGATTCACTTTGTAGGCATCGGAGGCCATGCTTGCAATTAAACAGGTAAAGCTTGATTTTCAAGCCCTAGTTCTCAGTATAGTTGCTCATGAAACTGCTCTAGTTAATTGTTATGAGATATGGTACTTCGGTAGTTTAGAGTTTAGGGTTTATACAAGTGTGCGACATTTGTTGTTCTGCTTGGTTTCTTATTGTAATCACTTTCTCATACAGGTACAAGCAAGACAATCGGTTAGGACAGCTGACAGATGGCTACAATCTTATTGCTGTAAGCGGTGGTCATGGTGAGAATGATTATAAGCTATTATCCTCGTGAATCATAGTTATGTTTTTACGATGAATTTGGGTATTCTTGACTTTAAATTGCAGTATAAGTAGGAGCACTAAAATTATGAACTGTCTGTACCTCTGTGATGAATCTAGAAAGTTGTAGTTGGTATAGTTTTAGTCCTGAAGTCATTAGATTTTGAAATTGTTCTCTGAACTGATTTTTTAATGTTATCTGAGTATCTTGTTGGCAATGTTAAATAGGTTGGTTAGTCTTGCTTCAGTAGAATGTAGGAGATTTTCTTAGATTGCGATCTTGCGAAAATGTTTGTGTATAGGCTGATGAATATGATGGTTGCTTCCTGGAACTATTACCTTGTATAGCTGTCGTAACAAATCTGGATTGGGAGAATGTTGATATTTTCCAAAACGATGGAGCAGTTTATCTACTTTTCATAAATTCCTCAATCAGGGTGGGAGGTCATGGGATAGGTGCATTGCTCTACTATTTTTAAATTCTGGTGCAAAAGGTTGTAGGCATTCTAGAAGTGTTGTGTGCTTATCAAATTGTATACCAAGAAAAATAATGAGATTTGCTTAAGTTGATGCATAATCCATCTCAGCTTCTAGCGTTTGTTTATCCTTTATATGATTTCTTAATAGTTATTTACTCAATTTCCTGTAATTGCATTCTCACAAAAAAAAGTTCTCTAATGGACTTCAAATTATGTTATACACTTTGTACTGATCGGTTATTCAATGTACTTTTGCTCACCATACAAGCTGTGCAGTATGTTGTAATTAAAATACTTCGGTTTTCCAGTCAGGGTGCATATTCCTTGCTGACCGATGGAAAGCAAGCAATAGGATCAGACACTTTGAGCCATCTAACGCATTTTCCACTGGAAAAATGTTGCAATGGCTATAAGATAACAACTTATGGAACTGCAAGTTCTAACGAATGGAGTGCATCATCAATCAGGCCAAATTTAAAGGGTGGCAGTACACTGGTATGTAGTGATTACTGAATGCTTTGTTGTGCATTTTGATGTGACTTATTAAACAAAATACTGTACTTTATCTTTTGCTGTTATGTACTTGTATTTGTCATATAGATAAATGATGTACTGAAACTTTAATTGGTATTTTCTTCTCTCTCTCTCTCTCTCTCTCTCTCTCCTTCCAATCTCCTGCAGTGTCATTGGGTGCGCTCAGTGGTAGACATCAGTCTACAGAGTCCTTGAGTTCATAATGTCCTCAATTCACTAGCAGTGAGTATCCCACCGCACTGAGTACAGTGTTTCTCATCACAACGAAAATCTTGCCTCTTCCTATGTGAATCATATCATTAACTATCAGTACTTTCTGACATTTCATATTGTTTCTCTCCACAATACTTTCGTGCAGAGATGAGGAAATTTGTTTCTCGCCACAATAACTTTGGTGCAGAGATGAGGAAAGACGATAACTAAACTCGAAAATGACCGGGTAGGAAGTTGCAAGTTCATTTGGTTGCAAAGTGCATACAAGGTACATATCTTCCAGGATATCTTCTGTACTTATGTTGTCTTTAGATTAATGCAAATTCTTATTACAGAAGTATTTAACTTTGTATTGAATTATAGCATATCAACAGATATAAGCATATCTGTCCATATAGTTCAGGCACGAACTTTTCAGTCCATATAGTTCAACAGACAGGTACCAATTCTCATTGTTTCTCATTCGAGTAAACACAGCATATTATGCTTAAACAAACAACCACAAAAAAATGAACCCACTAAATCTAAGCCAAGCCAATAGAGACTAGAGAAAGACAACATTGAATTGAATTCAAGAAGTAAAAACAAACTTTACTGACTCTGTACACAACTTCTCACTCCCTAATCATGAACAATCTCATCTGCAGATAAACTCAACCAAAAGAAAACTAGCCAACTTGGGATCACTGTCACTTGGAACAGGGCAAGACTCTAGTCTTTACCCTCCGAAAAATGAGAAGAAGCCGCGCTTCTTGGGCTCTTCCTCAACCATGACAGCCTTCATAGTGTCCTGCTCAACAAGTCTCCACGCCGCCTGCTCGAAAGCCAGTCCAGCCAATGTGGGTGGCCTATTCAAAACCAGAGGGTACCCTCTGTTAGTACTCCGAATCACCTCCGTGTCCTCCGGAATCATCCCCAACAACGACAATCCCAGCATCTCCTGCACATCCAGCACAGACATCATGTCCTCCCCTTTGATCATATCAGTCCGAACCCGGTTCACCATCATCTTGATATCCCTAATTCCATCACACTCCAACAGCCCAATGACTCTGTCGGCATCTCGCAAGCTGGTAATGTCCGGTGTGGTCACCAGCACCGCCTCATTGGCCGGAGTGATTGCCGTGATGAACCCGGCATCAATGCCGGCCGGGCAGTCGATGAGGACGAAGTCCGGGGACCCTTCCGGCCGGGACTTCAACGCGTCGACGACCCAGACGAGAGCTTTGCCGCCGAATCCCATCGGCAATTTGGATCTGGGCTTGGAAATGCAGAGCAATTCGAAGTTGGACCAGCGCTTGTCTCTGACAAGAGCCTGGTCGAGGCGGCAGTCGCCGTTGAGGACCTCGACGACGGTGTAGTTGACGCGATTCTCGAGGCCGAGGAGGAGGTCGAGGTTGCGGAGGCCGACGTCGGCGTCGATGGCGACGACGGAGAAGCCGAAGCGGGCGAGGGAGAGGCCGACATTGGCGGTGGTGGTGGTCTTGCCGACGCCGCCTTTGCCGGAGGTGATGACGACGACGCGGGGAGTGTCGCCGGAGAGCTGGGGCTTGCGGTTGTATTGGAGGAGGGAGCGGACGGCGAAAGGGGAGGAGTTGGGTTTTAGGGTTTTGGGGTTGCGGAAGGGTTTAAGGGCGGCGCCGCGGTTTGGGGTGAAGGAGGGTTTGGGATTGAGGGCGGGGAGGAGGTGGAGGGCGAGCATTGCGGCTTATAGCTCTTGTTGGAGTTTAAGGAATCATTAGGAGAAGAAGTAGAGCATTTTTTGAGGAGACTGAGACTTTGAGAGTGAGAGGGGGAGTGAAATGTGCAAGATAATCGAACGCTGCCCTTTTCAGCTCAATTTTTTTTTTTTTTTTTTTTTTTTGGGTAAATGAGTTATAACTAATCGAATTGAAATGGGCTAAATGCTATTTAAAAAATATTCTCGATTTACAACGACATTTTTGGTTAATCGAGGATGACTGCGACATCTGTTAATCGACGACCACGACGATGATTTGATACGGTAGCAGCACATTCTTACACGGTAGTAGCACGTCTCTAGTCGACACGGCAGTAACACGTCTCTGGTCGACACGACAGTAGCACATTGACACGGCAGTAGCACGTCTCCGGTCGACACGGTAGTAGCACGTTCACAGTAGCAGTAGAATATGTAGTGAAATGTAGTTTGGTAAAATATGTAGTGACATATGACATGTGGACATTAGTATGTCCTAAATTGTTAATTTTTGTCTTTAAATGTGTAAAAGATGTATTTGTAAACTGAAATTTGGTCGGTAACTAATATGTAGTTTACTATAAGAATTTTAGTTTCTGTATACACTACCGTGGGGGCAACTCTGGATGTTGTAATTTGGGCTTCAATCCTCTATAATGTTGGCCCAAAACAGTAAACCAAGAATAGCGAAGGCCCAGATTCGCCAGCACCAGTTAGAACCTCACCTAAGCCTTATCCACTTATCCCCTTCCACCTACGCTAGACGAGTAGACGGCTATTACAACCAAACCTTCCCCAGATCTATAATCCCAGCCGTTGAATAAAAAAAAGTAGATATATTCTCAGGGAAAGCGCGAAAAGTCAGATATTCTAGATTTACTATTTCAATCACCTCGCCACGCGTCGCGTTACGATTGGCGACGCGGACGATCACTCTCTCTGGGGTTCGGTTATTTCTCTGTTACGAAATTTTCAGTTTCTTCTCTTTTTCTTCTTCTTCTTCTTCTTCTTCTTCCACAACTCCTCAACAACTCTCTCTCTCTCTCTAGAGATTCAACTAATTCCGATCTGACTTCCGATTTCGAATTCCGGTGGATGAGCTTCAGATCCCGGCGTTCGCTTCCACCTTTTGTCTAAATCCGGTTCGCTTTCTCGATATTTCTCTCGGTTTTTCAATTTCGTTTGATTGTGAGTTGTGATTTGTATATCGGATTATTGAATTTAGGATAGATTTGTGTGGTTAGGTTGATCGGTGATTGGATCCGATAGGTTTGTGATTGTTGAATATGGAGCTGTTTAGATGACGCGGCTATGCGTTTGGTTTGTGATGAACTCAGTTTTTGGTGTACAGATCTGGTTGGCTGTGTATTGAATTGATCAAACTAGATGCGACGTTTTGTGTTGAAATTGAATGAAAGTTGAATCAGTGGTCTTAAAATTGCATGAAGTTTTTATTCTCAATTTTTTGTGTGGTTATTGATTTGGAAGTTTAGAATTTGTTCATAGCTGTATCAAGTTGGTATTGTTTTGTCAAGGTGATTGGATTGATTTAGTTTTGTTGTTTATGATTCATTGGTTCAGTGATTCGTCGAAGTTTTGATGAGTTCGGTATTAGATCTGACTTGTTTGAGAGATCTCTCTACTGGAACTGGATAATCTAGGTGTTATTTTGGTGGCCTGTGTCGTCTATATTGTGGATTCCTTTTTACCAAGTGTGTGCGCGCATAACTGAATTCATGGTATTCAATCAAGTTGGGTTGAAATTTGTTTATAAGTGATTTTTGAAATTATGAGTATTAGTTAGTTTTGTATGATTGTAGCTGTGAGATATGAAGAATTATTGGAGATCTATTGATGCGTTGGACTTATTTGTACAATTAGACATATTTACTGAGGTGACAACTAAAATGGAGGTTGAGATGTTTCACCTTGCTGATACCCAGGTTGACCGTCTTTATCTTTTTTTCTGCAGTGAGGAAGGCCATGTGAGTGGTTTTGAGCTGATTGTTATTATTGCTTCAATAGTTGGCGTTGGCATTTGATGATCAGTTCTTTTAGTATGATCACCATGGGAAAATGCAAAGGTTGTGGGAAATTAGGAAGAATGATGCCAAGGGGTGGATCTGTGAACGCGTATCAATTTGCCCTTCTGTTGTCTCCTGTTGTTTCTGTCTGGGATTGCATCGTACGCAAAATGAGGTATTCTTACAGACCTGAGTGGGTGTAGTTGTGAGGATCATATTAGTATATTAGTTTTCAACAAGAAAATTAATTGAATTTTATTTAGAAATATAGAAAACTAAGGGGACATAGTTATAGGGAAAATGTATACACTTTAGAGGAATTTCAAAGTAAGTTAAAACAAAGTGAGCTGTTTAGAGGTTGTTAGTCTCAATGGATAAAATGGAGTGTAATAAAGTGCAACCTGTTATGAGAAAAGTTAAGAAGAAGCAGGTGAAGGATGAGTTGGATCGTCAGAAACAGGCTGAGAAAAAGAAGAGACGCTTGGAGAAAGCTCTTGCTACTTCAGCTGCCATCATCTCTGAACTAGAAAAGAAAAAACAAAAGAAGAAAGAAGAGCAACAAAGGCTTGATGAAGAGGGTGCTGCAATTGCCGAGGCTGTTGCCCTGCATGTTCTAGGGGATGATGACTCTGATGACAGGTGTGAAATTGTTTTGAACAAAGATGAAGTGCTCATGTCCTGGGATTGTCCTGGTGATATTGACTTGTTTATGGGTGGAGCAAGGGCTTGCTATCCTTATCAGGATTCCTCGAGGTGTTCACTTGAAGGGATGGGGTGGGGATCTAATGCTTACAGATCAGGGTGCAAGTGGGGTGGTTTGGGGAACAGTGAATGGTCGTTCTCTACTGGGCCTTATGGAAGGGATTACCACAGTTCTTCATTTTGCCAGGAAGCAGGTTGGGTGCCAACAGGATTTGCCGCTGGTCTCTTCGCGGCACAGGCTGTTTCATCTCTCCAGATTGCAGAGGATTCACATGAAGGCACAATTGTGCTTGATGGAATGCTAAGACGGTAGATGACATCTGAGTCAAATGTTCATGTTATTGGAAACTAGCCTGGGTTGTATTACAATAATAATGTTCTGTATATAATCTTGCGAATGTTTGCTTTCATGAGATACACAACTCTTCCTCAGTTTGATCAATGTATCAGAGCCATGCGCTCTTATTTTTTTTGTATAATTTCTTGGAGGCTGCGTAGTTCCAAGGGCTGCACTATATCATTACTCTTCTTTCTTTGTGTGGTGAGACAATGTGGTTTTCAAAGGATCTTTACAGGAACAAAATGCTGTGAATATGAATATCACCGGATTCCGTTATGACACCCATATGTAGTAGTGGGAATATAATTTTGAGACATATGCTAAAAAGTCAAATTACATTTTTCAAGATAAAAAATTTAGCTTGGGTTATTTGATAAGTCAAATTTGGCTTATGAAATTTGTAAGCTAAAATTAAATGTTATTTTATTTTACTTTACATTTCTTTTTTTAATTTACACTATCATCAAAATTAAAAATTCGTTGTTAACAACCATCGAAGATCTCGACGAGATTTTTCATACGAGCCCCATATCGAATATATCTATATAATATTTTTTTATAATTAATTATTGATTTAAACAAATATATGAGAAAAAAATAGTTTTACCTTAAGTTTTAGCTTACGGTGGAAGTCTTTCTAAAGCCAAAAAAAAGATTAGGGTGGGAGAGTTTGGTAAGCTAAATAATATTATTGTTTTCTAAGCTATATTTGGTTTTAAATTTGAGATGCTCGGTCCAAGCATTTACCTCCTCTTTTGAAAAGAAGAGTAATATATTGGCGTGCATTACTTTCTCCAACATATGCCAGCGTGCCTTGGTTGTGAAAGAAGTTTACTCTCATCACGAACTCGTCGTGTAGACTTCCTGATGAAATTCTCCTTTGCTGAGGCCATAGCCTTGCATATTCTAACTGGACGAGGTTCTCAATATTTCGAAAGCAAAATCAAATGAGCCGATGAACATCGGTCGGCAGAAGTGTCCTCAAGGTTGAACCAAAAGCAAATAAGATGCACATCTACTGAGGAATTGAGGAACTCTATGTCAAAAGATGTGAAAACTCAAAAACAGAACCATATCAGCCGGAAAAAGAAGAAGAAAAAAAACAGGAGAACCGATGAAATCAACTTCGCATTAAAAGCAACTACAAGCTTGGACAATCAATTGAATATATTTGCAGTTTTCTGGGGAACTGATGGGTAAATCCAGTTCAACAACAAAATAAATCTTTTACTGATACACAATTACAACATGGATGGCCTTTTGCACAAATTCAACTAGTACATGTTGCAACATGAGATTACAAAACCTAACCATTGTGCAATGGTTGAGAAGGTTGTGGCAGCGGCGAATCTGAAGCTGTCTGCTGTTGCTGCCTAAGAGCACTCTCTTCACTATCATATTCAGAACTACTAGACGGTTTGGCTCCTGTAGTGATTAGGTTTTTGAACCAAGCTCCTTGAAATCTAGGGGCTCCTCTATTTGAATTTCCAGAGGCTTCAGGAGAAGCTATGTTGTTAGTGACACCAACAAGGAAACGATAAGCAACTTTGCTCGCCGATACAATCTCTGTCTTTGCTTGTTTCAACTGCAAACCAAGAAACTGTCATACTAAAAATGCGATAAAGCAACAAAGTATATAGTAACATTGAGTAAATGACAAGAATCCATTCTTCAAGGAGTTATGCAAACCATCAATTATGTATAGGCCAAAGAACAAAGAATGGGCCACACCAGTGTAAGCAAATTCACAAAGAGCATATACCTTAATAGCAAGAGTTTAACTATGATGACCATATTAGTGATAAGTTACAATAGTACTCCACATTTCATTAAAAATGAAATGTGAGGATAGCATCATAATATCCAAAATGAGGTCAAATCAAACAATTCTGCAAACTTCAAAAATTTGATCAATGTATGCACTGCGCACATGCTACCACCATGGGCACTGGAAATCAAACTTAAAAACAAGCATCCCGCAATGATAATCAGATTGAAACAGAGATAATATCAGAAATTGACAAAATCTAGCTGAACACCCCGGATTATGCATTCAACAGAAGATAACTCACCCGAACTGCTGTGTTTCCTGCTACTTCCATTGCAGCATCACCGGCATGTGCAAAGCGATTAACCCAGCCTGTGAATAAAAGCTATAAGACCAGGTGCCATGATAATTGAAAAGCATCCATTTTTCACATGCAAAGGCATAACATCACTACAACAACAACCAGACACTCATCTTAACAGCATATTACGGAAATGCCTAATCAATTATGTAGCAAGAAGGTTCAAATACATAATTAATTACAAAGTATAGGGAAGTGAGGCACATGTATGCACTTTAACAGTGTAGTTCCAAGACAATGCATGTAAAGAATCAAACCCGAACAAGACACTTTTCAAAAAATCAAGAAAAATTATAACAGTAGCGAAAATATGTATCCTCATGATAGAGGACACTTTCTCAAAGAAATGTGGACAGAAGAAAACATACCGGCATGGTTATCATGGAGCCCCTTGGCTGTGCACTACCCACCATAAAATGACTAAAGACAGATTATGTAATGACTTTGAAAACACATGAAAAAAAACATCATAAAAGTATCATCATCTGAATTTCGTACCATTGAGTTCACTACATAGATGAAAAAGAAAATGCAAAATAGAAAAAACCATCAAATTGATCATTTCCCCAAATTTGCTGTACTCGATGGTGGCCACAGAGGCTGATCAAGGAAACAAGTTTGAGGGGTGGCATGAGCACCGCTCTGGATATCAAATAAAAACCATTCTTAACATGAATCCAACAAAATAGACTTGCCAGAAAACAATAACAATGTGGGATTAAAATTATAGTATTGTTCTAATTCATCCCACACTACACAAGGATTGACTACGGAAATAATCTTAGCGACTCCTTATTCAAGCAACAGGTCCAGACGCAACTATCTATAGCTATCCAAAATCAGTAGCATAAATATGACCGATTTGCATATTAGTGGCTAATTTGCCAACAAGGGAAGCCACCTTAACATCATTTCTTAAACGTCATCAAATTAATCAATACCACACACACACTTATCAGGGCAATCGACACGTACAGGGACAACTCACTGAGCCTTTTACTTATTGTCAGTTAAGTAATCCCTGAGTTGCATAGTATAATCATTCAAGCTCGAGAATGACTTGTAAACAACACAGTCAAACAATAATATTACCTGGAAGCTTTGGCACCCCAAGTCTTTCGCATAGCTCATCACAGAAGTGGTTGCAATTTTTTGATAACAAGTCATAAGTAAACCCAGGCCACTCTCTACTAAGCTCCCTCAAGATTTGATTGACCTTAAAGATTGAACAATCTGTTGTCCCAAGTACGATGCATTCGCGATACGTGTACATTGGATTTTTTCCTGAAGGACAACTGAAAACACCACTTCCTTGTTCACAAAACCCAAATGACCATTCATCTTCTCCATAAACCTGTCATATACAGTAACAAAAATCATATTAGACCTTGTGCCAATAAAGAAGATACCATCAAGGACTGCAATACTGTAGTCATTCAGAAACCAAATGAATGCATCATGAACTAAGGCGAACTATAGGAATCTTCTGATGAAGCTGAACCCTCTTAATAGCCAAAAAAACAGCCCAAACTCTAAACAGTGTCCAGATATAGATCCCTGGCGCTTCTTAGTTCACAATTCAAACCGAACAGAACAGTTATAACAAAGGCATTCCGCATCCACCACACTGTGAAACACTTATTCCGCTAACTCAAAACAGTAAATTGCGAAATTCACAAACAACTTAAAGGAAAAAATTTACAACCAAGACCAAATCCAATTAGCAAACTAAAAATTAGCAAGATACAGGTCATCTCTACAATCAAAATGAACACATAATCACACCGAATCACAGCGAACACTCCGAGGTGCCTAAACCGAAAGCTCGAAAACTCTAGATCTCTACAAGCCTATAATACACCTAGAGAGAAACAAAGAGAGAGAGAGACCTGAACGGCGCTGTGGAAGATGCCGCCGAGGCCAATACCGTCCTTAAAGATCTTGTTGATCTGCATAATGGTGCTGTTCGTCTTCTCCGATCCACTATTCGTCACATCGTATATATGCAGCACCACCTCCGCCATCTCCCTCGCCGCAATCACAAACCCTAACCCTAAATCCTCCCCCAAAATCCAATCCAAAATCACAAACCCTAACCCTAACCCCTCTCCGAAACCGCTCGAACTAATCCACTTCGATTCCCGCCACTTCGCGCCTCCGCCGCTCTCTCGGCGATTCTCCGGCTTCCTTGATCGGAATATTCCCTCCTCGATTCTCTCAATTTCTCAGACTCTCTCTCTCTCTCTCTCTCTCTCAGTCTTTCAATTTGGACAAGAGAAATAAGAGCACGACTGATTCTGGTAGTTTTCAAAAACCGAATCATCGTGGTCTTTTTTGCCTTTTTTCGCTTTCTTGAGGGGCATTTCGGGAACTAAAATAAGCCCCGAAAGTTTTGGGGAATTACTGGAGTGGCAGACGTTAGGACAGCTGTCCGTGAATGGGGTTGATGATTAGTTCCAAGTTGGATGTGTGGACCTACGTGTCACGCCGCGCGAATTATTAACGGTTTGGGCAGAGTGTCTGGATTACCATTCTACCCCTCGTCGACGTCGGTGATCTAAACCACTATAGCTTTGCGACAGAGTGAAGCATCCGGCGTCGTTTTGGAGGATTCCACGTCATGGCTTTGTTCTTGGGAGAGAGTCAAAACTAGGAATGGTAAACGATGATGATGCTTGTTCTTGTATTCTAATCGGCAACTAATCATTAATTAAGTTGGACTTTAACTTCAAAGGAATCAAAACACTTATTCTATATTTCTCAATCGTATACGAAAACTCTAAGACTTTGTACTAACAATCTGGTTCATATTATCTACGAAATTGGGAATTGAAATTTACACTCTATCGTTACGTTGTTGACATTCTTAGAGCCATTTTGTGACTGTAGATAGTAAAAAAGGGATCGACGGTGCTTTTTACATCGATGGTAACCAATGATGACCCAAAAAGTGATTGAAAGAACCCACTTTTTTGAGTAGGGATACCAGCTCCCACAATCTCATTCTCACCAGATCCTTATACAGATTGGTAGTGTTTCAGCTACCAAATGCATCATGTAAGACATTAAAGACATGAAATGCTTCACCAGATCATTGCTAGCTGACACTTCTGTAAAGAATCACCTATACCCTTTTCTTGTGGATGTGGTTATGCATTTGCTTACTCATTTTAAATTTATTTATTTTTTGGCTAGAACAGGGACTGGAGAACTCTCCAATCCCAATTTATTAAGAAAAAAGAGAAAGTCAGAAGCATATAGATCTAAAGTTTGAGTACAAGATGGTTGCTTTTAGTTCAGAACAGCTAGCTTTGCCAGCAAGAATATTTCCATTTCTGAAAATATGCAAGCTTCCCCATGACTCATTGTCACCCTGTGTGTGATGTATAAGATTCAATGAATATAGGCTTCTTTGGTTTGAACTGGAGCTTGAAAAATGGAAAACACATAAATGAAAAGTAGCAAACATTAGCAGTTTCTGTACTCTTAGTTACATACATCATTAAGATAGGGAGAGACGTCTGAGAAATTCATCGCAGTTGAATAACGAGCATCATGATATAATAGTAAGAGCAATCAGAAGAAAATTGAATATGTGAGGCACTTGATACTTTAGAAACATACCTCTAAGATTTGACTCGGTGGTAGTACACAACTCCTACTGTGGAGAGTGGTAATCCTTAAACTTCTTGTATAGTATTGATTATATATTGCAGCACAAGGCTAATTAAGGCTATCTGCCATCATTGGTCATCAACTGAGAAAAGACTTGGCTGGTATTGATCTCCGAACTAATGCCATCATCTTCTGATCTTCTTATGCTGGGAGAGGGATCTTCAAGAGGATTACTGTTTGTGGGAAGCTCATTACTCTCACCGCCTACGGGCAGTTCTTGTCGTGGCCCAGATTCCTGAAGCTGAAGGGCATACTCTAAATTCCACAATACATCACCAATGGTTGGCCTATCAGCACCATATTCAGCCAAACATTTCTCTGCTGTTTCGCCAAACTTCTTCAGAGAGCTCGGTTTGATGTGTCCAACGAGATGGGGATCAATGATTTTTTCAAGCATGCCCTTCTTCTGCCACTGCATTGCCCATTCACCTAAGTTCACTTGCTCTCTTTCAACCAGTGGATCAACAGCAGGCCTAGCGCAAAGCACTTCAAAGAGCACAACACCGAACGAGTAAACATCGGACTTGTCAGTAAGCTGCTGCCTCCTGAAGTACTCAGGATCAAGATATCCGAAGCTACCTTTTACCCCGGTACTTACATGAGTTTCATCAAGACATGGCCCTGATCTCGAAAGACCAAAATCAGCCACCTTAGGCACATAATTATCATCAAGCAAAATGTTAGTTGATTTGATGTCACGGTGTATGATGCCTTGAGCAAAGCCTGTATGAAGGTAGTGAAGGCCTCTTGCTGATCCAATGCATATTTCAAGTCGTTGCTTCCACGACAAGGGTGGAAGCCCCGAACCATACAAATGTTTCTTCAAGGGCCCTTTTTCCATATATTCATAAACCAGTATCATTTCTGACTGTTCCTCACAATATCCCATAAGTGATACAAGATGCTGGTGCCGAATTTGGGACAATACTGTTATTTCAGTCTGGAATTCTGGCAGGCCTTGCCTGGAGCCAGGCACACCTCTCTTCACAGCTACCTTTGTATTGTTCCTCAGGACTGCTTTGTAAACCATTCCAAAACCACCAGAACCAACAATTAGCTTCTTATCGAAGTTATTTGTTGCCGCTTGTAATTCAGCAAAAGGGATTTTCAAGCAATAGTATCCATTTGCGCCCGGAGATGCAAGTACTGTCCTCTCAGACATTCTACTGTATGAACTACCCCCATATACCCTTAATGGTGTCCAATTCACACTTTCTGAAGGTCTGGTTTGTAGTTTCTTCTTCGTTTTCTTGCGCTTTAAAGCAAGTAAAACTGCAATCACTGCCAAACACAGAACAAGAAAGCCTCCTCCAACAGCTGGAGCCACCCAAATCCATATGTTTTTCTTGTTAGACGCAGTAGACACAGTTTGCGCATGTAAATTGGAGACATTCACCATTCTCATGATCTCTGCCCCATTCAATATTGCATTACTCCTCATAGGACTACTGATATCAGAAGGACCAACACTGACTTCTATCACCCCCGAATCATCTGAATCCACAACAAAATCAATATAGACAGGAGACGCAAGCTCGTTGGATGCCATCACTGATAGATCAACATCCCGGTATGCAGCATATCCATTGATATACACATCAAAGTACAGCAAGTTTAGCGATTTGCTTACAATATCACAGAAATGCAGCCTAACTAAATGCGGAGCACCACCAAAAGTCACTGGAAACTTCCATGTAATATTAAACGTCGCACCTACATTTGAGTTATCCTTATTCATCTCCTGCGCAGTCATATAAATATTCTCCGGCGCAATCTCCCTAGTTGCACCTCCACTCTGATAATTCGGCACATGAGTAGTCGAGGCACGCTTAGCAGCCGATTTCAGAACAAGATACTCCTCATCAGGGACCCAAAATCTCCACAATGTGTCATTAAAAGGAGTCAAATTTGAACCCCCAACATTGATCCTATGTATAGTCTCCAAAACCTGTGAAGAAAGATTTCTGTACTCATCTACATTGTCACTCACCAACTTAACACCATAGTCCAAAATAAGGTCATCAGGAGCTGTAAAAACTTCAATTGCATTCACATAACCGAAACCTGAATTTCCCGAAGGACTAAACACAATCTCAAGCACATTGGTCTCGGATTTGATTATATATTCTCTTATCACAGTTCCATTTACATGTGCATGAGCAAAAATAACAAGCAGGTTAACCGAAATGGTGAAGTTAGCCGACCTCAAATCGAAACCCTGAGCCGAAAACGGTGAGAAGTGAAAACGTACCAAGTGAGTTCCGATTTTCTTGATGCTGAAGCTATAGCTTGAAGTAGTGGTGAAAACTGTTGCTGTGTTGTAAAGGGAGGGTGAAGTTTGAGGTGGACTTTTGTTGGTGACTGAAATGGACCGGGCGGGGGAGACAAAACCCGACCCGGAATTGGAGTCTCCGAGGAAGACGCGGTTGAAGAGGGAGGCGTTGGAGGAGGAGCCACAGTTGAGGAGGTAGTTGTCTGAGGGAGTGAAGGAGGCTGAGAAGTGGAGGAGAGAGAGGAGTGTTAGAGAGAGAAAGTGAAAGTTGTCCATGATGAAGAGAGCGAGAGTGAAGAAGAGAGTGGAAGACAGCTTGAGAGCTAGTTTTGGCTCTGACTAATGGAAGTGAAGAAGGTTTAATATGGGGGTCTCTGTTTGGAGACAAAGACAAAAAAGCTAGTGTCTTTTTGACATTTTTGCTCAAACTGGGTACAAATTACAGAGCTTCCAAACAGCAAAAGTCCAGACTCTGAAGTAAAAAAAGGGTCAATGCTTTGTTGTGAAAGTCCTGACATATGTTCCGGAATTCGATTCTACACTGTTTGCTACGTACTCTACACCGTAAACACATCTAACATTACATCGTTAAGTTTCAATACTTCAAAACACTATACGAAATAATCGTGGGCATTAACGGGGTTCAATAACCTTACAAAACTTTCAACCCTTTTCACCAAACACCAACCGTAAACTGTTTAAGATTAAGGCATTGAATGAAATTGGATGACTTTAGGAAGAGTTCGATCAAAAAGCTTTAATGCATGCCAGCGGAGTGGAATTTGGGCACTGAGAATCTGAGATATGGGGGCAAGGTGCATGGCCACTTACTCCCATTTTTCTTCTACATGTTTCTGGTGCTAAACAGATTAGCATTATCAATGTAATAGCCGTAGAAACCAAAGTGACCAAGTGAGAGTACACGCGTCTTAGATCACACTCTCTATGGAGGCCAAGTTTATCATAGATTTCATGGTGGTGGACCAAAATTGCTTAAAAATTTCATTCAGGTTGGTGGGTGGAGTAATGTCACCATCTTAGAGCCCTTGCAATATTGAAAAATGGACACCTCTCACAGTTGTCGTGACATCAAATTGAGCAAGACATACGTCACACAAGTACTGTTATATGATACATCTCGTATTTGTCTAAATTTTAACCCTTCCTTCTGTTACTATGGTAAAATGCTGGTGTAGATCATCATCATCACAGTTTTATTTTTATCCTCTTTCGTGCACCATTTCTATAGTACTTACACGTTAGGCGTACGTGTGTGAATGCTCAAAATTAAAGAATATATACATATACATGGTAATTTTATATGTAAATTATGATTGCACCGTATATTTAAACGTCACATATAAAATTTCTACTGATCATTATTTCTTTATTTTTCTTAAACCAAAATGCAAAGGTTACCAAGTACAAGGACTGAATTGTGTATCCAAAGTAGGGAGAGACCTCAATTGCAATACAATGAAAAAGCAGATACCAAAATGCAATTACCTCATTTTCTAATATCCTATACAAAACCCTCAACACATACAAAACGGTGTCGTATCTAGAGCTCTTCTATTTGAAGCTTGATTCTTTGGAGGCAGCCCCAGTCTGTTCATGAATCTGTCCTTGCTTCCCATCTTAACGACTCTCTGAAGAAATTGAATCGCTTTCAGTATTCACGTAAGTACCAATTAACCCTACCAATTTTCAATTCAAGAAATTTTATTGTCAAAGATTCAATCTTTTTCGTTGTTATCGTAACCCTTTATTAATCCAATTGCATCTAGCTTAGCAAATTTGATGGATTCAGCAACAAAGTTTCTGGGATTATTTTGGTTTTGAATGAATAAAAATTCAATCTTTATGCACGTAGATTGAAGATGCTATAAGATAAGAGGTTTTTGCTTGTAATGGATTCTAATAAAGTTTCAAATTTGTGGTCTTTAAGCATCCAGCAGTTGACAGAATGTGGGAATTCAGTGTTGTTCAAGTTACAGATTTCATTGCCTAGCAATTAGAATCCATTTATGGCCTCAACAAATCTGTATCGAAATCGACCTGAATGTTTTCATATGCTTATTAAGATAAGATGTTATTAGAATGATTTTGGTTTGGTGAGTGAATTGAGCTCTTATACTATGTTGACGTGCAGGTGCAAGCAGAGTTTTAAGATTTTTCGAAGGTTGTTTTAGGCTTGTAAAGCTGGAACTTGAACTGCCATGGTAAGCACTGTTTCATATTTGAGCAAATGGTGTATGCTTAAGTGACTGCTTTGGGTAAGGGGTTAGGGGAAACATGTGTCTTTGTGGTGCTGTTGGGTACTGCCTTTGGTGTGTTGTTTTCTTGTTGAAGGGTAAAACTGAAACATAGGCAAATAGCTGTGCCAATTGAACTTAAGGTGATAGAGCTAGAATCAAGGTTATGAACTTGACAGTCTGTGTGCGGCCTGAACAAAGCTTTCCATTCAGTTTTGTTTTGGAACTGTTTGTTTTAATAGAAGAAGAAAAGTGAAAAAAATGGAGTACTTATTATGAAACTACAGTTTTGTAAGCATATGGTACAATCTTAGCAAAGTCTCGGAGTATGTTTGTTCAATCTTTTGTGTTTGATGTTGTATAGCATAAGAGTTCCGAACTTGATGTGGTGGCTAAGTGCAGGATCCTAATGTCTTTGTTGGTGAAAAGACGGAAGCAAAACTATACATTGGCAACCTTGATATGAGAATAACAGAGTGAGTAAAAATTCTTGGAATTGATTTATTGGCTGCACTACTGCTAGTATCTGTGACAATTAATTTTGTCTTCCTATTGTGTCAACTAGGGCTGCTCTAATCAAGATGTTCTCTCCGTTTGGGAAGATTGTACACGAGGAATTCTTGCTGCATACTCGTGGCAGGAAACGGGGAGAGCCTCGAGGCTTTGCTTTCATCCAGTATAGTAGCGAAGAGGTATGTACATTTCTTATCTTTCTCTATCTACACTCATTGCTTGAATCAATTCCTGATTTCCACCATTAAAGTGAGCATGCAGGAAGCAAAATTAGCCAGGGAGAAGATGCACGGGAGACTAGCTTGCGGACGCCCATTAGTTGTCCGCCTCTCCAGTGAAAAATACTTAATACAAGAACCACATAATCCTTCCGGACAATCAGGCGAGGCCGCCAAAACAAGCCTTTCGGCCAGCAGTTCAGGACAGATGAGTCGGACCTCCAAAATAGCAGCAATCAAGAACAAACTGAAAGCTCTGGAAGGCGAGGGCTTCGGCGCCAAGAAGCAGAAGCAAGACAACATCCCTTGCAGCAATACCGTTGATCATCCATCAGTCCAAAGATGACAAATCACTAGAACTCTCTTATATCTGTTAAAGCTGTAATTCCCTCAACTTCAGTTACTTCACCGAAATCGAACACGAAACTCATTAAATTCAATCTCAGGATCACATCAGATGTTTAATGCTGTAACTTTTTCCTTTCTGAAAACAATTATTACAACTCGAG
Organism: Fragaria iinumae; assembly: GCA_009720345.1. Taxonomy (NCBI): domain Eukaryota; kingdom Viridiplantae; phylum Streptophyta; class Magnoliopsida; order Rosales; family Rosaceae; genus Fragaria; species Fragaria iinumae. Next base: position 25,098,565 of record CM019123.1, on the reverse strand, counting down.
CAACTTCATCATTTTTCCAGTTTGATTAACGGTTCCTATTAAAGCTAAAAGAAACTTAATTAGTAACTAATTATGTAATTAAGGAATAAAGTGGGGATTATATATTGATCAGAGTCAATGAACAAAGCTAAAGAGAGTCCACTCCCCAAGTGAAACCACTCTCAATTTTCAAATCACAATCTGTCTTCTCTCTCTACACTCGCCGGCGATGGCCATGGCATCGACGCTCACCGTCTTAACTAGCTCCCGGTCATCTTCGCCGGCGGAGTCGCAACGGTCAAGTTTCTCTTCCCGCCAAAACCTGAGTGTCCGTCTCTCACGCGCCACCGCCGGTGGCAGCTCAATCCAGTTAATCAACACAAGGCGGCGGCAGCAGCGGCAGCGGCGGCAGCAGCAGCAGCAGCAGAGCTTTCTCTCTCCTCCGGCTCCGGCTAACTCGGACCGATCTGTCACCGCCAGATTCCAGCTCCAAGCGCCGCTCATTGCTCCTCATGATCAATGGGGCAACTGGACCGTCCTCTTCGCCACCGGCGCTTTCGGCATCTGGTAACTCACAAGCTATCTGTGATTCCAATAATTAGAAACTAAATATATCCAAAATGATGCGAGAATGTGTTGTGTTTGTTTGGATGAGTAAAGGTCGGAGAAGAACACCAACATTGGGGGTGCATTGAGCGGCGCGTTGGTGAGCACATTGATTGGACTTGCTGCTAGCAATTTGGGAGTGATTTCGTCGAATGCGCCGGCGTTTTCGATTGTGTTGGAGTTTCTGCTGCCTCTGGCTGTGCCGTTGCTGTTGTACAGGGCGGACATGCGCCGTGTGATCAAATCAACCGGGGCGCTGCTCTTGGCCTTCTTGCTAGGATCAGGTAGAATATCGAGTTATTTATGTTTGATTTTTGTTGAGTCCTGTGTGTGGCATTGTTAGGTTTGCTAGGATTGTTATATTCCGTGGAATTTGCCATGCTGTGAATGATTTGGATCATTTTGAGGTGTATTTGGAAGTCGCAATTCGTTGTTATGATCATGGATACTGCTTATCCTCGGAGTTATGATGTTTGTCTAATTTGTTGTGTTGCAACAGTTGCGACAACAGTTGGAACGGTAGTGGCATATCTATTGGTGCCTATGCGAGCGCTTGGTCCAGACAGTTGGAAAATAGCGGCTGCACTCATGGGAAGACACATTGGTGGAGGTAATGTGTTTTCCACTCTATAGAGCTGGACACAGAAACCTATTTGTAAAGATTGTTCTATTAAGCTGTGATACATCTTGGCTGTATGTTTCTTTTTCCATATCGTAATTACTTATCTAAGTTATACAATTGGATTCATGTAGCTGTCAATTACGTTGCCATAGCCGATGCTCTTGGGGTTTCTCCGTCAATTTTAGCTGCTGGACTAGCCGCAGATAATGTCATTTGTGCTGTATACTTCTCGACATTGTTTGCATTGGCTTCAAGAGTACCTGCAGAGGCTCCAATATCTGATACTGGTGTGCAAAGTTGTACCTTGTATATTTACAATTTTATGATTATCACATATCCAGAAGAAACTTGTAAAACCACTGGAACTGTTTTTTGCAGGCATTGCAAACGATGCAGAGTCTGACAATGGAAAGAAGCTTCCTCTAGTACAAACTGCTACCGCCCTTGCCGTGTCCTTAGCCATCTGCAAGAGTGGGTATTATCTCACAAAATACTTTCGAATTCAAGGAGGTATCCTGCCAGCTGTAACAGCCATTGTGGTTGTTCTTGCGACTGTATTTCCGAAACAGTTTGCATATCTTGCACCATCTGGTGAGGCTATGGCCATGATCCTAATGCAGGTGACGACTTTTGATTTTCTCTTGAACTGACTAATGTTCTGGAATCATATTTTACCCTATGGAATCATTTTCGTTCATGTTTGCGAGAAATGACAGGTATTTTTCACGGTGGTGGGAGCAAGTGGAAACGTATGGAGTGTGATCAACACTGCTCCTAGTATCTTCCTCTTTGCTTTAGTCCAGATTGCCGTCCACCTTGCTATGATTCTTGGATTGGGTAAGCTACTAGGATTCAACCTCAAGTTGCTGCTTATAGCATCAAATGCCAACGTCGGAGGCCCTACAACAGCTTGTGGAATGGCCACAGCCAAAGAATGGCATTCTATGATTGTCCCTGGTATTCTTGCAGGCATCTTCGGCATTGCCGTCGCAACTTTCCTCGGCATTGGATTTGGGGTCGCCGTTCTAAAAGCCATGTAAAATATTCCACTCAAGATTAGCAGAAATGGGTCAAAACCAATAACTTTTCTGTAGTATCATTAGCAGAAAATAAGTACATAGATAACCCATTTTCGTCGTCGCATTTACATTTCAGCTAATTTCATACTGACAGATAAGTAACTTTCCTACGTTGAACCACGTCGGTGTTGAATGCATTCGATTCCATCTGGGTTGAAGATTACATAGATGACAAATAGGATCAGAATCCACGTGTACCCTTTCAACCTGCCATGTCATCAGAACACCTGCCACGTCACCAGAAACACATAAACACAAGTACAGAACACACGAAGGCCGTCACACTGAAGCCTCACAGTTTCCTCAAACCTTTCATGGCTTCTGTCACACTCTCCCGTCCCGCCATAACCACATCATCACTCTCACGTCAATCTCTCGGTTCACTATCCAAGCCCAAGCCCAAACCCGGACCCGGACCCACACCCTTTCCCTCCCACACACTATGCAAAACTCCCCTCCGGCCTTTGACTCATTCTCCCCGCAACTTACGGGTGACGTCACAGATCCGGCAGCCTGTCATCTCTCCGGACGACCACTGGAGCCTCTGGACCGCCCTCTTCACCACCGGCGCTTTCGGCCTCTGGTAATATAGTTTGTCATTCAAAAACGATTGAAGTAGTTTTAGATAATGTAGTTGACTTTTTATGTGAGCTTTGTTTGGAAGGTCGGAGAAGACAAAGATTGGTGGGATGGTGAGTGCTGCTCTTGTAAGCACTTTAGTTGGTCTTGCAGCTAGTAATGTAGGCATTATTCCTCATGAAGCGGGTGCTTATTCGATCGTGTTGGAGTTTCTTCTGCCATTGGCTATTCCGTTGCTGTTGTTTCGAGCAGACTTGCGCAGTGTGGCGAGTTCCACTGGGACTCTGCTCTTAGTTTTCCTGCTTGGATCAGGTAGTGTTCGATTTTTGCGGGTAGTTTTTTGCATTTCGGTAAGAGTATTTTTGTAACTTGAAAATGTGTGTGAGAAGTGATGACTAGTTTTGTGACAGTTGCGTCTATGGTTGGGACTCTGGTGGCGTTTCTGATGGTGCCTATGCGGTCACTTGGTCAAGATAATTGGAAGATTGCTGCTGCTCTCATGGGTAGCTACATTGGTGGATGTAAGTCTAAGAATTCGCCTTTGTATTCTCGAAATGTCACACATGTATATTGAAGTTCATATGAGTATGTATGTATATTGAATTTGGCACGACGCCTTCACATTTCCTGCTGTTGTTGTTACAGAAATTTTGGTTCTTGGATATAGTTTTGCATAAAAGCTCTAATCTTTAATTCAGTTAAGCAATTGCCTAGATTTATAGTTTGCCATTACAGTGAAGGTGGTATTAAGTCATGATGATGCAGTTAGGCACGCTTAGATACATGATCAGAATACTTGTTGTAGCTGTTTATGATACACCTATATTCAGCCACCAGTAGCTAACATTTTACTAATATAAAGTGGAAGTATTTGAGTGAAAATCATATTGTTGATTCCGTGTCCAAGTTAGAGCTTGCACCCTGAACTCAACAATGTTTCCATGATCCCATAGTAAATTTGTTCAGTTTTTGAATAGTTTGCTGATTCTGAATTGGTGTGTTTTGCTATATAAGTTCCTAATTATGTTTTGTTCCTCCTCCTTTTTCTATTTTGGTTGATTGCTGTAGCTGTTAACTATGTTGCGATTTCAGAGGCTCTCGGTGTTTCCCCATCAGTTTTGGCCGCAGGAGTAGCAGCAGACAATGTCATCTGTGCTCTGTACTTCATGGTCTTGTTTGCTTTCGCCTCTAAAATACCTCCTGAGGCCTCACCAGATGGTATGACAAAACCTCTCGCTCCTTCTGTCAATAATACTTGATCGTATCATGTTTCTTGTTTTTAATTTCTCTAAGATCCTCCATCTAAACAAATGCCTACAGATATTGCTTACATATCGATCTGAAACTTACTGGCAGATGTTTCAATGACAATGGAATCCCAAATTGAAAGGAAACTCCCAGTACTAGAAACAGCAACTGCTCTTGCTACGTCTTTTGTGATATGCAAGGCTTCCGCATATCTCACAAGTTTATTTGGAATTCAAGGAGGCATCCTGCCAGTAATAACAGCTCTTGTTGTCATTTTAGCTACCCTTCTTCCTACATATTTCGCATACCTTGCACCTTCCGGTGACACTATTGCATTAGTCTTGATGCAGGTACTGCAAGTCTCTTCTTTTCTCTTAGAGTTTTACATGTATTGAGTTATAGTTTGATACCTCTACCGACATGTTATGCTTTACATACACAGGTGTTCTTTGCTGTGCTGGGTGCTAGTGGGAGCATATGGAATGTGATGATCACCGCTCCTAGTATTTTTGTGTTTGCTTTAGTTCAAGTAACAGTTCATCTTGCTGTGGTCCTGGGATTGGGAAAGCTGTTTCACTTTGATTTAAAGCTGTTACTTTTGGCATCAAATGCCAATATTGGAGGGCCTACGACAGCAGGTGGAATGGCCACCGCGAAAGGATGGCATTCTTTGGTTGTTCCGGCAATTCTTGCAGGCATTTTTGGTGTTTCCATTGCAACTTTTCTGGGCATTGGTTTTGGAATCATAGTTCTTAAACACTTGTAGAACATACGTATTGTGGTTGGTAGTTTTCTTCCTATTCATTCCACCTGAATATAGTTAAGCTTTGGAATGATTAACAGAATGATGCTTCATAATCATGAGTGGCCATCATCATTTTAGATTTACAATTCTATATCTTGATAAACTTGGGTTGGAAATTGCAAATTTCAAATGATGTTTATGCAATAATTTGTTTTATTTATCTCTAGCATAGTTTAGTTGACACTACGAATTTGTGAAGAAAATAAAATAATTGTGACACTTCTTATAATCGTTGACATCATCCCACGTAATACTATATACAATTCTTTTATTTCTTAATTCTTAGCAAGATGAAAAAGAAATGTAAGAACTAAAAAGTTATGAATTATTTCTTGACAGTGTTAGAGTCATGCATTATACGGTAAGTCGGTAACCCAATTACACCTCACATAATTGCATTAATACAGAAATCCCCACAACACACCTTCCAACGTGCATTATACAGATATCAAAATCACTACAACACGCTATTGACATATCAGTTTTCGAATCATTCCAACTTATACGTAATTATAAACTTAATCTATGAAGCGTGCTTCGAGATAAGACAGTCTGGTACGTCACAGACTGAAATTTCGAATTATTCCAACTTATATGTAAGTATAAACTTAATCTATGAAGCGTGTTTCGAGATAAGACAGTCTGGTACGTCACAGACTGAAAAGAATATTAGCTGTGTGAATTTTTTATTTTCTAATATTCCGATTCTTAAGTTCCATTATCGTGAACCTCTGGATTAGATCGAGAAATCTCTTATCAACCATCTAATAGTGTGATGCACATGATAGGTAACAAGCCGGAGCACTATATATCGAATTCCGTCAGTTGTACTATTGCATGTCAAGTGATGAGTATATCAGTTGTACAAGTACACATCAAGAAATCATCGACTGATGTACTTTCTTTTTGGAGTGTGATACTATCTGATTGTCAACTATGTTCTCTTTTTTTTTTTTTTGGGGTGTATATATGATGGGCAACGACTGTACTTACAATACCCAAAGGTGTCAACCTTACTTGCCAATGTTGTACTACTAAACCGAATTAGGCACCATGTACGTACGTACTATACATCCACAAAACCAGTTAAGTCATCATGTGCTGGAAATTTAAAAATGAAGCACCCCCGAGATGGAGTCCCTCGCATCAATGTATAAGAAATTGTGGAAGGGGCAAGTTTTATAGAATAATACAAGTCGTACCTACTGTAAATGTTTGAAATATCAACATTCTAGCCAGACATCAGGTAGAAGATTATTACGGATAAGAAAGCGAATAATGTTCTATTCAAATGGAAGTCGGTCTAAACTTTTGTAGTCCCGCGGTAAAAATCTTGTTATAACTTATAAATAAGGAGGTTTGTCTGCTGTACTGGTGTGTAACATACAAACTGAAAAAAGCAACTAGAAGAGGGAGATCAGGTGCAGCAGGAGTGAGTTGTTTTGGAAAATTTGCTTGCAAAAGCAAGTATGTATGCCATACTTTAACGTACAACAGAATTTTCCATAGATAAATAGATGAATGTCCCATTTTGAGTAGAGATTTTGACTTTAATAACTTATAGGGTATATATGTATTAATATATCTAAGAATAATCTAGTTGAATTAGCGTTTATGCCTAAAAAGTAAACGGGCAAAGAATGCAAGTGAAAGCTTAGGCGATCGAGCTTATAAATAGGTGGGAATTGGTACTACTATATACAATGCCTTCAATCATTTAAATCTCTGAAACTAAACGACTCAATGAACAACATGATCATTAGATTGATATTGCTTCTGGTGTTTGCTGGATGGCTCATCGTTTGGATTATGGTGCCAACAAAAACTTACAAACTTGTCTGGACTCCCAAGCTTCAAGCTCATCGCACTTTAACTTATTTTGGAGTTCAAGGTATATGATATTTAAACTTTCTTCTTCCCCATATATATATATCTTACTTCCATTTTCATCTTCCACTGATTAGCTACGTATATTTTCCTCGCATGCAGGGACAAATCTGCTGCTCTTCTCATTTCCAGTGATGTTTGTAGCAGTGCTGAGCTGCGTTTATCTTCATCTAGTTCAGAAGAAGTCACAAAACTGCGCGATTAGGTCACCGGTTGCTGCCGGCTTCTTGAGACGTCCGGTGTTTGTAGCGTCTCCTCTAGGGGTCGTCACGGCAATGGAGCTAGGGTTTGGCCTAATGTTCATTGCACTCTTGGTTTGGTCTCTAGCTAACTACTTGATCATCAGCTTCGGCGGCCACCTCCATAGGCAAATGGATATGACTACGATGATGAGCATTGACAAAGTATGGCAAGCCAAATTTCGAAGCGTATCGTTGAGACTTGGATACATTGGGAACATTTGCTGGGCGTTTCTCTTCTTTCCTGTGACTCGAAGCTCTTCGATTCTACACATGTTTGGGCTCACATCGGAGTCGAGTATCAAGTACCATATATGGCTTGGTCATCTCTCCACGATTCTCTTTGCTATACATACTTTAGGGTTCATCATCTACTGGGGCATGACTCATCAAATGGTTCTGGTACGTTTGTATGTGCTTGCTATTGATAATTCAAGTTTTCGATCATCTTTTTCGATCATAATTTTTGAAGTATAAACTTAACTATGGTGATGAACTGATGATATATGCAGCTGCTACAATGGAGCAAGACTTATGTATCAAACGTAGCTGGAGATATTGCAATGGTATTAGCAGTGGCAATGTGGGTGACTAGCATTCCTCGTGTTAGAAGGAAAATGTTTGAAGTGTTTTACTATACACATCAGCTCTACCCACTCTATATCTTGTTCTACGTATTACATGTTGGTGCTTCCTACTTCTGTATGATCCTTCCCGGAATCTTCCTCTTCGCCGTCGATCGATTCTTGAGATTCTTACAATCTTCCCGGCATGCTGCCTTAGTCTCAGCACGGGTTTTACCTTGTGAAACCCTTGAGCTCAACTTCTCCAAGAGCAAAGGTAACACTTATTAAGGACTTTAAAGGATGAAGATGATTGCATTTTCTCTCTTATTAACTAATTGTGAGTTGCTCTATTTTTTCCTCTATATTCATTAGCAGCATTAGCAGGATTTTCTTCTTGTTTCAGGATTGGATTATAATCCTACTAGCATCTTGTTCATCAATATTCCTAGCATATCAAAGTTGCAATGGCACCCATTTACAGTGACATCAAACTCTAACATGGAGGCAGACAAGCTAAGCGTTGTGATCAAGTGTCAAGGAAGTTGGTCTCAGAAACTTTATAAGCAACTGGCTTCTAATTCTGTGGAGCATATCCAAGTTTCTGTTGAAGGACCTTATGGCCCTACTTCATCACAATTTATAAGGCACAAGGGTTTGGTGATGGTAAGTGGAGGCAGTGGAATTACTCCTATGATTTCCATAATCCGAGAAATCATTTTCCAAAGCACTAAACCAGATTGCCATGTTCCAAGAGTACATCTGATTTGTGCATTCAAAAACTCTGCTGATCTCTCAGTGCTACAACTATTGCTTCCAATTTCCGGCACACTTTTAGACCTTACCAAGATACAGTTGCAGATAGAAGCCTATGTTACAAGGGAGACAGAGCAGCAGCCTCTACCTTCCCAAAAGCCATCCCAAATTATATGGTTTAAGCCAAACCCATCGGATTTACCCATTTCTGGTGTTCTAGGTCCCAAAAGTTGGCTATGGCTTGCTGCTATAATATCATCCTCATTTGTCTTGTTTCTCTTTGTTTTGGGCATTGTCACTCGTTTCTATATATACCCGATTGACCACAACACTGGTAAAAGTTACCATTACTCCTTCACTTGCCTTTGGTACATGTTTTTGGTTTGTGCCTCCATTTTCATAGTCTCTAGTGCAGTTTTCATTTGGTGCAAGAACCAAAATGTCATGGAAAGAAATCAAATTCTTAATGTGGAAGTACCCACACAAACTATTGATGATAGAGAACTTGAAAGCTTTCCCCTTCATCATGAGTCCCTTATTGCTCAAGCTACCCAGGTGCATTATGGAGCCAGGCCTAATCTCAAGAGTAAGTTAACAGTTAACTAAGTTATAAGGACTTGATCATCAATACCCTACAAAAAAAATTTGGTACATGAAACATGGATAATTGATTTTGTTGCACTATTTTGCAGAACTTCTATCGGAAACTAAAGGATCTGATATCGGAGTGTTGGCTTGTGGCCCGAAAGAGATGAGACATGAGGTTGCCAAACTTTGTTCATCTGGTTTGGCACAGAATCTGCAATTCGAGTCTATTAGCTTTAACTGGTGATATATACATGTGTATTACGCATATCGCATGCTAGTTATAACCAAGCTCATACTATGTGACTGTGTGTAAAAATAAAGATGATGCTGCTGCAGCCTTCAGTCTTTCCTTCTGCTTCAAGTTCTTGTTTTTTTTTTGGCAATAAATCTGCTTCAAGATCTTGCTAAATGTAGATTGTCCATATAATGTTTCTCTTTTATGAATGCAAGTCAAAAGATAGTTAAATTTCTTGAAGGTGAATAGAAGATGTTTTATGAAATGCTAAAACAAAAACAGGCATATGCTTGATTAAGTTAACCTTCACCAGCCTATGAAAATTTAGTTCAATCACATGACCATCAGACCACATGAAGAAGCACACCTCAACTAACTAAAATCTAACGAGAGGAAGGAAGTTACAAAAAACTCAAAGTTCATGAGAAGCATGAAAATAAGCACAATTCAAATCACTAGTTCTTCACAAAGTTGATGACTATTGCCACACCTGCAGTTTCAGTAACCAGCTGTTCGGCACCGAGAGACAATCCCAGGATCTCCAAGATACGCATATTGGCACTCAAATGCACGATCCCAGTATCAGTGAAACGGGCTGGGGGTCCCACTCTTTAAACACGAATTTGGGCTATGTAGAGGAAAGTAGCCCAGACCTTTTCTCGCCCAGTTATGCGAAAATTATACAGCGCACCCGGCCATCTTACCGTCTATCTCATCGGGCCCGACCGCACCCGGATGAGATAGACGGTGATGGCCAGGTGCGCTGAATAGGCTCTTCTTAATTTGGCTAGGCCACTGTCAAGGTTTATTTATTATTTGAAGGGTTTATTTATTTTTTTAGATTGAAATGTGGTACCAAACTTAGACTGAAAAGCAACAATTGTTGTCACCAAAGTAAAGGCCAAAAGATTCATGCATGATGAGGTATATACACGTCTTGTGACTCTGACGTCTCACTTATATGTAAGTTGGAAAACTTGGAATCGAAGTGAGAGTAGTAGTAGCTAGTCCTTCTTTTAGTTCTGAAGCCATGAGCACAAGTCCGGCAGTTGTTTCAGTTCTCAGGTTCATATTGCTTCTGGTGTTTGTTGGATGGCTCATCATTTGGATTGTGTTGCCTACCAAAACTTACAGAGATTCCTGGAGACCCAGCTTACAAGACCACCTCACCTCCACGTATTTTGGAGATCAAGGTAAATAGCTTGTATACTAACACTTCTTTCACTAATTAGTACGTGTCTACAAGCTAATGAGTTGTATATACTAATTACAGGGATGAATCTGGTGCTTTTCTCGTTCCCGGTGATGTTCATAGCAGCCTTGAGTTGTGTTCATCTCCATCTAATCCAGACGAGGAAATCAAACAAGGTTTCATACTCGACATACTACTCCACAAGCTTTGCTAGCTTCTGGAGACGACCGGCGAGTGTAAAAACTCCACTGGGAATTGTGACTGCAATGGAGCTCGGTTTCGCAGTCATGTTTGTTGCACTCTTGGTGTGGTCTCTTACAAATTACATACACGTCGGCTTCGCTCACCTCCACAATATGCATATGAAACCTGTTCCAGGCCTCAAAGAGTACGTGTTGTTATCTCATATTTAAAAGCGAACCACATGATATGTATAGTTTTACACGTTTACAGGTGGGAAGCAAAGCTTCGTAGCGTATCGTACAGACTTGGGTTAACGGGAAACATATGTCTGGCATTTCTGTTCTTCCCGGTAAGTAGAGGCTCTTCGATTTTGGCTATGTTTGGGTTAACGTCGGAGTCGAGTATCAAGTACCATATTTGGCTTGGCCATCTCTCCATGGTTCTATTTGCTGCTCATTCCCTAGGCTACATCATCTTCTGGGGCTTCACTCATCAAATGGCTCAGGTACGTACGTAGATGATTATCATTTGTTGGCTACCGAAACATTGTGATTGTGCTTAATTTGTCGCTATTGGTGTGAGAAAGAGAATCTTTTGTTCTTTTTTTTTTTTGCGTGGTTAGAATTGAAATGTCTGGCTTTAATTTCTGTGTAGCATTATCATGATTCACGTCTTTGTCCCTATAATTGTCATTTTGTTCCATACTACTGGTTTTTCATGCTTTTCCTTAGTGTCTGAAGGTCACCTTGGATTCTTTAACTGAGTGGTTGAACTTGATTTGATCCCCAGCGATCTTTGTTGGCCAGCTATCTTCGATTATAACCTCATTGATCGGTACATATATATTATGTATGTGTGAACATATGTTACATGTTTCAGCCGAAACATCGACGCACTTGATACATCATGTGTCAAATCTGCCGATGTTTGTTAGCTATCTATCATTGTTTATAACCTCATTAATTGGTACATACATTTTATGTAAGTGTGAACTATGAACATAGGTTACATGCATCGGCCGAAATATCTACCGATTTGAGTCATTTGACACATGATGTATCAAATTAGTATTACTACAATATAGTTTTGCAGATTAGAAGTATGTATAATAATGTTGATGAAAATTGCTACTTTCCTGATCAATATTGATGTAAAACTATATAAAGAATTAACTGAGTTATATCAATGGTGATGATGAAGCAGATGCTAGAATGGAGCAACAGACATGTATCAAACGTAGCCGGGGAGATTGCAATTATATGTGCAATGGCAATGTGGGTGACTAGCATTCCTCGTGCTAGACAAAAAATGTTTGAACTATTTTTCTACACCCATCAGCTCTATGTTCTCTACATCGTCTTCTACATACTGCATGCCGGCGTTTCCTTCTTCTGTACGATCCTTCCCGGAATCTTTCTCTTCATCATTGATCGATACCTGAGATTTTTACAGTCTTATCAACGGGCTGAGTTAGTCTCTGCACGCATTTTACCTTGTGAGACCATTGAACTCAACTTCTCCAAGAGCCAAGGTGATTACTAATATTTGGGATTTAGTATGAGTTGATTATCCAGCTTTAGCTACATATATAGTTACATTTTTTACTATTCTAAAAGACGGGATTTCATTATCAAGTTACGAGAAATAGCGTATTACTTATATTGTAAGAAATGAAATGTAACCTAATTATATAATGTGTTTCATAGTGTTATCCATACGTTACGAAGACAAATAGGTTTTTTTCTGTTATATTGATAAAAATGTGACAAAAAGTCATTTTTAATTTTCCACAGGCCTGGATTATAATCCCACAAGCATCTTGTTTATCAATGTGCCGAGTGTATCCAAGATGCAATGGCACCCATTTACAGTGACTTCAAACTCTAACATGGAGGCAGATAAGCTAAGTGTTGTGATTAAGAGTCTTGGAAGCTGGTCTCAGAAACTATACCAGCAACTTTCTTCTAACTCGGTGGATCATATTCAAGTCTCTGTTGAAGGACCTTATGGACCTACGCCATTGCATTTTCTAAGGTTATTGACAATGTAACAACATATATAACATCTTATATCGAAGTAGTTGTAGAATGTTATATTAAGTGCATCTGTTGATTAAACTACATTGGTCTTTTGTTGCCCTTCAGGCACAAGGCTCTGGTGATGATCAGTGGAGGCAGTGGAATCACTCCGATGATCTCCATAATCCGAGAAATCATTTTCCAAAGCACCAAACCAGACTCCCATGTTCCGCCTGTTCGGTTGATATGTGCCTTCAAGAACTCCGCTGATCTCGCCATGCTACAACTCTTGCTTCCAATTTCTGTCACACCTTTTAATTTTACCAAGCTGCAGTTACAAATTGAAGCCTATGTGACGAGGGAGACACAGCAGCAGCCTCCATCACACCCCCACAAGCTTCTCCAAACCCTATGGTTCAAGCCAGACCCCTTGGACTCGCCCATTACTTTGGTTCTAGGACAAAACACTTGGCTATGGCTTGGTGCTATAATCTCATCCTCATTTTTCTTATTTCTCTTTGTTTTGGGCATTGTCAATCATTTCTATATATATCCAATTGACCACAACACTGGCGAACACTACCATGTCTCTTTCATTTGCCTGTGGTACATGTTTTTGGCCTGTGCCTCCATTTTCATAGTCTCTAGTGCAATTTTCATTTGGTGCAAGAAACAAAATGCCATTGAAGAAGGGAAGCGAAATCAGAATGCGAAATTATCAACACCAGCAACTGATATCGAACTTCAGAGTTCTCCCCATAACCATGAGTCCCTGATTGCTCAAGCTACGCAAGTGCAATATGGAACTAGGCCTGACCTGAAGAGTAAGTAATATAACTAATTATTAGTTTATTACTAGCTGATTAACTACCCCTTGGAGAAGTGATTATATATGATCGTAACTTTCTTCTGGATTATATTGCAGAAATTCTGTTGGAGACAAAAGGATCTGATATTGGAGTGTTGGTTTGTGGCCCAAGGAAGATGAGACAAGAAGTTGCCACAGTTTGTTCATCCAGTTTGGCACATAATCTGCAGTTTGAGTCCATTAGCTTTAACTGGTGATGCATATATATACTAGCCATTAGTTTTCCTAGTTAATACCGAATAGTATGCATATAGCCAAAAAAAAATCATCTGTATATTTGTATCATATAGCTCAAAAATTCTATAATGGCGCCGAATGTATTGGTGCTTTATGATTCCAGTTTTTAAATAAAAACTACATAGTTATACTATCAAATACAAAGTTGTTCATTGGAGGGTTTTCCGTCAACTGGAACATATTCTAAAAATTATATTGTACACAAAGTGAGCTTATGCAAAATACAAAACTAGTAGTTACACCAGTTGCATACTTGGATAACCTTCCTACTCACTTATTCCATCCCTAAAAAGTAATTTGAAGATCTAATAATGCATAAAGCAAGAGATTAGATTCTTGAAACCAAAGGCATAGCTAAAGGCCAAACATGTAGCAATGAATCAGGAACACTGAATTGTTGCATATACTATGAGAAATTGGAATTGACAATTGCATTGGAAGCAACACTGAGGCCAACCGGTCGGTGACTTCTTGGTGCGTAATTTGGCTTCAGGATAATAATTTAAGAATGTGAAACACAAGCTTTTGACCAGACTTGTGATTCTTTCCCCTTGATTTATTTACCTTCCCAAAAGTTCAGGTATATTCCTGTTTTCAGAAGCAAAAGGTAAAACTGAGACTTGGCAATATGCAACCTATATAAAGAAGACATGAAGGGAAAGCAGAAGTCCTATATTCCAGGAGCAGTACTCTTTCATTGTCACAGAACAGAGAAATGGATTCAGGTACAGTTGGAGTGAAAGAAAAAGAAACCACTTCAAGTTATGGAATGCAGACTATTATTGGATCAATGATGATGTTGCTTTTGATGGTAGTCTTTGTGGGTTACACTGTGATTTGGATCATGATGCCCACAAATACTTACTATCTGCACTGGCTGCCAGACATTCATGCAAAAACAGATTCCACATATTTTGGGCAGCAAGGTGACATTTCAATCTGAAAACCCATCACTTCTCCAAATTCATCCGAAAACCGAAATGCTTTAGTCTTATCTTCTGTTTATGTCTATGCAGGTGCAGGAATACTTGTTTACACATTCCCTATCCTATTTACTGCAACTTTGGGGTGTTTATTGCTTCATGTAAGAAATAAAACTGCGGATGATGAGAACCAAAGGTACCATCTTTCTCTTTTTGAATCATTGAGGTTTTCCAAAGAATTTTTTTGATAATCAGCTAAAACATGCTTGTGTTTTGGATTTGAACTAGTGGGGTGATGAAGTCATTGTGGAAACGACCAGTGCTGGTGAAAGGCCCTCTTGGGATTGTTTCATGGATAGAGCTCTCCTTCCTAGCAATGTTCATTGCTCTACTTGTCTGGTCCATTTCTTCGTACTTGCATGGTATGTTTGCAACTATCAGCCTACAAGCTGCAGCAAAGCGAGAGCATGTGTAAGAATTGGATCTCTAAATTAAAGCAATGCATGAAATTAACTCTATTTTAACCAGATTGTGGAAATATTGATGAATGAATTTGATGTGCAGGTGGCAAGCAAAGTTTGAAAGTACAGCACTAATGCTAGGCCTAGTTGGAAACATCTGTCTAGCCTTTCTCTTCTTCCCGGTGGCACGAGGGTCTTCGATTCTGCAGCTCGTTGGCCTTACATCAGAAGCAAGTATCAAGTATCATATCTGGCTCGGCCATCTAGTAATGACTATCTTCACAGCTCACGGTTTATGTTACATTATATTTTGGGCCTGCACAAGTCAAATTTCACAGGTAAAGTAGAAATGAATCACTTTAACTTGGAAACTAAGTCACCTGTGTTAGTTTCGAAACCTCAATATCAATCTTGTACTGCCACTGTAGATGCTCAAATGGGAGAAGATTGGAATCTCAAATGTGGCTGGAGAAGTGGCATTGCTGGCTGGATTAGTCATGTGGGCGACAAGCATCCCTCGTATAAGGGGCAAGATCTTCGAGCTCTTTTTCTACACTCATCACCTCTACATTGTCTTCATTGTCTTCTTTGTGTTCCATGTGGGCTTCTCCTACCCTTGCATAATGCTTCCAGGCTTCTACCTCTTCATGATTGATCGGGTCCTGCGTTTTTTGCAATCCCAACAAAGAATTCGCCTTGTTTCAGCCCGTGTCCTCCCTTGTGAGGCTGTTGAGTTGAGCTTCTCCAAGATCCCAGGTGAGTAGGAACAAATAGTCAAATACAATATCTTTCCAAATGAGTTCCAATAACATAGTTAACTTACTAAAACTTTTCATCTTCTTTTGGTTGAAAATTTGAAATTGGTTATAGGACTGAGCTATTCTCCAACAAGCATGATGTTTCTAAATGTGCCTGCAATTTCCAAGCTACAATGGCACCCTTTTACTATTACTTCCAGCAGCAATATGGATCCTGATAACCTAAGTGTTGTCATCAAAAGCGAAGGAAGCTGGACTCAGAATTTGTACCAGAAGTTTGCATCATCAAGCACTTGTCCAATCGACCGCCTTGAGGTCTCGGTTGAAGGACCCTATGGACCTGCCTCAAACAACCTTCTAAGGTGCCTACTTACACTGCAAAGCTAGCAATCCCAGCTATTTCTGATATCTCAAACACAAAACTCAACTATGAAAATGGTTTTGGTTTCAGGCACGATACGATAGTGATGGTGAGTGGAGGAAGCGGCATTACTCCAATGATATCCATAATCCGAGAGCTCCTATCTCAAGCCAATGACTCAGGAAAGAAGACTCCACACGTTCTGCTCATAACCGCCTTCAAAAAGTCACTAGACCTCACCATGTTAGACCTCATCCTTCCTCCTTCAGGCACAAACTTGGACATTTCCTGCTTGCAATTACAGATTGAAGCTTACGTGACAAGAGAGAACCAACCGGCAACACATAACCAAAAGCCTCTCCAAACAATATGGTTCAAACCAGACCCATTGGATTCTCCAGTTTCTGCAGTATTAGGCCGGAACAGTTGGCTTTCGCTTGGTGTCATCATATCGATGTCCTTCATCATTTTTCTCGTGTTAATGGGAATCCTCACACGATATTACATATACCCCATTGACCATAACTCTAATCTGATATACTCTGCCTCATATAGATCTGCCTTAAACATGTTATTGCTATGTGTTTCCATAGCCACAACTGCAACTGCAGTTTTCCTATGGAACAAGAAACAAAATTCAAAGGAGACTGGACAGATTCAAGGCATAGACACACCTCCACAGATTACTACTTCACCAAGTGCTCGGTTTTACAATGCTGATAGAGAACTGGAAAGCCTTCCCCACCAATCCTTCGTTCAGTCCACAAAGGTGCACTATGGCACAAGACCGGATCTTCAAAGTAAGCTTTCTTCAAATCGTGCAAATGACTTGTATGCTTTCATCTAGAAAGAAATGATTTCTGAAACCTGGGTGTTATCATTCTTTGCAGAGATATTATCGGACTGCGAAGGATCAAGCATCGGAGTTCTTGTTAGCGGACCAAGGAAGATGAGGCAAGAAGTGGCTGCAGTATGTTCATCACCGTCGGCACATAACCTACATTACCATTCCATGAGCTTCAGCTGGTAGAAGCTCAAAGATCCTACACCAGATTGATTACCAGTAGAATAGAGATGTAGTTTGTAACTGCGCATTCTTAAGTAAATAGAGGTTGTCGGCAGATGTTAAAAGTGACAGTTAACAGTTCCATTAACCCTTTGATTGATTTTTACCACTGAAGAAAGATCAAGGTCACGATAATTATCCACTAAAAGTCTAAAACCAAGAAAAGTAATGGATTGAAAGGTACCCAAAGCAACAGAGGAAAAGACTAAAAGATGGAATGGAGAAAAGCCTTCAAACTAAAACTTGGCATATTCTTTCACTAATCAACTAAAAAATCTAAGGTGAAAACAAATGCAGGATGATAACAAAGCAACATCAGGCCCTACCTAAAAAAAATCTTGCCTACGCCAATCAGAATGGTAAAAGCAGCTGCTTCCACAAGCAGTGACGAGCCGCCGGGAACAGTGATATCTGGACCTCTTTCACCGTAAAAAGAAATGAAAAACAAAACTGGAAGAACTATCTATCTTGGCAAAGAAATCTGAGCATAAACAGAACTGTTTCAATGGACGCAAAGGTGATGAAGATTTTCCTCTCAATTAATGCGTCTCGCACTTTGAATGAGTTGAAAGCTGGAGTTAAATACTGTCATTATGGATTAATTGCCCCTTCTGTTTTCTATCTGCTGCTGCTGCTCTGCTAGGTAAACATCTCGAGGCCGTCGATCGGCACTCCTATTATCACAGTCATCAAAGTTCTGGGTGTTACAGTTCTGCGCATTGCGAGATGCAAACCGATCTTCTCCCTCATAACGGAACTGACGCACAACACCATCAGAATCATAGCGCCTCACCCGATGAACAATTTCAAATCTTCCTTCAGGCTTCCTTCTATCTTCGTCACTGCCCTCGAATCTACATTCCCTACCACCATTGTTCAACTCTGAGAATCTTGGACGAACATTGGGTTCAAAATAATCATCTGAATCCACTCTCCTAGAACGCACTGAATCAAACCTTTGGCTCGGTTGGAATCTCCTTCCACCTCCTCTCCTGCCTCTGAAATTATGATCTCCAGCGCCATTGCGATCATCAAACCATCTTGAGTTGTGTTGTGGGGAAAACCGCCGTTTTGGGGGGGAAAACAACCCTGCTTCATACTTGGGTCCGAAACTGTTCTTCTGAAAGGGCACTCTCCCCCTTTCCATTTTACCATCAAACCTATAATCAGGAGACCTACTACCACGATGTCTTGAAGCTTCATTCCGTTCCCATGCGAGAGGAGAACGACTTCTGCCCCTAGACTGGAACTTAGGTCTACCATAATAAGGTCCTCTGCCAGGGGGAGATGCACTTGGTTCTCTCCTGGTCAGACGACGTGGCCCATTATAAGAACTGTCATTCAGCTCATCAGGGAAAGGTCTGTGGTAATCTCTGAGACCTCTACCAACTCCTTGTGGATATCTTCGTAACCTTCTCCTATCAGGACTTATATCCCTCATAGGTATCATCCCCCTATGTGTATCTGGGGATCTCCTTCTGAATGTGGGCTGATAAGAACGATTTGAATTGTAACTCATCGCTTGCCTGCGAACACGATTGTGAACTCCAACAACCTCTGCGGCTTCTGAAAACGTATCATCTGGATCCAATGCATATTCTTCACTCTCAATACCACTTCTAGGTCTAGGACGCCCAGAGCCAAAGGAACCACGATAAGGTGGTGATCCACGGCGTCTGGATTCCAAATAACTCTTAGAAGGATTAACCAAACGAACACCTCCCAAACTCTTACCAAGCATACGTGATTCAGATCTTTCCTTTCCCATGGAATAATCAGAACCAACCTCCTCAGAGCGAGTGGAGAATTCAAAGGTGTCATACCTACATCAACAAAAAGTTACGGTAACTATGATATCTATATCAAATGGCAAATAAGAGACCAGCAACTAAAGTAAAATAAAAGTTTACTGTTTCCTTATTCAAAAACAAAACAAAAAACAAACAAACACAAAACAAAAGGAGAGGAGAGAGAACAAAACACTTACCTCCTTGCGCAAGTTCCCATCCTATTCAAGGTATCAGATGTCATTGATCCATCCACTTTGGCAGGATCTTTGCCATCGAGACCATCATAGCAATCACCATTATGTTTCCTTATTGTGCAGCCCTCAGTTGCTTCTGCAATTCTGTTTGAAGAAGCTTCAGAATCACCAGGCAATTGTTCGGATCCAGAAGTTCTCGTCTTTGAGCCCACTGAAGATTGTCTCAAAGCATTTCCAGACGCGCAATGTTCAACTTTTCCACACACGTTATCAGAACCGAGACTAAATCCTCGCACAACCTGTACGTTCATATTAATGTTCCTAGATTCTATCCCGCAAAATTCAGTTTCTCTGCATTCGACTTTTCCTGATGCAGAGCCATCAGCAGCATCAGTGTCACATGTATCAGAACCATAATCAACACGTTCAACTTCATCAAATTCATTCTCCTCCCAATAAGGTACATCTGATTCCCTCAACTCCCCATCTTCATATTGAGAATCATATCCGACCTCCTGTTCCACAGGGGGGTTGGTGGCAACCATTTGATCCTTATCAAATAAGTGAGAGTTGACAGCAGAAGAATCTACTGTAGTGACTTTAATTCCTGCAGTACCATCACCATAGTGGCATTGCTCATGACGGGAGGGACCGGCCACAGCTCCTGGATCCTTTGTGGCACTCACGGAAGATTTAGCCATTAGTTCTAAAGATCCAGCATTTTGTAGAGAACTAACAGTATGAGTCTGAGATGCATCTTCGACCTGATCCTTTGCAATTGAAGTCACCAAAGAGAGGCCTTCACCAACAGATGCAACTGATGCAGGCTTAATCACATCTTCTGTTTTGTCTACAGACTTGACCTCTAGACAACTCTTCTGTAAGTGACAGCTCTCAACAGCTGCCAACTCTTCAGGAGATTTTGGATCATGGAAGCTGGATGTTGCACCAGAGCCCTTACCATCATCATCTACAACAGTGCTGCCCATCTCACATGAAACTCCCTCCACAACAGGCACACAAGTCAAAACAGGGTTTTCGACCTGGATCTTTCCTGAACAGATAGTTTCACCCGCTTGTGCACCAAAACTGGCAGGTGGTGATCCATTCTTTTCAACAGGCACGGATGTTGTGCCTGCAATATTATGAGAGTGAGCACAGGAACGATCAACACATGCATCCATGCAGACATCCAGACTGGAAGTCTTTGAAACCACACCTGCATCTTTTGAAGACCCTAGAGCATTATCAGCCAGACTACATTTACCATAACTTATTTCTGAGTCAGGTGATGTTTTCATTCCCTGTTTCATATCTTCAACCGCAGGCAGCAGTTTGGGATTTTTAGCTTCTGTGGATCCCTTTGCCTCAACATCTTGTGAAACTGGCAGCTTTTCTGTCTGTCTATCAATAGAGATGCTGTCTACAGCATTTGCTTGAGGATCAACTATCACCAAGGGCTCCTCCCAAGCATCCATACAAACATTTAGATCCCAGTGCAACCTAACATCCTTTGAAGACTCTAGTGCGCAGTCATCACCATCACCAGAATTAGTTTTAACCAGGCTATCCTCAAGAGAGGAGTTCACTATTTTATCTTCATGTACTGCATCTTTAGGGGAATAATGTATTGTCTCCAAAGATGCATCTCTTCCTTCTGATATCTCTGAATCAGTTATCATTGGCGTTGATGACAACAATGCAGCCGTTTTCTCCAGGGGCCTCGCAGAGGTTGATGCATTTGTCCCCTCCCGTGATAAAACTTCACCTATGTCATCATGTATGCTATTGTTACAGGCAGCAGCAGCTAATATCTCAATACCAGAGAAGTCTTCTCCATAACAAGGCTTTTCATTTGCCAGCTCAGTTAAACTCTCATGAAGAGTAACAGCACTATGAGTAAAACTAGTCACCGAAGAAGTACCACTCTTGGTTGCATGCTTTTTGGCGATTGATTTAGAACATGACTTCACACCTAGTTGCTTGTTTTCAGGTAACTGAGAAGATAAGCGAGGGGGTGGTGAAGGAGAACGGACCATAAATCGTCTTTTCTTAATCGGTACATGCTCAATTTTGTCACTGAACCGTCTTCCAAGTACAGCCACACCGAGCTGAAAAAAGACAATTGTATCAGTGCCATGGATGAAGTAAGACATGCAATATGGATATGTATAATTAATAATTGGCACCGACAAGTAAACAATGAACAAGTGTACTCACCTTCTCTGATTCAGAAACAGTCGTTTCAGAAGAGCTTCTAGTAATCTTACTTGCCGGCTCCGCACCCAATTTCAGTCCTTTATCAACCGCTTTCCTTCGCCTTGGTGCACTTCTGTAACCCTTGGAAACCTTCCAACTCAAATCTGGACTAATAGAATTTGTAAGTTCTACACGTACTGTATTCATGCTTTGGGAAACAGATCTAATCCCATCCACTGTTTGCCTGCCACCAGCGGTTTTGCAAGATGCTGTTCTTGCTTGCTTCCTACTCCGCGCCAGATTGATGGGTACACCCCCAGTGCAAGCACCAAGATGAGTCTATAAATCAGAAGGAAAATCGTTAGCGCTACTCTAAAGGCATTCAAATACTGGGATAGATATGACAATCTATTTCATACGTAGCACTACCATCAGTAAACCAGAGAAATAAACGCTTACTTTGATTGGGTTCTAAACTTATTCCTTTCTGCAAACTCTCCAAAGAGCAAAACGTCAACGTCACCTGAAAGATGCAAAGATAACGATCAGCATCGAAGCAAAAGCATAGGAAAGAAGGTTATCATTCACAGAAAACTTATAACAGAGGCATTCATAATCTACAACACAGTCATCAAGCCCAAAAGCTGATAACAAACTGCCAGCATAAGCCTCCACAGGCCATTACCTTAAGGCAGATCGTGTTAAATCAGTTTTTCGAGGACTCCAAAACCTCCCTGGGATCCGAATTGGTTCATGGAAACAACAAAGACTTCTTCTAACATAAACAGAGGCGGTTCATTCAAAGAAGAAGGGTTTGAGTCTACTATGCCCAAAACAAGGGGAAGGATTTTTAATTTAACACAACTCCCACACACTACTTTGCGAAGCGCTCGGCTCAGCAGCAGTGTTCTTATGTTTCGAAAAAGGCTTAAGCAAGAGAAATTCAACGCAGAGCTCCGAAACCTTGCACGGTAGAGATTCAAAGTCTTCGATAAGCTATGAAACTTCTTCGATTTCGATCCAGACATATAAGCACATATAACATGAATCACTATGGCGATACTGCTACAAAAAGCAGATCACACATAATCCATAGATCCAACCATGAGAAAATCAAAATTTTAGTTTTTCAAATCTCGATTTTAGTAGCCACAAGCCTCCAGAAGAAGAAGAACGATCATTGGATCATGTAAAATCTAACAGCCCTAGAATCACAATCACAATCTCAACTAAGCTCCTCTTCAAATCCACTGCCGCCGCCTTTGAACCTTCTTCAAGATCTAAACCAGTACTAACTTCACAGCTCGATAAATCTCCGATCCATAGAGATCCAGAGCCGGCGAGAAGCATGATGCTTTATTCTTCAACGACGACGACGATGATAATATATAAATTGTTTTTTAACCACAAAAAAAGCGCAGGCAAATTTATCAAAAGCTTTAGGGTTTCAAATACCTGTAGTCTTTCAATCACTCATCAAATCGCCGCCACCGTCAATACGAATCGAATCCGATCAAGATTTCAAAAACCTCAAAAACCTTCAACAGCAGAGAGAGAAGAACAAGAAGCCACACAACACAAGCTTCGATTCGAATCTGAATCGCTCCTCTTCTTCTTCTTCTTCTAAATCAGAGAAGACGAATATCAGTTGCCGATCGTTAAATACGGGCCGTAGATTCACTTCACCCCTTCCAATCTTCTTCTTCTTCTTCGCCTACCTCTTCTTCTGTGCTGTTTGGATTAGAGAGCATAAGAGAGGACTCTCGCACCACGTATTTATGGGGCCTCTTGTGCCGATAATGCCCTCCGTTGTTAATATTATTACCGAAAGACCCCGCAATAATACCAAAACAGTCACGAAAAAAATAAATTATAATACACGCGAATATCGAAGTCCATGGTCAAATAGTGAGCAATCTCTCAGGAATGCAAGGCAATTTTGACTTTTTGGCCTTTTTCATAAATCATACTGCTTGGAAAAAATTGTCTCATGGGATAAGAAATAGTTTTTGGATTTTGGCCCAAAAAACATATAGAGTGATCCTTATAAGATCAGTGAATAACTATTTTCGCCTAAATTTTATGACGATTGGTGATCCTTATAAGATTAGTGAATTACTATTTTCGTTCAAATTTTATGACGATTATGATCCTTATATGGGAGCTCAATCACGGCAATGAAGTTATAAGTTTCATTTTAGGCGCGTTACAATATGTGGAAGTAAGATTACCTTATCGACGTATAGTATCAACGATTACCATGTTTATTTTGATATTTGAATCAAAAATAAGAGCGCTAACAAGTTAAGAAGCTCTAACGGTCACATTTTGTAACGTAATTAAATAACGCACTTAAAAACAAAATTAGGTTAACACGAGTTGTGTAATCATATCGTGGCGAGATATGCATACCATTTTTACATGTGCATCACCGATTGAATTACGTCCAAACAAATTAAAATTAAATAATTTTGCAAAAGGAAAAAATAACAGAGAGAAAAAAATTTCCGACTCTCCTAGTCTCCAACGCATTACTTTTATTCCACGGGAAGAACCCACCCACCACAAGCGATGGACACATCAGAGCCATAAAGTCAAACGATTCTCTTTCGCCAAAGCACGTACACCGTCGGATCTCACATCCAACGGTTGCTCTCACCTTACAGTCAACAATTCACAGAATCTGCTGGGGCGTGGGAGCCACGGATCGCTTTCGGCGTAAGCAACTAGTCCTCCTCCTTCTTGGTAAGCCTTCAATTTCTGTTATTGCTTTCATGTATGAGCAATATCTTCGGCATGTTATGACCTTTAATGGATGCCAATTTGGATCTGCTAGATGTGTCTCCCATAGAGAGCATACCTCCACTGTCTTCACATCCGCTTCTGCTTTTGAGCATAGTAATTCCAAGTCTCCACCTTTCTATGTATGCTGCTAACAATCTGATTAATTGGGCAAGGTACACAGTTGTTAGGATAGACCATAACCATATTCTAGAATTATTAAGGATATGCATTCTTTGCTGTGATGTAGGAGCTGGTGATGCATTCCATATTGGGATGTAGGAGAGAAGGAATAACAGTTAGAGGATTGTGAAGAGAACAGGGAGGAAGGGAGAGAATTAAGAGAGAACATGAGATTTAGGAAGTTTGATGAAGATTATAATCAAGTCTGCCTTTTTCGCCGTCTATGCCAGAAATGCGGTTTTTGCTACTCTCTGTTTGATCACTCCCGCCAAGTTAGAGCAGGTCTGATTTGCACTCCTCAATTTCTCAATTTTTCTGTCGAAGCTTGAGCTTGGTTGATTTGACTAACAAACATGATTCCTGGCAATAAAAATACTGTTGTTAACCTATGATTGATAAGAATAGAAAACTAAATGTTTCTATGACTAAAGAGATCCAAAACCATTATCTTTGATGAGTCTTGCATGTTTGTTTTTCCCAGGAATCAAACTCTTGCTCATTGTTCTTCATGATATGAGCTTAAGAAAGGTGTGTTACTATCTCTAACTCTCTCTTTTTTGTGTTCATTTCATTTGGATGGATGCATGATGAATTTTATATACTTCAGAGACGGATTATTTTTCACCTTTTAATGATTGCCTAACTGTTACTTCGTCTCTGTAATTCTGAAGGATGAAGTATGCGGAAAGCAATTAGACATTTGGGACTTGCGGATGACATTGAGAATATGGCAGGGCTCTCTTTGGACAGGCAAAAGCAGCTTCTAGATGGAGAAACACCAACTTTATCCACTTCGCTTACATCTTCCTCCAAACAACATGTTGTGGTGGTTCCCTCCTCGACTTGAGGTTAAACGCTCTCAAGGTCTTACAAAACCTTATTATTTTCTTCAACATAATATCTGATCCGAAGTAGATTGATCACATATATAGCAACACAGTGCAACATAATTTTATGTACGGATGTACCTTGAGGTTTCCTATGTTGAAGTTGGTTTAACATTGATTTTCTTGTGCCCTTCACCAGCAAGATCTGAAACATGACTGGACTGAATTCACACCACCTGTCAAGACAGCAGAATGATACCCGCTTATTATGTAGGCTCAGCTTCATATCTAGTAAATGGCAAGGCAGATGGATTAGTAACTTCTTCATATGTAGTATATACCGCTACATCTAGAAGTCGCACATCTTTTGTGCAAACATCCTCCCCGAATGATTTCAGTAAATTGGAACTTTAAGATTCATCAGAAGTTTATGTGTGAGAGAGCACATAAGACGAGCCTCATTGAGCACACCCAACTTTATTTCAATTGTATGCTTCGTAATGTCACTTTCAAGTTTATAATTGAGACACCAAATCAAACATATATGCAGTAATTTGAAGAAAGTTTATATGTAGTTACCCGTGAGTAGACATTGTTGTTGAAAATTTGCAACCAGAACTGTTACTACTGAAGTATACCAGACCCTACAACTAATTTTACGGGTCCTGAACCGAGTCAGCATATATTAGATCCAACATTGTACATATCTGAACACAATGTGAATGGGACACATCTCCTGATACAAACTCATTAACCTTCCCATCCACCTCTAGCATGCTGCAACCTGGTGTCTTCTTGATTCCCTTTTCACCAATCATCTTCCTTATCCTAAGTGCATCTTCATTTCTCCGGGCACCTAAATAAATGTTTGATAACTGAACATAAGCACCGACTTCTTCTCCCCTGTCATCATTTGCTACCTGTAGAAGTTGTTCGACAGCAATCTCTGCAAGATCTACATTATTATGGATACGACACCCACTCAATAAAGCACCCCACACAGAAGCAAGCGGCTTCATGGGCATTCTTCTAATAACCTCAAATGCATCACTTAATCGACCCGCCTTACACAGCAAGTCTATAACACAACTATAATGTTCATGTTTGGGCACAATCCCATATTGAGCTTTCATGGTGTCCAACAGAGCCTTACCCTTCTCAAGCAATCCTCCATGATTACAGGCCGTTAGTACTCCAAGAAGGACAACACCATCAGGCTTGATCCCATTATCTACCTGCATTCTCTCCAAGCAAGAAATTGCGTCTGCCGCATAACCATGCACCCCATACGCTCCAATCATGGCCGACCACGACACCACATTTCTTTTCCCCATCCCCTCAAACGCTTCCACAGCCAAATCAATACAACCACACTTTGCATACATATCCACAAGCGCCGTCCCAATAAACACATCCGAATTCAACCCCTCCCTCTTTCTAGTATACTCATGAATCCACTTCCCCTGCCGAAGAGCCCCCAAATGTGCACACGCCGCAAGCCCTGTGGCGACACAAAACCCATCAGGCTCGAACCCACGCACCAACATATCCTGGAACACCCTTAAACCCTCGGCAGCCAAGCCACGCTTGACATACCCATTCATAATGACATTCCACTGTATCATATCTCTCTCAGGAATTTCATCAAACACCTTGTGTGCATCCCCTAAAACCCCGCACTCCACATACAGCCTCACAACCGCAGTCTGAACATGCGCATCCGCCGCAACCAACCCATTCTTAACCACCAGACAATGCATCTGCCTCCCCGGACCAATCCAACCGCAGTTCACGCATCCCAATACGGCGAAATGAAACGAAAAATTATCCGGTTCCAAGTCGATTTGGTTTAACATGAGCTGAAAATAATACATAGAGAGATGAGGATTGGAGCTGGCGGAGTGGGCTCTGATGAGAGTGTTGTACATGTAGGCGTTGGGGGCGGGGACTTGGTGGAATAAGAGGGAGGCGTAGCGGAGGCTGCCGGAGTTGGAGAGGGCGCAGAAGGCGAGGAGTTTGCTGACGGCCAAGTTGTTGAGGTGGAGGCCGTGGGTGATGAAGACGGCGTGGGTGGGTTTGAGGGTGCGCATGGTGGTGCAGCATTGGGCTAGAGACATGCACCGCTTCCATGCTTTGATTCTGGTGTAGGCGACTCGCTTCATCAAGGGAGATAGATCGCTCTGTAAACAGTAGCACTGGAGCCGTATCCAACTTCTTCTAGAAGCTTGTAGTCTCTCGAAGATCGGTCTGAGGCAGGAGAAGTGAAAATGAACAGCAGTTCAGAAACAATGGGGTGTAAGATGACCAGGTTTTTTCTTTCATTTGAGTTCTCTCTAAAAATTTCCGAAGTGCCATGCTTTCATTGATAGGTCTCTAACTTCTGGATTGAAGTTTGGCTTCAATGTAGTTGAGTAGTCTGCTGCTGTTTGGGCCATGAGAATTCAGTACATACGATAATCTATTATTCGATTAGTTATTGATATAATGCCCATTGGTTCATAAAACATGAAAAAAACCGGATAACATTTTTTTTTAAACTTCCTATATATGTTAGTTCTTTAACACTTATAGAATGCAGTGAGTTTATTTTCCAATTTGTTTGTTCACCAAGTTGAGATTGTAGCAAATAACATTGTTTAGTTGTCACTGTCTTTCGTCGATGACTTTCTTGCCTAGAATACTGTCTTTCGCAGTGTTTCACATTACTGTCCAAGGTTAGCACGAGGGATCCTAGGTATGCCCCTTTTGTTGTATCAGCTGAAATTAAAGTGGCATTCATAGAGAAAAGTAATAAGGAACTTGCTTTTATCAGTTTGATACAAAATGACATTCCATTTTGCATTCTAGAGTGTATGTTGAGAGTGTTGTGGATTTGCAAAAAGAAAAGTATCATCCAATACAGACACAAGCATTATCTTACTCTTGATAAACGTGCATCACATTAACATATAGATTCTAATTAAACCTGTCATTATTTCATGTTTAAGCATGAAACATAAACTTCAATGAAAACCTATCACTGCTCTTTGCTTCGAAACTTCATCGATTTGCTTTGAGTAGTGTATGTATATGAACATATCAGTTCACCATAAGCATTTGTGATTTAGTTTTAGAGCACCTGCAGTTTCAAGGTTTGTATAATATGAGCTAACTACTTGCAGATGCTTCACATAAGGAATTAATATTAACATCATAACAGCTAATGTAGGTTCTCAACTTTTAGGATACAAGCTTACAGTTTAAGTTCTGCAAGCATTAGAATATTTTACTTATTTGATTATGTGTTAGAATAATAGTGTGCCTATTTCGAATTGCTTACATTCAATTTAAGATAACTTAATGTTGATAATAATCTTTAGTTTTGATTGTTTTTGCAGGTTGTATGCCAAATACTCGGACGCGTATTGTTCTGCTGTTGTTTCTGTGTATTGCTCTGGATCCTTTCTATTACTTATTGCTGTTCAGGTATGGGCATTTGTCATCATACATCTTTGTTGTCTTATTTTCACTCTCCTTTTCTGTGTTTAGTAACTGAACAACCATGAAATATAGTGAAAGCTATGCTACATGTTAAAATTGTTTGCCCTAAATTGCAACCCCTTTGAAACACACAAACTGTATATGCTACGAAGTTGTGTGTTGTAAAATTCTGTAAATAGGGTTATCAAATTTCAAAGTTATTCATAAACCGGTTTCTTTTTGGTATTGCATTCTTTCTTATTTTTGACTCATTGTTATACAGCCTGCATAAAAGTGTGGTGGGTTCTCAAAAATGTTTTCTCTAAACTGGTAATTTTTTTGTCTTGTTTTTCTTAGACTGGTATTCTCTACATTCAGATTGTTAGATTGTATCGTTTTTTAGTTTTCACTTTTGAAAAGTCTCTTGCATATACCTTAGCAGTATTGCATATGAAGTATGGTATGTGACCTTTTGATGCCTTCTGTGTTTTGACATGTAGATGAGAAGGTTGTAGATTGTTCCAAATTGGTCAGCATAATGTTAATAACCTTATGCTATGATTGAATGTGATGTACAGGAAACAAAGAGGATGGTCTTTTTCTTGAAGGGACTTGCAGCAACCAGTTCAGAGAAGGAGGATTTGGAAGTGTTTACAGGGGATCAGTTTAGGGATGGAAAACAAGTAGTTATCAGTACTTTTAGTTTCTTTTTTTCCCTTCCAATATGAAATTTGTTGGTTACTGAGTTAATTTTAACAGTATATTTGACGTAATGAATATACAGGAGCTTATGATGAGGAAGAGTTTGCAGCAACGTCGTATCATTTTGCCTCCCTATAAAGGTATTTATTCATCTCTAATTGATGAGCATTGATTTCGCTCTTTGCAACATTTTTCATTTCAAGCAAGGGGCAATGTTTCTCTTACTGCGAAATAGTCGTTTATTACATTTGAAGCTTGGGAAGAAAAGAGGAACGAACCGCAGCAACGCGCGGGCAATTTTCCTAGTATACTTCATGCATAGACCATGCATGTTTCAAGTCTCTGTTCTACACTCTTTCTTATAGTTCAAACTACCGGACCTGTTCTAGGGTGCATGCTATTGGCTATGGCGATGATTACGAGTGTTGTTGGCGGCGGCGGACTGGTCCTGCCACAGCTTCCGCGGAGGCAGGAGCCATTTCTTGCCGTTTTGACCACGTTGCCACCAGTGTTTGACCACGTCTTCAGTATCAATCTTCTTTTTTCGACTAGTTTTCAGTATCGAACTTGGACTAGGCTCGTAGCACTCGATTTGTAAAAGTCCGAAGGGCCCGTGACAAGCAAACAATAATAAAATCTACGAGGCTATGCCGTCCACACCTCCTCTTTCATACTTTTCTGCGTATGGAAGGGAAAGTCCCAATCTTATCATGAAAAGCAAAGCTTGGTTGTCCAATGTTTTGCAAATCATGTGCCCACACGAAAATCTTAGATATAGACCAGCATTTAATAGTGTACTCGTCTCATAGCCCCATATTTTCTCTATTCAAATTTTTTTGGTAGGGCAAACGTACCGTACGTCCGGTTAATCCCGTTTTTCTCTAATACAATCCAATTACTGCATTTTACTGCAGCGTAAATGAATCGTAACGATTAAGTAAAAATATATATACATCAATAATTACGAGATATGAGTTTATGAATCAACCATCTTGATCGATACTGATCCATTTTCTCTCTCGTTTCACTGGTCTCGGATCTATAAAATTCCGATCTATAAAACATGCGCTTAAATATAGATCTGTAGAATATGGGCAGGACCAAACAGACGATGTAACGTTAAACAATCAAAGTCATTAATCATCACAAAATCTATTAAGCAACGCAAGACTAGCTAATCCAATATACGCACTTGCCCATATCTCTCATAATTAAACAAACAAAAGAAATGGACCACCAAAGGAAAGAACCAAAAGGAAAGAACCAAAAGGAACAGCCCCCAAAACTAGCCTCTTTTGGCTCGAAAATGAAGTTAGAGATAACTTCATCTGTCTCAGGTGAACCCATTTCCGCATCATCCCCAAAAAGTTCACAACAGTGATTTTTTGAATCAAATTTACAGACTCCTCAGATCTCAATTTTGCACATCTCTGCAGTGTACCCCATCACATAACATTTCAACTTTCCGTGTGTCTTTTCCAGTCTGTTTGAACCTACACACTCCGATTGAATTTTACCAATGTGGCCAAAAATAAGACTTTTTTTTATTCCATGAGGAGACATTTCCTGAAGGGAGGTTCTACAACTCAGATGAAGGTTTTGGCTTTCAAGAAATAGACTCCGTTCTAGGCGATGCCTCAATGAGACAGATTTCAGAAAGTAGCCATATAAGATGGAGACCACATATACTCGGCCAAGCGTCTGGCGGGTTATCTTTGTCATTGCCCAATTGTCTGTGACACTAGAATTTGCTCTCAAGCCAATGACAGTGGTGACATGTTCCCTTATCATCTCCAAAACCTCCAAGCTGTAAATGGACTCTAGCTCCCAGTCCTTTGCAGGCAATATCTCCAGTCTATCATTGTAGATGCATTTAGAAAGTTTAGGAACCAAAGGAACTTTGACCTCAGAAAACTTGTAAAAGATCAACAGGTACATGACATCTTCAACAGCAATCTGGCACTGCCGCTCCTTCAGTTGAGCAATCCTCCTGGAATTCAGGGAATATCTCGGGTCACAGAAATAGATGTGATTCTAAAAAAAAATCTACACGAAAGTTCCAAAATGAGAGCTTCAACCCACCAAGGACTTACACGGAGTGGTTCACCAATTTACCTATTTTAATCTGTTTAAGGCAGTAAAAAGGGTCGCTAGGCAAGAACACCCAGCAACATTACTGTAGTCACCGCCTATGTGCACAGGTAAAAAGTGTAAGTTAGGTATAGTTAGTGCATTCAAGAGTGACAAGATCATTATTGTGCTTCATACATAGACAAATTAGAGTAACAAAATATCACATAACTACAATGTTAGTTAATGAAGTAACAATACATGAGCTTTTGGATATCAACTATATTTCACATCAACTTGTGGCAATGTTTTCCGTTCCATCAGCAACAGTGTATAATTGAAGCCACGGCAATGATGCCATTCGTATGAACCTGATACTTCTCATCGGAAGTAGACTAAAGATTTAAATTCCAAAAGGGCTCAGCCATGCCACACACCCAACGTTTAGGCTCCAAATTCTATTCGTCAATCTGGGGTCATTAAATCAGCTAAGACTCACAAAACCTAGACAACTACACATTTAACACAACTAATTCAAATCACACATAACATCCCCTAGCTGTTCGCAAAACGGATAGTCAAACCTCTCAATCCTCCACATTATTTTTTTGTGGTTCAAGCCTCCACTCTTAAGCACACTAAACCATAGAATTTTCTATTGAGCAAATCATTGGTAACCATCCCCAAAACGAAACTATTGGAAGTGGAAGCATGATTTGTACTTTGGAAGTATGGCTGGGGTTATGCCTATTATCTTTAGGATTTCCAGCCATTCCTATTACTATACACTTTATCTTTTACTTTGTACTTTACTTGTATAGCTTTATTTTATAGCTTATCTTTATGTCTTTGTTGTCTGCTACTAGAGTGGGTTTGGGCGTAAGAGTTTGTAAAGGAAAATGAGATCTGTTTCATCTCAGTCTCCTATATGTAGTGTAGATCTGTAAAGTCTTTGATACCAAGAACAAATATCAGAAAAATTCTGCAAGCTTTGCCTTCAGTTTTTCTTCATGGTATCAGAGCAGAAATCCAAGGCATGTCTCTGTATCTCTTCTTGATTATTTCTGATTTCTTCTTTCCTCTGTGAAAGAGAAATTTGTTCAGAGTTCTTTTTCTCTGATTATTTTCTGATTTCTTCATCCTGTTATGGAAGAGAGATCTGTTAAGAGGTTTTTTGTACCCTCATCTTTTTCCGATGTTAGAATGAATCCAGATTGGGGTTTTAGTTCTATGGAGGTGAATAAACCAGAAGGCTTACAAGCATAAGGAATGAGTTTGCTGCCTATCTCAGCAAGAAGCAGATACAGACTAGATGCAAAGAAGCAAACATGTCTGGGAGCAAAAGCCACTCTGCCATCCTTAAACAATTTTCTGGGTTTCTTACAGAAACTGGTTTTGTTCCACATGAAGAAGCTTCAGGTACTCTATCATCTTTGTCTACTGCTCTCACTATTTGTGCTGAGAATGATTATTGGATTATAGACTCAGGAGCTACGGATCACATGACAAATAAACTTCAAAGTTTGCATGATTTCAAACAATTGTCCATTCCTTCAAAAGTGTCTCTTGCAAATGGTCATGGTGCCTCTGTTTTGGGAAAAAGAAAATTTGGATTGCTTTATCATCTTATAGAGTCAGTTGCTCTCTATGTTCCTTCATTTCCCTTTCAACTTTTATCTGTTGGAAGAATTACAAACACCTTAAAATGTCTTGTTATATTTTCTCCTTATAATGTCACGTTCCAAGATATCATCACCAAGAAAACAATTGGTGAAGGTTTCCTTTTGAATGGTCTTTACTATTTGTCCAAAACTTCTTTTGCTTTCAGGAGTTTTCAAGTTGGCTTAAGTTCTATATAGGATCATAATCTATGACACTAACGCCTGACTCATCCATCTGAAAAAGTGATGTCATGTTTGTTTCCAAATATGTGCAAATCAGACAAACAATGTGATGTTTGTCATTTGTCAAAATCTTCCAGATTGCCTTTTCCAAATTCTCTATCAAGGGCTCATAAATTGTTCACTCTGACCTTTGAAATTGTTCACTCTGACCTTTAGGGTCCTGTTCTTGAGTCACATGACGGTTTTAAGTATTTTGTAATCTTTGTTGATGATTTTACAAGAATTACTTGGTTATATCTTTTGAAATTCAAAAGGGAAATTCTGAATGTTTTTAAGGATTTTCATGATCTTGTTCAGACTCAATTTTCTTCATCTATTCACATTTTAAGATCAAATAATGGTTCTGAGTATATGTCCAATAACATGTGTCAATACTTGAGCATGCATGGAATTCTACATCAGACTAGTTATATTGGTACTCCTCAGCAAAATGGAATTGCTTAAAGGAAGAATCGAGATCTCCTTGAGAAAACAAGAGCTCTCATATTCCAAATGAATGTACCTAAGAGTTTCTAGTCTCAAAGTGTATTCACTGCTACTTATCTCATCAATCGTCTGCCTAGTAGAGTACTTGGTGGTAAATCCCCTCTTGAAGTGTTGAAAGGAAGGAAGATTGATATCTCTCACCTGAGAGTATTTGGTTGTGTTTGTTTTGTTCACATACAAGCTAAAAAAAGAGGGAAACTTGATCTTCAGGCTGAAAAGTGTGTGTTCTTAGGATATTCATCCACTCAAAAGGGATACAAATGCTACAGTCCCTCTTCTAAAAAGATCATTGTCTCCAGGGATGTTAGATTCGATGAGAATACTCCTTTATTTGCTGGGAAATCAGATGGTTACAGTCAGGGAGAGTCTTTATTTGATATGTTTCCAACTCCCAATCTTCTTGTCGATGAGGATAATAGACAGTCTTTCCATCATACTGCTTCAGTTCCAGCTTCAAGTTTCAGTCATCCTGTTGTTGGGGATTCTAGTCAGCATTCCCATCCTACTGCTCCGGTTTCAGAAGTTCTGGCAGTGCCTCCAAATCCAGATGTTGATCGATCTGAATTACCTGTGCAACCTGTTGTTGAGCCTCTTTCTCCACCTCTAGCTGTACCTCGTAGAAATCCTACGCGAGTACGAGGTCCTTCATCAAAGCTATAAGATTATGTGACATATGCTGCGAGGTATCCAATGAACTGTCTTCATCTCTTATAAAAGGTTCTCTTCTGCTCATTCTACTTTTCTTAGCACCCTTGATGTTACTCATGAACCTCAAAGCTTTGATGAAGCAAATCAATATGAAGTGTGGAAACAGGCTATGGCAAATGAAATTCAAGCCCTTAATGAGAATAAAACATGGAGTGTGGTTAAGATTCTTCAAGGGACTGTAGAAAGACATAAGGCTTGATTGGTAGCTCGGGGTTTCACTCAAACCTATGGAGTTGATTACAAAGAAATCTTCGCTCATGTTGCAAAAATGAGTACTGTTAGGGTTCTTCTTTCGGTTGTTGTGAATCATGGTTGGCCTCTTTTTCAAATGGATGTGAAGAATGTTTTTCTACATGGTGATCTTGAAGAGGAGGTTTATACGAAATTGCCTCCTGGTCACCCTCAATCTTCTGATCCTAATATGGTATGCAAACTTCACAAAGCCATTTACGGCTTGAAACAATCTCCTCAAGCTTGGTATGCCAAGCTTAGTTCTATGCTTGAAGAAGTTGGTTTTCTTAGCAGCAATGCAGATTCCTCATTATTTGTTCAAATTGGTTCAACAAGTAAGCTTGTGGTGCTTATCTATGTTGATGATTTAACTGTGACGGGTGATAACCTATAAGAGATTAATGTTCTCAAGCAATCTCTTCGTTGCAAGTTTGCTATTAAGGATTTGGGGCGTCTTAAGTACTTCCTTAGTATAGAAATGGCTACTTCTCATAAATGATTGTTTTTAAATCAAATGAAGTATGTTCTAGATTTGCTGAAAGAGTTAGAGCTGTGGGACAGCAAGCCTACCAGCACTCCCCTTGACAATAAGTGGGATAGCAAGCCTGCCAGCACTCTTCTGGACAGCAAGCTTCAGTTTGATACTTTAAGTCCTTTTCTCTCTGATGTGACCTCTTATCAAAAGCTGGTTTGTAAGTTAATCTACCTTACAATCACTCGTCGAGACATTACCTTTGTTGTGAGTATTGTTAGTCAATTTATGCAAGCTTCTACTCAAGCTCATCTTCGCATTGTTAAGAGAATGATTTGTTATCTTAAAGGCTCTGCTGGTAGAGGTATTTTGTTGAAAAACAATGGTCATACTAACATCTTAGGCTACACAGATGCCGATTGGGCAGAAAATTCTCTTGATTGTAAATCCACTACATGTTTTTGAACCTTTGTAGATGGTAACTTGGTCAGTTGGAGAAGCAAGAAACAAACTGTTGTTGCCCATTCTAGTGCCGAAGCTAAATATCGAGCTATGGCTTCCACTGCTTGTGAGCTTATTTGGCTGAAGGGATTGTTGTCTGACTTGGGATCCCCTAGCAGTCAACCTATGTCCCTTTATTGTGATAATCAAGCTACAATGCACATTGCCTCTAATCCTGTCTTTCATGAGAGAACCAAGCATATAGAGGTCGATTGTCATTATATACGAGCTCAAGTTCAGTCCAAGGTTATTGATACACATTACACTCGCAGTCAAGATCAATTAGCTGACATCTTTACCAAATCTCTTTCCGCTGCTCAATTTCATCGACTCTTGGGCAAGCTTGGCTCAATGAATCCTTTTGATCCAGCTTGAGGGGGAGTATTGGAAGTGGAAGCATGGTTTGTACTTTGGAAGTATGGCTGGGGTTATGCCTATTATCCTTAAGATTTCCAGTCATTCCTGTTACTGTACACTTTATCTTTTACTTTGTACTTTACTTGTACAGCTTGCCTTTATAGTTTATCTTTATGTCTTTGTTGTCTGCTACAAGAGTGGTGTTTCTGCAAGAACTCGTAGGCTATGCGGAACCACGGTGGAACATGAACAATTATGAATAAGAGACAACATGGGCAAGAGACAAGGGCATATAGTGGTTCACCATCCCTCGGATGACATGGCTACGTTCACTTAAGAATCAACTATCATGGTCAATAGGCCTTTGGTGTTACAAGAGCATCCATCCATCCTACCCGGGAGGAGTAGGGGAGGGAGAGGGAATGAGTCAAAAGTCAAAAGTCAAAAGTCATTTCTACACAAGAGGAGCCTTCCTTTTATAGATAAGGAAGGTTTCCTCTTTTTATACATTTCCGATGTGGGACTAACTATGCATTTATCTTATCATGGTGCCTTCTTGTGGAGCTTGGAATAGCACATTCCCGATGTGATACCGATGATATTTCACCATGGCGAGGTAGCCCGGACGTCGGTCTACAAGTTTCATGACTGGTCTATGAGCGGGGAAGGTAGTTTACTGACTACCGACTACAAGTGGGTTTGGGTGTAAGAGTTTGTAAAGGAAAATGAGATCTGTTTCATCTCAATCTCCTATATGTAGTGTAGATCTGTAAAGTCTTTGATACCAAGAAGAAATATGAGAAAAGTTCTGCAAGCTTTGCCTTCAGTTTTTCTACATAAACTCTGAAGATAATCGAGAAGTAAAGAACTTCGAATGAATAGCTCATATCAGTGATATGGCACAATACACTGAAGAGAAGCACTTATTTCTATTTTCAAATAACAACATCACCAACCAGTTTACGAATAACTGAAAGAAACTTAGTCAACATTAAAACACTCACTTTTTACTCATGAAGAACATGGATTGGATTTTAGTTACTTTCTTACGGTTAAATTCCTATCCTCAATTTTATATCACAAAAAAAAAAAAAAAAGAGCAGAAATTTAGAAGTCTCAAAATGCTAAAAAAACATGTCGAACCAAAAATGAGGAGGATTAGGGCAAAAACCAACCTATGAAGGCAGGCCTCATGAGACTGAGCGCTGAGATTCATACGACACCGCGCGTCGTGTCGCTCATCGGCCAACTGCTTCAGCTCCTGCGCGACGGCCAAGTGAAACAGCTGCGGGTGGTTCTGCAAAACCGAGCTCAGGTCCTTGCCCGATCGGGTCCTCGTGTCGAGCGGAGAGTTCAGGCTACTAAACTCGCAGTGGCTCGACGCGCAGCCCCGACCACCAACACCCTGACGTACTCCTTCAGGTCATCTCTCAGCTACAGAACAAATTTTCAAAATCAATCAAGAATCCCTAAACAAAAATCAACCGAAAAATTAGAAAATTGTGAGGAGAGAGGGTTCGAAGTTGGATCCGATGAGATTGCCGGGTCGGAGGAGGAGCTTGTCGAGGTCCCTCGATCGGCTCTGTTGGACCGTAGATTCCACCATTGTTAATTGGTAGCCGTCTCTGTGTGTGATTTCGGTGCTGCTGATAAACCCCAACCTTGGAGAAAGAAGGAGCTTGAATTTCACGCTCTCAAGATCCTCTTCTTTCTACATTTATGTATTACAAACCCGGATCTTTAATACGGGTCCGTACCGACCCGTATTAAGCCCTCATTCTCGATTGAGAAATTCCTTTCAAATACAACACACATTTTCTTTTTGTTTTTTGTTTTTGTTTTTTTTAGTAATGGACTAATGCAATACACCACTACAAAGTATGTAAAATCTTTTCCTAGAGGCATTGACAAGCTTTACCACATTAGGATAGATTGTGATGGTGCATGCCTCAATTGTGTTGAGCAAGCATTCATCTGTTCCATGTTGTACAGCACAAAAGGGGTTGTTTGAGCTCAGTTGATATTTCGGTCCAAGATTGAATATTAAGTCTTGGATAGCATTTGGACCAGTACCTGTGACCCTTTTTAAATAAAGGTCTGCTAAAGAGCGCGAGCTTCGAAAGCGCGCGAGTTGGTTTTCCATAAAGACCGTAGTGCCTCGCGGGGTAAGAAAGCTTTTGTTATTTGAGTTTGCGTTGGAGATTACAGAGTTTTCGATAACGCAGGGTTAGTATTTGTGACTTAAGCGGAGTCTATATGTATAATTGGACACGTGTCGTCCAAGTTGCTTAGTTCGCGAGCGAGACGTGTCTTTGTGTTACTCTGATTGCCGAGTCCGAGTTGGATTGTGATTACATCTTTATCAGTTGGCTATGAACCCCCTATAAAAGGAGGGTTCGAGGATCATTTACACATAATCAAATCATACAACAACTACAACAAATCT
The DNA here is from genome assembly GCA_009720345.1 of Fragaria iinumae. Taxonomy (NCBI): domain Eukaryota; kingdom Viridiplantae; phylum Streptophyta; class Magnoliopsida; order Rosales; family Rosaceae; genus Fragaria; species Fragaria iinumae. Next base: position 25,060,002 of record CM019123.1, on the reverse strand, counting down.
TCGAGTTTCTCGAAACCCTAACGCTAAAGCGCAGCTCGCCTTAACTTATAGAGCCCGTTCGGACTCGCTCTTTATGTCAATTTAATGATTTACGCCTCTGTCATCCGGTCTATAAATATCATTTTGTCCTCTGGTTTTTTAGTAATTTACACAATTGCTACTATCTATCTCTCAGACTGAATGACAGTTTTGTAAATAAAATAAAAATGGGGGTAAATCGGTAATTTCTAGGAGAAATTATGACAGTAAAGGGTTGTACCTACTTGACTATACGGGGAAATTTATTTAGGGCAATACATCATAAATTCGTAATTATTTTTCTCGCATAACCTCATTTACTTTGGTAATTAATATGAAATCAGAATGTGGCATGGAATTGCTACCATAGCAGATAGCACTCCCTTGGAATGTCATAAATATCATTTACTTTTTATTGCTTACGTGAGATAAATGTAAAAATATTTATGACGCACCGGCATTAACTGTTTACTGTCTGCCATGACTGAATATGATTCCATCGTGTCGAAAGGTAAATACGAACACATGCCATAGTGTCTACCATGCACCACTTAAATGCAGTTTATGATTGTTTACCTTATTTACACACGACATTGCATAATTCATCCACTCGTGTCTCCTTCTATAACCATGTCTCCAATGATGGGCATCTTCGGCCTATGACACAGAAGATTACTGCCAAACAGGTAAAAACGAGCATTGGCCTTGGAGAAAATGATATAGGTTACAAAAATTATTACTTGATCGGCTGAAATTCGTTACGATACTAACGAAATCGGTAAAATTTATTACGGCAATGATATCGGCCGGTCACTTTTATCACATCGAAATCAAGATTAACGCTAAACGGATTATGTACCGCAAAGAGACTAAACCCACATGTTATCGCTTCGTTACGTGTTAAAATCCACACAAAGAAAACCGATTGTCCGGCATCAAACAAGCCGAGGGAAATTTATGTAAACGGAATTCCCAAAAGAAGAAGAATGCCCCACTTCTATATACATTTGAAGTACCATTCATCATAACATTGCCACATAAAGTAGAAGAATAAGACAGCATGACACAAGTGTACACCCCAAATTCCATAAATTTCCAAGTGATTTATCAACAAACACGAGACATACAAAGCAGCAATTCTCTGTCAACAGGCTCAACATTGCACTGAGCATAAGTGCCCAATGAGAATGGGTCACATCCACATAGCTAACATACGCTACAAAAATAAGTACAACAAGAAGAAGAAAAGCCGAAAAAGGAAATTAGTGGATGGCCCTCCATAGTTGGTACCAAACGCAACGTCTCGCACGCCCGAAGAAACGAAAAATAATAAATGCGATGAAAACAGGCACAGGAATTTTCTAGGAATCCAAACACTCATTTTTATTATTGCGTTCGGTAGAGAATTAGCTTCCTTTTCTTCCTTCCCTTTTTCCATTTTCTCAGGAAAGCAAAGCTTCGATAATTAAAAAGAGGTATTTATAACAATTAATAATATTCGTGAGAAAATGAAAAAGGAAAAGAAAACAGGGGGGGGGGGGGGGGTGAGGGAGTGAAGTTAACGCCAAGCTGACGCCACGGTGAGAGTGCGGCTTCTCCAACCGAAACAAACGGCGCCGTTCTGTTCTTTAACGGTGAACCCCGGGTGGGCAGTGCTGCCGGAACTAAGTCGATGCTTTAGCGACTCGGTCACGCTTTGGCTCATTGCCCTTAACTCGAACCCCGCCATTCCCATCCGGGCCCGCCACTTCCCAAACACTTCACACCTTTCCACGCGGTCCCTCCCCTCGCAAGCGACGGAGTTGGCGAGCTTGCGACTCAGCGCCTCCTCCGCCTTGGGTCGGTCCGTGTTGTCCTTCGCCACCGCCTCGATCGACTCCAAGAGCGCTCCGTAATACGCGCAACACTCGTTCACGCGCGCCATGAACGGCGCGGTGTTGGTGTTCAGCTCCTGCTCCACCAGCGTCACCACGCGAGGCGCGAGTCCCTTCACGCGCCGCAGGAGCTCGTCCCTTGGGTTGTCCGTGGAGACGCTCTCGTCCGGCATGCTGTACAGCTTGAACGCGAAGTTCACGGCGATCGGCTCGTCCGGCTCACAGCCGAGCGACTCCCGGTTCAGCTCGCTGAGCTTGTGACCCACCACGTTGAATTCCAACCCCACGCGCAGCTGCTTCGCCACTTGATTCAGATTCTCACGGACAGTTCTCAGCCTCTCCTCGCCTCCGCCGTTATCAGCCACGGTGGTGATCTTCACCACGGAGGGCTTCCCGTTCTGGCGCGTGGAGAGCGCGTGCAGGAGGTGCTTGTACTGGCCTCCCTGCCCAATGTCGAAGTCAATCACATGGACCTTATTGGTCGTCGACTGGTCCGCTAATGTAGCTTCCAGAATCGCCAGGTTAGCTGCCATGAATCCAAGTCTGTAACACGGCAAGAGCTCGTAGAGGAACCGAGTCGACGCGGCGTGTTCCTGAGTGAAAAGCACCTTCACCGGCGGCGGATTATCCGCCGGGTTTACCCGGGACTTCAACGCCGAAGCCATGAACTCTAGCACCATCTGCTCCGAATTGTGTCCCGGATTTGTGACCTGTGCCAGGCGCGTGAGGATCTCGGCCGCGGCCTCGGATTTCCCTTCTGAAATGGCCGACGCGGCCTCCATCAGTGACTGCTTTGAACACGTCAGCGTCGCCGGAGACGCCACCGAGGAGGATGACGACGACGACGAAGTGGGCGAAGGCGACACCGGCTTCTGGGTCGTCGGATTCGGACCGATCAGACTCTGTATCGTCTCGGACCACTCGCTGTTGGTTTTAGTAATAACCGAAACGCCGTCGCCGGCTTCCTCCTCTTCGTCGTTATCATCGAGAAGCTGCTTCTCCAGTTCCTGTAGCCTGTGGTCAATCATCTTCTTCTCAGAATCGACTGATGAAACCGGAGCCGATGCCGAAACCGGGTTAACCATCTTCTTCTCGGACTCCAGGGAAACCGAAACCCGGTTCTGAACACTACTCTGGTGCTGAAAAGACCGAAGACGGTTGTTGTTTAGGTATGGCGAGGAGGACGCCTGAAAAGTCGGGCTGATAATCTGCTGGGGCCGGAGCTGTTGAAGAAGCGGCAAACCGTATCGCTGTGATAACATAGACGACGTCGTAGAAGAGCTCGAATTGTCCGAGCCTGTGTAAGACGAGGCAGATGAGAAATCGATCGGAGACAGAGGCGAGATTGGGGAGGAGTGCTGGAAAGATTGTTGGAAACTGGCCGCGGTTCTCGGCTTGAGCGACCGCAGATACATATTTTGCTGACTAGTCAGGTTCTGCTGGTAGGGATTCTGCTGATGGAACTGAAACTCGGCAAGAGTCCTCTTTCCGATGAGCCCGGCTGTACTGTTGTGTGGGTTTTGTGTTTGGCGAGTACCGATCTGAGAAACGGTCGAGTCCATGAAAAGCCCCGGGAGCTGGGATCGGTGGTACTGAGGCTGAGAAGGGTGGTTGTTCATGGTGTTCCCGATCGATCTGGCTCCTCCTCCGGTGTAAAACTCCGGCACACCCCCGGCTCCTCCTCCGGAATTGAACCCTGATTGCATTTCGAGATTGTCAGAAGACGAAAAGGGTTAGAGGAGGGCTCAGAACAGGTGATGGGTGTTGAGGTAACGCATGGGATTTGGAGGAGAGACGGTTTCGTCTTTGAAATTGAAGGGAATTCAATTTGGGGTTTTAAATGCGAACAAAAAAAAAAATGGAAATATATAAACCGAGGGCAGATTCCAACCAGAGAGAGAGAGAGAGAAGAGCTCTTCAGCTTTGCTCTCTGGTTTTCGGTTTTTTTTTGGGTGTGTTGGCCCCTCTTTATATTTTTAAACCCCTGAAAAAACCTCCCTGCTTACGCGCGTCTACATAGACCGTCGCGTTTCAAACGTCTGATCAGGTCGTTATCTATGTTTATGAAAATCAGACGGTCACTAATCCACGTAGGTAACGCTTTATGCACACAGAAAAGCACCCGCATTCAATTTCAGACGCAAGGATCGTCACCGTTTTCTCCTACGCGCGTGGGGACACGCACCAATGAGAGACGTAACGTGTGGACACGCGGGTTTAGGGGAAGGAGCGGGTTATTTTCTCTCCGCTTGAGTGAATGAGATGATCTTTATTCGGCTGTGATCATCTGACACGACAGTTGCGAACTATTCCAAAAGGCCGAGGACACGAACCCGGAAAATGCAATCCAGAGCACTACGAAAGGGACGCCTCGTCCACGTGTGACGAATGGGGATGCGCTGTGAGGGGAGGGTGACTGACAGCCCGGTCAGGTTTGATATTTCGCTCCGCTGGGTCGCGGATTCGAAACTCTAGTAGCTGGTTTGTCTTTCACAGACGTTTCCCGGTTGACTACTGAGAGATTTACTGACACGAGCCGGTTGCAGAGCGGGGGTTTACGTATGGATAGAGAGAACGAGAAACCCTAAAATTGTCTACGTCGCTCAGCCCCATCCGTTATACTATTTGGCTCCGACACATTCCCAAATTTAACGAAAAATTAAAGATGCATTCATTTTCTGGTTTATTACATCACAAATACATAGAGAATGTGATTTGTGCTGTGCTTCAGTTGTGTTTTCCAAGCTTCTAACTCGAAATCTAGCTACCTTCCCTTTATATATAGAAGTATTATTCATAACGCTACCCAACCGCACTCCAATTTCTTTAACACGAAGATTGCCATTTTTGTTTAACTCGATGCTTTCCTTCTCAAGTCTCAACTGACCCGTTCTCCTTTGAACTGCTTCACGTAAACAAAAAGAGAGAGGAAACGTTTGCACTTAAATTGTTATTTGGAAATGGCGTAGTGTTTGTAGAGATGGAAGGGAATTTTTCTACTGATTTCTTGTGTAACTGACAAAAGTGGTGTTGAGTGGATAGACATAGTACAGGGGGGAAGAGACACTCACCGTGATATTAATTTTGTTGTACCCAACCTTTAGGTTTTTTAGGTGCATGACCTGCATCCATTTAAAGACGAGTGGTTGTAGTTGAAACAGTTAGGTTTTCACTTCTTATAGTAAAATCCCACCATATATATGCATGGGAATAACTTGACATGAGTATAGTATGATGATCATTAGTTACGTTTCAAATTTTGGGAATCATAAGTTATTGAAAATAGATTCGAATACGTATATATGATCGATAATGTTGCTAGGTTAGCTAGTCCGGTTAGTTAGTCGTCTAGACCATGATGTACACAATTTTTATCGATAAGTTGTGTTGTTTAGAATTTTCAACTTTCTTTTATTTTGGATTAATAAAGTTACACTTTTCTTATATACAACTTTCGTATCCCTGATTTCATACCAATATGGTTTTTAATAGCTCACCAAATGACCTCACATAGGATGCTGAAAAATGAGGGTATTATATGGGTGGCTAAAGCCTCTCCTATCGTACCCCCACTCAAAAGAAAGAAGAACAACATCAACATGCTGATCATAAAGGAATCCATTAGTTTTAATATGAACACACCCTTGTTTATTTCGCTTAAATACTAAGCTATCAGATGATCTATAGCAGACTCTCTACTTTGGCTCCTTAGCTATTTTAGATAGCGTGTTTAGCTTTTTTGGATATTTTTAGAGCTCCGGTAGACTAACCAAAGTTTAACTATTATAAATTTTAACTATCTAGCTAGCGAGATGCTTAGACGAGACTGTCTATGATTTAATACAATCTTTTTAAGATATTTTATGTAATACATAAATACATTCACACTAGTTAATTTCAATTTCAAGAATAATATTAATTTAACACTAGTTAAAACAAAGAGCATTGATGTAAACGTATTTATAAAATGGCTAGCCAAAATGACATTTTAACTGTTTTCACTAAAATTTTAACTTAAAAATAGCTAACATTGCTAAAGATGCTCTTATAATACATATTCGGATCATCTTTGATCATAAATGAAAAAACAAAAAAATCACACATTTCGTCCTGAATTAAACTATATATTTTGTTTTGATTCTCGTTTTGGTTGGTCATGTTTGTCTGGAATTATTTCTTAGCAAACACCAACTCGAAGGATAAAGTCTTAGAACGAAAGTATTTGACCACTAATACGATCCCAGTCCCATTTCCACCTTTCTCAACCTCCGCAAACGAAAGCGCCCCCAGCCAATTTCTAAACATATTACTGAAATTACGTAATTGATTCCCTCACAAACTTGGAAAAGGTAACCATATGAGGTCAACCATGTTTTCAACAATTAGATTTCCATAATAAAATAAGATCATGGATCTTAATCTTCTCTCAGTGATTAACTATTGGATCTTAATCTCATCTCACTTGATACAACTATTTTTCTCTTCTGAAAGAAAGCTGTCTTTTCACAACTTTTGTAATGGGGATTTGAACTTACAGATGTCGTGGACGTAGAATTCATTCCATGAAAAGAACTGAAAAACCCTATGATGCAAGCTCATGCAAGGACTTAGCGTTTTGAGGGGGAGTTTGAGTGAAGCGTATCTTTATCGGGCATATGTTGATGGTGATAGAAGACCGTTTTATAAGACAACACTTCTCAGGTTATAGACTTATAACGGCATATGTTGATAAAAAAGTCTTTTCATGAGACGACACTTATCAGGTTATAGACTTATAGTTAACCAATATGTCACCGCTCATCGACAACTAATATACATTCAAATCAAATTATTTGTTTGAATATATTAAAGCGGTAGATAGTTTAAGTATGGTTACTGTGTTTTAACCTGTAGTATCATGAATCTCTCATTCATTCACATTTGCCATGCCAAACCCTTAACTACTTGACATTTCATCGAAAGGTTTGCGTGCGGGGAAGAAAGCATGACAATCCGGTTTAGCAACTAAAACCGTGCCAAACCCCCTTAAACACAAATCGAAAAACCTAATTGCAACGCCTCCACAACTAGACACGTGTCACGCACACAAACCTATCTGCCACTTGTCCCTTGCCTAACCCAATTCCCATGTACCATATAATATAAATTTATATCCAAAATTAAAACTATGCGACCATATAAGAGCATCAACTCGGAAATATCTAAAACCCTAACCCTAACTCTCTCTCTCTACCTTTCTAGAATATTATATTACTTTTAATAGTTGTCCCGTAACAACTTTTTCTTTTTTCTCCCGATCCAAACCCCACCACCGCTACCTAAACCATAAACTAATGAGGGCAAAACCGTAATCTCAGTGGCGGAATGCTCTAAATTTAGTAGTTGGTGGAGCTAAAGAACCACAGAGGCCAGAACTCTCGAGGATAGCTGCTGTGGTTCATGACATTCGCACGCTAACGCACTAGTTTACTTCTACAACTCTTTTAAGTATATGTTTGGAGTTAAATTTCGTTGCGAACTGGAGCCGGCGGCGAGTTGCATTTTGTGCCCTTGGATGCGAAAAATGATCTTTATTTTGACTTTGTATTACGTTGGATGTAGCTGTGGTTTTAGATCGGAAAGAAAGCTCGTGGTGTCGGAGGGCGTTTTGGTCATTTCGTGGTCTTGGAATCCCCGTTGGCGCCGACTGCGTGAGGATTTGAGGATGAGGTCTGGCCGCGCACGCGCGGGTAGGTATCGAGTGAGGGGCACGCGGTATATCCATGGCCACACGAGAGCCACACTCTTTCCCCGTTGGTCGGAGAGGTCACAGCTAATAGAAGTAGTCAACAAGAAGCAAACCTGTCTTCTCGATATGATCGGGGGGTACTTTAGGGTTTTTGTTTATATGCCTGGGAATCAATTTCTCCACCGATTCAATGTCTCTGAGATCGAACAACTAAGATTGTGTACATAAATATGCACTTAGAAAAAGATTGTGTTTGTATATTCACGTGTGACCCAGAAATAAATATATAGTATGATAGGAATTATATTATATATAAAAATAAGAAGGAGATATTCAATTTATAGAAGTAAAATCGGATCACGCTCACCTGAGAACGATGAGGTTTGAACAATAATAAGCGTGCAAGGATAACTATGAGGATAGACAAAAACAAGGATTAGTTGATTTAATCACGTACTCAATGACAAAACTTGATATAGATTTATGAAAGACCAATATATACAAAAAACAAAGGAAATACCTTTGGTGACCGGCTATGGTCATTTATGGGTGACAAATACCAAAGAGAAATGGACAAGTAACAACAACAATCATAAACAAACATGCTAAATACCCAAAACCTCATATTATGTCTTTAAATTGCAGCCAAACCTTTTAAAATGGACACGTGTTCTATGATCGTTGGTTGTGGTCACCTAACTCTTATCACTTAATAACTACTGAATTGTACAATAAGTATGAGAAAGTTTAAAATCGCCGGGAAAAAAGGGGGATGGGGTGGAACTCTCTCCCGTCCCTTAAAGGATCTGCCACTACACAGACACACTCTCATTAATCGTATAAATTTGACAACCATACAATATGTATCTTGAGAATTTATAAAGTTTACGAATTATAACCGAGTCGTCCTAACTCTGTAATAATCTAACAAGTTGAAGTTTACTGGAATCGATCACCACCACAAAGTACGGTATGGTAGCAAGTGTGTTGGTATTAGCATCTTTATAAGTTCATGAACATACACACTTGGGGAGGAAATATCACGTGCAAGTGTGTTAGCTTGAACTATATGGTTTATATTATTATTCGCTTTCATTCTTCACCTTTTAACATATGATCATCTATTTTAAATCCATGCCGAGGTCATATGATGGCAAAGTTATTCATTTTCCCCGTTAAATATTCGGATTCAAGTTGTCACATTCACACTTCACCCGTAACTATATGTCTAAATCCATCCTATATTTCAAGTGACATCTTTTTTTCATCTATTCGTTAGTTTATTTTGATTGAGAAAAATACTAGCCGCGAAGCCTTCTGCGAGTTGTAATGTGGCAGAGAGGTATTGAGGAGTATTGGGTCCAAAATTTGGGTATTTAATTGTGTGTATAGAAATTTAAGTATGTCTTGGTCCAATGTCATGACCAAAACAAAGAAATTAAGCATCACATTTGTTTAATGTCACAACCTTAAATCTTGATGATGGTGGCTGAATCAGACTGCTTGGGGCACCCTATTACAATTTCCACGTACCACGCGGTTTATGTGAACTCGAGAATTTTTCAACGGGGATCCTTGATTATATCATCAATCTTGGTGTGGAATCTGTTGGCATTTCTTGGGCAGCTGTTTGCAAGTTAGTTAGGTCAGGGAGTGCCACACACATGATTTGTGAGGCTATTCACAATATACCATAGAGTTATTTATTAACTTCTAATAAGAAAATCATAAACGATGCGAGTTATTATTATTGTGAGTCTGGCACTCATCATTTATAACGGATAATATATAAACAAATTCAGAAAATAACATCTAAAACCAGCATCATTGTGCATTTGTGCTACACTATACATGCTCTTGGTAACTAGTTATGCCATGGTTCATAATTAGATCGCTTATTTACAATGCCTTGCATCTCAAACTAAACTCAAAACCGACTAAGATTGAATGATTACTGCATTGTGTTTGTAGACATATAAAATTTAATGATAATAATAGTCGTTGAATAATCCAAGTAAATACGTGGCTCGTGAGTCAACAACATTGGAAAGCTGTCAGAAATAACACGTGGCAACGTGTAAATGGTCGGCCGACAACAAAACCTTAAATCCCGATTGAAATCAATTATCAAGTGTCGATTGATGATCATATATCAATTAAATTAATCGGACATCCCCAAAAATAATTGGTGATGGTTCGCCAGCGGTCAGGCGAGCTAGAGAGTAGAGTTCGCGAGGCGAACTGAACTTTGCGATGTGAAACGGACTTCGCGTAGATCTAAACAGTGGTGAGGCGAAATGACTTCGTGTAGAGATAAACGAAGGAAAGGTGAAATAGACTTCACGTAGACGTAAACAGTGGCGAGGCGAAATGACTCCGAGCGCATGTCTATGAAGGCGAGGCGAAATGACTCCGCGTGCATGTACATGAAGGCGAGGTGAAATGACTCCGCGCGCGTAGGTCTACGTGAAGGCGAGGCGAGATGGCGCCACGCGTGTAGATTCGCGTGAAGGCGAGGCGAGATGGCTCCGCGCGCGTAGATTGACATAAAGGCAAGGCGAGATGGCCCGGCGTAGGGAAACTCGCGAAGTAGCTAGACGACAGAGTTCGCATGCATGCGGGGATGTACGTCCAAGATAAGTCGTCCGCGAAATGGGATTAGAAATCACCGTTTGCTTGGAAATCAAGCTTCCTCGCAGGATACCTTACATATCCGCGAGATAGCTCGCCCCTTACTAAGGATCTTGCTCAAAACAGGACATTCAATCCAAAGCGATTTGGGCATATCTAAATCTCAAGATTTGATTGATTTGATTATGTTAAAATCGGCAAGTAAATTAGTCAAGATTCATTGATTCGATTAAGAAAATATTATTGATTCAGAATCTTAATTACATGCCTTAAATGGAGGCATGTTAACACTATAAATACCCCATCTCATATCGAGAGAGAGGGGCATAAACAAGACAGCGAACTATAGAGAGAAATCCCTCTGCGAGCTCAGAAGTCTCCCCAAAATCCCTGAAGAACTATCAAGCTCCCTAGATAGCCAGTTCTTCACTGAACCCTTGAAGAACTATCAAGCTCCCCAGATAGCCAGTTCTTCACTAAACCCAAATCTAAATCCCAAATATTCGTTATGTGATCAACCCGCGTAACCCTCAAGAACAAGTGTTTGTCACCCTTGAGTTAAACCTATATTCGGATATAGAATCAGAGGAGTTCACAAAGATTGTAACCCGCATTCGCATTGATTAAATTAAATTATTTTTTGTACACGTGTTGTTCTGTTATTTGTTGCAGATATTTTCGTGTTTACATTGTTAATTAATAGGGATTAGTATAAGAATGTGGAACTCGTAAACCCTAAGATTAGTAAAGAATTAGTATCTAAATTTGTTAAACGTTTAACAAAAACCGTGGGCTGCGGTTTGTATAAACTTTAAACAAATAGCTGTAGTTTGTTTGGCCGTTACAGTTCTCGTTAACACGTCGTTGTTTTGTTCAGACATTTCAGAAGTCACATGTACCTCTTTTCTTCTCTACCTTGTCGAAACTAGTTCAACTCCTCACATGACCGGCTATAGCCGGTGAAGAGGCGCGCTCTTCGGCCTTAATTAACCTGAGGATTATGTGGAAGGTTTATTTGCATCCTCTAGTGAGTAGTAACCCTTTGGTTGATATGATCCGACTGGTCCTGTTCAACCACTAGTAATATTGTTCTTATTTTAGAACCAGTCATTGTTCAATGGACAGCTACCTTACATTAAGAAAAAACCACGTAACAAGTTTAACCATTAGAGTGATTAGACATCATAAGAGCCTATTCAGCGCACCCAGAAATTTAACGGTGAGATGACCAGGTGGGGCCGGACGCAATGAGTGGACGGTGAGATTGGCCGGGTGTGCTGTATAATTTTCGAGACACCACACGCAGATGCAAAATTTCTATGTTCCATCTACTTTACCAAGTTTACTTGATATTGAAAAGAAAAAGAAAAAAGGAAATGAAAAAAGGAAACCAGCTGGTTTTGTGCTTGAATATTGTTTGAGAGTGAGACTACTGAGCTTGAATGATTCCTCCAGCAGCCTCCTAAATCGACAACTTAACCTCACCTTATTGTCCTATATATTCATTCCATAGTTTAACACCTAAATTCTTCTGGTGTTTCCATGCGTCTCCTATCTATATGTGAAGGCCTAGGAATAATCCAAGCAGCTAAATCATTCTCCCTTTAACTCCAAAAACACTAAACAACTAAATGGTTGATTAAGAAGTAGAAGGTACGTCTACATTTTGTTGTCCTCAAGTTGCTTCACCAAATGTATATACTCAAGGTACCAAACCTCAGGCCATAATTCTCAAGCAGAACTCAATGGAGGAGCCATTACTCGATGCAGCAGCTGCGAATTCCGAGTTCAACCACAAGGCTTTGTGGGGTGATGGCGACGAAGACTACAAGCCGGTGAGGAGCTTTCCGGAGTTTCGGTCTATGTTTTGGATAGAGACGGTGAAGCTGTGGAAAATAGCAGGTCCTTCAGTGATCGGAATATTGGCCATGTATGGGACTAACGCCATCATCAGCCTGTTTGCTGGTCATATTGGAAGTATTGAGCTCTCAGCAATCTCCATCTCTCTCTCCGTCATTTCCACCTTCTCTTATGGATTCTTGGTTAGTTTCATTCCCTCAATCATTTCCTATTCTTTTATTTCGTGTATTATATACATGGAGGTACCGTAGAATTTCCCCTTAGTCGACATAACACATTTCTTTCAATCTGGATCATAAATCAAGTTAACAATCTAGCATGTATTGTTATGTTGTCACACTGACGATAGCTCGGCATGGGAAGTGCTTTGGAGACCTTGTGTGGACAGGCATTTGGTGCAGGACAGATTCATATGCTTGGCATTTACATGCAGCGGTCATGTATAGTCCTACTTGTAACATGCTTCCTCCTGTTGCCGGTTTACATCTTCGCCACTCCCGTTTTAAAGTTCTTAGGCCAAGAAGATGACATAGCCGATCTCGCGGGAGAGTTCACACTGCAAATAATTCCTCAGTTGTTCTCACTTGCCATTAACTTTCCTGCTCAGAAGTTCCTTCAGGCTCAGAGAAAGCTCAAAGTCATGACCTGGATTTCGGTGGTGGCGTTCATCATACATGTTGGCTTACTCTTCTTCTTCATTTTTGGGTTAGGATGGGGTACCTTAGGTGCAGCTGTGGCATATAATATTACCAGATGGGGCATTGCAATTGCTCAAGTTGTGTATATTACAGTCTGGTGCAATGAGGGTTGGACTGGGTTTTCATGGTTGGCATTCAAGGATATGTGGTCTTTTGTTAGGCTTTCGATTGCATCTGCTGTCATGCTTTGCCTTGAGATATGGTATTTCATGAGTATGATGCTTCTCACTGGAAACCTAAGCGATGCAGTTCTAGCAGTTAGTTCCCTTTCTATTTGGTAATATATGCCACCTTAGTTGATCCATATTTGTCTTCTAAACGTTAACATTAATTACCAAAGTTGTCCTAACTTCTTGGTTGTTTTGTTTTAGCCTCAACATTAACGGGTGGGAAGTAATGCTGTTTGTTGGAATAAATATTGCTATAAGGTTATTCATCATTCAGCTTCAGTTTTGGAGTCACATTCGATCCATATCTATGATTTTTCATTTGTTCCCATATAATTCTATCTTTTAAACTTGTGCAGTGTTCGAGTATCGAACGAGCTTGGTTTAGGACGCCCAAGAGCGGCCAAATATGCAGTCTATGTGACAGTATTTCAGTCTTTCCTAATGGGGATATTTTTCATGATTATGATCATGTTAACCAAAAATAGCTTCTCTGTGCTTTTTACAACTGACAAGGAGCTGCAAGAAGCGGTTGCGCATCTAGCTTACCTTCTCGGCGCAACTATGCTGCTCAACAGTGTCCAGCCAGTAATATCAGGTAAGATCACTTGGTGTTGTCAGTATCATATACGCTAGCTATGTGCATCTTGTGAAGATCCTAATGCTTAATTTTACTTGCTGCTGAAGGTGTCGCCATTGGCGGTGGATGGCAGGCAACTGTGGCGTATATAAACTTGGGTTGTTACTACGTTTTTGGAATTCCTCTCGGCTACTTACTTAGTCACGTCGCAGATTTTGGAGTGATGGTATATATTTTACACATTATTGACCTCAAAGTACTTGCTACCTTTTCCGAATAGCTTCATTCTTCACCGGTGTTCATGGATTCTTTCGTTTGATCAATGCAGGGACTTTGGGGCGGTATGATATGTGGAACTGCTCTTCAGACCATACTTCTTTTAATTGTGCTTTACAAAACTAACTGGAACAAAGAGGTAACCAGAAGAACTGTTTATTTCCCAATTTAGCAAAGAAAAGACCCTATATACGCATCGCTACTCAAACTAACAAGACACCTAATTTGCAGGTAGAGCAAGCAACAACACGCGTGCAGAAGTGGGGTTTAGAAGACCTCAAAACTGAGACTATGGCTGAAAGTGCAATATGAACTGTAGATCAGCTGCATTAGTTTCTGTCTATCGATTGATACCTCCATGTAACACAATAACACATGTTATCAACTTCTGTAAATCCGGATCTTAATGCAACTCGATCGAGGCTCGCCAAGAATAAGATCTTTATCGGAATTTTATGAGTTCATGCTTAACAACTTGAACATGTATAAACAAGCTAGAATGCCCGACCCCCAAAACTTAATTATAAGATTTATCCAGAAAAAATATACACTGAGGTCTATATTATTGTAGATTTGATCTGATAAGATTTGGATTGAATATTAGTTAGAGTGGACACTACTAGTTCTTAGACTGAAGCTTCACTAGAAGCTTGCAACAGCTTGAATGATTCCTCCAGCAGCCTCCTAATTAATTCGACACCTTAATATCACCTTGCTGTCCTATCCTTCTTGCTTTCCATGCGTCTCATATTTTATATGTGCAGGCCAAGAAATAACCCAAACAGCTAAAACAACACGTCTACCTTTTCTCTGATTGGTACTAGTGACTTTCTGTTCTGCTTCTGGATCTTACGTACAACAAAGGGCATGGCATAATAAGTGGAAGTAGTGCTCTGCAGATCGTATTCTTATTGATTATGACTTCCAGAACCAACCGGAACACTGTAGAGCAAGCAAATTACAAAACTCATAAGTAGCTACGCACTTAAAACTCATAAATACAAAACCTCATGTTTAATAAATCAAGAAACAAGAGCAACACGTTTTCATAGAAATTAGAAGTTTTTGCTGTTCATGAAAGAAGTAAATCACACCGGAACTATTCCCATATATGATCGAAAATTATAGAGCGCACCCGGGTGCGCCGCGCACCCGGCCGATTTCACCGTCCACTCACCCGTGCCGGCCCCACCCGGTGATCTCACCGTTAAATTTCCGGGTGCGCGGCGCACCCGGGTGCTCCGAATACGCTCTCATATATGATATATGCAAAGAGCCCAGCATCACACAAAAGATCGTTACAGACCACTTTAAGCCACGTACTCACTAAACAACCTCTCTATCAAATCTCAGGCCTAAATATATACTGAAGCCAACTAACCCGTCAAAATAAAACTATTTTGTTAGCTCCACTCTCCCTAACTACAACAAACTAACAGATGGCGTCGAAATAGTTTTTACTAGATTATGTTCTTTAGTCGAGATATTGATCAAGATTTTTTTCTTGTTCTTATTCTTGATTGTCTATTATTTTAAGTTTCTTTTCACATTTTGTATGACATGCGAGGAATAAGACCAGATTTGACGGTAAGTCGTTCTCTGTGGCTTCAATTTGTCATCTCATTTAGGGACACATTAGAGTGGCTAGTCGGTTTGTAAATGGTCCAATGCATAATTCAGTTCAGGATTTACGGATAATAAAGAGTTTTGGTGCAGAGTGTCGATTGGGAAGAGCTTCAAGAGTTATTGAGGTTGTTTGGCATCCTCCAGTCATTTGGTGGGTGAAGATTAATTCGAATGGAGCTTGGAAGCATGCAGAGGGTGTTGGAGGTTTTGGTGCTGTTTTTCGTGACTTTAAAGGTCATGTTCTTGGTGCTTTTTCTTCCAACATTGACATTCCTAGTTCAGTAGCAGCAGAGGTGATGGCAGTTATAGTTGCTATTGAGCTTGCTTGGGTACGAGACTGGAAACACATTTGGTTAGAGGTTGACTCGTCGCTTGTGTTAGACTATCTACGGTCTCCTTTGCTTGTACCTTGGTATCTACGTGTCTGTTGGCTTAATTGTTTACGTTGCATATCAGATATGACCTTTCGATCTTCTTATATTTTTCGTGAAGAGAATAAGGTTGCATATGCTTTGGCTAATCAAGGTACGTCATTAACACAACTGGTTTGGTGGGATTCACCTCCTCATTTTATTTCGTCATATTGTAGTAGTGACCTTATGAGTCTTCCCCAATTTCGGTTTTCATAGTTTTGTTTCGTTGTTATTTTGTTATGAGAGGTTTTGGTCTAATCCCTCTCTTGATATTTTTTTTTAATGCATAAGAGTGTTAGGGGTCATTCCTCTCTCCCTCATCTTTCGGCCAAAAAAAAAAAAATTTCTTTCCACATTAATTTCAGTTATATTTCCTAGTTGAATTATAAGATTATTTAGTTTTGTTTGATTGAAGACTCTTCCTATTCCTATTTGAGTTAGTGTTATGTTTCCTAAATTAATTAGGTACGGGGGCTTATGTTTACTTTCCTGATTCACTTTAATGGCCTCTTTATATATAATACGTACAAGACAATGGGGTGTTAGTAAATTCTAAGATATTCTTTTGATTGTACTACTATCTTTCACTACGTACAAGATGGGAGCTTCCGCAAGTACTCATTGTTATTCTGAGCCGATTGAATCCACAACAAATATTGCTGGCGCTTTTTGTTCTCAGACGTTAGAAAACTATATAGATCAGTCATGTTTCCTCACGATGGCAGCAAAATCGTCGTCCCATTCTTTTGTGCATCGCAATCTTGAGGTATATTAAACATACATATTGCAACAACTCTTAAGTTGATAATTTTGTGTCTTTTTTCTCCGCCAACTCTTAAGTTAGTTGATACGATACATTTATGCATGCTTGATAAATATTCTCGTCTTTTATTTAATATTAACTTTTTTTTTTAATTACGTATATTGTGTGTAGGTCCATTATTGTTGAATTTGCTCAATGGGAGTCGCTTGGATTAGAGCATGGATACCTTGGACCTGAGTATTCACATTTATTTTTTACTTCTTGTTTACACTATGCAGGTTCGAGAACTTGTGTATCATCCTTTATTGCAGTCATCAATGAAGAAGTTCTATTTCCCCCTTGAAGCAAAGATTTGGCTTAAGCACCAAAAGCTTTGTCCCGAGTGGAAAACTAAGTGGAGAAACAGATTCGTAAAAGATTACAAATATACTATGGAACATCTGAAAAAGGAGACAGGAGCTTACTCAAAAGGTTTTCTTCGTGTTGTTTTAGACATGGAATTGAAAAACGAAACAAAATGGAAAAAAGAAGGGCTACAATGAAGCCTAAGCAATACAAGGAATATGAGAGCAAAAAGAACAAAGTTGATGTGATTACAATATTTAACATAGTGACGAATATTGCCGATAACATATGTGAGCTGCAAATATTCCTTTAAGTTTCAGCCTTGCAAATTACATTACTTTTTCTTTTTACTCAAATTTATATCCAGTGTTTGAATGATATATAAAATTCGTATCTTTGTTTTGTTGCAGACTGAATTACAAGTGATAATAGGTATCCAAACATTATTTCCTGGGTTTCTCCTCGACTTATATGATTTCCTTGTGCACACTGTCAAAGCTAACTTGGAGTTCCTGCAATGACCATCTACGACGCCGACGCCGCATGGAGCAAGAGAAAAAAAAGCATTGGCAATATAAAGGCTTTATTTGCAATTAGTAGGTCTTCATTTAAGCTACATTTGGTCATCTGGTCATGAAACAGTCTGTCATGGACAGTAGCAGTTTATGTTGCTTCATTTTTATCAGCTTATGTAATAGTAAGTTTGCTTATAAAGGTGAAGTACGCCTCAAGTACAATTAGTAGTGCAATTATTGTTGCGTGTCATTTAATTATTAATTTTGTGGGTTATTTGGTAATTGCTTGGCACAGTAAAATATGGGTGTATTCATGTAGTGGGTGTATGTATTTCCTTTCCAAAATTCATACTTTTTTTATTTTTATTTTTTTATTTTTATCAGAGCAAGGTTCATAGCATTAGAATAATAGTTAACCCAGTTATAGTCTACGTATTTTACAAAGAAATTTGAAAACCGAAAACGTAACAAGCAACACAAAACTACTAAATAATTCTAACACGCTCACAATTAAGCAGACCTCTATTAATTCCTACGATCAATCTTGCTTCTTACGGCTTTGTCACACCTAACTCTCTCTTGTCAATCACGCAATTGTGATACCAAGAAAAAAATCATATACCTTTTAGAAAAGACTTTAGCAACCAATGTAAAGCCAAAATGACTTTAGCAAACAAATATACGACAAAAGAAAAGGCTCATCAACAGTAAACATCGTATTAGGTGAATAAAGCTTATGTTCCGCCACATCTTCATTACAAGCCTCCGTCTGTTTGATCCTCCGGCTCCTTCACACACTGCCCTGCCACCAGCTAATGTAGGTTTATAATTGATGGGCCTGCAACTGGGTCCGCCTGGGGTGGTGGTGGTGGCGGTTTTAGGTGCAGGCGGTGGTTGGGACGTCCGTGGTGATGACGATAACACATGCAGAAGAGGCCTTTGATGCTTAATTATCATCAGGATATTCCGGTTGAAACTAAATATTAATTAGGAGATGCAAGTATATATGTGAGGCCAAGTCTTGTTCAACGTCATGCAATATCGATCTCATGACTTCAGTCACTTGGATCGCCTGTGCTCGATCAAACAGGTTCTGGCAAGACAACTGCTTTCTGGTTTCCAATTATTAGTGGAAAAACTAAACTTTCTAGCTAGAGAACTCTTATGTCAGCTTGTTAGAACGACGTGCACATTTTAATTAATGGTCAATATGTAAGCTTATCCTTGTTACTCTTTTGATCGATTTGATTGCAGATTCATGAAGAAACTAGAAAGTTTTCTTATCAAACTGGTGTCAAGGTGGTAGTTGCTTATGGAGGAGCGCCAATAAACCAACAGGTACGTTTGTAAATTAAGCATGCTGTGGTATTTCGATTTTATGTTTCAAATCCTTATACCAAAGGTTTTTTTTTTTTTTTTTGAAGGGAAATCCTTATACCAAAGTTAACTTGATTGTAGTTTATTTAATTACTAAGGCCCTGTCATAATTATTCTTGTCATTGCAGATGATATGATATTTGGCTGCTCATGATAGGATGCTGAACATGCCTCAAAATAATGTGGAGATCTGTTTAACATGCATGTTGTAGTTCTTTGTTTCGGGTAGGTTTAACGAACCTAATTAAA
Source organism: Fragaria iinumae (assembly GCA_009720345.1). Classification (NCBI taxonomy): domain Eukaryota; kingdom Viridiplantae; phylum Streptophyta; class Magnoliopsida; order Rosales; family Rosaceae; genus Fragaria; species Fragaria iinumae. The sequence goes on along the minus strand of CM019123.1, from coordinate 25,040,882 downwards.
TTTCTGTTATTCATTATTATTTGTTTCCTAGTTAGATATGGGTAGTTATATTAATCGTGATCTCTAGTTGATCGAATAAGGAAAACTCATTTCCCTAATAAGATTCTGTTTCCTGATTACATCAGACTATGTATTGTATTTTTCTCTATATAAAGGTCTTTCAAGCTTTACCATGAGGAAAACCAAACCAACGTCCATGAATAAAAAGAAAACCAAAGCAACCCACAAAACCAAACCAGCCAATACTGATAGGAATAATGCAGAGAAACCTTGCAACATTCTTCAATTGCCAGACCACATAACTCAGGAGATCTTCTGTCGAATCCCATGGATAACAATCATCCAATGCAAGTTTGTGTGCAAGTCTTGGCGCCAGTCTCTTTCTAACCCCGATTTCACAAAATTCCTAGTTTCACGAGCGCCTGCTTGCCATTTTCTCTTCGACGTTGCCAAACATAAGCACGTCTTGGCCGACGTCAGAAGCGCTTGGAGCCCTAACAACATGGTCTTGAAGCTTTCTGACCCCAATGCTTTATACAACAGGGTCAGAAATGCAGATATTATAGGCTCCAGCAATGACTTCCTCTGCTTGGTCCGTCGTAGTGATAAAACTCGTGCTCTCCATTTTTATATATCGAATCGTATTACTGGAGAGTCTATAGCTCTTCCAATATTGAATTACGATAGGGATAAGGATCCAAGTCACTTTGGGTTTGGGTTTAGTTCAGTAAGTCATGTCTACAAGGTGGTGCTGATTACAAGAAAAATTTCACTATATGATAAGTCGGAGGTTATGGTTTTGACAGTTGGCTCAAGATTCTGGAGAAGCATTGGAAAAGTATCTAATTCTGTAAATAGTCTATCATATACCATGTCTGGGGTCTTTTATAATGAATTTATTCATTGGATTGTTGGGTGTAAACGTTCTCAATCTCATTGTTATATACGTGCCTTTGATGTTGAAAGTGAGCGTTTCAAGGATTTACACATGCCTCCTTGTGAAGAAACTAATGCTAATATTCTAGAGTGTTAGATGGTTCACTTTCTGTAACTTGTTTCTGGTCTGGAGTTTTAACAGTGGCTAATGAAGGAATGTCGGTGTTGGTGTCATTTTTTAGCACCAACGGGTCAACAAGAGGTCCGTTGAAATCATACGTGTAAAGTGGCGGGTTTCCTCTCCTTGAAGGTGAGCTAGCTTCCTCTACTTCATATTGGTGGACTTCCTCCACTCCTTTGGTGGACTTCCTCCGGCTGATGTCGAGCCTTCATGCTCCACTTTGTGGTGGGCTTCGGCTGATGTTGAGCCTTCACGTACCACTTCGTGGTGGGCTTCCTCTCCTTGAAGGTGAACTAGCTTCCTCCACTTCGTTGGTGAACTTCCTCCACCCCTTGAAGGTGAGCCAGCTTCCTCCACTTTATTGTGGACTTCCTCCACTAGGTGGTGAGCTTGACTTGGCGTTGGACATTTGCCACTTGACTTGGGCCTTCTCTTCCTCAAGTTGGTGGAGTGTCATTGAATGACCTGTTGACATGTGAGCTAGGAGGTTATCGGAGGACCAGCCTAAGACCGGCCAAACACTCTCCGACGCCCAAGTCAGTAAAGTGTTTGAATAATATAGATGAAGAAAGAGAAGTGCCCAATAAGTAAGTGGCAAATCAAAGACTATGCATTTGGCATAGTGATGGAAATAAGGGAGAGTCTCTCCTATGCACTTTTGCATTGTTTCTAGATAAAGAAGTGAGGAATGAAGAAGTTGTGTAGTTACAATGGGGAAGAAGAGAGAAAAATGGAGTTATGGAGATGATTTCAGCCTTGGGAAGGCTTGGTATATATAGGAGGAAAAGTTGGTGACGTGGAAAGAATGTATGGGCTCTAAGGGATGGGTCTAACAGAGTTGGTAGAGTTGGTAACACGTGTCGACACTATGTGGTCTCTTCTTGTCAAGTCAGTCTCGAGCCATGCCTTCGTGACATGTGGGGAAGGTTGGTGAAGGGTAAACCATTAGCTGACATGTCTCTATAAGACTCTTGGACTTCCAAGAGAGAGTTTGAGCTCTTAAGCCTTGAAGGTTGGTGAAGGGTAACATGTGTCGACACTATATGGTCTCTTCTTATCAAGTCAGTCTAGAGCCATGCCTTCATGACACGTGGGGAAGGTTGGTGAAGGATAAACCATTAGTTGACATGTCTCTATGCGACTTGGACTTCCAAGAGAGAGTTTGAGGGTTGAGGCTCTTAAGCCTTGAAGGTCGAACTCTTGGTCTTGGAGGTCGAAGTATCGACCTTGGAGGTTGAGGCTCTAGACCCATTTAGACTATACTTCTCTAATGATTCGGTCACAATATGCTATAATCTTACCATGCTAGCTAGAAGGTGAGATAACCACTTGGTGACATGCCAAGACACTTGGTGATAGTCCAAGAAAGACTTTGAATGCTAGGTTGGGCATCTCACTATTATTTTCATGTGAGGATCATTTTTATTTCTCGAATAATGGTTTGGGTGCGTTGAAAGATTAGAGTCATACGTGGAATGGGTTGAAAAGTCAAGTTTCGTTGTTGAACCAAATTATGACATCAACAGTCGGGGCAAGAAGCTTTGGGACAACGAGCTTCAAATTCATGAAACGATTTTGGGGGATTCTACATGCGGGCATCAGATTGATGTCTTGAAACTTATAAAGATGAAAAAAGCTCCGGAAAATGCTCCGAAACAAGCTTTACTGTTATTGGACTCTAGATTGAGCCTTTATAACCCTTCAACATGGTCCCTTGCGAGGGTTCAAATTGATGGGATACCTTACATGGCTAGGAAGGCTGTGAAAGGTGTCCATATTCCAAATTACTGTTTCTGTTTGGTTTTCAATATATTGATATCATTATACCCTCTATTGCATCAATGATGATCACACTCCTCAACAGACACCAATACTTGAATTAGTTGACAGTAAAGTCACAAATAAAATGTAATGGTGTGCTTTGAAAATCACCTTTGAAACTATTGGTGTGTATTGAACATTTGAATGTCACTAACACCCACTTTTCTTATTTTGGATGATAACCACCACCCACTTAATTGTTTAAAGGATTTATTACTCTCTAGTGCTCTATATAATCTGAACATATCTCTACTCTACCACCAGTCAATTGTTTATAAATCTTTTACTTTGTTCCTTATCTTATCTCTAACTATATCTGTTTTCTCTAGGTCTCTCCATCAAAATTCAAATTTCAATGAATATCAACAGCCAAGATCTCCACTTTGTCTTCACAATTCGTGGCCGAGGCTTCCAAGATTTCGGTTAAGATCCAGGTTATCACGAACCAAGCCGGCAACAACTTAATTGAAAAAGAAGATTGAAAGTCAAAAAGCTGGATTTGAAAAAGCTCATCAAAGAAGGTGAAGGAAGAAGAAGCTCAATCTATTGGTCTATCTCCCCTTCTATCACCAGATCTGACAAACGCCTAAAGATTTCTTGGCCTTCATCAAGGAGGAGCTCGTTGCAGGCTTGTCGCAGACTCTCCCTCAGGTTTTCGTTTGTTCCCAAAATTGTGTGTTCGATTTATTGGGTTTTGTGTAATAATGATTGCATGTGTTGTAGAAATAAGAAGATGAACTTGGTGGAGGATGTGGAGGACGAGTACAATGAGGATGATGATGATGATTGGCCAGATTTCAAAGATTTGAGTTTTGGTTGTTTTATGGGTTGAAGTGTTCTTGCGGAGCTTGTTCTGTTTAGTCTGTGGAGCTGAATTATAAAGGGTACGTAGGGTAAGTGTTTGAAGCCTTCACAATTTCTACTACCAGCTGCCTGGAATGAGATTTTGGATCGAAACTTTCACATTAATTCACGGCCTGCTTTAAACCTTGAACTTCTTTGAATCGTTTGACTTTGACATGATTATGCTACGACCTGCATCTTTACCAGAAACTGACTATAAAATTAAAAGAATTAAATTCAGTTTACCCCCCAAATCTTTGGTGTCAAAATCAGTTCAGTTCTTTAACTTTTTTTTAAATCAGTTCGCCCCCTCAACTTTCGTAAACACATCAGTTTGATCCAATTTTTGAATTCCCCTCAAAATATGACGTCACCAAACTGACAAGGGGACTCATAATTCAGCTTTATAGTTATCAGGGACTTCTCATACACGTCACGAAGATGAATTATAGGTCCCCTTGTCAGTTTGGTGACGTCATATTTTGAGGGGAATTCAAAAATTGGACCAAACTGATGTGTTTACGAAAGTTGAGGGGGCGAACTGATTTAAAAAAAAGTTGCAGGACTTAACTGATTTTGACATCAAAGATTTGGGAGGTAAACTGAATTTAATTCAAATTCAAATTCAAATGCACATGCATCATCGAAAAAATTCAAATGCAAATGGGTACCTGATATGTTATTATGGTGTGTTGAAGGAAGTCACCAAAGCCCATAACAGTAATCTCAAAATTGATCACCAAAAAACTTATAGTGAGTGTTTTAACTTAGCCATGCCAGCAATAGGTACTAATCAAGTATTAGTGTGAGAGGCCGTGTCTAAACCCTATACCTACCATTGATTGGTGCCCAATAACACAACACACACCATTTCTAATGGTGTTTGTTGCCCACTTTTGTGGTAGTGACATTATTAGGGATTACATCTCCAAGGTACGTGTTGAGCTTTCTTAAACTATAGTGCAATCCCAAACTTTGTTTTTTCTCTTTCCTTTTTGGTTTTCAACATATAGAGCTGTTTCTGTTTGCCCTAATTAACGAAAAATTTCTTCGATTATGCAGCATCCAGAGGAAATAGCTGAAACATATGATGATATAAAACTACCTGCATAGACAACTGGGGTTGCGGGCAGGCCCGGACCTGAGGTGAGGACGACGAGGCGGCTGCCTCAGGCCCCAAAAATCTGGGGGCACCATAATCCGACAGCTGCCTTGAGTAGGAGGGATTAGAAAAGTCCTGCTAGCCATGGAAACTAAAGCTTAAAGCTATAATTGTTTGGGTTTTGGTTTTTTGAAATGAAAAACAGAGGAAATGGTTGGGTTTAGAAGAGAAGAGAAGGAAGAGAGAGAAGTTTCAGACGAGCATGATGATGAGCAGTGATGATTGTCGACGATAATAAAAACTGGATTTTTGTGGTTTAGAAGAGAAGTAAAGGGTTAACCACTTGTTTATCTTTTAATTTTTTTTTTCCTCTCGTCACTGTTAAGTTAGTGGGCCCCTCTGCCTCTAAAAACTGGGTTTTGCTCCCAAACTTCTAAACCATTATGCCAGTTTTATTCCCTATTACTGGTCTCCTTAAACTCCTCTGCTCAAGGTGAAGCTTTCCGGTCATTAGATGACACCATTCTTAGAACTCGCCTCAGGCCATTGAAATCTCAGGTCCGACCCTGGTTGCGGGATTGGGAGAGAAGAATGAGAGCGAGGTAGTTGAGATTCCAAAAGGCCAGCCAACTCCATGCCTGCCGCTCCCAAAGGACCTTAAACATGTAAATAAAATAGGTTTAGGTTTAGAGTACACCTACTGCTGAAATATTATTGAGATTGCCTTGGCTTATTTAACAAACTTCTCACGTTGTTATTTTCTTTTGTTCTAGATATGATTATTGAGCAAGTGCAGCTACAGCTTCCACGCTACTGGATATGATTAGTGGTTTGAACACCCTTCTATATATTGCATAAGAGCATGGAAGCAAAGGATGAGATCGAAAGGCTCAGGAAGGAGAATGTAAGATTGACCATGTTCAATTCATTGCCTATTGTTTGCAAATACTCATATACACTTATACAGAGCCGCTCAAACTGCTTGTATCTAATTTGAACTGACTTTTTTTTTTTTTTTTGGTGTTTGAAGGAAGAGCTCCGTGCAAGTGCAAAGCTACTTTTGGGAAGGTGATATTGTGAAGGAGGATAACTAGCTAGGATGATTTTTGGGTTGTGTGATATGCATGTAAAATTATGAACTAACTTCTTAAACTCTTCAATTCTCATTCCTATTGATCATAACGGAAAATCAAAGAGGCAATCAAGTAGAATCATCAGTTTCGGAACCCTTAATATTATGAACTAACTTCTTAAACATTTGTACTGCTTGTGTGATATGCATGTAAAATCTTGTACACCTACATATGAGTTAAGCCATATGTAGATTCCACAGTAAATGTATGTATGCATTTTGTTGCAGTTGATGATGGAAATTCTATTATAGGTAGCTTACTGAGGAAGGCAGATGATAAAAGGGGCCTAAAAAGCTCCCTCAAGCTGCATCAAATTTATGGAACTAAAGATTTAGGTAAATAACTAAATATAACATCTAAATATCCAAATTCTTTCTTTAGGGACCATACACGAAACTATGAGTATGAATGTTCACCAAATAGTTATACGTTATCCTCTGTCTAGCTGTGACATTAAATCTCACAACCAATATGCAATGACTTCATCAAACTAGAATCTCTTATCATAAGTTGCACAATTCATATAACAAATATGTCGTCTGATTGCATCATATGATACCAAAATAACTGTCTGTCGTCTGATCTATGTCGTCCCATAACTCGATGGACATAGTGATCTGATCAAAGACAAGTTTACCACTTTCATGCCGGAAAAATAAGACTCAAGGCACCATTTTCTAAGGCTGAGATTCTTGGATGAGATTCAGATATTTTTTGTTACGTTGTTGACATGATGACTAACCTACCCACACATGACACATGCACGTCGTATATTCATTATATTCATTCATGACAACATGAAGTCCTCCACTATATTCCAACGTGGATTTGTTACATCCAATATTCCAAATCATATATGTTTGAAGTAACAGATACCTAGGAGTGAGCTTTCACTATTTCTCGGCACACATTTCTGGTCCAGTTAGCTAGCTTTTCTTCCTTTTCAGCCAAACTTCAAATGGATGATACGCAAAGTTCTCCCTTGCTGAGCATCAAGGCTTCACCGGAACCCGACTATGCTCCGGTGAAGACCTTTCAGGAGGGCATGTCAGTTTGTTGGAAGGAGACTGTGAAGCTGTGGAAAGTTGCAGCTCCGGTGGCTTTAACGGCTCTCTTTCAGTACCTCATCCAGTCTGTCACCACCATCTTCATCGGACATCTCGGAGATCTTGAGCTCTCTGCTATTTCCCTCGCTCATAATGTCATCAACGCCATCGCCATTGGCTTCCTGGTTAGTTTGCATCTCTATGGGATCGATCAAATCCTATCAATCATTGACTCGTATTGCTTTGTTTGTATACGCATTATGTGTACTTATTTATCCATGCATCATTGTTTGCATGTGGAGTATAGATTCTCTCACATATAAAACTCCAAATTGATAAGAAGATATTTTGAAATAGTACCTCGTTAGGTTAACTGTCAATTTCTAGAGTAAAAGTACATAAATTACATTTCACTCGCAGAAAATTATGGTGGTTTACATGACTGAAAATACTATGACGATCGACTTGCTGCTGTGTAAAGTTTTTTTTTTTTTCTTTTTCTTTTTTTTCTTCTTTTTCTGTTCGAATAACATGTACAACCTTCACTGACATAGTAGGTATAAGACTAACGTATACGTACGTTCTTGATCTTCTTTGCGAAAACGGAAGGTACAAATTCTACCTTGATTTATCTTGTAACAGTCAGTTCCTAAGTTTCTCAAGCTCCATTTCTGATTTTGGAACACCGAAAGTGCTCACTAGGAAGTCACTAGAGGTCACAGAACATCAATTTTGATAGGGAAAAGCTTAATAACAATGCAAATCGAACTTGCATAAACTGTAAGGATTTGACATAAATGGGAGAAAGGGGCAAAATAATTTACTCCATTACTAGATGTCTAGATGCAGAGATATGAAATATGTCTTGGACGCACGCATGTTTATGGTATCTTTCTTCATGCAAGAGAGAGAGAGAGAGAGAGAGAGAGAGAGAGAGAGAGAGAGAGAGGTCTTTTCATGGCGTGCTAATAGCATGAGGCCTAAAAATTAAACTTCATTTGATGGTTTTGACCTGCATATTGTGAACGCAGAGAGGTATGGCATATGCACTTGGAACGCTTTGTGGACAAGCTTATGGTGCAGGCCAAATCGACTCACTTGGTATCTATATGCAGCGCTCATGCATCATCCTAACCATTGTTTGTTTTCTCCTCTTATCACTTTACATTTTTGCCACTCCATTCCTCAAGATTTTAGGCCAACAAGAAAGTATAGCCGAGTTTGCTGGAAACTACAGTCTGTTGATACTCCCTCAGATGTTCTCCTTTGCCATCAATTTGCCCACCCAAAAGTTCCTTCAGGCTCAGAGCAAGGTCGGCGTCATTACATGGATCTCCTTTGTGGCTCTAGTCACACACACAGGACTTCTTTATCTCTTCATTAGCGTACTCGGCTGGGGGGTGAATGGTGCAGCTGTAGCTTATAACATCACATTCTGGGAAGTTGCGGTTGGTCAGTTTGTGTATGTTGTATTTTTGTGCAAGGAAGGTTGGAATGGATTTTCATGGTTAGCATTCAAAGACATCTGGGATTTTGCTAAGCTGTCTCTTGCCTCATGTATGATGTTTTGCCTAAAGATGTGGTATACTATGAGTATGAACATTCTCGCCGGTCAACTTGAGAATGCAGTGATTGCCCTCGGTTCCTTCTCAATATGGTAAGTGCATCACTATTAATTTGTCCCTTGTTCGTATTCTTTGTGTTATAATTTGTGATAACGAGTCTAAAGTTCTTTCTGTTTTTCTTTTTTGATTAGCTTGAACTTTCAAAGTTGGGAAATCATGATTTTGGTTGGAGTGAGTACTGCTATAAGGTAAATGTTTCTATGTTTATGTACTAAACTATGAACCAATGTAGACCTTGGAGAGAAACCACAAATCGGCACTCCTAGGCGGAAGAGCCTCTAGGCGGGTCTAGGCGGTATGAACTGTTTCCATTTTTCTGGACTTTCTATGATATCTTATCATCACATTGGTAATTCTCCAGCATTCGAGTCTCAAATGAACTTGGAATGGGGCACCCAAGAGCGGCCAAATACTCCATATGTGTTGCAGTCTTGCTATCTCTCGTCGTTGGTCTTGTGTCTATGACTTCTATCTTCTTAAGTAGAGACTACATTGCCAGTGTTTTCACAGACAGCAAAGTAATGCAACAAGCTGTTGCTCATTTAGCATACTTTCTCGGCGCAGCCATGCTTCTTAATAGTGTTGCAGAAGTTTTGACAGGTAACTGTTAGTGCAGCTAGCTTCTCTTAGATCATTGTGTGTTTTTTCCCAAGTTTTCTTGTGTAACAGATTGTTGGCTACTTCCATATGCAGGTGTTGCAGTTGGAGGTGGATGGCAAGTGATGGTAGCTTATATAAATTTGGCTGCTTATTATTTATTTGGTCTCCCATTGGCTATATTTCTTGGATTTAAAGCAAACTTGGGTCCACTGGTAATACTTGTGTATCTTCCTTTACAAATCATGTTGCATATATACAATCCATTTCTCTGCTTGGTTGTGACTTACTGTTCTGCTTGTGGATATTACAACTTAGGGACTATATGGTGGCATAATAAGTGGAGGTGCTTTACAGATCTTATTCTTATTGATTATGACTTCCAGAACAAACTGGGACACTGAGGTTAGTAGAGCAAGCAGAATACCATTTACAGATAACAAACGTCTTCCTTTTGGATATTGTTGTTCAGCTCATTGCTGATTTCTATATATTTCAGGTGGAGCAAACGACAAAGCGCATAAAGAAATGGGGGAGCAAAGAAATAAGAACTGAGAAGAAGATGGATTGCTGATACCAATATATGAAGTTTCCTACAAAAACATAAGCATGAAAAGCTAACATTGTTGCAGCATAGATTTAAGGAGAAACTCAGGTTTAAGTTCCCAATTTTATTTCTAGAACAGTATAGGCTCATGTGCCAACATGCTCCCTCAGTCATTTCTGTGTTCGAATAAAGAAGGGGAAGCTGAGCAGCTATCATGGCAGCCAGTTCACATAGTTGATTAGGTTAAGTGATAGAGGGTTAGGCTAGCTATTTAGTCGTTGGTGTGGTAGCTAATTAGAATGGTATGAAAGGGGAGAATTTACATTGTACGAATACGATTGATGTCCTTGATTTCAATCAATGAGTATCACAAAGAAGTTTGAGGCTTCCATTCAATAAGTGGGAGGTGAAGAGTTGAAGATTTCTTTATTGTTCTACACTTCTACTGTTTACTGCATAGCAATGAGAAAATATTCTGGTAAATGTCTGAACTTGTCACTCTAGCTGAATATGTCGAGACTATACTTCTTTGACAGGGAGACATACATTACTTTATGGGATCTGTTACTTTGAGATCTCTGTTTGTAACCATATGCAGCTACCTCAAGTCATAACCTTGTAATACTAATACTAATTTCAGTACACAAATCATATAACAGAAAAGTCCTTACTGGTCGTTTGTGCTACTATTGGCATGGCTTCTGATTTGTGAAGGCCTCAGCTGATCTCTCTGCCGGTTAGATTCTCTTCTACCAAAATACAAGTGTAAAGACAAACAATACACTTGCTCATCTACAATCCAACCCATCTGAAGCAAATTTAATTTATGATGCTTGTACTTCTAATGTTCCCCTATACACTTTGTACTTTTACTGATGCAGTACTAAAACTTCAGTTTCTGCTTAATTTAGTGATCTTCAATTTCTGCATTTGCAATTTAGTTAGGCATTTTGGGGTGGCATAACAAGTGGAAGTGCGCTCTTCAATTCTCATTCCTATTGATCATAACGGAAAATCAAAGAGGCAATCAAGTAGAATCATCAGTTTCGGAACCCTTAATATTATGAACTAACTTCTTAAACATTTGTACTGCTTGTGTGATACGCATGTAAAATCTTGTACACCAACATATGAGTTAAGCCATATGTAGATTCCACAGTAAATGTATGTATGCATTTTGTTGCAGTTGATGATGGAAATTCTATTATAGGTATCTTACTGAGAAAGGTATATGATAAAAGGGCCTAAAAAGCTCCCTCAAGCTGCATCAAATTTATGGAACAGAAAGATTTAGGTAAATAACTAAATATAACATCTAAGGGAGCCCTTCTGGTAAGGACCCTTAAGTTGAGGACTAGTTAAAGACTTTTCGGTTTATGGTTTAAAATACCTATTTTTCTATCACATCTTGGCATCTCATCCGTTCAGGTTTTAAGTCTATATGTGTAGATCAACCCTACAAATTTTCAGCCAAATCGGTGATCATTAAGGTAACAAACTATATCAAATTAATGGAAAAATCAAATCTGTCAAACATGAACCGTTCAAATTCATAATTAGTAAATCACACTTATGAATATCTTAACGATTTTCAATATGACTCCAAATTCTTTCTTTAGAGACCATACACGAAACTATGAGTATGAATGTTCACCAAACAGTTATGCGTTATCCTCTGTCTAGTTGTGGCATTAAATCTCACAACAAATATATATGCAATGACTTCATCGAACTAGAACCTCTTATCATAAGTTGCATTATTCGTATAACAAATATGTCGTCTGATTGCATCATATGATTCAAAAATAAATGTCTGTCGTCTGATTCATGTCGTCCCGAAACTTTATGGGCATAGTCATCTGATAAAAGATTGGGACTGAAGTCGGTCAGATGTTACAATTTCAAGAACAAGTTTACCACATTCATGCCGGAAAAATAAGACTCAAGGCACCATTTTCTTAAGGTTGAGATTTTTGGATGAGATTTAGATATTTTTTGTTACGTTGTTGACATGATGACTAACCAACCCACACATGACACATGAACGTCGTATATTCATTATATTCATTCATGACAACATGAAGTCCTCCACTATACTACTACTTTCTAGGAGTGAGCTTTCACTATTTCTCGGCACACATTTCTGGTCCAGTTAGCTAGCTTTTCTTCCTTTTCAGCCAAACTTCAAATGGATGATACGCAAAGTTCTCCCTTGCTGAGCATCAAGGCTTCACCGGAACCCGACTATGCTCCGGTGAAGACCTTTCAGGAGGGCATGTCAGTTTGTTGGAAGGAGACTGTGAAGCTGTGGAAAGTTGCAGCTCCGGTGGCTTTCACGACTCTCTTTCAGTACCTCATCCAGTCCATCACCACCATCTTCATCGGACATCTCGGAGATCTTGAGCTTTCTGCTATTTCTCTTGCTCATAATGTCATCAACGCTATTGCCTATGGCTTCCTGGTTTGTATTTGCATCTCTCTCTTACTTTGATCAATCATTGTTTTCTTTTTTTTTCGATTACTTTTTTTTTTTTTTGGTCAAAGAAAATTGTATTAGAAAAACAAAAAAGCCTATCACAATACACTCACAAGAGAGAATTACTTTGATCAATCATTATTTGACTTCCATTTGTTTGTCTATGTGACATGTATAGTGTTTCTCTCTCGTGTAAGGTTGATATCCACAGGTTTGGACTAGGTCTAACAAAAAGTCTAAATTGGCAAAAATTGATAATACGCCACAGTAAATTTTCTCTACAGTGAACTGTGTAAATTACATTTTACTGGCAAGAACATGGTAGTTAACTACAGAGACTAAATTAACGACAGTATCACTTTTTCTGTCATACCAATTCTCTTCTCAAAAACCTTGTCCGGCCTATAGTGCGTTTATATGCATTGGGTTAACTTTTGTTGTGACCTTACATGTTTATGGTGTCTTTCTTGATTCATGGGACTTCATTAGATAGATTCCTATGTCTTTCACTCTTTCTCAGAAATGGTGGTAATAGAATAAGGCACATCTAGTTAGAACTGTATATGTATGACTTGGTGCATTATGAATATTGCAGCAAGGTATGGCAAATGCACTTGGAACTCTATGTGGTCAAGCATATGGTGCAGGCCAAGTTGATTCACTTGGCATCTATATGCAGCGCTCCTGCATTATCCTATCCATCACTTGCTTCCTCCTTTTGTCGATTTACATTTTTGCTACTCCATTCCTAAAGATTTTAGGCCAACAAGACAGTATAGCTGAGTTTGCTGGAAAATATTGTCTGTTGATTATCCCTCAGATGTTCTCCTTTATCATCAATCTGCCCACCCAAAAGTTTCTTCAAGCTCAGAGCAAGGTGGGGATCATCACATGGATCTCCTTTGTGGCTCTAGTCACACACACAGGACTTCTTTATCTCTTCATTAGCGTACTCGGCTGGGGGGTGAATGGTGCAGCTGTTGCTTATAATATCACATTTTGGGAAGTTGCAGTTGGTCAGTTTGTGTATGCTGTGTTTTTTTGCAAAGAGGGTTGGAGTGGATTTTCATGGTTAGCTTTCAAAGACATTTGGGCTTTTGCTAGGCTGTCCCTGTCCTCATGTATGTTTTTTTGCCTAGAGATGTGGTACATTATGAGTCTCAGCATTCTTGCCGGGCAACTTGAAAATGCAGTGATTGCTCTTGGTTCCTTTTCTATATGGTAAGAGCATCACAACTTCCTTGTCTTCTTAGCATTGTGTACTTGTGATGATGAGTCTAAAATGCTCTTGGTTTTTCATTGTTAGCTTGAACTTTCAGAGCTGGGAAGTCATGATTTTGGCAGGAATAAATGCGGCTATAAGGTTATTAATGCTGCCTATGTTTATGTACTGTTTCCATTTTTGGGGTGATGTTAGCTAACATATATATTCATATCCTTGTTAATAATCTAGCATTCGAGTCTCGAATGAACTAGGGATGGGGCATCCCAGAGCTGCCAAATACTCCATATGTGCTGCAGTCGTACAATCCCTCATCGTTGGGATCGTGTCTATGACTTTTGTCTTCATAAGTAGAGACTACATTGCCAGTGTTTTCACAGACAGCAAAGTCATGCAGCAAGCTGTTGCTCGTTTAGCATACTTTGTTGGTATAACCATGCTTCTTGCTAGTGTTGCACAAGTTTTAACAGGTAAGTTTAGAATGACTTCTTCAATATCATTTTATGTATAGAGCTTCAGAGTCCCCATTTCATTTGCAGGTGTTGCTATTGGAAGTGGATGGCAAGTGATGGTAGCTTATATAAATTTGGCTGCTTATTACCTATTTGGTCTCCCACTTGCAATCTTTCTTGGATTTAAAGCCAATTTGGGTTCAATGGTATCAGTTCATGATCTCTATCTTCCTGCACAACTAATGTTACATATAAACAGTATTTTACTTGATTTTGGATTTCACAACTTAGGGACTATATGGTGGCATGATAAGTGGAAGTGCTCTTCAGATCTTATTCCTATTGATTATGACTTCCAGAACCAACTGGGACAAGGAGGTAAGTAAATCAAGTAGAATATCATTTACAAACTCATTTCCTCTGTATTGTTATTCAACTTATGATTGGATTCCTATAATTTTCAGGTCGAGCAAACGACTAAGCGCATAAAGAAATGGGGGAGCAAGGAAATAAGAACTGAGAAGATAGGTTGCTGATAGTAGTATATGAAATAAAGCTACTCATTCTTGCTGCATAGATTTAAGGTGAAACTCAGGTTTAAGTTCCTAAGTTTATTTCTCGAATAGTATAGGCTCATCTCGCAATATGATCTGCCACACTCATGTCTGTGTTTGAAACTTTGAATATCAAAGGGCAAGCTGAGCAGCTGATAAAATGGCAGCCAGCTTAAGGAGGTTGAGTGAGGTTTAAAAGCAAGCTGTTTTGTGGTTAATAATGTGTTTATTAATTAATTAATTAGAATGGTAGCTAGTAAAGGAACAATATATTTACATTGTGTTAATACAATTTAGAACTAATATATCTACTGCATCCTGTGAGGAAAAAATGTAAAAAAAAAAAACATGTTCTGGTGAATGTGTAAACTTCCCTTTGAGTTGAATAAGACTAATGGGATATGTATGTTATAAGACCTGTTACTGTGAGACCTCAGTTTATAACATTAACTGCAGCTAGCTAGCTCAAAGTACCTCGTGAATAATACTACAAATTTCATTACAGAAGTCATATACAACTAAAAAGTCCTTGGTGCTTGAAGCCAGCATTGGCTTCTGATTTGTTAACATCCCTGGTCATCAAATTTAACCCATCTGAGCCTGAGGACTGTGGCCGGTGAGTAGCT
Organism: Fragaria iinumae; assembly: GCA_009720345.1. Lineage (NCBI taxonomy): Eukaryota > Viridiplantae > Streptophyta > Magnoliopsida > Rosales > Rosaceae > Fragaria > Fragaria iinumae. The sequence goes on along the minus strand of CM019123.1, from coordinate 25,025,781 downwards.
CCGATGAGGTGATTTTTCTAAGAAATTGCAGCTTCAGTTGCAATTCCAGTACTTGATTATTCAAGTATCTGTCACCTCCATCTTTGTAGGCCATCTCAGAGACCTTGAGCTCTCTGCTCTCACAATGTCATTACCAACATCCCCCATGGTTTCCTAACCTGGTTTGCATCTCCATCAATATATACCTTTCCAAATCATACAGTTGCTGTACACCGACACACCTACATTTCTTTCACAAACTAGTTAGCAAATCATACAGTTTAAGCAAAAAACCCTAATGCGCGGAGCACTCTTTGCTGCACACCAAAAAGAGCGCAGCCGCTCTTCTAATCCCAATCGATTCTGATCGGAGTTCAACCCAATCTCCATTCATCCCATCCCCGAGTCCTTCTGCCTCAACCCCAATCACCATGTCAAATTCCATTGACGATGTCACGGCAAGTTTCGCCGCATCGCTCGCCCTTGCTGGCAACGACGTCCTTGACTTTTCTCGCTGATTTGGAGCGGCGCAACACTGCAATGTGCAATCATATCTGCTTGCTAAGCCTCTGATTCCGAAGCGAGTTGATCCAGCAGATCTCCAACAGACTTTCAAGCGTATTTGGACGCTAAACGAGAAATTCATGGTTCAGCCAGACCTACCGGTTTGTTCCTCTTCTCGTTTGATCTCAAGCGTGATCGGAACCAAGTGCTATGGGGAGGGCCATGGTACTATCTTCGTATGCCTATGATTGTGCACAAATACGATGATTTGGTGGATTTCGATGAAATTGATATGAATCGACTATTCTTCTAGGTCCGAATTGAGAAGATTCCCCCAAAATTGGTGGTTCCGGAAACAATGCTATTGTTGCTAGTGACAACCTCTTTGTAGATTTGCCGCTGCTCAACTCAACTAGAGAAGTTAGAGTCCGGGTTTCTAGACCCCTTGATCGGCCTTTCATCTTTGAGAAGATACTCAAACTTGCCCCTGGTATAGTGAAAAATGTCTTTTTTACTAATGAGAATCTGGTTGGTATGTGTTCGGCCTGCAAATTGTTAGTGCATAATGATGGAGTTTGTAGCTCCAAGGCAGCAATGGTACAAAAATGTAATAGAGTTGAGTGTCACACCCCAATTTTCGAAAGATAAATTTTCAAAAATTTGGGCGTGATATAACTCAAAATTTTAAAATCCCAAAACCTGCCCAACAACTTTCAAACTAACAACAAAACTGGAAGTGTACAAGTCAACAAACTCGTAATTCGAGTTAAACATTAAACCTACTTAAATACATTAACTTCAAAAGTCTAGTAATAAATAAGTTGCTCACATGAGCTTAAACAATTGTCACGATAAGATAAAATAAAATGTCAGAAACTAAAATCTTGTCACTATGCCTCCACCTCAACCCTGTTAATCAACACCTGCAGGTCTAACCCCTACACCAAGAAATGATGCACCGGGTTGTAAACAACAAACCTGATAAGCTAAAAAGCCCGTATGAGTAAATCTCAAAATAACTAAATACTTCTACCAACGAAGTAAAACACAAGAACAAATGAGAACAAAAATTAAATATACCAATCCAACAAATTTACTAAAGAATAAAACTGGAAATTCCTGCATTGACAGCTTGGTTCAGGAATCGCCTAAAAGCAAGAGAATTTAAAGAATTAATTAAGAAAAACACAACAATTCAGAACACTAAAAATCATAATAAATCCTGCAAAAACATAGTTCAGGAATTCAATTAAAATCACACAATTAAGATTTAAGAATCTCCTGCGGATGAGAATAGTTCAAGAGATACTCAAAATAAAGAATTCAATTAACAACACATAAGAACATTACACAAATCATTTCTCTACTCTTACTTATGAGTTCGCCAACACTTAGTCATCCCCCATAAGTAACAACAGACAGACTAGAGCTCTATACTGACCGTAACCAATCACCCGGCCAAGGCTTGGTTCCCGGTCCACCACGAAGGCTCCTAATCTAATTCACACAATCACCACTAAGGCACCATTCAACGACGAAAGCACACAATCACCACTCAGGCACACATTCACAACTAAGACACATTATCACCACTAAGTCACCAATATGAACAAAAGTCTATTAGAAAGATTTTATTTTTAAAAGAAAACTTGTTTTCACTTATCATGAGCCGTTGGCGATCAAGCTCATATATTTTAAAACAAACATAATTTTTTTTTTAAATCAAAACATCATCGTCATCATTTAATCATCATCATATAATTATCATGATCATTATCACATAATCACCAACATTTTCATCAACATTTTTATCACTAAAATCATCATTTAATCATCACCAAAATCATCAACATTATGATCATCATCACATAATTTCCAACATTTTCATCAACATTATCATCACTAAAATCATCATTTAATCATCACCAAAATCATCCACATTATAATCATCATAAGTAAAAAGGTCACAAAGTGAACTTTGGTGAGATTTTACTCACCTCAAAAATCCCGCTGCATCTTCAACAAAACACAAGAACCAATCCCAATCTCACTTCACAAGTCACCTAAAATTACACAAATAATAACTACTTCAATAAAAGAACAAAGCATCCTTAACAAGTCTAAATCCAAGATTTGCCCAAAAAAGGGCAACCTTCTTCCGAGACCTCCCAAGGTCATAGGAACCCTCTGTTTACGCCTGAATTAATATTTTACTGGACAGTAAATGTCTATGTAAATATTAATTATTTCTTGGACCATGTCATACCGGTGAGATGGAGTTTCTCTAAGATTATAAGTGATAGCTCGCCAGTAAGTCCACGCGAGCCAAGTTAGACTTCGCGCGGAACGAACTGCATGAGAATTTGACTTCACTTAACTCGCGCGCGGAATGTCTTCGCGCGGAATTACTATTCAATACTCCGCGAGGCGAAGCGAGATTGCCAGTCCGCGAGGCGAAGCGAGATTGCCTATCCAGATGGACTCTCCGCGTAGGCGAAGCGAAGCGAGCTGGCGAACTAGCTCGTGTAGAGGACTTCGCGAGGAAGTGACATGCGGAGCCCGCGCGCACCACGACAAACGTTGAAGACTTTGATAAGTCTTTGACATGCTTCGGGTCAATCCCTATGGCCCATTAAATATAAAAAGCCCTTTTAAGGCTCGCGAGCTACAATAGCCCGCGAAATGAACGCGAGCTACAGAAGCACGCGAGATAGCTCCCTGTAGCAGCCCGCGAGATGAGGATGCTCCTAATTCCAGTTCGCATAGGAGTCTACAGTTGGCAGCACGGAAGCAATGCCCTATGCGCGGAATGAAGCATGCGAACTGGGCAGGTGTCACCAATCGGTTGGTCTGCATGAAGTAAACCTTGTCCTTGTCAATTAGGGTTTCAGAGCCCTACTTGGATTCGAAGTTAACTCCCTTCCGCTGGAGAGCGAACCACTATATATACCCTCTCTCAACAACTCTCAAAGGAGACACACAACTTTTACAACAACAACTCAGAGACAACTCTCAGACAAACACAAACTGAAACCCAGTTTCCCTTCGAGCCTTCCTCGAAAACCTAACCCTAAGCGCCGCCGCCTAGGTCTTTCTCCAGAGCTCTCCGGACTCTGCATCCCCGTTTCTCTCTGAACTCTCTGTGATTGCTCTGCTCGCGTCGCCGTGAGTATCGACCCGCTTGTGCTCGTAAATCCTCCTCTAAGGTGGCACATGTGACCCCCCTTTCTGCCTGACCAAGAAGTCAAGCGCACCCCCCCATCAACCTTTTCCTCGTCCGTGAGGTGGCACGCCCGCAACACTCCCCTCTCTTTGTCTGCTAGAAACCTCTGCTCCGCTCGCTGAGGATCGTGGCCAAAACACGTGGCACGCGTAAATCGGATGTCGTATGAGAAAATTAGGTCAGCAGAAGTTCGTGGCTTTACGAGATTTTTAGGTTAAATAAGGAAAGTGTAGAGTTCTATTTCTTTTTTCCGGAACCCATTCTTCTCTCCCTCTCCTTCTCTCTCTCCGTCCCCGAGAGAGCCCAAATTTCCCAGCCGACCCGACCCGGACCCGGCTTTTCGACCAGGACTTTCCGGCGCCGTCCGACGCCGCCTAACCGCGACACCGGCCCAAATCGCTTCCTCTTCTCATTGCCTTCGTCCCTCTCTAGCTAGTTCACACCGATTCGACCCTGAAGTGGTGACCCAAAGCTAGGAAGTTCGGCTTGGAGACCGGTCGGGTTTCTCACCTCCGGCGGCTGCGACGAGGCTTGAAACCGGTCGGGATAGAAGCCCCTTGGCGTACTGGTTCGACTCCGAGTAGTCTTGAAGCTCGACTCACGGCGGAGAGTAGTGGCGGCGGATTCCAACTTCTCGGCGAGTTTTCCGGCCGATTGGGGTGAAACCTCAGGTATAAAAGATGCTCCCCTCTCTGTAATCTACAAGTTTGATGTTTTGAGTTTGCCCAAATTCCGACGTTTTGGGGAGGCGCGTGGGGCCCACTCACCGCCGGTTATGGTGGCGCGTGGCGGCGCATCCGGCAGGGGTTGGGAGGTTAGGAGTAACTGTTAGCTTGTGCTTGTCGATACGAGCACGTTGACATGTCATGAGGTTATGTTATGATCAAGTTTTGCATCCTAGGTTTAAGACTAAGTTGAGAATCGTGAGAGGTTGTTAAACCGTGGTGTTTGGGCTTTGAAAATCTTGTTAACCTTTTTCAATAGGTTGGTTGAGGGTGTTTTGGCCACGATCCTCAGCGCGCGGAGCAGAGGTCTCTAGCAGACAAAGAGATGGGAGTGTTGCTGGCGTGCCACCTCGCGGACGAGGAAAAGGTTGATGGGGGGGTACGCTTGACTTCTTGGTCAGGCAGAAAAGGGGGTCACAGGTGCCACCTCAGAGGAGGATTTACGAGCACAAGCGGGTCGATACTCACGGCGGCGCGAGCAGAGCAATCAACGGGAGTTCGGAGAGAAACGGGGATGCAGAGTCCGGAGAGCTCTGGAGAAAGACCTAGGCGGCGGCGCTTAGGGTTAGGTTTTCGAGGAAGGCTCGAAGGGAAACTGGGTTTCAGTTTGTGTTTGTCTGAGAGTTGTCTCTGAGTTGTTGTTGTAAAAGTTGTCTGTGTCCTTTGAGAGTTGTTGAGAGAGGGTATATATAGTGGTTCGCTCTCCAGCGGAAGGGAGTTAACTTCGAATCCAAGTAGGGCTCTGAAACCCTAATTGACAAGGACAAGGTTTACTTTATGCAGACCAACCGATTGGTGACACCTGCCCAGTTCGCATGCTTCATTCCGCGCATAGGGCATTGCTTCTGTGCTGCCAACTGTAGACTCCTATGCGAACTGGAATTAGGAGCATCCTCATCTCGCGGGCTGCTACAGGGAGCTATCTCGCGTGCTTCTGTAGCTCGCGTTCATTTCGCGGGCTATTGTAGCTCGCGAGCCTTAAAAGGGCTTTTTATATTTAATGGGCCATAGGAATTGGCCCGAAGCATGTCAAAGTCTTCAACGTTTGTCGTGGTGCGCGCGGGCTCCGCATGTCACTTCCTCGCGAAGTCCTCTACGCGAGCTAGTTCGCCAGCTCGCCTCGCTTCGCCTACGCGGAGAGTCCATCTGGATAGGCAATCTCGCTTCGCCTCGCGGACTGGCAATCTCGCTTCGCCTCGCGGAGTATTGAATAGTAATTCCGCGCGAAGGCATTCCGCGCGCGGGCTAAGTGAAGTCAAATTCTCATGCAGTTCGTTCCGCGCGAAGTCTAACTTGGCTCGCGTGGACTTACTGGCAAGCTATCACTTATAATCTTAGAGAAACTCAATCTCGCCGGTATGACATGGTCCAAGAAATAATTAATATTTACATAGACATTTACTGTCCAGTAAAATATTAATTCAGGCGTAAACACCACGTATCTACGAACTCGTATCGTCGTGCTCTACAAATTTCGTGAAGGAAGTTTCTCGAGAAACCCAACAAATTAAAAAGTCAACTCTTGACCCTTCAAAACCATAATACCGCTTCGGTAAATTATGCAACCGAACTCTTCCGCTCTTCCTTCGAATCTCAAAACACACTAACTTCTAACTCGAAAATTCTCAAATAATATTAGAAACTAATATTAAATTTCCGGGGTATTACATTGAGTCTCTAGCAAACTTGGCGAACCTAAACTTCTCACAGGGCTTGCTCAAGTTCATAGGGACAAAACCTGGAGAGACAATGGCCCCAAAACCACTGCAACCTCTTGCTAAGCCGAGTCTGAAACGAAAACCAGTTCTCCTAAAAAAAACCTTCTCTTGGTTTGATTTCTGGTGGTTCACAACAAGATGGTGAATTGGAGGTGGGGATAAAACAAGTTGGTGGGGAAAGCAACAAGATGTCGGGCATCCCTGGTGAAGCTCTGAAAGAAGCAGTCCCTCCTGCTGATAAGGTATTTGGTAGTACCAATGTATCAATTGTGGTTGCAACTGCGCCGATGGCAGGGGCTATGACACCCCAAGTCAAAGCTAGTGAACAAGTTGTTCAAGATTTTGAAAGTGGAAATATTCCGTTAAAGGAATGGATGTCAAAGACTAATATGAAGATGGCAGGAAAAGAAAATTTGAAGCCTGTAACTTGTGAAGTTGGAGAAGTTGTCAAGCGCCCTCGATCTCCCCTGAAAGAGCTCGCTGACAATGTTGTTGCTGCTATAGCAAGTGGTAAGAAATCTCGTGTGAATATTCGCTTCCCTGCAAGTGTGCTTGGCCTCATTCAAAGCCCTAATGACAGCCTGATCATGAAACCGGCTTCTTTGATCAAGCCAAAAATGAAGAAGGCACGTCCTCTCGGATTCCTAAACAAAGTACCCAGACAGAGTCCACAGGTAACAAAACCAGATGATCTGAGTGTGCTTTGCCCTAACACTCATCCAAGCCCTGACCCAAAGGGCAAAAATACAATATAAAAGGTGTTAGTGCATTGATAGCTTGGCAGACTGTGCGAGCTAGATGCAGCAAGATGGATTCATAAGACTTAGAGTACCGCAATTGAGCGTCTTGGCTCTAGTTTTATGTTTATCTGGTATCTTGTTTTGTTTCTAGTTTAATTATCTTCTAAACTCACTTGAATAAGTGAGCTAATTGTTTAATATAATGGTGCTTTGATATCATTCTGGCCTGAGTTTATTAATGAAATTTATGGGACTAACTGCTGCCCCTTTTCCCTTCAGAAAAAAAAATCATACAGTTTAAGGTGTGTTTTCCTGGAACATCAGTTACTGTGATCAAATAAAAAAGGCAGCCTTGACTCAGTTCATGATGTCGGAGATAATTGAAGGACTGGTGGGGATTTGTATTTTAGTTTAAGAGGTGGGATAGAATGTAGAAATCTAATTATATATTTGTATGAGCATAGTTATGTACTGAATAATTAATATTTCTTCAACAAATAATGACATTGACAAAGAATTTGAGGCCTGCATAACCATATGGTGGGATCTCATGCTTTTATTTCATTTCATTATATATATTAGATTTGAAATCAGCAAGGATTTTACTATATTAAGTTATGAATTGAAATTTGTTTAGTCATTGTGGTTTGAAGTCGACATTTGTTTAGTCCTTGTGGTTTTATTTGAATCTGAATAGTCCTTAAAGTCACAATTTTTCATCCAAATAGTTTTTATGGTTTTATTTTAATCTGAATAGTCTTTAAAGTCATGATTTTTCATCCAAATAGTCATTATGAAAATTTTCTCAGTTAAAGGTCATAAAGACTATTTGGATGAAAAATCATAACTCTAAACTCTAAGGACTATTCAGATTAAAATAAAACCATAATGACTATTTGGATGAAAAATCGTGACTTTAAGGACTATTCAGATTAAAATAAAACTATAAGAACTAAACAGATGTCAACTTTAAACCACAAGAACTATACAATATTTTACCCTTTAGTTATTTGCACGGAAGAAAATATATTTCTGGTGAAGAATCTTATTCAAGCATATATTTGGGGTCTAGAAGTGCACAAAAGATGTCGATAGTTAAGACGGATATATATAAATGTAGCTACACCTGTGTGAGATCTCAGATTTAGACCCAACTACACGTTGTTTGCTTTGTAATATTAAATGTAGCTACCTCAAGAACTTGTAGTATAACTTGAATTTGTACTAATGTCAGATCATATGACATATAGTCTTAACTGCTTAGAGCTAGCAGTGGCTATCTGAGTTGTGAACATACCGGCCAGCGCGCTGATCTTAATTTCTTTGCTACCAAAATGGAAACACAGACAGTACCGTTGCTGATCATCAAACGTACACCAGATGAGACTGAAGACTATGCGTCAGTGAGTAGCTTTGAGGAGGCCATTTTAGTCTTTTGGAAAGAGACGGTGAAGCTGTGGAAGATTGCAGCTCCAGTTGCAATAACAATGTTGTTTCAGTACCTGATTCAATCTGTCACCACAATATTCGTAGGCCATCTCGGAGACCTTGAACTCTCTGCTGTTTCACTTGCTCACAATGTCATTGGCAACATCTCTTATGGTTTCCTGGTTTGCATCTATCTCTATATCCCTCCTACTAATCATAAATCGTACACAAACACACCTGCATTTGTTTTACAGACAAGTTAGCGTTAGACTGCGCGTTACTACATATGTTACTATCCTATGTTTGGGATCTTTAACACATTGTGACAGTTCCATACCTCCATAGAACAACATTTAGTACTCCTATATTTGATTTTCTGAGAGAAACTAAGAAAAAGTTATTGAATAGTTATTGTACAATGTCTGTGTATGTAGCAAGGTATGGCAATTGCATTGGGAACACTTTGTGGTCAAGCATATGGTGCAGGCCAAGTTGGTTCACTTGGTATCTATTTGCAGCGCTCATGGATTGTCCTATCCATCACTTCTGTGATCCTTTCATCAGCTTATATATATGCAACTCCAATCCTAATGATCTTAGGCCAAGACCCTCGTATAGCTAACCTTGCCGGAAAATATAGCAGGAAGATTCTTCCTGAAATGTTCTCTTCTACTCTCAATTTGTCCACCCAAAAGTTCCTTCAGGCTCAAAGCAAGGTAGGAGTGATCACATGGATGGCCTTTGCAGCTCTCATTGCACAAACTGGACTTCTTCATCTCTTCATCAACATTTTCGGATGGGGATTAGATGGTGCAGCTGCAGCTTACAACATAACAAATTGGGGAATTGCTATTGGTCAAGGTGTGTATTGTGTGTTCTGGTGCCAAGAGGCTTGGAATACTGGATTTTCATGGTTGGCATTTAAGGACATATGGGCTTTTGCAAAGCTTTCCTTTGCTTCATGCTTCATGTTTTGCTTCGAGTTATGGTATGTCATGAGTGTGAACATTCTCGTCGGTGTTCTTCCCAATGCAGTGGTTGCTCTTGGTTCCTTTTCAATATGGTAATATAGCTGGATCATTCAATTCAATACAGAACAAGTTTTGTTTGCTATTTGTGATCATTACCTCATCAAGTACATTATTTGTTTCTCTCAATTAGCACCAACTTTCAGAATTGGGAGCTCATGTTGTTAGTCGGAGTAAATGCTGCCATAAGGTAAATGCTGCACTTTTCTAGTAAATTTGTGTCACATATGATCATTGTGTTCACTAATGTATATATCATTCCCTATCTATCTGCAGCATTCGAGTCTCCAATGAACTAGGGAAGGGGCACCCAAGAACCGCAAAGTACTCAGTTTGTGTTGTTGTCTCACACTCTCTCATGGTTGGGATCTTTTCCATGATTACTATCTTCTTAACTAGAAACTACATTCCCATCATCTTCACAGGCAGTGAAGATATGCAACGAGCTGTCGCTCGTTTAGCATATCTTCTCGGAGTAACCATGCTTCTAAACAGTGCTACACAAGTGTTAACCGGTATATATAGTCTCTCTAGTACTGTGGCCTAATTCTGCTCACTTCCAAAGTTTTAGTGATCATGCAATTTCTTGGTATTTTTTTGTTTGCAGGTGTTGCTGTTGGAGGTGGATGGCAAGTGATGGTAGCTTATATAAATTTGGGTTGTTACTATCTGTTTGGTCTTCCACTTGCAGTCCTTCTTGGGTTTAAAGCAAAACTGGGTGCCATGGTAACACTCACTTTCACTCATTTGCTTCTTTTAATTAAAAGTAATTTTCAGTTTTGCTTAGACTGTGTGATATATTCTGGTTTAAATGTACACGTATATATAGGGACTATGGGGTGGCATGATGAGTGGTAGTGCTCTTCAAATCCTATTCCTACTGATTCTGACTTCCAGAACCAACTGGGACAATGAGGTATATAGCTAGAAACCAAATTTGCAAATACATTTTACTATTTGGTTTTCAAAATAAATAAATAAATACATTTTACTATTTGATTTTTACTTCTTTAATCTACTTTTCACTAAAGTTTCAATCGAGTAAGGATACAAGTAACTCATCTCATATCTCGCTTATCAAATCAAGACTCGAGGCATAGAATACACATTGTGATGATTGAATCTATGTGTATTGCAGGTGAAGGAAACCACAAAACGCATAAAGAAGTGGGGGAACCAAGAGAAGAGGACTGATCAAGAAGATAACTTGCTGAAATTGTAATGTAACTGAAGTATAATTTCTCCTTGCTGCTTCCTAAAATAAACAAAGTATTTACCTTAGTATTGCTTAGGGTCTGGGCTTGTTCTCTTGGTTCTCGATCTCTTTGCGCTTTATACTAGTCGACCCAACAAAACAAGAGGACGCCCGCAAATTCAATCTTCAGATATTTGTCTCGATCTTCTGCTTCTTCTTCTTTTATTTATACCTAATTTGACATTATTGTTTTTCATGATTGCGAGATTACTAAGAACTTTGCAAGAGACGACTTACTTAGAACTAAGTATCCATTGTTCTATATTGCCTCTCACACGTTAAGTTTTACATGAACTTGCGATCACCCATTATAGCCATGATACTTGATTTCTATTTCCTCTCCCTGCAGCTTATTCTTTTTGTTTGAACTTTGAAGGCCGGGTAGCTTAGCTCTCCTCCTCTCACCATCCCAATATCACGTACTTTTTCGGTTATTCATTTCTTATCAACCACGCACTTCACTATTATTTTCTTTCTGGTGAAATATCTAGACTTTTCACATCCCGTCGTGGAACTTTTGGCTCCTTTGCCCTCATAGCACTAAAAACTAGCACCTCTATACGTACGTGCACCAGTTTAGCACCGATCGATCAACTTACCAACTTCAACTTCTTCTTCTTCGATCTTGACATGATTCATGTGCAGAATGCTGGACCGCACAGATCTGCCCGACATTATAGTTATGGGTGTGCAATTGAATCCGATTCAAACGGTACCAAACTCTCACCAATGTTTATTGTTTGGAGGTTTGGACTGGTGGTTGGCATAAGCAACTGTTCCTAGTACGTTCCTACCAGTTTCATTGCATGGGAATCATTGGAGACTCGAGGTTTTTCATGGTGAGATTGAGAGCAATTGAACTGGTCCAAATTCAAAATAGCTGTCGTTTTACGTTCGAAAATGAAAGCTAGGGAGGAACAGTAAAGGAAGAAGTACATATGGAGTTAAAACTTTAATTAAAATCATATATGGAAATCGACTAGGAGTCTTTGAGCTAACTATAGCGATCATGACATGTTTTGTTTAAATTGGGAGGATGTGGTTTGGTCACGAATCTTATCTTTTTGGTTTGTTTTTATGGGTTTTGTGATAACTATGTATAACAGCATTTCGATCAGTTTGAGAAGAAGAATGTAATCCTTACATCATGAAATATCTTCTTTACCGATTGTGGGATTTGAAATGTGATCGAAAACCCTACACACTATTTTAGGATGATTGCGTAATATGCACAAATATCATGAGGAGCTGTACAGAAATTGCAAAACCCTAATCATAATGGTATATATTAGCCATATACAGTGAATAATACCTCCATAGAACTAGAGAAATTGTCACCCAAAGGGGTTTATCCCTTAATTTGTTATTATCATGTCACATTAAATGAACTTAACCTAATCAAATTCATGAAAACATACCACATTTTCCATACAATCTTTCTTTTATGTTGATGTTAATTTAATAGCAGCCATGAAATTCATGTGCCAATAAGAGTAGGTAAAGTTGGCACTTGATTTTAGTGGTGGGTGTGTATATTCAAATTTCCTAAATCATAAAAGACAATAATACGGATGTTAATTAAGAACATGAATCAAGTTCATTACAAAACAATAACTCAGTAGCTTTTGGTTATTCTATAGAATATTCAATCGAAAAATCTTGAGTGAACATCAAGAAATTGCACTTTTCAAGTTATCAAAAACAAAGATTGCATTATTGAATTTTCAGCCACTATATGGTTAACATGATCGGAACAAACATGATAGGATTATCATTGTTTTCGAATTCCCATTAGTGAAACCAGATAACTACGACGTGGTAAATTTTCGGTCAACGTAAAATAGTAAAAAGTCAAATTCTTCGCTTCTTCTAAAACCCTATTAAGTATCAACACCACTCGTACATGCAATTTGTCCTCCAAACCAAACCCAACAAACACCGCTCCTTCTCCCTTCAAAGTCTCTCCTCTCTTTGGCTACCTTCCACTTGATCAGGACCCTTCACGTGTCCCTCCGGTGGCCGGAAAAACCAGATGGAGGAGCCGCTGCTGAACAGCGGAGCCGTCGAGGACTACGAGCCGGTGACAAGCTTCAAGCAGGCTAGGGAGGTCGCATGGAAAGAAACAGTGAAGTTATGGAGGATCGGTGGGCCTATAGCCTTCACCATAATCTGCAACTTCGGCACCAACTCCGTCTCCACCATGTTCGTCGGACATATCGGAAACCTTGAGCTCTCCGCCGTCGCTATCTCTCTCTCCGTCATCAGCACCTTCTCTTTCGGCTTCCTGGTAACATATAACATACCTCGACTCTTTGTTTTCCTTCTTTCTTTTATCTCTATAAGTTATTTGTTTTCTTTTAGTTTGAATAATTGTGTGCAGTGCATGACCTAGTTTTCTTTAGTTGAGATTTTTCCTCCTCATTTCTGTTATGGACTTTTCTAACGGGGTAGGTACGTAGCATTCAGTGATCGACTTTAGTCACATACTCAAACAACCATTCCTACTATTTTCAGTGAAGTGTTCTCACGTGAAATCATAATATGAATGTCATCGGAACTAAAAGTAGGTTGAAAATCGAGAATAATTTTAAGGATTTATGAAGTTTAGATTTAAATTCAACGGTGAAAACAAATAATCTGTAGATTGTAGAATATAATGTTCTTGTTCTTGTATACAGAGTCTCATAATCTGTGTAAAGTATAAACTATTTTGAATCGAAGTTTGTGGTTTATCGACTATTGCAATTTCTCAGTTGAGAATTCTTGGAAACCGGTAGTGTTTAAAAAGTGACAAGTTGAAGAAAACAAAACAAGTTGAAGAAGAAAAAAAAAAACTTTTTTCCTTGTTTTTCTCCGGATTAGGTACTGCTCAATTTCGAAAAAGACGAACTTTATTGTGATATTAAAATGATTACTCTTGTTCTTCAACTATCAAAAGGAACACGTAAACTCTGTTTTCTTTTGTTTTGGTCTTTACCTTCTTTCATGCTTTTGGTGTATCTGAATCTGAGTTTGTATTTTCTGTTTTGTCTGAATTGGTGTGTTTACCTAAATTGGGTTCTCCGGTATTGTCGTTTTACATATTTCTTTTGTTGGTTTACCTTCATAATCCATTTCATTACTATATACTAACTCTTTAGCTTATGTATCTTGAACAGACTGCAGTATTAGCCATGTGTTTTGAGTTTCAACATAACCCTATTAATTTGTACAAATTTATTGTAGCTTGGTATGGGAAGTGCACTAGAAACATTATGTGGACAAGCATTTGGAGCTGGACGTGTTAACATGCTTGGTATCTACATGCAAAGGTCATGGATCATTCTATGGACTACCTGCATTATCCTCACGCCCCTCTATTGCTTCTCTGCGCCAATCTTAAAGCTTCTAGGCCAAGATGCTGATGTATCCGACCTCGCAGGGACATTCACCGTGTATGTGATCCCTCAGCTATTCTCACTTGCCATCAATTTCCCTTGCCAAAAGTTCCTGCAGGCACAAAGCAAGGTCTTGGTCCTTGCTTGGATTGGATTCATCGCCCTGACGATTCACATTGGACTTCTTTACCTCTTCATTTATGTGTTCGATTGGGGGATATATGGTGCAGCTGTAGCTTTTGACATTACAGGTTGGGAAATTGTGATTGCTCAGCTTGTTTATATACTTGGTTGGTGTAACGAAGGGTGGAGCGGGTTTTCATGGCTGGCGTTCAAAGACATTTGGGCCTTTGTGAAGCTTTCGCTTGAATCGGCTGTCATGCTTTGCCTTGAGATTTGGTATATGATGAGTATCATCATTCTTACTGGCCATCTTGACAATGCTGTCATCTCTCTTGATTCGCTTTCTATTTGGTAACAACACAACCTAATCTCACTGACTTTCATAGTTTGGTTGGTTCATTTTTCTATATGAAGTATCTGACTTTCACTTGATCAATTGAAATTTCAGCATGAATGTCAATGGATGGGAAGCAATGCTGTTCATTGGAATCAATGCTGCTATTAGGCGAGTACCTGCAGGATTCGATTTGTTTCACTCTAACTTCTGCTCTATTCACCAAAAAAGAAAAAGAAAAAATTCTGCTCTAATGCCAATTTTCTGAAACTAATTTGTTGTTTCTCTTCCAACTCTTATAGTGTTCGAGTTTCTAATGAACTTGGATTGGGGCGTCCAAGAGCAGCTAAATACTCGGTCTATGTGACAGTGGCTCAGTCTCTGCTGATTGGAATTTTCTGCATGGTTGTCATCTTGATTTCCAAAGACTACTTCTCTGTCATCTTCACTAGCAATGCTGAACTGCAAGCAGCTGTTTCAAAGCTAGCCTGGCTTCTCGGAATCACTATGGTTCTCAACAGTGTCCAGCCTGTGATTTCAGGTCTCAATAAATCGTATTTCTTAGCTTACATCCTTCTTCTCTTCACCTTTGATTCACTGTTTACTAAACCTGGATTCCTTCTTTTCAGGTGTTGCTATCGGAGGCGGATGGCAAGGACTTGTGGCTTATATCAACTTGGGTTGTTACTACATTTTTGGGCTCCCATTTGGATTCGTTCTTGGTTATGTTGTAGGCTGGGGAGTGACAGTAAGTAATTTGTGATGTTTCGGATATTCTTTTCATGTGTATTGGAAACTCAATCAGATATGTTCAAATGCATTGTAGGGGATTTGGGGAGGCATGATATGTGGAACAGCTCTTCAAACCTTGCTGCTCGTTATAGTACTTTACAGAACCAACTGGAACAAGGAGGTACTTACGCAAAACTAGTCTTGGCAGCACAACATGTTCTAACTAAATTCATTGAAAATAAATGACTAATTGTGATTCGTTTTCTTTATCCGCAGGTGGAAGAAAGTTCGTCCCGAATGAAGAAATGGGGTGGACAAGATATAAAAGGCGAGACGACAGCTGATAGTATTATATGATCAACTTCCTCTCTGATTCTTCTGCTTAGTTTCTCTGTAACTTCAGTTCAGTGAGAAGGAGGGGGCTAGCCTCCCAAATTTTGTGTTTTTGGCCAATTAAAAATTGAGACATACATGGTTAATTTGTTTAATGACATCATGTGTGAATTCTGATTCTAAGTAGGTTATCTATTTGTTCAAAGTCACTTAGTAATTACTTTTATGTAACCTCAGAATGGAAATTCAAGAGCAATGCATGTCTGTAAGAATCCTAAAGGGCTTGAACAGCTTTTCACTGCTCTGCAACTTATAAGGAAAAGGCAACAGAATATCGAATCAGAAACACTCTGCAACCAAGTGAAAGGAAAGTATTTGAGGCCACAAGCAACAGTAGCGGAAACCATATGCAATCCAATAGACAAGTTTGCAGTTTTCTCAAAGCCTATCAAGTGCTAAGAAGGACTACTCGCACTTTTATTTACTCTAAGAAGGAATAGAGGAAGTAGGAGCCTGGAGCATAAACCCTTTTGTAGACTGGGTCTGGGTGTGTCTTCTTATTGTTTCTCTTTACCATCTCTTCCTTTGTTCCCAAGGTATTCATGTTTCAAATTGTTTCCATAAACGTCATCAGTGGCATCACTCCATGAACTCAAAACTATGTTCCTCCTCTCCATACTCCCATTCCCACGCTTACATATAGACCTCACCATCACTCATTTCCTCGTACCATTCTGATAATCTAACCAAATGAGAGAACCACTCACTACCACCACCATGGAAACCTGGCTCCTCATCACTCTCCTTATCAGACCAGTTCTCTCCCTCCTCCTCATGTGCCTTGGAGACAGGATATAGGGAGATGCAAAAGTTCATCAGGCTTAGTCTTCAGAGCTAAGGCATACAGAGAAGTACTGAACATCTCACACTTTATATAAAAACATTTGACATCACATAACAAATTGTCAGGATGGCGGAGTGGTCTAACGCGCCAGACTCAAGTTCTGGTCCTCTAACGAGGGCGTGGGTTCAAATCCCACTTCTGACATTTTTTTTTTTCAATTTTTTCAATTTTCTTTCTGGTGTTCGAGTGAGGGCGTGGGTTCAAAATCCCACTTCTGACATTTTTTTATTTCAATTTTTTCAATTTTCTTTCTGGTCTTCGAGAGAGGGCGTGGGTTCAAATCCCACTTCTGTTTTTGGTGGTTCAAATCTCAGCTCTCTTAACATCCTACTACTGCTTTGACCTGGTTCTTTTGTTACCCTCGCTACATTTCCATAGCTTCTACCAAACACACTGCACTCTCCATATATGACTCAACTAACAGCTGATCCCATGCTTTCAGCTCTCTTACAGTAGCTACTACTGCTTGATCCAGTTAACATTCAAGAACCCCCCATGAGCCTCCACAAAGCCATCCTCCTCAAGCTACCCAAGAGTAGTCTGAGTAACTCTGACAATGCCATTGTTCATTTCTGTCGACAACTCGGAATCTGCTATTTGCAAGGAATAGGCACGCAGATGCAGCCTGATTTGCTGCTTGTCTATTTCCTAGAGGGAAAAGAGATGAGGCTGTGATTCTATCCCCGCATCATTACGTTTGCCTTTGGTTGAAGGATATGCTCCTCATTGTGTTACGATTGCGTTTGGCTTAAACAATCACCTACTTTGTGCTTTATCAATGTTAAAGGTATGTTTCGGTTGGAAAATTCTTGTAAAATTCTTGCAGAGATGTTATGAAACTCTACGTATGCTCAATTCAACATCAAAAATTATGAAAACTTGAATATCAATAACAAAGATTTGATGTTTGCAACTACAAGACCAACAAGGAATAAAAGGGGAAAACATTGTCAGGTTTATATTTATCCTGTTCTCACAGGCAAACTAAGCTATTGATTCATGGATAAAGGAGTTCTAGGCAGTGGCCTTTGACTTCTTAGGCATACGATAACCTCCAATAACACAAGCGTGATCACGCTCAAAAGGTTCAAGAGTCACTTGTTCAAAAGGCTTAAACTGTTCTGCCTGCAGCTTCTTCACCTCAGAAGCAAACACTGTCTCGGCAGGAACAGTGCAGTCGATACAATTAGCCTGAAAAGATTAAAATAAGCACACATTTATCAAAATCTAGGTTGAGCAACATTAGGACCTCATGTCTTGTGACAGGAGAATAGAAAATATTCGCTAACAAACCTTGATAGAGATGACAAAGTGCCCTCCGGATTTAAGAAAATATGAAGCATTCAAAGCTAGAATCCTGGCCTGCATAAGTGGTAAAATGAGCAAACAAATATATACGTTAGACAATACAACATGGCAGCTGTTTTAGGTCGTGACCCGCACTTAAAACTCTTGACATACCAGAAACAGAAATATCAATTTCCTAATACCAAAACATCAGAAACTCGGCCTGCATCACACATGATACGCAAAGGAAGGAAAAAAACAAAAGATGCCGGCACTATTGGGTCACATACTCAATAATAGGAGATGGAAGAGAAAAAAGATGAAGACAAAATGAAAAAGCAGCAAGTAGAACCAAGTCACATGACAAACAAGAGATACAAAAACACTGGTTTGCATTTCCAATATTGTGTACAAGGAACAATGAAATAAGCTTGTCATATATACAATATACAGAAAAAAAATGTTCTGAAGCCAATTTGAAAAGCATGAAACACAGGTGCCACTAAAAACATCAGCTAAAGGAGAGTGATGGACAGATATACAACCAACAAATCAAACTACCAAACATAAGAGCATCGGATACTCGGTTTTGCATTACCCACAACTTCTGGAAGGGGAATCCGAGTAACTCGTCACTTGCCCAAAAGTGTGCACGAAAAACCATGTACAGCATTAACAGAAAAGGATACAATAAGACTAATGTAAATATATTTAGTCTAGAAACCAGAAAAACATAGAATCAAAGTTTTGTTTTACTAGAGAGATACAAGAAAATGCATCACAGCAAGAAAATTCTCAAACTTAAGAGCATCAGAAACTCAGATTGACATCAACAGTAAAGTCTTGGGAACCCGAGAATCTTCACATGCCCGATATCTAGAAAGGCAAAAATTGTACAACTGCATTTACAAGCAAAAATTAAAGAAAACTAACAGAAAAACTATGTAAGAACTATTTGTAAAATTTTCAAAAGGAATCGACATAAAGGATAGCAAATTAACCCAAAGAAAACATACACAAAGGGGACATTTCAGTACTACAAGAAACGCATCAGAAAACTCGAGCTTTCATCTTTCAAGATGTCTTGAAGGGGAATCCGAGTAAACTCATCATTTGCATAATTATATGAAGGCACAAGCAACAATCGACCAAACAATACCAAAATAATCACCAATCCATTGTAAGCTAACACAAAAATGAAGACACAAACCTGATCAGGTTGAGCAACATCAGAAAATATGACATCAACCATGCCGACAAGCATACGGTATTTCGCTGGATGCCTAGCATCTTCAATAATTGGTATAACATTAGTTCTCTTCTTCGCCATGTTTACCAAGTCTCTACCACTTCTATGTGAAAACTCAACAGCATATACACATCCAGTCTGCAAAAATAACAGCAGATATAAGAAGCTACTCTCAATTAAAACAATCAAATAACTTCTAAAAGAAGGTTCACTTACAGGGCCAACAAGGTCTGAAACATGTGAGACTGTGGTACCGGAAGCAGCCCCCAGGTAGAGAACCCTGGCACCAGGTTTCTTCATCAAATAAAACAAACATCATTAGACTAATAACAAAAATCTCAACAACCGTGAATATCGAACAGAATGCCACTAAATCAAGGAATCAAAACTCACAATCCATATCTCATCAACACCACCAAGTATAGCAGCAGCCAACTTGGAACGGAAAGGGTTCCAAATCCTGTACTCGACTTTAGTTCCATCCTCATTCTGAAACAGGAAAAAATGTACTTAAATTTAACAAACACAATAAAGAACCACACAAAATAAAATAAAAACACAGCATACATCATATGCAAACAAGTACATTAAACGGCGGAGGAACAAACTACCTGAACGGAAATCCTCTTCTCATTGTAGACAGCTTCTCCGGGGACCATGTTCCTGGTCACAAGAGCATCCTCTTTACCCTTAGCAAGGAAAACCCCAGCATGTCTATGGGGCTCAACGACAACCTTGGTCCCACCCTTCATTCCTCCACGGCCTCTGCCTCTTCCACGGTCACCACCACGGCCTCTTCCACGGCCGCGGTCACCTCCTCGGCCTCCACTTGGTTTGAACCCACTACTTCTGTCACCGAAGCCACGGCCTCCGCCCCGGCCACCTCTCCCTCCTCCATCACTCCTTCCACCTCTGAACCCACCAGAACCACCACGGCCTAGACATGAAAACCCACAAATCAATTAACACAATACAACCCAGAAACTATAACATGCTTCATCAGTGAATCATTAATCAAACATAACAAAAATGGGTTCAATATGAACTTTCATATACAAAGGGTTTTGGGTTTTAATAATACTGAACTGGGTAGAAGCATATGAGCATGAAATCAATTTAAAGAGCTAAGAAACTGATGGGTTTTGTTAGACTAAACAGATGAAGAAGATGAGTGATTACCTCGAGGAGGTGCCATCTCTGCGAGCTTAGAGAGTGAGCGGCTGTGTGTGTTTAGGGTTTATGAGAAAGAGGCGCAGTTGTGAGGGTTTGACAAGTCTGCGTGGTCTTTATAAGGAAAAGTTTTAGGGTTTAAGGGTTTTTCAGATGAGTGGGCTCAATATGGGTTTTACTATTTGGGCCTTAGGAGCCTGAGATCCATTACGTGAAAAAAGAAAAAAAAATTATTATTATGTTTATTATTATTATTATCTATTTGAGAAATTTAAGTAATTGGACTCACATTGGTTTCAAATGGAGTTGAAAAGGTTCGAGGGGGCGTGTTAACGAGGGCAATCATCAGCTTGCCTATATTATTGCTAGAAGGGCGCAGAAGATGGTGCAAGCTATATATGTTTTGCTATGAATCTTGACTCCATATATATGATGTTGTTAATTGATGCTAGTAACAGAAGCTAGTTATCAGGTTATTTGTTGAGAATGACCCGATGTGTTTCTTGATTTAATGATACACTTTCAATTGAAAATGTATATACTCACACAAATGATCATGATAATTCTACTAACGGATATTTATTTATTCAGTGACACCCTTTATTAAACGAGAGAAAAAATTGAGTTCTTTATAAAAAATTGATCAATATGATTGACCGTTAAACATTTTGGTTTTTTAGAAGGCTTATACACTTCATCATTTGTCCGATACAATGATACATAATTAGATGTCTTCTTGGGTACCTTATGGCCCTCCGTTCCTGCGTTCCATGTCTAATACGACTCGTGGAACTTATACATGAAGCACTTAGATGGTGATGCTTGCTTAAATCAAACTTCCTCTTACACTTAATTGGAGGAGGAGGGTGAGACTTGCTTGAGTGAAATTGGAAGGGAAATTTCTTCAGCATTGTCTAAGCTTCCGCTCACTTCTAATTTTAAGTCTTCCCGTGCACTCCAAGGTTCGTCCATTATTGAAAACTTAGCATACCTATATTTCTTACAAGCAACCCTCCAAGTGTTCGAGTTGGTATAAGATGGAATTCCTTTACTTGATCCCCTTTAGCTCCCTTTTCACCATACACAACAAAGCAAAGCGCTGTGCTCTTCTAAAACCTCTACTTCCTTTGAGAAAGGTTGGTCTTCTCGTCTTCAATACACGCTACTTTCTAGCTCGATCTGTTTTGTTCTTCTTTTTTCAACTGCTACGAATATTACCCTCCTTAGTTACTTGATGTTTTAGTATCTAACTTCGATTTCAGAAGAAGAAATGAGGCAAAAACTTAGTGCACGTATCCGTAAATTGATTTCTTGTACAGGTAAAACCAAATGTTTACAACATACTTATCAAGCTATCATTTATAAACCTTATATTTTGTTTATGTTGTACATTTATCATGATAAATCATGAATTTATTCATTTTGAAGCAGCATCAAGACCCATCATCACACCAAATTCTTCTATGGGAGTGGATGTCACAGAAGAATACGCCAATGCCTTTCGCACCGAATCATACCTCGACTTTTGGACGCGTGTCGTTGCGCTATCCAATGCCGGTTCTAGCGGCTCCAAGCTTATTCAAATGGAGTCGACAACTGCGGCTCGGCTCTCATCATATCGGCTCTTCGTGGAGAACCTCTTGGATCCAGATCAAACCATGGTTACTCGGATCTTGGCAATGACCCGAAACCACCCAACGAGCTTTGCACTTCTATCCGACTATTTTACCCAAACCGCAGATGCTTCCGCCCTATGTGGCCTCCTGCTAAAAGATATCGACCGAACACGTGTCAAATACCGTTCCATCAAAACCGCATTTCAGTCTCTAAATAACTGTCTCACTCATACGACACTGAACCAGCTAACCAAATTCTCCATTGTTTTATCTCCCAATCGGATTCAAGGCATACAAACTGGATGTTTCAATTTGCTAAAACGCCTAGAATTGACTCGCAACAAGACTCGAGCCAAACAAAGGCTCGTAGGCAAATTCCAAACCGCCTCGGCTATCTTTTTAGTGGCAGTGACGGCTACACTAAGTGTCATTATTGTCACGCATGCACTTGCCCTAGTGGTGGCTGCACCAACTCTTATAGCAACTTCACTCGACTTGGCCTCGTCGAGGAGACTAGCTAGGATGGCGACGCAGCTCGATGCGGCCACCAAGGGAGCTTACATAGTAAGCAGGGATTTGGAGACGGTGAGCAGGCTCGTGGCTAGGTTAAACGACGAGCTTGAGCACATGCGCGGTATGGTTCAGTTTTGGGTGGAGCGCGCGGAGGAGGACTGGCTCCAACCCGGCTGCGAAGTGGCGCGGCAGCTGAAGAAAAATGATTGTAGCTTTAGACAGCAGCTAGATGAGCTAGAGGAGCATTTGTATCTGTGTTTCATGAATATAAACAGGGCCAGAAATCTAGTAGTGAAGGAGATTCTGGATCCGGGTAAGAACACCACCAATTCCCATGCCACATTGGTAATGTTGTAATTAGTAATCATCAAAGATAGTCACCATTTGTAATTAAAATCACACTTCATGAAGATAGGATTACTGCTCATAAATATCCATAACCTGTTGTCTTTGCTGATATATGTCTTCATGATCTGCATACACATCTGTCGTTCATATAGTAAACATAAGATGGATCCAGATCCATTCAAAGCATGCAGGCAAACAAATATTCAGCAAAACTTATACATCTGCGAATTTAAAGGCACATGCATGACGGATCATCTTGTATATATGTTGCAAATTAAAGCTCGGTGATCTCAGAAATGAGCAGTACGAGTACTGAGTAGTACAGTATACCATTTAGGGAAGATTTACATACTGCGAGCCCTGCAAGTTTACAAAGAGAACAATATAGCTAAATCGAGTCTCGAGCGTATGCAAATTTACCAATCAAACTGCGTGGTGGCTCTGCTTGTATACGTCAAAGCCAAAGTTTAGTACACAGTTGGAAGTTATAGTTTCATAATATAAACAGTTAGGGTGCACTAATTAAGATCTCCATTCATTGCCACCGCTATATAAGTTGATATCTTCAATTATCCGTGTTGAAATATCGATGATGTGTGTCTTTATCCATCTGATGATTCTGATCGATCTGAAAATGTGGGCTACTTAAATCAGTTAAATGAGTCACTGGCCAAGTAGCTAGAGGATGACCTCGTTACGTACTGAGGGAGAAATACTTCATTGCTAAGCCCTTAACACATATATGCATGTATTAATCATCTAATAACAACATATATATATATATGATGTCTTTAATCTCGGTAGAGTGAAAGGTAATTTAGGGTCTGTTTAATGGTGTTTTCTGATAAGCACCCTTAAGATCGATCAATTTTATGCCCTTTTTTCTAATAACGGTCTTGTCGCATGACATGTCCGGTCGCACCATTATCAAGTTCAAGGAACTAAAGCTTTACAAGCTAAAACTCCTTAATTTGTTTTGTAAACACAAAAATGAAATTGTCTTTGCTTTAAACTTCCGCAAGTAATGGTAGATTGAACGATTAGACGAATCTGATCGTCGAGCCGGGCCTCTAACACAACTGTATATATATAGTTGGGAATCCCACCAAACAATCACACATTTCTTCCTTATTTAGTTGACTGTTTTAAAAGCTTGGATAGAGAGATCGATGAGATCAATGGTGTCATCAACACTTTCCTCTCAAGTTCAACAGAATTCAGGACCATCCTTCATATGTATCTTTCGACAGCTTTACCTACCACTGCTAGTTTAGTACATTTCTTTGATCAAATATGGCTGGTATTGCTCATAGATCTCATTCCTAGTACTGCTTCCAACGTCCACCAATTTCAATTCACAAGACCGTTGTATCACAAGTTTATGATTTCAAATTTGATAGCAATGATCATCATTATGCGATCAACCACTATCGTTGCGATCCCTAATTAGACTAATTAAGTTACTAATAAAATAAAGAAAAATTCCCACCAGTCCTAAATTCATTCCCAACCAAAGTTCATTGATCAAAATAAGTCGTGTTAATTATTCCATATATGAATTTTGGAAGTAACAGATAATGTTTCCTGAATTCATTAGGTATAACTAATCTGATAGCTAGCATGTACATCCTTTCTCTATTGATTGACCGGGAATTCTAGATAGTACTCGATCAATCATTTACACAGGTTTTTACAAAAACAAGCTAGATCAAGTAGGTTGTCAAGAACAAGCACTTAACAGATACCAAATATCTTAAGGTTGGGAGATTTAGATGCATAACAAATACCTAGCTAACAAATCTACGAACATTACGACTACCGTAAATTACTAGTTTACTAATTAAAACGTAACTCTAAAACGATGATAGAGAATCTAGTTAGAATGAAGTTAAACTAGATTGAATGAAAGTAATTCCGCGATTTAAAACTTACACAAAAATTTCAAGGTGATGTTGAAAATGGAGTAACTACACCACCTCAACCCGCGGCTCCACGTAATTATTCACCTAGTGAAATACAAGAGAGGGCATTAAAGGATCACAACCTCTCCAATGAAATTCATAATTGCATCCCAACTACACACAACTAGTTTATAACTCTCAAACCTTCACTCCTCACTCCCACACCTCACATTTCTCTCCCTGATCTTCCTCACCATCTCAACCATGGCTTCTGAAACTCCCAAGGTGAAGCTCACCAGCACAACCCATGTCAAGCCCAACAAGAAGCTCGGGAAGAAGGAGCATTGCCAGCTGGTCACCTTCGACCTCCCCTACCTCGCCTTTTACTACAACCAGAAGTTACTGTTCTACAAGGGCAGTGACTTCGAGGGCATGGTGAAGAAGCTTAAGGAGAGCCTAGGGGTGGTTCTGGTCGAGTTTTACCAGCTGGCCGGGAGGCTCGGGAAAGACGAGGAGGGAGTGTTTAGGGTTGAGTACGATGATGACTTGGAAGGCGTGGAGGTTGTGGAGGCTGTGGCGGAGGAGATTAGCATAGCTGATCTGGAGGTTGAAGAAGGGACCAGCTCTCTCAAGGAGTTGATTCCTTATAGTCTGGTTCTCAACTTGGAGGGCCTTCAGAGGCCTCTGTTGGCTGTTCAGGTAATTATCGGTTAATTACTTCCTTAATTACGTGATTAAACCCTAATCTCATTTTGTTTCCATTCAATATCTCACCCATTTTTGTTTGGGCCTTTGGCCTCCATTTATCCGAAATAAAAAAAAAAATCTCACCCACTTTTTTGTAATGATATATCACTCCCTTTACTTGTTCATGCATTATATGACTCTGTGTTTAGAAGGTTGCATATGGGGTGCTAAATGCTTGGTACAAAATTACAAATATAGATGCAACCTCTATTGTTTTTAGCTCTTGTTTTCTCTGTTGTTACTATTGTATATAATTGTTAGCTACATTATTAGTCACGGTTAAGAGCATCTCCAACAGACTAGTACCCTAATAATAAGTCACGCTTTGAGGATTAAATCAAGGTACAATTCCGCCTAATATAAGAAATAACGAAAAATGTATATGACTGATATGAGATCCATTAGATCATGATCTATATAATTGAAACTAATTCGAGTTGTGTTTATCTCAGTCTCTTCTTGTTTTTAGACAAAATGACCATTAAGCAATCACTAAAGAGACGAAAATCTTAGAAGATCCATGTATGAGAACCTATATATATAGAAATAAGCATGCTAATGACTCTTTAATCTAATTAACCAATGAGACATTGAGACACTCTAATTGGATTTGGGTGCCACGCGCGCAGCTAACCAAGCTGAAAGATGGGATAGCAATAGGGTGCGCCTTCAACCACGCGATCCTGGACGGTACCGCCACGTGGCACTTCATGAGCTCATGGGCCGAGGTATGCAACGGGTCGTCCACCATCTCGACCCGACCCTTCCTCGAACGCACCAAGGTCCGAGACACGCGCGTGAAACTCGACCTCTCTCTGCCTCCATCCAACGGCAACGGAACCGCCAACGGTAACGGCAGCGCGTCAACCCCACAGCTTAGAGAGCGCGTCTTCAAGTTCTCCGAGTCCGCCATAGACAAGATCAAGTCAGCAGTCAACGCCGACCCCCCATCGGACGGCTCAAAGCCTTTCTCCACCTTCCAGTCCCTCTCCGTCCACATTTGGCGCCACGTCACCAAGGCGCGAAGCCTCAAGCCGGAGGACTACACCGTCTTCACCGTCTTTGCCGACTGCCGGAAAAGGGTGGACCCACCAATGCCGGACAGCTACTTCGGCAACCTCATCCAGGCAATCTTCACCGTCACCGCCGCCGGACTTCTCGCCGGAAACCCGCCGGAGTTCGGCGCCGGCGTGATTCAGAAAGCCATCGAGTCCCACAATGCCAGTGCCATTGAGCAGAGAAACAAAGAGTGGGAAAGCGCCCCGAAGATCTTCGAGTTCAAGGACGCCGGAGTGAACTGCGTGGCGGTGGGGAGCTCGCCGAGGTTCAGGGTTTATGAGGTGGATTTCGGGTGGGGAAAACCCGAGGGGGTGCGAAGTGGGTCGAATAATAGGTTCGATGGGATGGTTTACTTGTACCAGGGGAAGAGTGGAGGGAGGAGCATTGATGTGGAGATAAGCTTGGAAGCTGGAGCTATGGAGAAGCTAGAGCAAGATGAGGAGTTTCTTCTTCCTGTAGTTTGATCGATGTGACTGGCTGTGTGGTTTTAGTAATTTGAAGCATGCATTCTATGTTATGATTAATAAGGATCGTAATAGCTTTGTGTTATGTACCAGTACTTGTAATTGTAGAAATGCATGCTAGGTGTTTGGAGTGTTGTTTTGCTTTGATGAAACTGATCATAAATATTTGGTATTTTGTTATCATGATGCAATGAAGCCAATGATCAAGCACTTTCCTATTGTTATCAGGAGTAGTATGTTTGCAAGTCCTCGATCTTGACGAACATGCCAGTTTTTGTACTACTTAGCAAGCTAGATACGAACATTGTGTTCGTGAATACAATGGGGGCTGCCATGATGCTTTTTGTTGTTGTTAATCAACGTGCTCATCAACTCGCCATCCCACCGGCGATGGCTCATCGTCTCCGAACAAACAACAATCACTTACACTTGTACCGGTACGTTACGTACATTCACAGTAGCTAATAGCCTAACAGAATCCAATCCTTCCCTCACTCTGCTGCTGGGTCTGTCCACGTCACTCATGAAATCTTGAAGAAAATGACCCAGGTGCTGCTAGCTACGTTTTAGGAGAAACGAATTTGACTTTGACGAGAGAGGGGAGAGGAGCCTTCAGCATGTGGACCCAGTGTAGAGTAGAGACAAAATTACGTACGTCCCTCACTCGGCCACAAGAATCTCTCTTCCGCAGCAAAACTTATTAGACATATATACCCTCGCGCTCTCTCTCTCTCTCTCTCTCTCGTCAAACTTATTAGATAATATGAATATACCAAATTGAAACGATGCACCAAACTGAATATATAACGTCACAAAATTCAACATATCGAAATTACTTCGCAACGTAAATTACTATCTTCTCGATCACGAACACGTACTCTATGCTCTTTTGAACAACTTTGATCAGTTGACGAGGATTTAGGATATATTCATTTTTTTTTGTTGATAATAGGATATATTCAGTTGTCTTGCACAGACTCCATAATAGAAAAATTTCTCAAACGATCGCTCGCAAAACTCACACACCACCTTTTCACGCTCAGCATCATCGTCTTGGTTTCTCTTCCAATGCTTATTCACACGCTTCCGATTGCCTTCGAAGTCACAGTCAGGACACATCACGGTGCTCACCATCTTGAGAGAGAGAGAGAGAGGGAGACGTTAATGTGTGTGTGTGAGAGAGAGAAAGAGAGACGTTAGTGCCTGTCAGGTCTCAGAGGCACGACTACTACCGCCAGAGACGACGCTACCAGTAACCGGAATAGGAATTTGGGTCCCAGAGAAAATGGGTCTACCGCGCCTGTGAGGCGTAAGCGTCCTTACTCCGGCGAGAGAGAGCAACAACAGAATGTTGGGAGAAAGGGGGGACCCAAGCCGCCGCGGAGGACGCTGGAGACGACGGTTGGGGAAACGATGTCGTTCCGGGGACGGGAGTCGGGTCAGCTGAGTACCATGCAGCGGGGCGGAGCGGTGCGGTTCCTACGGGAGTGAGGCGTGAAACGGTGTCGTCGATGTGGTGGTCACCGGCTACTCGGAATGCTGGTGGAGTGAATCGAGCGGGTATGCGAAGGTGACCGGATGAGCCGATGGGAGCTCTTCCTAGGTGAGTGGGCAGGAGAAGGGAAACTACAATTCTACAAAGAGCTGAAAGAGGAAGCGTCGGGCCAAAAACGACGGCGTTTCGCAGCCGCAGCAGGCTAGGGGAATCGAGTCCCTTGATCTTCGTTGAGTGCTTCATCTTAATTTGATAATTTGTCTAGTTGTTTTTATGGATTGCATTCTATGCTAGTATCTTTGTTAGTGGAATTGAGCAAAACATGCTTTGATAGTAAATTAGTGTAGCAAAATAGGAAATTGTCCTGTGCTTTTGAAAACACAAACAATTTAGATTCTCGCCAAATGGTATCAATATCTTGTTGCTCAAAAAAAACAAAACCCAACCTCAGTGCGGGCAGTACCGGACCTATGGGCCGTGGCTTGGTTGGTTAGGGTGTTTAACTGACAACTATGAGGTCATGGATTCAAACCTCACTCACATATGTAGGGTGTGTGAGTTATTAATAAAAAAGTTTTTAAAAAAAAAAAAAAAAAAAAAAAAACCCAACCTCAGTGCAGGTAATACCGAAAAACGTCTCTAAATTTCTATTAAGCTTTCTGGCTCATATCTAATTTGTTAGTGCATCATAGCATCATTTAGCATAACATCAAATGCCCGACTTACATTAAATATTCAAAAAAAAGAAGAAGAAGAAGAGTAGTTATCGTAGTTGCGAGTTGTATCATATGCATTTTTCTTGATAAACATGAGCTTAATACAAATGGCAAGATTTAACATACTATTATGTGGCCTGGCGCCGTCTTGCTGTTCATCCCTTCATAACAGTGCGCGGGCCGCTCTACCTCTGACCTGTCTGGGTATTTACTTGGTTGTCATGCTAGTTGTTGTCTGGGTTTTTCCGTCGAGCTTCCACCTATTGCTTTTATGGTTTCTTGCGTGTCTTCTACAACTTCATTTTGGGTTTCACTTATTTCGTATTTGACATAGAGAGGCAGTGAGATAGAGCGAAGGAAAAAAAGAGAAGGAGAGTTGTCGTGTTCGGAAGGAGAAGAGAGATCGATTTCTTCAGTCATTTGGTGTTTCTTTATCGGTTAGTGTTAGTTCGATTTTATTTCTCTCAAATTCCGATTATGGTTTTTTTTTTGAATTCGTGTTTCGTCCAAAACTTTTCGTTGCAATGGTTAGCAGGAAGCTATCATTTTGTTCTCTCCAGGCCCATAAGCTATCAATGGGTAGGTATTTAATTCAAAGTTCTTCACTTTTCTTTGTTTGTGCTCCGTGTGACCGTGTTTACTCATTTGGATGTGTGAATCTGTTTGCAGGGAAGATTTTTAGGTTTCTTCAATTGCATGGGTTTTGGGATCATATGAACCCAGGGTTTGCAACTTTTTCACGGTATAAAAGGATTCAGAGCAACTTCAACGATTTCTAGAGGTGAATACGCACCCTAACCTGCTATAAGCAGTTATTTGCTTGGAAGCGTCCGATCTAGATTTGTCTTTAGAGATATCTTTTTATCGTCGTATTTGGATTGAGTTTCATTCTTTTATTTTTATGGCTGTCTTTTCAGATTGGTCAAGACTGCCTTTGCACCTGTTGGACTCAATTTTAGAGAGATTGGAGTTGTCATCGAATTACTTGCGATTCAGCGTGGTTTGTAAGTCGTGGTACTGTGCCCCATAGGATGGTAAAAACCTACTAGCTAAGATCATGTCGAGCGGCCATTATCCTCTAATGCTCTTGTTCCATACTAAGGAAAACAATGCATGAAACTTGTATAACGTCACGGAGAACAAGGTTCTTGACATCCAATTGGAAATACCAAACATTTATAAGCGGTTTTGTGGCTCCTCGAAAGGATGGGTGATAGCAATGGATGACAACTTCGGAATAAACCTAATAAATCAGTTCCTTAGAATGGAAGGGAGGAAACCAAAAGGAAATTCAATCATTCACCTTCCTTCTTTGACTCCACCACGTACAGCTTCGAGACGAGAATTTTGGCGTACAAAATATGAGCGGTTTGTCTATAAAGCCACAATTGCAGCAGAACTGATAATTAATCCAGATGATTGCATTGTTGTTGTGATATATGTGGAACGTTTTCGGCTAGCTTTCATAAGACTCAACAAAGACATCACATGGACTTACATGGCGGAAGATTACGCAACAATTGAACAAGTTGCTTATGTTGATCGGAAATTTTATGCTGTGGATAATCGGAGCAAAGTTTTTTGCTTTGATATTGTTAGTCAGTTCAACTTAAATATAGAAAGGATTTCACACGGCGTTGGACGACACCAAAAGTGGTTCACCAAGATATATCTCATGGATTCAAATAACGGAGAATTGTTGTTGGTTCATCGGTATGTAGACTATCATCAAGAAGGCAAACGTGAGACAAAAAAATTTCGAGTTTTTACATTTGATTTCGCTACCTTGCAATGGATGGACAAAGACACATTAGGTGACGCTGCTTTCTTTTTGGGTGATAACTCTTCAATTTGTGTCTTGGCGTCCAAATTTTCAGGATGTAAACCGAATCATATTTATTTCATCGATGATCAAGACCGTATAGACGATACTCGTAAACCTAGTGATTTTGGTGTTTACAACTTCAGAAATCACAAGTTTTCAGTGCCTTACAATAGCGGCGTAAAGGAACTAATTAAGTGTACCAACCGATATCCTATGTGGGTTGTGCCAACAGTTTATCTGCTTTAGATTAAACCTTCCAAATATTTTTTTCGCATATTTGTCAATTGATTTGGTGACATGTGGTATGTAAAATTTGATATTTGGCTCTTTGTTCCTTTTTTCCTTTGGATTTTCAGACATTAGTTTCTTTTATGCTTCTTCGGTTTCTAGTTTTTCTAGTTTTATTTTGAAATGTTGAGCGTTGATTTGTAATGAGCAATTGGAGGACTCATGCTGGCTTGCATCTAATTTGTTAGTGTATCATTTTAGCACAACATCAAATGCATTCATATTATGTTCTTATTTTAGTGTTTCTTCTTTGTTTAGTCTTATGTTTTGCATCCACATTATTCCTTTAATCCTCCCAACATTCATGTTTATCTACACCTCCGAAAAGCCTAAACCAAATATGCCAACAAGTGGTATCAGAGCCCCTGGCTCGATCCTTGAAGAAATCTTGCATTGACTATTGTTTGATGCGTCCGGGCTGAAATTTCTCTCTTATTCCTTGTTGGGAGGAACAAGGTTGGAAGAGGAAGAGTGACTCCTTTAAGGATAGTTTTTGCTATTCAATCATTGTTGAATAGGCTCAAGAGTGACTCCTTTTTGCTATTCAATCCTTAAAAGAGTGACTCCTTTAAGGATTGTTTTTCCTTTAATCCTCCCAACATTCATGTTTATCTATACTTCCAAAAAGCCTAAACCAAATATGCCAACTATCACCATTCAAAGAAAATATTTCATTAAATTTAATGGAGCACCATATTAGAAAACCATCATCGAGAGATCTGCATCAGTACTTTGGTAAAAAATATACACTACAGAGAGATTACAAACACCTGATCTTCCCGTATTTGTGCTCTTGATTATACAGGATTTCTAAGACCTACTGTCATTACAAAAATTGAGAAACGGGGATTCCTCAGAATGTTGCGCCTCGGGACTCAAAAAGGGATGGGGGTCCTTGTAACTGTTGTAATGAGTTTATGACTCTCCTTCAGATTGTTGGGATGGAGGTGTTTTAACAGCAGTTTCTTCAACGGTACCTGTTACCAATTTATGCATACAATGTCATCAAGAGAGAGGCGTTTTTGTAGGACATTACAGAGAGGTTGAAAAATAACTAAACCTTGGGGAGCCTGAGACGGAGGCTGACTTTCCACTGGAGACGTTGTCTGCCCCTGATTTTGGGCAGCTGTTGCTTTTAGCTGCTCCTCAGTGATCTTTAAGTACTCCTCGGTGGTGTATGCTCTATTTGGAGAGGGGGCCCCATCTGCATAGACATATACATAGTAGGAAATTACTTTAAGAGACAAACTTTCTCATGGGATGCAAGATTATAATATAATTTGTATAACTACACAATGAAAACAGCCATAACATGAATCAATTAAGATAAGGACTGAAACTGCATAATGCAAAAAATGGTAAGGGAGATAGAGCTGTCTTAGAAGGGTGGTGTGTGACTCTTTCTAATATCCAGTAAACTTCTAGAACTTCTGCATGAAGATAATACTGTCATGGTTACTAAGTCCTCTTTGAAACTAAGTACAAGCATGAAACATTTTAATCACTCACTGGGGTCTGTAGTGGTTACGGAATCTCCAGTACTGGTAGTTGATGGAGTGGCTGAAGGACTGCTGGTTATTTTGGAATTGTAAGTGTTTATCGATGAACTTGAAATGTCATCAAGACCAATCTCCTTTTCAAGGGTGCTCTTGAAATCCCTAGACACTTCCTACAACAACATATATGCATCATCAACAGCCTTTTCAGAAAAAAGCATAAATGAAATTTACATGAGGTTAGTATTAACCACCTGAAGCTCTCTAATGGTTGGTTGAAAAGCACGCAACGTCTTTCCTAAATTTCGAGCAACCTGCATTTATACAATTTGTTGATTTAAGTGATGAAAAGATAGATGCTAAAGACACTTGCTCTAGGGAACTAGAAAATAAGGATACTATTCTGCATACCAACAGTGAGATATTCATTTAGCGTTGCAAATGTTAGAGCCCATAGGAAAATATTGAATATACAGCATAAAATGAAATCCAAATTTTGGACAAACTATGAACTCTTTAGACAGACAAAGCTACAGTTGGCGAAGTTTTGTTCCATATTACTAGTCTGTTGTAACTTGTAAGAGATACTAGAATTATGTCCAAAACAAAAAAACAAAAAAAATACATCCAAGAATTTCAACCTATTTACTCGAATTTAGTTCACAGAACTTTTTTAGCTGATCAAATTTCAAATTTACTAACTGCTTATGATTCCCAGATGTTGCAAAGTACCACAATATCTCAACTATTTGTAGCTGGGAAGCTTCATATTATCACTACCTAAACTGGGAACTCATGTATATAAGTTCAGCTATCCCTAAAATATTACAGAATCACAACCCAATCATTCCCACAAGAAAAAACTATGATATCAAAACTTTAGCCATATGAACAAACCACTCACCTCAGCAAGACCTTTGGGGCCAAACACCAACAAAGCCACAACCCCAATAACCAGAGCCTCAGGAGCTCCAACACCAAACAAAGAAGCATAAACCACCACACCTTTGCACCTTCCCTTCCTCTCTGCCACCACCAAATCACAAATGAGCTGAAATTACTAAACAACACAGCAAAAGAGTACAGAAAACACAAACCCAAATCACAAAAAGTACCTAATTTTGGAGACTTGGGTCTGAATGAAACACTCAACTGCTTCAAGCCGCTCCATGGCGAGAAAGGGCTGAGACCCAGTTGAGGAAACACAGCTGAAAGATGTAACTTTTGGTTTTTGGGGTGTGAGATTAGTGAAGAAGAAGAAGAAGAAGATGGGTTGTATATGGCTGACTTTGTGCTTCTGGGTGAGCACAGATATGTAGCAGCAGAAGTTGTAGTTGAGGCCATAGCCATCATCTGAGGATTTCTGAGACTTTCTGACTCATGGGTTGGAGCTGGTTAGACTCCAAAAATATACCAACCTCATAAGCATTGGATGTGGTTTCAGGATTTCTGAGCATTTCTTGGCAGGACTGAAACTTTGGGCTTTCTTGTAGCTCAAAAATTGGGTTCATATTTGGGCTCTTCATACTTTATACACCACTAAAATGTGGTTCATGTTTTTCTTCTTCCTTACTTCTCCTTTTGAGTTGAAACCATTTTGATCCATTTGTTTTTGGTGGATTGCAATCTTGGTTTTAGTTTAAACCCTGTCTTCAAGTGTTAGAATTTTGATTGAGTGTAAGGACCGCACATGTAGGAGGTTTTGTTCGAAGATGGAAGTACAGAAAAAACATATACGTGAAGGGGTGAAGAAACCCGAAAACCCCAGTAGAGGTATGGTTTTCTCTGATGATAGCTCACAAACTATGATCTGCATGTCTATGATGAGAAGACTTCAATGCAGCTGTGACCTATGCAATTATTCTCAAAGGATACCAAACAAGAGTACAAAGTAGGATGCTCAATTAATATGTGGCTATATATTTGGTATGCAATACAATGTATGTGATTACGTATATAAATTCTTAGATGAACCCCCCACCTACTCGATAAGCTGAACATGTGGTGTGCTTGTTGAGCTTTTGCCTTGTAGGGCCATAACCACACCTAGCCAGCCAACCCTTTTTCAAGTCCATGCCATTTTGTGAAAAATATCCAATAGTTGCACCTTCTATCGTGGACCCCTAGCTCTCTAATCCATGGGTGGATCTACAAAATTGAAATTATCATGATTTTCGATCATGGGATGTATGAGTTTGATAAGGATGATTGTGAGTTCATACATACTCGCAACCTATTTATTTTTCTCCATAACATTGTAAGACACAAAATTTTACAGTCACGAGTTACATTAAAGGTGAGATATATTAAGCATGAGTCATGTCTATAAAAACGCGTTTACTTACCGGTAATGAAATAGAATGGTTAATGAGTAATTAAATTTTAATTTCTTATTTCATTTCATATATTTTTTTATTACAGGCAAGTAAATGTATCATAAAAGTGAGTCACGTAGCACACATTGACCTAAAAGGTTCCACATGCAAGAGATTCAATTGGAAGTCATAAGAGTGACTGCTGCGTAGGTAACAAGAATTCTATACAAGTCCAATGCTTTGAGGATTAAAAAGGTAAGAAATGTCCCACTTTTGATTTTGAGAGAATGTAAAAGGAACCCAGAAAAGCTTGAGGAAGATGACGGAGGGAAAGTGAGGGGCAAAAGAAAGGGGACGACAAGATATCATTATCAGAGAAAGAAAGGCAGATGAAAAGAAAAACGAAGAAGATGAAGAAGAAGATGATGATGGTGAAGCAAGCACTCGTGCAAGTTTTATTTTGGGGGGTGGTGTGGGGTGTGTGAAAAGGAAAGAAAGGGGTGTGGTGATAAAAATAAATTATTATAAATGAAAGTGGCGTGTGAGTGTCACTATCAGCCGCACGTGCGCGTCTTTGACAAAAGAGACCCATTACTTTATCAAGAAAAATTACAAACAAGGGGATGGAGCATGGAGGTGTTTCCTTTGGGATAATGCCCTCCAAAGTGACCCTAATTTACACGACAAGGGCTTAGCAAGGGTCAAGGAGTACGATAATCGTTTGCCTCCAACGAGCTAATATTGTACGTCTTTAAGAAAAGAAAAATAACTGATTATACTCAGATTGCAACGATTAATATCGGTAGTTTTGATTTGAATTGGCCGTCGTCTTGTCATGTCGAGTTTCTCGGTTTGTCACACCGTATCTCTAAAACACGGTGATACAAGACTCAAACATAAACGAACTCTATGTCCAAAACAACAAGTATAGCCTAAAGCCACACACCGTACCATTGTACCTCGAACATATATATAGGACTATAAAACGGAAATCATGAGTAAAAAGGACGGTCCTGATTGAATGATGATTTTGGGGCCATGATCATAAATGCAATCACAAGAACCATGAGGCAACCCAACATAACGCCATAATCCCTACACCGTCGCACCACGCAGCCAGTCGTGACGTTGTAAATTGGAGTAGGATCCGGGGCCAATCCCGTCATTTTGCCTAGCTACTAGACTAACTTAGATCCAAAATTACTATAAACAATAATTATCTCAGTGTTAAAAAAAAACAATGCCAAGTGATGTGTTTGACTTCGAAAACGATATGTAAACATGCAGGTAATACAAAAGTATATAAATACAGCTGGCATCGGTGATGTCCATTCCCTTATCCCATTATCAAATCAACTTGCATTAACCTATGTTATTAATCTAGCTACAAAACATTGGTATTAATATGAAAAAACATAAAAATAAAGGTAGGATGGTTGCATGTTATCATCTATTTGGCTTTGTTTTGTTTGATGGGGACTAATATATGGGCAATTTGCAAGATAGATCCCACATGTACCTACAAGTACCTCACTTGTAATTTGTGATTCATTATTACACAGGGTTTAAACTCTTATTTACCGTAAATGTAAAAGATCGATTAGACATTGAGTCTTATTTTGTTCGCAAACCAGACATGCGTGTCACATGGCATGTCTGACATATCAGTTATATAAAGTCTGAAAATCAAAACTCATACCACCGTTATATCCGTTATGATAAAAACAAAACATTCGTTACTCCTCTTATGTAGATGTTAGCACGTCGGTTTTGTCACGCGTTCGGTCGGTGGTAGTTTCTCCGCGATCTAAACGTAAAATATACTCAACTCTAAGACGTAATTTCGTGTATCATATTTACATCCATGTCCTTCCATCTTATGCAAATTTACCGCTAAATTATTTTGTTAGAGCAAAAAGAAAACAAAAAACAGAATGGGTCCCATCCCCAACTCCAAGAGAGAGAGAGATGATTACTAAAAGTTATAACTCTTTCTCTCTCTCCCTCTCAACGCCTCTCTCTTCACATTTTTCATTCACACCTTCCTCTCTTTCTTCTCCTTCCTTCCTTCCCTCAGCTTCCTTCACCAGATCGAAATCCAGCCACCGATGTCGATCCAATCTCGCCGCGCAATCCGCCCTCCTCCGTCGCCGTAACCGCCGTAATTCCCGCCCAAACTTTCGCCGCACTTCAAAAGATTTCCAAGTGCTTCCTCCTCAGCTCGGAGATCACAAGCCAAGTGATAGCGAGTGAAATCAAATTCCTCATGGCCATGAGAAGCGTCCAGAACAGCAGCGTCGACACCATCAACGCCGCCGCCACCGCCATCGTCTCCGCCGAAGCGCGCGTCCAGCCTACCTCCGTCCCCGTAACTACCTTCACCTCCCTCTAGTCTTCTCTGTTTCGCTCACGCAATTTGCATGATGATAATCTTGTTGTTTCTGTTTCAATTCGGTTGTGATTTTTATGGAGGTGATTGTGAAACTGAAAAGTAAATGAAAAAGTAAAAAAGAGAGTGGGATCTTGGCTTCTTTTTATGTTGTTGAATGCTGAAACTGAAAAAGTAGGTAACTTTTGGTGCATGAAAAAGTTAAAAAGTTGAGTGCTTTTGGGTTGCTTTGGAGTCTAGAATTGATTTTGGAAAGCAAGTAATTATGCAACAATTTACTCACAAAAAAAAGGAGCTTTAGATCAAGTACTTGTTTTAGTGTGTTGAATTTTTTGATGTGGAAGATGGATTGGATTCATGACTATCTTAAAGGTGTCTAGCAGTCATTTGATGAACTTCGACGAGGTGCCTCGAGGATAAGTTTTGTAGTTTGAAGCTTTGAGCTTGGGTCCAAGTCATAATAGTGTTGTTACCATAGCATTGCAATGTTAATGATTGATTTTATGTTCGTTGTGCAATGTGTATACTGACTTCTAGACAGAAGTGGACACACTTGGTTTGAATAATGGTGAGGGCCTGGGGGGGTATGTTACAGATTTTGTTCTGTGAGTACAGTAAAATCTTTGTTTAAGAATGATTCTTTCCTCTTATTTGGTGAATCTGTTCTACTATTCTCTTTGTAGTTGTTGTTAAATAGTTAACTGTTTGAGATCAATAATTGATTATATTGATTGTTTGTACCAATGTGTATAGTCTAGCTTTTTAAAGGAGGCAATAATTCAAGACCCTTGCGAAACTAGTGCATTTTCGGTTTGAAATCATTTGATTATATTGATTGTTTGTACCAATGCGCATTAATGAGTGTAATGGCGTAATTGAAGAAGTTCTTCTGCTGAAATAACAAACTGATGCATGCAATCATGTTATGCTTGAGCCTTACTAGGTAGAATTGATCTCAATAATGCATACAATTATATAGTTGAAGCTTTGAGTTATTGACAATTTTTGTTATTTGACTACAGAAAAGAAGATGGGGAAGCTGCTGGAGCCTATATTGGTGTTTTGGATATCAGAAAAACAGCAAGCGAATTGGTCATGCGGTCCTTGTACCCGAGCCTACAGTACCAGGGGTTGCAGTTCCTGCCACAGAAAACCAAACTTCCTCAACTTCTATTGTACTTCCCTTCATTGCCCCTCCCTCTTCTCCTGCATCTTTCCTGCCATCTGAACCACCATCGTCTACTCAATCACCTGGTGGATTCATGTCATTCGCTGCCCTTTCTGCCAATGCATACGCTCCAGGTGGAGCTCAGTCCATGTTTACCATTGGCCCTTATGCATATGAGACCCAATTAGTCTCACCACCGGTATTCTCTACATTCAACACTGAACCATCTACTGCTCCATATACTCCCCCTCCTGAATCCGTGCAACTGACTACACCTTCATCCCCTGAAGTGCCATTTGCTCAGCTTCTGACATCTTCGCTGGACCGAAGTCGTAGACACAGTGGTGGCAGTCAGAAGTTTGCATTGTCCTGTGGCGAATTCCAGCCTTACCAACAATATCCAGGAAGCCCGGGTGGCCAACTCAGATCACCAGGATCAGCAATATCAAATTCTGGCACATCTTCTCCTTTTCCTGACAGATATCCAGTGCTTGAATTTCGCATGGGGGAAGCTCCCAAACTCTTAGGATTTGAACATTTTACCGCTTATAAATGGGGTTCAAGGCTGGGTTCTGGATCATTAACACCAGATGGTGCGGGGTTGGGTTCCAGGCTAGGTTCTGGGACACTAACGCCAGACGGCTATGAGCTAGGTTCAAGGTTAGCTTCTGGATCTATGACCCCTAATGGAGTGGGAATTGGTTCCAGGCTGGGTTCTGGATGTTTGACACCCGATGGTACAGGGCCTGCATCTAGAGAAGCTGGCCTTCTGGAGAACAAGATCTCTGAGGTGGCATCCCTGGCCAACTCTGAGAGTGGATGTCAAAATGATGGAAATGTATTTGATCACAGGGTGTCGTTTGAATTGACTTGTGAAGATGTTGTGTGCTGTCTTGCAAATAAATCAGGTGCATCTTTTAAAACTGCATCAGAATCGTCAAAGGATAAGTCAGCTGAATTCCCAAATGAAAGACATGGTTCATCAATAACAAATAAGTCGAGTGCTGGGGACAGTTTCAGTAGAATTCCTGAAAATGCTCTGACAGAAGGGGAAGATCATTGTTATCGGAAGCATAGATCAATCACACTTGGATCAACAAAGGACTTCAATTTTGACAACACAAAAGCTGATGTTCCCAATAAGTCGGACCTTGGCTCAGAGTGGTGGGCAAACAAAAACGTTGCCGCTAAGGAATCTAAACCTGGCAATGACTGGACTTTCTTTCCAATTCTACAAGCTGGAGTTAGATGACATAGGAGGGCTCAACATTCACTTCGCCTCCCCATCTGATGTATAGCGTTGTAAAACCTCAGATCACATTGATGATTAATGGATGGAGGGCAGAGGTGAGTGTTTCTTCTGACCTGGAAAAACAAAAGATAAATGCAGAGGATATATAGAATGTAGAATTGTTAGTGTGAGTACTAAAACGGAATTCTTTAGAATATCTCTTTACTTGATGTTATACAAAAGGATAGCATTCACTTGTTGTAGATGTTGTGTTCTGGATTATTTTTTCCTCAATTTGTAATAAAGAAAAGTTCTTTACCCCCATGAATGTTCTCTTTTGGTTCATAATCTCTGTTTCCTTAATATTGGTGTTCTTCACGATTTTCTTTCTCTCTTTTTCATGATTCTTTGATAATAGAAATCTAACAAACTTGGGTGTCTTGAAGATGTAGGGCATGAACTTCATTCTCTGGTCTAATGTTTGTAGGGTAATGTAAGTTGGTGTCAACACTTGTAATGCTGGCTAAGGTCCTAAGGATAACCATGTATATATATAGATATGATTGATTAAAGTCTGCTGGGTACTAATGGCCAAACCTCATGTCCTTGTCCTTCCCCACTTGCCCAAATACAGATTATAGGCTTGAATTTAGAAGGAACCAGGCTGTGACCAACAAACCAGGAGACCATGATAAACAACAAAGAAATAGAGCCAAATGGGCATTATTTTCAGGACCAATTCTAAAATTTTATGGCTCAAAATCCAACCTCATCACTATCAGGAATTCAGGATGTTATAGAAGCATACGCTGCAGTGTGGCAAATTACAGACCAAAAGATCCATCTGTCTATCAATGCCGACCAATTCTCATATGGTTTTTGTCTTCTATGTGGTGAAGGTTCAACCTTGTTATTGTTAAGGAAGGTCATCTTGGACTTTTTATTTGTCATTGTTTCCAAGTTCTATTTATTAATTTCATATGAAAATGATATATACCTGCAGAAGCTAACATTACCCGTGAAATATTGAACACCCTTTTGATGTCTATACTTCAATAATGTCTGTCACATGATCAAGACAAACTATCTTTTATGGCATCTAAATTGGTTTACTCGATTCGTTTTGATTTTGTTTTCTTCTTTACTAATACTGACAATCGAAAAACCGAACATGTTAGTCTAGAAATGAAGTATTATAAAACACAGGTTCCATTTCTAATTTTTGTGCATAACACCTGGTTTCAGTTGTGATTAAAGAAACAATGTATAGCAAAGTCTTATTTGGCTCAAGTATGAACTTGGGCTGCTCTTACCCATACTGCAAAAAACAAAAATATAGAGAGTCATGTTTGATGAGTCATGAGTCATTATCAGATTGAGTTGTCACGTTTCCATCCAACGCCAACAAAACATATATAAATATATAGGTAGCATATACAGATCGATTGACATTATCTCTTTGTCGCTCTCGCCTATATATGTTAGAAATTTTGTTCTCATTTACTAGTCAGCAGAATATGATCACCAGATTCATAACAGTCGTGCTGCACTAAAACACAGCAGAAACTTAGGAAGAGAGCAACCGGTTATGATATATTCCGAGCCTTACATCATTAGATGTGATTTCTTTAGCCGATCTCAATGTCCAAAACGCGAAGTATGATAGAACGTAATGTTTCGAACGTTGAACAGTAAATAAAATCTATGTAAGTAGTTTGTAAACTGATGTGACAGTTTACAGTTGCATTATATTGTTGCAAACCCCACAACAGACTTTGTAATATGTTACTGCCACCTTCCACCGACTTTGTTTATCTAAGACACTGATTGGTACAACCTTAGACCGAGCAGTAGTTTAACAAACACAGATATTACAACTTAGGACCCATGCTTCACCCGTATTGTCGTGAAAGCCTTTTTCTCTTTCTTTTTGTTTATTTCTGAGTTTCTCAGATGTGGGAAATGATAAGAATCTCCACTTATTACAGAGATCCTCATTTGTTTAATCAACCACAAAAGATATTAGAGCCTATATATGATGGATGCCCATCTAATCCAAAATCACCAACCTTCTTTTTCATCGAGTGCTTGCTTTTGATTTTTACAGCTGCAGAAGACAGGCATGGATTAGCAGCTTATATAGCTCTTCCCCATTACACCGTTTAATTCTTTGAGGTGAGCAGGATTTGATTGTTTGAGGTGTTCTTTTTTTCGTTCTTTTTCTGAAGTTGAATGGAATTGAATCATGTGGTTCTCTTTTTATCCTATAAATCTTTTTAATGCTACAGTAGTATTTCACATATGTGTTTTCTCCGTTGAGCTCATAACCTCATTGCTTTTTTTGGTCAAACATAATCTCATTGCTTGGACATGAATGATTGGCAGTCTGTTTTGTTTTCTTCCATATTTTCTAGTTCTGTTATATAGATATACAGATATCATAAGCTATGGGAATTGAGGTGATTGACAGTTTCAACCTTGGCTAGCTGATACAAGCTGTGTTTTATACTGTTTGATCAAGTTTCCAATGAAATGATGCATTGCTGTTTCACATTCATGACATGACCTTGTATATATAACCAATAGTCTTATTGTTAATTGGTTTTCCTGTTTAGGGCCTCTAAGATTTTGAGCTTCTTAAGTTGCAAACATGGCAATGGCTTCTTCTGTCAAAGTGGTTCTAGGCTCAATTGCCTTTGCAATCTTCTGGATATTGGCAGTGTTTCCAGCTGTCCCTTTTCTTCCCATTGGGAGGACAGCAGGGTCTCTTTTGGGGGCAATGCTGATGGTTGTGTTCCGAGTCCTAACTCCGGATCAAGCCTACGCTGCTATTGATCTCCCAATTCTTGGCCTTTTGTTTGGGACAATGGTTGTAAGTATATATCTTGAAAGAGCAGATATGTTCAAGTATTTGGGGAAGTTGCTCTTATGGAAAAGCCAAGGAGCAAAGGACTTGATATGTAGGGTCTGTTTGATTTCTGCCATTTCAAGTGCTCTTTTCACCAATGACACCTCTTGTGTGGTTTTGACTGAGTTTGTACTAAAAGTTGCAAGACAACATAACTTACCGCCTCATCCATTCCTGCTTGCACTTGCTTCCAGTGCAAATATTGGGTCTGCAGCTACCCCAATTGGCAATCCTCAGAACCTGGTTATAGCTGTTCAGAGTAACATTCCTTTCGGAAAGTTTGTTGTAGGAATTTTCCCTGCAATGCTTGTAGGAGTTTGTGTGAATGCTTTACTTCTTTTGTGTATGTACTGGAAGTTGTTGTCTATCCAGAAGGATGTGGAAGACGCAACTGGAGATGTTGTCGCCGAGGAGGATGTGAGTTCTCATCGGTTTTCACCAGCCACACTGTCACATTGTGCATCCTTCAACTCTGAGGAGCTGAACTCTAGACTAGAAGCCAGGAGTGTGCTAGTCTCTCCAGTTGTTGAAAATCTTAGGAACCGTGTGCCTTCAACTGAGGCTGAAATCAAGAGGGTTTCTAGCACTGGTGCTTTTGAGTCTGCAAGAAGTTCAAGTGCATCGAAGACTGAGGAGACAAATGATGTGGCTTCCCAGAAAAAGGAGGAAACAGTTGCTCCGAAAAGGACTCCATCAAAGGAAAAACTTAGAGATACTTGTACTACTTCAGAGGCTTTGGAAGGAAAGGAAACAATGACTACAAAATGGAGAAGGATGTTGTGGAAATCTGGCGTTTATCTTGTTACAATAGGAATGTTGATTGCACTTCTTATGGGCCTAAACATGTCATGGTGTGCGATTACTGCTGCACTTGCACTAGTTGTTCTTGATTTCAAGGATGCTCGGCCAAGCCTAGAAAAGGTACATTTGAGAAAATTGGTAATTTTAACGTACAGATTACAACTGTTGATAAGTTTCTAGCCAATGACCCTCATGATTTCTCTTATTTGACCAGGTATCCTATTCCCTTTTAATTTTCTTCTGTGGTATGTTTATAACTGTGGATGGCTTCAACAAAACCGGCATTCCAAGCGCTCTTTGGGACTTCATGGAGCCCCATGCAAAAATTGATCATGTTGGCGGGATAGCAGTTCTTGCTGTTACCATACTTCTACTATCAAATGTGGCCTCAAATGTGCCAACTGGTAATGCTGATGTTTTCTCCCATCTATAAACTTCTTTATTACTAGTTTTATGATAATGTTGATCTGTTTGATGAGGTAACGTTCTAGAATCAAGAGTTGTTGCGTCATATAACTACTCTTAACTGTCTGAAAACTCGTATTGGTTATTATAGACGTGCATATGTTTGTGTTACCTAATGCTTGATCTCAGTGTGATTGGCCTTCTGCTGGAATCCCTTTACAAGGGACTGAATATTGTAGTTGCTAGAAGATAATTAAGGATATCTGCAAAACTAAATCTTCTTTGATGAGGCAAGTGCTCTCTGGTACTGATGAAGAATGAAGCACCAAGTTTCATCAATTTGTAATTAACATTAGAATCACAAAATAGTCTCATAAGTCAAAAGTCATAACACAATTTGAGACCTCCAACATTTAC
Organism: Fragaria iinumae; assembly: GCA_009720345.1. Taxonomy (NCBI): domain Eukaryota; kingdom Viridiplantae; phylum Streptophyta; class Magnoliopsida; order Rosales; family Rosaceae; genus Fragaria; species Fragaria iinumae. The sequence continues at coordinate 24,981,570 of CM019123.1, read as the reverse complement.
AAGTTAGATGTGAACCATACTACTCATGAGCCTAGTGTAACAGTAGTCTTGCAAAATTGGTCACTTTCATTTCCATGCCTGCAGATCTTAGGTATTTATGAGAGCGGTTAAGTGCTGATCAGACTGTGAACATTTTCTTTTTGTGCAGTTCTCTTGCTTGGAGGACGAGTGGCAGCATCCGCGGCTTTAATATCAGTAGCGGATGAGAAGAAGGCATGGCTGCTTCTAGCTTGGGTGAGCACCGTTGCAGGAAACCTCTCACTTTTGGGATCAGCAGCCAACTTGATAGTATGTGAACAGGCTCGGCAAGCTCCACACCTTGCATACAATTTGTCATTCTGGAGCCATCTCAAGTTTGGGGTGCCCTCCACTATCATAGTCACTGCTATTGGTTTGACACTGATAAGATGACACTGTTGGTAATGCAAGGTATGGTTCTGTGAATTTTTTGCACAACGAGGAAGATCAATATCAGTTGCAACATCAAAGCTTAGGTTGTATATTTTGTTGTTGTTGTTGATAAATGGCTTAGGTTGTATCACTTGTATTGTATGTATAGCGTTTTGGGGTATTTATTGGGCTGGAATAATGAATTTGGGGCTTTCAACTCAAGCTGAAAGGGGTATACTAAGCTGATTTGGAAACAAACAAGCTGCTTAGCTTCACAATATGAATTGTTACACTCTCACAATCACAATCCAAAGAGACAAAGACAGCCAATGTCATTTCAACTTGTCAAATTTTCAACCAATGGGCCCTTATTGCTAAGATTGAAGTTGAGCAAGATCAACCTAAGTAAAGCATCCATGCCCAATACCCCCAATTTTCAGGATCATTTTATGATGTATGGTAATCTTTTTCTTCTTCTTTTTCCTTGTTTCCCTCATTTAGCAGGACAGAAGTTAGAATATGCAAAAGCATGATAGATCTAAAGGTCCGGTTTAAATAGAATAGTTTGATCCTAAATATTGCATTGTTTAAATTATATTGTTCAAACTTGCTTAACCTTTCAATCAAAGTTCGTATATCTCATTTTTTCGCGCCGAATTTAGCTAATTGATCTGCTGATAAGTAATCTCTAGTCATCTTCAACTAGCATATGTAATGATTGTTTCTTAAACAATCCGAATACTTATCCTTCTCATGAAATTGGTAGTTCGACCTACCAATCCATATCTTAGTTCGATTTGATTGTATCAATTAAGAGATGTAAATCTTTGTTTTGGACAAAATACCACGTATTTGATTGCTACATAACCATGGTATGTCATATCTGCAAAACTCAACTCATCCTCTATATTTTGGGCAATCATGCCGCAAGGAAACACCATGTCTTTGATGAGTACCTATGTAAATGTGCTTTTCTAGTTAAAAGTTGGGTATCCAATCAAGTTGTCTCCTTGTTCTATTTGGATGGTATTGGCTGCTAGTGCTTCCAGATTTGCATTGTTCTCCACCATTAAGCGAACTTACGCCCGTTGGCGGATTTTCGTTCTACAAAGGCGTGTGGCTTCGATTGCTTTTGCAATCACACTCTGCTATGTTACTTGGTATTTATTGGGCGTCCTTGAGCCCTTTTGTCCCACTCGGTGTGGTATGATGCAAGATGGTGTCATGGTGGCTGGTCCTCTTCAAGCAACAGCTTGGAGGTGGCAGCGGCGGTAGATTTCCCGACTTGGAGCAGCTGGAATCTTGGCGGCTGCTAGTTAGTATGCTAGGGTTTCTGTGTTTCAATTACGGGTTAACTTGTATTTGGGTCAAGTTTGTTAGTTGTTTTATTTATTTTCTGCTGGGCCTTTGTGCCTTATTTGCTGAGTCAATATGCCTTTATGCTGGACTTATGTGCCTCTTTTGCTGGGGTCTTTTATATCTCTTGTATTGTGATGTATCTCTTGAAACATCTAATACAAACTAATCGACCTTTGTACCTTTCAACAAAAAAATAAATAAATAATCAAGTTGTCTCCTCCTATATCTCAGAACATATAGAACACACGTAATCGATTTTGTTTGAAGGAGGCACATACAATCAAGTTGTCGCTGCACTGAATTTTACTTTTAGCACATTGATGAAACTAATTTCATTTTTTTTAAAAGATGCTAGGTTGCTATCTGCATCACTTGCAGTTATATATTGTTTTTTTTTTTTAAATCTAATTATTGTCATATAGGAAATGATGACTTTGAGTTTGAGTAATATTAATCACAAATGCCCTTTAATGGACACTAGATATCATCATCATATACCATGTATGATATTATGATGGCTCAAGGCCTCAAGAAAAGCAATCTACTAGTGTTCAGTTAATATGAGAGACCTTAAAATAGAAAATATTGTATAGCATATTTAGAATGCATTCTCATGTTAGGATTTATTTCTAATTGTAAACTTGCCGGCGTTTAATGTAATATACCATTGATACATGCATTACATGTATATCATGTTTGATTAAAGAGTATAGTTAAAGTATCTCTAGCATTTTGAATCTCAATGTCCAAACTCTTTCACCTATTTATCTGTGTGTGTGGTTTATTATCTTGTCTCCTACCATATATGAAACATAATCCGTTTAATCATTTAAATGGTGCAAATAGTCCAGCCCGTTGATGGCAATTATGTTGAAAATGACAATACTAAAGCAACAACACTATTTCTGATTCGGCAGCCATGATACAAAATTGACAAAAGTATTGTTGTTAGGTTTTATCTCATATATCTGACAACTACGTGAACCTTTTAGTTATCTAAATTGTGCAAACAAATATTGCTGTCAGATACAATTAAAATAAAAACGATTGAGTTCTTTTTTTAATGCAAAGATTAAAAACAGCAGTCCTCACGCTATAACTATTAACGAAACCTTAGAATACAAGGGGTGACATCATGCCTAAACCCATAATGTAAGAACACCCTAAAATAACATTAGACATGTCTACAAAGTTTATGTATTATAACAAACATCATTTAGCAAAGAGCGCATCATTGACTATTCCATTTGTTTTACAATTTAACAAATAACGCATCATGACTGAATTATTTTTTAACGTAACGAAAATGACACAGATATCTACCAAACCGTAAAACAAACAATCCAAATAATTGAATCAAAACAAAAGAGTTCTAAAATTTCAGATCAGATAAACTTTGCTCATAAACCTCCATTTGCAAAAGTATTATAACAGTTTCGACCAAAAAAAAAAGAGTATTATAAAAGTAATAGTACCACTTCATCAATCATTTCCCATAAAAAATTGAAAAGAAAATTTGTATAAAATTGAAAAGGAAAAAAAAAACCCACAGCTTCACTGACTTATTAATGTCTTTAAACGCAGACAGATACTCTCTCTCTCTCTAAAAGTGATTCTCTTCAGTCTTTCAATGCAAGAGAAGAGAATACCTCAAATTCCTCCAAATCCAAATCCCCAATCTTTTGGATTTCTTGGGCTCCGTTTATTCTGAGCCAGCTCAACTTTTCACAAGCTTACCAAATTCTTCATTTCCCTGAGATTTGTGTTCAAGTTTAACCCAAGTGGTTTCAGCAAGCTCGGATTTTTATGCAGCTTCTGAGAACTTGAGTAAGTTTCGTTTCATTTCTTATGTTACTTTTTAGTAAATTACTGATTTTTATCAAAGTTTGTTAGTGGGTGATTCTATTTCAATGATACTTAGTTGCAATTAGATCTGTGTTGTGAGCTTGTGGTTTTGAGCAATTTGGGATTGGAATTTGATGTGTTGTTGAAATTGGGGTAGGAAATTTGAAGTGAAAGTTTGGAACTTTAGTTGGTTACTGATGGTTTGAATTGTGGGTAGTGAAACTTTGAGGCAATGGGTCTCTTATGGTGTCTGTAATGGAGGTCTAGTGGACCCAATTGGATGAATTCTTGAGGGGTAGGTTGGAAATTGTGGGTTTTGTTTTTCGTTTGGTGGGTTTAATTCACAGACAAAAGAAAGACTGATTCTTTTGGATCAGGTAGAACTGTAGAAGTGGGTTTGAGCTGATTTAGTCTATTTGGGAGACTTACTGTTGAGTTTAGTATGTTAATGTAATGCGAAGCCGGGCTAGTATGTATTGTAGAGTGTGTGAAATAGTTGGTACTTTTGATTAACAAGATTTTTTGTACTAGGATTGAGGTCCTAGTGTCGCGAAGTTAGTTTAGAGTTCGTTTGGATAGAGTTATTGAAAGTGCAGCCTTCATCTTGCAGGTTTTTGTTATGTGCTGACTTGATTGGAGCTCGTTGGAAGTTATGGCTTCCCTAGTTCCTGTCTGATGAAAGTCGTTTCCGGTGCGGTGTGCATAACTGAATGTTGTGATGGTATCATGTGCGTTCGTAGCTGGACTAAGTGATTATTAAGTTGAGGGGAGCTTTTGTCATCTGATGCTGTTATACTATATGCGGTAATGCTGGTAAACGGATTAGCTTCAAAGTTTGGTTCTGTAAGCAGTTTATGAGAAATATGCCTTCATGGTGGGATTAGCTTCAAAGTAGTGGCCCGTTGGTTCTGCAAGCAGATTACGAGAAATATGCCTTCATGGTGGGGGAAGTCGTCGTCCAAAGAAGCAAAAAAGAAGTCAGGGGGAAAGGAAAGTTTCATTGATTCATTGCATCGGAAATTCAAATTTTCGTCTGAAAGTAGAGTGAATAGCAGATCTGGAGGGTCTCGAAGACCATGTAGTGATGCCCTTTCAGAAAAGGGGTCTCGATCTCCTCTAGAATCAAGATCTCCTTCACCCTCCAAACAAGTTGCAAGAACTCAAAGTTTTGCAGAAAGGAGTATTGCTCAACCACTTCCACTTCCTGGTCAACATCCTGCTCATGTGGGACGTACAGATTCTGGGCTTAGTATATCACCAAAGCCAAGATCAGAGAAAAGCTCTAAGCCATCATTGTTTCTACCTCTCCCGAGACCTCGGTGCATTGGTGGGAGGCCAAATTGTACCGAGTTTGATGGAGATATGAATACTGGTTCAGTTTCCAGTGAAACCTCTGTTGATAGTGAATATCCAGTTGACTCAGGTCACCGTAGTCCTCAGGCAATTGACTATGAAACTGGAACTAGAACTGCAGTGGGCAGTCCTTCCAGGTGCACTTTCATTTATTTCAGATGCCATTATGTTACTACTCTGCATCTTTTATGTATGCATGACAATGTAGTGTTTGATAGTAGTTTTTTTAGCCTGCTTCTAATAAATTTACTGCTATTTTGCTGAAGTTCAACGCCCAAGGATCAGTCCTTCATTGTTGCCCCAGTAATCTCAAGAGAGGCAAAAAAACCATCCAACATATCATTCAGCAATCAAGTTTCCCCGACATCGCCAAAACGAAGACCCTTGAGCAGTCATGTGCCAAATCTCCAGGTTCCTTTTCAAGGAGCTTTCTGGAGTGCTCCTGACAGCTCCATGTCGAGTCCTTCTAGAAGTCCAATGAGAGCATTTGGAACTGAGCAAGCCGTGAACTCTGCTTTCTGGCCTGCAAAAACGTATACAGATGTCACCATTGTAGGATCTGGCCACGGCTCCAGTCCAGGTTCTGGTCACAATTCTGGACATAATTCAATGGGAGGGGATATGTCGCATTTGTTTTGGCAGCAAAGCAGGGGTAGCCCTGAGTATTCTCCAGTACCTAGTCCCAGAATGACAAGCCCTGGCCCAGGCTCAAGAATTCATAGTGGTGCTGTTACACCTATTCATCCTAGAGCAGGTGGGGCTCTCATTGATTCGCAGACAGGCTGGCCTGATGATGGGAAACAACAAAGTCACCGTTTGCCTCTTCCTCCAGTAACAATTTCAAATGCATCACCCTTTTCTCATTCGAATTCAGCAGCAACATCTCCTTCTGTACCACGAAGTCCTGGACGGGCAGAAACTCCAGCGAGCCCTGGTTCTCGGTGGAAAAAGGGAAAGCTGCTGGGTAGAGGCACATTTGGACATGTTTATGTCGGTTTTAATAGGTACACTCGCATCTATCTACTCTCTCTCTCTCTCTCAAGTTAGTTTTCTAAGGATATAACTGGAAATAGTACCTTCAAAGTTCAAACATATCTAGGAGCTAATATTGATGAAATCTCTTGATAGATTGTATGGCTATATTCTAATGATACCTGCTTGATGATTTTAGTGACTGCCAATTGTAGCGGAAAAAAAAAAATGTTTTCTCTCATATATACTGATGAATAAACTTTTGACCTGTTTAGTGAAAGCGGCGAAATGTGTGCAATGAAGGAAGTCACATTATTTTCTGATGATGCAAAGTCTAAGGAAAGTGCAAAGCAATTGATGCAGGTATCATCCTGTTCTTACTGGTTTTACATTGATATTTCAATGGTTAATGTTGTTTCCATCTGTTCTTTTGACTTTTGTGTTTTAATGTTTTGCTAGGAAATCACTTTATTGAGCCGTTTACGGCATCCAAACATAGTGCAGTATTATGGGTCTGAATCAGTAAGTCTTTACGTCCATTAACATTTTGCTTTTCAAATTCTGTTAATTTTACCTTTTTATTCATCTTGTTTCTGGTATTGTATTTTTTGGTAAGTCATATTGTCAATTAGAGAAACAAGAGTGACTTTGAAGAACTCCATGCTTATATATTAGCTTACAGTTCAGTACAAAAGTTAAGCACAATACTCCACAATAAAATATTAACTAAAGATTTAAGTAACAGTTGTGATTTACGTTATGTAACATTGTAGTTATCCTTTAACAGGTTGGTGACAAGCTGTATATATATTTGGAGTATGTATCTGGTGGTTCTATATATAAACTTCTCCAAGACTATGGACAATTTGGTGAACTTGCAATTCGTAGTTATACTCAACAAATCTTGTCAGGGCTCGCATATTTGCATAATAAAAATACCGTCCACAGGTGAATGTCACTACTCATTCCTGTGTAGTATTCATGAGTTCAACAGTTGCCAAAGATCAGTTATACTGATCTCCTGTAATTTACTTAACTTCAAGTATTTTCCATGTCTGTAAAACTATATTTCTGTATACAGGGATATTAAAGGAGCAAACATACTTGTAGACCCAAATGGCCGTGTCAAGTTGGCGGATTTTGGGATGGCAAAGCATGTAAGCATATGTAGAACTTTTGTATTAAGTGCTGTTATATTAATTAAATTATGTGGTATTAGGAGAATAAGATTGCCTGTTTGATGTTGCACAATGGTCTGTATTATCACCTTCATATTCTTTCAAGTGCATATTTAACCTGCTTAGAAATATTAGTGAATGCATGCAATTTATACACCTTAGTTTATTCTATACCAAAGTCACCATGCTTAACCTTAATTACGGGATGGTATGATCAATCTTTACTTAATAATCTTATCTTGTATGCTTTGCAGATTACCGGGCAGTCATGCCCTTTATCATTTAAGGGAAGTCCATACTGGATGGCACCTGAGGTTAGATTGATTGAAACTTTTATCTTTATGACTTCCCAACTTGCTGTTTGATGGATTACTTAATGTTCACTTCCGTTGCTTCCCAGGTTATAAAAAACTCAAGTGGTGCCAACCTTGCTGTGGATATATGGAGTCTTGGGTGCACTGTTTTGGAAATGGCTACAACAAAACCACCTTGGAGCCAGTATGAAGGGGTAAGAACTTTAACATATAAATGAATGCTTTCATTTTAGTCTTTAATTTTGTTATGGGGTCTGTTGTTTGAATTTGAGACTTATCAATTTAGCATTCTCTCATGTACTTGAGCTCACTAAGAATAAGTTGCGTAATTTTGAAGTGTGCTCTTAATTTGTTTATTTTTCTTCTTGTGTAATATTTCTTTTATGGAACACAGGTTGCTGCCATGTTTAAGATTGGAAATAGCAAGGAACTGCCAGCAATTCCAGATCACCTCTTGGATGATGGAAAAGATTTCATAAGGCAATGCTTACAGCGAAATCCACTTCATCGTCCTACTGCTGCCCAGCTCTTGGAGCATCCTTTTGTAAAATATGCAGCACCTTTGGCAAGACCTATATTGGGCCCCGAGCCTTCTGATTCACCCGCTGGGGTTGCAAATGGAGTGAAATCTCTGGTATGTATTCCATATTTACGACACTAATTATGTAGACCAACAGGCTCACAGATATACTGTGGGGATAACTCTAATTAGGGAGTTTATCTTTATGGATTGATTTCTCTTGCACCTGTTGTTTTGATCTGTGTTTTATTATAATTATCAGGGCATTGGGCAAGCAAGAAATTTATCCAATTTGAATTCAGATAGGCTTGCAATTCACTCGTTTAGAGTTTCAAAAACTCATCACCATACCAGGTTCCTCTCTCTCTCTCTCTCTCTCTCTCTCTCTCTCTCTCTCTCTGTGCAGTTGATGATGACAACAGCTTTATTAACAAGGTCTTGGTGTGATCTTCTTTGCCTTCATTTCAGTGAGATCCATATTCCAAGGAACATATCATGCCCTGTGTCACCCATTGGAAGCCCTCTATTGTACTCCAGGTCACCACCTCACTTAAATGGAAGAATGTCACCGTCTCCTATATCTAGCCCGCGGACCACTTCGGGCTCATCCACGCCTCTCACTGGTGGCAATGGTGCCATCCCATTTATTCACCTTAAACAGTCTATAAATTTGCAAGAGGGTTTCGGAGGCATTTCAAATTCCTCAAATGGTCTCTATGGTAATGGCCCCTCCTATCACGATTCATCTCCTGACATGTTTCGAGGGAAGCAACCAGGGTCTCCCATCTTCTCAGAATTGGTGCCTTCTGAAAATGATGTTATGGCAAAACAGTTTGGAAGGCCTGCACACACAGAGCAGTACAATGGACAGTCAGTTTTGGCTGATCGGGTGTCTCGCCAACTCCTTAAGGATCATGTTAAGATGAACAGACTGGATTTAAGTCCCAAGTCTCCTTTGACTAGCCGGACAAATGGTGTCTGACTTATTTTCATGGACCCACCATTCAGATCAAGCTGTCAAGCTATGAAGCTATCAGACCGGTTTTTGAATATACCAGATCAATTACCCATCACTTTGGACTGCAAAGGAAGTGTATTTGCAAAATAAGGATCCAAAGCAGAACAAATGTGGAATAAGGTTGAAGCTCTGGAAAGAAAAAGCGAGTGGAAGCAGATAACTCTGTCCGCATTGTTTAGTTTTCAACCATCTAGCACTTGCTCAGCTATGCCATGGGACAAAAACTGATTCTGGAGTGTTATGCATATGAAGCTCACTTCCTGACATATAATAAACTCATGTAGTACATATAACATGATGCGGCTTTGACTTGTATAGTTGAGTGCTTGACTGATTGGAGGTATGACTAGGAGATTGAGCCTGACATACATGGCTTCTGATGATCCATTTTGATGTGGTCCTATCGTGAGAATAACTCGAGGCAGCAAGAAGTGTATATTTTGAGATGTTCATATAGAGAAAAGCTAAGAGGTAATACCATTAGCTTTTGAACCATTTTTTGGGGGTCTGAAACTGCTGTACAGAAGATGGGAGACTGAATTTGGCTCCAGGTTAACGAAAGAGTTAGTCCGGTAGTTTTGAAGACTGTAAATTCTGTTCTCCACATTGTCAATCATTGTGGGCTCATGTAACATTTTATACTGTTGTACCTGATTTGCTGTATAACTTGTAGGTTCTGTACATCTCACCAGTCAAGAAGAAATCTAACTACATGGTCCTATATTTTCTCCGAGTTCTGTAGATGTCAGTGTGGAGAATCCATGGAGAGGGAGATGTTTTTCTTTCAGTAGGGAACTCTTTTGCTGCTAAAGAAGGGATGTCATATAGCCCAAAAGTTGAGACAAGTTTGTTGAACTCATGAACCTGGTTACTTCTTTGCTGCATATGAACTCAACCTCACTTGGATAAGTCGGAGATCCAAGAGACATGTTGTTCCAAGTTTGATATATGTCACACTTGGTTCAATCTTCCATATGAATGGATCTGAATCTTGAATTCAATCTCTATAAAGTATAAACATTCATATGAAGATTTAAATCATAATACAAGAATTCAAAAGGACCAGGCATTGTGGCATTAATACTAGTATTCCAGGAGCTGATCGATATGAGCAGAAATAAGATTATAGTGTCTTCTTCTTATGATAGGTAAAGGAAAAATCGTTTAGTCAAATCCTTGCTGAAATCCCATAGCTTCTTTGTCAACACCTCGTCTTCGGCTTGGGAATATTACTGTCTGCAAAATATTCACCGCTTTGCGGATGCAATGCCACTAGCAAGTTGTTACTGCTGCTCCCTATAAGCATCACAGTTATGAAATCATATTCAGTATATGATTGATATGATGAGAGAGTTGAAGCAGCACATTTTTATGTAGTATTTCAAATCCAGGCATTTTGATAGCCAAACTCACATAAATCAACATTGATTCGTTTTACATATAAAAAATGACAAAATAGTCTTCATAGATACAAAGAGTTTCAATCATGGTCTTTTTCTTCTGTTTGTCCGATTAACTTGGAATAATGATAATTATCATGGCAAAAAGACAGCAAATGGTATAATATGATGCGAGTCAAGTCGTGATCCTTTTAAACATATAAAGATTGTTTATTTTTTTGGTCTGATACATGGTAACCTGATACATTGATACATGTACAGATTGTTGATCACCATATATATTTTGAAAGTTCAAACTTGATCATTTGCCTGGCATAATCATCCCATCACCACTAGCTGGCTAACTTCCTGCTGCATGTGTATGGAGAGATTCACATACCTTCATGTCCTGACCTTTCTCCTTTTCATCAACCTTTTCCGACCTCCTGCCACTGTTGTAAGCTCATTTGGCAATGAAACCGATCACTTGGCTTTGCTCAAATTCAAAGAATCCATAGTTGTCGATCCACACGGGTTCTTGAACTCATGGAATGACTCGGTTCACTTGTGCAAATGGCAAGGAATTACTTGTGGCAGACGGCATCAAAGAGTAACAACCCTAAGCCTACCAGATGGTGCGTTACATGGAACCATATCACCATACATTGGCAACCTCTCACTTCTTAGGTTCATCAACCTTAGAAACAACAGTTTCTATGGCAACATTCCGCAGCAAGTTGATCGTTTGTTCCGACTGCGACATCTCAATCTACGTTACAATATGTTAGAGGGGGGAATTCCAGTGAACCTGACCTTGTGTCCAGAACTGAGCATCATACGTATTGCAGAAAACCGCCTTACCGGCGAGATTCCATCAGAGATGGGCTCGTTGATGAAGCTTGTGGAACTTAACCTTCAGAAGAACTATCTGTCAGGAGGCATCCCACCTTCATTAGGAAATCTTTCCTCAATCACTGCACTTTCCTTGGGAGGGAACAATTTGGTGGGCACAGTCCCAGAAGAGATAGGACGACTGAGAAACCTTTGGTATTTTGGTATACCTATGTGTAAGCTCTCTGGTATGATCCCTCCTTCCCTCTTTAACATATCATCTATGAATGTCTTCTCAGTTACGGGTAATATGTTGAAGGGCAGCATCCCGCCTGGTATAGGCCTAAACATGCCCTATCTCCTAAACATGTCGCTTGGTGGAAATGAATTATCTGGAAAAATCCCTGCCTCATTTTCCAATGCTACTCAACTTCAGAAACTTGATGTTTGGGAAAATAATTTTGTAGGGCAAGTTCCAGAGAGTTTTGGAAATCTTCCCAATATCATTTGGCTCAACTTCGGTAACAATAATCTAGGAAGTAATTCATCCAATGATTTGGAGTTCATAACATTCTTGACAAACTGCACCAATCTTGAGATGCTTTCTTTGACTCAAAACAATTTTGGAGGTGTCTTACCCAACTCCATAGCCAATTTCTCAACCCAACTAACTCAACTCTACCTTGGGAGCAATCAAATAGCGGGAACGATTCCTGAGACAATAGGAAATCTCAACAGTTTAATAGCCTTTGCCCTGGATTCTAACCTGTTCACAGGTATCATTCCAACTTCTTTGGGGAAGTTAGAAAAGCTGCAATTATTATCTTTATCTGCCAATAGGTTATCAGGTTGGATCCCATCTTCCTTAGGAAACCTCACTCAATTGTTTCAACTCCTTATATCAGCAAATGAGTTAGAAGGAAGCATTCCTCCAACTATTGGTAACTGCCAAAATCTACAGTGGATGGATTTATCAGACAATAAACTACTCAGTGGAATACCATCAACTTGTCACATAACTCACTAAACGGTAGTCTGCCTGTGGAAGTGGGTAAGCTGAAAAATACCAATACACTGGACATCTCTTATAATAATCTGACTGGAGAAATCCCACAAGTTATTGGAAGCTGTCTGAGCCTTGAATTGCTTTACTTACAAGGAAATCTTTTTCAAAGTATGATACCCTTTTCTTTAGCTTCTTTGAAAGGTCTTCAGTATCTAGATCTTTCTCGGAACAACTTGTCGAGTCAAATTCCAAAAGATCTAAAGAGACTTCCATTTTTGGAGATAAATAGGAATATGGTCAGAAGAATAGACAAACAGAAGCATGGTAGTTTAAACTTAAGTGAAATAACTGACTTTAAGCCCTTAAAAAATGACCAAGTACAAGTTGGCAAGAAGTAGGAGATATGACATCTCAAAGATTGTCATAATGCAAGACATAGAGATAGAAAAGGCATTGATGATGAAATTTATCTCTGTTCTCAACCCAAAAATGGACTTCATTTGTATAATATATTGATTATATTCATGCATCAATAACCATTGATGATGAAAAAGTTTTCGTACTAGTTTGATCAACAAAGAAACTTTGCAGACTGTAGAAGTTAGGTTCCAAAATGTACTGAGATAACTTATATATACCTGATTGTTTGATGAGTCACAGAGTATGCCAGTGGTGTTGAGCCATCAAGAAAAGGGGATGTATATAGTTAGTTATGGGGTCCTGCTGTTGCAAATGTTCACAGGAAGAAAACCTACTGACGAAATGTTTAAAGATGGTTTGAACCTCCATAACTTTGTCAAGATGGCTATACCAGAAAGACTAATGCGGATTGTGGATCCTACTCTTCTTGCCAGTTTAGAAGCAACCACACCTGCAACAACACAAAATGAAGTAAACTACATCCGTGGTTACAACAATGATGAAATCGAAACAGATGAAGAAAACATTGACAGTGAGAATTTAAGCAAGATGAACACTTTTGTATGTAAATGCATACTTCCAAACCTGAAGATTGGACTTGCATGCTCGGAAGAGTCACCAAGTAATAGGATGTCGATGGAGGAGGTCCACAGGGAGCTACAGCGTATCAAAAATGCTTACAATGGTATCGACATCCGTTGAGAGAGGCCAAGAAGAAGCTAAACAAGAGGTGCTTTTACTTTCTTCTTTATGATTAGTGCAACAAAATGGTATTTCATTCTTTCATTTCCTCTTTATGACTTTATAATCCTCATATTTCTGTGCAAACACAGTATAATATGAGACGCGAGGCGGCAATAATCTCTGAGTTGTACTACTGAAGACTTCTAAATCCAGGAGACTAGTGTGGAAGATTAAGTCATAGCTCCTAATAAGTGAATGCTTGATTTCGATTTCTAAGTTACGAGTAGTTTGTTGTGTAAAGTTTCTATGAGCTCCAATGGAAGTCTATCATTGTCGTTGTAGCTTAACTATTTGTAATAAGTGATTCATATAATCCAATACGTTTGTATTTGTACTAAGTGATTAATATGATCCAATAGGTTTGTAAGCATATTTAGTTATGTTTTGTGCAAAGGAAACCAACCTAGTCCATGAGTGTACCTTTATTTACAAAACGAAGCGGTACGTCAATGACCAAGCAAGGCGAGTACATCAAGACGTGGTGTCGCCGCTGATTTGATACCGATTTATGATAATTTCCATTCCAAGTTAGTAAATGTGCCATTAAATTGATATATGTCACACTTAATAGTCCAATCTTCCATATGAATGGATATGAGTCTTGAATTCACTCTCTATCAAGGTTTAAATCATAATACAAGAATTCAAAAGAACCAGGCATTGTGGCATCAATACTAGCCTGATCGATATGCACGGCAATAAGATTGGCCGAAGGTTATAGTGTCTTCTTCCTTATGATAGGTAAAGGAAAAATCATTTAGTTAAATCCTTGCTGAAATCCCAGAGCTTCTTTGCCAACACCTCGTCTTCAGCTTGGGGTCTTGGCTTCGAAATATTACTGTCTGCAAAATATTCACCACTCACCCCTTTAACTTGCGGATGCAATGCCGCATAGCAAGTTGTTGCTGCTCCCTATGATCATCACAGTTATAGAAAGTCAAATTCAGTATATGATTATATGATTGATATAGAGAGAAATAGTTATTTTCTATTTTTTATTTTTTATTTTTTTATTTTGAATAGTAGAGAGAAATAGTTGAAGCAGCAGACTTTTGTATAGTATTTCAAATCCAGGCATTTTGAGTAGCCAAACACACATAAATGTCACATAAATCCAGGCATTTTGAAACTGTAAATAAGATGCAATTACCTGTTGAACATTTTTAAGCAGAACTCTACCGAGCACATTAACAAGCCCTGCATGAAAACCAGAAATCCAAAATCTTTAAATATCTGAACAAGCACAGGGATTGAAGTAATTGAAGTTGATGCTTTTATAGGTAAAATTCAATAATATTTGCGAGAATTGATATGATTACCCTTAATGACGTGATTACCATTAATAACATTGTTATGCCGAAAAAGATTAGTTTGAATTACACCAGGGTGAAGTGCATTTGCAGTTATGTTTGTCCCATCTTCCTGTTGAAGCAACAATTATAAACAGGTTTCACTTAGCACATCATGGAAACCATAAACAGAACGAAAGAGAAAACGTATGTGTGCTTCTGTTTGATGATTACGAAAGAATTAAAATGTATCGACATGTATAAGCTAGTATTGGCATGACTCATGATTTCTGCTGAGGGGCTGCAGATGCACACCCTCTCAAGATAAGTGATAAAAAGTCTTCTGCTTGTAAACCTCAACTTTTCGGAAAGTACAGTAGAAATGGAGGATATAATAGCATCTCATGAACAAAGGTGTATTAGGCTTAAACAGAAAGTTTACGATGGGATCTAAAGACCACCATTGTCTAATTATGTTTATCTGTGTCCTGAAAGAAAATATATACCTTGAATTGTTTTGTGAGTTCTTTGGCATGCAAAATGTTAGCTAGCTTTGATTGACCATATGCAGGCCAACTGCTGTACCTGTGGATAGCCAGTACAAACTCAGTTCATGATATTTAAAGTTCTCCATTCACCATATGCTATCAATATGCTACTCCAGCTAAGTTTGCACAACTACTGATATGGCATCAATTTAAAATGCAGTCTTCTTTTCTCAACAATCTCCTGCCTCCACTTAAAAATACGATGTATAACCAACATCCTAACATATATATCAAAATCTCAAAAGCAAGGGTTTTGGCTTGTCTTTACCCTGATGGATCGTTGATTCTGTCGAAACGGATTCCTTCAGGATATGCATACCGGTGAGCTTCAGAGGATACATTTACAATTCTCCCTTCTTTGCTACTTGAATGTGCAGTCTTTTTCATAGTATCCAACAAAAGATTTGTCAACAGAAAATGACCTGTAGATGAGGAAAACGAAGTTAAAACAAGTAGCCCCAGACAATAGTTTACCGTATGCAATTATGCATCTGAATAACAATTTATGCAGGCACACCCCTATGTAGTCTGCATCTATACAGTAACAAAGTTTGGTTGTTTCTTTCTTAAGTGAGAACGGGAAAGTCATACCTCCAAAATCAAAGAACTATCAATCATCAAACTTATGTAAATCTATTAATGCATAGTTGCATACTGACAGGTGATAGTTTTGAAACATGATTGTCTACACAATATATTAAAAGATTACAGCTTAAAACTAACAATACTTGCATACCTATATGGTTTGTGGCAAACTGAAGTTCAATCTTATCTTTGGAAAGCAAGAACGGGGTCGCCATAATCCCTGCATTGTTACTTATAGTAACAAAGCAAAATAACCACATGTTAATGTTTTGAACTATGACTGCTTATTAAGAGAGGGAGAGAGCAGAAATCTGGCAGTCTATGACAATCCTGGGAAATTAGAAGACATAATGTGAAGGAACTTCTACCATTTCTTACATTAGGATATTTAGAGGATGGCCGGCGGATTTGAATTCTGATGCAAATTTCCTCACAGATGACATTGAACTGAGGTCCAACTCTATGGCATCAATTTTGGCAGTGGGGATGTCCTTAACTATCGCTTCTTTCACATCTTTAGCGGCAGCCATATTCCTCACTCCCATGATCACATGGGCACCACGCAGTGCAAGAACACGCGTAGTTTCAGTGCCAATGCCACTAGATGCTCCTGTCATGACAACATCCAGAACCAGAGAAAAGATTCTCATAAGACCTTGTAAGAACTACAATATCTGTTCATCTTCTTTACTAACATGAAAACACCATTTCTCAATAAAGGCAAACAAATCCAGCAATACTATGTCCAATATTTAGATGTACAATACCAACTTTAGATCCGAAAGAAACCAGAGATGCTCCTAAGTAAAGGCATTGATGCAGGACAAGGCCAAAACTACATGTACTATCATTTCTATATGCATTGATTGATCGAAAAGGTTAAACTTTGATACAAAGAATAACAATTCCTGCGTAAACGAAATTTCGACAACACCAACTAGCCAGATCATTGCTTCTGTGCATAACTCTTCATTTTACAAAATCAAAGAATAAAAACCGAAGACAATTCTGTCATCCACATAAAATTAAGACTCAAACATAATACGTTTCCTAAGGTGAAACCTTATCAAGATAAGGTGGATACATACTGCACAAAAATCTCTATATAACAGAATCACAGTGCAGTAAAAATCTCTATATATGAAAAAAACAACTGGGTTTTGGTGTCTAGCCTGTAACAATGGCAGTAAGACCAGTGGCATCAATCCCTTGAGTAACTTCTTCTGCTGTGGAAGATGATGAGAACCCAGATGGGCCTTTTCTTCTGAACAGCCACATTCTTTGTTTCTCACTCTTCACAATCACAGATGGGAAATCCGTCACACTCTTTTTATGTCTTTAAATGGATGATGCTTAAAACACGCGTGGACATCTTGGGGTTACACAAACTTGAATCGTGCTATTTATGACACGACAAGTATGTTTTCGAAACATTAAATTCTGAGATACAAATTATTCTTACTCATTTGCTAGAAGAACATTCAACACTCATCTCTATCTTGATCTTGACTGTACTCCCACTGAAGGAAGTTTAGTTATTTGCTGTCAGAGCAAGAGGAGAAGCCATTAATACAGGTGTGGTAGGACTTGGGAGCACGTCATCATTCTCATTTATCTGGACCCATTTAACTTAGATTGCTCTCACTTGAGTCACTTCACATAAAAAGACTCATTATGACCACCATTTTCTTGGTGTCGATGGGTTGGCAAAAGCCTAGGCCTTCTTGGGCAATCTGTCGGTATTCCACTAACCACCATTTTTAAGAATACGGACTCTTGACAAGGAGCGATAAAGTTTAACCGTAACCAAACCTGTTCCAGAAGCTATCTTCCCCCCCCTAAGAAGAGATAATCCTTTTTAACATTATATACCAAAACTTTGCCTAAGTATATATCTAGATTACAGAGGCAACTCCCCATTACAGTGGAGACAAGGTATCACCGACGTCAAAACCAACAGTCTCTGAAAACGACACCAAATCCATGATACACCCACTCGACATAGCCAGAGTGGGCTTTATATCATCATATCCCAATTTCCCCACATAAACGAAGCCCAATCCAACTTCCCATTCGGGTCAAATCCGAACCCTAAGCACCAGCACGTGCGAGGGCGCCTTGCTCAGGTTCATCTTCTCTGATAGAGTCACGTGCCGGACACAACCGCACACAGACTCAAATCGTAGAGAAACACAAAAACAGAGCAAAACCAAAAACAAACACAGAAAATATTAATATCAGAAACCCTAGAAAACTCTTCCCAGTAATCCCCCCAATTGTTCAACCCCAACAATTTTTCCTTTCCCGAATTGCCCTGCATTCTGGTCGCAATCAAGGTAAGCCAACACTCCTCTGTCTCCAATTTCCGTTATCAATCAAGCTCTCTCCAATTTCATGATGATTTAAATTGAATTGGATTGGTTATTTAGTTTTGTGAATGGCAATGTTTCTGTTTTTGATTTTGGGTAACATTGGAATTGTTTTGGGTTGTGAAAGGTGGAAACTTTATTGATGAAGGGTGTGGTTTTGGTTATGGCTTTCGATTGTTTAGTGTGAATCATGTTTGCATGTGGCATTGGAATCCAGGGTTTTGAGTTCCTGGAAATAATGAAGGAGAAATTTTGAAGTTTGGAAAAAAAAAATAATAATAATAATAAATCTTATCTTGTTTGCTATGAGGGTCCAGCTGAATTAACTGTTTTGTTCTTTTGCTGAATGAATAAACCAATTGCAGTGGAATGGCACCCGGTATTTGTCTTGTTGTTGGGTTATGGAGAATGAACAAAGCCTAGTTTGTTATTAGGATTGTGGCTATGAATGTGAAGTAGTCTCGCTCTGCATTCAGTTTTTGTTGGACTCGGATACAATTTAGAGCTGTGGTGGTTTGGTTTGATGCATTATACAATATTTTGATTGCATTTTGTCCTTGAATGGTTTGTAGTTTTGTCTGGTATTGATGATGGAATTTGTTCCGAACGTTTCAAATTTGATTTTGCTCACATCACCATTGTATTTCATCTCCCTTGGTGGACTAACTTGTATGTGTTAATAAGACGGGAATTAAGTGAATAGGATGTTGGAAAACTAAAACAGTATACTTTCCGGGGGAAGTGGGAGCTCCACTAGATAAAGAAGCAGCTTTAATAATATCCTCTTTTTTTTCTTGTGCATTTTGCATTTATGCGATCCGAGAAATTGTGAAACTTAGTTAAATTTTGTTTCATAAATTTATTGTCCTTTTGTTGTTTCAGTGACCAATATTATGCTAACTTGATGAAAACTTTCATCTTGAAATTTCAGGCGTAACAACTCCTGTTTGCTCCCAGCTCTTGTGTGCTGTAGCTTAAAATACAGGATAAGAATTGAGAAAGTCCTCTGGATAAGAATGCTAATACACATTTTATTGGGATTCAAGATCGTGTCATTTTGGGAAGCACTGATAAATAGTCTGTACTTGCTTAACAAAGTTAAGCTTTTGAATAAGGAAAAGGTTGCATTTGCCTTTTAACTTATCATTTTTGGAATTTGAGGTGCAAACTTGTTGGCGTTTCACATATCCTGAAGGTTGCAGTATCACTGTTAAATGTCAGAAGGTGTCATGGCGGTAGTCAAACCTGAGGTATCTCATTTCATTTGGAATAAGTTATCAGTGGTCTTTTGTGCTTTGTACAGTCCAATATGTGTACTTCAATTTTTTTGTTTGTTTCCAGTATGTGTATGTTTAAGTGGCCTTTGTCACTTGATGTACTCTTGCAGTCTGCAAGAGTGAAGTGGGGTTTCTGGGGGAGAGAGGTTTATGGTAGGGTCATATTGTGAGAAAGTTAAAAGTTTTACAGGGCTTAGTTGTGGTGACAAAAGCAACATCGAAAAATAAATTTTAGACAGTGATTAAGAGTGCTGCATGAATGATTAAGCCCCTTCATGCTATCTTCAGGTGAAAGATAGTGGTTATGGAATATATTTTGAAAGTTGTATCCCTTCAGTTGCAAATTACCAGATGTGGTGGGACTTAGGGAGCCTAATTTAGACAATACGTACTAAGTTTTGGACTGTTAAATACACTAACAACAACTGAATAACAGAAATGATCCAAGAAAGACCTGAATGAACATTTAGAGTACATGGTTTTGAAAGACTTAAATGAAACAGAATAGTTGGCTACTGACATTAAAAAAATGGGAAGAGAATAGAAGAACTAGCCTGTAGAGGGGATTCCATATCTGTGTACTGTATTATGTTTTTAAAATATCCTGATCAAGTTTATTTTATTCATTATTAGAGGCTTGCTTATGTGACATTGTGATAGTAAAAGGGCAGTACTGAGAACTGCATGTTGACCATAAACCAGCTTCGTCTGTAGTATAATTTAGTCTCTGAAGTCTTCCACCAGATTGTTGCATGTCTTGGATATATGTTTTTCAGAATTTTTCTATAGAATGTCTTATTCTTCTTGATACCACATGATTTTCATGCTGTTTAATGTATGTAATTGTCAACAGACTTCAGATTGGGGATTGTGTGTGTGTGTGTGTGTGGTGGTGGTGAGGGGGGGGGGGGACTTAATGGTTGTGTGGTAGTTCAAACTTTGCACTATTAGTGCTTATCTCTTTTGATTCCATACATAATTTTTTTATTCTGTGCAACTAGATGAAGTCTTACATCTGGCTACAAACTGCTGATGGGTCAATCCAACAAGTAGAAGAAGAGGTTGCTATGTTTTGTCCCATGATATGTCGAGAAATACTTCAGACAGGCATGGGATCTTCCAAAAACTATGCTATATCACTTCCTCAACGAGTTAACCCTGCCGTTTTGGGGTTAATACTTGACTACTGCCGGTTTCATCAAGTACCAGGTCGCTCTAATAAGGTACAATGCCTGACTCTGGCAGTTGGTAGTTTCTTTTGATTGCCTTGCATGATATTATTCCCCATTTGGTACTCAAGAATACAAACACTTATAAATCTTTCTATAAAAGTGACTGGGTGGGGAGGGAGCTCCTAATTATATGTTCTTACTACGGTGGGGAATTGATAAGATGACCACATATTAGTTTATTTGATAGCATTATTATCTGTAGGAACGCAAAACTTTTGATGAGAAATTTATTCGGATGGATACAAAGAAGTTATGCGAGTTGACATCTGCTGCTGACAGCCTACAATTGAAGCCTCTGGTTGATCTCACCAGCCGAGCACTTGCGCGAATTATTGAAGGAAAAACACCTGAAGAGATACGGGAGACATTTCATTTACCTGATGACCTCACAGAGGTATGTGTTGCCATCTAAACTAACCGGTATATAATTGTTTGCATCCGTGATGTTTGACTTGTATAATGTTTCATTCAGGAGGAGAAGTTGGAACCTCTAAGAAACATAACCGATGATCCACGCATCCGGCTTCTTAATCGTTTATATGCGAGAAAGAGGAAAGAATTGAAGGAGAGAGAGAAACTGAAGGTGCTTACTTTTTCTTGAAGAGTTTGAAGCCTTTACCATATGTTAAATGCGATACTTGTGGTAATTTTATATTTCATAACATCTATTACTTAAATTGTATGGAAAGTTGGGCCAGTATAAATATGTAGAAAAGCTAGCATTATAGCTGCACATACATGCTTGCGTTAATAGAAAGTCAATTCTTTTTCCATGTTTCAGAATGTTGAGGTGGAGCAGGAGCGTGTTGATCAGCGTTCCGTCGATGATCTCTTGACATTTATAAATGGTGGAAATGGAGGTATGATCCAAAAATCTTTGGCCATCGTCCTGATTGTAAATTGTTTTCTTTTATTCTTTCACATTCTTAACTTTCTTAAACTTCTTTCATATCTGTATGAACGTGATATTATGTTTGGTGGTGTTATCAGTCGTTAGTAGTAGGTAAAATTTCATATGTTGATGCCACTAGTTGGTGAGTTTACTTTCAAAAGACCACATAGGTCAAGGAAACTGTACTTAGATTTTGGTAGATGCTTCAATCTATAGGTCACTTATATTGTTTTGGCAGATCCACGTGTCACTTATATTTGATTAAGTATCATAATTTGTCTCCTTCATATTATTATATCGCTTGTAGTACTAAGAGTTGTCTTTCGCATACGTACATATCTTATACCTCCTCAGCAAACTTTATGTATAACGTGATATTCTCTTCAGATTCAAAGGGAGTTAAAACCAATAAGAGTAAGAAGAAAAATCGAAGACGAAAAGACCCCACAAAAGATTCTTCAAACAATGTCAATGGAAACCATAATAAGGTTGGCTTTCGCTCTCTCTCTCTCTCTCTCTCTCTCTCTCTCTCTCTCTCTCTCTCTCGGCCACATGCACACGTGCACACACAAACAGACACACAAACACACAATAAAGTTTGTGCATGCTTGCACTAGTCCTCTGGTGACTTCTTCCTATACGTATTTGTGCACTTAGTATTTGGTGGCTACTTTTTATAGGAATCGGAAGCTCTTTCTTCTGCTTTCCACGATGAATCCCCTTCTAGCTCTTCCAACTTGCAAGATTGTACAATTATTGACTTTGATGATGGTGATGTTGACGATGATTTAGATCCTGCCATGAAGGAGCAGCTTGACAGGTAACAAGAATGCCCCAGATAGAGT
The DNA here is from genome assembly GCA_009720345.1 of Fragaria iinumae. Taxonomy (NCBI): domain Eukaryota; kingdom Viridiplantae; phylum Streptophyta; class Magnoliopsida; order Rosales; family Rosaceae; genus Fragaria; species Fragaria iinumae. The sequence goes on along the minus strand of CM019123.1, from coordinate 24,959,204 downwards.
TTGTCAACAATATCAAGCTTGCGTCTTAAGCAAAAATATTATTTCAAGTTTATAGTAAAATGTGAAACGCGCATGTCAAACTACCTTTAGTCTAGGATTTCTATGTACATGTTACCTTCTTAGTCCTGTACTTGTTTTAGTAAATTTCCTTTCTATAGAGAATAGTGATGTTCAGAGATTCTCGAATCTATCATGAATTAATATGGTTATTTCAAGTCCACTCTTTTGCGCCTATTAATATCCTCATACTTGTTCAGTAGAATATGTGTATTAGCTGATTATTGCATAAAGGCTTATTCCTTGTCTTGCTTCATGTAGGGAAGTAGAGGATTTTGCACGAAGATTAAATTCAGATTGGCCGGAAAGGATGCAGGAAATATTATCCTTAGGCCAAGAAAGGAGACTTGCACCAATAAATATGAATGGAAATGGTTCTGCATGCAGATATACAAGTATGTTTCCTCTTCCCCTCCTGTTTTTCGACTGTACGCTACTTCCTGTGTTGCATATTTTTCATTTTCTTTTCAAAGCATCTGGAAGAATAGTTGAATTTCCTATGTTTATGGTTAATGTTGGGGACTTCTTGAGGCATTTCATATCTTCTACATTGTGATTCAAGGCTTTAAGCCTGTCTGTTGTCTTGTATGTTTGTATATTGTATACGCAATATATTTCTGCTACGAGTGAGAGAGTCCAGCAAAAGTATAGTTAGGCTGACAGATTTGGTGGCTAATTGGCTGTTGGTAGCAGGTTTGGATCGGAGATAATGGTTCTATGATCAGTGTATTACTTAATTGGAATGTCAAGCAGCTAGAGTAATTGGAACAGATGTGATCATGAAATTTGCTACTGCCGAAACTAGAAGAGTGATAACTGTTTTTGGTGTTGAGAGCATGTGAGTATGTAATTTATTTTTCCATCACCAAAAGCAATTTTCATTCTGTGAGCATCTTTGTATGTTGAAGAAGAGAAAGAACAAGGTGTTTAAATCAAAAAGAAAAAAGAACTTGGAGCCTTCAAATCTTCAATAGGGCGCTTTAATTTTTCATTCTCTTGAGCTTCTTCTCTTTTGTGGATGTTTAACCTTCTGCCCCATCATCACTTGCCCACTCTGTACCTCTTGACTTGGTGCTCCATTTACAAATGTTCCATTTCATTTTTGTTTTAAAGGCCCCATTTGGCTTTCCAAAGTCTTGCGAGAAGTTGTAAGTGCTTAATTTATGTAACGAAATTGGAATGAAAAGCAAGTTATATTATTTCCTTTTGTACTGATTTGGTCTTTTTAATAAGTAGCAGGCTGTTTAACTTGGGGTAGGGTTGTACTATTCCTCCAATCAAAGCTCAACTTGCAAGGGTGTGTATCAGATTTTACATTCATTAATAGTATGGTCTGATATGAATTTATCGAGTTCTATCAGCTTGCTGGTTGCTTAAAAATCATGATTTGGTCGTGCAAAAATGTGACTAAAAAACTGTGTTATAGTCCACAAATTAGGTGAAAATCATCATTTTGGGTAATTTTATTTTTTTTCATTCTTTTGGGAGAAAGTTACTGGGTGCTAATAACATTGAGCCACAAACGAAACAACATGCTATACAGAGGAAAGACCAAGGTAACAATAAAAAGATAAAGGGAAGTAGGAAACCCAAATCCTATAAAGATGGATCTTTTATTCATTTCTTTGCTGACACGATTGAGATTGATAAACAAGAGCAGATAGGTATAGCCATACACATTTCAGTATTCTTTCGCTTTATGTGTAGAGTAATATTTCTTGAAAGCTCTAGGAAGATATACTGGCAATAAGAACCCAAAAAGATTGAAGCTCCAGAAAGCCATATTAGCAATAGCAAGAGCTCTGCCAAGGTACAATCTCTTGGCAGATCCACCATACTCTGCGTAGTCTTTTGAAAACTCACTTGTAAGCCACTCTACAATGGTGAAAATCCTCCTGGAGTTGTAGAAAACCGGAACGAAAACGCGTATTGGTGTCGAAAACTGGTCAGAGAAAGCCAACCCTTCCATGAAGACTTGGCTTGCAAGAAGGAACACATGCGGCGAGGCTGCACTGATTCCTTGCTTGTCACTCTCGAAAATGCCCTCGAATATGTAAGCTATGGGGAGCACTAGGCCTATGATGGCACCCAAGAGGACGTAGAGGCGTAGGATCTTGTTTTGGGGGCTGAAGACTGCAGGGTCTTTGATGGAAGATTGGACGGGGAAGGCAACTTTGGAGATGAAGTACATGTATGCAATGGAGAAGAGAACAAAGGCTAGGTCTTGAGGGCTTACCATGCCACTGGCTGAGAGGACAACAATGACGGCGAGGGCATTGAGCTGCCGGAAGGAGAATGAACCCGGTTTCCGGTTAGTGGTGCTTTGTAGGGTTTGGTTCTTTTGAGATTTGGGGCTGAGTTTAGAGGAAGAAATAGGATCATGGTGTTCTTTGAACTCCTGTTCTTGTTCTTTGGGAAGGCTAATGTCACTAGTTGGACCAACTCCACCTGACATTGGGTGAGAAACAGTGAGAGAGAGAGAGAGATGGAGAAAGGAGTTAGAGGCTCAAAGGGTTTGGTTTCCTTGGTGGTGAAGCTGTGAAAGATTGAAAGGAAAAATGGAAATGGATCAAAGAAAAAGTCTTGGAATGAGAGAATAGAAAAGTTTAAGATGGGGAAGAAGGAAGATAGGGTTGAGCATAAGGTGAGTAAGGAGGACAAGTGTTTGTGTTACAGGAATTTGAGGTGAGAGTGAGGAAAATAGGGTCATGTGGACATTGTTTTGTCCTCAGTTTTTGGTCTAGTCAAAGCATTGGTTAAGCATATCTATCTTTCTTCTAGGCCTTTGCTCTTAGTTTTCCACATTGAAATTAGACAAACATGCATGTCTGAGGCTCTGAGCTCCGGCCACAGAATTCGGTGAGATTTTGATAAGAGTAAACAATGGGTCTGAAACTCTGAATGGGGGTGTTTGTCCTAAGATTAAGACCAAGATTAAGAAAGAGACTTTGGTATGTATTAGACTTGGATTATACATATCAGATATATAAAAAAGCACTTGGGTTTCATCAAAATTGTGTACAATATATAGTAGTGAAATGAGGTAGCCAAGCATACGTACATACATGATACATAAGCCAGTAGATTAATAAACAGAAAGAAAATCCCTTCAAATCCAAAGTCTCAACTTCAATCTGATTTTGCTGCAGCATAATATTTCCTGAAAGCTCTAGGAAGATAAACAGGCAACATGAAGAAGAAGAGGTCATAGGACCAAAACACCAAGTTAACAACAGCAAGTACTCTCCCAAGAAACAGTCTCCTCTCACTTGCAGATCCACCATACTCTTGATCATCAGCTTTCAAAAACTCTCTCTTAACCCAATCCACAAGGGTAAAAATCCTCTTGGCATTGTAGAAAACCGGCACGAAAACCCTTATCGGTGTTGAAAACCTGTCACTAAAAGCCACTCCATCCATGAGGACTTGGCTCGCAAGAAGGAAAACATGGGGCGCAGCAGCCCTGATTCCTTCTTTATCTCCCTCTATAAACCCTTCAAATATGTAAGCAATTGGGATCACAATGCCTATGATGCCACCAAAGAGAGGACCAAGCCGAACTATATAGCTTTCGGGGTTGAACACCGGGGGCTCTTCCATAGGATCAGTGAGCTTTGGAAAAGCGAATTTCGAGAGGAAGAAGAGGTAGATGATGGAGAAGACAACAAAAGCAAAATCCTGAGGACTAACCAAGCCACTGGCTGAGAGGCCTACCATGACCATGAGGCAGTTGAGCTGCCAAAAGGGTATGTAGTTCTGTTTGTGGACAGTTTTGAAGGTTTGGCCATTTTGGGGGCCGAGTTTGAAGGCTGAAGTAATCGGATCTTCGCTTTGTTTGAGTTCATGGTACTCTTTCTCTGTGATTTTAGGGTCACCAGCTTGATCACCAGAAGACATTGTGTTTGTTTGAGTTGGGTTTTGTTTCAGAGGAAAATGAGAGAGAGAGAGAGAGAGAAGCTAGGTCGAGTAATAGCAGTGACTAGTAGTGGGAAAGTGACAAGGAATATGAGCATGGCGGGGACAAGTGGCAATGTGATGGGAGTTTGAGGTGTAACACTGTTATGTGACCGAGTGCAAAGGTCTCTCGAGCTGATCTTTCTTTCTCTGGGATTGTGTAGTTAAGCTTACCGAAATGTACTTGCAGACAACAAAAGTTTCAGTGCATGGCCGGAACTTGTTATGCAAAGCATGTGGATTTTTAAAACTCGTCAGTAACATCCACCGGTTAGCGTTCGGATCAAGATATACGAGAGTATTTCAGCAAATTCCACAAGAGTATCTAAGCAAACTAACCTCCAGTCGCAAACGCACGAACCTGAAAGCCCGTACTAGTCACAAAACTTGTAAGAGTTAATACTAGAATTCTAGACATGGAGGCGTCATACAAAACAACTCGGCCAACCTTACCACACCAAATGGTTTACTTAAGACAGCAAACAAGAAAAGTTCTCTAGTTTTAAATCATGTTTTATCAACAGAAAAGGTAGGGAACATTTTGAGAATAAGATGTGATCTACAAAAAAAGCTAGAAACCTGTCAAGACAGTGCCTCTGGAAAGAAACAGACATTCAATCTGTCTCGTAACTCACAAGTACAAAGAATACAGAAACAAAAGGGGACCTTTCAAATAAGGGCTCTTCAAATAACTAAAACCAAATTTATTACAGAAACTTTTGACAATTGAGCAAAGAAAAGAGAAAACCTCACTACTCAATCTGCTATGACAAGATAAGAAAAAAATAGGAAAGAGCTATAGAACTTATCTTCCAAAAACCTTTTCTTCACTTTCTGACAGAAGACCACTGGAAAAACTGGAACCCTCTGCTAAGAATATAGTCGCTGCCTAAACTGTGCACATTGTATAACCAAAAAAACAATCTCTGTTTCTCTCTATAACTAGGTAATGGGGTTCTGTTTGGGGATGTATTTTATCTTCACTCCCTTTTCAGGCTTCTTTGATCTGTACTTGACTTTATCAGCTCCGGTAACTGGAGGCTCGGCTCCCTCCACATTCACAAGCCGATTTTCTGCATTCCCAAGAATGCTGCGTTTAAACCTTAATGAATGAGTTACTGCTACTTCACTGTCAATGTCCAGGCATCTGGGAGGTTCAGAACCTTCAAAAAGAACCAATTCTACATGATCTCCGGCTATAGCCTCTTTCCACCCTGCAAACAAGATAGTTGTTATTCTAAAGTACTGTTTAGGCCATTAGGCTAGTCGGGGTGGAAGCATGTGTACAAAAGGGATAAAAAAGGGAACAATATATTTTCAGGAAAAAAATGAAAAACAAAAACCACATTACTTTAAAATCGAACTTACTCTGTGCAAGAAAATCTTTTGCAGCACGACTGGAGAAACCCAAGCTCCCAGCTTGTGTTGAACCATTACGAATGACATCATTTGGACAAGTACCATTGCGGATGGTCCAACTGTGTCGCTTTTCAGCTGCAACATCAGTTTCAGATTCTCTGCAGCCATTCTGAACTGGCATAGGAGGCCCCTTTGTTCCATTCCGGCTCACTGGCCTCCAAAGTTTCACTGTTGATCGGTTTGTGCTACTCTGAACCGAATCTGGTTTATTGGTTTTGTCCTGAAAGTTGTTCTTAGGCATTTGTTGCTCCAAAAGGCCATCATCACAAAAGCCAGCCAGATTATTACTTTCCTGGCAAGAATTTCCAAGAGTGACTGATATAGATCCAATCAAGACCTCATGGTTCTTGATTTGATCAGGTTCAGTTGCATCCTTTTGTACTCCAGCTTTCAAACTACCCCCATCATTTTGTGGTTTAGGCTTTCGACTCCAAACTTTATTGCTGCCGGACACAGCTCTTGAATCCCGGTAGCTTCCATGATTTTGCATGGATGGAAGCTTTGATGTTTGAGAACTCTGACTTGCATGAACTCCATTACGCACACCCCGCTGTGATTTCAGCAACACCTGCCATCGAGCAACCGCACGCCGATTACCACTTCCTTGAACTGTCCGCCGTTCCACATTTGTACCATTTGAAGGATCAGCTTGTCCACAGGCATTTACAGTCTGAGATTCGGGATCCACATTTTCATTGGTGCTCGAGTCTTGAAATGCTTCAGCAGATGTGTGAGCATGATCAAGCACGTCTGAAATCGGTGAGTCAGAATCAACGGTTGTTGAATGACTCGATGTTTCTTCCAGAGGTTCATCAATGCTCTCTTTACCATTCACCTTCTCTAGGTCCTTTGCCTTCAGTTCTTTCTGTCTAAGCTTCTTTTGCCTTTTTCTTTTGAGGAGTTCAGCTTGCCTATAGAACCAAAGCAAAAATCAGAAACCAAACATGCAGCTGTAACTATACGAATTCCAATATACAATAGAAAACCAAATAACAATCATACACATTATCGCTCAACTTAAGAGCCAACAAACTGACTTACTTAAAAGGAAAAGACACTAGCTGCTAGTTCAATAGAATTGTTTGAGTACCTTTTTTGAGCTGCTTCTTCTTCTTCCACTAGTAGCTTTTGTAACCTCAAAGCTTCGGCGTCCTTGTAAGCATGCCAAGCTTTAACCTAAGCAATAGAATTACCAAAAATAAGTCATTATCTCCAAACATTTGAGGGTGGCAGGCACAAACTTAAAGCGAGATAAAAAGCGTTGATAAGAAACAAGAAAGTTAAAAATAAGATCATGTATGTACCAATTTTTGTTCTACTAAGAAGCTGGTACAAGCAACTAGATTCTTTGTTTCAAGGCCAACCTTCCCAGCATCCCCGTCAAAAATGTATCGTTGCATTGATGTGGCTGTCCCAGACATAAATGTTTTTTCACTTGCATCGTCAAGTATACTGAATAACTCCTGGGAAGATATTGGGAACCTGGAAGGTCTAGCCTGGATAATATCCTGCATAATATAGAAAACAGATATTTCACATCCATAGAGTCGAGCAGATAGCCATTTACTTCAAAAAAGCTGATGGACAAGGAGAGTGATCTCTTACCAGAAGGGCTGAACCAGCCTTCAAATAAATGTGGGGCAGAGAAGTGAATCCAGGTTTCCGTATAAGTGTTGTCAAAGACTTTATGATTGAAGACCCTGCAACTTCCTGGAAAGTGTAACAAATTAGAAACTTGAAGTAATTACCTAACATTTGATAAGATCAAGGTTACCAAGCTATCATGGAATGATAAAGAATTTGTAATTAAAAGGCAAATATAAAATCTTAAAACAAAATAAGATGCTTTTAATAAAATCTTAAAAGAAAAAATAGCAATGCAAAGCCAAAACAAGTACTACGTGACATATCAATAGCATGCACACCACCCAAGCATAAGAATGGCTCTATGATACCATTAAACCTAAAGAAAGAACACAAAACATAAAAAGTTACCTCCAAATTCACATTCTTGAACGATACAGATTCTTTTGCCTCTTCGGTGGAGAGCTAGACAAAGTAAAAATGATGGAATGTAGTGAGCACAAATACTTAAAAAGGCACCCTCCATGTCAAGAATGCAATGAGAAACTTACCTTATCCCAAAACTCCCCAAGAAGATCCCTATTTTTAGTAGAATCCTATAAGATATGAACAATGCCAAGCATTAAGGAGCAGTAAACAAAATACCTTACTTAAAAGAATTTATAAAAAATCGAGTGAAGGCAGTCATAGATAGTGTACAACAGTAAGAAACCTTATCAAGCTTTTTCAATCGATGGTGCACACGAATGTGCCTTCTGTAGTTGATGGTTGAACAGAATTCTCGGGGGCATTTGTCACACTTTTGCATTTGCACCTTGATGGGAGAGTGCAAGGGCCAACCTGGAAGCTCTGTCAAGAGTAAAGTAGCTTCGTCTTTAGACAAAAAAAATTTACAACCAATCTATCTGCTTATTAGACTTTCGCTAAGTGATCATTGGTCTAGGAAAGGTCATCACAGTAGAATACTCCCCCACTTCTAACTTAAAAAAGGAAAATTGGTAGGTACCTTGTTGATCCAAGGCATGAAGTAGTTGAATCCATGGAACTGGGCTATCACCGGCCCTAGAGAAAGAAATAGAAGGTTCTTTTGCAACTTGTCTAATGATAGTGTCAACAGAGTCATTTCCTTCATCCGATTTCATAGCATCAGTGTTCGAGTCCGTTAGCTTAGCAATTGGCATCTAAACAACACATATTTAACCGTAAAATCACTAGGTGCCTTTGTGCAGAGTACTAACTACTAAGCAAAGAAGAAAAACAAAAGGCATCTAATGCCAATTAACATGCACAATTTTATATCTCTGTTAACTGGACAAAGAAATATATATGATCGAATGAAGCAAAGAAATGACCTAAATTTTCTTCTAAACTACTTCTATTCTATATGAATCTATATCTGATAACAAACATGTACTCCTCGAGATTACTAAAGCAGTCACAATAACAGCACAAGTGTTCTACAAATTGAGTAATGCAACAAAATCATACATCCTAAGCATCTCTACCGATACAGATCTACCGCAAAAATATGCCGAATAGCTTAACCGCCTCCGCCTCCGCCTTGAAATACAATTTCTTTACACGAACAATTCCACATTATATCACACACCAATGTCGAATCAAAACAAACACTCTAAATGCTGCCGATTAGGTCTCCTCCGAAAATCTAACCGAAAATGTAAACTAATAATTTCTCTTACAGCATAAACATGCAATCAAACTAAGCCATTCGCGACTCATCTAAACTGATACCTAATCCAAAATTCTCATATTTCCGTTTCTGTTTTCTGTATCACATGAGCCAGCTACATCTAAACATAGCAAAGCAATAAAATCGAAGACAGAATCAAAGAGCATGTAGATTGAGAAAAAGCAAAAGGTTGGCGAAGGTTTGGAGGAGCGTGATCTAGAATCGGTAAGCGATTGTGCTAAGTAGTGAGGAAGAGGAGTCATGAGTAATCGGCGTACGTACCAGAGGAGGTCGATCGGCGCGATGAGAGAGATAGGCTCCGGCGATCTGAAGGATTCGGAGCAGGAGGGAATGAGATTCGGAGTGTTCGGCGGGAACAAAAATCGGCGAGAAAATGCGAGAAAGTGATGAGCGAAAGGAGGAGAGAGACGGGAAGAGAGAGAGAGTGAGAGAGAGTTCGTGGAGAGAAAATATAAAGGCGAACTTGGGTAATAAGAAAAGAAAACCAAAATGGGAGATTTGTGTCGAAATGCCTTATTATATGAGTTTATGATGTCATATTTTTTGTATCACAATAGTAAAACCAGCGTGGTACCACTTTGTTTACGGACGAATTCTGCTGTCAGTCTCTTTCGGCTTTTGCAAGTGAAAATGTGGAAGGTCTTGTATCACTTTGTCTTGTCGTGTGTTCGACTCATAAAATTTATGAAACGTCTTGTCGTAAGTTTGACTCATAAAAATTGTGGAATGTTTTGTCGTAAATTCGACTCATAAAAATTGTGGAATGTCGTGTAGTGAGTTCGACTCGTAAAAATTCGTGTTTTAATTAATAAAAAAAATTATAGTAAAACCAAAGTTCGTTATTTGCGTTAATTAATTAACTTGTAGGTCTGGAAGCTCCTCAAGGAAAGGATCAAAAATGTTCCTATAAGTTATCAGCTAGGATTGGTCTTCCATTAGCATTTTTAACTACGGAACCAGAAGCAGTTGAATCCTTACAAATTGAACCAACAAAGTTAATTTTCACAAAAATTAGAGAGTTAATGACATTTGATCACGACCGAAGAGCTTAAAAGAAAGCACACTAGAAAAACTTGAGTTGAAATTAAAGTCCTTAGAAGCTGCTCCAGCGACAACAGAAGCAACCAAAACGAGTTTCAATTTTATTTTCTCCCAATCAGTTATGCAACTGGGTTCTTGATGCATTTTCACCTTATCTAATTTAGTAAGCATCGGTTCAGTGAGCAGAACTTTGGGTCTATCAGATCAGAAGACAGAAGTGTTTACAATTGTTTTTCAACTAGCAAGCAGTAACCCTAAACTCGTAGAGTTAAAAACAAAATGTTGACCTCTTCGTACTCAAATCAAGGGATTCATTAATGGTTACTGTGGTATAGATATCGAATCACACTACAATAGTCCGTGTAGTAAACTAGTTTAAGAATTGAGATGCGAAAATCCACTACGGTATTTGCCACTGATGAATTGCATACTGAAGCGCATAATTGGGAACCAGACTGCAGTGTTCAAGCTCAAGATTTGTCATTGGTGACGTACTGTGTCCGCTCTTGAACCATCCTCGTATTGCTTCTTCTTCATATGTATAACCATCTGCTGCTATATGCGGATCAGTCATCACTTCCTGCAAAAGCAAATAAAAGAGCCATGGTGATGAGAAAACAATTTGAAACCGAATCCTAGTCACCCGACAGTATCCAAATGCATGCAGTTCATGTGCAATTGTACAGTAATTCAACGCTATGTAGAGCAGTACATGTAGGTTACCTGAAAGATGGGGCAGACGAAATGGGATGGTGTTCGGAGAAGCTTCTTTGAAATCAAGCAAGGCTCAGAGGCAGCACATGAAGTTCTCATCACCTCATGGACAACAGATAGGTCCATCCGATTCAACCGGTTCTTCTCACAACACCTCATTGCTAAGAGCGCTAACTCCTTTGCTTGCTCTAGTGGCCAGTCTCCAGCTGAAACATCCAACAAACCACTGATGCTGTCATTCTCCAGTGCGCATTTCACATCTTTCACTATCCCCGATAGTGGTCTTGCAGTTAAAAGTCGTAATAATATAATCCCAAATGAGTAAACATCTGATTCTTGTGTAAGCTTTCCTGTCTCAACATACTCTGGATCCATATATACAGAAGTTCCATTTGGGTCATTACATATTTTGGTCAAGTTGGCTGGATCTTCATTCTGTGGGATCAAGGAAGCGATACCCAAATCACCAAGTTTGCTCACAAAGTTTGCATCCAAGAGAATGTTGCTTGGTTTTAGATTCCCATGGACAATACGAGGGATATTTGAGTGAAGGAAGATAAGGGCAGAGCATATTTCAGTAGCAATGCATGTTCGAATTTGCCATGGAAGAGGTGGAGATTTGTCTTTGCCTGCAAGGTGGTCCTCAAGGCAGCCATTTTTAAGGTATTCATACACAAGTGACCTAGATTCTGGACACATTCCAATTAGTGTCACCAGGTTTGGATGCCTTACTCTGCTCAAGACCTCTACCTGATGAAAATTCAACCATATTAAAGAATTAGTTGCTGCATTATTAGTTCTCTAACACAGTATGTTGAAAACATGATATAAATTTACCTCATTTTGGAAGTCTAATTGCTTCTTAGAACCATAAGAGGGCAACATCTTTATTGCAACATGCATGTGGCGAAGAATCCCTCTATAAACACTTCCATACCTTCCTTCTCCAATCTTCTGGGATGGGTCAAAATTCTGAGTTGCCTCATTGATCTCCATAAAAGAGAACATGGGGAATTCTGCATGACAAATGCTTGCGGCTTTCCCTAATGTGCTTAGTTGTTTAACCTTTCGTATTGCGTTTCTATACTCTATTTGCAGGTTATCCCGTTTTTCTCTAAAACTAATCAAGAGCTGCCCAGCAGTGATCATCTTCTCCTCTAACTCCTTTACTGTACATTGTGACTCTGCTAGTTGGCCCTCCAGCACTAAGTTCTTATTCTGGACCGTCTGGACTCGTTCTATAAATTTTTCACATTCATCCTTTACACCTTCTGCTTCCTGCCTTACTGTAGCGAGCTTCTCTTCCAACTCTTTTCTTTGTGTCATCTCCTTAGTGCATAAGCTTTCAAATGCTTTGGCCTATAAGAAGGTAGGATAAACAAAAACTATTTTTGTGAAAAATGAGATAAATTCTACTATCAAATCAAAATGCATAAAAAAAGGTAATATGCATACACGCACAGATATGCACTACATACAGACATATAGCTGCATCTTGAGCTATATATCAGAAGCTCACGTTTGTCATGCTTGAGCCTTAGATTCCTAGAATGGAAAATAACTGAGATAAATTTAACTCATGAGCCAATCATCCATGATAGGAGATCACAAAGCTTTTTTTTTCTTTTCTTTTCTTTTATTATTGTCCTTGTCAAAAGAGCAGAGTATCTAGGTCCAAAATAGAATACACTGCCCTTGTTGTTTGGAATTGGGAGGGAGGGTGGAGAGATTTATTAGGATAATAGGATAGGCCAAGATTTCCATTCCTTCCAATGTACTGATAAATATAAAGACTAATGAACAGAGTAAACAATATTGAGATGTTCGTCAAAAAAAAAAAAAAAATGAGTGTTAATACAGAACTGCAGCATCCTGCCAAACCAATACCACTACAGAAAGAGATTATCAAATGATAAATTTTACCTTGCATTTGGCCTCCATGGCATCATCTTCTACTTCCCACCTCCTCGCTGTATCTTCAAATTCCTTTTGTTTTGAGTTCTTTCTGTGCAAAACGGCTTGCTTTACTTTCTCATAACTTCCAGCCGCTGCTTTTTCCTCCTAAAAAGATGCAGAACTAAACATTAACTAAATGCCATCAAAGCTGTAGATGATTCTTAGTGAAAATCATCTGACAACAAACATTTTTTCCTACCTCGTCTATCAGTAACGGGGTTAACCTCCACGAAAAATCTTCCACGTCATTGATATCCTCCTCAGCATCTGCAGATCTCTGTAACAATGTCACTTGTCTAGTAGTCTTATATTAGAACCAATGTCATCAGCGACAAAAACTGTCTGGGCAGTGTGCCTACCTAGATTTCTCAGCCAAAGAATTGATTCTGTACTGAATTGCTCCGGTTCCTCTGTTCCAGTAGCCGAATTTAGCAGCAGCAAAGGAGGGGCATTCTCTATTTCAGAATTATCTTCTCTGTTTCCCCTGTTATCACATGCTTCGTGTAAGTGGCAATTGTATATGTCATTATGGCAACTACATTGATAATTCTACAAGCTATGTATGACAATTTGAACTTAAACAGGAAAACTACTTGTAAAAGAATATGAGTTGGCCTGCAAAAGAAACCGCTAGTACCTTGTATATATGAGGTGGCCCTTACACACAAACCAAATATGACATGAACTAGCTGCCTTTTGACATACAAAAACAGCCTTATTGGACCTTATCTCCGCCAATCTCCTGAAATTCCCAGTAAGCATCAGTCAGTCAACTTATATCATTCTCACTGATATTTTCAACTCATCCGAGATCACAAACACTAATTTAGTTTCCATTCTAACGAAAAATTTATAACTTTGGAAAGAATAACAACTGATGCATACTCAGTATAGAGTTCATCTGCAGCTGCCCCCATGACAAGCCACCTAATACCGTGCCGAGCAATCATTTCCACAATCCCCTCCTCAACATTGTCCACCTCAATCCATACTTCACTAGCCTGCACCTACATTAACAACCAAATCATTCGAAATGTTCTACGAAATGTTCAATTAAAATCAAAATTCAATGCTATAGGGGATTGAATACTCACTCCAGCTCCGATCAGAATCAATTGGTATTCGTTTAGAAGGTTGCGTAATTCTGCTGAACTATTTCCTTCATCTGCAAAAAAAAAATAGTGATCATAATTACGATTTTGAGCTGGAAATTCACTTGAAATCAAAACAAGAGTAATTACAACTCACACGGCGATGGTTGTTGAACGTGAAGGAGGCAGATGCTCTTGCCTACGAAGTTCTTCACGGCCCAAAACAGCGTCGTTTCGCTCTGCTTCACGTCGTTCCCCACCGCAACGAAGATGGTCTCTTCCACATCCCACACTCGCTCTTCTTCAACGCTCCCCATCTGCTCAGGTTTTTTTTTTTTTTGGGATTAAGGGAATTGGTGCGGTGAGATTGGACTCGGCGAGTGAGACTGAGTCATCACCGAGTTAATAAGAAGCTGGAATTTCTGCTTTTGCTTTGCTTATTCTTACCAGATTCTCATAAAAGGAGAGTTTTCAATGTACTTTTGATTTTCTATAAAAGGTACTTTTAATTAGAAAATTATATAGAAAAGTACTAAAAATCTAAAGTAAATCAAGAGTGGTAAAAAATGTACACGATCATCATCTGCTTACCGGATTTCGACCTGTTGTATATAATACTAATAGTGAATAATGATAAAGATTCTGTTGTATATAATACTAATAGTGAATAATGATAAAGATTTTAGAGATCGTTATATGCTTTTAACTAATCACAGGAATAAAAAAATTATGAGTCTTTCACGCATCCATAACTGTACTATTCTTACACATGTATCATGAAATACGTAATATACATTATTAAAAAAAAGTATGAAGGATAGTTTGTGTCACAATCGACGTTGTTATCCCTATTTTGACACGGTCATATTAGGCAAACATTGCAATTTCGTGACAATTAAGTGCAAAGTAGCAACAATACGATGCCAATATTCAATAGCAAGCTTGGACCTTTGCCTACAGAGGAAAGAGAAAAGGACACCAATATTCTTTTTCTTTGAGTCATCACCAATATTCTTCTATTGTTGTGTCTGAGTCATCACCAATACTCTTTTTCTTCCATAATGCCCCAACAAACACGACAATAGACCAAGCACTCAACGGTAATTAAAATATTAATCTTAAACCAAAATTTTATTACCAGGCAAGTAACTTTCCACTTTGGGCCGTCCTTTCTCTTATGGGCTGAGAGAAAAAAGTACTGCCCAAATTCAAGAAAGCCCAAAGCAAGCTAGCCCACATCAGTCCGCGCGCCAAAAAACCCAAACCTACTTCCCTTTCCTCACCTGACTCTCTCTTTCTCTCGATCTGAGTTTGACTGGTAGCTCCGACGTTCACTCTTCTTCACTATGATCCCTAATCATCTTATACTTATCCGACCATGGAAACCGAAACCCAAATCAACGGCCCCGATTCGCCGACCTCCGATCATGATCTCCTCCGCGCCGAGCTCGAGACCCTCCGCCAGTCTCACCTTAACCTCCAACAGAAGACGGCGGCGATGGAGGAGGACTTCAACCGAGTCCAGAAAGAAAGACACGAGGCGGCGGCGGAGTTGACCAGAGTCGTCGGGGAGTTTTCCGGCGAGAGGGAGGTTCTTAGGGAAGAGCTGCGCAAGGCGGAGGCGGTTTCGAGGGAGAAGGAAGACGAGTATGTGATGAAGATCGATGAGGAGGTAAAGAGGAAAGAGATTCTGGAAGACGAGGTGAGATTGTGTAGAGAGAGAATCGAGAAACTGGAGACCGAGAGGAGAGAGAAAGACGAGTTTCTGATCAAGTGTGTCGATTCGCTCCGGCCGATCAAGGAGGAGTTGATTGGGATTATCGAAGGGCTGGACGATGAGCAGTCTCGAATTGAGGTCACTGCAATGGAGGCGGAATCGGAATTAAGTCTAGTTTATGAGGGTGAATCGAGGGCGGTTTGGGAGGAGATCATGGGAGTGAAGAGGCTGGTGGAGCGGGCGGAGGCGAAAGTGGAGGAGTATAAAGAGATTAGGCATAATGAGAGGAGGCAATTGGGGAACAGTGTGGTGAGTTTGACGGAGGAGAATAGGGATATCAGCACATTGCTGAGGATTGCTTTGGTGGAGAAGGAGGCTGTGGAGAAGAGGCTGAAGGGGAGCGGCGAGACGAAGAGGGTGGCCATTTTGCAGAGAGTTGGGTTCGGGCCATTCGGGTTTTTGATGGGGAGTGGAGGCAATGAGCAGACATTGGAGGGTCCTGGGCCTAAGGTGGATGGAATGGGGTCCGGGGCGAGTAGCAAGTCGGATAGTGAGTGTGAGGAGGAGGTTGTCAGTCTGGTGAGTTCAGCTTCCTTTTTGTTTAGGTTCAAGATTTTCTTTAGCAAATTTAGTTCTAAAAGATTGGAAGATGAGGCTGTTTAATAGTTATATTGTTAGCTGCACTATTGCTTTAAAGGCTTAAACTTTTTGATGGAATGTGGTGCACTGAATCTTCTATCACAGCTTGGAAGTTGCAGCTGTGATTTAGCTCAACAAGTTACAGTTCACAAAAGTTTGTAGATTTATAGCCAATTCTATATTTGGAGACCTCTGGCTTTGGGAAGTAGATAATGTATGCACTGCTCAAAGATAAGTGCAAGCTAATTTTGTTTCTTGTTAATGGATAATAATGGTTAGTGTTCATCACTATTATTATCAGGCATCTACTGTGGAGAAGATCATGAAGAACCTACGCATGGAGATTACACAATTGAGAAGATCGTTGGAAGAATCAAGGTAAACCTGTCATCAAATCATATGCCTGCTCACATCACTGTTTTGTGATTAGGTTTTTGAAAGAAAATGCATCTTTAATAAGGGTTATGCTATAGATAGTGAATGTCTCTCCAACATTGATATGCACTTCTTAGTTCAAGATATTGGTTCAGACA
Organism: Fragaria iinumae; assembly: GCA_009720345.1. Classification (NCBI taxonomy): domain Eukaryota; kingdom Viridiplantae; phylum Streptophyta; class Magnoliopsida; order Rosales; family Rosaceae; genus Fragaria; species Fragaria iinumae. The sequence goes on along the minus strand of CM019123.1, from coordinate 24,942,788 downwards.
AAGACATATAAGATTTGAATTCCTGATATTAGGCCATACATGTTTGTTCAATAGTGCACCTTTATTTCACAGTCTACTAGAATAGACATGTTGAGTATCATTGCTTTAAGCATGGATTACATACCATCATTTCTATGCCAGGTCAGACACTGAGCGCCTACAGAGTCTCACAGAGAAACAAACTCAACAAATTGCAGAAAACATGCTGTACATCAAGGAGTTAGAAGACAGAGAGAGGATCTTAACTGAAAATGTAATTGCTAGCTCTATAAAAGAAATTACAGTCGTTTTTGTTGTAACAACATGAAGCATGCTCATATATTTGCTCACTTACCCCCATCATTTTATGGATGTAAGGTTGAGGCACACATGAGCGAAATGAAGGATGCTGAAGCAGAGGTTGCCAGATGGAGAGAAGCTTGTGAATTGGAAGTTGAAGCTGGAAAAAATGAGATTGAAGAACGCGAAAAATTGGTAACACCAGTCATTCTTTCCGCAATATCATTTCTTTGCAAAATCATTTACTGGGATTAAGTTATACGCATTCTTTCTTTATCTGGTAATCATGAAGTTCTTTGTGGTTTCCTGCCTCCTTGGTTCTGCCTGTTCCTCGAGGATTTTTTCCATAAAAGTCTCGTCTGGATAATATCATCTCATGCACTCTAGTTACTCACTTTAGTTTATTTCATTACTGTTCTTTAGATTGCCATCCTGAAGCAAGAATTGGAGAAAACAAGGGCTGCTTTGGACATATCAAATGGCAAATTAAAGCTGAAAGAAGAACTTGCAGCTAATGCCATGGCTGCTCATGCAGCAGCAGAGAAGTCTCTCCAGCTGGCTGACAGCAGGGCTGCAGGACTCCGTAACCGAATAGAGGAACTATCAAGACAGCTAGAAGAAGCAGAAAGCAGAGAGCGCCATAGCCGAAGGGTGAGACATATATGTTGGCCATGGCGATCCCTCAAAGTGAACCCGGCTAACAATTCACATGTACGACGATTGCTACCAGAAATGCAGGCCTTGCTTAATTATAATGGTTGATGAGTCAGGTCACATTTTTTCATTTTGTTTTAGCTCAGTAAAATTTTATTTGGAGTTCTTTCATTACTTTTAAACCCCTGTGCAGCTGTATTTCTCCTTTGTTGTATTTATGTGAAAAAAAATGATAATACATCCCCCTCTCTATTCATATGCCTGCTCTGGACTACAAATTTAAGCACCTATCACCAAACATGTTAAAATCAGTTACAGACACAGATTCAGAAATATATAATGAGAATAAAATATTTTGATGATCATTGGTAATGAAACACAAAGAAGAACAGATATACCATGACAGTAAAGCAAATTACACGACATAACAAGGCAATTTTCATGTTTCCATGTCTAACACTAGTTCTTGTGATACGTAAAAAATTTAACCAACTATTTTGCTAAAATTTGTCATATAAAGTAATATCGATCGTTTACAATGAGAAAGGTAGCAGATTCAAGGCGAGGATGGCTGTCAATGGCGAACAGAACCTTTTGCTTCCGGCCTTCCAGTTAGTCCTTTGAAATTATAGCAAGCAACCCCAATGGGCCATAGAGAATGTACTTAACAATCAGTCAGGATAATTTTGCCCCAGCCAACATAAGGTAAGAACCCTACAGCTCTGCCTATGATATGCTGCTGCTGAAGCCACAGCTGACCCGGAGCATAGAGAAGTCTATCATTCCCGGGATTGTTATCTCACAAAAGGATATCTACTTCTCCGGTACCTTCTCTTTCATGAACCTCAATGACACGATGGACAATTGGAATCTCACTACTTTAAAAACGACAATTTCTCCTTCACGAATGGGTGCTTTACTCATGTGCAAGAACACCAGGTCCCCTCTTCTCAAAGCAGGTTCCATACTTCCAGAGAGAACAGCAGTAACAGGTGATTCATCCCTGCGCATATTTTTATCTATGATGTACCTCAAGGATCAATTAATTAGAAAATCAGTTGCAGGTGGAATTTGAGTGCAAGACTGTCAAATCTGAAAGCGGAGATATGGACATCGTCCGCGCTATCAATCAAGGAGCTCACGACTTAATGTGATAGATCAATGAGACTTTAGGATTGTTGTCATCAGTATCTGTAACTTTCTAGTTATGTAGAGATCCTACTCATGTTATTAGTGTATCAAAACTCCAGTTGAAATGGATGCGACATTATATTTGTCTAGTTATGCTTTGAGATCCTACTCATGAGTTATCAGTATCTGGAAATCAAACGGATGCATGTCCCTGGAAATGCTTTAGATGTTGAACCTTGAATGGTTTAGCTCAGTAGGATTACTGGTTAAAATCAGTAGGCCTAGTTTCATATCTCATGAATGCCAAGGGTGGAAATTAGACTCGATGTTGTCTGAATAAAGAATGAGAGAAATTTTTTTGATGACCAATCTAGCATGTTTATGAAACACATGAACATTACAGTAACATAACAGTAAAACAAATTACATGAAATTTCTAGGCAATTCTACATTGCCATATCAACATTCGTTCTTGTGATACATAACTCTACAGACTTAAAGAAAATGAAATCAGAGAAGAGAGATTCTCCAGAGATCACTAATCGAAAAGCCCTCCTCCTGCCTTCTTCATCAAGTTCTTAATCTACATACATAAAAACAGAGATACTGAGTTCAAGTCAATGACATGACATAAATAGCGGAATATTCATAGAGCAATGCTCTACATAGGGAAGAAAATAAGGAGGTACCTGCTTCACTGAAAGTCCAATGTCTTGTAAATCATCAAGCTGAAAAAAGAGCATTTGCTTTAGTAAGTGACCATGAAGCAAATGAGCCATAGTTTATTGATTTATTACTTACACTCTTGAAGGGTTCAGGAGTTTCTTCACGGCAATTCAATATGTATGTTGCTCTTTTCTCTCCAATTCCCTGTACCAATAATCCTGAGTCACTTAATTTGGACTGGTGCTAGAACACGTTTTAATAATGGAAGTGATGCTCACCTTTAATCTCTTCAAATCTTCCCTATTTATAAGAAGGAAATAAAAAAAATAAAAAGGTTAGGCTTGAAGAGTAAGAACATATAGTGCATCAATCTTTGAGGAACAGAGAACAAAATTGGAATACCCTCGAGGCTTTGACATGAAATCATAGAGCATTTGCATGTAAAGAAGAAAATAAGTACAAGGTTGAACAATAGAAACTTAGCATAACACATAAAACTTACTTGCTAGCGGTGTTTAAGAAGCTAAGATATTCTTGAACAAGAGATTGCTGCAATAACAACATAACATTATGAGCAAAATCAGGGAGTAATTAAGCTGGATAAAGAGGATGGTTAAAATCTTACCTTGACACCAGCACTGCAGACACTCAACGCTTCCCAAGGGCTATTGACATTTCCAACCTCCCATCTGTCATTGTATTTTATATCCTGACTGGCAGCTGGGGTCTTTGGTTCCATGATGTTGTTGACATTTGCAAGCTCCCAACTATCATTGGGGCTTATATCCTGACTGGCAACCGGGGCATTTGATTCCATGATGTCAGTACAGAGGAAGTTATTGGATGAAGTATCTTTCTCCTCTGGCATCTTCATGCACAATGGAGTTGAAGAACAAAGTGATTTCATTTTTAATGCCAATTCCTGTAATCTTGCGCTGATTGGAGGCGATGCATCTTCATTGTCTGGGAAGTTATTGTTTTCCTTCTCCATGTCCTGAACTGTTGAAACAGAGAATGAAAGGAAATTATAAGATTGCATTCATAACTATCAAATCAATGTGGTGATTCAAATTATAGGAAGATGAAACCAACCTTCTTTAACTAAAGCCAATGCATCTCTGCTACTGTCACTAGGATTAACTTCCTCACTAGGGCAATCACAGTTCACAGAAACATCCTGGAAAGAAATTGACTAGTTCAATATTATGCCACAAATGCAAGGCATGATGTTTTGTTGGTTCGACTGTTGATTACCTTTTCTGCAATTGAGTCATCTTCCTCATGCTTTGGATCATCCAATAGTAGATACTCCTGCACAGAATATATGTTCACCATCATCATTCTCCTTTTTGATGTTGTAAACTATAAAACTCAAAACTGCATATTGTCAGGCATGATTTCTTCCTGGTTCAATCGTTTTTTACCTTTTCTTCCTTTAAAGAATGTTCTGCATGCTTTGGATCATCTGATAATAACTCGTCCTGCATAGAAATCTGTCAGTTGACCTCTATTACATCTTCAGCACATTGCAACTTATGAAACCAAGAAGTTCTAATAAAATATAGAATGGAAATACTGCCCCTACTAAATCCACTAGCTATTTTCATAAACTTATTCACTACCTTTTGCACGCTAGAGGTAGCTTCAACGGGATCCAAAGCATCGGATGATGGATTCTCCTGCACAGACACAGCCTAATTTCAGCCACAGATTTTAAAGGTATCATCATATAACAGTACATGTATAATGTGAAGGTAGATTACAGATTTAAGCTGCTCGGGTCCTTCAGTAACATTTAAAAAGGTATCTTCCTGCAAATATACAAAGGCATTTTGTAAATAAGAATACACAGATTGCGCCAAGCAGTCTTCACTTCTTCAAAATTTAAAACATATTCTGAAAGGGAGTAATACAGAAAAACTTTACCTTCTCAGGTACAGAAGTTTCAATGGTTGAGACAATATCTGACATAGCACTTGCCTGCATTCAAATTTAATAAGCTAATCTGCAGGGTTAAAAACCATACGTCTACTAATATCTAATAAATTAAAATCAGATGACTTAGCATTCAACATAGATTAGGAATTTGGTTACCTTCATCGATTTGGTCAGACGACTTCTTTCATCAAGGTGTTTCCTTCAAAAAGAAAAGAAAAAAGCACATTTTATTGTAGAGGTCTGTACATTGGAATCGGTATTCAACCATAACTCACAACACAACAAGGACCTTAGTAACTTACCTTCCTTTCAATGAAGAACTCACACTACCATTTTCTTTCTTGCAAGAAAGAGGCCCATTGACTTTCTTCTCAGAAAGAGGCATTCGGGAGATGGTTTGTTTCTTTGCTATAGCTGAAGCGGTCATGGAGACATGGCCCTTATGTGATGAATGCACTTCTGATCTTGTGAGACCTTTACTTTTCTTTGTGGAGCCTGTGACAGCCTGATTGGTGTTTTGAGAAGAGCGGGATGAATGCACTTCTGATCTTGTGAGACCTTTAGTTTTCTTTGTGGAGCCTGTGACAGCCTGATTGGTGTTTTGAGAAGAGTGGGCCACCAAGCTTACCATGTAAATAGAATCTTGGCAAAATGACGGTTTCTACAGTGAAATGGGGGAGACACAGAGAATTAAGGTGATCAAGCAAGCTCAACAACAATAGACCAGATATGGTAAACTTGTAGCTGAATTAGAGGACTTACCAAACAAGTGATCATCAGAACTCTACTCATCCCTCCCAGGGAGTCTTGCAATAAGTGTGTGAGTTTATTTTCCCGATAAGGCACATAGTTCCCACTGGAACTCACAGCATTAACAACATTGATCATGGCATGGATTGACTTATTGATTTTACTACTCTCAACATGATTAACGCAATCAGTGCTCTTCCTTCTTGTATCTTCATAACCTGTTACAGATAGTTACAAACAAATTTCTATCAACATTATCAAAAACCAGCACAACTGAAAAACTTATACGCCTAAGGATAAGATATACAACCTGCTAAGTCAATAAAGTTTAACTTGCTGATTTGAGGGGAATCTGAATTTTCTCTTTGAGATGATACATAGACTATCAATCCCTTGTGGCACCTACGAGAAAGTTCAACTGGTCCTTTTGGAGCTGGTTTACGAGAAGCATACCCACTAGCAAACATCTTGCTGAATTCTGACATGGACTTCACAGGCACCTGGACAAAGATGAGATGATAGGTGAGCAATAATGTACATCAATACATATCCACTCAACTACCATTTAGTGATAACACCAAATAACTTGCCTGAGAAAGTCCTTTAAGCCTAATGTTTCCTTGAGTGTCTCCCAGTACCAAAACTTCTGGGCGTGAAGGAGCCAATATATCATAAATGTGGTCCTGATACACCTCATACGAGGATATAGTAATCGAACATCCGTTTTTCTCAGCCATAGAGATAATTTCATCGATTGCCAGTGTCACCAAACCTGGTTTCTCACTCGAACCCTTCAAAAGCAATTGGTTCCACAGTTTACTTCACCATCACAAAAGCTATTTCCTACGAAAAATAGAGTCAAAACTGAACCTTGGGAGAATACCTGAATTAAGCTAGTCTTTCCACTACCTCTAGCTCCCAAAGCAATGACAGTGGCATTACAACCTTCGAGAATTCCCAGAATCAAAGGCTTTACTTCTCGCGAAAAAATCAGGCCATTATCCTCATTTTGGTCATAGCAATAGTCCAATTCATATGCCTCTTTACGGCTGCAAGACAAAACACCAATCTTATCCTCCAAAATCCAATAACCTATCACTAAATTATACATAAAGAAAGTAAATTCTGAGTTTAAATTATACATAATCCCACATATACTGTTCAAAAATCACTACTTCTTGTTCAAATAGGCAAACTTCAATTCAATTTGGTCCTCCATAACCAAAAAATACACAATCCTATCAAAAATCCAACACTTCTAATCCAATTATTCTCTAATCCTACACATAATCTGATGCTAATTTACCAAAACTAAAGATCCTGAGCTCAAATCAAGAACAAAATCCAACACTAAAACCCGACCCGACCCGAGAATCGAAACGGTACCTTGCAGACTGGTCCCTGAAGGAGAGAGTGACGCTATCCGAAGCTTCTCCGCCGGGCTTGTTCACCGAGATCCACGACACCTCACCGGAGCCCTCCGCCGCCGGATCTGCGGCGCCGCCGATTTTCGCCACGAGCCGGACCTTTCGCGATGTGCTGGAGCGGCGTTTAGGGGTTTTGGTGAGGTCGGGGTTGCCGGAAGCCATGTGAAAATTAGGTCAGGGAGAAATTAGGGTTTCAAATTCGAGATCTGAGAGCTTGGAAATTGAGAGAGATGAGAGCAAAGGCCAGTTGGGATTTGATGGGGTTATGATTTTTGGGTGTCTCACTGGCTTTGGTAGCCGTTAACATTTGAGAGGCTTGCTCTATTTCAAATTTATAGCTTACGTGGCACGCTCTTCCTTCTCTAGAAAAGGACATGATCAATTTACAAATTAATATAAAAAAATAAAGGGCGTAAATCATAGGTGATTAATTTGTCCGTTCACATACGTGTTTAGCACGACTTCATTGAAATGAATGAATAAATCACGTAAAGCATTGTTTGTCAGATTTGGGAGTGATGTTGGGTTTAGAAATGATTGAGATTTGATTCAAATCTGATTTAGTGGTGTTTGAGATGACTCATTTGACAGAAACCTGACAAACTAACTTATATACATGATAGTTTATACTCTCAATTTTACAATTTACCCTCTCATTTTCTTCTTTTGGTAATTTAAATATTGTCTTTAGTGACATATGTTTTGTATTTTTGTGAAAACTTACTTAAAAAGGACATGTGAGAGTGTGGATTGTAAAATAAAGAGTGTAAATTTCACTCCCCTAATCTTATTTATAATGACTTTGTGTCATTTTGTCTTTAGTGATAGTGTGCAGTATTACTTATATACACGGCGTGTAAGTATACGGTGCAATCTTAGTCATTCATTGTTAAGACTACTGTATATTTTTATTAAAATCATAAATTTAAACTATTTATAATTATGCTAGTTCGTGTTTGAGTTTTATAACACGATGACCTTACTCAGCTGCCGTACCATGGCCCAAATTACTATCACAATTAACAAGTTGAGCCTCTGACCAGATAAAGCTAAATACTAAAACGCTGCGTTTGGTGGAGGGGGGTCTCCATATATGTGATATAACAAAACCTCTCCATTCCAGAAGTTGTTCAAGCTTTTGCACCGATCGGAAACAATGGACGACAAGTCGTCGGAGGCCAAGAAGAGCGAGACGAAGAAGATAATGTCTGCGTGCGACGTTGAGGCCCTGAAGAAATGCTTGGAGGAGAACAAGGGCGACTACCTCAAGTGCCAATCTCAGATCGATGCCTTCAAGTCTTCTTGTGCTGTCAAGAAACCAAGCCCATCCTAGATAGGATGTCTCATGTCTCTACCTTAACATACAATTTTGATTTTGAATGTTCATCTTTCACTTGAATAATAACAACATTTACCCATCTGGGTTTTGTTTACCTGCTACTTTTGTTTACCCTTGGACACAGTAATTGTTTGCTTTACTATGTATCTGAACTGAAACAGTGAAAGTAAGAAGATAGATGTCTACTGAAATCTTTATTCATCGATATGCCTTGTGTTAAAAAACTGGTAACAATGGTTGTTGGGGTAAAATTTACTCAGCAATTCAGCACACATTACAACTCTTCCTGCATGTACCGTAGTAATCATCCGAGCCAATCATGAATACAGGGTTCCTTTGACACTCCCCAATGTCTGCCCACCTGGGACAGCTATCGTCTTCATCAATGCATTCCCTGTTACCAGAATCGGACGAGGAATGTTCACGAGGAATGGCTTTCGCATGAAACATCTTTGTGGCACACCACATTTCGCCTTCGAGTACAGGGCATCTGGCATGGGAACTGCTCTTGTCGGGTGACGCGTTAGGATGGAGATTGAAAAACAGAATTGCATTTCCTTTGATTGGTTTCAAGATACTGTTGCTCTTTCCACAACCAGACCAGGCCTTACTTTTCAGCTGCAATAGTTTTAAGTTCACCTGTAGTTAGTTTAGAACACTAAATTCCAAGCCTCTATGCATACAAGTAAGTAAAGCTTGATAGATTGAGTCTCACCTCTGATTTCGGGAATAGAATCTCACCACCATGAGTAACGTTTGAGAGATAAAGAATAACTGTTGCTAACAAGGACTCACTTTGTTCCAGTGTGGATTCATTACCAAAATAGTTGTAATTCTTCTCCACCTCCTCAAGGTCGTAATGCAAAACCTGTAAAGCCCTGCTGTTCTCTGAAAGCGCAATAATGTACCAATTCTATGTAAGCTACATGTAAAGCAAAACATCCAGTTCAAGAAGTAGAATGCTACAGCAACAAGCCAACAACACAGAGGGAAGATACCTTTAGGAAGGAAAGTCCAGGCTGATATCTTTTCCTCAATTGTTGAAACTATACCATCCTGGAAACCAAAAGAGTGTTAATAGTAGAAATGGTTTTGGAACAAGCACCGGCATTCAGGCATAAAATGATTAGCAACACACATAGTACCAAGTGTATTCTGAAACCAAATTACAATAAAACAAAACATGAAAACTTACCTCCTTGTTCAAGGGAAGTTCTAAACTTTTTAGCATCCTATCTGTATTGCTGTTTCCAGATTCATCATAACCTGTAGAAGACTTTCCATCTCCACTATTTGCCTAAACCCAAACCACAAGTTTAAATCTAATAAGCAATCTTTAGCAATCAATAAGCTGATAGTCCATAATGAGGAAGAAACCAATCATATACCAAAGAAATAAGGTGGTCACACTCCTCATCAGATAGGAATCCTTCATACAGAAACACCCTATTGCAACACGCACAATGTCAGATTCTCAAGAACCAACATGCCATTTACACATTCGTCGAAGCTGAAAACTTGATAAAAACTCATCATTATGAATTTCATCAATGTACCTGACCTTGGTCGCCAAGAAAGTTGAACAACCCGTGACGGGTCGATTCTGTTGTAATCAACCGAGTGCCCCAACTCTATCAATGCTTCCTGCCCCAATTCCTCACTCCTCAACTCCTTCCTGCTACTGTAGCAAAATCATGGCAACAGAGAAAGATCACCAAACCAAAGAAAACCATAGTTCAGAGTAAAATCTTTCACTAGGGTCTAAAACTCAATGCAACATATAGATATTTACACACATATCACTGAAGGTCCACCAAGAAACTTAACTAGCTCAAGAAAACCCATCAAAAGTTAACTCAATCTAATCCAAAGTTGAACAATATTAATCATAAAATAAATGTATATGCAAAACAAAGCAAATCATGAACACCCCCAGAATTGAAACCCAGAATTACAATAGTGGAAACTAGTAAATGCAAAATTTAGTGACAAATTGGTAATAACGGCAAGGGTAATTAAGGTGATTAAAAAGTTTCTTACATTTGGGCAGAGGAGGAGGAGATGGAGAAGATGGTCGAGAGAAGAAAGATTGAGAGAAACGAAGCCATATTGAATTCAACATAGCCTGAAACAACTTACAGAAGAGAAACTTGTTCTGCGTGAGAGTGTGGCGGGTTGAGTGACCCGACCCGTTTTACTTTGGTAAAGCCCATAATGCCAATAGTCCAATGAAAAAGGTTTCGATTTTAATCGATAGTAAATACAATCACTTTGTGATGATTTTGGTGCATAATTTGGTTGATGTATTTGTTTTTGTTACGAAGGAATTGAAGCAACACATTATCCCCCACTATCTCTCTTTATTCAAGTTTTTACACAGATCGTTTAGGCTGAAGAACAAATGGTACAGAATGAATCAATGAATGCAGTTTGTGGCGGACTCCGCAGTTTTTTTCTCTAGGCTTCACTATGATCCGGTCACTAACAATGAACAACAAAAATCACCTCTTTTCTTTTTACTCTTTTCTCTCTACAAATGTCTTGCTTTTCTTAGTTGAGCCGAAAGACGATTCCCCGCTTGAGCCGTACGAGTTTTCCTCCTCTTCCCGCTCGTCAAAAGTTCCGTATGGTGATGGTGAGAACGCGTGAGGCACGGCCAATGTGACAGCCCTCTGTAATGCAGCCTTATACTCCTCAGTATGCTCTTTCACTATAGTCTCTTGCCGCTCCATTCTTTGCTTTGGTGGAATCTCCATACTTTGAGCTTTCTCCAACATTAACTGAAAACCGATAAATAGACACCAGAGTGTAGGACTTTAGTTCCAACAACTTATTCCAAGATGCAGAGTTATTTCCAGCTAAAGCAAAACCATAGTCTTCATTTTTTTTTTTTTTTTTTCTGAAGAACTTACATCTAGTGCCCTTTGAGCTTCTCTCTCTATCCAAATGATGGCATGATCTGAAGTAGCGTTACATGAGAGTACTATGTGCTCAAATCTCCCATCTACCGGCACTGCTGTCTTGACAACTGGGGGAAACCTTCCTAACCTGCAATCAAAAGTACATAGATAGCACATACTTTTAACAGCATAAGATTGACAGTTATAAAGTTACTGCTCCGCTGATCAGAAAAATATATATTAAACTGAAGCTTTATTTCAAGGTTGATGTCCCAAATCCCACTGACACCAGGTAGAATTGTATAACAACCCTAATAAAAATATGTTTAGAATACTACATGTTGGTTACAGCTGAATATACATAAATTATCTCATGTTAAGTGCGAGAATAACAATGGAATCTCGCTCTTATGAATTGGAGTCCAAGTAGCAAATTTATGGATATAGTTAAGGAGATATTTGCCGAAGTATATTTCAAATGCATAACAATACCTGCAGGGCTTCCTCTCAACAATATGATAGAGGCGGCCGGGTGCATACAGCCTCCTTGGATCTTTGAGCATCTTCTCCTCAGGTATACATGTGTCCCGCATACATCGTAGACATAGTAGGCATGGCAAACTGTAAAATAAAATCCAACTATAAGAATAGTAGAATACAGTGACAATCACAATCCAGATAACAAAAGATAGAAAATTGGTGTCATCACTCATCACTTAACTAAGTTTGGTTATATTAGTCTGCCCACTCCTTATCAAGTTTCCATTAACCCCTAACTAAGATTGAACAGATTGATGGAGCAGTGACTAATGCTATATATTAGCAACAAAATGATATTGTAAAGGGCATTTTTAGTTCTGTCCTGGTATGCACTTTAGTATAATAGTGTAAACTATACTATCCATCAGCTCAAAGAAATAGTTAGAGACAAAGGAGAAGATGCAATTATACCAGAAAAGTGACTTGAAAATGTCTTCCAAGGGTGTGGCCGTCCGTGGTAAGAAGTCATCCTGGTTCAGCATAAAGATCACAATCAAACCTAAGGAATGTGGAAGTGGAACGATCCTACAAATTTAAAATCTAAGGTTGCTGAGGCCATGCAAGCTGCAGAGTGATGTAAACTAATTGCAAATATTCTTTCTACTGAGACAAGAGTTGAAAGGAAAAGACTAGAACTTGCCTGAAGCACAACAGAATTGATAACGTCTGCATATCTGACAGCCAAGTTCAATGACATACACCTCGCTGGTGCAATCGCATATCCCCTAACCCTCTTCCTTTCAATGTCTCCCAACTTATCCCTATTCTGCACCACCAACATTGTTAACAATGCTGCTACACCCGAACCTAGGGAGTGTCCCGCAAATGTCAAAGTATATTTAGGATACTTCTCCAACAAATCTTTCAAAGTTCCACATTCTTCGTCAAGGACCCATCCAGCAGCGTTCAGTAGCCCATTGTGAACATATCCACCATCAAATTTCCTCTTCCCCAGCTTATTGTCCAATAAAACTGCATAGTCACTCTCTCTTGCCAAATTAAGGCCTCTAAACGCAAGAACTATATCGGCATGATTATGATCAAGATACAATATATAAGGAGGAGCTTGGCCTCGGGTATCTACATATGTTTTTTTAGAAATTAACCAATCCGGGTTGATTCCATATCCACCAGGGGGTTCCCAAAGTGGTTGCCTAAGATCATCTTCGTAAACTGCTAGAATGTAGCGGCAGATGCGAGGAACAGGCTCAAATTCTTCAGCACTGGAAAGGCCCCAAGTCTCACTGTCATGGCCTGCTGTGTGGAGGCATCGCTTATAAGCCCACCGAGTACAGGCCAGACAGTAAACACATTCTATGAGAGGGCAGCCGCATAGGATCGACATTGAGGCCTACAGTCTAACCAAAATACAACAGATCAAAACTCAAACATACATCAATTCATCAAGATAATAACTGCCGAGTACGTTTTAGCACCACATAATTGAACTATAAATTGGGATTTCGTAAACAGGATCAGGTAATATGAATAGAACAGTGTGACATTGAATAATGTCAGACCAACTCAGTTGTCTAAACAGATTATAAAAACAGAACAAGATGGTTTAAAGGGTATGATGAATTTGACTAAATACATTAAACTAAACACCCTACAATAAATTTGACTTGAATAATTTGCATTAAAATTAAGGGTACCTCTAGCCAGAGCTTGATGATCAAAGTTGGGATCAGAACTGTTGTCTTGAAAACCCAGAAGCTGAGATTTCATAATGAACAGAACAGGGTCTCAACCATAACTGTTATTTCTAAGCACTAAAAGATGCTACAGAATCGCAGCAAACAGGGACAAAAAGAAGAAAGTAACAATAACCCAGTACCATGAATAATGCAATCTCACGGCACAACACGAGACTCGTAGGTGGATTTCACATGGGTTTTAAGGAATTTGAGAAGTTGGGTCTGTTTTTAATTGGTACTTGAGTAAAGCTATGGGAATTGGTTAAAATTGGGAAGGGAATTAAGGTTTAAAGGGAAGGTGAAGGGTGGCGGTGTGTACCTGCAAGTCAAAGCTCATTTGAGTCTCCTTCATTAGTTGAAGACGAAGTGGAAAGAAACATGAAAGTGCAGCCTCACGGTAAAAGCCAATAATGATTGGCAGAGCCGACTCTGGATTTTGTTGTCTTTTTAATTCTGCTCGCGTGCTCCATCACTGATGCATTACTTTCGTAATTACAACATTGTTCAATATTTTACTGCAGATGAATTAAAGAAATTTGGTTTTGTGTTTTCTCTTTTGGGATCAAGGCAATTGTTACAAAGGAAAAATACACCATTATGTTAGAGAGAGAAGACGGAAACGAAAGAGAATACTTATTAAATAAATTATAATAGATCGAAAAGCGGATGAAGAGCTTAATATCATTTTCAATGTCATATTCTTTCGCTATTCTCATTGAAGCTAATTTGGACCGAGTTAGTAATAAGGGAACGTTGTTCATCATTAAAAAAAAATATGTGATTACAATGCAAGAGAAGTCGAGAGCGAGAGAAGACACATATGAATATGTTAAATGACAACGGTAAAACAAAATGAGACGTGGCTCGATATTGAAATATCATTTTGATCACCTTATTCATTCCTCGTTCTCATCCTAATCATAGTGTTTTAGAGGTTTTACGTCCATACTCCTATTAAGTTAGCCTTCAACATACACGTTAACTTATTACATTGTTACTTAGGCATTTGCCTCTGACCAAAGATTACCAATCAACAACTAGTAATTCTTAGTAAATTTAAAAGACACAAATTGGAGTATCATTTCACTCGATTAAAGACATTGAACTTTTCTTTTTCCCTCTTTTAAGATTGGGCCGTGGTTCTCACCAAGACCCGGCTTAGCGAGTCCAATAGGCCCAATTGTTATTTGGTAATCAGACCACATATAAAAGGCAAAGCTCAGAGCCAAAACCCTAGCTCTTCTTATTGCTCCGTCTCCGTCTCAGAGATCCTCCATCCTCTGACCCATCCACAGGTAAAACCCTAGCCCTTTCTTCTTCACTCGCTTCGTTTCTTCATGTCATCTAATACTGCTTAAGCTTCCCTACTTTGTTCTCCCTGAAAATATTAAATTTTCACGAGTGTTTTGTGCCCAAGTCAAGACACAGCTGTGAATCTTTTCAGTTCAAGATGCTTGTTTTTGAGAAATTTGTAGCTGAATTTAGTACATTTGAGTGTCGAAATCATGATTTCGTTTTTAAAAATGCGTTTTTGATGGGATTGATTTTGGTTTCAGCTTGAGAGGTTTTGTATATTTTTGAATGTTTGAGATGCGTGTTTTTGTTGAATTTGTGTGTAACTGATGTGGGTTGTTGATGCAGGTAATGGCTCCAGCGCAGCCGAAAACCGGCCTCTTTGTGGGGCTGAACAAAGGGCACGTGACCACCAAGAAGGAGTTGGCTCCACGCCCTTCTGATCGCAAAGGAGTAAGTTGATTTTACAGTGCAATAGTTTGAATCCGCATTGTGGCATGTAGCTATGGACATTCATTGACTATTGAGGTCGCGAAGCATATCCTTGTGTGTTGACAATGCATAGTTTGAACCGGCAATGTTACATATAGCTATGGACATTCATTGACTGTTGAGTTCGCAATGCATATCCTTGTGTATTAACGACGTGGGAAAATTGTGTTTGATTGCTGTTTGTTTAAAGTCTCTCTCGTGTTGTGTTTAGCTTATGCCTAGAGTGCTTCATTTTAGGTTTCTAGTTTTGTAGTTATTGTAAGTATAGGCTGAAGTTGTTTTTTGTACGATTCAGTTTATGTCTTTAAGTCTTTACTGAGTATAGGCTGCGGCAAGTGTAGTGTGAGACTGTTATTGGAGTTGCATTAGCACATGCTTATATTACGTTTATTGTTTTGTTTTGGCAGAAAACCAGTAAGAGGGTGCACTTTGTTAGGAATTTGATCCGTGAAGTTGCTGGGTTTGCACCGTATGAAAAGAGAATCACTGAGCTTTTGAAGGTTGGCAAGGACAAGCGAGCACTGAAGGTAGCTAAAAGAAAGTTGGGAACCCACAAGAGGGCTAAGAAGAAGAGAGAAGAGATGTCTAATGTCCTTCGCAAGATGAGGTAACCATCGTGTTATCATTCTGTTTCTTATATATCTGAACCAGAATCTAAAGGAGTATTTGACATCCTATTTCTATAGAATTTGTATTGATAGTTGCTTATTATTTTGATGCAGGTCTGGCGGTGGAGCTACTGAGAAGAAGAAATGAGGGGGATGTTTGATGTTTCATAGTTTTTTTTAGAAATTTACCTATGCTATGTATCCGTATTTCGTAGTATTGAGACTTCAAAGTTTTTATTTTACAAATTCTGTTCTGTGTTGAATGTTCGAGCTTAAAAGTGGGACAAGCTGCTTGCCCATTTTGCTGGCTCCTGTTATTTTTAACTTAATGCAAGCAACAGTTTTGCAATTCTTTATCTTTATAAAGATTTGTTCTCAACATACTGAGAGTCTATCTAATTCTGACATGGTATTGTTGAATGTTGACGACATTTTTTCATAATCAAACTGTTTCCCACATGGAATGTTTTGGATGTAATATAATTCTCTTCCAAGCACCTGTATCTCACAACTAAAATCATAATAAGATCCCAAAAAATGATGCTTAGATTTATTGCTTTTGCTCTTCGGCTTCATGTATGAATGTATCCTTCTTGTACAGGCAAATAATTGCCACTACTTATACAACAAAGGGAGAAGAGGAAAAGATCTCTTTCCATCTCCACAGCCGCAAAATTATTAGGACAAAACCAGAGAGAGAGATGGAGATCATGTCTTGAACCTTTGGGTCAGTTTCTCCACCCCTTCCCTACAATCATCAGCGACACGCTTAGCACCTTCTTTGACTACCAAGCTGTACTCTAGGGTGTTACGCTGCAACTCTTGCGCTGATCTGTTGGCCCTTGAGATGGCTGTGTCTTTAAGTTCTCCTGCCCTTTCCCCAGCTTTGGAAACCCACTCCCTCAAAGTTGATATAAGCAAGGCTATCTTCTGAATGATTTTAACGATTACATCTTTGCTTCTTCCTTTTATATCCACTGCCATTGCCTTGAGTTTGTCCATCAAATTCTTGGCCCTGCTAACAGTTCCTTCGACTGAGAACTGCTTGCCAGCATCAACCCATGTAGCTTCACCCAATGCCTCTTCACGGAGGTCATTATCAACAACTACTTTGATGCCATGCCTCTCCCAGCGATCTCTAGCCTCCTCCAGCGATTTAGCTTGTTCTCTTGCTCTTTTAGCTTCATCTTCAGCCCAAGCCCTGGAGAGAGCACAGGTTAAAAGTCTTGTAAAAACAAGTTGCTAGACGCTAACAGACTCAATTTGACGCCATCTAACCATGGGCCTTAGATAAGTTCATAGTAATTACCTGGCCATGGACAAGGCTTTCCGTTCAACCTCTAGATCATACTGCAAACGAGCAATCTCCTGGCTTTCATTTTCTGCATCTTTCCTAAGTTTGCTAACTCTTTCCTTTTCAAATGATATTTCTACTTTGTTACTCATTAGGTTCTCTAATTGCTCCTCCACCTCATGCCTCAACCTTGCCAGAACTTCCATTTCTGATTCAACAGCTGCACGTTCCTTCACCAGGGCAATATTATCTTGCTCTCTCTCTGACCTCAACCTTTCTAATTCCTGCTTTGCTTCTTCAGCCATTCTCTGTACTGCATCAATTTTTTCCCTCTCAAGGGAAAGATCCTTCTCAAAAGTTGCATTCACATCCTTTTCAACTTGGGCTACTAAAGCATTATGTGCATCAACAGCCTTTTCTGCCATAGTTTCTGCTTCAATGCGTGCAAGCTCCTCGCTAACTACTTCAGCATACTCACCAGTTGCAAGAGCAATAGCAGCCTGGGCTTTTGTTACTGGCTTATTTGGCTGAAAAAGTCTGGTATAACCTTGAAAAAGAGAAGGAAAAGGAAAGGAAATCGTTGACCATTAAACTCGTCAGAATTGTGTGCAAAAAGGTAAAAAAGTAGTTATTATTACTCACCAAATGCAAGCGCAATAATGCCCTGTTCTCCAGATAGATCAGCAACAAGTGCAGGACATGCATCTGGGTGTATCTTATCAGTATCAATGAATCCTGAGATTTGATGGAGGACCTGTCAAAGTGCACAATAGTAAGTACTAAGTAGAGAGTTCAAAATTAACAAACTACAAGCACATGAGCTCTCAATCAGCAACCTTCCTGTCAGCTTCTGGGAGGTGTCTTTTCTCTAGAGCCATCTTCCAGCTTACAAGATCTTGACGTGATAGAGGGCTGCAGTAAAGAATTTCAACAAAAAATAAGGTAAATAATATTATCGCAAACAGTGAACTCTATCCCCAACTCTCCAATGAAAAGCAAATCATTGATGCATCTATGTGTTAGTAGTTGATAGACAAGTTATAAAGAAGCTAGCTGTAAGCCTAAACATTTCAAAACTGCAAATTTTCACAGGTAAAGAAGACCATCAAATGAAACAAGAGTGTGGACATTCTCTACCATGAAATGCCAGGATAGATGGTAAACAAGATCAGTGTATAATGTTGCGATAAAAAAGAATGAACAGAAAGATATAAATGATGGCAGAGTGTATGAATGGCCGCAACAGGAAATTATTACATCACCTTGCAGGAGAAAAGTAGTATGGACCCTCGTCCTCATCCAAGGAAGAATCCATATCACGTCTTGAGAGCTTACTTGAGATAAGTCCTGATTCAGCCAAACCTGATGATGCAAATAAAATTCAATGAGAAAACAACGGCTATCACACTGTCTTTCTGTATAATCCAAACATCTAAATGCCAGACCTTGGATAGAAGGGAAATCAGGGTCTTCAGGTGTAATATCGTCGAATGCAAGTTCAGTAACATTCTCAATATACATTGCAGGATATACTTTAGATATTGAGTTCCTACAAGTAGCAAGAAATTACAACTGTCAGTATGAGTAGAAAGATAATGTCTAGCAAATTGCAGATAGTATTTGTGAAGAATCAAGATGAGTTTATCTTACTTTCAGAATGAAAAGAAGTTTCTATACCTCGAAAGAGCGCTACTTGCAGATACCAACCACCGAGCATATTCACGACGTGTACACAAATCACCAGGTTGAACATCAGCCTCTATGACCTGAAAACAGTTGCCACATACAAATTATAGATCCCAAAAGGTTTGTTGTAAGTTGATTTGAATTTCTAATCCAAAAATCTTTTAATAGTGGGAATCATTCGAGACATTATGATTGAATTTACCTTCAACACTTGTAAAGCCGCTAATGCCTGCCCCTGAACCTGATCAACAACTGCAGGTACCAAAACCTTTCCGGGAAGCACCTGTACAGCTGCAGAAACCAAAGTTGGAGCAGGTATACCAGCAGAAGACAAGGAATTCCGAGGAGTTGGTAATTGTGATTTGCTTGTATTCGTATCACTAGAATAATTTGTGTATTGTTCATTTGCAATTGGATAGGCTTGTTCTGACACAGATGTTGCAGATGACCCACTCTCAACTATGGTATGCACTTCCAGGGAGGAACTATTTCCCTCAGCCAAGACCTGAACTGTTTCACTTGGGTCAAGGTTTTCTTTAGTTGAAGGCGGGGATACAACACCTACGTTATCTTTAGACAAAACTAGAGGTTCTAAAGAAATGTTTGATTCTGAAGAAACTGAAACATCCACAGCTATAGGTTCATGGTGTTCATGTGCGATAACAGTAGAAGACTCAGATGTGGAAGTTTGATTTTCACTTGTCCCAGGAAGTTCATCCTGGGGCTCAATGCTAAGGTTTGAATTGATAGCATCAGATACTGGCAACTTGACTGGTTCGACGCTAACCGGGTTCTCTTTAAGTTCAGAAGTCAAATCTCCTGTACCTACAGCGAGGCTACTATCAGAATCCTCAAGACCAGAGGAAACAAAAGAATCATTGCCATGATCAGATTCAGGCAGATCAACCTGCCTTGTTAATGTTTCAGGCTCAAATAACTTGTCATCAGAAATGGATTCATGTTGCATATCCTCTTGAATAAAAACGCTGTTGATGGCCTCAGAACCACCACCACTGGAAACATCCCCTATATCACAATCATTACCGACTCTATATAAACTCGGAGACTCATCAATTTCTCGAGATGAAGAATAACAATCCTTGTTAGTACCTGCCTTTTCTTCCGGACTACCACCATCTTGCTTCGTGTCCCTTTGCTCATCCACATCATCCGCATTGCGATCATCATTCACCAATAACACCTCCTCCTGCTCTGTTGTTAAGGGCTTCATCTGTGGCTTCGGTCCTGTATGCACAGCCACGCACATAAATACCTCTCAAAACATTTCTAAACCACAAAACATATATATCAATAGTAATGCAAAACAATACCGAATCTCGCAACAACTAAGAATTACTCACTTGTATTCGCTTTGTTTCCTGAAGACAATGCCGCAATGGTAACCCCTGCAACAAGAATCACTCCGGCTACTCCAGCTGCCACAAGCCCTGAGAGCAAACTACTCACAGTGTTAGCCAGCCACACACATTATTAGCATTCAAAACTAAAACACAAAAATTCAAACCAATATTTACCTCCGGACCATTTCTTCTTCTGCGAGTCGTCTTCCTCCTCCGAACCGGACCAACCGGAAAATCCATCGGCGGCGGTCGACTTCGACTCCACCCAAGAACTCCCTTTCCGACCGCGCTGCACTCCATTAGTACTCCCAGCACTCCTCCCTCTGTCTTGAGAAGCACAGAGCACTCGAGCACGGCGCATCCTCACCAGAATCGGCGAAGGTCTACTGCAATCGCCGGAATTCATAGCCCAGCGGAGCTGGAGCGAGCTCGGAGACCACGTTGCAGTCGCATTGGCCATGGCACTGAGCTAACTGTACCGAGACGAAGAAGTGAAACTAGTGCTACAATTAAAGAAGACTAAGATTTGATTGTAGAGAATTGGATTTCTAGGGTTTGATGGTTGTTGAAGAGAGGAACAGGGTGTCTGTGTATTTGATTTTCTTATCTCAAGACCTTTCTTTTTATATTTGCCTGTGTATCGATGGAAATGACGAGGTTTTTGATTTGGATGGGTATTTCCGATTGGTAATTCTACACAACCCACCGGAATTTGAGTTTTACTGTTTGGATTTTTGTATGAATAGAGACACCTATTCTTCAGTAGCACTGTCAAAAATTAATTTCTGAATTTAGGGTAAAAAGAAAAAATTAGACGATAAAAACAAATCTACGGGCTAGCGGACATGGAGGCGGTTGCCCAGTTGGTGTGGGCCTACGAAGGCCCGGGGGTCCATTTTAATTTTTTAATTTTTTTTTTTTTTTTTGGAATTGTGACAGAATGAGGTCTCTAGGGTTTAAGCTCCTCCGACCCCAATTGAAACCAATTTCAAAACCAAAAGCGCTCAAATTGCTATGGATGATCAGAAAAAGGAAACACCCCTCCCTCTCTTTCCGCCGTTCCTCAATGCCGGACGGCTGTGCGGCGATTCTCACCGGCCACGAAGAAGTCCTCGTCGAAATCCTCGCAAGACGTACTGCCGGTCAAAACCCTCATGCGATTCCGGTGCAGAGGTGTTTATAAGATGTAGTAGCAGCTTTTCAGTTTTCTGTCACCGTGTGACTGCTCTCCATTCTGTATTCAGCATTCTGTATTCAACTTCTTTGGTTTGCTTTGGACTTTGGTTATTGGTTATGATCTTGTCAGTGGATCAAGGCCTGGTGTGCAAGGGAGTGGTGGGCGATGATTATGGCAGGGCTTGAGCAAATGTAGAGGGTGAGGATGGGACCATATTGGCAGTGGAGCTTTCGGAGTCCAACCTCTACATCAGTAAATGATTTGCGAAGCCATGACAAACTGCCGATTAGGGAACGGCCAAAGGGGTCCAGGAGGGTGGCGCCTCTCTTCAACCAATGTAGGAAGAAATAAGCGCATGCATATTACAGCTTAATCAACCATGATCTGTTACCATAAGTGTTGCTTTAGAAACCAAATATTTTTGGTTACTTAAACAGAGTTTGGTGAAAGATAAACATTCTGAGAAGTTATTTTGATTACAAGCAATCATCGTAGGTATCTGTATGTCATATGTAAACAAAATCACAAATGGTAATGGCTATGTAAAAGACATAGATCTTTTATGTCGACCTAATTACACGGCAAACAGAGTTCCATGACTTATTTACTCTCTGAGATATGTTGACCTGCAATGGATTCTTCATAGCCACAGTGAACGCCAGCTTCTCCGACAGGTCCACATTGTCTCCATCCAAAGCTTTCCATTCAAATCTCCAAACCAGATTGGCCACAAAATACTCGAGATGAAGTAGAGCTAAACCAAGTCCAGGGCAAATCCTCCTCCCAACCCCAAACGGCATCATCTTAATCTCTCTACTTCCTGTTACATCAAACCCTTCTCCTTCTCTGCTCAAAAACCTCTCCGGCTTAAACTCCATAGGCTCCTCCCACACCTCCGGGTCCCTACCCATATCGACCACCATGAAATTCACCATCCCCTTCTTCGGCACCACATAGCCATCCAAAACCACGTCCTGCGTGACGGAATGCGGCACCACGAAATGCGCCGGCGGGTGGCGCCTCAGCCCCTCCAATATCACCGCTTTTAAATAAGGCATCTTCTGCAAGTCCTCCTCCTTCACTTCCTCCTCTGTTTCCTCCACGACTCCGTTAATCTCTGCAACAAGCCTCTCCTGGATTGTTGGATACTTCACAATGTTGGCCATGATCCACTGCAATGCAGTCGAAGTAGTATCTGTACCCGCATTGAGAAACTCCGAACAAAGGCTAATGATCTCGTCTTCCGTCAGCTTCCTCTTCTCTTCAGGAAGCTCGAGTTTCCAGAGCGTGTCCACATAAGAAAGCACAATGTCATCACTAATGTCTTGCTTCTTCGCTTCCTCCTTTCGTGCTCTGATCAGAGGTAGGAGCACATCTTTTTGCTCTTCTCGCATTCGAAGAAACTTGACCCATTTCTTCCTGAGCAAGATTTTGGTTAATGATGGGCAGAAGTTGAGGAGGTTGAATTGGTCGGAGCTCAACCACAACCGCTGCTGGACCTCCTTGATTTGATTGATCTGATTGTGATCGAGTTTGTCACCGAAGCACATGAGCACGAGCAAGCAGAACATAGCGTACTGGAAATGGTCGACGACTTTGATTCGGTTGGATTTGGATTGGGATTCAGTTAGGCGGTTGGCGAGTGTGTGGAGGACCCACCTGCGGGCCCCGCAGTAGGATTTGACGCGGGAAGGGTGGAGGATTTCGGAGGTGAGGTTACGGCGGAGGAGACGCCACGTGGGGCCGTAGGGGGCGGAGCTGATAGTGTGCTGGTTGCTGCTCATGATTTTGTTGATGGCCAAGGGCGGGGGGCGGTCGGCGAAGACGGCGCCGTTTTGGATTAAGGCTTTGTAGGCAAGGGAGCGATTGGAGATGAAAATGGCGGTTCGGGAGGCGATGTTGAGGGTGATGATTGGGCCGTAGCGGGCCTGGAGGTTCCGGACGATGGCCTCGAGCTCGGAAAAGGGTTTGAGGAGCCAGAGGAAGCTGCTGATTATGGGGACGTTGGTGGGTCCTGGCGGGAGGTTGTTCTTGGTTTTGAGGAGGAGGGAGACGATGAGGAGGGTGGTGAGGATGAGTAGCCAGGTTTCCATGGTGGTGTCGGTGATCGGCAAATTATCAGAAATGAGATATATATATATATATATATATATATATATATATATATATATATAGTGAGAATTAGGCGATATTAGTTCTTTGGTAAGAGCGATATTGATACTGACATGATTTATGAGCAGTGGCGTATCTAGCTAGGGACGAGAGAGTTCAATTAAGTTTTAAAAAATCTTAATTAGCTTTAATGAAGATTGAATGTTAATATAATGAATCATAAATTGATCATTTTCTTTTGAGAAATCTTTAATTAATCATAAATATTCTTCAACACGAATTAAATAAAAATTTATACTATTGAAAATTTGAAATACGAGAAATTTTTCAGTGTTACGGGAGGACCACGTGACAGTCTGACGTGGTCCTACATTCCAATCAAATTTAGACATGTGGATTTTTTTTATCAAAAATTATTTCAACTATTTTGTCAAAGACTATTTTAGGATTTTTGTTGTTTTTAAAATACTAAACCCTAAACCAGTGGTGTAGCCAAAAATCTCACTAAATTCATTTTCAATCACTCTTAATTTCAACTGTTTGTTATATACAAATTCATAACAAACATTGTTCCTGAAAAGACCAGTAAATAATCATCTAAAATAAACTTTATAATTTCATATCATATATGCATGATTAATATCGAAAAGAACGTGTTGCTTTTTCTTTAGTGTCAATGCATGACAAACATTTATGTGTTACTTCCATTTAGCTTATTTGTAAAGAAAAAAAATCGTAAATGGAAATTAAAAAAGTATATATTAGTAAGTATTTCAATGAGAAATTTTTAAATACTACGGGAAAACCACGTGACAGTATGACGTGGTTCTCAATTCTTATCAAATTTAGACATGTGGATTTTTTACAACTAAAGTATAAAATAATATTTTTCATTTTTTGTGAAATGACATTCATGGGTATTTAGCAAGTTCAAACTAGGTTTTAGGGTTTAGGGTTAGGGTTTAGGGTTTAGGGTGTAGGGTATAGGGTTTAGGATATAGGGTGTAGGGTTTGGGGTCTAAGGCTAGGGACCTTTCAAGTTTTGAAAAATCTTAATTAGCTTTAATGAAGATTGAATGTTAATATAATGAATAATAATATCATCAGACGATTCGGAGCAGATCATTTGGCTAAAGAGGAAGAAACGACCCTTTTAGTCTGGCTTTTTGTAGCTCTCTCAGACAAAGCACCAGCCTAAAGAATATTCAGAAATTCAAAGATAATGGGTTTGATCGGCGAGACTGTGAACTCCGGAAAATCCCGGCAGTTGAGGCAAGCCCTCACTCAGGCCGTCAATCTCTGTATAATGTTTACATCTTTACTTATATTTTGGAAGGCATTGGTGTACTTTACCGGCACTGAATCACCTGTTAGTGTTGTTATTTCTGGAAGTATGGTACCTGCTTTGAGGAGGGGGGACTTGTTGTTCTTGCACATGAGTAAAGAACCAATTCGCGTAGGAGAAATTGTCTTTTTTAATGTCGATGGCGAGGAGATTCCAATTGTCCATCGTGTCATTGAGGTTCATGAAAGAGAAGGTACCGGAGAAGTAGATATTCTCACAAAAGGAGATAACAATTCTGGGGATGATAGGCGCCTCTATGCTCCTGGTCAGTTGTGGCTTCAGCAGCACCATATTATAGGCAGAGTTGTAGTTCTTACCTTATGCTGGCTGGGGCAGCATTATCATGACTGAGAATCCAATTGTTAAGTACATTCTCGTTGGCGCATATATTATTGGAAATTTGGGATTGCATGCCATAACTTCAAAGGACTAACTTCAAAAGGTTCTGTTCGCCATCGACACCCATCCTCGCCCTGAATCTACTTTTTCATTGTAAACGACATTATGTGACAAATTACAGCAAAATTAGTTGTTTAATTTTTTAACTTTCTTATTTGTTTCCGAAGCTTCTTAAGTGCAAGTTCTCATTTTAGTCATTTATCTATGCTATGCGCCTATACTCACTGAGCGCAGCAAGTGAAAAACCAGAAACAAGAATCACACAAGTATGTATGTGCTGGTTTCCTACACAGATTACTGCTGTGATTATATACAAGTTCTAAGCGCAGCCGTTGTGATTGGATACCTATATAGGATTACAGAATATGCTAAGAGTTTGCCATCCTCTACTCAATAAGCACAACAATTGCATCACTTTAAGAGTTCCGAGAATCAAAACGAGGCTAAATGACTAGACATACATGTTTTATCTAGGCAAACAAAAACACACACGATGCAAATGACCTCAACCACAATTGCACAGGTCTTTCCTATAGTCCCCTCAGCTCTAGAGAAGTAACGTATGCAAAGTTGTAAGCAAATAAATAAATTGGTAAGAGTGACAAAGCTGTGAGACTTGATCAGTAATTGAAACAATGATACTACTTGTAAACAAGATCAAATCTCGATAAAAGCAGACTAACTTAATCGAGGCATGCATAATATGAAACAACTCACTAAACATGTACATTAAAACCCAGAACCCTAATCTCATTAAACCCTAAACCCTGGGAGAAATGTGAGCCTTCAATGGATTCTTCATGACCATAGTGAACTCTTGCTTCTCTGCAAAATCAACATCCTCACCCTCCACAGTTTTCCATTCAAATTTCCAAACAAGATTCGCCACGAAATACTCTAAATGCAACACTGCCAAGCCAAGTCCGGGACAAATCCTCCTCCCAACTCCAAACGGCATCATCTTAATCTCCCTACTCCCAGTTATATCCACCCCTTCTCCTTCACCACCACTCAAAAACCTCTCCGGCTTAAACTCCATAGGCTCCTCCCACACCTTCTCATCCCACCCTATATCCGCCACCATGAAATTCACCAACCCCTTCTTCGGCACCACATAACCATCCAAAACCACGTCCTGCGTCACCGCGTGCGGCAACACGAAATGTCCAGGCGGGTGGCGCCTCAGCCCTTCCAATATCACCGCCTTCAAATAAGGCATCTTCTGCAAGTCCTCCTCCTTCACCTCCTCCTCTGTCTCCTCCACAACTCCTTTAATCTCCGCCACAAGCCTCTCCTGCACATCTCGATACTTCACTATATTGGCCATGATCCACTGCAGCGCCGTCGAAGTAGTATCTGTACCCGCATTGAGAAACTCCGAGCAAAGACTAACGATCTCGTCTTCCGTCAGCTTCCTCTTCTCTTCTTCAGGCAGCTCCAGCTCCCAGAGCGTGTCCACGTAACAAAGCACATGATCATCATCACTACGTGGCTTCTTTGCTTCCTTTCGTGCCCTGATCAGAGGAAGAAGCACATCTTCCTGCTCTTTTCGCATTCGGAGAAACTCGGCCCACCTCTTCTTGAGCACGATTTTCGTCAATGCGGGGAAGAAGTTGATAACTTTGAACTGTGTCGAGTTCACCAGAAGCTTACGCTGGACCTGCTCGATTTGCTTGATCTGAGTCTCGTCTAGTTTGTCTCCGAAGCACATGAGAACGAGCAAGCAGAACATGGCGTACTGCAAATGGTCAACGACTTTGACTCCTGCGACGGAGCTGGACTGGGAGTCTGTTAGGCGTCTGGCGAGGACGTGGAGGACCCACTTGCGGGCGGCGCTGTAGGATTTGACGCGGGAAGGGTGGAGAATTTCGTGGGTGAGGTTGCGGCGGAGGAGGCGCCACGTGGGGCCGTAGACGGCGGAGCTGATGGTGTGCTGGTTGCTGCTGATGATTCTGTCGGTGGGCAGGAAAGGTGGGCGGTCGGCGAAGACGGCGCCGTTTTGGATTAATGCCTGGCGGGCCAGGGAGGGGGAGGAGATGAAAATGGCGGGACGGGGGCCGATGGGGAGGGTGAGGATTGGGCCGTAGCGGGCTTGGAGGCGGCGGAGGGCGGGCTCGAGGTCGGAGAAGGGTTTGAGGAGCCAGAGGGAGCTGGTGATGATGGGGAAGTTTGTGGGTCCCGGCGGGAGGTTGTTCTTGGGTTTGAGGAGGAGGGAGAGAAGGGGTCTGATGAGGAGAGAGATGAGGAGGGTGGTGAGAATGAGGAGCCAGGTTTCCATGGTGGATTGGTTTCTTAGTGTGAGAATGTGAGAATGGTGAGGTCTGGTTTATAAGAGTTGAGTGGAGTGGAGAGCAAGAAAGGGAATCCGAGAAGGGTTGTACTTGGAGACGTGTGTAAGGTGATGTTGATTGGAAACGATGTTTTGGTTGAGAAAGAAGACAAATTCTGTTGTGGTTGGGATTTGTTTGTTGTGGTTAATCCATTTTTACTTGGGCAAGAAGAAGGGAGTTGTTTGTTGTGGTTAATCCATTTTTACTCGAGGAAGAAGAAGGGAGTTGTTTGTTGGGGTTGATCCACTTTTTACTCGAGGAAGAAGAAGGGATTAGCATCCTTACGTACAAGACTCGGTGTAAAAATCTTTAGAAAGTACAGTTAGCAATTTGTTCTTTAAGTATTGAGCTAGCTAAATCTCAGCTCTAGAGTTAGTTTTTTTTGGGTCTGTAGCTCAAGTTAGTAATATTACAAGTATTCATTGCATTACGCTATATTACTAAATTTATCTCTTTTGGAAACTTAGATATATGTCGTACATCTTAAAGAAAGTTATGGTTAATAATAGGAATGTTACTATAGGATCACGGGCGATTTGTAGTCGTAATAATAATTGAGATTGTTTTCACGTTATAACGGTTAGAAAACCAAATAAGGCTAGATGACTACTCATATACGAGTAATCAAAAACACATCATTCAAATTTTGAGAAAAATGACAACAGGTAAGGCACTCCATTTAACCACCAAGCAAACACATGTGATGAAAATGACCTCAACAACAATAATTGAGGTCTTTCATAGTCCCAATAGTTCTAGAGCAATAATATATGTTACGGGTAAAAATATAATTACTCAGTTTCTAGTATTAATACACTGGTCTTCTCTTGTATATAAAGTGCAAGACTTATACTCATGTATTCAGCAAGAACACAATATCAATGTACAAGTGTTTTCTCTGGATTTCTTTCTTTTCTTCCCTAGCTTTCAATATATTGCACGTAAACAAGTAAAATTGCAAGAGTGACAAAGCTGTAAATATTTCAACTGCAATCCCTACACTATCAGATCCACTTCACTATCAAAGTATCAATGGATAATTAATGGGCACAATAATACTGCCTGTGATTAAACCAACGTTTAATTACATGCATTAGGCTCATAATTAAATAGAAGGAAACCAGACACTCGTACGTAGTCACACACTAAAACCCAGAACCCTAATCTCATTAAACCCTAAACCCTGGGAGAAATGTGAGCCTTCAATGGATTTCTCATGACCATAGTGAACTCTTGCTTAGGGTTCGCACTGGGGGCAGCGAAGTATATGGCCAATGTCACTCCATGATTATCACGAAGATGCTTCGCCATCGCCAAGAGCTCAAGCGAAGGGCAATTTTTGAATCCATTCAAAGCGAACATCTACTCAAGGTACATCATTTCGAGGTGAGACGGTTCCTTTTCAAATATATCCACTCGAGCTAAATCACTTTGAAGACATTATCTACTCGAGGTGCATGCTTGGTACCATATCTTTAAGAGCAGAGCAAGCGAAGCGCCAGTTATTTTTCAATGCTAAGGTACCTAAGTTAAATTCATTGATCGTCAGTTCATTAATGTGATACTAGTCGAATCATTTCAGAAGCTTCTCCGCATTACTTTGATGTTTGGTACTTGAGTTTTAGAGCCTACTCACAGGCTTGTTATTTAGTCATTTGATGTATGAGCATTGCCAATACCAGTGGCTTTGGACCAGCATGAACATAAACCTCTTCAGTCATTTTTGACATACATAACTTCGAGGCTGTGGGGCAATGTTTACACCCAAATTAATATTTTATTGGACAAGTAAATGTCTAGTTAAATTCTTCATCCACGTCACACCGGCGAGCCTAAATAATTGGGTTTACAAGTGGTGGTCCGCTGACAAAGTCATGCGAGCTAGATGATGCAGGTTGCATGCGAGATGGACTTCACGTAGAAGTACATGAAGGCGAGACGAGATGGTCCCGCGTAGGAGACTTCGCAAAGAAGCAAGAGGCGGAGTCCGTATGCACATGATCACCTACGCCACATTTATCGTTGAAGACTCCTACAAGTCTTTGACATGCTTTGGGCAAACTCATGTGGCCCTTCTAATGAAAAAGTCTTTTAAGTCTCGCGAGCTTCAGGGGCATGCGAGATGGAAATAAGCTTCAAGAGCACGCGAAATAGGTTTCTACAAGGACTGTGACACCTCGCGGGGTAAGAATGTTCTTAATTTGAGTCTGCATAAGAGTCTACAGTTGAGAAGCGCGGAACAGTGTCTGTGTGGTACTCTGCTTGAAAGTCCGACTTGAATTCTGATTACATCTCTCCTGGTAGGGCAAACCACTATATAAAGGGGCTCGAAGGCTTACAGATAGCTCTCTCTCAAAAAACAACAACTCAATAAAAACAAACTTTCAACCCAGTTGATACCTTCGAGCCTCTCGAAACCCTAATTCTAAGCACACATCGCCTTAGTTCTCAGAGTCCTTTCGGACTCATCTCCGATGACTCGTGATCCCTCTTGGTTGCTCTACTCGCGACACACAGTGAGTATCAATTCGCTTAGTGCTTGTAATTCCTCGTCCGAGAGGTGGCACCGGAACCCTACTTTCGTTTGATTAGAAGTACAGGTCAGCGCACTACAGCAACAACTCTACTACATTCCGCGTCCGCGCGGTGGCACGCCCCGCATCCCTAGAAGCATTGACTGCTACCATTCTCTCCGCCCCCTTGCTGAGGATCGTGGCCAAAACATTAGCACGCCCAGTGGGACCGGGAGTACAAGCGATTCACCATAGGAAATGTCACATCCCGACCCTTATAAAATTACCTTATTTACTAGCGTGATTATAATAAGAATTTTACCGTCTCGATCATTGAGTTAATAGCTTAATTGGTCCCTAGAGGGGTTTCGGGGACGATTATTGTGCTGAGGATTATTCGTAAGAGGAAAATACGACGACGGTAAAAATAGTAAATTTTAGCTAGTAAAAGGTAATTTTATTCGGGTATTATTTTTCGGGGTGTTTAATTTTAGAATTAGGTAGTATATAGGTGATGGACCGGTTTGGGGTGTGAGGCCCAAACCCATTCTCTTTTCCTCTCTTTTCCTCCCGATTCTCTCTCCTCTCCCGCTCCCGCACCCGAACCCTCCCGCTGTCCGGAATTCCGACCGCCAGACCGCCGCCGTCCGGCCGCCCCAGACCGCCGCACCGGTCCCAATCGATCGGTCTCCGACCCAGCTATCTTCCAGGACCGGTGACGGCTGTGAGAGCGCCGCCGTGAGAGAGCGGTGCCGCCCGAAAGGTTAGGCTGCCCCGAACTTCCGGTCGCCGGAACTCCCTCCTCCGGCCACCAATCCGGGCAAGCTTGGTACGGTTTTGTAGCCCTCCTCCCGTGCAGCAACCCCTCCAATCAGCTCACTCCCTCTTGAGCTAGGTAAGGAGAAATGTGGAGTTGAAATTTCTAAAGCTTTTAAGTTGTTTTCGTTCGATTAACCTAGTTAGGCTTGGAATTGGGTGATGTGTTGGTCATGAAAGTTGTAGAGCATGATGAGGAGATTATTCTATCAAAATTTCATAGGTTTTGGAGGTCGCCGGAATTGGCCTCCGGCCGCCGCTGCCGGCGGAGCCGCCGCCGGTTAGGAGATTTTTAGGGTTTTAAATGTGGAATATTAAGAGGAGTATATTGGTGTGATTTATGGAATTTTTGGATGAGATTTGGATAGGTTTGTGAATTTCCGAAGTTTGGTATTTTTGGCGGTTAATTAATGTAGAATCCGGCCGTAGGATTTAAGTCGTATTTTGGGGAGGTTGTATTTACGACTGATGAGTATGATATTTAAGTTCGGATCGTTCCGATTTAAGAATATCGAAGTTAGGCAAAGATGAGCGTATTTATGGCTCTCGGGTAATTTTGCCTATTTTGATTAAATATTGGATTATTGGTTGGGAAATTAATATTATATTTGGAACAGGACGTGAGGAGGCTCGAGCAGACGAGGCCCCAGATCGACATCAGGCTTAGGCCTAATTTGTGAGTGGACTTTTGTTTTAAATAATATGCATGCTA
The DNA here is from genome assembly GCA_009720345.1 of Fragaria iinumae. Lineage (NCBI taxonomy): Eukaryota > Viridiplantae > Streptophyta > Magnoliopsida > Rosales > Rosaceae > Fragaria > Fragaria iinumae. The sequence continues at coordinate 24,911,329 of CM019123.1, read as the reverse complement.
TGGTTCATGAATGAACAATTAATGTCGTGGAGCATTTTGACGTCATTTTAATTTTTGACGATTTTTATTTCTCTTGGAGAGATACCGAAAATGGGATTTTCGGTGGATATAAATATGTATTTATGAGAGAGTATGTATAGAAAATGCTAGCTAGCCATATGTGTCTGTCCACCTTAATGACGCAGCATATAGCCGCATTATGGTGTGACGTGAGCGTTGGACGTAAGCGTAGTAGCCCTATTTGAGTGTTTAATTCATATAGGGGGTATGGACACATATTTATACACTCGTCTGTCCACCTTGATGGCGTAGTGTAGCACCGCATTAAGGCGTGACGTGAGCGTTGGACGCGAGCGTAGTAGCCCTATATAGACCCATGAATTTATATAGGGAGTATGGACGAGTGTAAATACATACATATATTATAGAGTCTGAGAGGCTCGATATTTTATGAGATAAAAGTTTTATCGCTTGCGGCATGCATTCGATTTTACCTTAGAAATTAATTTGGGGAAACATAAATATTTTATTTATTATTTTATTTTTGTCCACTCACTCTAACGTTATTAAATGTTTTCCCCTGGGCCCTTCGTTTTAAATTGCCCAGTCTGCAGAGTTTGGGTTGGATCTAGTAGGAGACAAGGCATAGTCACCCGCATTTCCGCCAGTTTTCATCAGTAGGTTACATGTTTAACCTACTCGTGTTTTCTTGCTTCCGCTAGTGTTTAGTAGCTCTGAATACTTTGGGATTATTGTATATTATGTGTAGAATTTCTGAAGGATAATTATGTGATGTTTGGAAGTGTTGATTTAAGAGTGAAATTTGGAATTTTCGAGTTAGGGTTGTCCATCTGCAAGGGAGATTTTCTCAATCTTTTCAGTAAATTTTCCTTGGAGGTGGTCCCCGCACGACTTACTCCGGGTTTCAGGGTGAAATTCGGGGTGGGTCGTGTCAGGAAACCCAGGAGAATCACCATACAAGAGACCTCAGATTTCTTGTCTCAAGCACATATCACCACGGTACAAGCCCCATGACAGCGCGACTTGCCGATCTCTCACCACAGAACAGATTCTTGCTCAATTTGGTAACACAGACTTCAGCGAGACCACAATGGTAGGCTCATAGCCAACCCAAAGCACAGGATTTGCTCTGCCTATGGAGCAAATCCTCCATATGTTCGAGGAACTGATGAGCCGACTCGAGGCCACTGCTACCCATCAGAGTGTCATTGACCTTGCTGAACAGGTCAAGAGGGACAAGATCCTCTGGAAAGCTGACTAGGACAACCTCGCCATACTCAAGGAGGACTTCAATATGCATACTGGCGAAGATTTTCCTTTGGATGAACATACGTCCAAAGAAGAAACTACTTTGTCAATCAATGACAAAGAACTTGAGGTCGAGGCTGTTGAGATTATGGATAATCATCTCATCTCAAAGACTGACGATGTTCCTCAGAAAAAGGAGCATGAAGATAGGATAGAACAGTCCATCTTAGAAGAAGAAATTGGTTCGAACACTGATGATGGCGAACCACAATTTCACATGAAAGGTGATCAAGGAGCCAGTTTTCCTATGCGAGACGTATATGTGGACACTGGTCAAATGCATGGGGGGCAAGACGTAGCTCGCCTTCATCTTCATCCTTTAATTAACCACAATGATCAAGGGCATGATCAATTCAAGTATTGTCCAATTACTGGACGTTATCAGGAAGTTTCCCCAAGTCATGACAAGCTTAATTATATATGGTGTGGTGGTATACCTAGGCCAATCTGTGGTTTCACATTCCAACATAATTGGAGTCTCTGCATGTAAGTTCAAATGCCAAATTATGGCTTTAGTATTGTACGTGGGAAATGCTTTTACACCCAGAATTGCAAGTTTATTATACATGGGTGTAAACAAAAACACTTTGATTCATTTCATCACTCTTGGTGAAATGTGAGCCTTCAATGGATTCTTCATGACCATAGTGAACTCTTGCTTCTCTGCAAAATCAACATCCTCACCCTCCACAGTTTTCCATTCAAATTTCCAAACAAGATTCGCCACGAAATACTCTAAATGCAGCACTGCCAAACCAAGTCCAGGACAAATCCTCCTCCCAACTCCAAACGGCATCATCTTAATCTCCTTACTCCCAGTTATATCCACCCCTTCTCCTTCACCACCACTCAAAAACCTCTCCGGCTTAAACTCCATAGGCTCCTCCCACACCTTCTCATCCCACCCTATATCCGCCACCATGAAATTCACCATCCCCTTCCTCGGCACCACATAACCATCCAAAACCACGTCCTGCGTCACCGCGTGCGGCAACACGAAATGTCCAGGCGGGTGGCGCCTCAGCCCTTCCAATATCACCGCCTTCAAATAAGGCATCTTCTGCAAGTCCTCCTCCTTCACCTCCTCCTCTGTCTCCTCCACAACTCCTTTAATCTCCGCCACAAGCCTCTCCTGCACATCTCGATACTTCACTATATTGGCCATGATCCACTGCAGCGCCGTCGAAGCAGTATCTGTACCCGCATTGAGAAACTCCGAGCAAAGACTAACGATCTCGTCTTCGGTCAGCTTCCTCTTCTCTTCTTCAGGCAGCTCCAGCTCCCAGAGCGTGTCCACGTAACAAAGCACATGATCATCATCACTACGTGGCTTCTTTGCTTCCTTTCGTGCTCTGATCAGAGGAAGAAGCACATCTACCTGCTCTTTTACAATTCGGAGAAACTCGGCCCACTTCTTCTTGAGCACGATTTTCGTCAATGCAGGGAAGAAGTTGAGGACGTTGAACTGTGTCGAGTTCATCAGAAGCTTACGCTGGACCTGCTCGATTTGCTTGATCTGAGTCTCGTCTAGTTTGTCTCCGAAGCACATGAGAACGAGCAAGCAGAACATGGCGTACTGCAAATGGTCAACGACTTTGACTCCTGCGACGGAACTGGACTGGGAGTCTGTTAGGCGTCTGGCGAGGACGTGGAGGACCCACTTGCGGGCGGCGCTGTAGGATTTGACGCAGGAAGGATGGAGGATTTCGTGGGTGAGGTTACGGCGGAGGAGGCGCCACGTGGGGCCGTAGACGGCGGAGCTGATAGTGTGCTGGTTGCTGCTGATGATTCTGCTGGTGGGCATGAAAGGTGGGCGGTCGGCGAAGACGGCGCCGTTTTGGATTAAGGCCTGGTGGGCCAGGGAGGGGGAGGAGATGAAAATGGCGGGACGGGGGCCGATGGGGAGGGTGAGGATTGGGCCGTAGCGGGCTCGGAGGCGGCGGAGGGCGGGCTCGAGGTCGGAGAAGGGTTTGAGGAGCCAGAGGGAGCTGGTGATGATGGGGAAGTTGGTTGGTCCCGGCGGGAGCTTTTTCTTGGTTTTGAGGAGGAGGGAAGGAATTGGTCTGATGAGGAGAGTGATGAAGAGGGCGGTGAGGATGAGGAGGAGCCAGGTTTCCATGGTGGCTTGTGTTGTAAGTTCAGAAATGAATGAGAGATCGATGATGAGGTCCAAAAAGTCACCCATGGCCACTACACTTATCTTGTGTCTTCAACAGTTGCACCCACTATCTATCTACAGTTGCACCCACAAAGGGATCGAGACATGCATTTTGGCCGGCCGGCTTGATTGGCTTTCTGTACGTAGTGCTGAGAAAAGAAAGCAAATTTCTCTAATTTTCTACAGTTGCAACCACCAATTGCCGCTTTTATAGAAGGAGATTTTTAAAGGAATTAGCTGAACCCTAATCCCAAAAACCTAAGTTCAGCTGCAGGAAACAAATCCAAAACACCAACAGGGTAGGTTATATGCATGTTATTAATTAGCACTGCCGGTAATTTGATCTTTAAGTTTTGGGTTAGCTAAGGAGAAATCATATGTTTCTTTGTTCAAATTGAGATAATTAAGAAGAAAATAGATGTTTCTTGTTCAATTCCAATTGATTGGATTGGAAGAAAAGAGGAGGATTTGTTGTAATCCAAATGGAGGAAATATATAACACCCGATCTGAGATTGAGTTTGCATTTCGCAGTAGTACCTCCTGCTACTCTTTAATTAACGCATATCCTTCCTCAAAAATACGACCTAGGAAACCTAAATTACGTGCGTGTAGTACGATTTTTCTACTTTTCAATGTGAAAATCAGTAAGAGTTGATTAAATTAGGGACTACTAGAAAAAACTAGGAAAAAAAAAATGTCGGGCGTTGGTTTTGTGGTGCATGTTTCAGAATATCAAAGCACGTAATGAACTAATCCATATTTGGACACTCACTATATATGCTAATGAAAAGTTGTAAACAAATCAAGATCAGTTTTCAAATCACATATTTGGGAACCAAACAAGACTAAATACCTTATACCTACATATCTACATGTACTCTCACTCCCGCCCATTAGACTAGTTACCAATATGGTGTTTCTCACGCACAATAGGTATCAACTCTATAGTTTTTTTTTTTTTTGATGAAATAGGTATCAACTCTATAGTTGATATTCGAATATTCTATATATTCAAAACTCATATATCGTACCTCTCAAAGACATGTTTTTTGTTAATTCTTCTATGCTTGGTAGTCTTGGATTGTCGTACTACGTGATCACGACAGGTTTGTGTTCACACTCGCCGTTATCATGTTCTAACATTTAGAAACCTAAACATTACCAAATCACTTGAAATACGTTCTTATACAGCAGAGAACGCACTCCTACCATATAATAGCAAACACATGCGATGAAAAGGACCTCATTACCTCAACAACAACTGCAGCTGTTTTATAGTCCCCATAGTTCTAGAGCAGTAATGCACGTAAACAAATAAATTTGCAAGAGTGACAAACCTGTAAATATTTCACTATATATAGTAAACCCACATTATCAGACTTCACTATCAACAGGCACAATTATACTGCTTGTAATTTTGTAAACGAACAAGGAAACCACATTTTTATAATTAAACTTGACTCATAATCACACACTAAAACCCAAAACCCTTAATTCATTAATTTCATTGCTCTTGGTGAAATGTGAGCCTTCAATGGATTTCTCATGACCATGGTGAACTCTTGCTTCTCCGCAAAATCAACATCCTCTCCCTCCACACCCCTCCATTCAAATCTCCAAACCAAATTGGCCACGAAATACTCTAAATGAAGCAGAGCTAGACCAAGTCCAGGGCAAATCCTCCTCCCAATCCCAAACGGCATCATCTTAAGCTCCCTACTCCCCGTTAAATCAATCCCTTCTCCTTCTCCCTTACTCAAAAACCTGTCCGGCTTAAACTCCATAGGCTCCTCCCACACTTTTTCATCCCACCCTATATCCGCCACCATGAAATTCACCGTCCCTTTCTTCGGCACCACGTGACCTTCGAAAGCGACGTCGTGCGTGACGGAATGCGGCAGCACGAAATGAGCCGGCGGGTGGCGCCTTAAACCCTCCAATATCACCGCTTTCAAATAAGGCATCTTATGCAAGTCCTCCTCTTTCACCTCCTCCTCTGTTTCCTCCACAACCCCTTTAATCTCCGCCAGAAGCCTCTCCTGCACAGCTGGATACTTCACAATATTGGCCATGATCCACTGCAGCGCGGTGGAAGTAGTATCTGTTCCGGCGTCGAGAAACTCCGAACAAAGGCTAATGATCTCCTCTTCCGTCAGCTTCCTCTTCTCGTCAGGAAGCTCGAGGTCCCAGAGCGTATCAACATAAGAAAGCACATATACATCATCCTTGTTTAGCTTATTATGGGCGCCCTTTCGTGCTCGAATCAGAGGAAGGAGCACATCTGCTTGGTCCTTACGTGCCCGGAAGAACTCCGCCCATCTTTTCTTCAGCACGATTTTAGTGAATGAAGGCCAGAAGTTAAGTATGTTGAAGCGGCTGAATCCAAGCAACAGTTTTCGCTGGACCTCTTCGATTTTTATGATCTGAGACTCGTCGAGTTTGTCTCCGAAGCACATGAGCACTAACAAGCAGAACATGCCGTACCGGAAATGGTCGATGACTTTGACTCCTCCTTTGTCGGATTCCGATTGGGATTTCGTTAGGCGGTTGGCGAGGACGTCGAGGACCCACTTGCGGGCGGCGCCGTAGGATTTGACGCGGGAAGGGTGGAGTACTTCGGAGGTGAGGTTACGGCGGAGGAGGCGCCACGTGGGGCCGTAGACGGCGGAGCTGATGTTGTGCTGGTTGCTGCTGATGATTCTGTTGGTGGCCAAGGCCGGGGGGCGGTCGGCGAAGACGGCGCCGTTTTGGATGAGAGCCTGGTGGGCCAGGGAGCGGCTGGAGATGAATATGGCGGGGCGGGAACCGATTTGGAGGGTGATGATTGGGCCGAAGCGGGCTTGGAATGCTCGAATGATTGGCTGCATGTCAGAGAAGGGTTTCTGGAGCCAGAGGAAGCTGGTGATTATGGGGATGGTTGTGGGTCCCGGAGGGAGGTTCTTGGTGGTGGTGAGAAGGAGGGAGAGGAGGAAGGAGAGGAGGAGGGCGGTGAGGATGAGGAGGAGCCAGGAGGTTTCCATCGTGGGAGTTGATTAAGTTATCAGAGGTGACAAATAAATGAGAGACGGTGAGGTCCAATTTATAAAAGAGTGTCAACGGTACGTGGAGCAGATAATAAGAGTTTTGAACTCTATTTTGAAGGTGATGTATAGGGTGATGTTAACTGAAAGAATTATTTTTTCGTTTTCTTACACTTGTTTTTGGATTTATATTTTGGAGTTATGGAAAGACTTTAGAAGACTAATCCACTGAAAAATAATTTGTTAATTTGGTTTAGGGTTATCTATTTTTACTTGAAAAACAAAGGATTAGCGTCATCAAGCGTTTGATTAACTGACTCGGTATAAGGATCAAACATCAAGCATTTGATTAACTGACTCGGTCCAAGGATCAAACATGAAGCGCGATCAGATGTTCTTCAAATTATAAGTTCCGTAAGGAGAAATACATATGTTTCTTTGTTCAGATTGAGTTGATTGAAGTTGTTTAAGGAGAAAAGATGTGTTTCTTGCTCAACAAGGTTATTGGAAAACAAGAGATATTGTTACGGTCAAAACGTAGAATAACACCCCAGTCGGGTTTTCGCTAAGACTGCAAATCAACTCAATCCTGCAAAGTCCTCTTTGATTTTCTCGTAACCTTCCTCGAAATCACTACCTAGGACACTTTAAGTGGGTGTAATAGTTTGTTTTCCATGTCCAAAACAATAGATAAATATCAAAATATGTTTGAGAAAATATGAGAAGATGAGAAAAAGTACACTTAAAAATGAGAAGATGTTTGATCCAATAGTTAAAAGTTTTAGTGTTTCAAAACATCCAAAGTTGTTTGTAAAAGAGGTTTGGTTTGGTCCCCTCTTGTACCCCGTTATATCCACCCCTTCTCCTTCACCACCACTTAAGAAAAGGAAGCTAGCTGCTGATTATGGGGATGTTGAAGGGTCCCGGCGGGAGGTTCTTGGTTTTGAGGAGGGAGAGAACTGGTCTAATGAGGAGGGTGGTGAGAATGAGGAGCCACGTTTCCATGGTGAGTGGTTTTCTTTTCTCAGTTGAGTGGCAGAAAGCTACGAAGTGATGGTGAGGTCTATTTATTGGAGTGATATGAGAGGAACATGGTTTCGAGTTCATGGAGTGATGCAACTGATGACGTATATGGAAACGATTTGTTTAAGGAGACAACACAAGGTTCTTGTTGGAATGTTGGGAAGAAATTAAAGGGACATTATTCTAGTGAAAACGTAAAAATCCCAGATGCACAAACTTATCGTAAACACACACAACGAAAGAATGAAACAATAAGAAGTTAGAAACACAGAACACCTTGGGAACACAATAAGAGATGGTAAATAGATGAAACAATAAGAAGTCATCAAGGAAGAATGCAAATCTGGGAACTTAATATCATGATTGATGTTTTAAACACGAAAAGTGCTTGGTTAAAATTGAAGCTGCATATTGGAGTCAGAAAACACATCATGCAGTGAATGGAATTGTTCTCTACTTTGCTTACATCTAATTCAATTCCAAGCTCCGTCCATCAGAGGTGTTACAAAAGGGTTCATCCCCACTAGGGCAAATTCACCTAGAGGCACGAATACAGACAGGCCTCCAGTGAGTTCCATAAAGTTTCTCATATGTCAAACAAACACCCCTTAACTAATAGATGCTAGTTAGTGATCATCTACTACACCCAGACCCAGTCTATAAAAGGGTTTAGGCTCCAAGCTCCTACTTCCTATATTCCTTCTTAAAGTAAATAAAAGTGCGAGTAGAGATATTCCCTTATCTTGTAAAAATCCTCACATGCTGGACCTTCAATCACAATTTGCTGCGAACTAGCACCACCACCCTACAAAACAGACATGCTTCTATTAAAAGAAAAAAAACAGACATGCTTGTGCAAGTCAGGCTTTACATCTTAAATGGCTCTTGTAGTTTGCAAAAGTCTAGTATATAAATGCATGTGTTGCGTCACCTTATGGCTTGCATCCCCAACCTTGCGTATTGTCACATGTTCACCACATCGCAAAGCCCCACCAGCAAATTCAACCTGTCAACCAAGGTCATTGAACCACGATAGTTTTCAGAATACTTTCCAAGAACTTTATCTTAGATCTGGGCTCAAAAACATGAGGTTGAAATCATTTCTCATGTTACTGAATGAGGAAATGCCTAAAAATGGTACCTGGACACCATTATCAGCAAGAAATTGCTTGAAATCACCCATTTTTAAGTCACCAACTAGGATCGGTTTATGTGGTCGAGCTGGAGTTGAGCAGGGTTGTAAAGACAGCATTTCATCTTCTGTCTTCCTTACCTCAGAATCAAACCAAGCTATTTCATTCTCTCCAAGCTGTATATTTACATCAAAATGGTTAGGAAGGATAAGACATAGAAAACACAATTCACCAAAATCAGTAGGAAGGATAGGATACAGAAAACATAATTTCACACTTGAATGCCTACCTTCTTAAAGATTATGTTACTCATGAGCCCCTCGGACAGTTGTGCCTGCATTACAACATCATGGGAAATGAACAAAATTGTGATTTCTGAGTCACAGATCAGCAAATAAACGAAGAAATTCTGTGATTACCTTATAAGCACATAAATCGGACGTCACATCAATTGTTTCTTCTAGTTGAGGAGCATATACATGAGGGCAAACATGTTTCAAGCAGTGTTGCTTCAAATGTTCAGTGGCCTCAGCTGTTCCATGAACCAAAACCTTACAAGAAAATAAGTACACACCATAACTATAAGTTAATCTCATATCCAAATCAATAAAAACAGTTACAGAATGGGATTAAGCCCACAGACCAGTTAATTCAAGAGCTGACTGGATGTAAAGACTTTTACACAATAACTAAACAGTTATCTGATTATTTATAGCCCCTCATATTTTGCATTCCAAAGAAAGTTGGGTGAAAAAAAAAAAACACAGAAAAGAATTATCATACAAGCTTTAGAGGAGCCATATGGGAAAGAATCGATTTAACAGATCTCGCATCAGAACGACCCTCAAAGTCCATATATATCAGTGAACACTTCACTGGTACCTGCATTAGAAGGGGAAAAACAGCAATACACAGCTTAGTATTAGAGAATATTAAGAATAGTAAACTATAAACTAATTCAACAAGCTTCAACTTACAGTCAATTCACTTGACACAACTTTCGAAGGCCTTGAATCGAGAATTAAACTAGCAGCGGCTTCGTCAATTTTTCCATCCATATCACCTCCAACCTGAGATGGATGATGAGACTCAAATATAGCACATAGACATAAGCTGCAGACTGGTACTTATAAATCTATGTTTCACAATTTGAGGAACATTTGGCATGAAGAAGCATGGAAAAGTTTCTTTGAAAAAATCAAAATAACCGGAAAAAAGTAAATCACATGATGACTTTGATTAACATTTACTTGAAAGACTCGTGAACCAGTTAATTCTATAAGAGCTGACAAAAGAATTTCAATATGACTAATGTTAAGTGCCCTCGAGAACAGGCCAGGATGCAACTTTCCACATGGACTAGATTTTCGAAATTTGATTTTTAAGTGCAGCACAGTTAGAATGTGAAGATAGAGCAAGCCTATCAATCTCTCTACCTTCATTCCTCCCGCAAAATTTCTTTTTCTTCAGTCAGATGAAAAATTAGCCAATAGGATCCACCTCAAATTGTCAATTCATTCACTTTGTCAACCCCGCCCCCCCCCCCCCCCCCCCCCCAACACACAATAAAACTGGTTTACTTAGTGTTTTATATAAACCCTCAAGAAATTGACAAAGATGATCAACAACATCCCTCATCCCAGTTAACTCTGAAGCTATTAAATTTTAGAAAACAATAATCAAACTTCAGATAGTTTGGCAATAGACACTCACAAGCATTGATCCTTGGTTCATGTCTTCATCCTTGATAACATAATCGTCCGGATTTATGACTTCACCATAGTCCTCCCACTCGGAATTATTTTCATAGAAGGGGAACATAGGAGCAACACTGGTAGAAGGAGGAGTAAATCCATCGATTAAAATGTCTCGGCATCCACCACCACGCGGACCCACTGCAATAGCATAGAATCAGAAATTCTCATCATACACCATCCATGAGATGTAATCAGTGTAATTTATAACATTTCCAAATAATGAAGCTTTGAGTGCTTACAAATCTTTTGAAAAGTTAGCAGATCAATATTATAAGTTTATAACTACTATCATTTTTAACATACCATCTGGCAAAGACTTTGCATTGCTAGTGTCAATAACCAACGGATCACTCATGCTGACATCAGTCCCATGAGAAGCTTTTAACTCCTCCTCTTTAATCAGACTAGCCTTTAGAGCTTCTTCCTTTTTAATTCTGTTCTGTTCTTCTTCATAAGCAATCAGCTCCTCTCCAACCAAAGGGATCCTCTTGGACATGGTAACCTTAACAGCTTTTGGAGGCGGGTCTGCCTGGAGCATACGAGCTAACGTGCCGAACTACATAAGCAGCTGAAAGTGTCAATGTACATATCGATATCAATGCAGAAGTATAAATATGGAATAACAGTTTTAATCACATTGTTAACCGAAAAAGATAGAATGCAGCACGAGGATTTACACATTGTACCTGAGCTCGTTCTGTAAAAAACACAAGATTCTTGGCATCAGTTGCCCATTCAACAAATATATCGTGAGAAAAACCCGCTTCCAAACTAGCCATGGATGCTAAAACAACCTGCATAGAGAAGCACGCGTCGTTCAAACAGTTATGCATCATAGAGATATATACTCCATAAAGTATATATGGTATACCTTTGGGCCTTCCGGAACATTGTCAAGTTCACTCTTGTTGACAAGAAGTTTCACACGCCTGCAAGCATTGGCATATATACATAATAAGCGAGTGTTTTTGGTCCAGCACTAGATTCAACACAAATACTGAATATAAGACCACTTACTTCAAAATAAAAGCATTGTCTCGGGTTGTCTCAAAGGACTTAGCCATTGCATCACTCATCCACTCAAGGAAACTCTTGACATAATCAATTGTGCTAGAAGCAACATATGTTAGGAAATAGATGGGAAAGGGCAAACTCTCCTCGTTCCAACACTGCAATCATTAGGAACAACCAATATCAGCTATTAGAATATTTGATGACTCAGGCTAAATAACTGTACTGCCAACAAGAACTAAAAATGTCATTATCTTCTCCTACTAACCGATTCCAATATTTGAAGAAGTTCTAAAACTCGCCCAGCGGTATCAACAGGTAGTAACACATTTCCTTGAGATCGTAGAGTCTTTTTTATAGTCTCTGAGAAAAAAGAAAAAAGAAAAAAAAAAGGCTAAGAATAATAAATCACATGCATTGAAACACAACATAACCTTATGCATCTGTAGTTATGTCTCATTATTCGTTCAATGATGTTTCAGGAACAGGAAGACGAGAAATAACAAGGGCAGGACATTTGGCAAACATAAAGAATATTCTCGACAAATACTTTCGATAGGAATAACTGAATAACACAATGTGCCGTGTGTTGGGTGCTAACAGTACCTGTAAGTTCTCTGTCCTTCTGGCGTCTATAAGGCTGATTGTTCAGAGCATTATAGGCATCTGTTATCAGAACAGCTGGCCGCACAAACGACGACTGATTAATTCCATTCAAATGCCTGACAAAATCCACAGCAGGAAGCAGTTTAATCTTCTTTACATATCGTCAACACTATTCAGCAGGTAATCAAAGGAAAAGCAAGGACTAAACACTTACTTTTCTTTTCGATGGTTGAAATCGACAGCATATATAACATCTTCCCCATCCTTAGTAATCTTCCACACAGTACCTCCCAACAGATGCCCAGCCACATGCGGCGAGATAACAATCCCCTCTCCTTTACCTACAAAACCACACGCATATCAACACAAACACAAACACACACATTCCCTCCAAGACTTTCTACACGAAAAACCGTACCAGTAAGATGATGATGCTGAGCATTGGTCAGCCTAGTGATACTTTGAAAAGCAGAATCAATATCGTCCAGAGTAAACAAATCGAACTCCGAAACTTGCTGCAATACAAAACATCACTCATTACTTCCTAACATTACATACACAAACACGAAAATCCACAATTCGAAGCACAATTCCAAACCAGAAACCCTACCTTGCGCGAGAAGTACTGGTCATACATAGTGAGGAGCCCTAGCCGGTAAACCGGCTCGGTGGAGAAGACCGGTGCGGCGAGGCCGAGGTGCTTGGCGGCGTAGGGAAGCGCGCCGAGGTGGAGAGTGTCCGGATGCGAGAGTAGGACGGCGTCGACGGTGGAGGCGACTCTGCGAGAGAAGAATTAGGTCAGCGGAGAGAGGAGAGTTAGGTCAGAGGAGAGAGAAGAGTTAGGTCAGAGGAGAGAGAAGGGACCTGGAGAGAGGTTGGAGGAGGGAGGGGTCGAAGTGGTCGTTCCAGCCACAGTCGATGAGGAGGTTGAAGCCGTCGATGGAGACGAGATAGGAGAGTGGATTCTCGTTGTAGACTCCACATAGCGGCGTTATCTGAACCGAAGTTCCCATTGTCTCTCTCTTTCTTTCTCTCTGTCACTCTCTCTCTGTGCAAATTTCTGAAGGAGGAAGAAGAAGAAGTATTTTGAAGAGTGGAAAAGCGATGCGACGTCGTTTTGGTGTCGTTAAATGTACAATTTTACCGTCCTTATATTACAGCGCGATATTTCATCTTTTTACTGCTCGGTTTTTTTTTCACAAAAGCTGAGATGTACGTTCTTCATTTTAATTTTTACAAGCATATGGTTCACACTCCACGCGTGGGGGTGAATATGGAGCAGCGGAAGGGATTCAGAGCACCGACGTGTACTTATATTGCACATGAACAAACAGTAGGTGTGACTCCTGACATTTTTTTGAAAAGTTGACAACAAATATGAAGGATTGAGAGAGCACATTAGGAAAGTATTTCATTTCTCTTCTCTTTCCATTCTCGTGGGAAAAACAAAGGAACTATTTTCCTTTCCACGAACCAAACGAGGCTTAGGTGTTGGATCACTTGCGCTAACAGTAATGAAGAATTTGCAACAGCTCTATTAGTTTCAACAAGTATCCAGTAAACGAGCATAGATGTTTCTGTTTCCCGTTTGAGGGAATATCAAGGTTATCGAGCTCTTGCAACAATTCTCTGAAACTTTTTTTTTTTTACTTTGAAATAATACGTAAGTTACAGCCATGGGTAAACAAACCAAAATTTGGTTAAATTTGATATTGCTGCATACTATGGATAATCGCTCTGTAGTAGCAAGGAAAGGAAGTATGGTTTCTTATTTCAAAGAGCTACATCTATAATAGGGTATGACAGTTCTCAGGGGCCATAAATATTTGAAGCAAGTTCAGCTGCGAGTAAATAAACATTGATTGCTAATTTCTAGTTTTCTACTCAGCCTTTTCAAGTAGGAACAAGAATTCCCAAGTCAATGTACAATTTTCAATTTCCTCTGCAAAGCAGACCGCTAAGGTTGCAAGACCAAACTGGCTCATACTTCTATCTGGTGAACTTTATCGTTGAAGCTTGGCAAAGGGCCATCCCATAGTTCTGCTAGTTCCTTCCGTATCCAAGAAATGACGACAATTGGTCCTAGCGTTGAGGGCACCTACATTACCACAAGAGGTCAGAAGCGGTGGTTGATAGGTGCGATCCAATCTTATGCAATATCAAATATAAAAGAAAGAGCAAAAGGAGTGTCCTTTTTAAGTCACGAGTTAAACCAAATGCTAGGTATAATTTTGTACTATACACTGAAACTGATGATTATAAGAAGAAACATCCATCACTCTCACGAGATAGTAGGAGACAAAACCGATAAACTTTTAAACAACCAAAAGGCTTACCAAATAGAGAAGAGCCGGTTGGGGTGACTGCGTCAAAACTCCAGCTGCTAAAGCTGTGACCAATCCAATGGCATATCCAGGAAGGGCATACCAAATATACTTGTGCCCCTTTGAAGAATGCATATCTAGCAAATTTACTGTGTTACTGCTCTTTCGATAATCAAAACATAGCACTAATGCTAGCAGCATAGCAGGAATTGCCTGCAATAGTAAATGAACAAAAGAAAGTTAGAAAGTGCTTGGTTCTAAGATTGACTACCCAGAACCAAAGAGAGAGAATATGCTATGCAAGACGATAATGTCAGAATAGTACAAGAAGAACAAACTAAGTTGTCAGTGTGGCTTGCAATTATGAAGTTCTAGCCTGATATAAGCTCTGAACCATTGATCCGTCTTGCATACATAGTACACAAAAACTAGCAATGAGCAACAGACAAATAAAGTAATTACTATTCATTTGGATGACCTAATAGAAAATGCTCAGTATAACAGAAACATATAAAACATCACTAAATGGTATTTGTTTGGCCAGACCCTAATCAAGATTTGGGATCACTGATGAGAAGCCATAGACCCAGAGCACTTTGTGCAACAATACAAGTTTACCATGACTATGAAACTACAAGTACCACCATATTGCACCGGGGTAGTGATCTAAGCAACACACCTTCATTAGCTAGCATAAGTTACAGCAGTAACATTAATGGGAAAAGATAGCATACCATGTCACCCAGACCGAGCATCATGAAGTCCCTTGTACTTCCTCCAGGAGTTACTCCACCAAATAAGTTCCTTGGAAAGACAATCTTCACAGGCAATTCCAACTTCTTTGTCACCATTTGCAGCCCAGGAAGACTCAAACTATTTGCAACCGTGTGCACAGGGTTTGAGGCTTGCTGTGTTGCTACCGATACCATGACATTTGCCCCAAAAAATCTCTCAGAGAAGAAGACCCAGAATATGTCGTATACGAATAGACAGACGAGAAGCATAGCACACACTTTGATGTTTGGAAGACGGACATGACTCACAAAGGCAATACAGATAGAAATACCCAACAAGTTGTTCAGAATCCAATGTCCAGTAACAAGCCAAGCAGCAACTGTACCAATGCATAAAACCAGTAATGATCCTTGGGTGCGCGTAAATGACTTCGAACAACACCTCGACACATAGGGGTCAGCCAAACCAAGTTGAGACTTTAAATAGGCTACTGAAGGAGATAGACAAAAGAACAGGGAGGAGACGGATGCAACAGCTGTGAATACAGTCAGTAGTTGTGAAACAGAAGTGAAGAGGTAGAACATCAAAAGCAAGCTTAAGGAGCTCATTACAGGGATCATGAGCGCTTGGGACCTATCTAACGTAATTGATGCTTCTGAAAAGTCACGATTCCGCTCCATTTCTTTTCCATAATTTAGAGCACGAAATGCAGACCCAAAAGTAACACCTACTGCTGTTAGAATTAGAGAAACAGGTGCAGGCTCCAGCAAGTACAAAAGATTCCATATAGAACCCATCACTAAATGAACAAGCAATCTATTCTATCTACTCCTCTCTTATCTCGGAACCCAACTTTCACGCATAAACTAACGAAAAAAGAAATCCCAATCACAACATGTGCATCAATGTCTCTCCCTCTAAACCATGAGCAGAGAAATCCATGCAACCTGCAAAACATTATGACAAGAAAAACAAATGTAAGAGCCCCAAGCTTTCTCATTCAACATTAAACTGAAACCCAATTCCAAATTATACCAACTACACCATAATGCATCAATGGGCTTTAAAAATGTTAAATTTTAATCTCTTTCTGACAGAATTCTAATTCAGCTCTACTAGAATTGACAACTTTCATCAATCCCTTTGGAAACCTAATCCAATCTCATCCAAAGTTTCAAACTTTGACATTATCTATTCCCTAATGATCATCTTGGTAGCTCAAATTATCAACCTTTCATTGCCTTTCATACTTTACCCCTAAACCAAAACGCAATAGAAAACACTAACATCATCAAATTTTACAAACCCAATCATCTGGGACTGAAAGAATTAATGAAAAAATTGGAACCCAATAAATGAAATTGTAGCTACCTAAGCACAGATATAGCTAAAGATCTGGGAAATTAAGAGAACTGAGATAGGAAATTAGGGTTTACAAAACAGATTAGTGAAGAAGGTGATGTGAGGACTAACCTTGGACTTTGAGGAGTTTGGAAACGTTTGCTTTCTGTGTGATTCAAAGCGTGTCTGGTTCAGTGTTTTGTAGTAGCTCTATGCAATGGGCAACAGCTCTTTCATAATTTGCATTTTGGCCCCTGCACTTTGCCTCTTTTCTACGCTTTTGCCTTAGCTACGAGTGTTTGACACTTTTTAGTTTACTCCATTTGTCTTTTATTTTTCTTTGTTGTATGTTTCTTTTTTGTTTTTGGCTGCAATGCTTGACAAAAGAGTAATCAAATATGAATCATACAAATACGATACGAAGATGTATAAGAAATCAAATTGATTGTTCTATCCTAGATTTTTTGTATCACTTAACAGTATTCTTACATGATCAAATTATCTACTTAGAAACATTCATCATGATAAACCCACTAGGCCACTATAGTTAAACAAAACCACAAGTCACTACAATTTATCCATTTGATTACTTTACGATTGTTTAAAGCTTTTTAAGATCTATTTTTATTTATTTATTTATTTACTTGAGATATTTTTACGCTCTCAAAATTTAAGCAAATAGGTCGTAATCAAAAACATTGCATCGTAAAACTATAACTTTTAATGGAATATCATATACAGTTATACATCATATTTTCAAGACATTGAATCTTATAAAAACACGTTAGATGAGAGATTAAGTATTTGGTGACACTAACCACACTTACATGGCTCTAATTTTCAAACAAATATTCACTTTTCCAACTACCTAATTTATGTTGGCAGTTTGTCCATGAAATAATAGTATTGAAGACCTAAATTATGTCAATAATGTGGGTTTGTTTGACTTGATTGACACATTGGACAAGTTTGGACCAACAATGGTTGTTGAAGACCTAACTCAATACCATTGGAGGACAAGGCAACAACTTCCCCTCCAAACTCCAAAGTCATATGGCAATTTTGTGGATTAACTAACTTAGAAACTCAAGTATCTAGCACATGCATCAATATTGAATGAGAACCTATATTTGTAAGGCAACAAATTCTAGATTAAATGATTACAACTATATATAGGAGTAACCACATAATGTCTATCATAGGCATTTTCAGATACAAACATCCTTATTTATTCAAAAGGTACGGATTTTATTAATTTGACCCGTTTTTCGATCATATTTTCTCATCTTAACCGTTCACATCGTAAGTATATATGAGTAGATAATCTCTACAAATTTTAAGCTAATTTGGAGATTGTTAAGGTATCGAAAATGAATTAAATAAATGAACGAATTGAAACTGTTCAACTTGATGTTTTTAGTTCTAAATCACATATTTGAATGTCTTAACGATTATCAATTTGGCTGAAAATTTGTAGAGATGATATACTCATATATACCTACAATGTAAACGGTTAATACGAGAAAATATGATCCAAAAGTAAGTCAATTAAGAAAATTCGTATCTTTTGAATAATAAGGATATTTGGATCTAATAATGATTGATGTCTATCATACGGTGCTCTTTGATCCTAAAACTTTTGGTAGTTATATTTATGACTCATTATCTCACTCATCATGTTTTTGTGAGAAATGTTAGCAAATGACATCATTACATTAAGATAATTAATCTCTCTATTTTCACCTCTAATCTTGTCACTATCACTGCATTAATCATAATCCACACCCAGAGTCCAGGCCCATCACCATCTTCCTCTCTGTGGGCCCCATGAAACCCAATCCAGAGTGTAAAGAACTTTCCTTCTCCTCCTCCTCCTCTCCAACACGACACAGCAGTTGGCTTCATTTCCAGCCAAACCAAATCTCTCCAACTCTCTCTGCTCCTCCTCAAGTTTCAGTTACGTCATTCCCTTTTGGTAAATCCACAAATTCTCCCAACTGTTTCAACTTTATAACCATATACAACTTCCTCACTTATTCCCATTTAATTAAGACCAGGATCAGCTTAGCTTCCCCTAAACGCAATCTTCTACCCCATGCCAGCTCCGATTTTGCTCCCCCTATATCTAACAGTGACCCAAGCACGAAGAGATCCATGCTGAACAAGAGAGAGCTTATGTAAATGTTCAAGATCACGACGATGACGAAGAGTGTGATCAATGCGGCGGTGGCCGTCACGGTGGCGCTGCTAACGTGCTTGCCCTGGTGCATTTACTCGCAGCAGCCGCACCGCCTCATGGTGGACATGACCATCGTCCGAAATGCCTCGGCGCTCGGCGCTTGTAAGTTTCTTAATTTGGCTAGCTATATGATGTACTAATATCCGATGTGCAAATATTTGAGTAGGGGTCGTTTTTGTTGCCGAAAAGAAAGAAGAATCGTTGCATTTTGTTTGTTAACTTTTGGCGGCGAATATTCGTGTAGTTTGCTTGGACGGGAGTTTGCCTGCGTATCACATTCACAGGGGGTTCGGCGCCGGAGCACGAAACTGGCTTTTACAGTTCGAGGTATATTATTCATTTTTCGTAATTTGTATTTATTTTTAACATAGAAAAAGAGATTGGCTGGTAGGAGGAGACAAAAGTGCTCTCTTCTGGATCCACTCGTGTCTGGCCACGTGTCTAGTTTATGTTGACAATGCATGACTCATGGGTCCACTAGATTTGGACTTGGAGTGGAAATAGGGAAATGAGTGCGACGTCGTTTTAAATGGTTCATGCTTTGTGTCCCGTGCACGTTTCGAGACAACTAGCACTGCCGTGTGTGCGGCTGCTGCCGCAGTGCTGATCTGGTTGGCTCTTATTAGCTTAGTTTTGTCGGGTTTGGTAGTTCATGTGCAGTCACATTCTCAAAACTTGGTGGGGGAAAAAAAATAGTATGAACTTCGTGGAAACTGTAACTGTGTTGTTTAGAATGAGATTTATTTACTGTATATATATATATATATGTATAACATATATCAAACGATTATCTTTAATTTTGTATTGTTAAACGATTGGACGGTTCACGGCTTAATGTATGTCATACATGTGTATAGAATAAGTGTTGAACGCATTTTTACTTTGCTTTTTGGTATCATTTCAAGTGGTTAATTAGTTGCTCCAAACTTGGTGAGTGGGTGGTCAATTGTAGATTAAGCAATGTCCTTTCATGGTCCAAAAGAGTAACCGATTTCTGTTAAATCGGTTAGGTAAGTAGGTGTCTGAGTCTTTAAGTTTTTCGTATTCATGACTCATGATGAGGGCCTGAATCCATTGATGTGCAACATTTGCTTCACAGGGTGGAGGGTGGTGCAATGACATAGAGTCATGCTTGGAGAGGGCCAAAACAAGAAGAGGATCTACACGTCTTATGAGCAAGTGGGAGGTCTTTTCTGGGATTCTAAGCAATAATGCCTCTCTTAATCCAGGTACGTACCGACTCCATGTTCTTCTTCTGTTCTAGAGGTTAAGCTTATGCAGTAGCAGCACATTATCTAGTGGTCCATGTTACACTTTCACATGCTATGTTAAGGACCTTATTAAGGCTGACTTCTATTATTGCTTTTCGTCTAGTCCTGGCTTACAGCTAAGAATGATTCCAGTTTTCTTGCATATAGTTTTCACCGACGAGAATCTGGATATATAAGATTATTTAATTTTGATTTGTTGGTGAAGAATCTGTAATAGCCTCACCTTGTTAGCGAATGTAGGCTTAAAACCTCTAGAAGTGATGGAGAGGTACGATAAAATCACCCTGTAGCGAGATATATACAGATATCTAAACCAATAAAACCATAACAAAACGCACACAGCAATAATTTTAACCAGAATAGCATTTCATAACATGGAAATGTCAGCTAGCTACTGTATTTGACGTGGAATACTAAAATTCTTAACATCAGTCCTATGTTAAGCAACGGATAAAGTAGAGGGGAGACTCAAACCCTTATTACATTACATGTAGACAACATTTTGGGTGATGTGGAGTGCGTGTGACCATTGGGCTTCACATATAGACGTGGGTGACCTGCTCTGATATCATGATAAAGTAGTTTGAGTTCATGTCCAAAACCAATTGGCCAAACCCTTATTAACCCACATGCAAAGTCTCATATTCCCGATGTGAGATTTATATCTCAACAGTAACGTCTATAACATACACGTGTTTTGAATATATGAGACAATCTTTCTTTTTCTTTTTCTTTTTTTCAATTGCAGACAATCTTTCTGTTGAGTAAACTTTATATCTGTTATTTTAGGCATAGGAGAAACAGTGAAACACCTTTTAGGACCTGAATCTAGATTCTTAGCATTGACCATAAAGGGGTAATATAAATATAAACATTTCCGGATATGAATGTGGTCAATGAGAGTTATGTTCTCCATGTTCCTCTCTATATATTGTCCCTTCCTCGTGATTAAACTAATAGTAGTATGTCTAGCTGCAGACTTGTTTCTCAATTGTACTTCAGATCTTCCCAGCCTTTTTCAGTTTTGTCATGTCCTCCTGTCTTTGATTCTGGACTATTGTTTTCTCTGGTAAATGTAAATTCACCTGTGTACAATTAGTTGGTCCAGTTGGAAGGTCTGGATCTACTTCAACATACAATTTACAGTTACTAAGAAGTAAGAAGCTTGTTCATTCATTTTTAGGGTCTGAAAGTTCTGATAAAGTAGTCTGGGGTCCATCCAAAACCAATTGGCAATGGATAGAGTGACCCAAACCCTTATAAACCACAGTCAATGTCCCATTTTTCCCGATGTGGGATATATATCTCAACAAGTTCTCCATCGAATATAAATAAGTTTGAAAATGAATGAACCGCTTTCTATGTTGTTGAATGATATGTTCAGATTTTGGATTACCTGTGCACATAAGTTTCACATAATAAGCAATTCTTCTTTATCACAAGCATATTATAAAAGCTCTATGAGGAAGTGTCTTTGTACCAACATCATGATGAGTATCTAACCAATGGAAATTGTTCCGATTATAATCTTGATAATGAACCAGATTTTTACAATTGGAACCGTGTGAAGATTCGATACTGTGATGGAGCTTCATTTGCAGGAGATGCAGTATACAAGAATGGGGTACTACTTTGCTCTTCAATCAATGTTTCCTTCTAGTGCTTTTACCATATTCTTAAACATCCTAATGCTGCATTGCAATGTTTCTTGTAACTGACAGAGGATAAATCTATAGACATAACTGATCATTTCTTTGCATGTATGTGTAAATGCGGGTGTGAAATGCATGACAGACATCGTTGCTCTATTTCAGAGGGCAAAAGATATGGGAAGCCATTATTCTTGATCTTCTGCCCAAAGGTTTAGGAAATGCGGGCAAGGTAGAGCAATCTCTATTACTTTGGCTACAAATACATTGATCCTTGATGCTGTTATTCAAATCCTTATTATTCCATCTCTTTTGCAGGCTTTGTTATCAGGTTGCTCTGCTGGGGGGTTAGCAGCATTTTTACATTGTGACGACTTCACTAAGTATGTACCAAGTAATGCCAGTGTTAAATGCTTGAGTGATGCTGGATTCTTTCTCGATGAGTAAGTACTTTCAAGTTAGCATTCTTTCATCTTGCACTTTTCAATATGCCATATATTGATCTTTTTTCTCTCATTCATACAGAAGAGACATAGCTTTGAATCACACAATGAGGTCTTTCTACAAAGACCTTGTATCTTTACAGGTACTCTTTTCTTTCGCAAGCAACCGATGAAATCTGTGCTTGTTTGTGTATCTGCATTTAGGTTATAAATATGTACTCATATGTTAGACATGCATGACAGGGTGTACAAAAGAATCTGGATAAGAACTGCACCGGATCCCTTCCTTTTCCTGAGTTGGTAATTCTTTTCTTTACAAACCGATTAACTACTGATGTATTAGTCTTGCAATCCACGGTTTTGACATTTGCCTTGGTTTGATGCAGTGCATTTTCCCACAGTATGCATTGAGATTCATCACACCACCTTTTTTCATCTTGAACTCGGGTTATGACGTTTACCAGGTATACACTGTCCTTGCCTTGTGGAATTTGAGGTTTCATAATATCATTCTTGTTTAAGTAAAGCTTCATTTTTCCACAGTTCCATCATGGATTAGTGCCCCCTTCAGCTGATCCACGCGGACACTGGAACCGTTGTAAACTGGATCCTGCAGCATGCAATCCTGCCCAGTTAACTGTATTGCAAGGTTGTTCTTTAATCCAGATACTATTTGTATCTTTGCGCTCTTCATGTATGATAGCTGAATTGACTCCCTTTTACTTTGCGATTCTCAGGTTTCAGGCGCGACATGCTTGTTGCTTTGGCATTGTTCTACAAGTACTCAGCAAGAGGAGGGATGTACATCAACTCATGCTTTGCTCACTGCCAAAGTGAGTCCCAGGACACATGGTTTGGGGTTGATTCTCCAAGAATACACAACAAGGTAGTGAAATTGACTGAACACATAACATAAACTTGTACACACTCCCAGTAAGTAAACTCTAGACTGTGTCTTTGACAGACCATTGCAGAAGCAGTAGGTGATTGGTACTTCAGCAGAAGGCTAACTAATAAGGAAGTTCACTGTGCATACCCTTGTGACACTACCTGCCATAACCTCATACCAGCTAACACAAGCTCAGGTAATTCCATGATTTTGAACATACATATCTACATATACTGTAGTTATATGACTATGTTATTGGAGTACTTGTTCAGTTCATTCATCTGACTCCAAAAAATACACTGCAGGTCTTGCAAAAGAGAGAAGCTTTGGATTCAGTTGATTTGGATTTAGTGAAAGCTTTGGTCTTGCAAAAGAGAGAAGCTTTGGTCTTGCAAAAAGATTTGGATTTAGTTGAAGATTGATTTTCAAAAGAGAGAAGCTCTTTGGCAGCTTTCCAAGGAAGGGGCATGGATAATTTTAATGGAAGATGAGTAGAGAATACACATACAAGTGATACATAGCTTATGCTAGAATCAAAGGAAGACAAAAGCAAACATTTACACATCTAGTGCATATTTTTTCTGTCAATCCAATTCATCATCAATATAATTAGATCATTTTCTATTTTTAGACACCATTCATTTACTATTGTTTTCCAGAGAAGAATCAACACTACCTACAACACAAACATGTAGCCAAAATTCATACTTCGTTTCATCAAAAATGAGATTTAGCTCCGACATTCATACAAGTGAAAGCAAAGTCGCAAAGTCTCAATCAGTATTACAAAAATAGATAAGAAAAACATTTCTATTTTTCGCCACAGCAGGTCACATACCTTAATTCTTTTTCATGAATAATTACCCATTATTTTTTGTATATTTTCATTATTCTTTTTAAACAAAAAATACGAAGTCCCTTGTCCCATGGTTTCCTATCCATGCAAAGGCCAAACAAGTAAATTCACAAAAACCGATAACATCGCCACCCCACACCACACCCAACCATCTCACCTTTCACCATGTGTCCCCAAGCACCCGCCACTTCCCTCGTCTAATCACCTCCCCGCCACCGCCGCCTCCTCACCCCGAAGTTACCAAACCGCCCCTCATTTTAAAATAAAATAACACAATGCAAAACGCTGTCGTATTGTTCAAACTGCCGTATTTGCCACCGTCACGGCTCCTCCCACCTCATCATCACTCTCCATTTCTCTCCCTAATCATTAGACCCAAAAAGCCGAGCAGAGCTAGTAGAAGAAGACCAAGCCAGAACGAGTGGAGTGATCGGAGTAGTATTAGGGTTAGGGTTAGGGCAATGCCTTGCTCTGCGGTCAGCGGCGGTGGTAGTGACGCTAATGGTTCTCTGCGTAACTTCAAGCTCAACGAGTCAACGTTCTTAGCCTCGCTCATGCCGAAGAAGGAGATCGCCGCCGATCGGTTTATCGAGGCTCATCCGAACTACGACGGCCGTGGCGTCGTCATCGCCATCTTCGGTACTTCATTCACTTCAAAAACACTTCAATTTCTTTGTTTCGATTTGAAAAATTATCATGATGATTGTTGAAGCTATCTGTTTGCTCAGAACGAAGTGTTTTAGTAAGAATCGAACGTGTTAGTTTTGAATTTGGTTAGGAAAATTAGTAGTGATGAAATTGATTAGCGGATGGACTTAGTATTGTGATGAAATTGATTAGGAGGTGAGGTTGAGTTGTGATGAACTGTTGGATTTGTTTTCTGGTTGAGAAATTTAAGGTGTTGAACTGAAAAAATGTGAATCAGATTCTGGAGTGGATCCAGCTGCTGCTGGATTACAGGTTACATCGGACGGAAAGCCGAAAATTCTAGATGTTCTTGACTGGTGAGTGTGTAAACTCTAGTTGAGCATGGAATTGGTGGTATGGTTTAGAGCATTTGGCTTAGTCTGATCAGTTGTCTTGTTCAGCACTGGGAGTGGAGATGTTGATACTTCAAAGGTTGTGAAGGCTGACGAGAACGGTTGCATACTTGGAGCTTCAGGTGAATTTCTTAATGTGTGTGTATCTTCATATCTTTGTTTGTATGTCTCTCTCTGTATTATTACGAGAAGGTTTCCCACAATTTTCTCATAGCTATTTAGTCTGTGCTATTGCTTTTGATTGACCTTAAGAAACTATTTAGGTATCTGTTTGTAGAAAAAGTAATATCTACTTGCGCGGTAAGATTTGTTTTGAGAGTGCCGTGTTTGGGCTTTAATGCAAAGTTTCATACAGGGGCATCTCTGCACGTTAACCCTTCTTGGAAAAATCCTTCTGGTGAATGGCACGTGGGTTATAAGTTGGTTTATGAGCTATTTACTGGCACACTGACTTCTCGCTTGAAGGTATATATGGTCCATAGGTAGTGGATGTGTATGTTGTATGCATAGACTCGCTTCACATGACAGTTAACAAATTTCTCTTTTCCCCTTGTGTTTCGTTGACAGAGAGAAAGAAGGAAAAAATGGGACAAACAAAACCAAGAGGAAATTGCTAAGGCTGTTAAGCATCTTCATGAATTCGACCAGGTTGTTGCATATGACGCTTCTTTATTTCTTGCATGCATATGCATCTGATACTGAAATATCTGTGCTGTGTTGTAAATTTTGATTTTCAAGCATGGGCGGCATAATCAATGTTGAAATTTCAAAAACCTAAACTGACTGTTGTTGCATTGTTCAAAAAACTTCATATCACTTCCTTTTTGTAGTCCTGTCTTCCTCTTTTGCACATTATGTGCTTTACTAATATGACTGATGTAAGAATATTTTTTTTTTTTTCTCATTGGGGTCCATCATGTTTTGTTCAAGATTATTTTCTTCTCATGGGGATCCAGCTACTCATTGTATTCCTTTTATGTCTTCCTATTCAAAATCAATTTTATAGTTTTGTTCCTATGTAAATGACGGTATAAATTCAATTGTTCATAGTTTTCCTTTGAAATGTATATATTTGTCTTGGAATAACCGCATAGAGTTATGTGACATAGTAAATTATCTTTCCATCTGACTAATTTATAACGAATATATTCACAAGCTTTCCTGGTGTGTCCTAACTGTGTACCTTTCTCTGTTACCATATGCCCAGAAACACAGTAGAGCGGAGGAGGCTAACTTGAAAAGGGCACAAGAGGACCTGCAAAACAGAGTTGATTACCTACAAAAGCAAGCTGAGGTGAGTGCCAAGTATTACTTTTTTATTCTTAGTTTTGTCTACAACTCTTAAAGGTAATGATCTTGTATTTTCTAGAGCTATGATGACAAAGGGCCTGTCATAGATGCTGTTGTATGGCATGATGGAGAAGTATGGAGGGTTGCCATTGATACACAGACTCTTGAAGATGGCCCTGATTGTGGAAAACTTGCCGACTTTGTGCCCCTAACTAATTATAGGTATGCTTAACTTGGTTTCTAGTGACATGTAAGGTGTATAATGATGGGACAAAGATGTGAGATGTACTTTATGTATGCTGAGAACTTGAGACTGTATGCTGAAGTGTTGATACTCTCTTCAATGGTGTAGTTTTCTTATTGAAAAACCTGCCTGTTACTCGAACGCTGCCGCCCAAAGGCCTTCAAATGATATGCATAACTAAACATATGTCCTTCCTCACTTGGATTCTAGCATTTGATGAGCATCTCCATATTCTCCCTTCCTGCGTGGTTACATAGTGTTATTACTATTACTTTTTGCTTAGACTAAAACCGCTGAGTAGTACATTGCCAGTTGTTTAAACTAGAAGCACTTATGATGCTTAAAACCAAACATTTTTTTTTTCTGGACATTTCCTACTTGATTAGGTATACTCTGAGTAAGTAAATTATGGTGTCTTAGTTTCCAATATGGTGTTTGTGATGTTGGTCTGATTCTAGTAGAATGTTGATGTGTTTCCTATATAAACTCTGTACAGGATAGAACGGAAATATGGAGTTTTCAGCAAATTGGATGCTTGCACGTTTGTTGTTAATGTTTATGATGAAGGGAAGATATTGAGTATTGTAACAGATTGCTCTCCCCATGGCACACATGTTGCTGGTATTGCTACTGCTTTCCATGCGAAGGTACTGTTGGATAATTTTATTACTTAGCTGCACTTCAGTAGTAAGATAATATACTCATGATACTCAGTTGTTCTTAGGAGCCCCTGTTGAATGGAGTTGCACCTGGAGCACAAGTTATATCTTGTAAAATTGGGGACGCACGCCTAGGTTCAATGGAGACAGGAACTGGCCTCACTCGAGCATTGATTGCTGCAGTGGAGGTGCTTCAAAATTCAGTTTCTTTGTTTTTTATGAAATCTCTATGCCATGGAAATACCAATGTAGGGGTATATATCAGTGTATTAGTGGCCCTGATTCAATGTTTTTTTGCAGCATAAATGTGATCTGATTAACATGAGTTATGGAGAACCAGCATTACTGCCAGACTATGGGCGCTTTGTTGACCTTGTTAATGAAGTATGATTTCTACACTATTAAATATTGCTTTCATAGCTGTGCTAATTTTTCCTTTTCTTTTATCTTTCATGCAATATGTCACAATCTCTTTATTGATGCTAAATTAGGCTGTGAACAAGCACCGTCTGGTATTTGTGAGTAGTGCTGGCAATAGTGGCCCAGCATTGAGCACTGTTGGAGCACCTGGTGGTACCTCATCAAGCATTATAGGTGTTGGTGCATACGTCTCTCCTGCAATGGCTGCTGGTGCCCATTGTGTAGTTGAAGCCCCCGGTGAAGGGCTTGAATACACCTGGTATATTAACTTTTCTTAGTCAGTTTTGAACATGAATTCCTCACGGAAAAGCTGGTTACTTTATTACCGGTTTCATCACAATTTGATTCTATCTGCAGGTCTAGCCGAGGACCAACTGCCGATGGAGATCTTGGTGTCTGTATAAGTGCTCCCGGTGCAGCTGTTGCTCCTGTTCCTACGTGGACTCTCCAACGACGGATGCTCATGAATGGAACATCAATGGCATCCCCATCTGCTTGTGGTGGAATTGCACTACTCATAAGTGCATTGAAGGTACTTATCTTCTGCATAGTTTTGTTTATATCCCTTGTGAATATGTTCAATGTTTATTTTGTCTGTGCAACTATTTTAAGTCTGTTGCTTTTTGTAGGCTGAGGGTATTCCGGTGAGTCCATACAGTGTAAGGAAGGCTCTTGAAAATACATCTGTTCCTGTAGGCAGTCTACCAGAAGATAAATTAACAACTGGGCAAGGACTTATGCAAGTTGACAGGTAATACTTTTTATATCCTCACCCTACTTCTTCCTGTTATAGATTAAGCATGTAATTTTGAGACGCATCAAAATGATTATTTATTGGTTATCAGGGCACATGAATACCTGAGGCAGTCTCGGGATGTACCATCTGTCTGGTATCAGATAAAGATAAACCAATCTGGTAAAACAAGTAAGTTTAGCTGCATGTCCTTGACAGCACAACCTTGACGGGATCTGACTATTATGTGCTCATTTCCCGAAAGTTTAACATGAGAAGTCCTATTTTTTTATGTAAAGAGATCAGTGTCCTCACAATCCTCTTTATGAAGGTTATGAATCGTAAAATATCTCCTATCAAAAAACGCTGAACATGTCAATCTTTGAGTATATCTGGGTGAGGCCCTTGTGTTTGTTAGAATCAGTCTCTTGTAGCCTATGGAACTTCTTTTTCTCTGTGCAGGTTTCATTTTATTTCAGTAGTTATTAGGCATTTGGTAATAATTCCATGGTCCAGATGTTCTTAATCATAGGTTATACTGAACTTTATTAAATGTGATGCATTTTATGTCAGCTCCTACATCACGAGGTATCTACTTGAGGGAGGCTAGTGCTTGCCAACAATCTGCCGAGGTGAATACAGATTTAACTTCATAATTAATGAGTTTCTGAATTTTCATAATAAGATCTATAACTTGTGTTATATGTAGTTCAGTTACTCTCGGCTTAATATTTGTGGTGCTTTTTCAAAAGTCTTTAAGCATATGGTCACACAATACTTTAAATATTTATATACTGTGGTGCCCTTCTATTACTAGGAGTGTATACTTTTTAATTTTTTATGTACTTCGTAGTAGATAAGTCTGGTGGCAGTTATTTCTGTCCCGTTTTGCAATTGCTACAATATCTAAAGTAGTGTTGTTAACAGTGGACGGTGCAAGTTCAACCAAAATTTCATGAAGGTGCGAGTAATTTAGAAGAATTGGTTCCTTTTGAGGAGTGTATTGAGTTACATTCCACTGACAAGGCGGTTGTGAGGGCTCCTGAGTTTCTCCTTCTTACTCATAATGGCCGTAGCATCAAGTTAGTTAGCTCTACTTCTGTCCGCCTTCATTTATTTGTTTAATTTTATGTACATTCAAGTTATTCTGGTCACTTGTTTTTAGTGCATTTTCTTTTATGATTTGTTTTTCTTCATTGATTAAACTGACATACTTGTTATTATGTTGTTGCATGCATGCATCTACACTCTTCTCATGTCATGGTACTCTTTGTTTTTGAAAATGACTTGTCCAATTACTTTCGAGCAAAGTTCCTGGGGCTTATGACCAGGGAACTGACCTTTATTTTCAGAATTCTTTTTCTTTTTTTAATATGTATGTGACACTTGTGCATGCACATGGAACAGAGAAAGAAAATTTGGTTTTGCATAAGCATCTTCTATTACTCTTGTCGTTCCCTTTGAGATTTTGAACAATTCTGACTTGTTAGATTGTCTACTCTTACGAGCTTTACGTCTAATTCCCTTTTGACTTTTGTATCTTTAGTTAAGTCGTTGTTACTTTTTGCGAATATTAATTTACATGTTTTCATTTCCCTTCTTTTCAGCATAATTGTGGATCCTACAAACCTCAGTGAGGGGCTGCACTATTATGAACTATATGGCGTTGATTGCAAAGCACCTTGGCGCGGCCCTCTTTTCAGAATCCCAATCACTATAACAAAGCCAATCACTGTCATAAGTCGACCTCCACTATATTCATTTTCCAGGATGTCTTTTTTGCCAGGTATGCACATCTTCAATTCCCTCTCTGTGAATCATGTTACCAATGGTTGACTTGTGTTTTGAAATGGGTCATATGGCACCGTATGTTTCTGGTGTCCGAAATTTGTCCTTTCTCCTGATGGTGGAATGCTACTCTTGTAGGCCACATAGAAAGGAAATTTATTGAAGTACCTCATGGTGCCACATGGGTTGAAGCAACCATGCAAACATCAGGATTTGATACAACACGAAGATTCTTTGTTGACTCTGTTCAGGTAAAGCATGTGGTTTAACTTTATATCACATTGTAAGCCTGCTTCTTTTTCTTGGTTAGAAAACCTGCTTCTGACGTGCCTTCAATGTACAGCTTTGCCCCTTACAGAGACCTCTTAAGTGGGAGAGTGTCGTAACATTCTCTTCGCCTGCCGCCAAAAGCTTTTCATTTCCTGTTGTGGGTGGTCAGACAATGGAATTAGCGATAGCTCAGTTTTGGTCAAGTGGCATTGGAAGCAATGAAACAACTATTGTGGATTTTGAGGTATTCTGTTCATATCTAGACTTAAAATATCTAATATCTAGATACGTTTAATGTTTACTTTCCAATATTTCATAGCTGCTTACATTCACTGAAGATGCCATGATTTTTCTTGTGATTAAATTTCTGGACTTGTCAATTTAGTACCAGTTTAATTGGCCAAAGTTCACTAGTATGGTTTTTAATTTTCTCGTATGTTGATTGATTCTCATATTATGTGAGGAGCTGTACTTGACCAAATGAAAGACTTCATTTCAATTCTAATACTGATAGACTTCTTTCGTTTCTTTTTGTCCTGTACATTTTTGTAAGGTCCAAATTTGAGACACATGCAAACAATACAATTTTATTTTATTTCCATTGATGTGGTGGTGTCTGTAGATTGTATGAAAGTGATGTTCTGGAATCATGGAATTCTATGTAAAATTAACTTGATTGGAGAGCCTTACATGTGGTTTGTAAACATGTTCAGATTGTGTTTCATGGGATTAATGTTAATAAAGAGGAATTAGTGCTTGATGGAAGCGAAGCACCAGTAAGAATTGAAGCTGAAGCTCTACTAGCATCCGAGAAACTTGCACCTACTGCTACTCTAAGCAAGGTGAAGTTGCTTCCCTAGCATATGATGGTTGCTTTGTATGTTCTTCTCTATCTTCTTGGTATCTGTGTTCTAAAATGGTATGTTTTCCATCTGATTTTCAATTTGCAGATCAGAATTCCATATCGACCAGTTGCAGCTGAACTTCGTTCTCTTCCAACAGATCGTGACAAACTACCTTCAGAAAAATGTATTTTGGCGCTGACATTAACGTGAGTTATGGAGCAATGTTTATAAACAGGCTACATTTTATGTTTTATAGTACTAGACCCTTACTTCTTCTGGTTCTACAGTTACAAGTTCAAATTGGAAGATGGAGCTGAAGTAAAACCTCAAGTTCCATTACTTAACGATCGCATATATGATACTAAATTTGAGTCTCAGTTTTATATGATCTCTGATGCAAACAAGGTAATTTTGGATTTTATTTCTTTGGTTTATGATTTCAAATTGTTTAATATTAGGGAGTTGGGGATGTAGTTGTGCATCCCGAATATTAATTGGTGGCTTTAGTAAATGTATACCTCAACTGCTATGTATACTTGCTGCACTATTGCAATGCTTTTGAAGTTGTTGAGTATATTTTTGCTTCATGATTTCTTACTTTCTTCA
The DNA here is from genome assembly GCA_009720345.1 of Fragaria iinumae. NCBI lineage: Eukaryota > Viridiplantae > Streptophyta > Magnoliopsida > Rosales > Rosaceae > Fragaria > Fragaria iinumae. The sequence continues at coordinate 24,879,649 of CM019123.1, read as the reverse complement.
CTTTCCAATAACAGCGTGTATATGCAACGGGTGAAGCTTATCCAAGCTCTTCAAAACTGCCCAAAGGCGAATACACTTTACAGCTGTATCTTAGGTATGGTTCATTTCATGAATCGACGTGTACCATTTCTGTTATTTCCTCGCTGCAAATTGAGACTTGTTGTTGCTACCAAAATTTAGAATTCAGTTTTCTTATTAAATTTACATAACTATTTCTCTATATAATAAATACACAACTTGATTATGAAATTACCTCAGTTAAATGCTCTGTCACATTTATGCTATTCCAACTTCATCTAACTTAACGTGTTTCAAACCTCAGGCACGACAACATGCAATATCTGGAAAAATTGAAGCAGCTGGTTTTGTTCATTGAAAGAAAATTGGAAGAGAAGGTATGATATCAGTCTTGGAGTAATTGATTATGTAGTATGAATAGATCTTTCCCTTGGTAGTTCGAGACCTGATTTTATATATCATTGGAACAAATGATGCATTTCTCTCATTGTCCTTATGTAGATTGAGTACCCATTCCCTATAACACCAATTTGAATCAAGGTCTCATTTTCAGAAGCTGTATTATGCAATCAGGTCTCTTTTTTGATTAACGGAACCTGCTCTCTTTTTAACCAGGATGTAATGCGCTTGAGTTTTTTCTCCCAACCGGATGGCCCTGTGATGGGAAATGGTGCTTATAAGTCCTCAGTTTTAGTTCCAGGGTATGCAGTCGAGTAATGTATTTCTATGCTTTTATAAATCCATTTTATAACAATTATCTAACTTTGAATTTTGGGTAGGAAAAAAGAAGCAATCTATTTGGGCCCACCATCCAAAGACAAGCTCCCAAAGGTACTGTATTGTACTGTATTGTACTATTCTCTTTTTGCAAGTACTTTTATTTAGTGTTTAACAATTACACTAATAAAATTTCTGCAGTTTTCACTGCAAGGATCTGTTTTACTTGGAGCTATCTCCTATGGGAAGTTATCTTATGTTAACAAAGGAGAAGGAAAAGATCCGAAAAAGAACCCCGTGTCGTATCAGATTTCTTATATTGTGCCACCAAATAAGGTAATTAGCCAAAACAACGAATGTAATTTAGATATATTATTGCTGCTGGTAATTTGACATATAAAAATGTGATGAATTGTTTTATTTCAATACTTGTACAGATGGATGAAGACAAAGGAAAAGGTTCTTCTACTACCACCAAAGCTGTCTCTGAACGTTTACAAGATGAGGTGTGTAAGGCACATATAAAAATACTTTTTCATCCTGATGAATGCACCATACTTTTATGCAGCCCACAGTTCCTAAACTCTGCAAGTTCTGATTTTGAAATAAAGTTGACAACCTTTTACTCATCTCCTACAGTATTTAAAGATTTGTTATTAAGTCACTCTAACAGTCCAACTTGCCTAAGTGACAGATACAGGGAATGCTATTTTAGCAGTGAGTTTCCGTTACAGTATTGGCACCTATGCATGTGGCTATTCAACTAGTGGATCATTTACAACATTCTATTTTTCAATTGTACTTCTGTTGGTAATGACTATTATTTCCATGTCAGAATGGGGTGGTTTGAAAACCACGATATATGTGGCACTTGTTCTAGAACTCAACACGTACAAATTCAACAACACATAGTTATGGCTTTTCAAAGTCGGTTGCAGATAACCCCATCAAGTACTCATATCAATCTATGATGTGGCAATTCTATTATCAAACCTCTTGCTAATTATCACTTTAGATTTTTAGATTTGGAGATCTTATATCTGAGGTACAGATACTTACTGTCGGTAATTTGTATCAGGTTCGAGATGCGAAGATTAAAGTTCTTACAAGCCTCAAACAAGACGATGATGAAGAACGCTCAGAGTGGAAAAAGTTATCTACCTCTCTTAAGGTTAGAGCTCATAGAGTCAATTGGTCATGGTATATATTAAAGGATATAGAAGGCTTCTGTGATGAGAAATTGACTATTTTAGGTTTTTAGCTTACATGAAAGATAAACTTAGATTAAAGTCATTTCATGTATTGTAGACATGGTATGTTTATTTCAAGCTGCATCCGAAAATGAGTCTAGTTACCTCATTTTACTCAACTTGTGCACTTTGGTTTTACTTGATTCAACACGGATAGTGGTGCTTTGACTGCAATGCTTCAACTGGCCAGTTTTCTACACACGCGCACCACACCCATTTGAGATTCTACTTTTTTTCTTTTTCCTTCTTTTTTCTGGGACTACAGCTTCTTAGCCTAATTGAGCATTGGATATTTACGCCTGTGTAGGATTTCATTTTATGCCTCAAGTTGAGGCTATGCTCCCGAGTCACCAATTTTATGTGTTTTATGTTTGTCTTTGCAGTCCGAATACCCACAACACACCCCACTGCTTGCAAAGATTTTGGAAGGTTTGCTTTCTCGAAAAAATATCGAGGACAAAGTCTGTCATGACAAAGAGGTAAGGTAGTACAACTATGATCAATAATGATAGTCTGCACAGTACTCGGTGTGCATAAGGATAGTGTTTTAAAGATTTCTATATTTTCTGTGTTTTTGGATGAGGGAGGAACAAGTTTTTTGTTTTTTTTTCCTTCAATTAGAGAAGTAAAAAGGAAAGAGTCACAAAGAAAGAATTCTTGCCTACAAGTCCTCATCAATAAATAAGATAGGCTGAGCAGTTTAGAATTATTTTTTTATGGGCCACAACTACGTAATTGGGTTCTGCAAGTGTCTGGGGTGGTGTTCTCAGAAGGTCTATCCAAGTCAAATTCTAACATGTTAATGTATAGAAACAGCAGTTGTACTTTAGGTCTCTAAAGTGTGATAGGGTATGATTCAAACATAATGTAACCATGATTGTTGCAGCTATTTGTGGAAGTACTACATTATATGTTAAAACAACGAAAACAATCTTTTTCATAGATTATGGCAATTGAATCTCATCATGTATAGCAACCTTGCTATTCATCACTTCGTCGACAATGTGAATGTCTACTTGTACCATTATTTGGATGTAGTCAGTGTGTAGAATTCCCTACCTTGACAGATGTTTAATATGTTATCTTATACGAGCATAAGTGTTGCTTTGCAGGTTATTGATGCAGCAAATGAGGTTGTTGATAGTATCGACAGAGATGAGCTGGCAAAATTCTTTTCACTTAGAAGTGATCCCGAAGACGAGGAAGCAGAGGTGTGTAGTTAGCTGAAATTACTTTGCGAGGATTAACAACTATTACAACCCTTATTCTTTGAATATATTCCCCACTTATCATAACTAGTATTAATTATTTTTGTTAGAAAATGAAAAAGAAGATGGAAACCACTCGTGATCAGTTAGCAGAGGCATTGTACCAGAAAGGAATAGCACTGGCAGATATGTTGTCTTTGCAGGTTTGAATAGTTCTATATTATAATTTCACATTTTGGTGCAATTATTGAAGTATAGGAAAGCATCTGAAAGTTGCACGCCAGATTTGATTTTCTGAAAGTTGCACGCCAGATTTGATCTTCTGAAAGTTCTGCTTATATGGTTATACAGTTAGTAATAGTATAAACATGTTTAGTAAACGGGGAAAAAAATTTATTCATGTATTCCCCCATTTTAGTATTCTGAATCAGTACATGCTTCAATTTTTATTGTGAACAATTAATGGAGCGCCGCCGCCATCATGATTGATGCAGGGTGATAAGCCTTCGGCGTCAGAAGTAACTGAAGGTTCAAAAGAGGCAGATAAGACTGTTGATTCTGGACCAGGCTCTGGTGTCCTGCTTGAACGCTTTGAAGATACTTTTAAAGAACTTCAAAAATGGGTCGAAGTGAAATCCTCTAAATACGGAATCCTCACAGTGACACGGGAGAAACATCATGGAAGGCTTGGAACAGCACTGAAGGTACTTTGTTATCCCCTTACCTTTTATGAAGTGGATCGTCCATTGTCAGTGACAGTTTGATGTTTTGAGTCTTTCATCAATTTGATCTCCTTGGATCGCAGGTCTTGAATGACATTATTCAAGAGAATACGGAGCCTCCAAAGAAGAAGCTTTACGAAGAAAAGCTGGATCTGCTCGAAGAGATCGGGTGGCAGCATTTGGTGGCATATGAGAAACAATGGATGCATGTGCGTTTTCCACCTAGTTTACCTCTGTTTTAGAATTGCTCAACTTTGTTCTTTTAGATGTTCAAACATGTTCATTCCAAGGAAAAGAATAATGAATAAAAGGCATCCAAAATTCGGAACCGACAGACCGAGACCTGTAAGCTTATAAAAAGCTACCTCATAATTCATGTCAGCACAGGAAAAGAAGCTTACGAGGTAACTTGGCACTTGTTTCCCACCTTGAAGGACTGCCTCTTCTCCCCAACTTCCTCCCCAGGAATTCTGCATTTTCTGGTACCCAATATCGACCACACTGTCTTAGTCGTCGGATTTGGAGAAGATGAAAAAGGTGTGTTTTTTAATTTTTTAATTTTTTTTTATTTATAAAAATCAACCAAGTCATTCTCTCAAATCCCACGACTAACGACAGTGTGGTCGTGGCCACCCTAGCTTTAACAATCAATTAAGCCACCCTAAGCTTAGGCTGAGAAAACAATGAGCAATGTCATAGAAGACATGCCTAAGCGTTGGAGTAGAGACTTAGTGAACCCATATGTTTAATGATCTGGGCAGAAGGCTTGTCATTTATATAGGGGAGAGCCTTGGTTTCTGATTCTCGATCTAGGGCAATGGCGCCTGGTAGTTCACTCATGCAAGATTTGTGGGGCTAAGATATGTTACATGGTACACTCATGCATGACGCGAAGGGTCTGGAATTAATATATGCATGTCTAGTCTTCGCATGCAAAGGTTGATTTGATTTATTTGAAGATCATAAAGTGGAGGTTCCATCTGAATATCTGAATCCATGTATGTTATCTCCCCATGAATTCCTGGGGAGGAAAGCTTGCTTTTTCATGGGGAAGATATCGTTACTTGGTTAATCTCCCTATCACCTAGGCGCATTGATGTTTGTAAACTCGGTCGCAAATCTCTGAGGTCCTATGTATGTCTGATTGGTCGTCTCAAGCCTCCAAAAAGTTTGGCCACATTTTCTACCAAATTCAACGCTACTACGTACTTTTCTATGTAGTTTAGTCTTTCTAGTAATAGCATAACACCAAATTCATCAATGGACAAGTGAATATTGATAATAATAAATCAACAAATGTTATTAAGCAACTAGAAAAACAACATATTCAAAGTCCTCTAGGCAAGAACTCTATAGCCCTGAAAAATGCCCTTCACAACTACAATCCTATACAGGATCAGCTAACTTCTTAGGCTAACTTTACTAATTAGATGTAATTAGCGGACTCGTACTGCTGACATCCTCGATAGCTAGTTCAGGGTTTGGAGAACTATAGGCAAGCCATTGCAAGGCCTGAGAGAGAGCGCAATAGAAGGAGCATGAGTATAAGTAGGCGAGATGGTAAAAGAAAACCTAGACAGAATTAGGCTCAGCACAATCTTGTACTCCAAAAACGTCAAGTTCCTACCAATGCACATCCTCCCTCCGAACCCGAATGGCAAGTAACCCATCTTGTGCTTGCACCCACCATGTATGTCATCCTTGAACCTCTCTGGCTTGAACTCATGCACATCCTCACCCCATAGCTCAGGGTCATGGTGCATTCCCACAATGTCGATCCACATATTGGTTCCTCTAGGGATTGTTAGGTCCTCACTCACTTGTATGTCATCTTTTGCTTGCCTCTGCGCATTCGGCGCCGAAGGGTATAATCGTAAAACCTCATTCATCACCCATCCCATCTGCATTAAGCAAAAACAAAATATTAATTAACAACAGCTTAAGCTTAACACATGACTAATTCAGAAACAATCTGTCGCTAATGATCAGATTATGAAACTTCCCAGTGGCATCCAAAAAGTGCTACTTTGTTATTGTTTTCCTTTAGCATTTAGCACCCTAATTAATTAAGAATTTGCATGACTAATCTATGGGGACGCGCCTAATATTTTACCAATGTTGTTTGACCATTGACCAATCCCAAGGTTTGGAGAACAGGACATGACCAGAGACCAAAGTTGAAAAGGCATATTCATATTTTTGACGGCCTCCATATACATGCAAATTCTTAATTTAACTAATTGAATTCGATTCTACCATGGAGACCATGCAACTAATTATCTAAACCTAAACAAAAAACACATGAAGACCATGCAATGTGTTTTCTTCTCCATCTTATTGTGATAGCTAGACACTATAGACTTTATCTATGTACAAGATAAGTAGCACCATACTGGTATAAGTTTATAACACTAACACATGCATGATATGATATAACATTATATAACGTGGTTGCATCGAGTTGTTACCTTCTTTAGTCTAGCAAGGTTGTTTACATCAATTTCTTTATCTCCCAAAACTTCCTTAACCTCTGCCCTCAATTCGTCTTGCCAATCTGTATGGGTAGCCAGAAGCAGCATCGTCCATGTGATGGCCAATGCCGTTGTCTCGTGGCCGCCGAAGAAAAATGTCTTGCACTCGTCCACCAGCTCCTGTGTGGTCAGAGACCTCGAGAAGTTGCCCGGTTTATCGCTCTCTTTGAGCAGCATTCCGAGAAGGTCGTGTTGCTGAGTCTCTGATCTAATCGATTTCTTTCGTTCGCCGATGATCGACAAAAAGAGTTGGTTGATTTCTTCCCCAAGTCTTCCGGCTTCAAGGGTTTTCATAGGGTAGAAGTATTTGCCAAAAGGAACTCCCACAAAACGGTTCGTCTTGAAGAGGGTCATTTGTAGTGCTCTTAATTTTTCGAACACTTGGCGACCACTTTGGTAACTAATACCGAAGCTGGTCTTGGCGATGATCTCCCCCGCTGTTGCTGAAATCGAACGCTCAACCTCGATTTCTTGCGTGCCGGAAGTGTTGATCTGAGTAGTCCAGTTGTCTAGCATTGTTGTTGCGGTTTCCACCATCAAACTAGCCATTGCCTGCACATAGTCGCATAGAATATAATTGAGCTAGGCATTCATAAAAAAAGAAGCTTGTAAATTTCTTAACTCATTCAAGTTTAGAAAGAGATGTGATATAAGTACCTTCAAGTTAGTAGGGTTAAATGCGGGAGTGATAACATGGCGGTGACGGACCCAATCATCCCCTTCGGACATGACAAGGCCATTCCCAAACATGGGAGCTCTGTCGCGTCTAAACACCGCCGGTTTGCCCCAATTCTTCGCGGTGACCTCCGACGACAACTTTTTCAGTAAGGCTGCGTCTGCTACGTATAGGAATGGCTCTGTGCCCAACCAGTAAACGAACATTTTCCCTGCACCACCATAACAGCAAACACATTAATTAACATGTAACAACAATGTACTGCATAAGTACATTCTTACATTTGATCATGCATGATGAAAAACTATATATGTAAGTAAAAAATTTCTTAGGTCGGTTTTTACCGTAGCCTTTCTGCCAGCGAGCAAAGTAGGGAAAGAGAGTTGAGTGTATGTCATGGGTAGAAGAAGAAGAAGAGCTTTGGCTATTCTTCTTCTTCATCTCGGTAAGATTTCCTAAAGGAAAACTCGGCGTCGGACCCGTTAAACCATTTTTCTTAAGCTTCCTGTAAGTCAGGACAGGAAAAACCCAGCAAGAAAGTAACAATCTGCAGAATAAGTACAGAACGACGACAATGGAGACCCCCATTATTAAGCGCCCGATGAACTTCATAGCCTTCTAATATTTCAACAAGTACGCACTTATTAGAAGAAGTGATGATCGATGAGAGAACTCTGCGTATGTGTTTGTGAATACAAGAAGAGGAAAACCAGGTATTTATAGAACACGGGGGAGAAGTAGCTAGGAGAGAGAAAAGACACCGCGGCGAGGAATGATCGAAGTTTGACGAAGACCACTAGTAGGACGTGGCTTTTGAATATGTTTTTTTTCTTCTTTTTTCAAACATTTGAAACCCTTACTAATAATTACTTTCTTTTATTTCGTTTTTGTCATCTTTGCGGCTGCTGTATCTCCGACCACTATTTAGATGAGAGAAAAATTAATTGCAGCTAGCTGAGAAATATACAGTAGCCGGTGGAGGTGTGGACGGCGACGCCAACGTACGGACCCACCGTCCGTTAAAGCGGTTGGTCGGAGGAGAGTCAACACCCACGTACAAATTGAGGATCTTGAAAATCAATTTCTAGAATTATTCTTCATATGAGCCTAGCTTGCAGTGGTTGATCTACAACATATATATGGATTTATGTTTAATATACAGAGGTTAAATTGATTCATCTCATCGGGGGTAATTAAGGGGGTTGAAATTGACTAGCAGAATCAAACATATAAGAACTGATCGAGTACCGGTATTATACATTCTACACATACCCCGTCATATTACAACGATACATGTATTTGTCATCACTACCGTGTATTCGAATACATATATACTTCTCAATTTTTGAATTAAGATTTAAAGTTGTTATATAATTTTATGATCTAATAATACAAATATGAATACAAGCTTTCTTAAAATTCTAGTGTTTAAAACAATATAATGCATAAATTCTTGATTAATTTTGATGATAAAAGAAAACTTTAAAATGAGCAGTTCTTGGTCTAATGCAGGTGCTATTGACTTGATTGTAATCAGAAAATCAGAAATCTTAACCACTGAAAGTTGATGAAGCATTTGGCGTTCCCTACCCAAAGTTGTTGCATATTGTTTCGTTTTTCCTGTCTAAAAGTTGTATGGACTTGTTTTGTTGAGAAAAAAAGTTGTATGGACTTCTGCTTTTGAACAAAAAAAGAAGAAGACGAAGTTGAATGGAATTCAAGCTAGCATGCATATAGGTTATAGAACTTTTCACATGAAGAATTTATCCAGATTAAGTGTGTACAAATTTACATGCTCGTTCTCATAAATACACATGCACTTTATGGACCAGTACCGCCAACTAAATCTAGTGCTTGACGAAGTAAAGGAATGTCTAAGTGTTTGTTACAAATATACATCGATCGAAGATTCGACAGGACCAGACCCAGTATAGAAGCCATGGGGACGTACGGGTCAGGTTTGAAATCTTGAATTGCTCTTAATCTTATATATTAATCAAATTTCCATAATTAACCTACCCATATATATATATACACACACACAAATACAAGTATCATCATTTCTTACATATATTATTCGAGAGCCAAATTTTAACGAGTCAAATACGACCCCCTCTGGTATCTCTAATGACTACCCTGCCATGCAGGGGATCTTCGTGTTCTAAATTCCTTGCAGCTTAACAAATGTTTCTAAATTTCTATGTAATGAATCCTTGCACTGCACATATTCTACATTCTCACTAAAGTTTCGTTGTAGAATTTTCCAGTATATCATTATTGAGTACGTTCTAATATTGATTCAAGGCAAACCATGGTTGAAAGTTGAAACATTTAGCGTTAAACTCCATTATTGGTCTGCAATAATTTGAATAAGAAGTTGAAGCATTGATCTTAACCAAGTAGCAATAATTAGCAAACCAAGCTAATCTATATATATGGCAGAATAAGCTTATTTAGCTTAATCAAGCTAGTGTGTATTACCTTACACTAAACTAAACTTGTTTTTGTAGGCTTGGCTACTCTATACAGACTCGTTAAACTGCTGGGTTAATTATTTAATCAAGCTAATATATAATTCCATCCTTTAATTTGTGTCGTAGTCCAGTCTATCGGTTTATCTGGTCAAGATTGAAATAGTATTTTTGATTCTTTGTGTCAAGCTTAAGCTTTTTATTGTTGGTCCGCTTTCAAGTTTCAACATTAGAGAATCACATTAAGATCGAGATTCATGTTGATTATCCGCTGCGGCTTTATTTGAGATACAAAGACAGACGACTAATTTATTAACTTAATTAAAGGATCATATATAACACTAGTTAATTAGTGCATGCATATGGGAAGGCTTTCATACACATTTTTCTTTATACGAGATAAATGCATGAAGTCGTCTCTGTGTATATATTCTGCATCGATCTCCTCCTTCCTGAGTGTTGCATATGCAAAGGGAATGTTGTTTAGGTTTTTTTCTTTTGAATTGGTTTAGATGTGTTCCAGACGAGGAGTGAAATAGATAGCTAGGGAGATGCATGACATAGAGTTCGATCAGAGTACTTCCTCAATTGATTACAAGAGCTTAATATATATACTTTACTGGCATTCTGGTAACAGAATTGTAATACAAAATATCTTGAGGATTCGATCACCTGAATGTTTCACTGCCTGTTTTGCATCTTGTTTATCTAATTATCTATGATCCAAGTTTACATTGAGGAATGAGGATGCCCTCTTCAAAATCAACAAGAATATTAATACACATGAGGTAAAGACGGTGGCCGGAAAGAGAGCTTTCTCGATCAGAGGTAAAAGCTATTTTTTCTATTCTTAGTCATGATTATGAATTGTACGTTTATGGGCACGACAATATGTACAAAAAAAAAAAAAGGGTCAATAAAGTTGAAAAATATATGATGCTATAGCAAATCACTCTAGTTTTTCTTCGTGTCATATGGACTCGATCTTCATTTATACAATGATGGTAGTTAACTTACTAATTTTCTAGTTGTTTGACAATTAACATGTAATTATCATTCTCAACTCTCAAGTAAACATCTAGCAAGGAGGCAGTTGGTTTCAGATGAGTGTGTCGGCATTGTAATTCAATCTTGTTTACTTGTCTATTTGGAGCCCTTAATTGACTAAAAGTATGATAGTTTTTCTTTGGTTTAAGCCAACAAGACTACAGGAGAGCCACACCCAATTTCATTTGTCAATTCTTATACTCAATTATATATACAGCCCTTCTCAGCTGCGGACGTCCGCACCAATGGTTTTGGTGCGGATTTTCATTTTTGCACCACTTTTCGATCGAATTTCCTCATCTCCACCGTCTAGTATTTAGATAATATTGTGTAGATCATCTCTGCAAAATTTCAGCCAATTTGGTAATCGTTAAGGCCCTCAAACTCGAAAAACCAATGGATGGACTGAATTCTGTCAAACATGAACCGTTCATGTTTGTAACAGAAAAACGTCATTTTGAGGGCCTTAACGATTACCAAATTGGTTGAAATTTTTCAGAGATGATCTACACAATATTATCTAGATACTAGACGGTGGAGATGAGAAAATTCGATCGAAAAGTGATGCAAAAATAAAAATCTGCACCAAAACTATTGATGCGAATGTCCGCAGCTGAGAAAAATCCATTATATATATATATATATATATATAGATGCAGAGTATGTCAACTTTAATTAAACAATTAATCACACATATATTAGCCTTAATCTTTCTTTTACTTTTCCCATTACGTACTTGATGATGACAATCGTCAGACACTCGAATAGCTATCTTAATTATAGTAAAAGAAAGCCAGCTTTAACAATATATAGTATCATAACAATTAATTTACACATTCTTATATTTTTGACGATCACTACGTACGTACTACTTATCCGGCACTATTCTGAATACAGAGACGACACTGATCGAGTACTAGCTTCCAAGCTAGAAGTCTACAAACGATCAAGTGCGGAGCAAAAGGCAAATTTTAAAAACAACTTTAACAGAAAATATAGTGTCTAGGGCTGCCTTCGTCAAATTGGAAATCGAGTACTAGTCGTATTGGATTCGAAATGTTCAACATGCGTCAGTCATTGCAAACGTTTATATAATCCTAGTGTTTTTTTTTTCACTACCTCTACTTTCAGTGGTAGAGAAGCCGTGTCAGAATTTACCTATACTTTTTCACGGGGAAGAATGATACAAGTTGTTGAACATTATGCAAGCACCCATTATTGTTTCTGTTCATAAATTGAAACAACAGACCGATCGAGATCGAAATACTTGTTGCATTTTTGTCATGGATAGTATAATTTCTTTGATCAAGTTATTTGTTATGTTATAATCTCACAATTGATAAAATAAACATGATCTATGTTCGTTACTTTCAAAAGGAAAACAAAAAGAACGAACTATCAAGTATCAACTATGATGTTCTTTATTGTTTGTAGCGGGTGTAATGCATGTTGTACATAGCACACGATCAATTTCCCAGATGGAAATTTGGACCCATATCTGAAAAAACATTCTCATCTTTTGCGATGAAAAACATTCTTTCCATGTGTTTATGAAATTGTGTATATAAAACCCACGCCCACGATATTTTACTCGTTTGTAATACAATATTATCATTATTATACATGCAGCCACTGTTGTGGATGATTCAATTTTATTTATTTATTTCTGCGCTGCGTACTATTCTTCAATAATGAACGTTCTTTCTCAGTCCTGTTTGATTCCTCTACTCTTTCAGGAGATAGAGCAGGAAACAACGAGGACCGATCCAACCATACCAGATTAATACGAGTGTATATTATAGTGCTAGAAGAGTCAAGCTAGACGATGAAGAAGAAGATGGTAAACGGCCAGAAACAGAGAGAGAACCTAGAAAGAATTAGGGTCAGCACAATCTTACACTCCAAGAAGCTCAAGTTTCTACCAATACACATCCTTTTCCTCCGAACCCAAAGGGCAAGAAACCCATCTTCTTCTTCCACCCACCATGTATGTCATCCTTGAACCTCTCTAGCTTAAACTCATGCACGTCCTCACCCCATAGAGAACTGGGTCATGGTGCATGGCTACAATAATGTCGAACTGATGGACCTGAATGTCATCTTTAGCTTGTCTCTGTGCATTTGGTGCTGCAGGGTATATATAGCCGGAAAACCTCATTCATGACCCATTCCATCTGTATCAGTATCACCAATTAACCAAGTCAAAAACAATGATACTTAGATTCCATTTTTTGTATTAATTAACGTAGTACCTCCGTCCAATTTTTGTCATGAAACTGTTAAATAAAGCACATGTCAGACATACAATTTAGTTTCTGAAAATAAAATAGTCTTATAACATTTTCTTTTTAACTCAAAACGAATCATATTCAATTAACACATGTCAGAATTACATGCATAAATACACTCTTTGTGATAACACATATATGAGGATGCGGTATGCTAGAATAATGAGCCTTTGAAACAACTTAAGATTGAGATTTTACAACTCAAAAGGTACGGTAGCCACAATCTTCAATCCAAGAGCTGGAATACTAGAGGCATGCCATAAGATGGCCTCATTGTGAGTAAAGTAGAAGGAGAGTGACAATATGTAGGAGAAACAGTAAAAGAGAACCTAGAAAGTATCAGGCTTAGCACAACCTTATACTCCAAGAAGCTCATGTTCCTACCAATACACATCCTTCCTCCAAAACCAAAAGGTAAGAAACCCATTTTGTGCTTGCACCCTCCATGTATATCGTCCTTAAACCTCTCTGGCTTGAACTCATGCACATCCTCACCCCATAGCTCAGGGTCATGGTGCATTCCCACAATGTCGATCCACATATTGGTTCCTCTAGGGATTGTTAGGTCCTCACTCACTTGAATGTCATCTCTAGCTTGTCTCTGTGCATTTGGTCCTGAAGGATATAGTCGGAAAACCTCATTCATCACCCATCCCATCTGTATCAATTACCAAGTCAAAAACAACAAAACCATATATCGTATCAAAAAAACAACAAAACCATATATGAAGCAGTTAATGTAATGCATTGAAAATAGTAGACTAGTTCTTTGTTGTGGTAAAAAAAAAAAAATTATCGATCTACCACTGTATGAAGTCGGTTTGTATCGATACATTAATGCACCGTCAAATGATACCTAATAATTTCTTACCTTCTTTAGTCCAGCAAGCATGTCGAAATCAATTTCTTTATCTCCGACCACCTCCCTAATCTCTTCCCTCAGTTCATTTTGCCACTGTGGATTCGTGGCCAGAAGTAGCATCGTCCATACGATAGATAATGCCGATGTCTCATGCCCTGAAAAGAAAAATGTCTTGCACTGATCCACCAACTGCTGTGTTGTCATAGCCTTTCTGAAGCTGCCTTGTTGATCACTCTGGTTAAGCAATATCCCAAGCAAGTCGCGCTGCAGAGGAGACGATCCTGACCTAATCATTTCCTCTCTTGCAGCTATGATTGGTGAGAACAGTTGGTTAATTTCTTCTCCAAGTCTTCTGGCCTCGAGGGCTTGCTTGAGGTACAACAATTCCCCAAATGGAACACCTAAAAGACGTTTCGTTTGAAAGAGGCTGATTTGCAAGGCCCTTAATTTTTCAAACACATGGTTATCACTTTGGTAACTAATGCCGAAACTTGCCTTGGCGATTATCTCCCCTGCTGTTTCTCTGATCGATTTCTCTACATCAATCACTCGAGTGCCGGAATTTTTTAGCTGGTTACTCCAGGTATCTAGCATTGATCTGGTAGCCTCCACCATCAAACCCACCGTTGCCTGTAGATTGGACACAGGATTAATATAACTGAGGTTGTTTATATATAAAACTAGAGGGGTAAAGAAAAAAAAACACGAAAAAGAAGAATGCTTTCTCTAATAAAAGCTCGATCAAGTTCTTAGCATAACTCAGACTTTAGACAAGACACAATTTAGTTTCTGATAGATGTAAAATTTCGTCTTCATAATCTTGACTATTCGCATATGTATGTGTAGATACATACCGTGTATTGAAGATGTTCGATCTGCTATTCAAAAAATGTTGTACGTAGTATGGATATAAACTTTAACTTTTCGATGAATTTTTTTTGTGTACCGCGTTTAACCTAGAAGTAAATCAATAGACCGATGTCACAATAATTAGCTGATATGTCACTGTTAGACATTATAATGTTAACGTTGTGTATTTATACACATGAGATATCTCCTCTAAAAACTTATGACTGGTTGTTATACTTGTCACTCACTTAGCTATAAGGACTTAAGGAGGGGTCAACTTCTAACACTTGAAGTGTACCTTTAAGTTGGCAGGGTTAAACGCAGGAGTGATAACTTGGCGGTGAAGAGCCCATTCATCACCTTCAGACATAACGATGCCATTGCCAAACATAGGAGCTCTGTCACGTTTGAACACAGAAGGTTTCCCCCATTTCTTTGCAGAGACCTCACTTGATAGCTTCTTGAGAAAAACAGGATCTGCTATATACAAAAATGGCTCTGTGCCCAACCAGTAGACGAACAACTTGCCTACATTGCCCGAATCACAACTCAAAAACACGATAAAATTCGAGTCGAAAAACTATACTAATGGTCGATATCATATTACGTACCGTGGGAGTTTTTCCAGCGAGCGAAGTGAGGGAATAGAGTTGGGCATATGTCATGGGAGATCTTGTTAGTCCAAGACGAGCTTTGAGTGTTAGTCTTCTTCTTCATCTCACTGAGATTACCTAATGGAAAACATGGAGATGGACCACTGAAACCATTCTTCTTGAGCCTCCGGTGAGTTCGGAAAGGAAAAACCCAAAAAGAAAGTAACAGCCTGCAGAACAAGTAGAGAACGATGATGATGAATATCGCTGCCATGGCAGTGTGCTCCATTATACGTTTATATCTTTATCCAATATAAAGAATGGAACGAAGATGATCGAGTATGCATAGAAGAAGAAAACTAATCATTAGCAACTAGCAAGTCATGAAGCTTTGGCAGTTGCCACACTAGCTAACTTGGTATATCCAATTTATTATGAAGTCAGAACTTAGTTATATATCACTTTCTCACATGAAAAACATGCAAAGGGATTGATGATTGTCTCACACAATGACATGGACTGATGATCATCAGCTTTGTCATCCACAAAAGTGGATGTTAAATATATAGTTAGAAACTAACATTCACATACATTTCATTTCAAGTTCTGAAAATTAGTCCAAGTAGTGAGAGCAAGTTGAAAATTAAGTTCGAAATAAACAAGTATAAGGATTTGAATAAGCTCGATACTATTTTTCTTCAATTTAATTTTACAAAACTTTATAATATTTCACCATGTGTAAAAACGTCTAAATGACTTTTTGCTGATAAAACCGCCTCTTTAGATTTTACTTATGTAGTTATGTTACAAACCATCTAATATGGTTTCACTTCCTTTCCACAACATTCCATTTAGACTAAATAGGAAGGGAAGTTTTGAGAGATTTTGTGTTCTACATGTGTATTTTCTTATAAATTGTTTGAAAAAGAAACCTCCACCGACTGTCATCCCAATCTCATCCACCCACTGTCGAAAAGAGACAACTCATCGAAAGCTCACCAATTTATTGTTGTGGACACTACTAGTAGATGATGTTCACCAATAACATTCAAAATTGGATTTTGGTACGTTTTTAAATAATTTAAATGAAAATTTATCAAATATAATGTAACAAGTAGAGTTGCTTAAATCTCAAGTCAAAAGAAAGAACTTCGTAGGTCCAAGATACAGGCCCAACTAAGTTTATAAACAAAAACAAAACCTAAATATATGAACACGAAGTGGTAGCTTTCGACAGACATCAGAGCAAGCATGGAAGACCCAAAATCGAAACGTGTTGAGAGCAGAAAGCCACAGATGACAACAACAATGGCACCGCCACATGGAACAATCCCACCTCAAAAACCCGCTTGTCTTGCTCACACCCAGATGAACTACACCGACGTCAAGAAACGCAAGCTTTCCAACACCAGCATGGAGAAAGACTCCCCCTCCTTCAAAATCCGCGCTCTCCTTCAACACATTCGTCCCCATTTTATTGAGGTAAACAATTCTACCGGGTTGGTCTCTGTTTTAGTTTTACTAATTTGAGGAAGAAGACAATGCTGAAACCATGGGCATGTACCCCCATGTGTTTGTTGTTATGCACAAGTTTAATTTGTGGTTTTATGTACACCAGGCCTAGTTGGGTCTGGCACTAAGCACACCTCTACTCTTCTTGCCTATTATTTTTGTTAATAATCGAAACTTGTTCTAGGTACCAAATACTTCACTTTAATACAGCTGCATGTTCAGAGTTTAGTTATGGACTTATGGTGGATATTTCAGATTGTAAATAGTGGTTTTCCGGGTTTAAGGGTAATTGTTTGCTGAGAAACTAGAGGCTACTGCAGTCCCTGGTTGGGTTTACGGGTGTAGCCAAAGAGTAACTATTTGGGAATATCCGAACATACACATGATTTGTTTGAAGAGAAAATATTGGCATCACGATTTGTAGCAAATATTTCGATTTGTTGGTTACAAATGCGTTGATGTAGTATGGTATTTATGATAACTACTTTTGAGATCAACTCTTTGAAAGATTGATTTTCTATATGCAGATTCTTCGAACACCTGATTTTCGGAATTGTAAAGCAGCTGATGAGATTCAGAAACGTGAGTTTTTCTTTTATGATAATTGCATCCCATGTACTTGCATGAACATGAAAGAAAGGCATTCATGGTGTTCTTCGATTTTTCGCCTATGATTCATGCTTGGACTCACCTTCTAATCAACTTTTCTCATGGGTTTACTCTGGATGATGTCCCTTTATCCGAAAATCCACTTGTGACTAACTTTTAGTTGCAGATTCCTTCGACATTATTTATTATGAAAAAGTAGAATGGATTGAAAGTTTCCGGTGTCACTTAGGAAGCATGTCTAATGTGATACATTTTACATGCAACTTGCAGAGGTGAAGCTTCTCATGGCGCTAAACAAACAGATGGCCATGGATACAGGAACACAGAAGAAGTTTGCATTAGCACATGAACAACATTCACTCCATAACAGGGTGTGTGCGAAAGAAAACGAAGATGGGTTACCAACACAGCCGGTTCAACGTAGATGCTCTGTTGATAAACAACTGCCCGGTGCACAATGGACTAATTTTATCCCAGAGAAGAAAGCATTTGTTAGTAGCCAGCTACCGCGAAGCTACATTGTGGGTGGTTCGAATTTTGGTTGGAACTTCATCACATTTTCCGGCAGTAAACCAGTGTATTATGGTGTAACAAAGGAGGCATATCGAAGTCGCAACATTAGATCAGGAGATGCTTTTATGCTTTCGACTGAGGGATCTTTTGGAGAAGAGAAAACATCTATGTAGCAAGGTGGAATCACCCAACAGATCCGGGACAACGAAATCTGACACTAAAGAGTAAAGACCACGTATAGTTTTTTGTCACAAGGATCCAATGAGCTGAGATAAGTCTGACTGTAATTTCATTTCATCTCAGATAGAATTGGTTGTCTCACAAAGTTTTTGGGACGAAGCTAGTGCAGTTTTTGACACTCCTAGTTGGCCTGCTACCTTTTCTCTTTAGCTTGCTTCAACTTTCTGCAATATAAACGTTTATATAAAAAATAAAAAAAAACCAGTACTTGAGCTTCGGCAATTTTGAAAGCACTTGCGCCGATAAAGTATGAAGCAACAAGAAGTGCATGCCTTGTCCAGATTGATGTTCGCATTGTCCGCAGCTTCTTACATAAGGAATTTGATGTTCGAGCTTTTTATGAATGAGAGATGATTTTCACTCTGGTCCAACAAATTTGAAATGGAAGTTGAGGATTTCAATATTGATGCCAACATACCCACATTTATGAAAGCTCAAAGGAGATTAATATATGGAAACAAGGATACAGGTTCAACTCATGAGTTTTCTACTGAGTCCAGTTTTGAAGGGAGAGGAAAGTGAACTAAATGAAGTGGTACATACAAGTTCCAACTATAAGTCTTACATTTTGGGATTTTATTGCATACCCTCTGCAATCTGTAGTGGGTGCCTGAGTGTAGGCGCGACGCTTGAGGTCGGAGAATAAAGTACCACGTAGTTAGCAAGCTTCAAGCACCTTATACAAGTAAACTCAGATCTCCATGTTCAGATTGCTTTGAATGCCCAAGAAAACAAAGGAGAAGATACCACGGTTCTGTTGGAACAAATAGTGCCTTGATCAGTTTTCTCTCCTCTCAGTTTCCAATATCTTAGTTCTCTCCCTACACTCTCAACCCATCTTCCATACTCTCCCTATAGAACTAACCTAGACCGTTGTGTTGTCATCCAAAACCTACAAAAATCACGTTGGTTTCTCATGTCTTCATTTCTCTAGAGCATGAAATCATCATCTGGGCAGCGTCTAATTGTTTATTTATATTTATATTATGGGCAGAAGGGATCTGACAAAAGAAATTATAATATGAAAACCTAAGTAATAATCGAAATAGAATCTTTCACATTGAAGTTCGACGGCTAAATCATTTTCAGGGATATCCATCCATTTGGTTTCTACATACTGATAACATGATGAGTAGGATCTCATAGCATAACCAAATAAGTATAATATTACATCGAATAATGAGAGCCTATTCGCTGGACCCTGGCACAGCTGCACCAGGAGGCTTAACAGCGTGTGCAATCCAAACCACGTTAGCTCCGACTGGTGTTGTTTTGCCTTCCTTTCTCTTCTCTCATCTCCCTCTAACGTTACAATCATTATCATCTTCCTCACGCATGACCCATTCCTCCTTCTCCATCTCTCTCTCTCTCTCTACATCAACTTTGCTGACTGCAAAAATGCATGGGCGAGATCGATGGGTCTCAGCTGTCCCAGGGGTGCAGCGAATAGGCTCTCATGAAAAGGGTAGGAGCGTGAATCTGCACGTTGCACCCCCCCTAAATTAGGTTACTATCCCCCCTTATTTTGGTGGTTTTGGAAGGGTTGGATTGCGATTTGTAGTAGGCTGAGCGATGAGGGTTGAACAGTGAAGAAGTAAACCAGATTGAGTGAAATGGTTGATTGAGCGGGGTGACCGAAAGGGAGTGAGGAGATCGAAGCAAGTGACTATTCTGGGCATCGAGAAGAAACTCAGATTGAGCTCCATGGTTCAACAGGGAGTGGTTGCTTCTTCTTCTTCTGTTAGCGCTGAGAAGAAACTCAGACTGGCGGTCTCTGAATCGCCGGCATTGAGGTTCGGATAAGCAAGTGAGTGTTGTGGGCGTCGTCATCGGAAAAACTATTATAGGCATCGAGTTTTCCGCCACGACTATTTCCAACAGTAGGCCTCATTGGACAGTTTCTGTTGAGGGTTGAAACCCAGCAACACAACTCCGTAAGCTGAATACAAGAATGATCCTGATGCTAGGAGAAGTGGAATTGGGAATGTGTTTGTCAAGGCATGTCCTGTTTGCTCTACAGAAGTGTATTCTTTTCTTTGATGCCACTCGGACCATCCATTTTTAAGTGTATTCTTTTCTTTGATGTGAATGCTTACCGTTAACTATTTTGTTTATCTGTGGCAGAACTTGAGCGATGAGATTGATAATGTAGCGCTTCAAGATATGTTTAGGAAATTCAGAAATGTGTTGTCTTGCAAAGTTGCCATGTTTGAGGATGGGAAGAGTAAAGGCTACGGATTTGTTCAGTTTGAGACTGAGGAGTCAACTCTTGCTGCTACAAACAAGCTAAGTGGCTTTACAGTTGCAGACAAGCAGTTGTATGTTGATTTCCTATCTCATTCTATACTCAGTAGAATAAGATTATTATGAGAAACAAATGTGCATGACTGATTACCATTCACCGTTCAGTTTGCAGCATTTATAGGGATGTTCAGGTGTGATGATGTTCAAGAAAAGCATCGGGTCATTGGGAGTGGAGCAATGGATGAATACAAGAATGATAATGGCCTTCTATGCGGGACTAGTGAGCTGTAAGTATTAATGACAGGAAATGAGTTGTGTTGGTTTGTAATACTAATAGTTTGGTTTAAAAGGCTCTGTATGTAAACACGAACAAGTGGTTGGAAAGATTGGTTAAATAAGTCTTTACTATCTTTCAGCGCTAGCCTTTCCTGGTTGGATTTATCTAGTGACGAGAACAACTTATGAAATCTTTTAGTATGAAATCTAATAACTTATGGTTTAAAAGGCTCTGTATGAAATCTATTCCATGCATTCAAGCAGTGTGAAAAACTGCATTGCTTGCCAAGTGCAAAATTTTCTTAAGTGCATAACTAAAAGACTTGTCTTCTCTTGTGGAATTCAGAGGCGTAAAACAGAACATACGGGTCTTAATGACATCTCTAGCAGGAGCCATGGGGTCTTCGCGATTTATCTTTCCACTCCATATCAGGATGTTTACAGGGCAGTTGTTACTGGGTAGTGGAACCTCATAGACTTGGCATGTATTGTTTCTGATACTTCTTTAAGAAGCTTAAAAGAGAGGTAGCTGAGATTATCATATCAAATGGAAATCGAAACGTATTTTAGCTGCTAATTTGATGGTTATGAGATATGGTACTGATTTTTTTTTTTTACTTCAATTGTTTTGATTAGGGACCTGTGGTGTCTCAGAATTGTTTGTCATCTATATTAGACCAAGGTATGCTAATTTTCTCACAAATGCACTATTTTCTTTAATCTGAATTTACAAATGTCATTGCTGATTCTTTTTTACTTCTTTGGTTTGTATATAACTTGCGCAGAGAAAGGAGAATTTCCATTCAGAGATAGGGAAAGTCTTATGGGTTCTCAGTGTTGACTGGTATGCAACTCAATCTCATTGATCGTTATGTTTGGTATTACACTCCATAGCTTGATATGATCTCCATAGATAATACACTTCATGTTAGTTTTTGTAGGCCACTATCTTTGGTATTAGCTGCATTATTGAAAAGAAAATAATCAACAGACAAATACAGGGTTGACAGTCCTTAATCAATGTACCTTTTGGTAGGCTGATGCAGGGGGTTCTCCTTCTCTGGTGGCTAGAGGGTTTGCTACTGCATAGGTAGTTGCAGCTGCAGAACAAATTCAGAAACATGTACCAAATGAAAAGGCAAGTTCCGTTAGTGTTCTTTTGGTGGCTTTCGTTTTGACAATGTTGTATGTAAGACATTCTTTTTATATGCCAGGTGGGACACCATTAAAAGACTGCAAGCCAAAACAGGGGCTGTATTCTGGTAGTTTATTTTGTATGGTCTTGCCTTGGTTTGATGCATTGTTGATTATTTATATTATAACTTGGTCTCATGGTTTTCTCTTCTAAATTGTAACTCTGGTCGATGTGGTTATTAGAACTATTGTCAGTGTAGTGTTTTGAGTTCTCATGCCTTGTACCTCTTTATGATCTTGCATTCCCTCTTGGCATGTTCCTATACAACAAATGGTTAGTTTATTTGTAAACATGAGATTTCTGTTTGGGAGTGTCACTAGGAGTCTTCCTGGAGTAAACATAATAAATTTGCATGATTTATTTTACTCATTTCAGGTATCACATTATGCGATTACCATGGAATGATGGGTTTTTTTTTTTTTTTTTTTTTTTTTTTTTTTTCTATAATTCCAATATTCTCTTTCCAGCTAATATTAATCTGTGCACTAATTTGCTTTGGTAGCATCTTTGCTGAAGTGGATTCCTCTCACTAGTACCCAGCAATAAACTGTCAATTTGCAGATGCTGAATTTGGGTTCATGAGATCAAGAGTTTCTAGGGTATTAGATGAGGTAGTTGACCAATTTGTATCCTCCTTCATCCGTTTTTTTTATTTGTTATTTTTTTCTGGTATGGAGTTATTCTTTTAAGCCGTCCATCTATAGATCAACTAAACTCTATCAAACTGTTGAATGCCATGTTCACATAACTGCCTGCTTACACTTAACTATCTGGTGTTCTGTTTTCAGTGTGCATCAGGCATCATATTCCTGATTATATGAAGGAGTTAGAATTAGAAAGATGTTCATTCCTGGCTTGTACCAGCATGTTACAGATCTCATGTTCAATATAGAAATAGTTATGTATATTAATTATTTTATTGATTTGATAAATCAAATTGTAGGTGAAGGAGTTAGAAAGATGTTCTTTCCTGGCACTGTACCAGCATATTACAGATCTCCTGTTCAATGTAGAAATAGATATGTATATTATTTATTATATTGATTTGATAAACCAAATTGTAGATGACACAGCCTGCCAATTTGTTTATGCTAGACAAGGTATATCCCCGCGCGTTGCTGCAGTTTGTGATACCGGTTATTGACTTACCTTAAATGCTTTTGTATTGAAAAATTCAATTAAGGTGGCGAAACATTAAGAACTTGTTACAATTGTGTGTGGAAACAGAACCTATGCGGCCCCCTATGGACAACATTGTTACATGTACCAAAAAATTAAACTGTATCAAAAAATAGTTACATGTTTTGCCTATCTGGGAAACAAAATATTGTGCATGTTGAGGTTGCAATGACATGTAGAACCACCACTTAAGTCTCTATAATTTTCGTACAAAAAACACACAGATATGGATATTGCTGGGGAGTTCATGAAACAAAAATGTTCAAATGATTCCGATTCTTCCTTTCATTTGGACTTTGTTTTGCTCCCTTGATCTCTGGTACATAAGCATTCAAATTCAGTTAAAGTATAGTTATATATAAGGTAAACACTAAAGAAGCAAATGGGATCATGATCATGAATATAATGAATACTGCATACTTTGCTGCCCCTTTGCTTCCTTGTCCTCTGTACATCAGAAAGCATCCTTTAGACAGAAGATCAATTTGGTGATTAACAATAGTCTTTATAATGGATATGTAACATATATTTTACACAGATGATTCAGAATTAGTTGGTTGACTACACATATAGGTAGTCATTTTGCTGCTGCTTTGCTTACTATTTCATTGGCAGATTATGGCTATAGTACCCCTGACATTAGTTTCATTGGCAAGTCGAGCTTTAGGAGTGTTGGTTGTTGGTAGTATTACAGCCCAATTAGTTTGTCCTGCATAAACGCATCAAACTATTAGCAAAGGGACACGGGAGACCGAAATGAAGTTATGCGAAAGAAACATTTAAGTACATGGAGATCAAGTTGTCGTTAAGGTCCTTCAACTTTGATAATCTCACCTTTGGTCAATGTTGGTTGTTTGCACAGAACCAATAAGCCAAGTAAGAACTACACCACCAGTAATGGGACTAATAAGCATTAGCCTGTCAAGCAAGAATTTGAAAAATTAGGCTATTTAGAAAGTAAAATAAATGTTCGGATCGATGTTGACGAAGCCCAGATTGCTTTGAGGGGTTGAGGACGGAGCCGTCGAAGATTTGTGGAGCAGTCGAAGAGGATGAGGTCGTTCTTGACTACAGGAGGGAGTGCTTGGCACGGTGAGGGAGGACTGGGTGCTTGGCGCACCGAGGGAGGACTGGGTGCTTGACAGAGATGGTGTTCTATCGATGTGGTTGTCGACGGCGAGGGAGAGGTGAAGAAGTCCCCCTCCCCCCACATGGGAAAAAGAATGGGGTTTGAGAAAGAAATGGATTTGGGGAAGAATGGGGATATGCCGAACTCTAACCAGAAGAAGAATTCATTTGTGGAAATTTTTGAAAATTTTCGTTTGAAATTGCTCCAAAATTTTAGCGGAAAGATTACCCCTAAAATTTTGGCCACTTTGACCAACGAAAATTACCAAATTTGTCGCATGTGTGCCCAAATTTTCTACTTTTCCACGATCTTACTCAAATTTAGTAATTAAACAAATATTCATAAAACATAAATATTTAATAACGAATCTTACTCAATAGAATGAAATTATTACGAGAAATCATTCATATTTAATAACGAATCTTTTTTAATAGATGCAATAAAAGTTTACAATATTATACTAAAATTACATTTAATGCAAATTCTATAAAAAGTTGCATGATTTACTTTCATCGGTTATCATAATTATTGACATTATACATCATTTTGATTCTTGTCAATTTATAAAATATGTTTCAAAATAAAAACAATCTTAACACAAATTGACACAATTCAGTTTGATTTATTCTTGAATCGATCATGGTAATTTACTGATAATCATAAGTGAAGATAATTATGGTTGACCGCTTGGATCGAGCCCCGGACGTTGCCGAATCCAGTTGAATTTTATACCACAGCCCTCTTTTACTATAATGATCATATCAGACGGAATAATTTTCATTTTGTGAATTTTAGTTATCGGAATCACAACGTGTCTACTAATGTGATATAACTTGTTTAATAGGTTATACAACTTTGTGAACCAACTACATAGAGGAAGCAAAATTTTCAAAAATCTTGTGAAATAAGATGTGATCGAAATAGTGAAATACGACTATGGTTGAAAAATCACGTATTTCAGGTAACGTTTGGGTGCCGATAAAAGCGGTCAACCATTTTTACGCTTAATCTTCCCAATGGGAGCCCTATCTTCGGAAGGTAAACGTCTCTAAATTTTTATATGTGCGGTTACGTCTCATCTATGTGAGAGTTTAACATGTGGAAGAATCGACCAAACTAGGTCACAAAGAGATAGGTAAGAGCGTTTCCGTGTGATAAGTGACGACCGATTAGGGTTGACCGCTTTGATCGAGCCCCGAACGTTGCCAAATCCAGTTGAATTTTATACCATAGCCCTCTTTTAGCATAACGATCATATCAGACAGAAGAATTTTCATTTTGTGAATTTTAGTCATTCGAATCACAATGTGCATACTAATGTGGTATAACTTGTTTAGTAAGTTATACAACTTATATAGAGGAAGCAAAATTTTCAAAAATCTAGTGAAATAAGATGTGATCGGAATAGTGAAATACAACTATGGTTGAAAAATCACGTATTTCGGGTAACGTTTGGGTGCCGATAAAAGCGGTCAACCCTTTTACGCTTAATCTTCCCTACGGGAGCCCTATATTCAGCATGTAAACGTTTCCAAATTTTTACATGTGTGGTTACATCTTATTTATGTGAGAGTTTAACGTGTGGAAGAATCGACCAAACTAGGTCACGGAGAGGTAGGTAAAAGTGTTTTCGTGTGATAAGTAATGATAGATTATGGTTGACCGCTTGGATCGAGCCCCAGACATTGCTGAATGAAGTTGAATTTTATACCATAGGCCTGTTTCACCATGACGATCATATCTGACGGACGGATAT
This sequence comes from Fragaria iinumae, assembly GCA_009720345.1. Taxonomy (NCBI): domain Eukaryota; kingdom Viridiplantae; phylum Streptophyta; class Magnoliopsida; order Rosales; family Rosaceae; genus Fragaria; species Fragaria iinumae. Next base: position 24,853,764 of record CM019123.1, on the reverse strand, counting down.
TCATTTTGTGAAATTTAGTCATCGGAATCACAACGTACCTACTAATGTGGTATAACTTCTTTAGTAGGTTATATGCAAGCGTACAACTTTATGAACCAACTACAGAGAAGAAGCAAAATTTTCAAAAATCTCGTGAAATAAGATATGATCGGGACAGTGAAATACAACTATGGTTGAAAAATCACGTATTTCAAGTAACGTTTGGATGCCGATAAAAACGGTTAACCCTTTTACGCTTAATCTTTCCTATGAGAGCCCTATATTCAGGAGGTATTGAGTAGTGTACGGCAAGGATCCGCTGCATGAGACAACTTGTTAGCCACAGCTCTAGAAAGTATTCAGTTTAGATATAACACTGTTTTCCTCTATACATAGCATGTTCAATTTTATTGATAAAAAGTTGTAATGTCACTAACATTAATGGTTTTTCTGAAGTTCTTAGGGTCATCAGGATCTTCCAAATGATATGCTCCGGCTATCATCACATATAAGGTGACTCCACAAGACCAAACATCTGCAATCTATAATGTGAAGATTAGTTGCAAAAGCTGCTTGACCCATGACAATTTATGGTGTCAATGAGAAGGCACAGGAATTGGAATTTACTTTTCCATCATATTGCTTTTTAGATAGGACCTCAGGAGAAATATAGGCTGGTGTTCTTACAGTTGATTTTGGCTGACTGCAATAGTGACTACAAAAACCAAGGAAAATAATAATTACTCAAAGTCTCATTAACCCAAACCCCCAATGCCGAATCCTTACTATACAGTTTATAGAATACCTTTGAATATCCAAAATCACATATTTTGACCCGAGGTGCTATGCTGCCATCTAAGAGTGTATTTTCAAGCTTAAGGTCTCTGTGGCATATTTGCTGCCACAAGCGAATTATTTGCTTATTATAATGAATACTTTCATTAGGAGAAGAAAAAAAAAACGGTACACCACACATTAGTAGAAGAGTTCCAATTGACATACCATTGAATGATAGTAACTAACTCCTGATATCAGTTGCTGGAAGAAAAACCTTGCCTGATGCAAAAAAACAACAGAATTGCGGAAGAATGTCAGTTTTAGTAAATATCATGACTGATATATAAGTAAAAGTGCTTGTAAATCTTTATATCCATTTCATGTTCAGGAAACATAAAGAACCCCATAATCTGACATAAACAATAATTTTCCTGATCCCATTGTTAACTACTTTACCTTGTTTCACTAAATCTACCAGCATTGCAAATTCTCCCAAAGAGTTCTCCTCTACTTTACCTCATTCTCACTAAATCTACCAGCATTACAAATTCTCCCAAAGAGTTCTCCTCCAGCAACATACTCCATTACTATGGCTAAATGAGTTGGTGTCAGAAGAACCTGCCAGGAAGACATCCAATATTCCATCACTAAAGCACATGAATTGATAGGAAATTGGCCATGGTATGGAATGTTACTGCTGAACTTTTTAAAGAAGTGACAGGAAGTACACACTAATTTAAGCACACTAGAAGCATAAATTAGCATGTTCTGTTTTCAATCCAACCTCAACAGATGCTGATGCAAAAGCAAGCTTATACAAACCTGAATCTGATAGACATGCCATTTAAAACAAAAGGAACAAGGAGATTATGTGGGAGAAGACATTATATAAGCTTAGAGATTATTCATTCACAGTTTTCTCTTTTAGAAAGATCATAATATACAGTCTTTATTAAACAAAAGATCATAATCTCTTTGAGAAAGATTATTCTTTCAGACAGTCCACACAAACTTTGGTTTACCAGCTAAGGAAACACAATCAACTCTCCGATAAGCCTCAACTATCAACCTTACATCAACTATCAGAAACCCAAACCCACAGTTGATCAACAATTCCATACAAAGTCCTCATCCAACAATCACAATCAAAGCTAGATCATCAACCAAAACCATAAAAAACCTAGTCTAGTGCGCTTCAAAAACCCAAAGCTAGGAAGTTGTGCCGATGATGCCAGAAACGATGACCAGTACTGTGATCTCATGAGTACGTGGGTTGAATCGAAACGACTGGGCTTAGAGTTCTAAGGCTAGGGTTTTTGAAATTGGGGGAAATCGATAAACTGAATTGAAATCTAGAGAGAATTAAAGCGGAGGCAAAGACTAAGCTAGACTCACAGAAGCCACAAACTTGAACCCAGATGTGTTGATCCAAACTTGAATCAACGCATAAAGAAATAAGAGTGGTAAGAGTAATACCTGAAATCCAGTGATATAGGTTGCACAAAAGAGAAGGATTGCAAAGATAGTGGAGTTTGGCGAGACATAAAAAAAAAAAGAAGCTCCGGCCGGATTTGAAGGAGCGTGAAGGTGAGTCGGAGGCTCGGAGAATTCATGAGGCGGTGAGAGAGATGAGGTGGCTGGTGAGGGTTTGGGTGGCGGGGTCAGAGCGGGTGTACTAGGTAGAAGAAGAAGACGCAATGTGGTTTAGTAGGAAGAAGCCTTCTTCGACCCTCACTCGCCTGACTAACGGCCACTAACGCCCAAATTGATGCTGATCCACGTGTTGAAATCATGTTGAAATCAACGGTTCAGATTAATGGTGCAGGGAATAATTTTCGCTGAGGAATATAGCAGCTGAATCTGTTAGGGGTAGAGAATCCATCTCAGAAAAAATCAAATCCCCATCCTCGGTAAATAATGCATCTCTAAGACCAGGAACGATGTCGAAAAATAAGTTAATTTTCTACCATCCCCGTGTTTCATTACATTGATCACATCCTATTGATCACATTCTATATTTATTTCTTTTTCTAGATATTGAGATGATTATGCCTTGATTATGTCGACATCATATACTAAATGAGATGATTATGCCTTGATTATGTCGTAATCAATATTAAATGATATGATTATTCAAAGATCTCTGTATTCTGCATATCAAAGATTACATCTCTCCCAAATTAATCTGCAATCACAAAACCATACCAACACTGAAATCGGCGAATCGAAGAGCACAACCTCCGCGGCTCCGCCTTTCGGAAATTGGGTTTCCGGGAGATTTCTATTCTCCTGCCGCCTCAGATTTCATGGCTTAAGCCTTGGATTGATCCGGAATCTATCATCTCCTGGGCAAAAATTGGGATCGCTCAACATAGCGATCCGGAACGCGGGTCGCGAAACCATATAAGTATTGATGATTGATCATTTGATCGTTTGATGAAGACCCTATCTCTTCCCTTTCTCCCCCTCACTCGCCTACAAATGACCCCCGAACGCCCAACTAACGTCCCTAATAACAAATTGATCCACGCGTCAAAATTGACGTTTCATATACTTGGTGCAGTTGTCCCATTGGTGCAGGGAATAATTTTCGTCGAATAATATTAAGTGGTGAGCTTATTAAGGCTCTTGGTAACCCAGCCCGTGTCGTGAACCCCCCCTGTGTTGATAAAGGGCTCGGTTATAATACTCAGACATCCTCGCTCCCTGGTAACCCAGCCTGTGTCGTGGACGGAAATTGAGATACCATACCAGCCTCATCAATTGTCAGCTTCTGACCGATTAGCAGTAACCTCAGTTCCTTAATGGATGGCAAATGCTTTGGGAGGGAAAACAAATTCTGAAACAGGCAGAACGAAAACATGAAGAATATATTTTAAATATTTCACCGGGAAACAGTATCAATTACAAGTACAGGAAAGATAACATTTTTGGCTCTCTTCATGGTTACCTCACGCACTTGTACCGGCCCCGGCTCCAACTCCGAGATTGCCTTACAGCCCTTGAACCTGCTCTGATCTGAAGGCTCATTTCCACCTGCCACTGATTCTCAAATTAATGGATCCTTGAGGTAAAACATAGACAAAACTATGTACGGTAAATTGCTAAGTGAACAATAAAATCCCCACGGTCAAAGTAAATGAAGCATATATTATAAGGTAAAATGGCGGAACCTTATAGCTATGCATCTTAAATTCTGAAATGAAAATTATAAGATAAGTGAGATGGTTTGGCCCATAGCCTCATGTTCCTTCCCATAGTCATCCTTGTTCTTGTTGTCCTTCCCAAGATCGACCATAACCCGGTCCTCTTCCTTGTTCTGCAACAGTTTAAATCATATTAAACAAACACTGAAAGATTGTAATTCATAACTCCAACACAAGTATGAGTGAAGCAACACGCCTGCAGAGAGTTGTCGAGGGATTGTTCAGTGGACAGGAGGTCCTTATCATCATCCTCATTGTGACACTCATCCCTGACCTTGTTCTTGTTCTTCATAACCTCCTCTTTGAGCTCCTCAATGGACGGGACGATTATTTGCTTGACAGGTTTGTCGGGGCACATGTTCTCCCAGTACCAGTGACCGTTATCGCCACAAGCACAACACCTCTTGTAAACAGCATAAGCTCCCTTGGAACAGCAGGTCTCTCCGATTCTCCCACAACAAAGGCAAACTTCATCAAAATCTCCGTCAATTTCTACGCCTGGTGGGATTTTATCTAGGCACGGGCATCTCGATTCCAAGTGATCGCCACCGCAGATGAGACAGCCTTCTTGGGTTTCTTTTACGGCTACAAAATTCAAAACAGAAACAAAATTGAGCAACCAGAAACTAATACACAAACCCTAAACCCTAAACCGACGATAGGACTTGGGGAAAATTATATATAGCCGCGAATTAGAGAACGAGAAAATTCAATAAAATCAAAATCATACAACGTTTCCTCGTCATCAGCCTCAGGAGCTCCTCTGGGTCGTATAGAATATGCGGCAATCTGAACTTTTTGCCATCATCAGAGTCGTAATCAACTTCATTGTATAGCTTGAGCTTTTTCCCACACCGGCCATCATCAGACTCATCAGACTCATCAAACTCATCAGACTCAAAGTGAAAACCATAACCAAGATTGATGTCGTCGTTGACCTTGTTCTTGTTCTTCATAACCTCCTCTTCAAGTTGCTCGATGGACGGGACGATTATTTGCTTGACAGGTTTGTCGGGGCACATGTTCTCCCAGTACCAGTGACCATTATCGCCACAAGCACAACAACTCTTGTAAACAGCATATGCTCCCTTGGAACAGCACTTGACTCCTATTCTCCCACAACCACGGCAAACTTCATCAAAATCTCCGTCAATTTCTACGCCTGGTGGGATTTTATCTAGGCACGGGCATCTCGATTCCAAGTGATCGCCACCGCAGATGAGACAGCCTTCTTGGGTTTCTTTTACGGCTACAAAATTCAAAACAGAAACAAAATTGAGCAACCAGAAACTAATACACAAACCCTAAACCCTAAACCGACGATAGGACTTGGGGAAAATTATATATAGCCGCGAATTAGAGAACGAGAAAATTCAATAAAATCAAAATCATACAACGTTTCCTCTTCATCAGCCTCAAGAGCTCCTCTGGTTCTTCACTCAAATGCGGCTCGTTGAGTTTACTCGGATGCTTGATCTTCTTCATGGCTTTCTCGGTGATTTGGGGCTTCGCAGGCGTGCTATTAGGTTGAGATCTGTAGAATTGATGGGGTTGGGGCCTCTTTTATACTCCTCCGTTCTTTTCCTATCCTCACACTACTTGCCTTGATAATCCCAAATTCCCAATTCTCATGGATAAAGGCAAAGACGGGTGACCCTTTTTTTTTTTTTTTACCACCCCCCTCTTCTGCAGGCAAATTGAATGGTTCAGGCAAATTGAATGGTTCATTTTGTTATATGTCATACGTACGATTACTTAATTCAGTTTCTTTATTAGAATAAATTATAGTTCATAGAACTTTTAGATCCTTCCAGGAGACTCTATGTAATACCTATAAATAGACTTTTCTATCATTAAATGAATAGACCGTTATTCTCGTTATCTTTTCTCCTTCAACACGTTATTAGCACTGCTCTCTAACCCGAATTTGATAATGAAACCTTTAAAAAAAAAAAAAAACCATACTTTTTTTCTCACCAGCCGCTGCCTACCATTCCATGCTTCCAGCGTGCTCAACCCAGCCCCGAGCCGAAACCACACCGGTCACCGGCCAAGTCCCAGCTCGAGCGTCCCCCGACGACGCTTGCGCGCCCCGGCGACCTTCAGCCTGGACGACCTTGCCTACGCCTCGACGCCTTGTCGCTCCGATCCACGCTGCCTAGCCCAGATCCGACGAGCGCTGCCTTTTCCAGCACCGCCTGACAACTCTCGGAGACGAACCCCCGAGCATCACACGCACAATAGCAGACAGTGCAACTCCGACGCCGTGCTTCCGATCCTAATCCAGCGCCGCCATCCTAGCTCTCCGGCCCGTTGATCTGCGCTCGCCACCAACTCGGATTTGCTCAACTCGGATTAGAAAATCTGACCCGCTCCGTCTCTCAAAACCTATGTTACACCGATACTCCACACCTATGGAGTGTCGGTGTGTCCAATACGATACACCAAAATGTGTGTCCGATATGCAACGTGGCGTGTCCAAAAAAGTTGACTTTTTGGAACACAGAAGAAGTTTGCATTAGCACATGAACAACATTCACTCCATAACAGGGTGTGTGCGAAAGAAAATGAAGATGGGTTACCAACACAGCCGGTTCAACGTAGATGCTCTGTTGATAAACAACTGCCCGGAGCACAATGGACTAATTTTATCCCAGAGAAGAAATCATTTGTTAGCAGCCAGCTACCGCGAAGCTACATTGTGGGTGGTTCGAATTTTGGTTGGAACTTCATCACATTTTCCGGCAATAAACCAGTGTATTATGGTGTAACAAAGGAGGCATATCGAAGCAGCCACATTAGATAAGGAGATGCTTTTATGCTTTCGACTCGGGGATCTTTTGGAGAAGAGAAAACATCTATGTAGCAAGGTGGAATAACCCAACAGTTCCAGGACAACGAAATCTGACACTTAAGAGTAAAGACCACGTATAGTTTTTTGTCACAAGGTTCCAATCTGCTGAGATAAGACTGTAATTTCATTTCATCTCAGATAGAATTGTTTGTCTTGCAGAGTTTTTGGGAGCCTGTGCAGTTTTTGACACTCCTTGTTTGGCCTGCTACCTTCAGAAATTTGATTTGGCATAGTCCACCGCAGATTTCTTATGAATCAAAGAACATTTATCCACTGTGGTTCTTCAAATTGGTAATGGAAGTCTAAGGATTTCAATAATGATGCCAACATACCCACACTTGCATACAAATTTCCAAGAGCCATTTTACTCGGTTGAGAAAACAAAAGAGATTAAAATCCTTAGGAAATTGGGAAGTGATATTGTCAATAAGGAAATTAACATGCCTCTTTTTATACAACGAAGAGGTCCTTAGCAAGCTTCAAGCACCTTATACAAGTAAACTGAGATGTTCATGTTCAGATTGCTTTGAATACCCAACAAAACAAAGGAGAAGATAGGTAAAGTACCAAGGTTCTGTTAGAACAAATAGTGCCTCGATCAATTTTCTCTCCTCTCAGTTTCCAGTATCTTAGATCTTCATCACGTTGTTCTGTTAACCTATAGAACTAACCTAGACCGTTGTGTTGTCATCCAAAACCTATAAAAATCACGTTGGTTTACCATGATCATGTCTTCATCACTACTCTAGAGCATGAAATCATCATCTGGGCAGCGTCTCTCCCACTTGTATCGCCCCCAGCTCCAGCTCCAACTCCGAGATTGCCTTACAACCCTTGAACCTGCTCTGATCTGAAGGCTCATTTCCACCTGCAACTGATTCTCAAATTAATGGATCCTTGAGGTTAACATAGACAAAAGTATGTACGGTAAATTGCCAAGTGAACAACAAAATCCCCCAGGTCAACTTAAATGAAGCATATATTATAAGGTAAAATGGCGGAACCTTATAGCTATGCATCTTAAATTCTGAAACGAAAATTATAAGATAAGTGAGATAGTTTGGCCCATAGTTGATCTGAATACAATTCATCGCCCATACAAGGAGGTAAAATACCATTATTTCAGCAACTTAATTCAATATTTTCCTTCCAAATTCTCCAAAGAAATCAGCAATCACTAAATACAATGGAAACAAACTAGGGCAATCACCAAAAACAAAGACATGCATACAGAAAATCTAAGACCCCAAGTACAAGGTACAACTTATGAAGTCCACGAAGCACATGACAGTATATCAAGTTTAGTTAACCACACCCTAGCCAGAATTGAACAAAAAGCAACTCAGTAATATACTCACATTTAGCCTCATGTTCCTTCCCATAGTCATCCTTGTTCTTGTTGTCCTTCCCAAGATCGACCATAACCCGGTCCTCTTCCTTGTTCTGCAACAGTTTAAATCATATTAAACAAACACTGAAAGATTGTAATTCATAACTCCAACACAAGTATGAGTGAAGCAACACACCTGCAGAGAGTTGTCGAGGGATTGTTCAGTGGAGGTCCTTATCATCATCCTCATTGTGACGCTCATCCCTGACCTTGTTCTTGTTCTTCATAACCTCCTCTTTGAGTTCCTCAATGGACGGGACGATTATTTGCTTGACAGCGTTGTCGGGGCACATGTTCTCCCATTACCAGTGACCGTTATTGCCACAAGCACGACACCTCTTGTAAACAGCATAAGCTCCCTTGGAACAGCAGGTCTCTCCGATTCTCCCACAACAAAGGCAAACTTCATCATAATCTCCGTCAATTTCTACGCCTGGTGGGATCTTATCCAGGCACGGGCATCTCGATTGCAAGTGATCGCCACCGCAGATGAGACAGCCTTCTTGGGTTTCTTTTACGGCTACAAAATTCAAAACAGAAACAAAATTGAGCAACCAGAAACTAATACACAAACCCTAAACCCTAAACCGACGATAGGACTTGGGGAAAATTATATATAGCCGCGAATTAGAGAACGAGAAAATTCAATAAAATCAAAATCATACAAGGTTTCCTCTTCATCAGCCTCAAGAGCTCCTCTGGTTCTTCACTCAAATACGGCTCACTGAGTTTATTCGGACGCTTGATCTTCTTCATGGCTTTCTCGGTGATGGGGTTGCGGCCTTTTTTATACTCCTCCGTTCTTTTCCCAAATTCCCAATTCTCATGGATAAAGGCAAAGACGGGTGGATGGTTCAGACTTGCTCACCTGTCTCAAATCAAATGTCGCCACGTATAAAATAATAATAATAATTATTATTATATTTCTGTACTTCTATTACGTGTCTTGTCCTAATAGATGTATGATTCGTTAATTCAGTTTTCTTATTAGAATAAATTACAATTGATAGAACTTCTAGATCTTTCCGGACACTCTATGTAATACCTATAAATAGACATTTTTATCAATAAAAGAGTAGACTCGTTATCTTTTCTCCTTCAACACATTATCAGCACTGCGCTCTAACCCAAGCTTGATAATGAAACCTAAAAAAAAAACCCTAGTTTTTTTCTCACCAGCCGCTGCCTACCATTCCATGCTTCCGGCGTGCTCAACCCAGCCCCGAGCCGAGCCGAGCTGAAACCACGCCGGTCATCGGCCAAGCCCCAGCCCGAGAGTCCCCCGACGACGCTTGCGCGCCCCGGCGACCTTCAGCCTTGACGCCTTGTCGCTCCGATCCACCCTGCCCAGCCCAGATCCGACGAGCGCTGCCTTTTCCAGCACCGCCTGACAACTCCCGAAGACGAACCCCCGAGCATCACACGCACAACAGTAGACAGTGCAACTCCGACGCCGTGCTTCCGATCCCAATCCGGCGCCGCCATCCTAGCTCTCCGGCCCGTCGACCTGCGCTCGCCACCAACTCAGATCTGCTCAACTCGGATTCGAAGATTCGACCCACTCCGTCTCTCAAAACTGAATATACGAGGGGTAAAACGGTAAATTTTTCCATCCGGGTAAAAACTTTTTACCCCATGAGTAAAATCAGTTTATTTACTGAACTAATTCTTTAATTAGTTTTACTGTTTTTATATATATGGTGAATATTACTAACCATATGTTTTCATTTCATGAAATTTTTCGCGCGATGGAATTACGAGAGTAACTTCTACACGCACGTATAAGTACACATGACAATGACAAGGGCAATTTCTGTTAAACACAGTTTATTTGGCAAACTAGCAAGTAAACTTTTATAAAAGTTACCGTTTTTGAATTTTAATTTCATAGCCGGGCTTCGTAACTTTCTTCTACATCTCATCTTTCTTATAACGTGGGACGATATTGAGGGATTGAGACCCTCATATCAAAGTTGAAATTTGTGACGGTTTAATAAGTCACGGTATTACGACGAAATATTGTCGTGGTTAATCAAGGGACAAATATTGATTTGTGACGGAAATGTTGCGGTTAACATCGATTTGTGACGGAATTTGTCACGGTTTACATCAAATTGAGTTACCATATACATTGGTCTTGACCCAATTTAATACTTTGAATTAATTATCGTATATCGATAATAATCAATCTTCCAACTTGTTGTTGAAATATTTGACCGAAACATGAGCCCTAAATTTGTCATAAAAAAAAAAGTGACGAATTTCATGTCACGAGTTCTGAAAAGAGGGAGAAGCAACGCCTCGAACCCCATATGTCATAAAAAGATTGGGTTAGTAAATGAAAGAAAAATCATGCTATTGATGTGGTTCTACATCGGTTTACTAATTGCAAAGAAAGTAATATTATGGTCAATGTATACAAGAAATATATGGAGTTCTTGCAACAAGAAACTCACTATATATATGGAAGAAGATGAGAACATTATTCTCACAGTTACAGATTTTAAAAGCAAAAGGTACATTGCGGAAGATATGAAGCACATGACTTCGGTTTAATAGTCTAAGTGACTACAAATCCGTTAATTTTTTCAAGTTTTGTGAAGGCTGTACACCTCACATATTTGACTAAAGTTACTTAATCGTTATATTTTGAATTAAATTCATGGTCAAGACCTCGTTATAATTGTTGGCATAATTATTCAGATTTTGTCTAGCACATATGGTTCGATCTACGTAAGCTATATGTTAATGCAATATATCGCATTACAACATGACAATACATTAGACTACATTGGACCACTAGTTATCATAAGGTGGCGTTTCTAAAGGCTAAAATATCATGATGTGGCGCAATGCACATCGTTTTTGGATCAAAAGAGGATTTGTAATGTCAAGTGTGGCACAATGCACACTTATACAATTTTTATGCAAAGACATTACAAACAAGAGTCATTTTCTACACTCTTTAGCGGATTCATACAATTGCAAAAAGGAAATTGCATTACGTTAAATGTTATCCAAAATTGGATGTTGAAAAATCTTCATTTTTCTCTACAAGATCCAACAGTGGGTCGTGGGTGTATAGGGCTCACGACCAATTTTGCCAAGTTTTGGCATGTTTTAAGCCTTGTTTTTTCCATTTATGTAGTATTACACGTCATATAATGCACTCTAAATGATTCCATTACCTTTTTTCAATCTTCATCGAAATTGTTAACACATTTCAATTTCTATGTCTTGACATAAGATTGTTGTCTCTACATTTTTGTATATGAATGTGTCGTAGAGAGATTGAGTGCTTAGCTTATTGCAAGGAATAGACAACTATTCATAGATTTAAATCTTTATAAATCCGTTGTGACTACGATGACTAGATCATCACAAATAATCAAAGAGCGGATTAATGCTCAAGTTTCAATGTCTAATGGCGTTATGATTCAAGTCACACATGCTCTTTATGCATAAAGAAGCAATCGAACCATGTTATGACTGAATGGTATTCATGCCAACGTTTATCACCTGGAAACACATTGTGAGAATTGATGAGAATTTCTTATGTATCACTATAATGAATGCGCAACATTCATGAGTCACTAAGATTCGGTTAATTGAATCGGTTATTGTCTCGAATGATGAGAATGAAAACATCGACTCATGTAAACTTTAACATAAATCGTCCGGGACAATTTTGGATGTGTTTTGATGATCCGTATACTAAAGAGTAAAGACTCTCACGAACATCCTTTCTTTTGAGAAAAGTAACCATTGAGATAAAAGATCACCAAAATACAACTTGGTGGAGCTATGAGCAATGCTCACGGCCTATGGATGACATTAAAGTCATTCGCGTCATCCTCTTATACAATGGAGGCATTACTCATGTTTTCATAAGCAAATATGACGCAAAAGAACCTCCTATGATCTCACATTGGCCATGTTCGTTACTTGTTTTGTAAAGCTTATTCTTTAGCAAAGATTAGGAGCGACACCCTCCTACACTAAAGACAATGAAATGTGGAGATTAGCATATAAACAAGATGCTAAGTCGTTGTTCACTAAGTAAGATATTACAATGTTTGTGAGTGATTATACAAGAATGATACGTAAGATGTTGGTCTCGATTGCTTCTCATTGTTCACTTTGAGGCATAATGATGCTATGGTGATGTTCACAATGGTTTAACTCAAGCCATAACAATTGGATGTTATGGGGAACCTTAACAATGATTGAAAAGTTGACAAAACCTAGAATTTCTGGCTTTTCAGCTTACGGACTAGTCATTGTGAGATCTAGTTCATCAACTTTTAGACTGGTTCTTGAGGTTCTGTTTACGGCCGTGGATTCCTAACATCCAAGCCTACCTATTTACAAAATTTGGTGACATTTGGAGACGTGGAGGTGGTGAACCGCTCAATATAAGTGTTCACGGATGTCTGGTGACTCCGACGGCCGGTTCCGCACATTTTTGGCCGGTTGTCGTCAAGGCTGGCGGTTTCCAAATTCTAACTCCCATGTGTACCTGCTTACAAAATTTGGAAGCATTTGGAGTTATGGACAATAGTGAACTGTAAAAGGAAGCGTAAAACAGAAGTCCGGTCATGCTGGCAGTCGGTTCAATCGGTTTGTTTTTTACCGTCCCGGCGGTGAGGCCAGCGGGTTTTTTTTTGACTTGCAAGACCAACGACTACGGGTTATAGCAGGGTCATAGTTTTCATCTTTACCCACCATCATTCAACTCTTTATGTTATGGTTGTAACGGTATGCATATTTGTTAACGGATTAAATTAACGTTCTATAATCTATATCGTCAACATGTTGTTTGTGTCAAATTGCGCCTCCACAAGCGCACAATGATGGGTTATTTGATGAATATTGTCTTTGAATAAGACATGAGCTTCCGACTATAGTCCGCTTATATAGAAACCTTGACAGACGATCTCTTTTATGTCACTTTGATGAGCCAGTCTTGTTTACGCCTGAATTAATATTTTACTGGACAGTAAATGTCTATGTAAATATTAATTATTTCTTGGACCATGTCATACCGGCGAGATGGAGTTTCTCTAAGTTTATAAGTGATAGCTCGCCAATAAGTCCACGCGAGCCAAGTTAGACTTCGCGCGGAACGAACTGCATGAGAATTTGACTTCACTTAGCCCGCGCGCGGAATGTCTTCGCGCGGAATTACTATTCAACACTCCGCGAGGCGAAGCGAGATTGCCAATCCAGATGGACTCTCTGCGTAGGCGAAGCGAGGCGAGCTGGCGAACTAGCTCGCGTAGAAGACTTCGCGAGGGAGCGACATGCGGAGTCCGCGCGCACCACGACAAACGTTGAAGACTTTGACAAGTCTTTGACATGCTTCGGGCCAATCCCTGTGGCCCATTAAATATAAAAAGCCCTTCTAAGGCTCGCGAGCTGCAATAACCCGTGAAATGAACGTGAGCTACAGAAGCACGCGAGATAGCACCCTGTAGCAGCCCGCGAGATGAGGATGCTCCTAATTCCAATTCGCATAGGAGTCTACAGTTGGTAGCGCGGAATGAAGTGTGCGAACTGGACATGTGTCACGAGATGGTTGGTTCGCATGGACGAAACAGTGCCCTTGTGCTATTAGGTGTTCCGAATCCAACTTGAAGTAGGATTATCTCTCTCTTCTGCCGCAAGTCAAACTCCACTATATAAGGGGTTCGAAAGCTCTCTCACACAAATGACTTTTACAACAACAACTCAGAGACAACTCTCAAATCAATACAACTGAAACCCAGTTACCTTTCGAGCCTTCCTCGAAACCCTAACCTAAGCGCCGCCGCCTAGGTCTTTCTCCAGAGCTCTCCGGACTCTGCATCCCCTCCCCGCTTCTCTTTGAACTCCCTGTGATTGCTCTGCTCGCGCCGCCGTGAGTATCGACTCGCTTGTGCTCGTAAATCCTCTTCTGAGGTGGCACCTGTGACCCCCTTTCTGCCTGATCAAGAAGTCAAGCGCACCCTCCATCAACCTTTTCCTCGTCCGCGAGGTGGCACGCCCGCAACACTCCCTTCTCTTTGTGTGCTAGAAACCTCTGCTCCGCGCGCTGAGGATCGTGGCCAAAACATTGGCACGCCCAGTGGGACAGGGAGTACAAGAAAATACATCATTGGGAAGCCGGAGGAAGCGCCGTACCGAAAGCCCCAGCTTTCTTGTCTCAAGCACAGATCGCTACGGTACAAGCCCCATAATAGTGCGGCTTGCCGATCCCTCACTCAAGAGCAGGTCATTGCTTAGTTTGGTAATCCAGATTACAGCGAGGCCGCCATGGTAGGCTTTCAGCCGACCCGAGATACAGACTCTGCGCCATCTATGGAGCAAATCGTCCAGATGTTCGCACAACTCACGGGGCAGATCCAGGGTATGTCAACCCAAACCCAGGGTTTGACAACCCAAAGCTCCGCCACTCAACAAAGCCTCACCGACCTTGCTGCTAAGGTCGACGGCCTTGCTGACCAAGTGAAAAGGGACAAAACCCTTTGGGAAGCGGACCAGCACAACCTTACCGTGCTCACTGAGGACTTCAACCAGTTTGTTAGCGAGACAAGGGAAACCAAAGGCTTGGTCGAAGGAAGCCTTCAACAGATCCGCTTGGAGCTGGATCAGAACACGGAGACCGTGAAACAAGGTGCGGAGACCGTGAAGTAACATGCAGAAGTCTTGTCGCTCACTCGCGCGACAGTAGACGAGCAGACCCGCCGCCTGGACGAGCACGACACCAAGCTGCATGACCAGCAGAATGCTTCCTTCTTTGGAAGTAAGAACAGTCTAGAAAACCTAGACGAGTTCAAAGACAAACAGGACCGGCTGAACCTACGGGTCCTTGAGGTTGAAGACTGGATGAGGGCGCAAGGGCCAAAAAACCCTGCTCTAAACCCTACCGGCCCAAGCGCGAGCGATGGGACAGCCAAGTATATTCCTCCCAATGAACGCACCAGGGGAAACCCTAAGGTCGGGACTCCGAAGTCCCCGCAGTTCGTGCCAGAGGCAGGAACGTCAAAGAGCCCGCTCCCACATGGCTCGTTTGCCTCCCCTAGGGGGCTGAATAGTTCTTTACGTCAAGCAACCGGGACACCAGATGACCCGCTTCTCGTTCATTCCAGCCTTACTCCCAAGAATGGCGGACAGGTTGTCAGTTTCTCTGCATGGCCAAACCATGGGGAAGGGGCGGAGTCCACGCCCGTGACCACAGCCGATTGGCGCCAGCTTATCTCCTCCATTATCAAGGAGCAAACCGGACACGGTGATGCTAACTTGCAGTATCGCGACCCCTATCCAGATAGCGTGGCGCAATACCCCTTCCCGCATGGGTTCAAGAACGTAGTGTTCACTACCTTCTCCGGCGAAACAAGGGAGGACGCAGCAACCCACATGGCCCGCTTCAAAGTCCAGTGCTGCCAGTATGGGAACAACGACATCCTCAAGCTCAAGTTCTTTGGGACCTCTCTGTCCGGAGCTGTATTTACTTGGTACTCCAGGTTGAAGCCGGGATCCATTGCGGACTGGCCTACCATGGAGAAGCTGTTCCGGGAGACTTACGGTACCATTGAGCCAGAGGTCGGCCTTGACTCCCTCACTCAGATGAGTCAGCAGAGCATGGAGTCAGGAGTCTCCTTCCTCCAGCGGTTCAAAATCCAACAAGCCAAGTGCGACTTTCTCCTACCCGAACAGGAAGCCATTAAGTTGGCTGTCCGTGGTCTCGAGCACCGCCAGCGGCTGAAGCACCATGGGGAACGCTTCATGTCTATGGGCAACCTCATCAACAAGGTCGGCAGCTATGAACTCATCCTCAACGAGATGGACGAAAAGGCGAACGCCTCCAAAGGGACGTACGTACCGGGGAGGAACAGGATAGTAGGGGCATTGAACCTCCAATCCCCCGCGTTCGATCCTTACTACCAAAGGCAAGAGGAGAATGAGGCCGCGCAGGGGTATGTTGACGACGTTGGAGCAGTCGAACTGACCGGAAAACCTCTGGCTCACAAACTGAAGAATCTCAAGATGACCCGCGAGCCAATCACCATTCAATCCTTTGCATGGACTAAGCCCGAATACGAGTCCTACACGTATGATGCGAAAAACTCCCATCTTGTCTTTAATGACTTGATTGAGGCGAGCTACGTGCGCTTGGACCATAAGATCCCGTCCAAGGAAGAGCTGAAGGACAAGAAGTATTGCAGTTTCCACAATGCTTACAATCACGACACCAAGGACTGTGTCAAACTCCGCGATCAACTGCAGACTTGGTTGAATTCGGGCGCCCTGAAAATGAAGACGCTAGGAAGCACAGCTTCTCTGGTGGACGTGGATCCTTTTCCCGCCATGGTTGGTATGGTCGAGGTGAATTGGGCCGACCAGCCAAGGGAGAACAGCCGTCACCGCGCACCAAAGCCAGGCGAGCGGCAAATTACCTTAGACTTAGCCGAGCATCCAGAGGGTGATAGTCCGCGCCGGGTGCTTAAGCGAGACCGAGAGGATGGTAATGATGACACACGTCAGCCATCTCGCCGGTACACTTACAACGTCAACCTCGCGCACGAGGTCCTAGACGATCTTATTGACGGCGGACTCGTCACTGTGTCGAGGGCTTTGCCCTATGTTGAATACAAGGAGGGCTGCGTCCATTGCAAGCTCCATGACAGTTGGGGACACAGAACTCGCGACTGTTACCAGCTCCGCGAACAAGTCCATGACTGGTTAGATCTCAAGTATATTCGCTTCGAGGACAGAGGCGGCTTCATGATCACAGTTGCTGACATCGCCTGGCCTCGCGTCGGCCAACGCGCGATAACTTTGGACTTGTCTCCAAACGCAGGCCAACGCGACCCGCCAGGTCGAAACCGTAAGAGGCCGGCGAATGACTACACCGTTCTGGCGAACCAAGGTGGGAACCACTACCCGACAAGGGAGGTAGCTGCCAGACCACAGCCCGATCGCCTTTCAAGAAAGGATAAAGGCAAAGCTACCATGCGGGACGATATACCGTCTCCAGCTGACAACTATCAACCCATGAGTCCCAGGACTCGCAAGGAGCTGGAACAGAGGATCAAGCGCCTCGAAAACTTCGTTCAAACACACTGGACTAAAGATGTACCTTCCTCTCCAGCTTCAAGCGAGATGGACATCTCCGACTCCGGCAGTGAACGCCAAGATAGCGAGGCTTCAAGCCCCAGGCGAGGTATCTTGACTGATCCCTATATTCCTCCGACATCCAAATCAGCGATCAAGGAAGGAATTTGGTACACACAGCAAGGGGGAAAGCCGGTTACCATCAGCAGATCCAAGAAGCGGAAGATACAGAAGAAGTATGGCAGCATACTGCGCGCCTTGCGAGCGGCCGATGATGGCATCATCCGACCCTCGCAGCTCGCGTAGACACCCGAGAGGATGTGGAAAGAAGCTGAGGGCTTGCGCACTCTACTCCAAAGGCCACCTGTCACGCCTCCACATGTCTGTGCGCAGGTAGCAGTCGACCCCGCTCCAAAAGCGAATGTTTTCTGTCGCCTCACCGTGCCACCAAGGCAGGAGCCGCGCCCCTTTAGGCACAGATCATCTCCAGAGCCAGAAAGGAGAAGGGATTTACAATCTTCCCGTCACAAGCCTTCGTCAGAAGCGGCAAGAAGAAGGGATGTTTTACCTCTACCAAGGCGAAGGCAGTCGCCAGAGGCTGAGAGAAGACGAGAACCGTCTTCCCCAGCGAAGCGAAGGCTGTCCGCCGCATCAAGGCCAGAGCCAAGGCGCGAGCTGCCTCGGTCATCACATCCTCCGAAGCCTATTCGCCAGGAACCTGAGGTTACAAAGGAGCTATCACGACCGGGTCTGACCCATCCTCAACCCACACAAGAGCCTCAGGTCTCAGTCCTTCCTCCTAGGGCAGAGGACAATACCAGAGCCCCACTAGCCGCGGATAAACTTTCAGCCGCGGACAAACAGCCTTCGACCAAACTCGTATGGCGGCCACGGCAGCCAGAGGGCAACGTCTCGCCAGGGGTCGAAAGTAGCACCTCCAGCCCTAACCTCGCGGAGCTCATGGCCCAATGCTTCCGCGAGAATTCACCGAACGAGGAGACTCATTCCGAGCCTCGAATTGACTTGGGTGACGACCAAGCGGAAGGGCAGGGTGAATCATTCACCTGCAATATGCTCGAGGTCTCTGCATGGCCAGAACATGAGGAAGTCAACCCGGCAGAGAGCGCATTTGCTATGCTCGAAGGAGACAATGGACCCATTGAGACTCCACTAATCCCAGTCCACGAGCAATTCTCTTTTCAGGTCGGAATGGTTTTCTTCATATCTGAGAGATACGCTCTCCCGCCAAATACAACATGCAACGCGGCAGATATTCCAGACAATAGTGAGAGTGTCTGCGACATATCGCCCCCTTGCAGCAGCGAGATGGGTCTAGTCCCGGCGAAACCTGTGAGCGCTCCACCAGTGGAAGCTACGAGCAGCGTCACACGTATGCCGACTCTGACTTTCTCCACTCCGACTCTGGATATGGCCACTCACATGAGGCCATTGTATATCACGGCTGAAGTTGAAGGGATCATGATAAACAAAATCATGGTCGACACGGGGGCGGCAGTGAATGTCGTCACCACCCGCACTATGGGACTCCTTGGTATCCCACGCTCGATGATCCAGACTACGTCCTTGACAGTCAAGAACTTCACCGGACAAGTCTCCAGGACTTTAGGTTTGTTGTTCTTACGGGTCAAGGTGGGTCCGGCTTCAAGGGTTTACACATTCTTCGTCGCCGAATGTGCTTCATCCTACAGCATGATCCTAGGCCGCGACTGGATACATAGAAGTTTCTATGTGCCTTCCTCCATGCACCAAGAACTCCTGATTTGGGATACAGAGAAACGCGAGACGGTCCTCATCCAAGCGGACCCGCGTCCCTTCTCCATTTCCGCCAACTTCAACGACGCCCACTACTACAATACTGATTTGGGTCCTTTGGATGTCCAAGGCGTTGATTCTAAAGGCCGCCCATATGGGGTTACTGCCTCCAACTTGACAAGATGGGGACTCACTCAGGCGAGGGATGACTTACAACGTCCCCACACCATTGCAGACCCCCTCCAACCATCCTATGATTAGTACATCCTCAGAAGAAGCGCGCGAGGCTGGCGAGTCCTTGTGTGAGAGGCTACTCTCATATTGGGCGGAACGCGAAGCCTATGACAGAGTCGCCACTATGGAGTACGTAGACGAGATAGTGGACTATACCGATGTCGAGGAGGAAGTTATTCAGTTAGCTCCCGTTGCCTTGGACGACACACCGTTTCAAGTCCGCGATCCCACATTACAAGTCGACGTGGGAACTGCAGAGAAACCCTTATTACTTTCCATCAGTGCCAAGTTGGTGGGACAAGAAAAGGAAGACCTTCTCGCCTTACTACATGAATACCGGGATTGTTTCGCCGCACAGTACGAAGACATGCCTGGCCTCTCCCCGGATTTAGTTTGTCACCGTCTGCCTACTCACCCCGACAGACGTCCAGTTCGCCAAGACGGCAGATTCATGCGAACTGAGACCCAGATCTTGGTCAAAGAAGAGATTGAGAACATGCACCGATCAGGGATCATTCGCGTGGCCAAATACAATGAGTGGCTGTCCAACATTGTTCCAGTCCGCAAGAAGAACGGCAAAACGCGCGTCTGTGTTGACTACCGTGACCTCAACAATGCGACGCCTAAGGATATATATCCCATGCCTGTTGCTGACCTCCTCATTGACGCAGCCGCGGGGCATGAAGTGCTCTCCTTTATGGATGGAACCGCTGGTTACCATCAGATCCCTGTCGCTGAAGAAGATCGCCACAAGACTGCTTTCCGCTGCCCGGGGTACGCGGGCGCGTTCGAATATGTTGTCATGCCATTCGGACTCAAGAACGCGGGGGCAACTTATCAACGCGCCATGAACCTTATCTTTCACGACATCTTAGGCAAGTTGATCGAAGTCTACATCGACGACGTCGTGGTTAAAACCAAGACGCGGGCGACCCACGTTGAAGACCTTCGGCAGGTTTTCACGCGGATGCGGAAACACCACCTGAAGATGAACCCCGCCAAATGTGTTTTCTTCGCGGAGGCAGGCGACTTCCTTGGTTTTCTCATCCATCAAAGAGGTATTGAGATCCCCAAAGACAAGGCGCAGGCGGTCATCAACGCCTCGCCTCCTACGACCAAAAAGGAGCTCCAACAATTGATCGGGCGCATCAATTTCCTCCGCCGTTTTATTTCAAACGCAGCAGGGAAGGTTCAGCCTTTTTCGCCTCTTCTAAAGCTCCAGGGGGCAACCGAGTTCGTTTGGGAGCCACAACACCAGGAGGCCTTCGATCGTATTAAGGATTACCTTGCAACCCCACCTGTTTTGGTTCCCCCTCGCCCGGGCGTTCCGCTTAAGCTCTACATCGCCGTTGCTGACTTGTCCATTGGCGGACTCTTGGCACAAGACGATGAGAATGGGGTGGAACACGCCGTTTACTATCTTAGCAGGGTGTTGACCGATTGCGAGACGCGCTACTCCCCAATGGAAAAGTTGTGTCTCGCCCTTTTCTTTGCAGGTTGCAAGCTCCGCCACTACATGTTGGCCTTCACCACAGTGGTGATCGCCCAGTCTGACCTAGTCAAATATATGCTTTCCCGCCCTATCCTACGCGGACACATAGGTAAATGGATATTGGCCTTGTCTGAATTCTCGTTGCAATATGTTCCGCAGAAGGCAGTTAAAGGACAGGCCATAGCAGATTTCCTCGCGCATCACCCGCCCACTGAGCTGACAGCATTCCGCGAGTTGGAAGTCGTTGCAGTCTCCCCTTCTCCATGGACTCTCTACTTCGACGGCTCACGCACTAACCTCGCTGCCGGTGCTGGGATCGCCATCGAGAACCCTGCAGGAGACCGTTTTTCTTACTCTTTCCAGCTGGACTTTAAATGTACTAATAATCAGGCGGAATACGAGGCACTCATTATAGGACTGGAAATCTTGTTGGACTTAGGAGTCCGCGAGGTTCAAGTCTTTGGCAACTCCTTACTGGTGGTCAACCAACTTGTGGCGAAGTTCAAGTGTTTAAGCTCATCCATTGAACCTTACCTACGAAAAGCTTTTGATGTCTTGGACCGCTTCGACGATGTTCACATTGAACACATCCCACGCGAGTTCAACTTCGCGGCGAACGAGCTCGCGCAGATCGCATCCGGTCTTAGCCTGCGCGATGGAGTGCGCGAACGACTCCTCAAAGTCGAGGGACGTACACTTCCTTCTTTTCTTGCCAGGGGGCAATATGACACAGAACCTCTCCACGTCACCGCCTTAGATCCTATTGATGAGGATTGGCGGTTACCGTTTATTGCTTACCTCGAACATCCTCACGACGCCACCCATTCCAGGCAAATGCGGTTTCTCGCCCTCAACTTTGTGCTTCGCAATGGTGAGCTTCGCCGGCGCGGCGAGGACGGTAACGACTTCCGCTGCGTGTATGGCAATGAGGCTAAGCGACTTATGCGTGAGGTGCATTCCGGTGTTTGTGGTTCGCATCAGGCTGGACCCAAGATGCGTTGGTTAATCCGCCGCCACGGTTACTACTGGCCTACCATTCTCAAAGATTGTATTACTTTTGCCAAAGGATGTCAGGATTGCCAGACTCACGGACCAGTGCAACACATTCCAAACATCCCGTTACAGCCGATCATCAAACCCTGGCCATGTCGAGGTTGGGCGATAGACTTCATCGGTCTCATTCACCCCCATTCCTCCGAGCAGCACAAGTTCCTTATCGTCACCACCGATTTCTTTACCAAGTGGGTTGAGGCTGAGCCACTCAAGGTTGCTTTCGCGACATCGGTCCGTAACTTTATTTTCAGCAACATTATCTCCCGCTTTGGTATTCCAGAGTGCATCGTGACGGACCGGGGGGCAGCTTTCATGGCGGATTCTGTAGTCACTTTCCTCACCGGTTATGGCGTCAAACTCCTGCATTCAACCTTTTATTATGCCCAGTCCAATGGTCAGGCGGAGGCGAGCAACAAAGTTATCCTCGGCATCCTACGCAAGATGCTAGAGTTGAACCCCCGCGTTTGGCATCTAGAACTTCACCATACTTTGTGGGCCTACCGTACCTCCAAGCGCGGTCCGACCGATACCACCCCTTATGCTCTCATGTTTGGCCATGATGCCGTCCTTCCCCTGGAGGTCCACGTCGCCTCGCTTCATGTCCAAGAACAACACCAGTTGCTCGGTGACGATTACGTCCAGGCAATGTGGCAGGAGCTTGAAGACCTTGACGAACATCGCATCACTGCTTTCAACAATCTTATCCTCGAGAAGCGGCGTGTTGCACGGTCTTATGATAAAATCACTCAAGGTCGGAGCTATACCGAAGGCCAAACGGTATGGCGTGCTGTGCTCCCCCTTGGGGAGAAAACCGACGGCCGCGGGAAATGGTCCGCGCGGTGGGAGGGACCCTTTATTATTCATCGCATATTACCTAAGGGGGCATACCATTTGCGTGACCTCGACGGTTCGCTCCATCCTAACCCTATTAATGGTCGTTTCTTAAAACGCCATATTGCTAGTGTTTGGGAACGCGCAGACCCTCCTCCCCCCTCTGATCCTGCGACCACTGTCATTAGTGTAACGCGCCGTCGCGCTTACGCTCCATCGCCTCACACTAGGGGGCAACACCAGGAAGAAGCATGCAATTAGTTTTCAAAACGTGTGTGGTCTAACTAACAGACCAGTACAAGATTGGGGCCTATTCCAGAGGCCCTAAATATTTAAAAAATAAATAAATTCAAGTGTTCTTCAAAACATCAGTTTCTCCCTTTGTAAATGTGCGTGGTCTAATTAACAGACCAGTACAAGATTGGGGCCTATTCCAGAGGCCCTAAATAAAAACAACTTCATTCAAGTATTTCCCCGTTCGCCGACTCCTTTGTTTACTTTTTATTGGTTCGCACTGGAGGCAGCAAAGTATATACTGGGGGGGGGGGGGGGGCAGCGAAATGCATGGCCTCTTAAAAATTTTCAACTTTTTGGTTGTCTCTCATCGGTTCGCACTGGGGGGCAGCGAGGTACTTGGCCTTTATCATTCCTTGTTTATCACCAAGTTGATTCGCCATTGCTAAGATTGCGCGAAGAGCCTTTTTTGGAATTTAGTCAAGTCAAACGTCTGCTCAAGATACAACCATGCGAGCTACATTCGTTCGCGGTATATGCAATGTACTATGTCTTCTAAGTGGAGCAGGCGAATGCAGGCATTTTCAAGTTCAAAGTCCAAATTGCCTAGGCGAGCTGTGCAGCAGTTCGCTACGATGCCTTACTGGGTGCTTGAGTTTCAAGGCCTATTCACAGGCTTGTTTCTTCACACTCCTTTTATGTATGACCCGAGCCAATACTATTGGCTTTGGAGCAACATGAACATAAACCTCTTCAGTCATTCTCGACATTTCATAACTTCGAGACTATGGGGCAATGTTTACGCCTGAATTAATATTTTACTGGACAGTAAATGTCTATGTAAATATTAATTATTTCTTGGACCATGTCATACCGGCGAGATGGAGTTTCTCTAAGTTTATAAGTGATAGCTCGCCAATAAGTCCACGCGAGCCAAGTTAGACTTCGCGCGGAACGAACTGCATGAGAATTTGACTTCACTTAGCCCGCGCGCGGAATTACTATTCAACAGTCCGCGAGGCGAAGCGAGATTGCCAGTCCGCGAGGCGAAGCGAGATTGCCAATCCAGATGGACTCTCCGCGTAGGCGAAGCGAGGTGAGCTGGCGAACTAGCTCGCGTAGAAGACTTCGCGAGGGAGCGACATGCTGAGTCCGCGCGCACCACGACAAACGTTGAAGACTTTGACAAGTCTTTGACATGCTTCGGGCCAATCCCTGTGGCCCATTAAATATAAAAAGTCCTTCTAAGGCTCGCGAGCTGCAATAACCTGCGAAATGAACGTGAGCTACAGAAGCACGCGAGATAGCACCCTGTAGCAGCCCGCGAGATGAGGATGCTCCTAATTCCAGTTCGCATAGGAGTCTACAGTTGGTAGCGCGGAATGAAGTGTGCGAACTGGACATGTGTCACGAGATGGTTGGTTCGCATGGACGAAACAGTGCCCTTGTACTATTAGGTGTTCCGAATCCAACTTGAAGTAGGATTATCTCTCTCTTCTGCCGCAAGTCAAGCTCCACTATATAAGGGGTTCGAAAGCTCTCTCACACAAACGACTTTTACAACAACAACTCAGAGACAACTCTCAAATCAATACAACTGAAACCCAGTTACCTTTCGAGCCTTCCTCGAAACCCTAACCCTAAGCGCCGCCGCCTAGGTCTTTCTCCAGAGCTCTCCGGACTCTGCATCCCCTCCCCGCTTCTCTCTGAACTCCCTGTGATTGCTCTGCTCGCGCCGCCGTGAGTATCGACTCGCTTGTGCTCGTAAATCCTCCTCTGAGGTGGCACCTGTGACCCCCCTTTCTGCCTGATCAAGAAGTCAAGCGCACCCTCCATCAACCTTTTCCTCATCCGCGAGGTGGCACGCCCGCAACACTCCCCTCTCTTTGTCTGCTAGAAACCTCTGCTCCGCTCGCTGAGGATCGTGGCCAAAACAAGTCTTCCTTTCGTTAGGGGAAGATAAGAACAAAAATGTTCAAATAGAACGACTTGGAATTGTCATGGTTTGTCCCTACTGTATCTCATCAAGTTTCCTAAAGTGACGAGATCACATATACATGTTGCAAACATGCCTACAAGGATTGATGTCCAGATAAGGACATGTTGATGTCTGGATAAGAGGACATGTCGTCACCCATAGATGGTGGCATGGTGACATCACAAATGTGGTAGATGGTGTCACTAGGCCGTGGCTCCCACGGTTTTGGGAAAGACCACTTGGTTCGATAAATACTCGCCAAGGAAGAATGCGAGTTTGGCACAACTTGGTCCTTTGATCAATGATACTCATTCGTATGTTTTTCTAGATTATGGTTATCATTGGGGAATGCCTCAATGTCAATATCAATCCATATAGAGATCTCTACACTTAGAAATTACACCGGTGTACATGATGACGTGGTTTAATGAGTTTTGATATCGAACCATACTTCGTTGAGAAAATACCAACGTTGTAGATTGGCCTAAATGGAAAGATGTGATCCAGTTTAAACAAAGAGATAGTGCTTTGGTTAGGTGACGCCGACACCCCAAGTGTAAACTCTATCAGTTATGTCTTTGTTAGAAAGCGTAGTGAGAAAAAGAGTTTAGACTCACCTTCTGGCGCAAGGTCTCTCACAAACGCCCTGGAATCGACTACGATGAGATATACTCTCGTAATGGATGTCATTGCACTCCACTACCTTGTCAGTTAGGTAGTGTTTATGCATAATCCCGGAGGTTATGTAGAAGCATGGTGGTACATGAACATGAACAAGAAACAACATGGGCAAGAGACACAAGGACATATAGTGGTTCACCATGTCATCGGAGGACATAACTACGTCCACTTAAGATTCTACTATCATGGCTAATAGGCCTTTGGTGTTACAAGAGCTCTCCAAGATGGAGTGAGTTGTGATTGGCATTCATCCTTTTATAGCTAAGGAAGGTTCTCTCACATATTATGTTTCCGATGTGGGACTATCTACACATATATTTTCTTATGATGCCTTCTTGTGGAGCTTGGGAGAGCACCTTCTCGATGTGGTACCGATGATCTTTCACCATGACGAGGTAGCCCGGATGTCGGTCTACCGGAAGTATGTCGGGGGCGGGGCTCTTCGTGGCCGGAAAACGGTCTACGAGGTCGTTGCTTATGCTTGCGGTATATATACCATCAACAGGTAGTTTCCGAAAAAATGAACATGCAGCTTGTGGTCACAACTTATCTATGTTGGGAACTAAGAGATGTACATAAAGATCTTGAATAGATCGGTTTTCATCCAAATCAAGTGGCTCCTGACCACAGAGCGCATTTGCAAGGTATTTTGCTAAGTATCTACTTGATTAAGGAAGGGATATGAAGAATTATGCCTCTTTGCGTGTAAATTCTGGATGAATCGTGATGAACTCTTGTTAAACTAAGAGATGTCACTAATCCAAAATTAAGAATGAAAGGATCTTGGGAATACTTGGTCTTGAAAGTGATGACCGTTATTGATGATGCTTATATATCAGTCGGCTTAAGACAAGCTAAAGGACGATGAAGTTATGCCTGTATGTATCCCTTGATCGGTCGAAGTCTTGAGAAGACTTGTTTCGTCCATATGACGAAGAAGTCTTGGGAGAAATTCTTCATCTAAATACGATAGCACATTCATGTACTTGTTACAATATGCTCGACTCGACATCTCATTCACAATAAACTTGTAAGGCCAAGTTCTCCTTAGTCTTTCAACTCTCTTCCTAGAGGTCGAGCATCTTCGCTCTCTCTTAGATGAGTGTGAAGGAACATCAACGTAGTGGCCGGATGCGTCCACGCAACACCAATGTAATGGCAGTGATTCCTTCTATTAAAGGTTTAGGCTAATATTATCCCTACAGAAAGACACATTAAAGGCGAAATCAGAATATGTCCAGTTTCGTAGGTCAAATTCCACGAGATTTACAGGATATCCCACTCGTTGGAAAATTGTGAAATTTGTACCATTGGAAAGGTCTATGTGTTTACTTTCCAGGGACACCAACCATTTGATCACACCTATCATATTGAGTGAGTTATGGCTATTTTTATAAAGTAGGACAGATCTGTCCGAGAATCTGTTTTGGCATAACAGTCAACTTTGACAAAGCTTTGTGATCAGCTCAAGATGAACTAGGTTATGGACCTTGTATGTTTGGAAAGCTACGTGTATCTAGTTTCCAGAACTTTGTACGGTTTGTCCATACCTATTGTATCGAAGAAATTATGACTGTTTAAGTACACGAAGGTCATGCCACGCGTGAATCTGATTTTCAACGCGAACTTATGTTTTGAGCTGTTAGGCAACCTTCTCCTTCAAGATCAAAGTAATGTTAAGCATAGCAAGTCTGATCTAAGGATGTTGTGGCTGGATTTAATGACTAAATCGTTGCCCAACTCTACTTTTGAAGTATGTGAAGTGCATTGGCTTGCGCCGTTTATCTGTACTCCGAGACTGAGTTACCAATTAGGGGGAGTTGTTGTGTAGACATCAGAGGGAGTTTACATGCATCACATGTTTTCTTCAATTGTAGTTGGTGCGTTGTGCTCTTTTTCCTTTCGTCCAAGTCTTTTGTTTTACCCACGAGGTTTTTGTTTTACTTGGCAAGATTTTTACCGAGGCAACACCATAAGCACCATATCGTATTAGGGAAACACAAGGGGAAGTGTTTAAGGAAATTATATTTTCATCATTCTGTTATGTGTCTTGCCCTAATAGACGTATGATTGGTTAATCTAGTTTCCTTATTAGAATAGATTACAGTTGATAGTTTTTCTAGATCTTTCGGGAGGCTCTATGTAATGCCTATAAATAGACATTTCTATCAATAAATGAGTAAACTGTTATTCTCGTTATCTTTTCTCCTTCAATATATTATTATTTTTATTTTTAGAATGAATCTGTCCCAGTCTCAACAAAAGAAAAAAAGTATGCATTTGCTACTAAAATAGACACTAGCCACCCAATGTGGTTGGTCTAGTGGAAGCATGCTACGTTGCAAGTGAGGCGGACGCTGTAAGGATTCTCCTGGTAATAGGAGGTTCTTGGTTAGAACTCAAACTTGTGAAAAATATCTCTTGGGGAGGGGTCATACCTACAAATTGCTCCTGACCTCGGAGTGGTAGCTTACTCGACTACTATTTTTGTAACCAAAAAAAAATATAGACATTAGCCAGAAACACTTGTTCTGCATGTTTAAAAAATCCAATTTAGAGACCAAAAAACAAAAACATTCATTTAAGAAATAAAATACAAATGGTTTTCTTTTTTCACTTTTAATTTTTTATATTGTATTTTAGTTTTACATTTGTATCCCTAGTCTATTAAACTATGATTTAATTAGTGTGGGGGTATTTTCACACCCAATTTGGTTAACAAAGCCTCTTTCTTCCTTTACATAATCTAGAGACCAGTTACTCAGTTTGCAATTAAACCAAATTAAAAACAAAACTGCTCTTAGGCCGCGTGGAACATATAATTAGAGAAGGAGAAGAGGGCGGTTGATTAGACACCACCTTTCTTTGTGCCTAGCGCCATCGTCGATCTCCAGTACCCGAGAAATCAAGCCAGTCACATCCTCCGGCAACGGGCAACCTCTATTGATTAGAGACTTAAAAGGGATCTTACTGAGTACTGACTAATGGTTATCCTTCCAAGCCAAATCAGAACGATCCAGATGACTTTCAGGGAACCTATTATATCATCGACTTTGTAGGATTTTTTGTGCCTCGGTAATACCAAACCCAATACGGAGAGGATGGAAGATGAAGAGAGGGAAGGACCCAATATGGTTGAAACTATCTTCTTTCTTGCTAAATACTTCAGGGAGCATAAAAAGTTTGAAGAAGCTGAGGTCAACTGTACCCATCTTATGAATTATACCGGTCCGGTGATTGTTATATCTTTCTCTTATATGCTTAACCAAAATATATTTTACCCCAATATAACTTTCAAAATTACGAGTCAGTCGTAAGTAATTGTTATTTCTTTGTCCATGCTGCAGGAAAAAGAATGAGCGAGAAGTTTACTCCGCGGAATCAGAATGGAACCAAACTGGTTCTCCTTCCATGTATATTGAGCGCTTTTTTCCTTTATTTTTTGTTTACATGGATCAACTTCATAAGAGATGGGAGTTGCAATTGAGCATTTTAGTCTCTTTAGTAACTGCTAAGTTGAAGGTTTAGCGGTGTGGATTGCTGCAGAAAGTTCAATCCATCTCTAGCACTCTAGTCTTGTCTAGTCTTCTACTGTAGGTTAAAACTTTAAATTGAAAAGTATTCCCTACTCCCAGTTGTGTTATTCTTGCCTTGTGCTGATTTTACAAGCTGACTGAATTGTAGTCAGAAAGTATTATTACGATAATTATTTGCTTATCTTCTGTGTGGTACATATATTAGTCATGAACTTTATATGTTGCTTAGTAACAATTGCATACCGGTGACACTAAAATAAATTTACAAAGGACAAGTAATACGTAGGAGTACCAAGTTTTATCTTGATTTATTAAAACAGTCAGAAGCATAGGTAAAGAACATCTGAATTCCGAAGTCTATCAGCAACCAAAAACAACATGAAGTGATGCTTAAGGAAATATCCACCATTAAAATCCAAATTCAGGTTACATAATCATCCACTGAATTTATTTCCATTGTTCACCCCAGACAACCGGGTTAATTTTAACACGACCACTACAGTTCCAGTGGCAAAAGCAATTTTGAAATCACCATCTCTGATGATTCCCTCTTTTCATTATGATTTCAATCATTTAGCCAGGTCAGTGAAGCAGTTGTTGATTCCTGGCCTGATTTCCGGGGACTTGTCACGGACAAATTTCCCCAGCATATTTTCCTGATACTTTTCTCCCTCATTGAAATTATCCAATACTCCCCGGCGGCCCTGTTCTCCTTGGACACTCTGATCCATTAATATAGAAAAAAAAACACACTTATCTATACATCTATGGAAGGATCATTCAACTGTGTATCAAGTTCATAATTTGATACTCAAAAGCCCCTCTTTTTAGTTTCACAACCTTCCAATTCCCAATTGGATTTCATCAAATACAGATTACCTATACACCTACAACACCACAAATGTTTCATTAGTTAAACCTATTCGAATGACTTGGTTGTTAGTGAACTCATTTCCGGTGAACTGGATTTTTAACTTCTCCTTCTTTACACTGCCAATCTGATTATGTCTCTAAATGCTAAACATACATGTACACACACCAAGGTACATCTAATTCCAACAAGGTATAGCTAATTCGAACAACACGAAAAGTCAAAAATCCACATCCTTTTGGCCTCGTTTATCTACTCAGCCTGTCTAATCACTAATCTTGGAGCACCAGATATGATCTAAGTGTAAGCTAGCTAGGTTAATATCAAAACTTCCAAAATAAGCCGAAAAAGTTTGCAACATAATCGAAAAAACATTAGGTATTTCTTAAACTAGTGCATTTCAGCTCTGACAGTGATCAAAGTGATTAAACCAATATTCGACAAAAAAGGAAATCAAACCAGCATCAGACACATTAAAACAACCAAAATTAAAGCAACGAGCTCTGAAGACCAAATTTCCATATACGTATAAAAGTACAACAATAC
The DNA here is from genome assembly GCA_009720345.1 of Fragaria iinumae. NCBI lineage: Eukaryota > Viridiplantae > Streptophyta > Magnoliopsida > Rosales > Rosaceae > Fragaria > Fragaria iinumae. The sequence goes on along the minus strand of CM019123.1, from coordinate 24,823,233 downwards.
GAATATGTGTACATCCAAGGAGCGTGAAGAGTGAGACAGACCTGACTTCAGGGTCGAAGTAGATATGGCGGACCATACTGAACCCACAGATCCCGACGGCAGCTCCGACGGCCAAGAATAGCGGGTAAACCTATAAACATTGCAAAACGATGCCGGATTAGCACACAAAGATAAAAATCAAAGCCGTGAAAATTGTTCGACCCCGAATCAAATATAGCAAAAGCAAAACCAGAGGGTTAGATCTGACGGCGTACCTCAGTCTCAACCACCGGCTAGCCATTGATTGAGATGAACAAGAAAATCGAGAGAGCTAGCATTTGGAAATGCGAAAAGAGATGGAAAAGAAACAAGACTGAGCTGAGCCACCAAATTTATCCCTGTAATTTTTGTAGTTTTTTGTCCTTTAATTCTAGCTATGACAATCTCACAGAGGAGCAACACAATAACCTTGAATTGCTACCATAACAGCTCAGAATCTTTAATTTCCTTCTAATTCAAACTCTGCAGGGTTCTAATTATGATGATCATGGGTGAAACTGAAAATGGAAGGACAAGTACCTTCATTCCAGCATATAAACAGTACTTACCCCTCAATGAATCTAAATCTATATTGATTGTTTCCAGTGAAAAGGACTAGAACACTAATCATATGTAGAACTATTGATTGAAAAATGACTAGAACTATTGAGTGAAAAGATCTCAACCGAAAGCATGTTATACAAAAATGAGTTATCCTGATGTGGTACTACTTCGCCTCCAATACCCGGTTGCTGCCAGCAATGTTCTTACAAATTAATTTGTGTAAATGAGATAAAGGTTGTTTGTGCGAAAACATATAACAGTGCTTCAAAACTTGCAAAATTTAAATGTTACAGGGCACTATTTACATTTCACAGTTACGAATCACAGTCCTGCTAATTCTACAGATTGCTAGACATGCGTGTGATTCCATTTCAGATTTAACCCCAACAAATTGCTGGTTTTGTATATACATATATATGTGTGTGATTCCAAATTGCTGGTTTTGTGTGTGTATATATATATATATATATCACTATGTAAACATGTTTGATCCATAAGTTACAGTTGCGCATACAAATATGTAGATAGGAAAGCCAATGTATATTTATACGCCATTCCATAACTACATCCATAAACACCAGCATATATATCCAAGTTCCAAGACAAAAATAAAAAGCCAAAATTTCAGGCCAATATTCTCTCCTAAATTACTGTATCATGTACTTGTGTGGTTCCTTCCAAACATCACCTTCGTTTCAAGCATCAATAATCATAAAAGACGTAAAATCTTGAGAGAGCAATGCAAAGGTAATATGTCTCAATCCAGAAAACCTTAAACGCAAAAGACCTTATACCTTAAAGATATACATAGACTGAAGGGGAATGGGCCTTTTGTATGCTAAGGAGGATAACAGACGCGAGACTTCCTCAGAATAGGAGAACTTTTTGATTTCCGGATCAAGCTCATGTAATGCTGCATCAACATACCCCACAATGCTCTACAAATTTAGTCTCAATCATAAATACAATAAACACTTTAGCAATGGGAATAAGATTTGAGGTTAACTAACCATGTCAAACTTTATTAATGGAAAGTTCATTTGGCTGCTTTAGGCTACCATCATCCCCAAAAGCTTTCTATGCCAAAATTAAAAGTGCCATATAGACAAAAACACAGCATAATTATCAAACGGATATAGCTAAACTTGCCCCAAGACTCAGAGTTGCAGAACATTCAAGACTAAAGTGAACATATGTACTCACCTTCGAAGAAAAACGAAATCTTGTCGACACTTTGTAGAAATAGTTTTCGGTCGACTGTTGCTGCAAGAAGCAACAGGAAACAAATGGGTAAATTTGATTATTGAAAATTGGCTCGCCTTTACTTAGGCAAGAAAAAGACTGAAAATTTACTTAAGATAAATGTGATTACGGTAAATACCTGGTTCTTGGTAGAGAAAATAGAGCAGTGACGGAGCAGACAAAGTCGTGGAGCAATTGGTCCATCCTGCAATTGTATCTGTAGTGGATCAAAGATTTCAAGCGACAGATACCATAATTTTCCTGGAAATTTATCGTCCAAACACAAAAGGGGTACCTTTGATGCAGGCTCTAAGCTGGCTAGGTCCTAATAGAAATCTAGAACCTCTGGCAGTTGGTCAGCAAGAACCTACAGTACATCAAGTAAAATTCAGAATAACACAGCTGTGATGCATACTATGCTAATTTAGAAGTATAATCAAACAAATATGATTTTTCACGAAGAGTTCCTCATAACAAGGTTATGCCTATAAAAGCATCAGCCCACAACTTATTTCAGTATATATGTGCCGATTTATACTAGTACTCAATATGTATACGATAAGAACATATATAGCAACTGATGCACATGAACACACAAAGACAACTTATAGAAATGATGAAATCATATATAGACCAAGAAGCTGCTTCCCGCAGTCTTACCCCGTGCTGTCCCTTGGTTCAAGGCATTCCCTAGGGAAAGAATTGTCTGCATAACTCTTTTCAGTTTGACTGAATTTCTGATCTGATGAGAAGCATAAGCTATTAGCTGGATGAGGTGTAATATATGAATGATTACCATGAGTGGTTTGAAGGGACAAAAATCTAATTTACATCTTCTGCCGCAGAGTTTACAACATTTAGGCTTTTCCTAAGGTCAGAAACCTACATGGCCATAATATGGCACCTTAAGTATTGTGTAAAACCCAAATCATATATGACTGTTAGGTGATATATTTGATATTCACCTGGGAAGAGAACCGTATCTTGAAGGCAAAAACTCAGAGCTTAGATTCCACTCTAGGTACTTTCATTAACTCTAACAGGAATTGCCATCAACATTCTGTGAAAGTCTGGGACTATACATCAAACCTCATATGGCATACTCTCGGGTTCCTATCGCTATAAACAAGACGAGTTCACATAGTGAAATATAAACTAAATCAGAACCATATAGCAGGCTATGAATATTGCATCAATTTTCCTCTAATTGAAGATGTGCAAGGTTCTATCTACAATGATAATCACCAGCTAAATCTTCACTGACTGTTGCCCATGAATAAAACTAAAACTATTGAAATGTAGCTCCCAATGGAAATGGATCAACTGAGAGCTTGTTATCTCAGCAAACTTCATGGGATTAAATCATTCACATCTAGATAGGCAACTTGTTATTGCAGCCATCTTAGTGGATTTACATCTACGAATCTAGAACAAGGAGTTTACATCACAACTGATATCAAATACTCTCGGGTTGGATGCTCTATAAACTAACAATTCAGATAACTGACAGGTGCACACATGCTTAGACTAAACCAGAGACATACACAACGCTATGCAATCGAAACAAGCTCAGCAAACATCTGTTCATGACTCAATTCATTTGGAGCCAGCTGTTAAACTAATCTAAAAAACATGAACACAAAGTATGGATTAAAACTCTTACCTCCGAAGGGAACGCGGTCTGATTTCCACCTTCATCATCCCATTCATCAATTCATCGATTTCAACCTTGGGATCAAAAACACCTTCAATTTCGAAATCGTGCACAACGTTCTGCTCTGGGTTGAAGCCTCTTTCGATTTCGAACTTGTGCACAACGCTTTGCTCGCCGCTAGTTCACCTTCTCGGTTGAGGAGACGTGGCTGATCTCCATGCAGCGCCCTCCTTTTTCACCCCGTCGGCATGTTACAGATTCACCAGACGCCGTCGACATCGACGGGAATGGCCGTCATCCGAGAAATTCCATTGCTGTCCCTCCAATATTGTCCCTGCCAATGAAAGAGGCCACGCGTCTCGGGACCACATTGGCGTAGTTCATGATAGATTTGGTTCGTCTATTATTTTGATCTAGTTTGTTACCTTAATGATCACCGATTTAGCTGAAAATTTGTAGGGTTGATCTACACATATAGACATAAAAACTGAACGGATGAGATGTCAAGATGTGATTTAAAAATATGTATTTTAAACCATAAACCGAAAAGTTTTCAACTTAAGGGTCCTCACTAGAAGGGCTCCCGTAAAATCCACACTCTCATTTTTTATTTTTAGTCTTCATTTACATAAGAAAACAAAATTTTAGTTACCACAAATAGAAAGTGAGAGTATGAATTACAATTTGAAAAGTGCAAATTTCACTTCATTTTTTTTATCATATTTATAATAATGTAAAAGTTGGGTGAAGTTTTCACATCTGTTGTTTGGCAATGAAAGTAATCATTTGGCGATCCTTATGAGACCCTAAATGCGGTTCCGGATAAGCCAAATATATTTATAGCATTTATGACAAAGTAAAGGTTAAGTTAAACACATCTGAATTCATTTACCAATAAGTACAAGTTTAGCATCGGAAAACTTGTGTTACGGTCCGATTATACAACAAAAGACTTATGAGTAAGTAGGTTGGAGCTAAAACTTGATGCCCAAAGTAAAACCACCACAAGCATGCCTTGCAGTATCAAAACGTCACCGTTGAATGGGCCAAATCCTTCATGTGCCTCGTGAGGTGGTGCATAAATTAAAATGCTCCAACAATTCCAGAGAAGTAATTTCATTTTTTTCTTCTTCTTTGTGCTTCATGGACTTTTGCAAATTTAGTGAGTTTCACTGTTTTACACAAGGCTTATAGCTAAACAATGGCAATGCATGAAAATTAGATACCCCCTAGTTAAGGAAAAATGGACCATTTTTTTACCCAGGATTGGATAAAATTAAGAACAATATGTCAGGGCTAAAAAAATGGAATTATTAGGAGAAGAGAAAATGGACTATAAACTCTAAATATTGCAATTCAAAGTTGAGGTTGACGCATTGGACATATACTTGATATATGTTTCCACAAAATTTTCATACCTTTATGACTAATATCTTAATTTTCCGAATCATTTATGTTTATTCTCATTTTAACGTCCGCGCTATTTTCGTTCGTAACCGAAATCTTATCCGAGACAACATTTCGAAATACATTACATGTGTCCCCAATTCCACACACAATACATGATTTCTGGCAATTTATACATCCTTATACATAAAAGTATTTTCAGTACACGGCGTGTATCTTCACATACATACATGGATGGTCAGGATTAGAGAAAATAATATAAAAATATGGTAGTCAAACATATAAATGTGTTATGAACGGTTAAAATTGCTTCATGTAAATACACGTCGCATTCTAAAATTTCCACCTTAATTTAGAAATCATAAAACAAAATCCCCAAAATTCATAGCTTTCTGTGGGACACAATTCAAGGCCCCACCCAACCAACAATCCCCTGCCACCTCACCACATGTCAAATCCCCCAGACTAACTTTACTCCTACGTGGCACCGATAATTGCTGAACGCTCGGTCCTCTCTCCCTCAACACTGAGTGCAAAGACAGATCTGCCCTCCCATTAATTCGCATATAATATGTACTACACTCCAAAGAGTTCAATTGCTGCTTCTGCAGGTACGTTGAGGAGCCAGTAGCGTCAACTCCGGGCCTCACTTTCAATTCCCTCTCTCTTCTTTCTCTCTCTCCTCTCTTTCTCTCTCCAAATTCTTCAAAACTCCTCATCCAAAACCCTAGACGATTCTCATTCTCTGTTAAATTTCTCCGACTCTAGAAATTCCGGAGCTTCTTCTTCTTTGATCGGTTTCGTCCTCGCTGTAAGTTTCTCTCTCTTTCTCTGCTCCGCTTTCTGGCATTGCGTTTTGCTTCGCCGGCGGTGATTCCGTCGTTTACAGGCCTTGATCTTCGTGATTTCGTTTCGTTTTTGCAGGTGATTCGAAGCGGTTTTGTTGAAAGCTTGAGGATGACGATTTTGTCCGGCGAAATGAGCTCGGGGAGCGGCGGCCGGAGCGTGCTTGCTCCGACGGAGACGAACGCACAGGGACTCTCCAAGTAAGCTTTTGGTTTACCTTCTAAGCATTTTTTGTATTAGTATAATCTAATCACTCTGTTAATCTATTCTTTCTGGATTTAATATTGAATAAAATACGTTTTATAGCATGCTACAGCGGATTTCATTACTACTTCGAGTTTTTTGGATTCCAAGCAAATGGATAATTGATAGTGGAAATTAGCTAAAAATGTTGTTGTTTCGTTAATTTGCGGCTTAATTAGCTCATAATTTGTGTTTGGCCTTTTGGATTTTTTTTTTTAAATTTTCTTTTTATTTCAGACGGTCCAAAATCAGATATTCAAGGTCTTTTCTATTATCTTTAGCGAAACTGAACACAAAAAAAGGATTACTGAGAGGGATTGAAGCGTCAGTTCAAAGGTATAGTAAGCTTAAATATTGTGTAAATATAAAATTGAGTTGAAAGAATTTGCTATGGTTTTTAATTTGATGATGTGATGGATCAGTGAACTTGATTGTCTATTGGCCCGGCCATGGGAAGCTCCTCATGATTCAGGTGAGTTTGTCTTAATGTCTCCTGAGATTAATGTTGCATTTTTGATTCAGGAATGTTTCAAATTGATCCCCAAAATCTAAAGTTTTATATAACATTACAGATTCGGAGAGTTGCCAGGAGAACCTACTTAAAGGTCTGCTTAGCTCTGAGAATGTTGGTCTTCTGGGAGTCCATAGTGACATTGCGGATGCATTTCAGCCTATGGTTGAAGAAGATATAGCTCCTCTACTCCACAAGGGCAAAGAACCATATCGACCTCCACGTCTTTTTAAGGTCAGTGCTCATACTTTCTTGTTATATTTTGACATTACTGCAATAGAGCAGCCAACATGTGATGATGTCTGAATTTTAGTATTTTCGCGCTCATTGCTCTTTCTTTATATAAGTGATCATAACTTCCAAGTTATATTCTTTCAGGCAGATTGGACTGATCATAAGGACAAAGTTTTAGTTTCCCCCGAGTCTCTGGGTAAAAATGAAGGGCATAGGTAAAAATGGAGAAGAGGTATAACCTCCTACCTCTTGCTACTGCAGACATAAAGAAGTTCTCTCTGGTGCTTTCTTGCTCTTTAATTTTCTCACTGAAATTGATAAATGAGAAGTCTAACGCACATGTAAAAACTGATGATCTATCAGATTTTACTGAAGTCATGAGGGATGGACAGAAGGAAGCATTCCACGAGAAGCAAAAGAAATCTTTTAGTGAGCAGAGAAGCAAAAATGTCGAATCTATCATGCCACTGGAGTTGGCTATAGATGATGAAATAATCGATTCCCTTGCAGCAGAGGTGTTGTTCATCCTTCACCAATTCATGGGTCTAAATTTGCTTGTGGGAATGGAATATCTACTGCTTAATAGTATTCCATTTTTGTCTCACACCATCCTTCTTTTGCTACCCCGCAGCATTCTGATAGTACTGCAATTGACTCCAAGAGGCCTGCAAGTTCTCAAATTGCTACTCAGTTTCCTGCTATAGGTATAGTAGAAAATGCTGGCTATCCTTTAGTAGCTTACTAGTATTGTGCTTTAGACTGAAATGTTTATGGTCCATAAAAGAGTAACTTCTAAGTTTAGCAGCTGATAGGAGGGACAGGCTGAACTAGTTTGTTTTTTTTTTTCTCCAGAGCAAAAGCCTGCATATGGTTTCTCTTGCACTGAAGGATCTGAATTGATAGCTCATGGCGTCTCAAATGAACATTCCACCAAGGTTCCAGACAACCATTCAAAATCTACTACAGATGAAACCTCCCAGTTATATGGATGTAAAATCCCAGCTGTCATTCTAGGAGTTCTTGCATGTCTGGGCCTCGAACACATTTTTAAACCAGAGACTAAAGAATTAAGTTGTTCTATGCTCTATGATGGTTGTGATGCAGAAGATGGCAATAATGATTCTGGTAATCATCATGGTTCTCCTCACCTTATGTTATTGCCAGAGAAAGGGAGTGAACACAAGGATACAACATCTTCAGATTTAACTATAGCATCAGATGAGCTCCATCCTAGTGACGGTATAACTGACAACAACAAGCTTAAATTTTGGAGCAAGGGAAATGCTGGAGAGTGTGAAAAGGATCTGACTCAAGAACCATCGTTTGGAACAAGTTCCACAAAGGGATTGCAATTGACCGGTGCATGTACTTGCAACCGACTGAGTTTTGCAATTGACAAGTGCATGAACAAGTTCCCCAAAAGAATTGAACCCTCACTTTTAAGGTATAGTAAGCTTAATCATATTATTGTGTCAATATATAATTAAGTTTAAAGGATTTTCTCTTTGGTTTATAATTTGATGATTGTGAATTGTGATGGAACAGTGAACTGGATTGTCCATTGGACCGGCCACCGGGTGCTTTGTCATGAGAACCAATAGTTATGGTAGAAAATAGTAAATGTTGGCTATTCTTTAGTATCATACTATTAATGTGCTTTCAACTGAAATGCTTTTGTCTCTGTCCACAAAAGAGTAACATGTTAAGTTTAGAAGCTGATTGTAGAGAAGGGCTAAACTTTTTAGCAGCTGATTGTAGGGAAAGGCTAAACTTATTTGCTTTGTTTCTCCAGAGGAAAACCCTGCCTATATATCTTGCACTGAAGGATTCCAACTGATAGCTCATGGCATCTCAAATGGACATTGCACTGGTTCTTCAAGACTGAAAACCAAGGGAACAACCATTGTCTTTTTTTGGTGAAAGACAACTTTTTTGGGCTAGTCGATTCAAGGGAGCACTATGAAGCTTATGGTTTAAAGAACAAGTACATAAATAATGAGCTGTGCAGAAAGAGTACAGTCTATGGGACTGTGTTTGTAGTGTTCATGGATGACGTGCGTATAGGGAAATCAGTTTTGAAGCATCTAGACAAAGCTTTTCCTACTGGCAAGCTTTGTCTAGATGCTTCAAAACTGATTTCCCTATATGCACGTCATCCATGAACACTACAAACACAGTCCCATAGACTCTACTCTTTCTGCACAGCTCATTATTTATGTACTTGTTCTTTAAACCATAAGCTTCATAGTGCTCCCTTGAATCGACTAGCCCAAAAAAGTTGTCTTTCACCCAAAAAAAGACAATGGTTGTTCCCTTGGTTTTCAGTCTTGAAGAACCAGTGCAATGTCCATTTGAGATGCTATGAGCTATCAGTTGGAATCCTTCAGTGCAAGATATATAGGCAGGGTTTTCCTCTGGAGAAACAAAGCAAATAAGTTTAGCCTTTCCCTACAATCAGCTGCTAAAAAGTTTAGCCCTTCCCTACAATCAGCTTCTAAACTTAACATGTTACTCTTTTGTGGACAGAGACAAAAGCATTTCAGTTGAAAGCACATCAATAGTATGATACTAAAGAATAGCCAACATTTACTATTTTCTACCATAACTATTGGTTCTCATGATAACTCTCAAAATTTGTAATGTTATATAAATATTTAGATTTTGGGGATCAATCATCTATAACTGAATCAAAAATGAAGGTTATTCAATCAATGAGTGAAAATTTTGAGAGCTGGGCGGCTAGTAAGGCATACTTGATTGTGTTTCACATGAGATGGGAACAAGATGAAGCCTACTTTGCAAATTGGTTGAGGTAAAGTTCTAAAACATTTTGTGTTTGATAAGATACAGCTGAGCATAAAACTTAACGCTTCTTTTTGTTTTGTTCTTTTACAGAGCCCAAGTCAAAGTTAAAATTATGAGAAAAGATATTGCTATCAAACTCCTCTCACCTGTGGCTAAGGTGAGGGAGCATGATCTGGTGATGTCATGCCTTGAATTCCTTAGTATAGATTGTGCAGACAGAATCCTTGGTTCTGGCACAGCAAATACTGATTTGTTGGCGGCGGCTGACGACTTGCGAGAATTCCAACATGAGAACAAGAAGTTCTATCTGGCAAAACCAAGTAAAGTTTTTCTGGAAAACTTGAAAGTAGAATTGAAGAGACTAGATGAGTTCCTCGACATTCCAGATGAGTACAGAACGGAAGAAGGTGAGGAAGAAGGGGAGGAAGAAGGGGAAGATCTAACCGACTCTGATGATGATGATGATATGATTGATGATGATGATGATGATGTGGAAGTCAATTAGGATGGAAAGTGCGCAGGTTGGGTTTTGACATGCTGACTGGAAAGTGTGGGATAACTACATTTGATGGGGTATTACGAAAGACTTTTTCATTTGAACACACAGAAAAATTGTTAGTGTCGTTTTCTTTTCCTTTATAGACATATGTCCAACTGTCCAAGTTTGCTATTGAGTATTTGCATTGCATTGTTCTTCAATTGCCAAACAAATCCAATGAATAGTAATAGAGAGTGAATGAAAATTCTTCTTTATTGATTAAGCAATGCCATTGTTCTTCAACTGTATTATTCTCTTCCCTCTCATGATCACCAGCGGTTGGCTTTTTTCTCTAACTCACCGGCGCGTTTCTCCTTTGGGGTATTTGTAACCTGCAAATAGTAACCAAAGCAAACTATTATAACATGTAAAGAGGTGCTCAAGATTATATCATGTCAAGGGATAGTGAAGAAGATATAAAGAACACTGTCTAGAGAATATAGACAGAATATCATATAAACTAGATAGTAAAATATGCATTGAAACTTGGCGCTGTTTCTATCGCAGAAACAGAAAATGACATTGCGAGAAAGCAAGTAGAAATGTAGAACTGACGTTTGAATCCCAAAAGAGATCTTGACAATACAGAACAAGAGGAAATACGTGCCCTAGTGCTTTTTGTGCAGGAACAGAATTGGCAAGAATATATACTACATAAGAGAGTGATGAAACAACCAGAACATGCTGTCTCAAAAAGAATTTGGTAGCAAGCAACAAAAGATATAGGCCAATAAGAATTTTGTAAGGAGAAAGCACCAACAAACCTCCTTAGTCTCTTCCCTCTCATGATCATATCGCTTAACCAAATTGTAAGCTGCATGGTACATCTCATCTAAAACATGTTCCCAAACAATCGACTTGTGTACACGTACTCCAGACAGCCAAAGTACACCAAGTACTGCATACATTCCAGAACTCACTTTCCATACCATGACTTGCGACTGTTTGTTTGGGATTCTTTTATACTCCTCTCCCTTCTCCTTTTCCTTTTCTCACACTATTTTCCTTGTAAAATTGGGACGATTACACATCGATCACTTTTGAAACATTTTTTTCTTTCTATTTAGATCCACCCAAATATTTTTCTTCTATCCAAGTTCATTCGATTTAAAATTATCCTAACTTTTAGATTTAAAACCAACATATTTACTAAAACATCATTAGAATCAGCAATCACTCTCTCAACTTTGGTGAGATCACTAGCTGTGAGGGTTCTTTTTGATTTGGAAGTAACTAAACCAAAATTAACTCAAAGAATTGAATTATTGAATTAATCTTGTGTGTGTTTCAAGATCAGGGAGAGGCTTATAGCGTGAGCTGGCGTGGGAGCTGAAGGCACACCGCGGTGGTGAAAATTGGACTGAGTTTTGAAGTTAGATTTCTGGGAAGGACTTGAGTTTCAAGGATAGGGACTGAAAGATGGCTAGAGAGGGGGTTTTGGCTTGAAGGTTTGAAAGCATGAAAGCTTGAGTGTTTTAGGGATTTTTCTGGATTGGTTGCTTCATGCCTTTGCAGTTCCCAGACCTCTCTTCTTATAGAGTTCAATTGGTGGGTTTTGCGATGGGTCGCGATGCCTAATCCATTGTGTAAAATGATTGTTCTTCTCAAGCACATGATCTTAGCCTCAAAAGTTGGTAGAGAGAAGTTGACCTTGAGAGATGGAAGAGACGACTCACTGCAGGGGCGCTGCGAGAACGGCTGCAGAGACGGAAATCCTGGAACGAGACGGACCAAGTAACTTGAATCCCACGATTTCGTCATCCAAGGATGAAAGAGCTGCCTTGGAACCAGTCACTGACCTTCTTCTTCCTCGGATTGGGAATAGATGACACTTTTCTGCTGTACAAAGCTTGTTGTCGTACTGCTGCGAAGAAAAGATAAAATGGTATCTGGTTCTGCAGAAAAAAGGGATTGAGTTTTTCCTAAAAGAAGAGAGTCTGGGCTTTTTCTAAAAGAAAAAAGGGTGTTGGGTTTCAGATTCAAAGGTATTTTGGGTTTAAAAGATGAGCAGTCCAATTCTCACGTTCTTCACCGACTCGTCGCCGACTTAAGTCGTTGGGCTTGAGTTTCGGGCCTAAGACCGAAACTTCTTAACAACATTAAACCGGCGGACGAGCGTTATGTGCCTCCGTAACCATCTACACCATACCCACTTCTACAAGCCCCAATGATGCATGTATGCGGCTTGGGCCCACATGAATGCATGGGTATGTTCGCTTGGGTTAAATCAAGGACTTAACCTAAGATTGCATGAAATTATTACGTGACGAAGTATTAACTGATCGCATGATTTTTTGGGTATCAACACTGGCTGATGTGTTAAACACATACTAATTAACATATATAGAATTCGAAAAGATGTGAGCAGAATTTCCCGTAACTCCTGAAACAAAGTGGAAACACACTTTGATTTCTTCCTAATTTCGCAACTCTACAAAATCCAAACTCCACCACCTATCCAGAAACGATCATAACAAATCAAACACCACAACTCAGCAAGAACAGTACAACGTACTCTTTTGTTTCTATCAAGCTTAAAAATGGAGAATGCAAAAACATAAAGCAAAAATCTTCTCGGTGACGGAGCAGAGGGACTAAAAACTGAAATTCAGGAGTCCAACACAAAAGTCTGAGTGAAGCAACGCGCCTGCAGAGACGATTGTTCAGCGGAGAGGAGGTCCTTGAAGAAGGAGAGCTTGACTCTGTTGGGGTGGTGGACAAAGTCCTCATCGCACTTGTCGTCCCAGTACCAGTGACCCCTCCAGCCACAAGCACCACACCTCCTCAGAGTAGCATACGCTCCCTTGGAACAGCAGATCTCTCCGATTCTCCCACCCCTCCAGCCCTCGTGATGTTCTTTTTCGGCTATAAAATTAAAATTCAAAAGCAAAGAAAACAAAATGTAATGAGATGAAAAAGAAAGTCCCAGCCAGGGGCGGATTTAGGTGCAAGCAACATGGGACTCAAGTCCCACCTAAATATTTTGGAGAAAAAAAAAATACTACTTATAGTTATCACTAGTTTTATGGTGTGATTGTAAGATTGTTGAGTTTAACTCCGACTCAAATTCCTTCATCTTGTACAATTACTAATTATATATTTTTGGGATAGTCACACTCAGGTGCTAGCTAGCACTAACGTGCTCCAAGTGCCTAAACGTATACTTAATTTTGTTTTTGTTAAAGAAAGATAAGTTCCTCTATCTTCTCAGAAAAAGATATACTCTCTGTTGCATGTTGTATTCTTTTCTTCCTTACCAAACCCTTGTCATGCAGCATCGGTGAGACTGTCAATCTTATGAATTAAACAAGCATTGAAGTGGTAAAGGCCCACTATGTCTCTTCTGTCTAGGTTTGTCTCCAAGTCCAACCCAGTTGCGATTCCTGGATCCGCCCCTGGTCCCAGCTGAAACAAAACATCAAAATCATACCAGGTTTCCTCCTCATCCGGTATTTTCATCTTTTCCGACCTCCGTACGTCATCGTCATCAGACTCATCCCTTGCGGCTGCAAAATTCATATACAGAAACACAATTCAGCAACTACAACAGACCAAATTCAAAATTCATAATAACCAACTTCAATTAGGGAATTATAGCAAATCATACACTTGGGATGCGGCGTTTTGAGCTTTCTCTTTTTGGGGTTTGGGGCTTCGCAGACGGCGTTCATGTTGTTAGAGTGAGATCGATCTGTAGAATTGATGGGGTTTGGGCCCTCTCCTCTTTTATATACTCACAGTTTCCGTGTAAAAGATAATCCCAATTCTCAAGGATAAGGGATTCTTAATGGTTTGAGGGTTTTAAACAGAGGTAAATACAGTTTAGTCCATGTACTTTTCGTGTCTCGACATTTTAGCCCCTTCAGGCTCGTTCACCTACTGATCAGAGACTATTTGCTCAACTACTGTCGGATTTACTTAATTAAATAAATTTATTATTTCATATGTATTCAATCATTGATCTTGATCCCTAAAAAATTTGCAGAGTTTCCGTGAGCTTCCATTGAAATAGAGTAGTATATTATATTCTTTCAGGCAGATTGGAATGATCATAAGGACGACGTATGGGTTTCTCCTGGTGTTTTGGAGCTCTGTCTTTGTGGTTTTTATGGGCAGTGTGTCTATTGCCTGCCGGCCAATCAACTACAGTTGAAGAAGTTGCAAAAGCGGTCTTTAAGTTTTATCCTGACTTCAATGGGAGTTGTGATGTGTATATAGGTGGCTTACTATCTGATGGGAGCCCTAGCCTGCAAGTTGTAAGATTTGACTATAAAGATAGGGCTGAAGCAAGAATTAAACCTTGCAAAAAGAACTAAATTTGCTGTTGGTGCTGGGGCAAAAGTGGCAAACGCTTGCTTGTGGAGTTTGGGGGATCCCGAGTCTGTGAAAGAAATGAAGGTGGTGGCGGAATCATCTATGGTGTCAGCATGCATGGTCAGTGAGGATACAGGTGGTTATCTAAGCTTAGTTCACATAGAGATGGATGTGCAAAGAAAGAAGAAGTGCAAGACCATTCACAAGAAGGTGATCAACTGTATGGGTGAGCACTTAAACAGTTGGATAGGCAAACCGTACCTTATAGTCCAGTGGGACTCCTCTCACCTGTGGCTAAGGTGAAGAAACAAGAGTTGGTGATTTCCTGTATGGAGTTTAAAGAAAATGTTTGACTTCGGGAAAGCTAACACTGAATTGCTGGGAGACGTTGGTTTACGAGAGTTTGAACATGAGAAGATCAAATTTTATCTTGCAAATCCGTCAAAGATTTGCTGGAAAGTCTGTACTTGAAAAAGCAGGTGGAGAAGCTAGCCGAGTATCATCAGATACCAGTGGTTAAGTTCGCTGGGGGTGTACCAGTGGCTGCTGATGATATAGATTTTCTGAAGGACTCGGATGATGACATGTTTGGCATCTTTTAGATTAGGTGTTTGCTTTATTAGATGAGTTAGAGGTTGGTCTTTAATTGGACACAAGAATTCTGCCTATTATCATTAATGAATGGTTATATTTAGGAATTCGATGTTCGTATTGTCCACAGCTTCTTATGAATCAAAGAAGATATTCACTCTGGTCCAACAAATCTAAAATGGAAGTTAAGGATTTCAATAATGATGCCAACATATTCACACTTACAAATTTCAAAGAGCTCTTTTGCTCGGTTGAGGAAACGAAAGAGATTAATATATTGATTGAGAAGTGATCTTGTCAATAAGGAAATAAACATGCCCTCTGTTTATACAAATAAAGTGCCAATAATGGTGCAGTCATAAGCCCTGACTCACTGAATCAAAAGTCATGGAAAAGCATGAGAGCATCATCAAGCTTCAGAAGGGAAGATGCCATGATTTTCCTAACAGCTAGAAAGCGGTTGGCTTTTTTCTCTAACTCACCGAAGCGTTTCTCCTTTGGGGTATTTTTAACCTGCAAAGAGTCACCAAAGCAAACTATTAAAACATGTAAAGACGTGCTCAAGATTATATCAGGTCAAAGGATAATGAAGAAGATATAAAGAACACTGTATAGAGAATATAGACAGAATATCATACAAACTAGGTAGTAAAATATGCATTGAAACTTGGCGATGTTTCTATTGCAGAAACAGAAAATGACATTGCGAGAAAGCAAGTAGAAATGTAGAACTGACATTTGAATCCCACAAGAGATCTTGACAATACAGAACAAGAGGAAATACATGCCCTAGTGCTTTTTGTGCAGGAACAGAATTGGCAAGAATATATACTACATAAGAGAGTGATGAAACAACCAGAACATGTCATTGCTGTCTCAAAAGGAATTTGGTAGCAAGCAACAAAAGACATAGGCCAATAAAAATTTTGTAAGGAGAAGGCACCAACAAACCTCCTTATTCTCTTCCCTCTCATGATCATATCGCTTAACCAAATTGTACGCTGCATGGTACATCTCACCTAAAACATGTTCCCAAACAATCGACTTGTGTACTTTCCATACCATGACTTGCGACTGTTTAGCTGCTGTCAATGATAATTTCTGCAAGTAGATGAAATCTCGTCACACAGACCAGAAAAACTCATAAATTCATAATGGTACTCAATATGACTTCTACACATGATAAGTAATCTAAGTCTGATTCTGTAATTGATAAACAAAGTCGAAAACCTCACAGCAGAACACTAAACAAAGTGCCACATGTGCATAAATAAAGGAAGAAGATATATGCAGTACCTCCATATGAACGTAGTCATCCTTCCAGAGCTTATAAAGAATCTTAGGTGTTTCCTTTTTGTCAACAAGGGCCATTTCTGATATCTATGATAAACCAAGTAAACGAATTACCAAAATTACAACTAGAGTATGTCATATTAGGTCATATAACACTCATGTACAATATATTGCCAGGTAACCCAGGTGTCTTAGTTACTTAAAGTAACAAACTACACTCAACAAAGAGCAGAACACTAACACGTTATTACCCATATTTTAAAACGTTCTAGATTGCCAGTAGTGGCACCCATAGCGAGATATCTACAGATTATGCAATAGCACTAATGTCATACAAAAGTACACAGCTAGTGTTGAAGATGTGGTTGCATCTCCTATTGTTTCACACGGTACTACCATATGCTAAACAAATAGAGAAATATATTAACAGGAGCTCTACTGAATCTAGAAAACTTAATGGATTGATAATAGTGGCACCAATAACATTGTTATTACCTTATCTGTCTCAAAAAAACGACCAGCATTTGACTGGCTTGTCAGTAACCGAAATATTCTATAAGCATCCTTTCCATATCTTTTCAGAACAATCGACTCTACCTGCAGGATAGGAAATATAATTAGGCATCTATCTTGGTGAGGTAATGATAGACCTCATATGTTTGAGAACAACAAAAATCAGGCAAACCTCATCATTCTGAAGCAGTTCGATAATTTTCTTCAAGTCTGTAATGGCAAAAAAAAAAAAAAAAAAAAAGGAAGAAATCTTGTCAATAGCAACTCGATACAACCCATCCATTAGAAAGATAAAGGATGGCCAAATTTTTACAATACAAAATTGATTGAGAAAAAGGGCAGTGTACCAACGCCATAAAGCACATCCTCATTCTCATCCTCATTCTCATCCTCATATTCTCTTGTTACAAGAGGTGCTCCGCACAACAATCTGAGGTGAGCTCTGACACATTCCTGCTCTAAACTAGGGCAGGATTCACTATCCATCACCTCCTCATAAATAGCATCCATCTTTAACGGAACTACAAATATTATCGACACATAAATTATTTAAGGTGAATGACCAAGCCAGGCACAAAAGTTCCATGATTTCACTTTATTTTCATATTACTTCCACCGATCCACTTTCATTTTAGATAATAAGTCACATTTAGGTACTTGATCCAACCAACTGTGTAACCATAAGACAAACCATCTCAGTTGTGGCATATAGATTGCAAAACATATAAACAGTAGGTGGAGACAGCTTAGATGTTTGAAACGGAAGTGGACACACACAGAACAGTTAAATGAAATGATATGTGCAAAAGGGAATACTTAAAGCAACAACTTTTGACTAACAACTATCTTGTATTGTTATAACTATAACAATAAGACCACTAAACATCATGATAACTCCGGTTTTACTGTTCAAAGAGACCATCTGTCCAGCTGAAGAAATATCTATCAAATATGAATGGGAAAACCACTCAAGAAAGTTAAAAAGTTAGTTACTTAGTTGCTGGATTAACCAGATCAAAACAGATATTTCTATCCTAGAGTCCTAGACTAAAGCACAGGTAGTCAACAGTGTATGACCTACTTGGCATATACTAATCCAACCTTCCAGCTTACCTGAATAATCTGTTTTCACTTTGGTCTCTTGATTTCTAGTTGCCTTCAGCACTGCTCTTAACACAACTGCAGCTCCATCATCATGCCGTGCTCTAACACTCTCAATACAAGCCTAAAGCCCAACAATCAAATATCAAAGTAGATTCAATTTTTTATTTTAGTTCTTTGATTTGAGAAGAGAGAAAATACATTCACTTATGGGAGCAGCATACACGAAAAACAAGGAATGCAGTCAAGAGAACTCATTTAATATTTAATCAGAAAGGGTGGAGCAAGAGAACCCATTATCCACTACATAGAAAGATAAAGAACTTGGGTAATGTTTTGACACTCCATATGATTGTCTTACCTTTTCAGCTACTGTCAACCAAAGAACGAATATGCATTCAAAAGGTAAGTGCATTCGATTTCAAGGTTCATCTCAACAAACTACATACTACCATATACATAGTTTGATAAAATGCATGAGAACATGAATTTGTTAGCCTCTGCTACTAAAAAGTCATACACAGTATGCAAAGCATGAAAGCAAATATATTTGAGATTAAATCATGCCCACACATTCTCAAGTATCAACACATTCTTAAAAAAAGAAAAAGCAGTCCCTTACTAAAATGAACTGATAACTGTAAAATGGAAAATCGGACAGAAAACCAACCTTATGCCTTAGACAACGAATGAACTGCTCAAAATTGGCACGCCAAAGAATCACTCCCTTATCATTAGACCCATGTTCTTCACTATCCAAATCATCAAACTTGCGCTGTAAAATCAGAAATCTGTATATTAGAACATAACTAGACTACAAGAAATTGCATACTACAAACAATAATCCATGTACCAACCTTCTCCCCAACACCCATACTAGAGAAATTATTCTCACTTTTTTGTAACGGATCATCAGTTTCCGCATCTGTCGTAATTAAAAATCTTATTGCTTCCATAGGCCTTGCTGCTGCTAGAACACGTTGTTCTATGGTCTCTGGTACTTGAGCCATCTGTGAAGTTGATTGAAATGTTGATTTATAAGGATTCACAGTTTGATTAAACAAACTAATTTAAGACAGGTTCAACTAGCAAAGGTGTTGACACACAAAACAATAATGTGAAGATTAACTGATACTTGACAGGAACCTAAAATAACACTATCCAAACACAGATACAGCTCTCATCAATAGATGCAACAGAGGCTTTAACTATCAAATGCTCCTCGTCAGAGAGGTCTACCCGAAACATAATACATCATATTTGACACAAAATATCTAATTCCATCACCTTAGCAGATTTACCGCGTGGCTTCTTTGGACCTTCTTGTTCAGGCGGTTCTTCAAGAAGTGGTTCAGGGGCCGGGCAGCGTTCAACAAAACGGGCATTCACAAGTCTAACAAAGTTCTCTTGAGCAGCATCCTGAGCTGCAGAAACATCCTGAACTGCAGAAACAAAACCACAGAAACAGTACTTCATATCCCCAATATAAAATAACATGTGTCGTCATGAATAGCACACAAAAAAGCACATTTACTCATCTTGTGATATCGAATAGATTACCTTCAGTACTAGTTGATTTCGATTTCTGATCAGCTCTGTCCATCAATTGCTGCTGTGTAAGTCTACCATGCTCAAGTAAACCAGCAACAAGTTGTTTGCACTAACAAAACAAACCAAATACAAATCACACACCAATCGAAAAATCGACACCCAAAATTCACCAAACAAAAACGATTAACTAACATCATCACCGAGCTCCTGGGCTACAACAGCCAGAAACTTCGCAAACCGAAGGCGATGGAGTATGTTATCATACACAGCAATGTACTGAACTTTAAGCCCAGCCTCTGCAGAAAACCATAAATTGATTAAATTCACATAAAGCAACAAACTTTACTGAAATTGAAGCAATTCAAAACTAGGGTTTTACGAAAGGGATTGAAATAACCAAACCCAGTAAAAATTGAGAGTTGGGGAGAGAATTACTGGACTCTTGAGTGAAGGGCTGGACGCAATTGTGCTGGACGAGGATGAGGAGAGAGTTCTTGACTTGCTGGGGAGTGAGCGCCGTCGATCGTATTAGGGCGGCGAGGTTTAACGGCCCGGATTTGAGTAGGGTTTCGCATACTTTCTGCAGAATCGTAAAATATTGAAGAGTGTAAATAGAGATGAGGAGTGAAGTTAGAGAGAGAGAGAGAGAGAGAGAGAGAGAGAGAGAGTTACGGCGACGAGGTTGCCGAAGTGTTTGGTGATGATCTGAACGGCGTATTGGATGCCGCTGTTGGTCACCGTCATCGTCTTCGTTTGAAGCTCTGAGTTGTTACAGTGAGAGAGAGACGCGGGAAATAAACGGTGGGAGTTTGCAGGAGCCCTAAATACCCGACCCGGCCCACACCAGATATAAATTAATAATTTTTCACATAGATAAATTTCGATAATTCAAAAGGTAAGAAATTAGAGAACTTATCTAAGACGTTTGAAAGATCCACCCTAGAGGAATGGGAACATTCGTTTTCTTCTAAGCCGAATCATTTATATCCTGGGAAAAAAAATTATCTAACACGTTTGAACAAAAAGTTATAACGTTTAGATAATAAATAAAGTATATATATCGAGTGCTTTTAACGAAATAACTAATTAAGTTAGTCTTGTGGGGTGCTAATAAGCATACATAACTATCTATATAGGCCAAAACGTTTTTAAAAATCGCATTATGAGTGCTTTGAAAGCGCAACAACATGGACATGGATCCAAGACGCTTTGCTCGCAGCTAGCCAAGGTTCTCTCATGCATATTGTCTTCTTTAACGCTAACTACGTGGTGAAACGATGTCATTTGATACATGCATGTAAAAGAAATGTGATTAGAAGGCTAGCTAGCATTGGATGGAAGTTTGGATGAACAAGAAGGCTGCTAAGGGAGGGAAGGAATGTGTCACTATCTGACAGGAAACAATGCTGCGTTTCATGGTAGCAAGAATCACTGTTTGATTACAACACATATCTGCCTACCTCATAAGTTATAACATACCATATGCAAATGCAAGTGCCCCATACTATTATCCGACGTTTGGTCCCTCATACAACTTACATACCAGGATCTCAGATTGAACACTTCAAAGGATTCCATGTCGTAGGCCATGTGGTCTTGCCATTCATTGTTACTCCCAACAGTATCCACCACATACATAAACAAACCTTGGAAAACGACCAAATATATATAAAGATGGATTCTGATTAGCTTCGTGTGCTTGATTAGCTAGTTGAGTCATTGTTATTTTAGGAGGATTTTAGTATAAGATCAGAGAAATTAGCAAAATGCGTGAGTCAATCGCGATCATGAGTGAGCAATACCCTTTATGAGGGATACAGACAGAAAGCAAATAGCTAGCTTTACAGTAACTACTTGATCGAGAAAGAAGCATATCTCTCATGACTTGTGTGTAGTTATATATATAAGCAAGCTAAACTTCCTCAGTCACACCAAATGCATGAACAAATTAAAGAAGCCAAAAACAGCCAACCTTTTCTGTTGCTATATAATTCAAGAACCCCAACCCAGAACCAGTGCGCATATATATATTTTCATCTCTCAAAAACTGGAATTTCGTTTTTGAATCATTAGTTCATCACCGAGATCGATCGCTGACGGGAGTACCCGTGTTTCTGGCCTTAGAGGGTTTTGATGATCAAAGTAAGACGTGCTTAAAGCGTCAAACTTAGTCTGCTTCTTCACTAATATTAGTGCAGGTGGAGGCTTCCAAAGGGATCGCATTGATCTAATTTTTGAACCTCAATCACATCCACATATGGTATTCGGTGTTAATTGGATCATGCGATCCCTTCGGAAGTTTCCATCATCAACTAGTTCAGAATCAAAGAGATTGATGAATCCAGGTAATTGGTTAAGTAATTAAGAAGTCAAGAGATACAAATAATTTTTGGTTCAGTTTTATCAGCTTTGTTTTGTGTAGACATTTGGGTACAGATGCAGAAATCATGACATGCAAACAGCACTAAATTACTGTATATATGGTTCAGTAATATGTACGTAGTTAAGTATATCTATACGTACTCCCACTAGTAGACTAATACTGTCACATCCCGACTCTTAAATTTTTACCTTATTTATTGGTATGAAATTATTAATAGTTTTACCGTCTTCCTAAATGAAATTATAGTTCAGATGTCCCTAGAGGAGTGTTGAAGGACGAATATTTCGAAGAAATTTTTTCGTATGAGAAAATTGTGACGACGGTAAAAATGGTAAATTTTACCCAGTAAAAAGGTAAGTTTTATTAGAGTATTATTTTTGGGGTGTTAATTTTGGAATTGGGTTATATTGTTGGTGTTGGACCGGGTTGGGAAGTAAAGCCCAAACCTCTCTCTCCTCCCTCCCGAGCTCTCTCCCTGCCGGAGCCCTCCGCCGCCCGTCCGCCGCCATCCGGCCAGCGCAGACCGCCGTACCGGTCCCAATCGGTCGGCCTTCAACCCAGCTCTCTTCCTGGACCGGTAGGAGCCGCCCTTGTGCCGCCGTGAGGGAGAAAAGCTGCCTGAAAGCCCCGACTGCCGTGGAGGTCCGGTCCCCGGAACTCGCTCCCCCGGTCACCATAGCCGGAGCCGCTTGGCTCGTTTGGAAGCCCTCCTCCCGTGTAGTAATCCCTCCAAAGGATTCGCTCCCTTTTGAGTTAGATAAGGAGAATCGGTGAGTGGAAGTTCTAGGGCTCAAATCACTGTTTTGGTTCGATTACCCTATGTAGGCTTAGAATTAGTGTTTGTGCTAGTTAGGGAAGTTGTTGTGCGTGTTGAGAGGAAGGTTGTGCTAAATTTTGGTAGACATTGGAGGTCACCGGAGCTGGCCGCCGCTGTTAGGGGGATTTTTATGGTTTTAGATGTGGAATATTAAGGGGAGGTTAATGATGTGAATTTTGGAATTTTACGAGGAATTTTGGATAGGTTTGAGATTTTTCAAAGTTTGGTATTTTGGCCGTTAATTTGGATAGAATCCGGCCGTTAGATTATTGTTGTTTTGGCTGTAGAAGGTTGGTTTAAGGCTGCCGGTATTTGTGGTGAAATTTGGACCGTATCGATTTTAAGATTGGCGAAGTTGGGCCCTTCGTTTTAAAAAAAATGTCCAGTCTGTAGAGTCCAAGTTGGCACTAGTAGAAGGCGAGGCATTCGGGGTGTGTCTTGACAAATACTTCATATATATACTTGAGACCGTGGTGATTAATCTTCTATGTATTCTGAGTTTCTTATAATTTCCAGGTCTGTTGATCAGTCTAGGATGGTAGAGGAAGCATATATAGTTAAACTGAACATGTTAGTATTATTGAGCTGGATCCAGAAGCTTAAAGTCCAAACTGATGTCTGCGCATTGTAACAAAGTCTAAGCCGTAGTCTTTGCTCTAATGGTTACTTGCAATGATATCTAATCACCCGTAAACCACGGAGGAGAACAGTCAGTCCTAGCAGCCTCTAGCTTATTCTTAGTCTTCTTAATATGCATATGAAGAACCAAATTAATTAGCAACCCATGCATATTTTCCACGAATAAGGTGAACCGAAATTGCACGCACAGTAGAGCTAGTCCATATCATGCAGTAATTAACCTCTTGAGGCTTGAGCACGTACATGAAGGCCATATATAGAAGGTGATATTTTCTGTTGTTTCCAACTTTCTGGGATGGTTCTTGTTCTTGTCCTCGTTCCAGATGATTCCTAACTTTGCGGCTTAGTCTATGCCGTACATCAACAATCAAAGAAAGAAAAACTCCAACAGAAGTAAACACAGCTACTGTTCAAGAAATTCAAAGTTAAAACGTGGACCGGCATCGGCGTCCATATATGCGGAGACTTCTAGTGGTCAAGTCTGGTAGACATGTAAAGAAAACTGCGACGGTGCCCAAACTATATTCTGTCAAGGCCAAGTTGATACCTCAAGTCTTAAACGTACTTGATTGTTAACATGTTTATCGTATTTAGGTCTATAGAGAAAGACGTATAGTTTATGTATTACACATTTGTACGTGGATTCTCTTTTTCATTCTCAAGCCTCTAATCGAGCAACTGACCCGAGGAGGGTCGGCAAGTAACTGTAAATATATATGTCATCCCCTCATATATCTGACGAGAGAGATATCGATCAAAGAACCAATAAAATGCATGCAAATAAAAAGCCACCCAACAGGTTGGAGAGTGGTACCATATAACCGAAAGTTAGGCAGATTGATCCAACTTAACTAATAGGTGTCCTTCTCAGTTATTTTGCCGCGAGGGAAGAAAATACCATATAGTTCGGTTTCACATACATTTTGATTGTTTTGAGTGTCACTATCGAGTACTAATGAACTTCAGTAAGTATATTTAGTTCTTCAATACAATCATTGCTGTCTGATTCTGTTTGCATTCCTAATGATCTGGTGGATTAATTAGTTTAATCCTTATGGTTTTGAACCGAACCTACAAAGAAAATAGTGTGTAATAGCAGTGATTAGGCTCACCAAGAACTACTGGAAAACGATGACAAAATAACGAAATGTGAACTTTCAAATTAAGGGAGACTTCTATTTGGGTGTGGCATGGTTCATAAACACCCAAAACCAACGCATATTTCTACGCCATTGATAGCAGGCTGACGTGTGTGTTGTTTTATTGACTAGTAAGTTAGTATTAGAGTCATTGAAAAAAAAAAAATAGAGAAAGCCATCGAACACAGCCAGAGCTGCGAGTTCTCAAATTGAATGAAGTGTAGGGGACGTCCTATTCTTCATCTCCCACTAAAATCTAAAGTAGGGTTCATGTCCATTTTTTCAGACTCAAAGTCCAACATGCTCCTAACTAATTTAATTAACTAGCCTCTCCCAAATGCTACAGTTATAGCATGGAAACGACTATATAAGAGGCTCCTCCCACCTCATGCATATTCACAACCCAAAATACAAGTTCCTTCCTTCTTAGGTCAAGCACGCACAGAGTTTCTGCCATTTAACAGAAACCCTAGCTTACCTTATTGCAGTATTCGATCAGCTATACCGGTGGTTATGGCTTCTAAGTTCGGCTTCATGACCCTTGCAGTCCTCGCTCTTGCACTAGCCGTTTGCGTGCAAGGCACTCTAGGTTTGTGATCCAACTCTTCTCGTGTTTCATGTAAAGTAACATTTCTTCTATCAAAACATGTTATTTGATGAGATTGTCGATTAAGATCTTTGATACGAAGATTAATTCGGTTTGCAGGGGGAGTGACATGTGAGAATCTAGACGAAAGCACTTGTGCATTCGCGGTGTCATCATCAGCCAAACGTTGTGTGCTTGAGAAGCACGTAAAGAGGAGCGGAGAGGAAGCATACACATGCCGCACATCTGAAATTGAAGCAGATAGACTGAAGGACTGGATCGAGAGCGAAGAGTGCATCAAGTCTTGCGGCCTAGACCGCAAGTCCTACGGAATCTCATCCGACTCTCTCCTCGAGTCTCGCTTCGCACAAAAGCTTTGCTCTCCTCAGTGCTACGGCAGCTGCCCCAACATTGTTGACCTTTACTTCAACCTCGCAGCTGGTGAAGGTACGTCTTCAACTATATAAATGACATTATTCTAGCAACACCAAATTTTTCATCAAATTATGTACATGTAAATGACATGTTTTGTTGATCTTGTTGTTATAGGGGTGTTCCTTCCAAAACTATGTGAAGCACAAGGAGCAAATGCTCGTAGGGAAATGTCGGAGATCCGAAGCTCTGGATTTGTTGCACCAGGACCAGTAAAGTCAGCTAATTTGGTAGCAGAGGCACCAGTAAACTACATGAACTTGGAAGCTGATTACTACGTTGCTCCTGCACAGGC
Organism: Fragaria iinumae; assembly: GCA_009720345.1. NCBI lineage: Eukaryota > Viridiplantae > Streptophyta > Magnoliopsida > Rosales > Rosaceae > Fragaria > Fragaria iinumae. Next base: position 24,797,517 of record CM019123.1, on the reverse strand, counting down.
ACCAGCCTACTGAATTTGATCACCCCCGTATGGATCTTCTACATCATTCGGGGCCTGTGTGTTATTATTCCGTGTAGATTAGTTATGTCTTCTATGTAACAAAAGGGTGTGTTCAGGCCATAGTCATCTAGCCTTGTATGCTTAAATACACCCATTGATTGAAACAGAATAAAGTTATTTCTGCAGTTATCCATTGGTCAGTGTCATAGTTTCTGGTGAAATGCCATATTTTAGTTTAGAAACACTTGTGCCGTCGAAGCATTCATCGCAACAGTTCAAGGACTGATACTGAAAACTTGAGAAGTTGGACAAGAACCAACACCATAACACCACCAAGAGCATTTAACCATAACCAAGGCAATCTTTACTGAACACCAGAGCAATGATAGACACCACAGTAAACCAAACCATATTTTCATATCACTACCTAAATAACTACAATAAAAACCAAGCATGCGATAACGGCCAACCCAACAATCCAATCGCCAAACAAGATTTTAAGAACAAATCCAGATAAAATGCACAACATAACCCAACAGAAAAGGAGCTGAGGAAAAGATCAAAGATCAAGCCTCCTCCTGAACTTCCTCCTCATCTTCATAGTCATACCCTTCCTCATCTGCAGTAGCATCCTGGTACTGCTGGTACTCTGAAACAAGGTCATTCATGTTGCTCTCTGCCTCGGTAAACTCCATCTCATCCATTCCCTCTCCTGTGTACCAATGCAAGAAAGCCTTTCTTCGGAACATAGCAGTGAACTGCTCACTCACCCTCCGGAACATTTCTTGAATGGATGTGGAGTTGCCAATGAATGTCGAAGCCATCTTCAGACCGGTTGGGGGGATGTCACAAACAGTGGACTTGACATTGTTGGGGATCCACTCAACAAAGTAGGATGAATTCTTGTTTTGGACATTGATCATCTGTTCATCAACTTCCTTGGTGCTCATCTTACCACGGAACATTGCTGAAGCAGTCAAATACCGCCCATGACGAGGATCAGCAGCACACATCATGTTCTTGGCATCCCACATCTGTTGAGTGAGCTCCGGAACAGTGAGTGCTCTGTATTGTTGGGATCCACGAGATGTAAGTGGAGCGAACCCAACCATGAAGAAGTGCAATCGGGGGAATGGGATCAGATTAACAGCAAGCTTCCGGAGATCAGAGTTGAGTTGTCCAGGGAAACGAAGGCAGCAAGTCACACCGCTCATGGTAGCCGAAATCAAGTGATTCAGATCACCAACTGAATCAAGTAGAAATCATCGGTTAGCTTAAGCCACATTGCATAATGTCAACAAATTAGCAACAGCAAAGAAACTTAAAACTCTGTTTTTCAAACTTCAAACAAGAGCAACAAGTCATCTAAAAACCAATTGGATACGCTACGTGCAGTCTTTAAGATGAATTTCAAAAACATCTAAATACGGTAGGAAACTGTATGACATGGGAATCAATTCCAATTACTGTCAGACAACCAGTATATATCTCCGACTACTAGCCTGTCTACGACAGACTAGCTTGGTAGTATAATTTCTATATGGTAAGCCAACCACATCTGATCTAGACTGAAAAGCAAAAAACAATTTTAAATTTATGCATAGATAATATTGATTTTAGAACTATACTACAATCTAATGCAAAAACCCTAATCTTCAAGTCCTTATTTCCTAATGAGAGCATATGAGATAAAAATCCAAAGCAAAAAAAAAGTACACCACATATTTTTCCAAATTGAACGTGGCAACTATATTTTTATGATTTAACAAGGCACAAGACTAAAAGGAGTATAAACTCACAGCTTGGAGTAGTGAGCTTCAGTGTTCGGAAGCAGATGTCATACAGAGCTTCATTGTCCAAAACCATACACTCATCAGCATTTTCAACAAGCTGGTGAACAGAAAGAGTCGCATTGTATGGCTCAACCACAGTGTCCGACACCTTAGGCGATGGAAACACAGAGAATGTGAGCATCATTCGGTCTGGATACTCCTCTCTAATCTTGGAAATGAGAAGTGTTCCCATTCCAGAACCAGTACCACCTCCCAGAGAGTGGCAAACTTGAAACCCTGGGATAATTCATCAAAACAATTACATCAACCATTAGCACACTCATAAACCTACGCAATGCACCAAACAGATGTCATTTCTACCAATTCCTCATACTTTTCGATGAAATCAAACACATGCTATAGCTAAGGCAACATATTAAAATGTAAGTAAGCATAGATCTATACAATAACACTAAAATTGAACTCGAAAACGATTTCCAGTAGCGAAAATTAAACGAAACGCTTTCGAATAAAATCGGAAACCAAGGCTTGAATACTACCTTGCAAGCAGTCACAGTTCTCAGCCTCCTTCCTAACAACGTCAAGAACCGAGTCAATCAACTCAGCGCCTTCAGTATAGTGACCTTTCGCCCAATTGTTCCCGGCGCCGGACTGTCCAAACACGAAGTTATCCGGCCGGAAGATCTGACCGTACGGTCCAGATCTGACGCTGTCCATGGTGCCAGGCTCCAGATCCATGAGCACGGCGCGTGGGACAAACCTCCCGCAACTGGCCTCGTTGTAGTAGACATTGACGCGCTCGAGTTGGAGCTCGTTGTCGCCGCCGTACCGGCCGGTGGAGTCGATGCCGTGCTCGGCGCAGACGACCTCCCAGAACTTGGCTCCGATCTGGTTGCCGCACTGGCCTCCCTGGATGTGAAGGATCTCACGCATTTTGAATTCGACTGGAAATCTAGGGTTTCGAGTTTGAAGAAGAAGAAGAAGGCTCTCAAATTCTCAGAGAGAAAATGAGAGTTTGGATTTGGAAGATGAAGGGTGTAGGAGTGTGGGAGTGAGTTGAGGGCTTATATAGGGGGAGGAGTTTGACGGCGCCGTTAATTTGAGGTGGGAATTTAAATTTTGAAAAGCAAACCTGATTGTTTCGGAGCCTAATAAGGCGGGATCGGTTACGGTGACGGCAGGGGTTGGGATGGATCTGAAGCGTAGGATGGTTTGACTGGTGGGAGTCAAATTGAATGGACGGTTGGATTTTGGGGTGTAAGGGAATTTTGGTGTGATTGCAGTAGATGCGCTAACTGACGCTTTTGAATCGGTTGGGATATTTTGAGTCACGCGCTTTGGGGATGGGTGAGAGTTACGCGATGGGGTTTAGTGATGGAGTGGTTAGTGTGGATTTGGATGGATGCGGTGAGAGTGAGCAGAGGTTTGCACATGCGGCTCGGACCAGGTAAGCATGTGATTGGCAGTATGGGTCATGTGAGCTGCGCTTCAAATAATTATTTTCTTTTAAGATTTTTTGAGAATTATTTTATAAGAAATATATAAATTTGAAATAAATCAATTCCAACAAAATTATTAGCTCGATTGCATAATTATCAAGAGGTAGAGGGTTAGCCTAGTTAAAGCATATTAAACTGTAAGTGAGATAAACGTTATATGGTCGTTCTGATAAACTAATGAGGTTTTTGGTTCGAACCTCGTCTTATGGAAAAATATCTTCTGAGTAAGGAGAGTTCCGGAGTTGTAGTTCATTCAGTCACCATTTTGCATTTCAAACTAATTAGAAAGACATGTACATCTTCACACCGTTATTAGATGTCTAGTAAAATAATCTAATATTTGGATCATTAGGATATTTTTATGAATTGTATGATATATTGAGACACTTCATAAGTTCAAAGTTTAACGTATGCGATAATATTACGTTTTTTGTTTTGTTTTTTCATTTGGTTATTCTAACTCTTATCGAAGTTATTGCATCGTTTACTCCACTATTTCTTTCATCTCACCTCGTCACTAAGTTATCGAGTAACATTCTTATAGATAAAGTGGAAGATTTGGTGTGACATATTTGTAATACCTATTGGCCTACCAATTCACAATTGTAAGCTAAACAAACATGACATGCCAACCGTACTTGTTACTCAATCTAGCACTGATATATATTATTGTGAAGAGGACCCATAGTTGACCAAAAAAAAAAGAAGAGGACCCATTGCCTCAGAAGATGAACAAAAGCAGGAAGAAAGCAATGTTATCATCATCATCGCAATCGAGAGCAAGTGTAGCCATCACTCTAGCCTTGCTCCCAAAGCTAACACTTATTGGTAAACTACCAAATCGAGCATTACAAAACTAAACTAAAAACTATGATTGCATTCTCATTCCAGGATCCAACATATTTTACTTGTCAAATTTTATGCCAAAGTGAAGGTAAGTCTGACATATCCAAAGGGTGCCATAAGCTTACGCTATTGGGTTGCGGGCACTGCAAGCAATATGAGATTTTGGAGGAGAGCCATTGGGCGTTTTGATCTGTTTCTGGTGGGGAGGGAGGTGTCAGATGAGGTGAGGGGAAATATACTTTTTGCCATAAGACATTTTCGTATCATAGATTCATAGCTATCAAAGAAAATTTAGTAATCGAAACCTCAAGTTATAGACATAGAACTCTAAGATGTTTATTGTAGTTTATATGACCCAATCAATGATTGGGGATGTAGTTCAATTGGTAGAACAATAAAATCTGCTTTCTTGGAAATCACTGTTCAACTACTTGCATCTCCGTCTTTCTTTTCTTTTGTGTTTCTAAAAGAGTTATCATCGTTAAGATCCATACGAAAAACGTACTCGGTAGAACAATGAGATTTGGTTTCTTGCATATATATATAATTCTTACATCTCCATTAACTATTATATTTTTATAGATTTCTCTGTCCTTAAAATCAAGTATTAACCAAATTGCGGATGTAGTTCAATTGGTAGAACAATATGATTTACTTTCGTATGAATTAAGGTTTGACTCCTTGCGTCTCCATAATATATATTTTTTTTGCATCTCCGTTAATTATTTTTTCATCTCGTGTTTCTAAAATACTTTTTTTATCGTTTTTCTTTAATCACGACCAATCAGTACAACATGAACATAATTTATTATCATTTTTTTTTAATCACGACGCAAATTCAGTATAACAAGAACATGATTCATCCTCACGACTACGTAAATATCTAATCATAAAATACAGCCTAAGCAACTGAAACTATTTTAATGCTGCAAACCCTAAAATGAGATCCATAGCCAGAACCAGTTGCTTCCTTTGATTCCTTGGCCAGACGAGCCTGCTCTTCGATTCCTCGGTTGGTGGTTCCGGTGCAGACGAGCTTGTAGTTCACCCTTTTGAAAAAAAAAAAAAAAAAAAAAATAATGCGAGGTTAAAGAAAACTGGGTCAAAGCGTGCTAGGCGGAATTGTGGGCCGTCTAGGCGGTAACCTGTTGGGTCGGGTCTAGGCAGGCTGGATGGTCCACCTTTAAAAAAATATAATTTTAATACCCAAGTTAACTAGAGTGTTCCTCACCGCAGCCGATCACCCATCTCCTTGAACCCTCGACTCTAACTCTCACCCCCAAAACCCTTTCAAACTCTTTGCAGACTAAAAATGGCGAACAAAAGACAGAGAGAGGCTCGCAAGAGATTCAGAGCAGAGCACCCGGAACTGGTCAAAACCCCAGAGCCAACTCCCCCAAAAGACCCAACCAAGAAGAAGAAGAACAAGGTCAAGAAGCCAAGCTTCAAGCCCAAGAGATCAGATTCTGATGGAGCACGCAACAAGTCTCGGAGTAAACACCCACTTAGAGTCCCTGGTATGAAGCCCGGAGACAGCTGCTTCATTTGTAAAGGGACTGACCATATTGCCAAGCTTTGCCCTGAGAAAGCTGAGTGGGATAGGCACAAGGTGAAGTGATTCTTGTAACCCAATTATGTTTTAGTGACTGTTTTCTAATATGGATTATAAATGTGGGTATAGGGTTTGGTGATGTGAATGCTAGAGTTGTGGATAGAAGTTGTGTTGATGGGTTTTTGTGTTTTTTGTGATGTGTATTGTAGATATGCTTGTTTTGTCGACAACGCGGGCATAGTCTGAAGAATTGTCAAAAGAAGAATGAAAATGATATGGAGGCCAAGTTGTGTTATAATTGTGGGGAATCCGGGCATTCGCTTTCTAGATGCCCCTTGCCTCTTCAAGATGGTAAGTTACTCTTGGCATTGAGATTACAGTTTTGATTTTTGAACTGAGGTGATGTTTGCAGAATAATGTATCAAGGGGTAAGATTTAGTGTGCTTGGTTAGCGATGAATTGGACATCTCTGATGAGCTGAATTTAGTTCAACATGATTGGGTGCGTTTGATGATTAGCTGAACAATGCAATTGGTATATTATCCAAGTGAAATCATGTACCTTTTCTGAATGGAGTAATCCTCATGTGGAATTGGCTTTACTATGATTAGTTATTCTAAATCAATGACAAAATGAAAGGCTTTGAATGGTGCTCCTTGAAGAAACATGAACTTGAGAGTACTTAATATCTAGTAGGCTCTAAGATGAACTGTTATCTATAACTCCATGCTACTGAAAAATCATAGTTCCAAAGTTCTTCTTTTCCGTTTGCTTCACCCTATATCATTGAGTCTGTATTCTTAATGTTACTGGTTACGTGGTTAAAAACTTAGTACTCATGACTCAAGTATAGTAAAGGTATATATTCTTGTGGTGATTTTCAAGTGCTTAGTATATTTTGAGCTGTTACATGTTTATGTTGTGTGCAATTATTAGTTACATGCTCAAACATGTGTTGGTTTGATGCTCATCCTCTTAGCTCTGAACTAATGAATAGAGATTGAGCTAACCTGATGGTGGTCTGATCAGACATGGACTTTTGTCAAGCTGGTGATGAAGCTTGTAATCATGCTTTTTTCATTGTTATGTTATTCATATTTCTTCATCTCGTGCTGCAGGTGGAACTAAATTTGCCAAGTGCTTCGTCTGTAATGAGACTGGTCACCTGAGTAAGGACTGTCCTAAAAACTCTCATGGGATTTATCCAAAGGTAAAATGACTTACATGTGCAATCTTCACTTTACTATGTCATGGATACTATATTCTTAATCTTAACTGGGAATAAGTTTTTAGGATATAGAGGTCATTGATTCATGTCTGTGCTATTATTTCTTAGGGGGGTTCTTGTAAAATATGTGGAGGTGTAACACATTTGGCACGAGACTGTCCTGATAAAGACAGCAGGAATTCAATGGGTGGTGGCAATTCTAATCCCAAATGTAAGTTTTTTGATACTGTGTAGCACTCATTTATTTCAATTAGTTTGTAAAAGTTGCTCTCATCAGTCAAGTTGGTTGGCATGCTTCTAAGTTTGGTTCTCCTTCTTTACTTGTTACTTGCAGGGAATGAACCAAGAGGAAAGCTTACCAAATTTACGAGTGGAGATGATCTTGAGGATGATTTCAGTTTCATAGGTGAGAAGTCTGTTGCCAAAACAGAAGATGATTCTGCTGTAGTCGCTGGTTCTGCTTCTCGTCCACAGGAAGCTACTGTAACATCAAAAAAGAAACAGGGTCCAAAGATAGTGAATTTTGTTGGATAATCTTTGAATTCATGTCTGTTTCTCTGTCTTCTCCATACATCATCCACGATTTTGCCGTAGTGGAAAGTATTATGCCAGAGCTTAGATCGTGTCTTAATTCTAATGTAATGTTATTTCCAATGGTCCTAAGAAGATTCTTAATGTAATGTTCACATTCTCTGATTGCTATCATAATGTATTTTTGGTGTTGCCTTGTCTTGCCTAAAAGAAAAGACTTGCTCATTTCTTAATGATTAGATCATAGCACTCGCTCGTGTTCTCTATATTTTTAGTTGTGTCTTCTCTTATCCCTTAAATTTCGATCACAGCTAATATGATTTAGTTGTGGACATGATCAGCCGTAAACCTTAGAGAATTCTCAACCCTTGTTTCTCCTTAAATTTCTCTTCTTTCCCGCATATTTCTCATCCCTCTTGCCTTCCCAAAAATAGGGATCTCTCTCCCTCTGCTATACTCTCATCTTTCTCTTTCTTCTTCGTCATTTCACACAACACTTCCGGGCTCTTTCCGACGACAAAATGGTACGTCTGAACTTTCTTTTTATCTGTTTCGTCTCTAATGATTATAATCAAGTGAATGAAAATGGTACAGAAGTATGCATGTAACATTCTTGAAAAAAACATATCCTTTTTGTTTCTGCTTCTGTGCATAGAAATGTTTCTTGGTTTTGTTTCTCTTGTTGCTTAAACCGAATGTTGGGGTGCCTAGGCTTCGTCGTCTGGCTTTTCTGTATCTGGCCTTGCAGTGAATGACGAGTGCAAGCAGAAGTTCTTGGAGCTAAAAGCCAAGAGAAACCATCGGTTCATTGTCTTCAAGATTGAAAATCAAGAGGTGGTGGTAGAGAAACTTGGAGAACCAGATGAAACTTATGATGATTTCACAGCATCGCTGCCAGCGGACGAGTGCCGCTATGCTGTGTTTGATCTTGATTTCACCACTGATGAAAACTGCCAGAAGAGCAAGATTTACTTCATTGCATGGTAATTTATCAGTTGGTCAATTTTACTTCTTGTCTTGGATTGATAATAAATCCTACATATGCTTGAAGCTTGATTGATTTCATTTTCAAAAATGACATAGGTCACCTGATACATCAAAGGTGAGAATGAAGATGGTGTATGCTAGCTCCAAAGAGAGAATCAAGAGAGAATTGGATGGCATTCAAGTTGAATTGCAAGCAACTGATCCAAGTGAATTGAGCTTTGACATTATTAAATCTCGAGCTCTTTAAGCAGCAAACTCACCCACCTTAATTTCCTTAACAATTCAAATTTCTCAGCACTGTTTTATTTTCTTCTTCTAGCTCCTTGATTCCCATCTTCTCTCTATTTGTTTGTGTGGATTGCATATACACCAATGATGTATTTTAATGTAATATTATGAATGGTTTTATCAATTTGAAACTTCTTTCTCAAGAGCAGAACTGAAATAGAATTGCAATGCATTTATCTCGTGGAAAATATTCTGCGGATTACAACTCTGGATAACTCATGGATCTGTTATCTGTAATTTTGTATACATAAATGTCTAGAAGTATAGAAACCTTTCTATGACTGCTTATTTTGATTTTCCCAGTAACTTTTCTCCCATGTTTCTACCTGTTTTATTGAATTTGATCGTCTCCTAAGTACTGAGAAAAGAGATGGAGGGTCATATGGAGGAGGCATGGTACATGGACTAGTGACTGCAGGACCCTTCACCATCGATTCCATCATAAATTTCTTCTCTAGTCCTTGTGCTTGGCACGCCATTGCCTCTGAGCAGAGTTCGATAGCTTTTCGAGGTATGGTGGGCTTGAATTGTAAGAGCTTTGCGTATTCGCTTAAAAGATGAAACATGTAGTCATAGACATAGTCCATCTTCAAATCCTCTTGAATTAGGTTACTTGCTGCCTTTCCTATGGCTTGTGCCTGAAGAATCGATGAAAAGCAATGCAACATTAGAAATGAACATTCAGGAAAGTTAAGTTATAGCAGAACAGCCGGAAAGGCAACACTTGCCTTTTGCTTGTGGCTGTTTCCCCAATCTACAGCGTACTTAATAGACCTGCACTTGTCATCATCCTTGATGGGCCAGTAGTGGTGCACTGCCATCAACTCTCTCGTGAAGAAGTCGTAGTATCGAGGCTTTACTATTAAGGTAACGGAATCACAAGCAAGAATGTACTTGTTACTCACAGACCATGCAGACCCTTCTATATAGATCTTATACCTACAATTGGCATTTGTGCATAGAACAAACAGAGTTACTCCTACATGTTCAGAACAAAGAAATGAACACCAAAATGTGTTGTGGGATTTATGTACCTATGGATACATTGGCTCGCCAAATCCGATTGCTTGAACCCTTCCTTTGACTCTCGAGACCAATCCTGCAGTCGATTTTTCAGGTACATTGTCAGCTTCCACATTATTTCAACTACATTATCGCCAATGCAGATAAGATGCACAATTAGAAAGTGGAATGTCTTAAGACTCTTGCCTGAGCATAAACGCGAGCATTCCAATCCTGTTCCTCGGAAACATTACATTTGAGCAGGTCTTGCCTTGTCTTGGCAACAGCCGGATTCCCCTTCCAATAAGCATAAGGCTCTCTATCTATCCATCTGCTCCTCTTGTTACCTTCCTCTAGCTGCTTCAACAAGTTCTCCCATGGAGCTATATTTATTTCAGGCCTAGAGACACATCAAGACAAGTCATTAGCATTACTAGCAAAATGTTCGTACAACTTCTCACATCGTCACACACATGTTATGTTATCAGACTATCAATTAAAACGTTGAGAATTTCTTACCATCCCCAAAAGGACCAATCAGGGAAAACAATGTCAAGTGAGCTGTCATCCCCACAGTAACGAAACAACGGTGGCGGGGCAGATGAGTTATCCCCGGTATAAAACTTTGACAAGATCACAGGCCAGTCAATGCAGTCAAACATGAGCTCCAGATCAGGTACTTTCCCTGGGTACCTACGCAGTAACTGTAGGATCCCCCACAGCGTAAAAGTGTCTCTGCTCTGAAACGACTTGCGGTATCTCTCCATGTACGCCTTGCCGTCTATAATCACCAGCTTGAAATTCGCCGTACGCCTCGCATTCTGAAACGTGGCCTTTGAGATCCCCGTGTGGGCCCATGGCCTGAGGTCCTCGTGTATCCAACGGAAGTACTCCGGACACGTGGGGGGAGATGGACGGTCAGGATCGTGGTCCGGGGAACAGGTGGTAGGGTAGTTTGAGGGGCAGGTTCTGGTGAGGTCGAAAGCAGTGCAGTTGAGTGGGATTTCGAGTATCTTTGGGGGCGTTTTGGGAAGAACAGGGGTGTCATGAGGGTATGATTGGGATGCTTTGGTATTTAGTATTGAATCTTGCGCCGAAGTACCAACCAGAGTATGTGTCTGCTACACAAAGCACAAAAGTACATTTCAATAATTGTGGAATAAGAGTAGGCCCAATAAGTTTTGGCACCAGCTAAGTAAAAAAAAAAAAGTTACCATGTTCCCCGTATTAACTAGAAAGTACATAGTAAAACATGGTTTCTAATTTCACCAAGTACATTTCTACAATATCACTCTGGTTAATGTCATTCACCGAAAAAAATGAAACGTTAGTAGCAAAGTTTTTAGAGCAAGTTAAGCTGTTTTAGTTGTTTGGTAAGTTAAAGCATACATCTTTCCTTCTAAGTTTTACCTTCTGTTGATCACCACAAGTTTTGCGCATTTACATCACTAAACATTACTGATACGTGATCTTAACTGATCGGTCGCAAGTCTCTCATTCGTAAATAAGATGTTTCGACATAAGAGTAACTTGTATTTGAAGGACACATGGTAAACATGATTACCATCAGGGGCGGATACATGTAGTAAACAAAATTTTCTGATATATACCGTATGAATACCAACTAGTAAACAAAGTTTCTTTGGTTCAGGTAGCAATTTGTCCAACTTGACTTTTCCCTTGTCTAAGCCCTCATGTTTTTATCTAGTTTTCTAAGATTTTACTCTTCTTCCTCTATTCTTTATGACTACAAACCCGACTTGGCTGGAAATCGTTCATTTTTTTTACTTAATTTACATCACTTTGCATGTTTTTTCCCTTCTCATTTTCTTCACTGTCCTTCTTTGGTTTAATCTATTTTTCTATTAGTATTTTGTTAAAAAAATAAAATAAAATGTTTTCTCATATACTCCTACACTTCCGTTTGTGTTTATTTACAAGAAATTTCCTTTAATGAGTCTACCATTTGGTTCAAGAAATTCTAGAAAAATTTTGCACGTCTAATTAGCCTAGACACTTACCTACCGGATCCTAGATCCGCCACTGATTATCATAATGAGTATAGGTGTGGTATTGAATTGAGGAGCTATAAATGTATACGTAGTATGATACTATGCTAGGGTTGCGGAGGAGTCTCTACCGTACCGCAAGACACATGTCCCGTTGATACGGCAACACTTTAACCGACACTGAAATCACGTGTCAGGGTTCCTAAGTTCCTGACAAATATAACGACGTGCCTACGACGTCCCAGATACTGCTTTGACAAATGTCGTTTATTATTTTCTATACTTAGACACTCGAAACTAAGACAATTACGGAAAACAATTACCAGAAAATAACAGTGGTCGTAGAATCTTACAGTGGAGTTGAGGAGGCGCGTGCAGACAAACGCGCCGACGAAGAAGAGGAGGAGGAAGACCAAAGCGGCCGAGGAAGATCTAGCAGGAGACTTCATAAATGATTGCAGGAGCAAGGACTGACAATAACTATTAAGCCCCCCACCTTCTGCTGCTGTCTCTCATGCCTCCGCAGCATTCATTTCAACTCACTCTTTGCTCTTTCTAGTGTTTCTCTGACAATTTGCAGCATTCAGAGACCAAATTCCTGGGATTTCAGGAACTGGGTACTTGGAAATGGTTGTTTGCTAAATTGGGTTTGCTTTGGTTTTGGCTGGTTGAGGCTACATTCTGTGTTCGGAGCTCATAAAGTTTCAACCTTTGGGGTTTGTAATAAAGATGGAATCTTTGTGATTTGAAGCTAGATCAGGAAGAGAGTTTGCCTAAATTAGAAAAGGATCGTCAGGTAAAAAACTGAAAACAAACAAAGTTTGGTAATTTTGGAGGAAAGTTAGATCCAAAAGGAACTAGAAGGAACAGAGAGAGAGAGAGAGAGAGAGAGAGAGAGAGAGAGATGAAAGAAGATCTAAGTGGACAACAGTGTAATAGACATCATACAAATTATTAGTAAGATAAGTAGGGATTTATTCCAAGTAGGCTTTTTGAAATGTTGAATCTCGTGACAATGCTCTCATTGCTCCCCTAAGTTTATATCTCTCTCCAGAATTTGCTCTGTTTTGTTTATTAATTCCTTTGTTAGGTTTTCATTTTGAAGTTAACAAATGCTTGAGGACAAAAAGATGGTCTACTTTAGCTGTTTAAGCAACAAAAGTGGGATTAACCCATTTAGTATTTTGTTTTGAACAAGAACTTGAACTTGATTTTTTTATTAATTTTGCTAACCCATTCTAAATGTCCTGTATTACATAAATGGAAAAATCGGTAGACCTCTTTACAATGATTATATTGCAAAACCTTGGAAGTAATCAAGTCCCTTAATTGAAGTAGCTAGATTAACAGATCCTAAGTTTGCCAAATGTTCAAAGATCTACCTTAAACATCTTTTTCCCTGATTAACTAAATTTTGTTCATTATCTAGTGGAAATTAATTCTGCTGATTACAACTCTAAAATAGAAACCTTTCTACTATTGCTTTTTTTGATGCTCCCAGTCCCAGTATTTCTTCTCCAATGTTTCTACCCGTTTAATTATATTTGATTGTCTCCTAAGTACTGAAAAAAGAGATGCAGGGTCATATGGAGGAGGCATGGCACATGGGTTAGTGACTGCAGGACCCTTCACCAAGGATTCCATCATAAATTTCTTCTCTAATTCTTCTGCTTGGCACGCCATTGTCTCTGAGCAGAGTTCGATAGCTTCTGGAGGTACGGTGGGCTTGAATCGCAAGAGCTTTGCGTATTCACTCAAAAGATGAAACATGTAGTCATACACATAGTCCATCTTTAAATCCTCTTTGATATAGTTACTTGCTGTCTTTCCTATAGCTTGTGCCTGAAGAATTCATGATAACCAATGCAATATGAGAAACTGAAATATTCAGGAATGGAGTTAGAGACTTAGAGTTCACTATTCAGAAATGCCTCGAAGACTTGCCTTTTTCTGGTGGCTGTTTCCCCAATCTACAGCATACTTGATAGACCTGCACTTGTCATCATCCTTGACGGGCCAGTAGTGGTGCACCGGCAGCAAACCTCTCATGAAGAAGTCGTAGTATCGGGGCCTTACTAGTAAGGTAACCGAATCACAAGCAAGAATGTACTTGTTACTCACAGACCAAGCAGACCCTTCTATATATATCTTATACCTACAATTGGCATTTGTGCATAGAACAAACATAGTTACTCCTACATGTTCAGAACAAAGAAATGAACACCAAAATGTGTTGTGGGATTTATGTACCTATGAACGCATTGGCTGGCCAAATCCGATTTCTTGAAACCAGCCTTTTCTTCTAGAGTCCAATTCTGCAGTCGATTTTCAAGTACATTGTCAGCTTCCATAATCCATATTGTGGTTAAACTTAAAGATGGATAAAATGCAGACCAGAGGCACAAATGGAACAAGAGGAAGAGATTGACACTTGCCTGAGCATAAACGCGAGCATTCCACTCATGTTCCTCGGAAACATTACACTTTAGGAGGTCTTGCCTTGTTTCAGCGACCTTCGGATTCCCCTTCCAATAAGCATAAGGCTCTCTGTCCACCCATCTGCTTCTCCTGTTACCTTCCACTAGCTGCTCCAACAAGTTCTCCCACGGAGCTATATTAGTTTCAGGCCTAGACAAACATCAAAGCAAAAATGTACATACAACTTCTTACATCGTCACACAATCGTCGTAAATGTTATGTTTCTAGACTATCAATTCATGTGAAAACGTCGGAGCAATAGAAATGTAACGCTTTATAGGTAGAGAATTCTTACCATCCCCAAAAGGACCAGTCAGGGAAGACTATATCCAGTGTGTTGTTATCCCCACAGTAACGAAATAACGGGGGTGGTGCAGTAGAATTAGGCCCGGTAAATGAGCTTGACAAGATCACCGGCCAGTCGACGCAGTCAAACATGAGCTCCAAATCAGGCACTTTCCCTGGGTACCTACGCAGTAATTGTAGGATCCCCCACAGCGTAAAAGTGTCTCTGCTCTGAAACGCCTTGACGTATTTCTGATAGTACGCCTTGCCGTTTACGATCACCAGCTTAAACGCCGCCGTACGGTTCGCCGCCTCAAACGTGTCCCTTGTGATCCCAGTGTAGGCCCAAGGCTTTAGGTCCTCGTGTATCCAACGGAAGTATTCTGGACACGTGGGCTGTGTTGGACGGTTGTGATCTTGGTCTGGGGAGGAGGTGGTGGGGTAGTTTGAGGGGCAGGTTCCGGTGAGGTTATAGGCAGGGCAATCAAGTGGGATTTCGAGTGTCTTTGGGGGTGTTTTGGGAAGAACAGGGGTTTGTTGAGGGTGTAACTGGGATGCATCAGTAGTTACTATTACATCCTGGGCCGATTTACCAACCAGAGTCTGTGTCTGTTACACAAAGCACAAGGTAAATTTCAGTTCTCCCATAGGAACTAGGAAATACATAGTATAACATAGACAAATTTCACCGAGTGCATTTCTATTATACCACACTAGTAAATGTCACTGAGCAAAAGAACTAGATAGCTTTTAGTAAAGGTTTTTTTCGTGTCGCACAAGCTTTTACAGCAACTTAATATATTCATATTGTTGTTATGATTCACGATATTTTAATTTATCTAAATTTATTTTGTACTCGTGTAAGTTGGAGCATACATCTTTCATTCTAACATGTTCCCTTAGTTGTTTACCACAAGTATTGCGTATTTACATCACTCACTATCACTGTTACGTAATCTTTTTTTAGTTGATTACGAGTTTACTATATGTAAAACATGAGATCACGACTTAGGGTAGCTATCTTTTGAAGGAGACATGCTTAATAGTATGAATCATATAGCGAGATACGTATGAATTGATCAATGTGGTGTTTACTAGACTAGATTTCATCACCGGAAATCAAACACAATGAAAAAAAAAAAAAACGATTACCGGAAAGCAGCAGTACTATTGTCGGAGAGTGGTAGAATCTTACAGAGGAGTTGAGGAGGAGGCGCGTAAAGACAAATGCGCCGACGAAGAAGAGGAGGAGGGAGACCAACGCGGCCGAAGAAGATCTCGTAGGACACTCCATATACGGACACTGAAAAATCACACCTTGTGCTGTCTCTCATGCCTCTGCAGCATTCATTTCCACTCACTCTTTCCCCTTTCTAGTATTTCTCTGACAATTGCAGCATTCACAAACCAAATTCCTTGGATTTCAGGAACTGGGTATCTGGAAATCCTTGTTTCCTGAAATGTGTCTGCTTCATTTTTGGCTGGTCGATGCTACGTTGTATTTGGAGATCATGAAGGTTCATCCTTTGGTGTTTATGATAAAGGTGGAATCTTTGAGATGTGAAACTAGATCAAGAAGAAGGCTTTCTTAATTAGAAAATGACCACAAGTAGAAATCAAAGAAATGAAGGTTGTAAATCTTGGACAAATGTTAGATCCAAGAGGAACTAGTAGGAAGCCGAGAGAAAGATGGAAGTGAAGTGAAATGGGAGAGAGATAGGTGGACAGTCAGCTAAAAATAGGTGGTATTTTCTCTCTAGACTTTTTTTTTTCCCCTTAATCTTCGGATTGGAGTAAGAAATGCTTGAGCACTTGCTTTTGCTGTTAAGAAACAAATTTGGGAGTTGCCCATCTAGTAGTTTGTTTGAAAAAGAACATGAACTTGGTTCTGTTCTAGAATCTTACAAATCCAGAAATCCTAAATTTGCCAAATGGTCAAAGGTCTACATCACATTGTCTGATTAATCAGTCTCTTTTCATTATCTGTGAGAATTGGTAAGGGATCATTATGCTCCCAAAGAAGGCGTTACAAATCATGACAATGTTTGCTATGCCAAAGATCAAAATTTGAAAGTAAGCAAAGTAATTTCTTTTCATAGTTTCATTGGTTTCGAATAGACAGAACAGAGAAGAGAATATATATTATTATTACCCTCTCCTAATCCTCTAGATTATACTGAATTGTTGTTGCATAACTCTACTTCTTGTTACAGAAGTTTTATAGTGTTTTAGAGTATTGAAACTCTCTCGATAAGAGGGGCGAGCTGTTAAATTATTCATGCAACTCACATTTGGTTTTTCATTTCTCCAACTTAATTCAGTAAGGTTGTGTTCAAAGAGAAAAAAAGAAACAAAGCAGATTCTCTCAGTATATATAGTACTGTCCTGAAACTCTTTTCAGTGTGCTAAAGCTGATGCAGCTCTGTTCAAACCTTGGAGACATAGAAACAAAAGCCACTGATCAACTTCAGAGAATCCACTGCCAATATGAGACCTTGATGTGCATAACTCATACATAAAAGCCTTCCTCTTTTTGAAAAAGAAACATTCATCATAACAAATTGGTTAGCCCTCAGGCCAGGTTTAGTGTGTTGCTAAACTAATCAACAACTAGTACTATGCTTGTTGGACCTCCTGGTTAATAATAATCACTAGCTCAAGCTCCTGCCCTACATGTCAATATGGTTTTGCTGCTTTGTAAGTTGAGACTTGAGGATGAGTGGCATTCATCATTTCATTTATCAAGAGCGTGTGACATTGGCAATGGAAAATTGCACAGTAGGGTATAGGCTAAAGTGAAGCAGAAGGATGAAGAGGATTAGCTTTGGGTATTGAGCACAATCCACGCGTGATGTGAAGCCTCAAGCCTCTCTCAAATTTCAAAACCCAAGAACCCCTTTCTCTTTCTCAGCTCTCTTATATATAATACTACTACTGGTCCTCTTGTTTCCTTAATTCACTAGCTTATTTTCCATTTCATAACCACTATTTATCTGCGTTCTGCTTAGCTTAGCCTTGAGTTTTGATCAGCAAAAAGACATGTCTGTAAGTTTCTTCTTCTCTTCTCTCTCTGTCTTAGTGAGACGTATATTTAAGCCCTAAATGAAGTTATTGGAAATAGATGTATGATGTGGGTGATCTTTGCAGATGGTGGAAGTGAGAGTTCCAAATCTTGACTGTGAGGGATGTGCTTCCAAGTTAAAGAAAGCTCTCTTCAAGCTCAAAGGTACATCCACATTTCTATTCATTTCTACTACAAGTTTCAGTGAACTGCATTTCTCAAATGCTTAGTGAAAATGATTATTTTCTTCGATTTAGGTGTTGAAGTAGTGGAAATAGAGATGGAGATCCAAAAGATAAGCGTGAGAGGGTACGCGTTGGATGAAAGGAAAGTGCTAAAGGCGATTAAGCGAGCTGGAAAAGCAGTAGAGCCATGGCCATTTCCTGGTTACTCATCACATTATGCATCATTTTACAAGTACCCTACATACATTAAGAACCATTACTATGACACCTACAAAAACGAAACCACCACCGGCGTACACACCTTCTTCCACACTCCGGCAGCTTATTCCGTCGCCGTGGCGTCCGATGAGGCCATTGCTTCGCTCTTTAGTGATGACAATCCACATGCTTGCACTATTATGTGAGCTTATTATTATCTTCTTGCAACCAAATTTGGTTTTTCTGTTCTTTGGATTGTCATCCAAGTTTTTCGGCTTCTTTTGCTTGGTTTTCATGTTGTGTATCGAGCTTTCATTTGTTTGAGAAGTCCATCTTCTACATTGTTGTTCATGATCGAGCAGTTTTTACATTTTTGATGACACTTTGGTCTAAGTATTTTGAAATGATTAATTGATCTGTCCGTGGTCAACTTGGTGATCCGATCCCTCCAGGCCTCCACGATCTTGTTTGGGCTGGTTCAGTTTTGGGCCAATTGCACAACCCAATTTGGTCATACCTTTTTCATGTCGGATCTAACCGATCAGCCTGACCCATGACAATTTACACCGACTTATCACAAAATTCCGTCTAGATGGCGCCTAGCCGCCTAAGCGTTTCAAGCCTGCCTTACGTCTTAGTAGAGCCTAACGAGTTTTTAAACTTTACTATTATCTACCCTCTAGAATTGCTATAATTGATAGTTGCTGAGTAGGTGAACATGGGTTACACTATGATATTTACTTTGATGCTTCTTAAGTGAGACTGGTATATATAATCTCTAGTAGTTCTAGACATTTCACAATAAATTATGGTGGATGCGTCATTGACTTCAGTTAGTTCAACTAGCCAAATATTGAAGCTCAACTTCAAAATTTGAGGCACAGCACCATAGAACTGATTCATTCGTCTTAAAGGGGAGGATACAAAACTGAATGATTCAAACAAAGAAAAAACTGCTGCTGCCATCATCATGCCACTGCTGTTGCTTTCAAAATCTTCATTTCGTTTAAATATGGCATCCCTCTTTTCTTTCCCTTTCTTTCTTTCCAGAAACCTTTTCAGCTCGACGTATCTAAAATTCAAAGTCATATTTATGAACCAGTAGGGTTGTGAACTTGTTGTGAGTTGTGACCATCTAACGTGGAGTCGATCAAGATATGGCATTGCTTTCTCATTATATGAACTTTTTTCTAAAGCAAGAGAGGAAAGTTGTGTGTTATATCTTTTTGAATGGAGAGAATCTTGAAAAGATGAAAGACCAAAACATAGAGTGGCCCTGCCAACTTGCCTTCCAAGGCACCGACTTGTTTCATCCATTCAGGTTCAGATTCAACTTGATACAACACTTCATCTTTTTGGCACTGTGTATTTTGGACATATCGATCATGAGGTGAAAGATGTACTTACAGTCTTACACATAACAATATTTTCTTTGAGAAAGTTAACCAGAATTTATATTGTAAGTTACAAGCAACGAGAAAACCAAAATGATTATTGTGTAGCTATATAAATTATCGTCATTCTAAGTGTTGTCGACCTATAAAATCTTTTCGTTTAAACGATATTTGTTTTTTAAGGGTTCACATCCAAAACTAATTGACAATGGATGAAGTGATCCAAACCTTTATAAATCACAGGCAAGGTCCCTAACACGTGGACAACATTTTTGGGTGACGTGGAGATTGTGTGGCATAAAATCAATTGACAATAGATAGAGTGACCCAAACCCTTATAAACCACAGACAAAGTCCAATTTTTCCGATGTGAGATATATATCTCACCAGTCACCAGGACAACGAGTTCAAAAATGTGATGACCATACCAAACATTTGTCCTAATACATTAAAGTTTAGCATGCCAAACCCAAACAAACACCCACCCAAGCCCAGTTGAACCTCACATTTTCTCTCCACCCTCTTTATAAACTCCACCAAACCACAATTTGCTCTTGGTTTCAGTCTCTCTCTAGCTCTACCTTTTTTTTTCCTTCAGCTTTCATTTCTGCTTTCACATTTCTTCTCTCAGCATGGCTCAGGTGCATCTCTTCAGGCCAAAAGGCCTATGCCCTCTTTCATTCAACCAATATACTTCCATGTCTTTTACAGTATATATCATCATGTCTAACTGTAACCCTTTTTCTCTTTTGTGATTCTTTTGGTAGCAGAAGGTTGTCTTAAAGGTCTTGACCATGACAGATGAGAAAACAAAGCAGAAAGCCATTGAAGCCGCAGCAGATATCTTTGGTATAAGCCTTGAATCATCATCAATCAGTTTCATAGTAATATATGAGTGATTCTCTTCCTTAATCTTCTGAGATTTTTTGGTGAATAGGGATTGATTCGATCGCGGCAGATCTGAAGGACCAGAAGCTCACAGTGGTGGGAATGATGGACACAGTTGCTGTGGTGAAGAAGCTGAAGAAGGTAGGTAAAGTCGACATAGTATCTGTTGGTCCAGCCAAGGAAGAGAAGAAAGAAGAAAAGAAGGAGGAGAAAAAAGACGAAAAGAAAGAGGGCGAGAAAAAAGAAGAGAAGAAGGAAGACAAAAAATGAGCAGTAGTTTTTGAATCATCATCTTCATGTAATAGTAGATTAGTAGACCAACTTCGTGTAGTGTCGACAGACTCGTTCATATGAAACTAGTCTATTTTCGAGTGAAGTTGTAAAATTTACATGCGTTAATGCACTGTAAAATCTTGTTTTCGGCAAGAAGAACATGGTTCACCTAGCATTGCTCTTAAATTGCCGTAATGGTTTGATAATTTTGTTTTCTTGGCGATGTAAAATGTAAATAAGAAGAAGCTGTCCAGATTCGAAGATGGTATCAATGAGTTTTGCTGATAAGATCGTCAATTTTGGCTTTGTTTGTAATATTAAGAAAAGTGGCAAGGAATATGTTGGCATCACGTTTGTGTCGCCTACTGAAATAAACCAGACAAGCATTGCATGCATTCACATGAAAAAAGGAAATTAGATTTGAGAATTTGAGATGAATGATTGTATTTTGTTTCTGATTTATGAAGGCTGAGATAGGATGGTTGAAATTAAGCGTTGAATTATTAGATTCGGCTGCTACATGACGACTCTGATGAGTCATTTGCCATGCCTCTTTGATCTGGGCTACTTGTGCTTGAAGTTTGATGCTGATTGCCGTCTGTGTTCTCAAAGATTACGACTCTGGTTGATATCAAATAAACCTAATTTGGCTTTTTGACTCACTTGGGATCCATTAGATCCTCGGTTTATAGAAATATATAGTCGTGTATTACGAATCTAAAGATACCCACAAAGAATAAGTAAATTCTAGTCAAGGAACCTAAACGATGTTCAAATAGGTAGACAAAGGACATGCTTCTTGTTTCTACTAGCCCTTTACGGCCTGCAGCATTTCTGTTGAACTAAATTATAATGAGGGTACCTACAAACAGAATTGATCAATAAATCTTTAGGCTTCAATTGAATTGTCCTGTTAGGCTGTGATGTTTATTTTAGTAACCCGTAATAGCTACAAAAACAAGCCAGCCATGGCCAATGCTAGAGATTCTTGCTTTGCACTTAAAATATGAAGTACAAACTACACGACTACAATGGAGACCATTAACTGATGTTTCTCCATAATGGTGATGATAATTGCTGAGAATAGAATATGGTTCATGAGTGAGAAAGCAACAGAAACCAATTAGAGGGTTTGTCATACAAAGTGACAATGAAAACACCTTCAACTACAGCATAAAGAATGGATGGCAATTAACATATAGAGCAAAACAAAGCAGATAGAGGGCAATAGCAATATAATAGAACTCTATCGTTGGTGCACCTGAACCTTTGGGAAATTCGATCAAAGGCACAACATTACTAGCATTTCAGACTATTTATGACATTTTGCTCATTCATAAGCAATAACACAACATGGTGAAGTTATGTTTACCAAACTCTATGACCCAAGCAACATCTTCAGAGGCCTGATCGAAAAGAAGAAGGTGTGTGTGTGTGCACGCGTGCGGGGTGGGGGTGGGGGGAACTCGACCATCTTCAAATGGAAATAAGTACTCAATATAGTGGGTTCTAACCTAGTCCCTCCAACTAAACTCTCTGCAGCTTGCACTGTGATCCCAAATTGTGGATTAATTCATCCTACATAACAGACATACTAACATTGCAGCCCACATTAGTATTTCCATATTATACAGAAACATAGTATCATACTTCCCCTTTGCATTTTGGGTCACTTACCAGAAATTGCTAGTGAAATCACAAAACTATGGTTTAAGTCTCCCCCCTTTTCTCCCCAATCTCTATTTGAAATCTCTCATAAAACACCCATCTCTATTTCATCATGCATGTAAGGTGGAAATAAGATCAGATGCAGGAATAGTAATGCCAATCCAAAAACTGCTCAGAACTAGAGATGAAATTCAAGGCTACAAGCAACATAACAGATTATGTACAAATGACGAAAGTGATGAAAGGTTACCACTGCAACGTTCCAAATTCCAAAACAAACTCAGAAAGGCAATTAAGCAGGACAACTTTTGCAATGACTCACAAATTAAAAGCTACCGGAGCCCCAGGAAATAGAAATGCAAGAAAGACAGCAGTGTACTCTATTTGCATCCCCACTTCAAAGTGTGATACAAAGAGAGATTTCAAGCAGAAAGAAAGGTAATGTGGTGGTGGTGGTGGGATGCAGAAAGAGAGTGAAAAGCCGCCGCGGGGGGGGGGGGGGGGGGGAAGGGGTGTTGGGGACCCAGCAGACTCACATTTTGGCAAACAAACTAGACAATCACAGTTTTAGTGCAAAATATAATGAGGAACACATGGACAAACTGCATCTTATATATGTCAATCAGTTTGCACTTTGCACAAAAATAGAAGCCAAAGATAAGTAGCGCGTACTTCACTTTTCTGCTTCCATGATTACTGAAACAAGCGGTGGTACATGGTGTCACTGTAGACAGTCGGAGCTACATTATGTAAACTAAGCTGGATCAAATACTTCAAAAATCAAAGAATATGTCTCTTCAACATCTTCTATGCCTCTTGAGATTGGAAAGCAGGTGGGCATACTGCCCCTTCTCTACCATTTGTTGTATTACTTCATGTGCTTTAGAAAGCTTTCCAGCATTTCGCAAGTAACTTACTAGTGTGCTATACACAGTGAAATTTGGATTGACACCTCTGGATTCCATTTCTTTAAGCATGGAGCATGCTTCCTCAAATTTTCCTGCCATACAAAGCCCACGAATAATAGAATTGTATGTGAATACATTCGGAAGCTGACCATCAATGACCATCTCATCAAACAACTCTACAGCGTTCTCAAGTTCCCCAGCCACAATATATCCGGTGATCATTACAGTATAACATACAACATCAGGCAAGCAGTCATATTTTATCATCTCATCAAAAAAGTACTTGCACGCCTCCATGTTTCCAGCCCTGCTCAGTCCATCTATCAATGTTGTGAAGTGAATAACCCTTGGCTCGAAACCTTCTTCCCTCATGTGATTTAAAAGATTAAGAGCTGCAAGCGGTTTATCTCCCTTACCAAGTACATGTAGAAGGAGGTTGTAAGTATGAAAATCCGGAGAGAATCCACTCCTGCCCATTTCATCAAGTAATCTGTGAAATTGATCCAACTTCCCCAATCTATACTTTGCACACATCATAATATTATAGGTCAGAATATCCTGCGAGTAACCCTCTGCCAACATCTGTTGATAGAGCCACTCGATCAACTTGTACTGCTTCACTACAAGAAGGGAAAGCAAAATAGCATTGTAAGAGTGTTTAAATGGCCTAAAATTAAACGTCTTCGACTTAATAAACCTCTCCACCACATTCCTAGCCAACCCTGCCTGACCACAAGTACATATCAAAATATTAAACGTTCGCGCCGTAGTTGGATGCCCTTTCTCAATCATCTCATCAACCAGCCTCCACATTGCCTTAAACTCCTCACAGTCTGCAAATATCTTCATCATCAAATGGTACGCCTCGGCAGTGTGCCTATAATTCTCCTTCTGACCAGACCACACGAAAAACTTAAACCCCAGCTTCGCGCACCGCATCTTATTCCCATAATTCACCACTTTCAAAATCTCAAACAACACCCCCCTCACCACAGGCCCCGAAACCTTAATGTCCAGGTCATCCAGAGCTGCTTTCGCATCAAACCCCGGCTCATCCTTCTCCAAAACCTCAAGAACCCTTACAGTACACCTCCTCACATCCTCAAAAAAGCTTCTCCTCGCCGAGAATCGCTCCTGGGGATGACCCTCATTCTCTAATAAGCCATACTCCTTCAAAATTGGATCAAAATCAGAACTTTTCGACATGGGTTCCTCAACACTCTCCTTCCCATTACACCCACTATCCCTTCTATTCTCACCAAATCTTTCACCGCTTAGTTTCCTTGAAACTACCACACAACACGAAAACCTGTGATAAACCCTCGTACCAAACAAAGATATACAGTTCATGGC
Organism: Fragaria iinumae; assembly: GCA_009720345.1. NCBI lineage: Eukaryota > Viridiplantae > Streptophyta > Magnoliopsida > Rosales > Rosaceae > Fragaria > Fragaria iinumae. The sequence goes on along the minus strand of CM019123.1, from coordinate 24,773,091 downwards.
TGGTACCCATTATCTCTGAGACTTGGTACTACTTGAAAAACCCAGAAATGAAACTGATTGAATTGAAACCAAATCGAGCTGTGAAAGCTTTGAGCCCATTAAATTGGGGGAGCCAAATTGCAGTAGGGGCAGCAGTTCATCGAGGGATGCAATTTTCCCAAAGTGGGTATTGAGAAGGAGGAGGAGGACTTACCTGGGATCAGGGCAGTTTTGAATTTTGACGTTGAAGCTTGGATTAGGGTTTTGGGATCCCAACGGAGGTTTTAGGGTAGAGGAAGTGAAAATGAAGGTCGAAGAGACCTTGGGGAGGGAAAGAAAATAATAAAAGTAACTAAAAAAAAAAAGGAGAGGCGGTGGACTGGGCCAAAGTGGGCTAGGAGGAGATGGGCTTGTCTAGGCGGTCATGAGGTTGATGGGCCTAGCGGGCTGCGGGACCCACCATTTCAAAGTAAAAACGTTTCGACGCATTTGGTTTTTTTATTAGAAAATTCGAGTATAACATATATCGTATAACATGACTAATAAAATGTGTGGCTATCATTAATTGAATATTACCATGTAATGATCATTTACCACTTTAAAAGTCCTCCTGTGTCATACAATTAGACACATTTGTAATAGATATGTCATACCATATGGTATGATAGACAAACCCTCTCGAGGATTTTGATAACTATATAGCAGTATTTCACTGGAGTACGTGATTTACGAAGCCAACAGTAATTTCTGCAAACTTGAGAATAGCTGGAAAATATCATTCATCCATTTGTTCACAGAGGATGAATTTGGTAAGTTTAAAAGATCGGGCAAGAAATTTGACCCAAACAGAACTCAACATAGACCTCGATTATGTAGTCTATGCGGCAAGTGATATCCAAAGAGAGAGTCCATGCAGCAGTGTCTTGTATGAAATACCATAGGTTCAAAATTACTACAAAACACGAAACATTGGCATAGTAATTTTACCCATGTATCCTAAGTTGCTAACACCAACAGTCCAGTATTGAAACCCTGCATAAAAAGTGAAATCTGAGACAAGGTTTCAGATCAATACACTTTCATTTGTCTAACTACCTGCCTGCACTTCAGCACTCGTAAAAACAAAATAGAATTATCATCATGTGTTAACTGAGAAGCAAATCGTAAAAGCATAGAACAAAAAGCACTAGTACAAAACCAAATTTCATTAGAGTTTCAAATTAAATACATGATTCCCAGGAGTAAAACATTGTCTAGTCAAATTACACAACACACAAGAGTTTCAAAATCTTACACAAAACAGACTCCTAGCAACTAATACTTATTCACCGAAGTCTTAGCAACAGTCCTCCTTCAGTTACCAGATTCCTGCAACCTCCGGTGCTCCCCGGTAGCAGCAGACTGATGTTCATCACCATTCTTGTTAGTACCACCAAGCATTGAACCAACAGTGTCCTCAATCTTGTTCACCACAAAATTATCATTCCCTTCAGTATTCCCCAAACGCTGCCTCACCTCCTCCGACTCGGTCACCTTACCCATCGGCTTAGCACTAGCAGAGTCCCCTCCTTGTTCCTTAACACCTGGCTTATGAATCTGCAATTTCTCACTTATAACCTTTGAAAGTGCTCTGTCCTCCTCTCCAGGCCTCAGCTTCTCCGCAAAGTAGTCCTTCACAGACACCCCTTTGTTCTGTCCAGCTTCTCCGCAAAGTAGTCCATCTCGATTATCATGCACTTGATCACTCGATCCATATCCCAGCTTGGAAGCGACGACATTCTTCGCAGAGATGGCCATGGCAGAGGTGGCAGATGAAATTTTCTCGGCGTAAGTTCCGCCGGACTGGTTTGATTGCTTCACATCACTTGCAGTGTTGTGGTCTGGTTGGATTGTTCCTCGGATTTGTGGTGTCTCAGCTGGTCTCAATTGGTTAGTAGCTGGATCAAGTACTTGGTTCTGATGCTGACGAGGTGATGAACCTGACTTCCCAGCACCAGGGCAGTCATCATGCTCTGCTGACTCAGTCCCGCCATATCCCAATTTGGAAGCAACTACATTCTTTGCCGACATGGCTGTGTTGGCAATGACTGAAGTGGCAGATGATATGTAGCTGCTGCCCTGGTTCGATGGCTTATCAGGAGATAATTGGTCATGGCTTCCAGTGTCCTGGTTGGCACCATTGTTCAAGTATTGGCGATCGTCGCCATGAAGGTTCATCTTATCAAAGGAACGAAGCACTGGTGTGACTCCAGTTTCCTCACCCCCTGCTATTAAATTAAGAGCACAAACATAAATAAATAAATAAAGGCGCATTACAAAATCAATTCAATCTGTTGAAGATTAGATAGATCATTACCTGATTTGGTCTCGTAATTTGAAGGAGTGTCAGCTTGAGGATTGGCCTTAGGTGCTTGAGTATCTTCCTCAAGTCCTCTAGGTCGGTCCAAATTGACCCTGGACTGATCTGAATGATCCCCTCCCTGGCCAGAAACAAATGTCTGCCTCGGATCGACGTCCTTGTTACTCTTGTGAGTTCCATGAGCAAGAGAAGAAACAGGGCTACAAAGAGGCAGAGGCGTTTCTTCCCCTAGTGCATCAGTCTTCCCCAGCCTAGACTCACTTAGATGCCCTCCTTGCCCCAAGCCAGAAGTCTTAACCGGGTCAACATCCATGGCAGCAGAGTTGTCATTTCCACGAGGAAGAGAAGTTCCTCCACCAAGTTCCTTCGGCTCTTCATGCTTATGAAGAGGTCCGGTTGCTGGACCAGCCAGTTTGGTCAGAAGATCTTCATGCCCTGTACTAGTACGATTTTGTCCAGGCCCCAAATCACTTACCGGACCACTAAATCCCCCATTAGTCCTCTCTCTTGGCACTACAGGATCATATTCGTGGCGTGCCTCTCCCTGAAGCGCAGGCACATTAGACCTGAATGGATCAGTGGCATTGACATTAGACCTCTCCCTTGGGACTGCAGGATCAACTTCATCACGCCCCACTTTAGTGTCTCCGAATGTCTCCTTCAGAATGTCTCCTTGCGCAGGAGCATCAGTCCTCCTAGCTCCAGAGTCATACTCTGTAGTTCATCCAAAATCAAAACGGTTAATCACACATTGTATTTCAAGTCTTAAAATGGAGTCACCAAAATCCATAGCAAACTCAAGGAAAACTTACTCGGTGCACTGACTTCTGGACTGTCTACTTCTTCATCATCTTCCTCATCCAGATCATGATCATCAGGAGTACGTTGGTCTTCTTGTTCATGGCTTTGATGACTATACCCGGCAATAGTTTCCTCCTCATCCAGATTATGATCATCAGGAGTACGTTGGCCTTCTTGTTCATGGCTTTGATGACTATACCCAGCAATAGTATGCTTCAACTTCTTCGCTTTCGCCTTCACCTTCTTAATAACCGACTTCTTCTCATGGTGATCCTCAACTTCACCTTCTGCGTTACACACACACACATCACATTAAGTAACACACAAATATAAACAAGCACAGTAATTAGTAAATGGGGTTTGATCTTTACCAGCACGAGAATGTACTACATGAGCATCCATGATTTCAAACTCAACAAAATATCTATAACTGTTTGGAAGAAAAAACTGTTTTCGAAGATCAGAGTGTGAGAAACAGAACAGGGGAAGTGGAAGATTTAAAGGGATGGACCTGAGCAAAAGGTCGTGCCACCTGTCTGCATGAGTCAGGGCTCTGTTTGAACTACACGAGTCAGAAACAAAACCGACCACGTCTCATGTTGCGCCACGTAGCGGGAACCTGCCATGGACGTGGCTTGGCCGCGTAGGAACGGTATGGTTTCTCTGCAAATGGATAATCACAGAGTTGCCGTTACTGATGAAGCGACGTCGTATTCGTCAAGGGTGTGAGATGGGATTTGTGGATAGGGACCGACATGGAAGACGTGGGTTGTGTAGAATTTTCGGCAGAAATGTAATTGGAGTGAGATATTAGTTTCAGTTAGAAGCAGCTGTCCAGTAGCTACTAGCTGGTCAGATAAATGACGAAGAAGCTGTGCTTGGTATGGACGCATTGACACATATGCAACCAACTTAAAGCACTTAATTGCTGTAATAGCGTACACATCTAATAATTATATGACAAAATATATGAATTACCGACAACTTTTTTTTCATAAAGTTGTTCGACAAAACGAAAAATTTACGATATTGTGGAATGTTGATATTTAGAATCTAGTGGTGTTGGGTTGTATACGGTTTATGATACTTTTCATGTAATTATGATACTTCTTTATTCTTGATCGATCGAGAGGTTATTTTATCATTTAAAATTTCTCAAATTAACGAGTGTCGAAAGTCATCCTTACTTGACACATTCTAAAACGCAAGTGATCGATGATGTGAGTCGCCGGTCTATGTGGCATATTAAGATGTCACTAAGATCTTTGAATAATTGAGTCTCTCCGTAATCTTAAAAATGTGATATGGTAAAGATATATAGTTATTGAGTTATTATTCTCAACACAATGCGAATCATCAAATGATACATTGTTACACAGTGAGTACTAAAATCACCCTCATTGTGGAGAGAGTCTTTAATTGATGATTCATTGTTACACAGTGAGTACTAAAATCACTCTCATTGTGGAGAGAGTCTTTAATTAAGGGGATGAACAATAAATGACTAAATGTAATGCGTCAAATGAGATGACGTCATCTAACATTCTATTAGGCCTCGTTTGGTTCACGGATTAGAAAGGTTGGGAAAGGAAAGTTGTTCATTTCCTTTGTTTGGCACACCTATGGAAAGGAAAACTTTTACAGCAATATGAGAAAATTGACACGACCCACCCCGAATTTCACCCTGAAACCCGGAGTGAGTCGTGCGGGGACCACCTCCAAGGAAAATTTACCGAAGGACTCGGCAAACCTCCCTTGAAAATGGACAACCCTAACTCGAAAATTCCAAATTTCACTCTTAATTCAACACTTCCAAACATCACATAATTATCCTTCAGAAATTCTACACAATATACAATAATCCCAAAGTATTCAGAGCTACTAAACACTAGCGGAAGCAAGAAAACACGAGTAGGTTAAACATGTAACCTACTGATGAAAACTGGCGGAAATGCGGGTGACTATGCCTCGTCTCCTACTAGATCCAACCCGAACTCTGCAGACTGGGCAATTTAAAACGAAGGGCCCAGGGGAAAACATTTAATAACGTTAGAGTGAGTGGACAAAAATAAAATAAAATATTTATGTTTCCCCAAATTAATTTCTAAGGAAAAATCGAATGCATGCCGCAAGCGATAAAACTTTTATCTCATAAAATATCGAGTCTCTCAGACTCTATAATATATGTATGTATTTACACTCGTCCATACTCCCTATATAAATTCATGGGTCTATATAGGGCTACTACGCTCGCGTCCAACGCTCACGTCACGCCTTAATGCGGTGCTACACTACGCCATCAAGGTGGACAGACGGATGTATATATATGTGTCCATACCCCCTATATGAATTAAACCCTCAAATAGGGCTACTACGCTTACGTCCAACGCTCACGTCACACCATAATGCGGCTATATGCTGCGCCATTAAGGTGGACAGACACATATGGCTAGCTAGCATTTTCTATACATACTCTCTCATAAATACATATTTATATCCACCGAAAATCCCATTTTCGGTATCTCTCCAAGAGAAATAAAAATCGTCAACAAAATTAAAATGACGTCAAAATGCTCCACGACATTAATTGTTCATTCATGAACCATAGCATGCATATTATTTAAAACAAAAGTCCACTCACAAATTAGGCCTAAGCCTGATGTCGATCTGGGGCCTCGTCTGCTCGAGCCTCCTCACGTCCTGTTCCAAATATAATATTAATTTCCCAACCAATAATCCAATATTTAATCAAAATAGGCAAAATTACTCGAGAGCCATAAATACGCTCATCATTGCCTAACTTCGATATTCTTAAATCGGAACGATCCGAACTTAAATATCATACTCATCAGTCGTAAATACAACCTCCCTAAAATACGACTTAAATCCTACGGCCGGATTCTACATTAATTAACCGCCTAAAATACCAAACTTCGGAAATTCACAAACCTATCCAAATCTCATCCAAAAATTCCATAAATCACACCAATATACTCCTCTTAATATTCCACATTTAAAACCCTAAAAATCTCCTAACCGGCGGCGGCTCCGCCGGCAGCGGCGGCCGGAGGCCAATTCCGGCGACCTCCAAAACCTATGAAAATTTGACAGAATAATCTCCTCATCAAGCTCTACAACTTTCATGACCAACACATCACCCAATTCCAAGCCTAACTAGGCTAATCGAACGAAAACAACTTAAAAGCCCTAGAAATTTCAACTCCACATTTCTCCTTACCTAGCTCAAGAGGGAGTGAGCTGATTGGAGGGGTTGCTGCACGGGAGGAGGGCTACAAAACCGTACCAAGCTTGTCCGGATTGGTGGCCGGAGGAGGGAGTTCCGGCGACCGGAAGTTCGGGGCAGCCTAACCTTTCGGGCGGCACCGCTCTCTCACGGCGGCGCTAGGGGGGCTGTCACCGGTCCTGGAAGATAGCTGGGTCGGAGACCGATCGATTGGGACCGGTGCGGCGGTCTGGCGGTCGGAAATCCGGACAGCGGGAGTGATCGGGTGTGGGAGCGGGAGAGGAGAGAAAATCGGGAGAAAAAGAGAATGGGTTTGGGCCTCACACCCCAAACCGGTCCATCACCTATATAATACCCAAATTCTAAAAATAAAACACCCCGAAAAATAATACCCGAATAAAATTACCTTTTACTAGCTAAAATTTACTATTTTTACCGTCGTCGTATTTTCCTCTTACGAATAATCCTCAGCACAATAATCGTCCCCGAAACCCCTCTAGGGACCAATTAAGCTATTAACTCAATGATCGAGACGGTAAAATTCTTATTATAATCACGCTAGTAAATAAGGTAATTTTTATAAGGGTCGGGATGTGACAAAATAGATAGGAAATTGGATCCTCCCACATACCATAAGATTCAATCTCCCTCATACTTTCCCAACATTAATTGCATATTTCAAATATTATTTTAATGAATGTTATTACAAAATTATCCACAATTTTTTTTTGATATTGAATACTTTATATTTTAATACTAAAGATATAATTGGTAAATTAATGTTATTTTTTTTCCTATCCATGCATAAACCAAACATTGGAAAGGAAAGTAAAATACATTTCCTAGTTACTTTCCCGACATTCTCAAACACATGGTATGGAAACTAGTGAGAAATTTACTTTCTTATGTACATAGGAAAGACCAAGAAACCAATTTCCTTTCCATTAACAAAACAATGCCTTAAGATACAATTGTATAATCGGTAAATAAAAAGATACTTAAAAGAGAGTATTTTCAAAAATATACGGTGCTCGAGAGTATTGAACTCTTAAAATGGAAACAAAATCACCGTAACCCTAACTCATGCCTTCGGATCGAGTATTATCAAAGTCTACAACCGTAATATAGTCGAGTCGTGACTCGTGACCGTAGTATGACACGCACATCAGTGCATGTTAGCATGACCCGCGCATTGTAACGGCTAAAATTAAAGCGCCAAATTTAATTCCCCCAAAATCAAACCCAAAATTCAGCTCCTCAGAAATGCGAACTCGCTTCCTCAACATCGACTACTTCACCCCAACTCCAATCCAAACCCTAGAAACCCTAACCTTCCTCCACCTCCCCATCCCCAACCTCCCTCGCTCCAACCTCTCCACCTCCGACGTCCTCCGCGCCGCCCTACGCTTCGATCCGCTCCACCAAGTCTCGCTCCAAATAGAACAGCTGCCGATCAACGCTGCTCTCTCCAAGTTCTTCTCCGACGCTCTCCCTCACAACCTCGCCCTCGACGCTGCGGAGCTCGCCGCCGCCGTTTCTGAGACGAATCGGAGCTGCTCCGGTAGCGCGGTTCGGGTTTCGGAGGTAGTTCACTTTACTAGAGTAGAGATTTGATTTGCCTTATCGGATTAGGAATTCCGGTGATTAATTCTGGAATTGAGTTTTGGATGAAACGATTTTAGCACTCTTTGTTGTTTCCTTGTGTTTATTAAAGGATTTGATAACTCAATATAGGCCATAGGTTTTGTTTAGATTCTAGAGTATAATGTACCAGCACTCGCATTATCGATGCGAAATATTCATGAATTTAGATTTTGTAGGTTTATCTATCCACGGTTACTGTCCTTACTTTTTGAAATTTGATAATAGTTTATGAATTGCGAAACCGAGATCATATGCTTAGTATCTGCGTTAATTACATCTGTAAGTACTCCAAAAGTACTTGTTATTGAGTTGTGGAACTGTGTTGTGTTGACTGACTCAGATAGCTGATGTTTTCGAAAAGGAGAAGGGACAGGAGAATCAGATAAAAGCCGGTCTAGAGTCTGCGGAGACTGACTTTCAGAAGGTATGATAATGACATTCTCAGATTTTAACAGCCTTACATGACTTGTGTTTTGGTCTGAAGAGTCTAACTTGTATTATTGTTGAAGGAGGATGGTGGCAGAAGAGGTGGGGATAATGATGCACTGCAATCTGAAGTACTCCACTTTGAGACACAAGAGCTGGATGTATTCTTGGTAAGCTGAATTTATACTTACTAAGTTGGTAAATGTATAATTTGGCTCCACATATACATGAGTATATACTTTGCTTACACAATATTGTGGGTCTCTATGTGCAGGAACATGCTTACATTTATGAGAAAGATGAGATCCCGATTTTTTCTGAAGTTCCGGAGGTGAAATACTCTTACAAATGTCTATTCAAATCTAAATTTTGTTGTAACTTTCAGTTATTCATTCTGCCTTGTAGACTTAGCTTCAGAATTTCAAACTAGTTGATACAAATAACACCGGAACTTTCAACATCTGTGTGAACTGTCTTTCTTAAAAGTGTGATTTTATTACAATGGTAACTTTATCATTAAAAGTAAAGGCTTATTTATTATCGGATCAGGTAGCTTCTTTTGATACGATTTTCACTTGTATCATTCTTGGAATAGCCTTTTGAGAGAGGGAAGTGGTGGGTTTAAGAATATATGTTGGTATTGACAAGCTAGATTACATTGGTTTTGTTTTTGAACATTGTGCATCATGTTAGCAAGTTGCTGATACTAAGTTCATCACATGTGTGTTTCTGATTCCTAGTTGTATTGTATATCCCATGATAGCTTGTTAATTATTCATTGTGCAGGAAACTCTCGATCTCCCAATGCAGTATCCTTGGGATGTTCATGAATCAGTGCATATAGTTGAAGACTTAAGGTCAGAGTATCCCACAGATCAAAAGGCTTATTCATTCGAAGATGATGGGTCTTGTCTGGACCAAATGAGGTCTTATCAGATACCTTTCCCTATGTTAGAAGCAAATGAGATATCTCTGCAAAATTTGACAGCTCTGACTATAGAAGATGAACTTTCTTCTGTTTATGAAAATATTGAGCTACAACATCTGGATCAAAGTGATAACCTAAATGGCAAGGAGCTTTTGGGTTCAAAGGAATATGGGATATTAGAGCTTCTTTCAGATAATTGTCTATCAAAGCAGTGTGTTGGATTTGATCTTGTGTCCCTTGACATTCCCCCTGAGATGGACTTGTTAAGCATGGTGGAGATGTCCCAAATTCAGCAAAACACTGCATATCAAGGGACAAGCATTGGTTCCTGTTTCCAGTCTGCAAGCCCGGTTATATTTCAGGAATTTCAGATTCTTGATTTGGACTCATCCTTAATTTTTGAAGTCCTCTTTAAAGCACAAACAGCAAATGAACCAGAAACGTGTGACTGGATGTTTAATGGAGACATCAGCTTCAACAATTTGATCGTTTGTCCTGAGCTAACCCTGGTGGATGACACATTCAAATCATTGCCTGTACCTGTTCTATATGATCATGAAAGGATAAGTTCATCATATGTTGTCATTGAGGAAAAGCTAACTGACGTAAAGCCACAGCCGCTATCTGTATCAGATAGGATTTACTTGGATTGGCATCTTCTTGAGAAAGATAGCACTAGCCAGATTGATTTCTGTCAGAAAAAGATGTTGGAGGATATGAATCCGCTCAACGTTGGTTTCTATTGGGATTCATTTGATGATGGGAAGTTCTATGACTTGGTTTTCTCTGGTGATGCTGTAGTGGACACAGAAGAAAAGGAATTACAGCTCTTTCTTTCTGATGCCATTACTGTTGATGCTTCAACCAGATTGTCAGGCGACAATTTTCCACTGAAAAAAGCAGGAGATTACAGAGAAAAAAGTGCTGTAGATGGATTAAACCCAGATAATAGCAAGGAATTTCAGGAGTTGCTTTCTGATGGTATTGATATTAATAATGGTCATCTTGGAGATGCTTCAACAAAATTTTCAGGCGGCAATCTTCCCCAGCCAAAAAATAGACAGCATATAGAGAAAAACAGGACTTCATTGCTTTTCAAGTCTATGTCACAATTCAATGATATTGACTTTTTCTTGAATCCTCGGATGGCCTCTACGGATGATAATAGTGATTATGCAGTTACAGCAGTTGATAAAGTTGCTCCATTTACCAAGGTTTGTCCAGTAATTATATTAATTAACCTGTCTATGTTTAATCTCATTGTTAATAGTTGTTCAGATATTGTTGCTTATTTGATTCACAACTTACCACTCCATACATGTATGCTAACACCAGCTGTATCCTAGGGAGAACGACCTCATTCTGTATGTGCTCAAGTTGACAATAGGAATAAGCAGAAGTCAAACAAACTCTTGAATAGTTTTCCTTCTCAAGAAGAGAATGATATGAGATCTAAAGAAGATTCAGATGAAGTTGCTAGCAGTATCCCATTTGCAATGGAAGCTGACCATATTCAGCACAGCATCATGTCTTTCCCTGAGACTGTCATTGTTGTGAACACTCAAGATCTAGACAAGGAAATGATAGTCTCCAGAAGAAGTACTTACCAAAAAATTCTTGCAATGGAGAAAAAAGGTGCACAAGTTGTAGAACGTGATTCAGAGCTACCAGTGGACATTATACTCAGTTCTGCAGCATGTTTAGTGTGGTATGACTGCAGAAACATTGGAAAGAAAGCAACTGCTCTTGATGAAGCTTCTTCATGCTTACCTTTGTGCATTGAGAACATCGCCACAAATGTTTTGACATTGCTGAGTATTACTTTCAATAGCTGCATTCTGGTAACCACCATAACTACGCTATAGTTTTTATTTTATTTTATTTTATTTATTAATAATAATCATTTATATTCTTTTATATCCCATTGGAGAGAATGCAACAGTCAGCAGTTCGACTGTATGGGTTTAGTAACGTCTTACTTTGCTCCTTAGTTTAATGATTGAATTGGTGGATACTTTCTGTACACATTAGTACAGTTGATAGCCAGAGACATGAGAACCTTACTCATTTATATATACCATGCACACTATGAAGGAATGATCACATTCATATTTACTGATTGAATTAATGATTTGATACCCGAAACTATTCTCATACATAATATTTCAAGTCATACTTATTCCACATTGAACTCTTTATATATTTTGTGCTTTCTCTTTCTACAGATCTTTGAAGGAGATACCAGCTTCTTGTCCACCGTAATGGAGTCCTCAGATGGACTTTATGCTGCAGCAGCAAGCCTTGGAATTGACTTGCAGGTCTTTAACTCCTATTCATCTGAGTTGACTGATGAGATTATCTTGAGCTGCATTGAACAAGCCACAAAGTCGATTAGGGGCGTATTTCCTCAAATGGCTGAATCAGAATCTCTTGCAGAATCATTCCTCACCAAGTTTCCTTCAGTTAATGCTTTGTCGGCTCATGCAATACTGTCTTCTGGAGTGTCTCTCATTGAGTTTCTCAAATGGTCTCATGAAAAGAGGATTCATGCAATCCAAAAGTATCATGTCCCTGATGAAAGTCTCAGACTATTTAGTGCGTTATGCAGATATGGTGAACGTGGAGATTCTAAATCAATAATGACAGACTGCTCCTCTTCAGTATCTTCAGGGCCAGACTCGGGAAGATATAACTTCAATGTTTCTGAAAGAAAAAGAAGAAAGTATAATGGTAGTCCTGACAAATGTCATATACAAATGAAGGACTCCTTGCATCTGGAGCCGTTGAACATATTCACTGATGCCATTCTGGAACCTCCTGCAGTTTCCAAGCTACATGATTCCTGTATGTTGAAAAGCCCTCACATAGTCGATGAGTTTAGAAAGCCCAGATTCTCTCACAATGACTTGTTTGATGATGAACAGGTTTTGGATATGGCTGTGATGAAGAATTCTTTTAGGGTTTCCGAGCAATATGATTCTCAGATCTCCAAAGAGCCTCAGTTATCAAGTGTAACAAAAAGGTCTGTTTTTTCTTTAGAGGATAAGATATCAAGTCAGAAACAGGGACCAAATAGGGCTGCGATGAACATCTTTGATTTCAGAGACCTGAAGAACTCTGAAAACCGGCATGAGTATGTAAAAGGAGAAGTTATTGATCTAACAGATAGTCCTATATTTGATTTGGACTTCTCTTCCATCGACAACTCCATGGAATTCTCATCTTTGTTGCCTGAGCATGAAATGGATACCATGGGAAAGTATAAAGCTGCAAGAAAATTGTCTTTTGGTTCAAGCAGTCACCGAACCTTCCCAACAGCTGCTGAAATCGACTCAAGTACAACTGTTTGGGGTTCTGTAAACAAACTGAGACAAAGTTCACAAGTTGGAGCCAACAATCTCACAGATATGGATCTTGAAAAGAATGTTTTTCCTCCAAGACAGCATAAAAATTTCATAGAGGAGAGTTTCAGGCAGAGGTCCAGTGGAATATCTCAAGTTATGCGGCTCCACGAGAATGATATATCACCTTATGGAGGAACACAACTCTCAAATGCTCTCCATTCAGGCACTCCACAACAAAACAGTCCCTGGACAATAGAGTTTCTAAACAAAATCAAGGAAAAGAGTAAGTTGCGCCAGCAGTCATTTCCGAGGGACTTATCAAGCCCTATATCAGGGTATTCAGGTAATGCGCCTAAAGTTACTAAGAGAAGAAGTCCATCCATTCTTGAATTTTTCAAGTATGAAGGTGGTAACACTCCGAGAAAGTTACCAGAACGGAAAAGACAGAAGCGACCAGTACAATCATCACGCTCATCCAAGGTTAAAAAGAGTTCATATCCTCTTACTGCATTGACACCAGCTGATAAGAGAGCAAGACAGGTTCTCTAGTCTGACTACCCTTCTGGCATCTTTGTAGTTTTGTTTTTATATGTTAATTTGCATGCATATACCAGATTTCCACCACTGATAGTTCAATACTGAGCTCCAATTACTTTTCACTTGATCAATTGCAGACACTATCTTTTGCAATGAATAAGAGTGGAAGCCAAACTAAGCTTGTGTGGAGTGATGAAGCTCATGGTCCGAGAAGAGAGTTTCAGAGTCACTGAATATGATTGTAAGCTTTGACATGAAATTTCTTAAGTTACAGTAAATATGCTAGATTGGGATTGTGTAATATCTGAGAAGTCAAATCCAATACTTTCCCTTCCACGTATTGCTTTGCATGCTTAATTCGAGCCTAATCACATGTGAATGCAACAAAATTGTAGCAGTTATCAACTTTTCATAAATAAATGAGTGGCGCTTGCTTGATGCAAAAGAATGTAGTACTGTAGCTGGATTTTATTTTCGGTGATTCTGTATTAAATTTAATTGGAGAGCCATAAACAAGAGGAAGAATCATCAAATTCTTATACATAATATTTCTTGATATCTTCTGTAGTTCGATAGTCCCACCTGTATCTTTGCTCCAATGCTCAGCAACTCAGTATAACCTGCTTCACTATGCATTCTGTACAGTAGCCTAAGTGAAACAGCTCAGAGCATTCTAGTTCTTCTTATTGCTTCTGAGGTTACGCACAGTCATGACAAGTTGTTGCCTTTCACCTTCAACCTCTGCAAATCTGAGACTTACCTCTGAATATCTCTCTTCCATCTCCTTCAGTTCTTTTTCCATGGATGCGTTTCTTTCTTTCAGTAATGTCAACTCAGTCAGCAAGTCCTTATAATTAATCTCTCCCTCCGCAGAGTCTTCAGATTTCCTGTGAAATAGAATAAACTTTAAAAACACCATTCTGGAAAACCTCATTTGCATTAGAAGTTATATGCATATATACTTTGATCAAAATTTGACACAAGTAAATAAATAAGCTCTGGTGTGGGGAAATAATGTTAAAATTAGTCACAACAGTCCAAGTGTTCTTAATTGAATGTATGTACCTTTGGTTATTACTAGAAATAGCAGCTTGTCCATTATATTTCTTGAGCTTCTTCTCTGCAGTGCTGGTTCTTCCTTCTTTCTTTAACCCAGCCTGTAACTGAAGTATTTGCTTACTCAAGTTTTCCTTTTCCAATGCTTCCTTACGCAAGGTGCTCTTAGACTCATTGTACTGGGTCCGCAGCTTGTCCACTTCTGACTTGAGATGAGTGATTGTCGTCTCCTTCTCATCTTTCAAGGACTTCATGTTAGTAAGCTCTTCATGCGTTTTCACTGATTCCTTCTTTGATGAAGCCAATCTTTTCTCCAAATCATGCTTTTCAACATTCAAATTCTGGATGAGCACCTGATTTTCAGCAATTAGTTTCTTCATTTGTTCCAAATCTCCTCTCAATTTTTCTTCCTCCTGTTTTGTGATGTTTGAGTTCTCTTCTGTGAGCCTTTCTATCTCAGCTTTGAGCATTTGGATTTTCATTGTGAGAGCTTCATGCTTTTCTTCCTTGTGCAGTTCTGCATATTCAAGCTGCTTTGTTTTGTTTTCTAGTTCAGAGGAGATCTGCTCTACATGCTTTGCTTTGGCATCAATCTGGCCCTTGATCAGTTCTAACTGTTCATTGGATTTCTGGAGCATCTCTTCCAGAATTCTGTTCTGCACACGCAGGTCATTAGCTTCTTCCCGTGCTTTAGTGGTCTGCTTCTCGTTCTCATCAACCTTAGATGTCATTTCCGTAGAAAGCTTTCTTAATTCATTTTGTAGACGCTCAGCTGTAGCAGCATTATCCCCTCTTGTCTTTCTCAAGGCTTCTTCTGCTTTGTTCGCTCTCTGTTCTTGCTCATCTTTAGCATGTGCCAGATCCTCCAGCTTATCTTCAAATCCCTTGGCTTGCTTCTCCAGTTCCATCTCCAAACACTTGACCTCATTTTCCAGTTCCTGAATTGAGATCAAACATTCTGCGAATTCATGGGCTTGCTTCTCAATTGTTTCTTCTGATCTATTTACTTGAGATTCAAGTTCTTTTATGGTCGCAATATAACCTGCACGCTCATTTTCCATCTCTGTTCGTAGCTTTTCTTGGTTTCGATCTAACTTCAGAGAGATGTCATTGTTTTTCTTCTTCAAAAGGTCATAGTCCAAGGTGAGCCGTTTTATATGCATATCTTGTTCTTCCCTCTCCTTCTCGTGGGTGTCCATTTCACTCAAAAGTTCTCGGAGCTTCTGCTTCAATGACTCTACTTCCTGGGCATCCTCATCTGTTTTGTGTATGGAAATTTTCCCCATTAATTTGCTATTCTTTTCAGTTTCTAACTTGTTTGAAAGATCAGTTATTTCCTTATTTTTCTTCACCAACAATTCTTCGAGATCCTTCACCACAAGGACATACTCAGAATTCGAGTCTTGTGTTGTTTGCAGTTGTGAGTGAAGATTGGCTTTCACCTTCTTTTCACGATTAAGCTCTTGCTTCATTGCTTCTAACTGCGCTCTTGTATCTTTGTCCACGGGCTGCAATTTTTGGGAAGCATGTACCTCCTCACCACGTCCCCGCGATGACTTTAGTTGTTGACATTCTAATTTGAGTGCATCTCTCTCCTCTTTAAGGCTAACTATCTGTCTTGACAGATTTTGTCCTTGGCTGCTCTCTTTCGTGACTTGCTTTCGGAGAGACTGTAATTCCAATTCTGATATATCTGCCTGCCTTATCAGCATTGCATTTTCGTTTCTGAGTTTCTCAATGGAATCACCTGAAACATCTTTCACTGTTTCCGTTGGAGGCTTGTCTTCAACTCTATTTGGTGAGTCAAATGAGCTTTCATCTGAAGACCAATCCAAGGTTAATTTTGTTGCTGTGGTACCGGCCTTTCCATTTTGAGGCATGGAGTCTTTTACTTTGGGTGACACGGAACTGGCACCATTACTTGTTCTATCAAAAGCTCCATTCTGTTTGAGCAATATGACACAGAATAGACTAGTTAGGTTCCCAACCCCATAATTATGATAATAAACTAGTTGGTTATGGCTAGCTACCATTTGAACTTAGAACTTTCATATATCATGTGTTAAAAGTAACTGCTAGAATACATACTTCAGTATAACTTAGGTGGTTGCTTCCATCTGTATCCCAATTGCTGTTCTGGATGTCCACGCTGCTATGGCGTGAAAGACTAGGATCCTCACTGTCATCAATCTCTCTGAAATTATATCAAGTTTCATTACTGACTAGTAGAAGAAAGTGGAATGGTAGAGAAAACTTGGAAGAAGAGAACTTTATGTGAAATAGACAGAACAGACTCACCTATAATCACCATCTTCCTGCACCCTGAGAATCGTCACCTGCCTCAAACAATTTCAGCATGCATCAGATTCTTATAGCAGTGATATTGAAGTCTCTTTTATTTCGTGAATAGATAGAAATACTTGTGGTTTTGATTGTATGTATATGTAGAAGTTAGAGTAAGATAGACTAACATGTAAAACTACTCCAGAATTTGCAAATTTAAGTGGCAGAGTGACAGTCAAGGGTTCAGTTTCTGCCACAAAATCTGCAAAATCAATTGAAGCTTCTCCGAGATAACCAGATTTCGAAGTTCCCTGCAACGATTCCCCATTAGAATTACAACATCACCACAAACAACAATTCCCATCAGTATAAAAAACTCTGAAGCTGAATTTTCTTTCTTACAGTGGAAACAATGAAGTGATAAATCTTTTCTTTCAGTTTCCCTGATTTCGACTCCTCCACGAGCTTCACTGACTCATAAACTGGATTTTCCCATGTGCAGGTCCCATCCTGAGCCTTAGTCTTCGGCAGTTTCACCGTCGGCTTCCCCACGTCGTCGGGCACCAGAGAGATCATCAACCCAGGCTTCTTCAATTTCGGCACCTGAAACGAAAAATGTTGGAATCAATTCCAGGTATGAATGAACAACACTAGAACACATTTCAGCTCAATATCACAAAACCCATTATCACTTTTCGATTGCTAAACTGATACATACCTCTGTTGCCTGAAACTGCAATTGGAATACAGCCTTTATCTTCTTCTTCTTGCTCCATGTCCTGAACATGTTTCACAGTCCTAGAGTTTCAGATCTCAGACACACTCCTCTATTCTCCAACAGTCTGACTTTCTCTGGGTTTCTTTATTAGAGAATTGAGTCTAACATGGTCAGAACCAAGTAAGGTATTTCTGAAACACTATGAATATTCTGAAAGCAACTAAAGGGCTCTGTGGTAGCTGTTAAACCTCCACATCTAGCTGTAAGCACTTAGATACTGCATAAAACTAGTCTCCTAGAATCAGAAACAGATCAGACCCAAAAAAAAAAGAATCAGAAACGGATCGAAATATAGAAAAACAAAATTTGGTGTTACAGACAAACACAATAAGAAGCTTCGCTGTAATGGAACATTGGAATAGATCTCTGAAACGCATTACCGCTATGTTTTTGCTTTCGAAAAGGGTATGATGCCACTCTCGAATGACGTAAATACCCCTGATCCTTTAAGGGAAAGGTATCCTCCTTCAAGTGCACCAAATCCAATGAACCCCTTTGATCAGAAAATTGAATTATGTTGTTTTAAATTTATTTAGATTTCTTAAAATTATTGGATCGAGTGTAATTTGAGGCTGCCGCGTTATTCTTATTTAATTTCATGATTATAACTGATTGAAGTGAAAACTTAACCAAAACCGAAGATGTGATACACTAATCATAAAGTGGGGTTTTGCACCACCGGAGGTTGATAGGTCACCTTGGAAAGTTTGATGGCCCAAAACAGAAAATTTCTACGGCTTTCTTTTAGAGCACTGGGGAAAAGACGTTGCCTTTCTGCATAAAGGGTTCTATTATTACCCGAGTGCCTTGTCGGTTGTGCTTTATGAACAAGAATTATAGTTAGAGGAAAGTCGGAAACAGTATGCCAGTATGGTATAAAACAATGAAAATAATGGAGGAAACCTATGGCATTTCTGGGTTTTTATTTCTCCGAGTACAAGAAGACTTGGACTTATGGGTGTCATTCAACACGTGCCTGGTCTGGGATAAGGGCTGGACATCACGTGGTTTGCGTCGAGTCTTATATTTGTTTGGTCAAGTGTCTATCTTCTTATATTTGATGCTGATCACAAATTAGATTCCAACAGTTTCTTGGTTCTTAGTTCTTACTTCTTACCATGTTTCAGGTTGTTAGAGCAAAAGTGATTCTTACAAGAGAAGTGCTCAAGTGGCATACCAGTTTTTTAGAATGATTGTTTCTTATAGCTCTTGAAGTTTCTACGTGCCATATCATTGTTACCGGTAGCTCATCAAATCAAGCATGAATGCTGCTTAATTGGTAGTTAGGTGGCTCTGCTTCAGTGTGCTTATAAATGGTCCAAACCTTCTTGTTTGTGACGTTAGTTAGATTTTAGTGAACCACGTATCTCCGGCGATAGATTTCTCATGAGAGAAAACTCCCTTTTCTGGCCCCCAGAACAATTACTCCATTTTGTGTCAGGGCCAAGGGAAGACAAGATAGAGCAAACCAAATGAAAATTGAACTCTTACTCCTCTGGTTCAGTAAGCACTTGTCTTTGTCAATCTTAAGAAGCACTTACGTGTAACATTTGCTGAAAGCAATAGCAGAACTGAATGGCCAAGGTACGTAGCTTCACTTGTTGAATCGCTATGCTTTTGAGGGTTTGAGACTGAGAAAATAATGAGAATGTGTATAAACAATTAGTGTAAGTTTGTTACCCACACTATTTTGGACATTGTAAAGAACAGAATGAGCAGAATGAGGCAAAAACATCTAGGAATGAAATCTCCATTTCTGTTTTCTAATGACACAATCGGTCAGTTTAATTCTATGCATACATGAGCTTGTTGCTCTCTCTCTCTCTCTCTCTCTCTCTCTCTCTCTCTCTCTCTCTCTCTCTCTCTCTCTCTCTCTCTCTCTCTCTGAAGTACTGGAGAAAAGATGGAGACATATAATGGGCTTGTTTGAGTATGTATAGCAATATAGCATACCCATTAGTATAGCAGAATTTTCCGTTAGGTTCATAAGAAACATATGATATTTGAAGATGGCTTTACATTCTAATTGCACTAACATCTAAAACAGAAACACAAGAGGAGCACAATAATAAAAAAAAAAACCGTGCTCCTCTTCTCAAAACCTAGCCGTCATGGCTTGGTTTCTCAATCACAGCGAACGACGCCGGTATCAAGCCGCCGCACTCGATCCTTCCTAAACCCTCGCCGCCTTGGCCTGGGTCTCCAACGGCGCTTGACGCCGACTCTAAGTCATTCCTTCTCGGCATCAAGCCCTCTTGTGGAGGCAAACCTTATTAACCTTTTGTGGTCAAACAACCATGGAGGTGGAGGACGAAATGCCGCCGAGCATGGATGTGAGGTGGAGGGTTACCTGCTAACGTCGGCGATCACTGTACCGACGGAAGAGATTTGGCAGCCGCCGGACATGGCTGCGAGTAAGGATCGGAATCTCCCAATTTGGTTCTAGGTTTGGACTCCGATTAGTGAGACTGAGTCTGAACTTGAATCCAGGAGAGCTACGCTTCTTCAACTAGAAGATCTGATGATGATGTCGGCAGGGACAGGGACGCCGGTGACGAAGCCATCTTGGTTGCCATTAGTGCGATCAGAGATTGTCGGCAAGCGACGATGCAAATCTGCTAGGGTTTGGGAATGGACTCGGGTGTTTGGACCTGAGTCTGGCCTCAAGCCTATCAATAGTCAGATTTGGAATTGGGTTATTAGGCCTGATTTCAAACTGATCGTGGCTTAAGTCGCATGTTTGGATAGCTTGGCAGACTGAGCAAGCTAGCTGCAACTAGATTGATTCATGAGGCTTGGAGTACCGCAATTGAGCGCCTTGGCTCCAGTTTTTATGTTTCTTTGGTATCTCGTTTTGTATCTAGTTTAATCCTCTGTTAAGCTCATTTGAATAAGTGAGCTAATTGTCTAATGTAATGATGTTTTGATGTCATTCTGGCCTGAGTTTATCAATGAAATATTTGAGGCTGCTGCCTTTTTTCCCCTTCAAAAACAAAAATTGCACTAACATCTAAAAGAGCATCTCGATCAATATATTTCTTAAATATTTATAAAAGAATCAATCTAATCCATTAAGTAAATAACAATCATGCATCAAATAAATTCTAATCATACATTGTTCTCGGTCTTAATCACCGGAATTTGAGTTCTGGTTGTAAGTTATGACCTAAAGCCTAAGGCGCAAAAGATCAATGTCCATATCCTGTGTTGGACAATTTGAAAGTGAAACAGCTTTCGAGCTCGTGGAGAAACCCGTACTGTTCTCTGGGAACAGTTGGAGATAAGGTATTTCCCTCGTCCTCTCCTGAATTGCTTGATGTCGATCACGCTCCTTATTAGAATTATGCACCAACTGCACAAGTAGTTCCTCCTTCTTTTTCAAGACAGATTCTGACGCCCGGTGTTGCTCTATCTCTAGGGCGCACAGCTCTTCCCAACTCAACCCATCCAAAGCCTTTCCCTCTCTCCGTAGCTTGTCTAATTCCAGCGCTGCATGTTGTCCCTTGAGTGCATGCAGAACTTCGTCACCTGATTTAAGGGCTTCCTCGTTTGAAACAGCTTCGCGGCGGCGCTCCTCTGGCGCATCAGATTCCATCTTGGTTGCGCGGACGAGGCCGCTCTTATAGTTCTGGTATCTTGAAAGTGTGTGCTCCATACTATTGGTAGAGTACTCTTGAAGCTTTCCATCACTTGTGAAAGCGATGACTGCGACCTCTGCGTCACATAGAATAGATAATTCTTTTGCTTTCTTGATCAAAGTGGCGCGTCTCCTCCTCCCGGGAACTTCAGTCTCTTGCATCCTTCTATATTGTCTCGATGTTCTTGCCCTAACTTAGTTTTTTCGATATCAAAAGCTAATAGAGATGGAAGATGGAAGCAAGTATTGTAAGACTCGTAGTTGTATAAATATATAGGAGACAATGAGGGAAAAACTACGATGATTAGGAGACAATATCACAAATATGGATAAGTTTAGCGGAAAACAAGGATTAGAACAAACAAGTATATCCAATCTGATATGGATTTGATTCCTTATTTTCGATAAACATATGGATTTGAGTCCTTGTTGGAAAAGATATTACTCATGCAATATCCACTTATTTTTCTTGATCTTAAATCACACATCACATTAATATTTGATAGACAGAACAAAGTTGGTCTTTCTAAGCCGATCACATTATTCATTCATCACCTTCTTGAGTTGATGTAAGCAACCCTGAAAGGACTCCATTCTCATGTCTTCTTCTTGGGGCGGACTGTCCATCCGTGACCTCTTCTCCTTCTCTTCTTCTTGCGCTTCATGAATCTCTATTGTTCGTTCTCTCTTCTCCCTCTCTATTTCTCGTTCTCTCTCCCTCCTCTCTATTGCTCGTTCTCTCTCTAAAAGAATAGGGTCGTCTGGAGCTTCTACATTATTATAAAAAGCTGGTCAGCGCAGAAAGAAACAAACTCTAGAACCTAATTCCAACCACAGAGATCGAACATTCCTGAGATGAAAACAAAATACAGGGCACAAGCATAGTATTCCAACAATAGCTCCTTTTTCAGCCTAATTTATAACCTCACAGCAATTATCTGTTCAAAATCTGACACTACTCAACTATTTGATATAGCATATATCAATCAGCTTGCAAATGAATTAAATCACTGCTTGCAGACTTTTTCTAAATTGATATTACTAAGTGCAGCTCCCCGCTCCCCTTTTCGGTTTAATTACAGTACAAACCATTCTAAACACTAGCTAAATTTCCTATACTTGGCCTTGGTGGCCAGCAGAGTTTATGTGAACTGTGAACCTGTGGCCACAGAATGTACTGTCCAAGAAGCTAGTACGTCAAGCATTGAGCACGGCATAAGAAATGGATACAAAGAACTCAACTTTTGAACATGGACCAGTTAATAACAAACATATATATATATATATATATCTGAGTTTGAATAACAGCAGGTTCAGTACAGAAAGTAAACAACATATATTCAAATGCAAGAAGGTCAGAGTCATGAAATTAACTAACCATCAATCCAAAGTAAACTCTCCTGGTATTTGGTAGCACGAACCAAATATTTACTGTGCCAGCCCTCTATGTTGCACAGGTCAAGCTTCCCTCCTTTATGGTCAATCCTCACAAAGTTGATGATACTATTTTCGCCAGTTTCCTATGGCAATTGTGCAACTTTTCATAACCAAGAATTTTGTCCACCAATCAATTATCTTCTGCTGCTCAGGATCACATAATTTCAAGTTAAAGAGCTTAGACCACGAGTCATCCACTTCATATTCTCTCATGACCCAAAAATCCAAAGAATCACAAGCAGCCTCCGGATAGCACAGCACACACAGGCTTTCTCCAGGAGTGACCCCAAGACGGCGATAATGCTTCCCATCTTGGTCGAAATCAGGCAGCTGCCTTGTCCGGAACTTTTCCTTGGCCAAATCAAAGACAACCATTCTATAATGTGTTGCCTGGCATATCCAATGCAATGCCTCATTCGATAGAGTCCCCTCACCCACAAGCAATCCACAACTTTCGTTCATTCTTTTCCAAACCCTAGCTCTCAAGGAGAATATTAGAAACCAGTCTTCCTTAACATACATTTCTTCGTCTACCACAGTACGGTTTACAACAACTTTATAGTCGTCCGTGGCGGACAAGTATCCAACGCCATGATAGTCGACCCCGGAGTATGCATAATAGTCCCCGTAGTCAAAATTCTCGGACGGTAACTTCTTAAAGAAGCCAGTTGATGGGTTACACACAAAAAATCCCCTCCCCTCTACGAACATCAAGCCATTGCAGGAGCCCAGTGACGTGGGAAAACTTCCACTGTCATGTGGCACGAAACGGAAATTCGGCTTCCTTACGTCATCAAAAGAGGGAGTATCCAAGTCCAGAGATCCGAGTTCAGGAATGAGTAGTCTGCAGTGACCTGAGGAGGCTAACTTATGTTGGGTTTTGGCGAAAATAGGGTCTTTTAAAATGAGGTGATGATACTTCTTTGAGAGGCAAGTGAATCGGATGAGGGTCTTGACCGGTAACCTAGAGAAGATGTTCTCTATAATATCTTCCGGTAGGTCTATTCCCGGCATTGCTGTATAGATAGAACGAACCTATTATTAGAGCAAATGTGTAATACCGTATCAAAATAACATGATCTACAAAGGTGAGGCAACCAGAATTCTTACAGAAAGCTTACACACCAGGAGGCCAGAATTATGAACAACAAGCCTATCTGATACAAAAGAATAGAATAGAAGAGGGAAGAAACCCTAAAGCTTACGACACACCTCAAGGCTTGGACGAATATGTGGCGGAATATGGTTGAGGTTAATTTAACGAGCCTTGTGATCTGATGTAGGACGGAATATGCTTTAGCATCTAGAATTTTATTTCCGATTGGCATTTGCGTCTTCCACGACCTATATAGAAGAGAGATCTTACTTGGTGATTAGGGTTTAGCAATTTGGGTAATTAATTTGATGAAGGGACGAGAATAACCCTGAGAAAATTGGACGGTACATATTTACAAACTTAAAACATAAATACTCTCTCTCTCTCTCTCTCTCTCTCTCTCTCTCCATCGGCCGGAGTCAGAGCTAGCTCTCCTCTTTCGATTTCTTCTGTTGCAGGTACGATTTTAGTTGATTGTCAAATATGAGGCCCTGTTTGAAGCATTAAGTGGAATTTGGTTTTTTTTATCTATGTTGTTTCGGAGTTCTTTTGATACTTTTGACTAGGTGCATCACCATAGAAAGTTTACCTAGATCTGTTAAGTACGAGTATTCCATAGAGGCATAGATATTGTTGTTTGTTGCTAAAAGCTACCAGATTCATGTTATAAGGTACACGTAGATAAGTTAGACCTAAATTCGTTCAATACAAAAGTATATACCTAAATTTGTTCGATACAAAATTATAGTAGGTGTTTTCAAATGAAAATATCAAACTACCAATTAATATATAGAACTTGTTAACCTTTGAAATTAGTTTACTTGATGTATCATCACACTAAACGTACTAAAAACGAATCTTCCGGTAAAACCATTGATCGAACTCGGAAATAGTAGTACATTCCTTTCAATTGGTAACAAGATTCTAAGAGTGATACTCGAGTTCCCTAGCTAGCTTCCTTGTGATCAACCTGTGAAGTACAAGAATTTGGAACTGTAGTGCAAGATCGATGTGCCCTGGTTACAACATACGGTTTGTTCAAGAACATGCATTACCATGATCCATGATTCCCCTATAATATTCCCAATTTCCCATACAAGCTTAAGTAAAAGACCTCATGATAAAAGCCTAGATGATTCCCTCAGAAGAACTAAAACTGAGAAATGAGATGTGCCTAAATATTATGCTGAGGAAAGAAAAGAAACACACTAACCCAAGACGCCCCCCGAATCCGGATCCTCTCCTTATGAATCCCTCCTAATACTGCCTAATAAATGCATCTCGACCGTCCAATTTTAATCGACGGCAATGATATCTCCACTCTAACTCAATAGCTATATGTACTCCAATCTCCTTCTCCAACAAATTCTCGTCCTTTTATTTTCTCGTCACCATCTCCAACCCTTCCTCTCCACCACCACCACCACAACCGACGGCGAGCGCGAGCGTGACGACCACCATCACCCATGAGAATCCCGACGCGTCGTTGTCGGCGGTATTGACGTCTGCGCCTGAATCGGAAGAAGAAGCAAGTCACATGGGAGGGAAACGAGTTTATGAAGAAGAAGAGCTCCATAAGGTGCTGCATCTTCCAGAAAGGACAAGCCCTTTGACGAAGAGGACACCGATGTTCGAATGTGTAATCCCCAATTTTTAGGTGAAATGCTTCATGTGATGTTGGTGTTTTTCTCTATATCCTCTGGGTTCGATGTTGCAGACATTTAATATCAATTGAACATTGTTGTTTCGTCCAAAATCTGAATACATATGGTTTTGTGTAGTTGAGAATTGGTAGTGTTCATAGCCATTCACAGTATATGATGGAATTGACCCATTCTACTCAATTCTCTTCATCTCTTACTGGGTAACAAAATAAATAATGGCGCCCAAAATTTTTGTCTTTCTGGGTGTTGAAACATTAAGGAACCCAGATGGAAACGACTTTTGAAAAAAAAGAGAAAAGAAGACCTGGATTGGAAACATTGAATTTTACAAGTTATCAAGTTCAAACGTTTATAATCGATTTGATGCTATGAATTTTGATTCATGTTGCAAATTGAACAGTTTGCGTTGTTTGGTGGATGACAGGTGTGGAATATATATATTTTCGTGTGGAATTGCAGAATGCTTAAGTTTCAATTACAAGAATGGAGCTTACAACTAGGCTACCCAGATCGGCACTACCTGTATACGGGGTCTTTCGACTTTGAAAATCTCGTATTCAAGGGGAAGTAGGACGAGAATTTGGAAAGAAAAAGAGGATAGATGAGAAATATCTCAAAAACTAAAGTAAGAGACATCTTGGCCCTTGATTATGATCCAACGGTCAAGATTGTTTTATGAGTGAGGCAACATTAGGAGAAGAATATGAGGAGAGGATCCGGATCCCCCCCAAAACAAAAGTCGAAAAACAATTTGGGCGACACAGGTTTTGGTGTGTGTAGCGTCATAAAAAAAAGAAGAAGCCCCTCTTATCAAAAAGCCACGTGGCATCCATCACAGACTGTCCCTGATGGAGATAAATACAAGGACTCCACATTTCATTACTCGTAGATTCAAGCTGAGAAGAGGAAGCTTAAGAGAGAAAGAAAGAGAGATAGCCATGGCCTTGGGCGTATCATCGACTCCATTGACGTTCGTAGCGCACGGGCTCGGGGTCGCGGCTCTGGTTCTGGTTCTGGTCTGGTCTATACACTTCCGAGGTGGCTTCGCATGGGAAGCTACCAACAAGAACCTCATCTTCAACGTAAGCCGACCTCTCTCTCTCTCCGTTTCTGTTTCTGCAGGTTCTGTTTTCATTTTACTGGCGACTGTTTCTTCCTCTGGAAAATGTCTTCGTCTAGGTTCTATATTACTTAATCAACGGCCTCTATAGGCATATATCTTCATTCTCAAGAATCCATCATATGGAATCAGATACCCTATCATTCTCTTCTTCTTTTTTTCTTCTTTTTTTTTGGGTATATAAATCAATAATCATGGAAAATTAGTTTATTCGCACCTACCTTCTTTGACCCTTATTCCATTTTTTTCATGGAGGAGGCGTTTTAAAAATAATTGAGGGGATTGTAGAACATGATTGAACCAAGTATGTGGTTGACACAAGCAGGCTCGTGTTTTGCATATGGTTGAAACTGTGAAAACTGATGCCTCGGTTTCGTGTTTACTATTTTAGTTACTTATACTTGTCTGATTGCTCAACCCTAAATGGTTAAATTCAGGTCACTGATTAGCTACCCTTCACGTATTTCACCAACCCTTCTAACTTAACCTTCATCTACCATACTCCGCTCTTTGAACCTTTTTCCTTTCAGGGTGCCATGCTTAGTTTGTTTTGTGTAGAATATCAGATAGGTTTGGAAAAATAAGCTGGAAGAAACGCCCTGGCCCTGCCATGAAATATGATATCAAAATTATATTATATGGTCCCTTGTAAAAATCACATTCTTATAAATGCTTTGATGTTGAGTGCTACAAATTAAGTAGCTTCAAAATTAATTATTTTTAGCTATTTGTTAAATAGATAAATCAGTGAAACACGTGGACTAGCCATCTATCATATATTTTTAGAATTTGGAATCAAGTGGACGTAATCAATGGATTAGCAAGCATACGGTTTGTTCTTGTCTGAATTTGTATCGAGTGTCCTTTTTTCTCCCCATTTGTTTTTTTATGGAAGAAAAACTAAGATGGGCAGTAAAAACAAAAGAAAATGCTTGGTTCTATGGGTTTGTCTGCTATACTGAACCGTATAGCATGCCTATTAAAGAGGGGGTGGTTGGTTGCAAATTCTGCTTGTGTTTCCAGCATGTATGTTATGTCTGACGGCACAGCAAAATTTTCCTGGGTCTATATGTTTCATAATGTGTAACCTATCATTCTATTCTGATCCCAAATTTTCTTTCAAAATTACAGCTCCATCCTTTTCTCATGGTATTGGGATTAATTATCCTCGGCGGAGAAGGTAGTAAAAGCATTTTATATACACAGTTTTCTGGCACATATATATGATCATGATCAATATGATGCATCATTTATGTGTGTGTTCCAGCCATTATCAGTTACAAATCACTTCCTCTGAGGAAAGATGTGAAGAAACTAGTGCACCTGGTTCTTCATGCTATCGCACTAGTACTCGGCATAGTCGGCATTTGTGCTGCATTCAAGAACCACAATGAGTCTGGCGTTGCCAATCTTTACAGTCTCCACTCCTGGATCGGCATTGGGGTTATTGCCCTCTATGGTATTCAGGTACATAATCCATGCCAATATAGGAATCTGATCAAAGGAACTTAGGGTTTTGATGATATAACATTTGTTCTTTGTGGACATGGCAGTGGATATATGGGTTCTTGGTGTTCTTCTACCCAAAAGGAAGTCCAGGACTAAGAAGTGAGTCAGTTCCATGGCATGTGATACTGGGGCTTCTCGTGTACGTTTTGGCCGTCGGCAATGCTACCTTGGGGTTCTTGGAGAAGCTGACATTCCTCGAGAGCAGTGGACTCGAAAAGTTTGGAAGCGAGGCATTTCTTGTCAACTTCACTGCTCTGGTTACAATATTGTTTGGGGTCTTTGTGATATTCTCGGTCATTTCTCAGGCTCCTGTGGATGACGACCACAGCTACTCAGAAATATGAATCATATACGAGCCTACATGACATTGATGTTGTTATATAGTGTTAATTGCACGAAGTCGATCGCCATTCTTAAACGGCTTGAACCAATAACCCATGGAGATCTATGTATCATCATCTGTGTAGAAATTCCTACATACGGGCTCCAACGAATCATAACGTAAATAAAACCAATACAGACATGGAAAATGACATAGTATTGTCCAACTCATGTTGCCAAAAAGAGCGATACTAATAAAAGGCTGCCATGTTTCTTACATACTTTCAATTCGTTTCCTACTTTATACATAAGATCGAGATGCTCATGATTTTTTCTCTTTCTAATAATTTAGGGAATTGTAAGGTGTATGTGAAAATATATTAATTCATTTTCGTGAAACTAAACTATGTATTATATGTTTAATTGTAAGTTATCTTAAACACAAAA
The DNA here is from genome assembly GCA_009720345.1 of Fragaria iinumae. Lineage (NCBI taxonomy): Eukaryota > Viridiplantae > Streptophyta > Magnoliopsida > Rosales > Rosaceae > Fragaria > Fragaria iinumae. The sequence goes on along the minus strand of CM019123.1, from coordinate 24,744,481 downwards.
CATTCATTAGGAATGTTGGTGTCTTGTGTCAATAACATCTTGTCGTGTTATGTCATACAAATTAACCCGATTATATATTATGAATGTGAACCCTAAACATAAAAAAAAAAAGAACTGTGGTGTGGTTTCTAGATTTAACCTTTCCTTCATTCTCACAAACAAAAAAAACAAAACAAAAAAAAACCTTTCCCGTTCCACGGTGTTTGCGACTGACTGGCTGCCAAGTAAAGGACAGCTGATACGAGGAGATTGGAAAAGAGGAGGATAACGTGGTGTCACCTTACTAAGTAACCACGTGGCTCACATAGATTCCGTTACGGATACGAAGCCCAGAGTAGAATTCTGAAACTTGATGAGCTGTGCTGACCTCATATTTCTTGGCTAAATTGCATTATTTCCTGATTTCTAAATATCTATATATGGAAACCACTGGTATTTTGTCTCTTAAACAGGTCTACGCATATTCATATTCACCTTGAAAACGAAAAGATCAAAGCCCTGCTAATTGCTAAGGCAAATTAAAACCAACAATGAAAATCCATCTGTCATGGAAATAGAAAGAAACATCATCGTTTGAATACTGGACCTCAAATTAATACAACCTTTTAAGGTTTTTTAATCACTCACTTGGAAAGCTTACTCTTTTGTTAATCAAAAGTTGTTACATTACTTGATAAAAGATGAACAGTTATGCTGGTTTATCATGTATAATAAGGTGGCATCAACCCATGATATTTAATATCAAGTTAATAGATTACATTCTCTTGAACGATCATTACGTGTTTCACCGAATCAGTACATGTATCATGTTTGGTTTTTACTTAAATTTCAATACCTATCTTAATATCGAGTTCAATTTCCTGATACACGTCCATGTTCCTTCTTATTTTGGTCAACATACTCATCAATTACTTTAGAAAACAACAATTTTAGCTTTTTGATATGTATTCTATTTGATTTCTATATACGAATTTGGTCACACTCCAATGTTTCTTGCTCAAAAAGTATGCCAACTCACAATAGGCCACTTGTAGTTATCATCCAGCTAATAGGGTTTCATTTTCATGTAACAGTTACCTTCCCCCAACTAATATACCTGTACACAATCTCAATTCTCAACCTATATTTCTCTCTCTCTGTTGCTTTTGCTTCTATATTCTTCATAATTGCTCTACACTACAGTGAGCTCATTCCCTTTTCAAAGCTTCCTAGGTTATTTCTTTCTGATCCTTCTCTCTAAAACTTGAGTGAGAAAGATGGCAGAGGCAGAGGAACCCAAGAAGCTAGAATCAGTAACACCCTCAGATCCTCCTCCAGCTCCGGCCACACCTGCAACATCATCAGAAGAGAAGCCGGCGGTTGAAGAAGCTCCGAAAGAGGAGTGCAAGGAGAAATCAGAAGAGAAGGCGCCAGAGCCTGCAGATGAGTCGAAGGCTATTGCTATTGTTGAGAGTATACAATTCTTCCTTTACTTATTAATCCTCCTTTCACTTTGGTTTTGCTTTCATTTTTGTTAAAGCTTTACTTTATTTGCTTAGTTGGTAAAGAAAGCAAATCCTAGACTTACCAATTTTTGTTCTTCCCCTATCTGATAATCATCTTATTCTTGATAGTTGATGACTTGGGATTACGGGATCCTGACATATTTGTATGCATGGAATTTTAATTTGTTTTACTGATTTTTAATTTTTTGTTCCACTCTACAATTTCTTGGTACTTGGTAGATGACAAAAATTATTCTCCTTTGTCCTTTTTCTTGACACCCTTTTGCAGTTTAGCTTTATTAGGTTCCTTTCGGTTATGTTATGAACTTTATTGTTGAGGGTGATTTGATTTTGAAATCTTTGTTTCAAATTTGAGACTAGGAAAATTTCATTGCCTATATTTTCTTTCTTTGTTAATCCTTTATATGTTTGAAAGAAGCGTTACTTTCTTGTGCTAATATAAAATCTTGTGAACCAGCAGAAGAGAAGAAGAGCAAGGAGGTTTCGGATCGAGGTGAGTTTGATTAATTTCATTCCAGGTCCTTTTTATTACTGCTTAATAGTTCTTGTGCACGTTAATTGTATTATTAGGTTCAATTAACATGTTAATCTTGTCGTCTTCTTCTTCATGATCAGATGCTGTGCTTGCAAGAGTTGAAACAGAGAAAAAGATATCACTAATCAATGCATGGGAAGAAAGTGAGAAATCGAAAGTAGAGAACAAGTAAGAGCTAGAGCTTCTTGATTCTTGAGAGTTAATCGCTAATCACATCTTGAACACAATCTTTGCCATTATTTTTATTTGACATAGTTTGGAATGAAATGAAAATGTATGATGTTGTTGCCATGTTGGTGAACAGAGCTCATAAGAAGTTATCTGTTGTTGGATCATGGGAGAACACCAAGAAGGCAAGTGTGGAGGCTGAGCTAAAAAAGTATGAGGTAACTAAGAAAAATTTGCTCATCTGACATGTAATCTTATCGTGGCAATTATTTCGTGTTCGAACGTTTAGCTTAAACAAATTGTGTTACAATGAGCAGGAAAAATTGGAGAAGAAGAAGGCAGAGGCTGTGGAGCAGATGAAGAACAAGATAGCTTTGATCCACAAGGCTGCAGAGGAAAAGAGGGCACTGATTGAAGCTAAGCGTGCTGAAGATCTTCTCAAGGCAGAGGAAACTGCTGCTAAATACCGAGCCACTGGAAAAGCTCCTAAAAAGCTCCTTAGTTTTTTCTGAAGCTACATTGAACTGAATTCAGGTCCACAAATTGATTGAAAACAAGAACAAGAACATTTGAATTAGTTATTTGTATATTTCATTCGATTGACGTACATTTGTTTGTTCACTTGTAGATGTGTTCGTTTCTTATGTAAAATGGGGGAATTTGTCAGTGTCACATTTTATTTTGTGAGTAGTGTGATAAGTACCTGTGTCTGTATTTAAACTCTCAATTCTGCACAAGTGAATTCATAAAGTTTAGCCATTTATGAGGCATTTTAGTGAACTGTTGGGTTAGTATTTCATAATTGCTTGTCTTTTTCATCTGGATTTAGCAAGAGACATATGGAAAGGAAAAGTTGATTTGGTTGCACTTCTCCAACTGATTTGTCTTTCTAAGTAGTCAAATACTGACATTTAACAACCATCCATAGTGTCAACTTTACCCGCCATTACTGATGATAACACCAGCAATAACTTCATTTCTCTTTGTTCTCCTCAAACATGTTAATGAGGCTTTTCATCAAATGAAAGCTTATATGGTTGGAAAATGGAACTGCCTTTTTCATATACTTCAAATCTTCATATCCAAGAAAACTAGTGGAGATCAAGGACAGATGATCTTGGTGCCTTGACCCTCCGAAATAGAAGCTTTTTCCTTACACAGTTACACCACTCATGCTAAGACCTGGTGAAGATGACCGAGCTACTTCCAAAGTGGGTGGTGCCAACTTTTCAGCTGTAAAACGATGCTAAAGCTAAATCCATTTGATTTGCTTCGGTAGCCAAGTTTTATATAATTGCATATAGACCAGCTAAGAAAGAAGCAATAGGAAAGATGAGAAAATCAAATACAAGACATGAGTTGAGATAAACAAAGAGCGGTTCTATGTGTATCCAGCAGCAAATTCACATGCAAGAATAAGCACTACGAAATCTCTCTGATCTTGCTATTATAAAGAAACATAGTAGAGGTTACATTTTCACCCCCTTACATATACATCACATCATTATGCAAGGTAAAATCAGTAATTAAATCACCCTCAGTTATAAAATCAACAAACCCAGTTCCTGGAATCAGATCCTGAGGATCATATCTAAATTCTGAGTTCATTATGTCCTGCATAGACGGACCATGATGGAAGCCACTAGTGCCAAATGTTGCCTCATTGTTGTATGTGTAACTTTGTCCAAGGCCATGATCTGCTCGCGGATTATAGTTGTGTTGATCAATGCCAATATTGTTTCCAATGCTACCCCCTTGAACATGGTCTAGTGAAAGCCACTCAGCAAACAAAAGCCTTGGCAAGGGGCTCGGTCTTTGACTTTGATGATCAATTTGTGGGGCTAATGTTGGTGATTCATTGTAACTTGGAATTTGGGTGCTTGTGAGTTTTTCAGAACATGGTGAATGCTGATCTAAGTTATGATCAGAGCTTGAAGTACTTGTGTACTGTGATTTGCTTTGAGCTAGTTCCATTTGATCTTGATCTTCATCAGCTTTGGCCACCTTCTTCTTCAAATAAGAATGCCAGAAGTTTTTTATCTCATTGTCTGTCCTTCCAGGCAAATGTTGTGCAATCTGAGACCACCTAAACATCATTCATGACCCAGAAAGTTAATTACCCAAGATTCCTAAGAATCGCTTCTGTCAATTTTATAAAAACTGCTAACAGTTTGTAGTACTTGAACACATGCTTACTTGTTGCCTAACATATGATGAAGGTTGAGGATTGTCTCCTCCTCTTGTTTACTAAATGTCCCTCTCTTTAACCCTGGCCTCAAGTAATTTATCCACCTTAATCTGCAGCTCTTTCCATTCCTTTGCAAACCTGTAGTGAAGCTTGTATTATATTTTGTACATGGCTATACACACACAATTTAATTACTAGGTGTAAAACAATTATAGAGAAAAGTCACCATCAATCGCTTTTACTTAGATATCAACCTCAGGGTTTTCCACAAAACAATTTCTATTGTTGTTGACTCAAAGAACCTTCTTACCAACTCCAAAAGACTAAATGGATGAAACAGTTCATCATGAAAAATTAGTTGATTATTTATATTTGAACTATAGAAATCAGTAACCAAAATTTACATTGAAGCAGATAGGAGGCTGATCACATTTCTACAGTTACCACTTACCAATTAGAAAGTAACTTAAATTCTTAGCACATTTAAGCAAGCAATAAAAGAAGAACTCACCGGCATTTATGGGGACAGAACTCCAGCAGCCATGGCCATGTTTGATAATGTAGTTTCTCATCCTTTGGTCTTCTTCAGGTGACCATAAACCCTTTCTGTGCTTTGGTTTTGGCTTAGGACTATCTGATGACTTGCACCCCATTCTGACTACACACGCTTCGACTTTACGCTGTGTTTATCTGGATTGTGAGAGAAGGAGAGATAGGTGTTTCAGGAGAACTGAGCTTGTTTATGGACAAAGAGCAATGAACAGATGACCTCAATAGCTCTCCTACTTATAATAGCAATGATTAGTTGAAAAATGCTCCTTCAAAGAATGAACAAAGCTGTACCTTTTTGGTTGTTTTTTAATTTATTTCAAAGGACATAACCTATATATTTTATGATGGGGTTGTATTTTCATATTTTATCATGAGATAAGCCAAGTTCATGGTTTTAAGAAAGTCACTGCACGCACCCCCCTAATTGACTTCTAAGTCTGTGTACCTATTGTGTGTATAAAAGCGAAAATTATAAAGCGCACCCGGCCATCTCACCATCCATCTCACCGGGCCCGGCCGCACCCGGGTGAGATGGACGGTGAGATGGCCGGGTGTGCTGAATAAGTTCTCGTATAAAAGGTATTAACTTGGGAGAAGAGTTGGTTTACAAATTACACATTGTACTTTGTTCCCATTGTTTAGGATCACATTAGGTTTTATATGTTACCACTTGTGTATTGCATCAGTTAAGAATGAACTGGTTAGGCTTGAAGCACCATCATAAACTTACTACATAAACAAATCAAAGTTCACACAAGAAACATGCATGGGATTCACGAATCCTTTTCTAAACTTTGAGATAGTACTGTGATATCTGTAGGGCTTGACTGAAGCTGGTCTTTGGATTATGAACTTAAGTTCTTTCTTTCTATTTGTTCGGATCATTCTTAGCCATGTATTAACAGTGTTATGAATCCATATTTTCTTTTGCTCTCACATCCTAGCACACAAAAAAATCTGAGTAAATTATCCAAGAGCAGTCTTTACAGACATGTTCTTACAGATGCATATTTAAAACCTTTTCTTCTAGCTTGGTTGAAGTAAAAGAAGAGACTAGGAAACGACCAACATGCTTATGTCAAACACTTGAATCACGCTTGAGATTAAAGAATATATGCAACTCTGTCTTCCTAAGTGTGACTCGTGAACATGAGAGTTGACTTCACATCAAAGTCATGAATATGCAGGAAACTTCTAGTCATATTTAGCTGGAAGTAATATAAAGGAAAGGTTTCTGTATATCTGATGAGGCACAGCTAAGATAGCTTTCATGGGGCACAGCTTGTGATTGATAGTATTGTCTTCAGATGAACCAACTTCTAAGTTCTAACCCTGATTAATGAACAGCCAGAAGCCACCATCTACTTAGAGAAAAACTGTTTCTGCTGGCTACTACGCAAGCTTATGATGCTCTTGGGGAACCAAGTGATACACATTAAACCAATGAGTAGTGTTCACATAGTCAGTGACTGACCAAGAGAATCATGGTCAGTCACCGTTAGATTTACATCCAATGGTTGAAAACAAAACGGCAATAAGGGAAGGTAATCAAGTGGCAGATGCTCTTACCAATATGGGTTTGCCAATCTTGGTGGGATGAACCTTCCCATTTCATTATGGGCATGTACCAACGAGATAAGTTCGGTCTCCCTAACTTTCGTTTTCATTGATTTGCTTTATAATGTAATTTGATGTCTCTTGTTGGTGTTTTCGGGTACTGACTTTAATGTTATCCAACTTGATTGTAATTTTTCTTTTTTATTAATAAATTTGAGGTGGGAGAGCACTCTGCTCTACCTAGCTCCCGTTAAACTAAAAAATAAAAAATAAAAAACAACTTTACTTAAAAATAATTCTCCTCATCATTAGATTTATCTCTTAGTCAGTCACTGACTAGGTGAACATGATTTTGAAACTAATATATCATGGGGAAACTACTTTAATAGCCTCTCACTCTCTAACCTACCGACATTTTTTTCCACTTGAAAAAGAAATTTGGGATCAGGGGACTGGTTTTACTCTAATCAATGGAATTGGATTCCTGTTGAAATTGATTTCAAATACTGAAACACTGATTGATTGGTGTGGTACTATAAAGAAATGCAAAAAGGGACAAATGGACAAAGATCAAAGGCAGACAGTATTTCATCTGTTGGATTATTCGAAAATATCCCTTCTGTCAAACTGTGATTTGTCATCAGATGAACCAATTGAGTTGATGATGATGATGATCATATGACTATTAGACAAAGAAGCAGAATCAATTATTTAGCAATCTTTGTTTTGATTGGAGAGTGTATAAATGACCAATTCATTCCACTCATTTAGTAAGATGGAGAAGCACATGGCCAATATATTCATTCTAAAACTCCTTGACAGGTTGTATTTCTACATTTTAAATAGTGATAGAAATATGGTGTGATATAAGAAAGTACAAGAAATATTAACAAGCATGGCTATTTCCATGGGGGAGGACAAATAAAAATCATATCTTTTTGCCAACCCAAATTTGTCAACAACTGAAAAAGATTGGTTTTTCTTTGGTCTGAGAAGAACTAGTATTGTTTTCCCTTCTAACTTATTCCTATTCTGCCTATTTTGCAAGAATTTTCTACAATTCTTCAAATGGTTAGTATTTGGAAAGAAATCTGGTAGAAATTCACCTTAATTTCTAAAACTGAAAATGGCTGATTCTGTGAGCACCTTTCTTCTGTTATTTGTGAAAGGATTAGTAGTTTCTCAGAGGCTGCAAGTTACTTCAATATATAACTGGCTCACAGCTTTGCCTCCTAACTCCCTGCATATTCTTTGAGACAAGATGGAATCACTAGCTAGCCATTGACCTAAAAGATGGTTCTCTCACTTCTCTGCATAAAGTTATACCTGTGCAAGTCGTTTCAAGTGGATTATCAAGTTGCAACTTATTGAACTGTTCACAATGCAAGTATGAACCAGCACATTGATAAAACTATCATTTCAGTTTTCTGTATTATAACCCCTTGAAATTAAATCAAGAAATTTTTGTCCTTTTCCTGTTAGTCAAACTCAGTGCTTGAGTTAAAAGAATAAGACGACACCTTATTATATATGCAGTAGCAGCAATACTATATATGCTAAATATTGAATTCATCTGAAGTCTCCATCATCAGAGTTCAAGGGTTTAAGGTTTAGGGTGTTACATACTTTTATGATTGCTCCATTGTTTTATCTCCAGCAAGATGTACCTAACTAATCCCACCAAACCTGTTCGATGAAAGAAAAGGGTTCTACTTTGCATAAACAAAGTTGAGCAGAGAAATTGTTTGTTCATCGATGCTTTATAGTTAGAGAACATTCTGAAACTGTAATCTATAAAAGGCTGCTTCTGTACAAAGTGATGAAATTCTCAAAGGTAACATGCATGGTAAGCTTTTCTCATATTTCTGCCGTAAGGCTTCATACTGTTTTGCTTCAATACTTTCTATCCCAACTTAATCTGAGTTTTCAACAGCAGTATAATCCTGAACTTCATGTACTACTTATTCAGTTCACACCTAATATATACAATTCAGATGCTCTTTGTTTTAAGCAGACTGTATTTTCCCCCTTGTCTTTAACATGGTTTGAGTGCGAAAGTAGTTTCGTTGTCCATTCTGTTTCTTTCAATATGTCATGAATAGATGGCCGGAGACATTGGCTTCATGGTCTTTTAAAGTAATTGGTGCTGAAACACGTGCTTCCAACAAATTGACAGAGAGCAAATGATTGAATCATTCGTTAGCTTTTAGTTCATTATGCTCATTGGCCATCTTAAATAATGACTTAGAATAGGAGAAAAAACAACTGAAGCTATGACGCATATCAGAACCGTCATACATCGGTTGATCACAAGTTCTTGTACAATGAATTGTAAAGTAAACTCAGAGAAAACTACCTAAATGCCAAGTTCTTGGAGACTAAGTTTTGTTCTAGGAAAATGTAGCCAAACATAACTATCAGTATGCTGTTCCCTAGAGAGAGGTAGCTGTATATGCTTAAGAATTCTGAAGGTTCTGACTTTTGTTAGAACTTTTTTTCTTTTCGTTGTTTTAGAACTTCTGAATAGTGTTATGACAAACACGCAAGGAATATTAGCTAGTGAGCAATGAAGAATTTGGTTATGTGAAACTTAAATTGATTCCAGGACTTGTATATAGAGGATTGAAGTAGTTGGCTTTACACCAAGCTGAGAATGCTTTTCAATAGAACCCTTGTGTCTACTCTTCATAGTACTACTAAATGAAAAGAAAAACAAATTGAAGAGAATAATCAAGAATCAAACTCTACTTCATTTCAAAAAGTACAAAGAAATCTGTATAATATTTGATACTTGCTATTCTGCTAAGAAATATATACTTGCTAAACTTATTGCGAATCCAAGACACTGAAACAAAGTAGTTTCATTGCACTAATCACATCGAAAACTACAAGTTACAATCACAAAAAAGTCTAAGAACAAAATCTTCTACATATCATTTGATTCTCTCCAATACTTGTTTATCCAATCTTTCTCCTTTAGCTTTTCCCATTCTTCACTGTTTCGAATTGAATCCCGCAAAGCATTTTTGTCCTCGTACTTCTTTGTATAAGCAGTTTTTGGGATACAGAACATCACATGCTTCTTACAGATTATTGGCTTCAACTGCTGATCCTGTTCCTCGTCCAAGCTTCGAGTACACTCTCTCCATCGATCCTTGTTTTCGATAGGCATGCGTAAAGGATCGGAATTTTTCTGGGTAGAATTGCCCTTAACGAATGTGAAGTTCTCATTCGACTGACGCATAGCTGACATCTTCCCAAAACTCATTCTCACAGAAAAACTTGAGCCAAATGTTTCAGCAAGATATTCGAGGAGGAACTTGTCTGAAACTAACGATTTGTGAGATGCAGAGGGACTGGATTCACGCTTATATAAAGTCGAAGGCTTTGCCCTGTTGCATTTGGAAACTAAGCCCTATTCCTATAGGAGTTCGGAAACTAAGCCCTATTCCTATAGGAGTTCGGAAACTATTCACTATCCCGGACTTTGGAACTTTTGTTTTTTTTGTTCGTGAATCCCAGATTAATTTGGGAAATATAAATTTCCCGGTTTAATTTGGTAATATAAGTTTCCCCGTTTAATTTGGAAAGACCAAGAAACGACCTGGAAACCTGCAGAGTATCCTTCCACTTGGAACTTGGAAATGAGGATAAAGCGGCCTTTTTTGGGCATATTAATTGTTTGAAGTAAGTTTTGGGTTTAATAGAAATTTCAATCCACCAAAATCAATAGCTAATCGTCTTCACAAGCCGAAAATATGGCTTTTATGAACCCATCAAGATTCTGTTCCCTATAGAGGGGTAGTTGGATGTGTTGAAGGATTCTAAAGATTCCGACTCTGTTCCGATACTTCATTTTGTTGGTTGTTAGATGATCTTAAATTTCTAGGACAATCATGCAAGGAATACAATGGAATATATACATATAATAGGTTCATGAAACTTGAATTGATTCTATGATTGAAGTCAATGACTTGTGTTTTGGGTTGAGGAACTTGGCTGAACACCAAGCACCAAGCTGTCATTCTCCTTCGTAGTTCACTGCTAGGGGAATAATTACTCCACTGCTAGTACTAACGATTCAATATGAAATTGGATTTCCTATGATTCGTTTTGGTTAAACAAAGCCAACGTGATCATGCGAACACAATTTAATTAATAGAGATGGTTCTTGTTCTTATAGAGTTTCAAATGCTATAGTTGTTGGGATTCTGCATATATTCTTGTACATGGCAAAATGGAATATTTCTTCTTGTTTCTAATGCACTATGATAAACCCTCCCTTAAACCCTGAACCCACAAGCAAGTTTTTCTCAAAAATAACAACAAAGAGGCAAAAGTGAATGTCATGGCTTATTCCTTAGAGCTCAAACTCTCAAAATTACTACCACAATGCACATTCAAACAGTTGAAGCAAATACATGCCCTCATTGTAACTACCTCACTCCACCAAGACATCCAAACCTTCTCCAAATTCCTCCGGCGGATCACGGAGTTTGGAGCAATGGAGTATCCCAGTCTCATATTTTCTCAATTGGGTCCTCAGTTGAGTAATAACATCATGATTCAAAATGCCATGATTAGAGGATATGATGGAAATGGGTTATTTGAGCAGTGTCTCCACCTTTTCGATGAAATGCCACACGGAGGACTCAAACCCCATAACTTTACTTACCCATATGTGTTGAACTCGTGTTCTAAATTGGGTTGGTTCCGAAAAGGCAAACAAGTCCATTGCCGCATTGTAAAGGATGGGTTTGCGTCCAGTCCATCAGTTGCTCATGCCCTTTTCCATTTATATGTCAAAATGGTGGATTTGAATGATGCCCGCAAGGTGTTCGATGAAATGTATGTGAAGACTATCGGATTATGGAACCACATGATTTCGCTCTATGTGAATGCTTGTGATGTTCAGAGTGCAAGGAAGCTGTTTGATGTTATGCCTGAAAGGGACATTGTGTCATGGAATTCGATGATCACCGGCTACGCTGAAGTAAGGGATGTAGGCAACGCGAGAGATTTGTTTGGGCAGATGGGCGAGAAGGATGTTGTGTCATGGACAGTAATGATCAGAGTGTATGCTGATGCAGGTGACCTTGTGACAGCGAGAAAGATATTCGAGACAATGCCTTGCAAGAATGTAGTTTCATGGAACTCTATGATTTCGTGTTACACCCAGCATGGACAACATGAAGAAGCATTGAATCTCTTTGTCCAAATGCAATCGAGAAGTGAAGTACCGGATAATTACACGTTTGTTTCTGTATTATCAGCTTGTTCGCAGTTGGGTGCTTTAGAATTCGGAAAGTGGATACACTACTTGATTGAAGACTGGTCTCAGTTTGGAGCCATTTTGGGGACTGCTCTTGTGGATATGTATGCAAAGTGCGGGGACATAAATAGAGCTTTCACACTGTTTATCAAGATGGGAGAGAGGGATGTGTTTTGTTGGAATGTTATGATCAGGTCTGTAGCTATCAACGGAAGAACAGAGGACGCTGTCAAGATGTACTCATTGATGCAAAAGAAAGGGTTGAGGCCGAATGACTTCACGTTCACCGCTGCTCTCTTTGCTTGTAGCCATGGAGGCTTAACTAAAGAAGGTGAAAGAATCTTCTATTCGATGGAGAAGGAATTTGGGGTTGAACCTAAGCTCGAACATTATGGCTGCATAATCGACCTACTGAGCCGAAATGGTCAGTTGGAGGAAGCAGTGCGTCTGGTTAGGGAAATGCCGTATAAGCCCGACATAGCAATATGGGGAGCTTTACTTGGCGGTTGCAGAGAAAGAAGTCACCTCAAGTTGGCGGAGGAAGTGATAGAGAAGGCTACAGAGTTGGAAGCAAATGAATCAGGAGTTTATGTGCTCTTGTCCAACATGCATGCCTCAGTGGGGCAATGGCCGGAGGCTCAAAGTGCAAGAGAGAAGATGGAAGAAAATAAAATCTGGAAGAACACAGGGCATAGTAATGTTTTTGCTTCTTAAAGTCTTGCAGACACATAGATTGAACTATTTTCCAAGCGATGTAAATGTGAAAATGATGAGAAACTCACACACCTTATTTTATGTCCACTTGGTTGTAAACTCATTCAGATTGGCACAACTCAACGACTCTGCCTAGAAAGAAGCTCTAGCTGGCAAGAAGTCAGAAAGCTCCCTTTCTCGAAAAGAATTCAGACTGATCTCTTTCTGTGCACAACTTCGATTGTCACTAGTCACTAGTACTATGGCTTCAACATTAGCCTTGTCATCACCATCACCTTTTCTAGCAACCAAAGCATTGGCTTCAGCTACGCCAACTGGTATATCACGCTCAGCCAGCTTTCCTTCCCCACCACGTAGGCTGCCGGTGCTGAGAGCTCAGGCTGGTGGAGATGGCAGTGTTGTCGTGGTTGTGAATCAGGGTAGTAATAAGTAATAACCAAGGGACTCAAATGGAGAAGAGGGCTAGTGCTAGAAGGTTGGCTGTGGATGTTTCACCTTTTGGTCTACTAGACCCCATGTCACCAATGACAACCATGCGCCAGATGCTGGACACAATGGGCTGTATTTTCGAGGACACTGACCCTCCCCAGTACCAGAAGCCAATCGGGGGAGTTGAGGTTCGTGCGCCTTGGGACATCAAAGACTTTATGAGAATGAGATCAAAATGCGGGTTCGACATGCCAGGACTATCTAAAGAGGATGTCAATGTGTCCATTGTGGATGACGTGCTTGTTATAAAGGATGAGCAAAACAATGAAGAGAACAAGGCAGTTCCTACAACACACGCCTTCAGCTTCCGAATAACTGTAACAAGAGCTCAAGAATGGTGTTCTCTACATTGCCATTCCTAAGACCAAAGTGAAGGGCAAGGTCGTTGGTGTAGAAATCAAGTGAACCGATAAATAACACTTCTGTTTGTTTGTATAGGCTTGTTTAGCTTGTGAAATTAGAAAACTTGCAAGAGCCGAAAAGCGTGAAACCTTAACTTTGTAAACTTCCTAATAATTAATGGTAATCATAGATTTCTGTCTAAAGAAGAAAAAAAAAATTTGCCTATCAATCTTTTGAAAAAAGAGAAAAGAAATTAGTTGCCTAGAATCCAATTTTCATCACTTCCACTAATGGAGTCCTCCCCCCATACATCTCACCACTATTGGTTAAGCCGTTCAGGCGGAGCTCAGCACTTCCAGTCATAAGCCTTTTCGCTCGTGGCATTTGAATAGATATTAAACATGACACAGAACAAGATCACAAGGTACAATCCTACATTTATCAGCCTTGTATCTTCAAGAAAACACCTAGAAAAACTTTCATTTGATCAAAGGCGAATTCTACAGAGATCAATACATGTCAGACGGCTTCTCAAGATGAAGTTGTGAGAATGCTGTGAAATGCAAGATACAAAATGTTACAAGCTGCCGCGTACACCCTACACACATCCTTGTCCTACCCAACATTACAATACACTGAAGCACAATAAGTTCTGCTACGACATTATAACCACAATAATCTCGGAATAACACTATTACAACTAACTGTATCACTTAAGGAATGTTCCTTGCCAGGAAGAAACAACAGTATCCTTACTGTTAAGACTAAAACTACAAGAACTAGCACATCACAGAATACATAGTTCAAAGAAAGTTTCAAGCGTGATGCAAACCCATTAGCAAATAAACGTAATGACCAATATAGATAGATAGACCATATCACAAGTTATGCTTCAGCCATCTGGATAGCTGAATTCCAAACTAACCAACTCAAGTTAAGCAACGAAAAAATGTCCAGATCTTCAGCTCTATCAGTCCATGCAATGGTAATAAAGATAGGATCGTCATTATATTGGAAGTTCCATCCGGGTTTCTAAGTTCCATGCTCAGTTCATGAACTGATCATGTTGAATTGGAATCTGGAGAGCTGCTGTGGAATTGTAGATATAACAGGCCCATATCTCTGCAATTGAGAAATGTACATCATTAAAAAATACAGCATAAATGAAGATCATACATTAGAAAGAAAGAAGCAAAAAGAAAGAAAAGTGAGAAGATGAAGAAAGAAAATTCATATTTTTGATCCTATAGACTACAGCATTACAAAGATGGTAAGCAAAAAATCTGGAGATATTTGGTAAGTAGCCAAAGCATCGGAACTCAAAATTCATACTGAACAGAAGTCCAATTCTCAGGTTATATATAACAGGAGCATATGCCATATAATGATCATACCTGAACATTGTCATAGAGTTCAAACAACGGAACAGCAAGGAGTTTTAGGTTCTTGGGCACAGCAAAATACTCCCTCTCAGATAAGTGAACAAGGAAAAGCTTCTTACACTCCTGCATAACAACCATACGGCAAAATCAGCACATGGTACAGAATGGGGAAGGGGGGAGGGACGATTATGTGAATCAGCAATAGAAAGAATATTCCATGATTGTCTTGTGGGTGGGGTCTGCCATTACCTTAGGTTTTGTTATGTGAGGAGGGCAATATGGATACATTATGGTTTCAAAGTTTGGCCTCCACCAGATAGCAACGCATTCTCCTATCTGCATCAAGGTTCCAAGGTAAGTAACAAGCATTACCAAGGTAGAGCATGTAGTTTTGGCAAGCTCACTGAGGTGTTATAATATATGTTCGTATTCATTACTAAATTTTTAGAACTTCAAATACAATTGGTGGCATATCAAATTGACATACTTCAGCTTCCCATAAACCAATGTACCTTTATGAAAAACTACTCTAAAGAAGCACCTAAAATGCTATTATCTGTCTCATTCCTGCTGCTCCAGCACTTTTACATATCTTTCATTGCCTCATCAAACATGCAACCAACTTTTTTCCAAGTTCTATATCTCATGTTTTCCACTAGCGCTATAAAGCTTATATTATCTCTTTTATCTACATTATGGCAGGAAATAACAGTACCTGCCAATCAGGGACAAGGTTTGCTGAATTGGCACCAAGTTTGCTGGTGAGCTTTCTTTTCAGCCCCTCGATCTCTGCAAAACAACAAGATCCACAGACAACAGAGACGGTGTTAGTCTTCAACAATACCATGCATAAACCATAAAAATGATGCAGTGAAGGGTAAGATCCATACCGTTCTCCCCTGGCTTCAGTCGTCCACCAGGAAGTTTGCAGAACGTGTTTCCAATCTGCAGAAGAAGTATGTGTGGATGATTATGTTCCTGCACCTGCACAACGGAGATTTTTTTTTTTTATCCCAATCAGAAAGTGCAAATACCAAGAGGCCTCAAGAGGTGGAAATTCAAATTACAATCATGACCAACTTTTCTCCATCAATCGATGCCATTTATGTTAAAATGAAATAGGCTTAGCAGAATGTTGTGAATCACAGAACTTGAATACCAAACATGAACTACTTAGCTAAGATAATCCCCAAACCTCATTTCTTAAGTATTTCCGTATTCTTTTATAGCTTCTGATAACAGAAGAACAAATCCATTGAAATTCTACACTGAAACTGTCTTCAATCCTATAACAATCAACGACTTGGTAATGCACAAAGTATTACACTCACAATCATGCATCTAAATAAGTCATGGTCTCAAAACGGCGCAGAAGAACAAAGGATCCTAAACCTATCAGTCAAATCTCCTCACTCATCTAACAATCATCTTAAACACAAGAACTCACGCACAACTCTAATCAAAAACATCAAATTGAACACTCTGATTATCTTCAAACAAAAACGAATTACAATTTCACAAACACCAAGAGCATACCAGTAAAATAGCTTCGACGCTAGTCCTCATCCCCTCTTTCATATAGCTGTAAATTCAATCACGAATAAGAAAAAAATTAGGGTTTATAAAAAAAACAAAAAAACACATAGAACTTGACAGATACTGAAATTGAAACACTAATCGGAGATACAATAAACGAAGCGAAGCTAAGAACGACGTGGCGTACTTGACTTTCATGCGAGCGAGGCGATCTGCGACGGAGGTGTCCTTCTCCATCTTGGGCTCTTTGGTTCCGAACGTGTAGCTCGACAGTGGATAGGTGTTCACCATCGCCGACGTCACCATTTCTAAAGCTCCGGTGAGATCTCCGGCCTCTGGTTTTTGTTTCTGGGGATTTCGATTTGGGAGTGAGAGAGAGATTCAAACCCCAGGAATGAATAAAACCCTGGGTTTTTGGTTGGAGTCGCGTTTTTAGAGTGCAGTCTTCTCCCGTTTGATTTCCTGGAGGGGCAGCCACGTGTGTATCGAGGTGAATCTGACGGTGTATATTTTTTGGTTGACTTTTGACCTCTATGGACTGGTGCTCCACAAATGTGCCTCATCGTTAACCCATTTAATCGTTTATTTTTGAGAAACTTATAATGAAAATTGTAAAATGCTCTTCTTCTTTGTTCATAACAATTCATATACTTGACCACCATATTTCTATATTATTTTCTCTAATCCTAACCATCAATTTATGTATGTGAAGATGCATATTATGTAATGAAGATGCTCTCATTTATAAGAAAAATGTTTGGTTAATTAAGTTGAATACTGAGTTCAAATTTATTTCTTCTTAAAAAGACATGCTTACATTTAAAGAACTTGCATATAGAAAAAGAGCAGTGTCTCAACTCTCTAGCACCGCTTACATGGAGATTGTTCTCGACATTTCAAAACAAAATTAAGATTATTATTGATCGTTTGGTATGAGAACAGACTTAGACCGATATTGTAGGTAGCGATGTAGCTTTCTAGATTTACAAATGTTGAAATTGCACCAACATATATTCGTGAATACACGATGATTCATATTGTAAAACTAATTTGAACAACCCGCAAAGCTTAATCTTTTGGTTATATATTTCATCATCATTTATATCTTCTCTTGATGCTCATATAACTTGGAGCCTACATGCACTAGAATTCAGAAATTATATTGTGCATATATCATGCATATGCACCACTGCATGCAAAGAAGGAATCGAGCAAGCTAAATCATATATGCACACTAATGTAATGCCTAGAACACAGGAGATTCATGTACATGCAGCTCCACGGCCTCTACCACATGTTATATATATTTGGTTCATGCATGTTTGATCAGTGCATGAATCTTCAGCTTGTATATACCTCAAGAACTGGAACAGTTACTACAAGCCAATGAAGAACAGGTCATACATTATTTGCGGCTTTCTACATCCAACATGAATATCAAAACAAATTGGCTTGCAGCTGTATACCTACAAGACAAAACAAATCCGAATAGACAGCACGAAAACTATGCACAAACACATCTATCGATCGGATTGCAGCCAATGCTTAGACGTCTTACATTCTACCTAATTTGCATTTTTGCAATGCGCGCATCGCATTCTCACAACTACATATTCCGGAACCAATCGACAGTTCGACACCACCATGTGAGCGTCTCCTACTTCCTAGTTCCTACTCACAGATACACAGAGAGATTCAGAGAACAAGATGCCTTCAGAAATTATTAAGCTAAACACACGTGATTTAAGTAATGCCATGCAATTTTCATATGCTTAATCCATTTTTATGCCAATATATATAGAACTTACACTGCTTCAAGAACAGGTTAGAAATTAAACCTCCATATACATAATCTCAACAAAATGGTCTCTGTAAATTCTCTTTGTATCTTTCAGCTAACAATAACGAAGTAAATCTTTATGGAAAATGGGTAAGAATTAAGCCATGATTATTGTCTAATCACGAAGCTAATGACTTTCTTCTCCCCACAAAAACCTGCAAAACCCCATCGGATCCACCCGCCACGAGGGTACACTGGTCCTCACCGCCCTTCTGCCGCCAGCACACACTGCTCACGAACCCCCGGTCATCACAACCCTCGCTTCCCATTGGTCCAAACCCATGCACCCAAACCGGCTCACCCAACCTCACATCATACACATACACCTGATTATTCTCCGACCCGCACCCGAGAAGCCCACCGCTTCTCCAAACAGACAACCCGACGAAGCTCCGGTTGTTGGTATGACCCGAATACGTCCGAATTTCCCGCGCGTCTTCCACGCTCCACATCTTCAGACACCCGTCTGTCCCGGAAGACACCATCCTACGGCTGTCGAGGAATCTAACATACGTCACGGTCTTATCGTGGCCGTCGAAGCTCAAAACGGGTCCCGACATTCTCCTCGCATCGTAGACGTAGGCTTTCCGGTCAGCGCATCCGACGGCCAGGAGGGGCCCACCAAAAGGGTTGAACTCCACGCAACAGACCGGGTTACCCGCTTCCGACGGAACCGCTCTAGCCACACACTCCCCAGCCTCGCACCGCGGGTCCCACATTTGGAGGGTCCCGTCGTCGGATCCGGACGCCCCGAGACAACCCGGATCCGAATTATAGTCTAGGCTCCAGACGCGGCGCCCGCCGTGCTCGTCGCGCTCGAATACCGGGAGGCGAGACTCGAGGTCGTACTCGGTGACGACGCCGTCGTAGTCGCCCGACCCGAGGACCCGGCCGCCCGACCCGGGACGCCAGCGGAGGCTGCTGAGCTTGGCGGGAGTGCATATGTAATAGTCGCATGCAGCTGCGTGGTCTAGCGAAACGACGTCGTCCTGAGGCTGTTCATGACTCGGAATAAGAGACTTGACGCTGTAGACTCTTATCTTTCTGGCTATGCCTCCGGTGGCTAGAAGCGTCTCCGATGGGTCGAACTCGATGACTCCGAGAGTGTTGGAGACGGCGCCGGTGGCCGTGGAGGACGAGACGACGGTGGAGAGAGTGAAGTCCCATTCGGACGTAGTAAGACGGTGATGATCTGTAGGTTGGTTTGGGGTTTGGGTTTGTAATGGAGGAGGGATTGGGAAATGGAAAGG
Source organism: Fragaria iinumae (assembly GCA_009720345.1). Taxonomy (NCBI): domain Eukaryota; kingdom Viridiplantae; phylum Streptophyta; class Magnoliopsida; order Rosales; family Rosaceae; genus Fragaria; species Fragaria iinumae. The sequence goes on along the minus strand of CM019123.1, from coordinate 24,725,151 downwards.
TGGGTTCATCGCCCAGACATGGTTAAGGGGTGGTGGTGGTGGTGGTGGAGATGTCAAGAGACATTGGGGTTGTTTGTATACCAACCAAAGGCTCCGGTACCCTTGCATAGGACCTTCATGTCATTCGTGGAGGGAGTGGATAAATACTTGGAAATTTCATCTCTCTTAACTCTGTGTTATTGTTTAAATTACGTCAATGCCCTTGAATGCATCAAAGTGTAAATATGAGCGTCAGTGTGATTGAACATAATTTCTTTATTCTGTTTTTGAAGCTCGCGAGTAACAAGCTGAAAGGGTTCGGAAAACTAGTTTCATAGTATCTAGTCTTGTGTTTGTTATAGATTTTGAAACTCAAAAGTGCAGTGCATGCATGTAGTTGAACTTGATATTCTCTGTGTTGTTAATATTATAGACAGATCTCGAGTATATTTTAATCGGTCAGATTAGTGAAACTTGACAGTTAACAAGTAATGTGTACAATTTTGATCACAGTAAAGTCAATATCGCTCAATTTGAAAAACGTAACACTAATTTGACATGTTTAGTACTAATAAATATGCGGTTCTTCATAGAGTGTACTCAAAGTAACCGGATTTCAACAAAATTTTGGCTGTTTCGTGAAAACTTCACAGTCCATCGATGAGGACGATCAAAGATTAATCAACCTTCTAGTGTCGCATGAGGATGCTAGCTCATAGAAATGATGCAAATGTGTCATGGGCTCTTATGGTATTTCACAAAATATCATTCTAATAAAATTGAAGCCTTATATAGATTTCATGTGAAATCAATTACAAACCTAGGAAGGGAAAGATGGGGGCGTGTATATTAATTATTTGGTGGACTAATGATAAAAACTGAAGCAAAGAGCTAGTGGAGAAGGAGGCACAAGAGACGTAGAGGCAGCGTTGGTTGCATTTCTGCCTCAATTTGGGTTCTGGAAGATGGCGTGGCCACAGCCTGTGCTGTCCCCCTCCGCATTACGTGGTTTCAGCAAAGCCTTTTATCGTCCACCCCATAAATATGTACCTTCACTTACTTCCCTTGCTCTTATTCCCAATCTCATCACTCAAACAGACTTGAGAGATCTAGGTCACCACTTTCCATTTTAGCCTTTATGATGAGAGATCTTGCATGACCCTGACTAGGCAAGGTGAGTGATTGAAACTCCATCTCCTACTTCAGGTAGAAAAAACTGGTAAATATTACAGTTGGGAGATGATGGCTCAAGGATGTACAGATGTACTAGCAATATATTATATATGAATGAGGGATGGCCTGCAGAAGTCAGCTTTTCTGATGGGTTGGATTCAATACAATAACTGCAGATGATTCCTTAAACTGTTACCGAAGACTGTTAAGAATTTACAATGAGTACAGTGTTTGTTCGAGTTAAAAATTCCTTCCCAATCTAGTAGGGACAAAGTACTGGTCATTTTGAAACAAAGATCAGTGAGAATAAAAGATAGAAAGAAACAGCTGCAGATTCCTAGCTATCCAGTACTCTTATCTCCTGCCTCATCCATATACATGCAGAAAGTATAAACTATTAAGTGAGCTCACCTATGTTGTTGCAACCCCTTTCATGTATATATGCATGGGCCAGAATCAATGATCCATGATCAATGAAAAAGTCCTTTTCTACTGTCTGCCATCTTGATGTTAGTGTCCTCCCATTAAGCATTCACATTCTCATGTAATGTTGGCATCTCTATAGCTGCTGCTCTGACCCTTTTTCCTATGTAACAGATTTATCTGATTGTTAAGCTTTTCCTATGCATCTCCATAACAAAATCCCTTCTCCATTTTCTCTATGTTTCCTCTCTTTCATCAGTTCATGAGGTCAAGCTTTCAATTAAACACATAATCTATATATCTAGCTTATAGTTATTCTGTGTTCTATAGATATTTGTGTTAAATTTACCAGAGGTGGCCTTTCCAATCATATACATAGTAAATGCAATTCGGGAAACATCTTGAAGCATTTGAAGCCAGCACGGCTATTGAAGAATTACCTCCCACAAAAAGAGCAAAACAATCTAAAGTGTGTATCTCAGTCCATTGACACTTATCAGCATCCAATTTGTAAACTTCGAAATTCGTTGTCTTAAGTGTGTATCTCGGTCCACGTCCACGTTGGCTTGATCGAGGATAACGTTTAGGAAACAGGTGCCTCTTAACCAACAATAGTTCTTTACGATCACTTAACTCCACCAAGTAATCCACTACGACATAATCTGAGACTCCTTTTGCTACCAATTTTACATCTTGCGAGTTGGATCGAGTGGCAGCAACTTCAAAAGAATAAAGCATGTCGACACCATTGACAGCATAGAATTTATCTTCACCATAAACAACATCTCCGATAACCCGAGGAGTTTCTTCAAGTCGAATATAAGTCCATGTTGTGTCTTTATTGAGCCGAATAAACGCTAGTTTAGTGTGATCCTCATATATAAAAGAAACAACACAATCCTTCGCATTTGAGATTGGGTCTGCTGAAATTGTAGCCTTGAAAATATAGCAGTCACACATATTAGACCAGTCACACAACCAGTTGGTCATTTCCTTTTGAGGGTCTGGAAGGTTCATTGCAGGAAGGTTGATAATAGACTTTTCATTCGCAATCCCCCCTTTGATTCTAGAGAATAGATTAATAAGGCTTGCTATGAAGTTTTCATCCATAGATATTAACCAACCTTTAGAAAACCCACAAAATCGTTTGTTGGGCAATTCCAATTTCAAATCAAGAATCTTATCACGCGTGATGTCGCATAAATACCATGCTTCTTGTGCGACGAATAAGTCAAGAGCATTGGAGTCGTGCATTTGCGTAGATTATCCCTTGCTACACTTTTCCATGGCATACACACAACACTAAACCTCAAATAGACCGTGTGTCGGTAACCTCTCTAAAACTGAATCTAATAGATGTTTAGGCAAGTTTGCCCAATCTGAGGAGTCCATAGTTTTACACTATAAAGAAGGATTGATCAAACAATTCCAGCCTTTTCTTCCCAGCCTTTTGAAATTTGGGGTGATATCAAAAGCATTATGTGTTGCTCTATTTATATATGAAGTTCTGGCAACTCCTATCATGATTAGCATTCCCATAAGAATTAGGATATTGATTCCGAGTCCCTTATGAAAACCTATTCCTAATCCCTCAGTAAAGCTCAACCGATTTTCTTTGAAATCGACAAAAAGCTTTTATTCTCAATGTAATGTTATAGTTATACACACCAACATCATGAAGATTCCATATACCAATACAATTCCAGTCAAATACAATGTAAATGCAATTTGGGAAACATCTTGAAGCTTTTAAAGCCTACACAGCTATTGAAGAATTATCTCCTACAAAAAGAGCAGAATCATTTAAAGTGGGTATCTCGGTCAATTTACACTTATCGGCATCAAATTTGTAAACTTCAAATTTCGTGTTTAATTGTGTCTCTGGGCGGATCAATGACATCCTAATTTATAGTCCATTTTATACTCCAATTGTTTACCATTAGATCAAAAGACAATCAATGGATGGAATAAATTTAAATCTTTCATTCTTTTTCCTTTTTAACTAATCAATTTAATCACAATAAAACTTATTAATCGCAAGAAAAAAAAATATTCAAAGGAAGTTCAACGCTCTCTCTCTCCATGGTGTAACCCAAGTTCTTCCCCATATTCGATAAGTTTTCTTTCGTATCTAGCAGACTAATACTGGGGCTATTTCTCTTGAATCAATCCACAACTTTTTATAAGTTTTTTTTTAGAGTATCAACGAATACTACCACTCCGTCAAAAGAATATTCACAAAGCCGTCATAAGCTGTGGTCGGCATGTTCTGCAAAGCTTGGTTCTATATTGTAGAACTTGAAGAGTATTTTAGTAGCAAACTGATGAAATTAATCTGAGCGACTTCCATTTTCAAAACAAAGGAAGTCGACGATGAGCAATTGGAAAAAGAACTTTCATCGTTCCTAACTTTGAGGAATGAACGTTGAAGAAGAGGAAATTACTCTTTTAAAGATTATCTTTGTTCATTTTCTTACGATTAATAAGTTTTATTAGTGATTGAATTAATTAAGCGAAAACGGAGAATGAAAACGAATGAAAGATTTAAACTCTTTTTGAATTTATTTCATCTATTGATTGTCTTTTGATCTAATAGTCAACAATTAGAGTATAAAATGGACTATAAATTAGGATGTCATTGATCCGCCCCCGTGTACATAACACAGTTCATCACTAAGAGTCATGTTCACCTAGTCAGTGACTGACCAAGAGATTCGTGATCAGTCATCATTAGATTTAAATCCAATGGTGGAGATAATTATTTTTTAGTAGAGTTGTTTTGTTTTATTTTTTAGCATTACAACCATGGCTAAACCTTACTCAACTATGAAGCTTAACAATGGTGAAAAAAGAGAAACAATTGGAGCAATTTTATGTGATTTTCTTAGAATGAAAAAATACAAACCACGCTATTTATAGTCAGGACAGGCCCCAACTCTTATTACAACCACAAAATACTAAAGATCAGGAAAGTCTATCTCACCTTAATAGTTAGTTATATCGACATACTAAATCAAATCACATCAGAGTTATATCACCTTAATAGCTATATATCCGCATACGACACAACACACAACGACACCTTAATAGATAGCTATATACGACAAACGATCTAAGGCAAACAACAACAACAACAACAACACATAGCAGTAATTAGCTAACATATGAATTGAAATTGGAGCACCTCTGTGATTAGTAGCCGCCTGTTGAGATCAGAATTGGAGCACCTCCTCGATCATCACTGGTTGTCAGCGGTTGGCATCCAGTGCATGCATATACTTTTAGATTGCTGTTACGGTCATACTCTTTCAGCTTTCCGATGGTGTGGATGATCAGGACGTGAGCACGCAATGACCTGGCCTTGAACAATCGAGCACACTGACGACACTTGATAGATTGGGAGGCGGCGGAGGGTGTGGTGGGGAGAGTGGAAACGTGGGCTTGAGGGCCGAGGCTTTTGTTTTGAGCATGTCGATTATCCTGCTTAGTTGCTTATTGGGGATGCAAACTGACAAGGTATATGGAGGCTTCGATGAATGAGGAGATGATGTTCTCGGCCTCTTCTGAGTTATGGCTCTCCATCCTGGGAGACTTCATCTGCATAGGGGAATCTGGATTTTAAGAATAAGTTAGCATTGATAACTTGTCATGGTTCTTGGTTTTTGCTTACTTTCTAAACTTAAAGTTTATGGTTTCCAACATAGAGATTGCTTAGATTCTAAGTAAGTTTTTTGAGAGTTTATTTTTTATTTTTTTATGTCAGTTTTATCTTGGTTCAGTTTTTTGTAAACCAAATCACCGGATCTATAGGCTCGAAGATCAAATCATTTGAATCATAAGTATCTGATCTACTCACTAGATCAATTCAATTCAAATTCAGATATGAAGAACACACACACACACACACACACACACACACACACACACACACACACACACACACACACACACACACACACACACACACACACACACACACACACACACACACACACACACACACACACACACACACACACACACACACACACACACAGAGAGAGAGAGAGGAAAGAGCAAAGGAAAATCACCTTGGTGAGAATGTCTTGAATCTCCTTAGCAATGACTTTCTCAGCAGCTTTGGTATTCCTTGCCATCTCTCTAGATTCTTCTGTTTCAACTTTCTTCTTTCTTCTCTCTGTTTTGTTATGGTTTGTGAGATTGGGTGTGGTGTAGGTGCATTGTACATTTATAGCAAGCTTCGCGGCCTCTTGCACTGTAAATAATAAAAATAATTCAAAAATATATTACCGAAAAGTGAAACCCTAAAATACCCTTCCTCAGTAGCTTTGAGGTAGGAGTTGAGAGAGAGAGAGAGAGAGAGAGAGAGAGAGAGAGGAAAGATCACAGGAAAACAAAAATACCTTGAGCAGAAGAAAGAGCAAAGAGAGAGAGAGGAGGTCGATCTCACCTTGTTGTTGCTCTGTTCCTTAGACGAAGAAGCTTTATTTGCCATTGCGATGCGCCGGAGCTTTCAGATAGAGAAGAGCTAGAGAAAGAAAGAGATAAAAAGAGAGAGAGCTTGAGAGACAGATTAATTGAAATTCTAAAGTAATGTGAGTGGGAGAAATAAGAAGGCAGTGGGGTTTATATAGGCGGTGGAGTTACTAAGTCCGGCTCGATGTGTTAGATTCTTCATGTTTGAGCGCGCGCAATATAACTTTGTAACGCTTAAACTTGGTTTGGCTACGTGTACACCACATCATGCTCTACCCTCCAATGGTGATTCACATGCTTGCGATCAGCTTCAAAGGTACAGTTGGGATATTGACACCTCACGGTCTTCACCATACCTGAGAAAGACCTTAGCGAGAGAGAGAGAAACAAAGAGACCTTAGTGAGAGAGAGTGAGAGGTGGTCGGAACCTCAGCTCGACTTTGGCCGCTGTGTTTTTCTTGACCAACTCGATATAAGTTTTTTGAGAGTTTTTTTATGTAAGTTTTATCTTCAAATGACATTAGAGCATGGCTTTGATCATAGCATTTCCTAACAAAAGTGGCTTTTATTAAATGGAACTAATAGTACCTTACAAGCAGATCATACAAGTCAAGGACTAAAATTTCGATGATCATGAAAATATCGATCCTCCGAAAAATAGAAATTTCGACGGAAATTTCGGGGAAATATCGATAGCTGTAAAAAATTGTGAAAATTGACGGAAATTTAAAGATAAACAGAGAAATTGTAAATGAAATTTTGAGAGATGTTTGTTTTCTCAGTTATCTACTATATATATATATATCAGTTTAACAACTCAAATGCTACAACGAGTCTTGTGTGAGTCGAACTCACGATCTCCCACTTGTAAAGAAGAGACTATGCCGCTAGGGGTACTGGGCAGTTATCTACTATATTTGAAAACAAAACATTGAATAAACATTGATCTATAATGAATTGTAGTAATTTAAGGTGAAAAGGTAAGTGTTGAACCGTTGATAATTCATAATATTTTTTTATTACTTTAAACATGATATAGTTCACATAGAATTACATGAGTAATATATATATATATATATATATATATATATATATATATATATATATTTTAAAAGCACATGAGTAATTTAGAACCATATTGATTATGATAAATACTAAATAGAAATTAAGAAGTGTAGATAAAAAATAGGCGTAAATTAGTTGTAGATTAAACATTTACTTTTTCACTTTTCAGAATCGTAGAGAACGAATATATAATTTGAAGATGCTAATAAGGTTAACAAGATTGGTGGCTAGCTGGGTTGGTTGACACCTTGGGCTTGTAAGTCGAGCAGGGTTCAAATCTCGATGGCATATGACGTTATCTCAAGCGGGAGATGTATGACGAGAATAATCTGGGATGTAAAAGATATATCGCCTAGTGATAAAAACAAAAATTTCGGCGATATTCTAAATTTTTTAGTCCTTGATACAAGTACCACTAGTCACTCAATTATATATACCATCTCACCGAAAACACTAGTACTAAATGAAAATCAAGACCAACCTTATCTCAACACATTCGAAAACAAAAATCTAAGACAACAACACAGTAATTAGCTAAGAGCTTTATCCACATATAGTTTGAGTGTGACGATAACCTTTCTAAAACTGAATCCAATAAATGCTTAGGCAAGTTTGCCCAATTTAAGGAGTCCATAGTTTTACAATAAGAAGAAGATTGACGGAACAATTCCAATTGCGCATTGAATCCAAATAAACTAGGTGGTATATGCAGTTTTTTCTTCTCAGTCTCTTGAGGATTAGGGGCTTGATATCAAAAGCATCTTGCAGATGAAGCTCTGGTAACTAAGAAAATTTCAGGGTAGTGAGCACTCTCGAGTATTTCTTTTAGATTCGAACCCATAGCTGATGAAACCTCTCGTAAAATGCCCACTTGTAACCACTCCTATAGTGATTAGGAAAACTTGTCTCCAGTAATAATTTGGAAACTTATTCCTAATTTTTGTGGCAATCAACAAGCTTTACTGTCGTTTTTCTTTTCTTCTTTCTCTTTATCAACCACAAGCCGTTGAATTACTTGTGACTGATCCATCAAAGTTTATTTTGTTAAGATTAACTTTGATGAATCAGTCACAAATAATTCAACGGCTTGTGGCTTTATAATTCGAGATGACAATGGAAGACCAGTTTCGGTTGCCTCTTGTCGCATTGGAAGTGTTTCAATCCCAATTGCTGAAGCTATGACGTTAAGAGATAGCTTAATCAAATCAAAGGAGAAAGGCTTCACCAATGTTGAAGTTGAAGGAGATTCCAAGTTGGTGATAGATGCAGCGAATGGGCGTCTTGAACCTCCTTGAAGATCAATCAAACTAGTGCAAGACGTCAGAACATTAGCCACTAGTTTTGATTCAATTACTTTTACACATTGTTTTTAGGGAGGTGAACGTTGTTGCCGATGTGATAACTAATCATAGGCATTCTTGTAATTCACTTCTGTATTGGATTGATAGGGTTTCTCGTGAGGCTTCGAGCCTTATTATTTGACATTGTAAATATTGGTTGTCCTACAGACTTTTTAATGTAATTTATTTCTCTTTTTTAAAAAAAAAAAAAAAAAAACCATTCTACGACATGTAGCTTCTCCAATCTGATACGACCTGAACCGAGCGCGCCAAATCAAACAGAACCGCCCCACCTTCTTCATCACTCCCAAAACCCCAAAACTCACCTCTGCAAATTCCAAATGGGAAAGCAAAAGCAGCAAGTCATCTCCCGCTTCTTCGCGCCCAAACCCAAACCCCAAAACCCTAATGACCCACCACCACCAACCCCACCGCCCAAAATCACCGCCACCGTCGCCTTCTCCCCCTCCAAGCGCCTCCTCTCCTCCCACCTCACCTCCTCCCCAAAACGCCCCAAGCTCTCCCCCCACACCCACAACCCTATACCCACCACACCCAATCCCTCCCTCCACCAGAAATTCCTCCAGAAGCTTCTCGAACCCTCCACCACCATCCCCCAGCCTCCGCCGTCAAACCCTAAGCTAACGCCGTTAGAGCTCCAAGTCGTGGACCTGAAAAAGCGCTACCCCGATGTGCTTCTTATGGTGGAGGTTGGTTACAAGTACCGGTTTTTCGGAGAAGACGCGGAAATCGCGGCGAGAAATTTGGGGATTTATGCTCACATGGATCATAGCTTCCTAACAGCGAGTGTTCCCACTTTCCGGCTGAATGTCCACGTCAGGAGGCTGGTGAGCGCCGGGTATAAGGTTGGGGTGGTGAAGCAGACCGAGACGGCGGCCATTAAGGCCCATGGGGCCAACCGGGGCGGCCCGTTTGGGAGGGGGCTGTCGGCGTTGTATACGAAGGCGACGCTGGAGGCGGCGGAGGGTGTGGGGGGAGGGGAGGAGGGGTGTGGTGGGGAGAGTAGCTATTTGGGTTGTGTGGTGGATGATGAGAGTGGAAATGTGGGGAGTGAGGTGAGGATTGGGATTGTGGCGGTGGAGATTTCGACTGGGGATGTTGTGTACGGAGAGTTTCGTGATGATTTTATGAGGAGCGGACTTGAGGCTTTTGTTTTGAGCTTGTCTCCTGCGGAGTTGCTTCTTGGGGAGCCGCTTTCAAAGCAAACCGAGAAGGTATATTGAATTTCGTCATTTCTCCATAGAAATGTTACCTTGTTAGTTAGTCTATTACCGAGTTAGGTGAAATGTGTGGTTATCTAAGCTCGCATCGTCTCTTTATTGCTTGCATTGCCGAGTTTGACTGATAGGTGTATGAGTGTTTTCATTAGATGTTACTGGCTTTTGCTGGACCTGCTTCAAATGTCCGCGTGGAGCGTGTCTCGCGAGATTGCTTCAAAGATGGTGGTGCTTTGGCTGAAGTGATGTCTTTATATGAAAACATGGATGAAGATAAGTTAGGCGACCAAACTGAGATAAATTCAGAGGTTATAGAAAAGGGTAATCATCGTCTTGGAGTTGAGGTATTCTATTTGTGACAAATTATGTCATTAAGAGCCCTTTGTTTGTGTCTTTGCTCGTATATTACCATTAGTCAGTGGGTTCACCTTCATGCTAGTATATTGTGTTGTTCGACTGTAGGTCCATACACCGTACTAGTATGTTGCCTTCTTGTAAATGCCTTTTCTTGACTCTTTTGTTTGTCCCCTTTTTGAAGGGAATCATGAAGATGCCAAATTTGGCAGTGCAAGCACTGGCCCTAACTATCCGTCATCTGAAACAATTTGGTTTAGAAAGGGTCCTTCACCTAGGAGCTTCTTTCAGGCCATTCTCAAGCAACGTGGAAATGACTCTCTCAGCCAATGCACTTCAACAATTGGAGGTATATTTAATATTTTGACTTTTGAGTAATCAATATTTTAAGTTTTCAAGATACCACATATGTACAGTTTGTACACAACTGATAAATTAGGATGACAACCAGTTGCCCCTTTTCTGAATTAGTTATGGAATTTGCTTTTATACTCATACTTATTGCAATATGCCCTAAGTCGCAGTTGGAAATCTGTGTCATTTATTTTAACAGCCTGTGTTAAAGTTGATTAGTTGATCAAGATTTGTGAAAAGAAAGTAGAAATGAACAATTTCATGGACACTATAACATGCTGCTACTTGGCTGTCAGAAGCAGAAGAATTCCCAAATTTGGAGCCTTGTCTTGTTTGTTGTAATGCAATAGCCACGATATATGAATGATGCTTTTCCTATATTCTGAAAGTTGCAATAGTTTTTTATCTTCTTAAATTTCTTGTTGATACCTTATTTTGACACTAGATAAACATGCCCAATGTCTTTAGGTATTAAAGAACAACAATGATGGGTCTGAGTCTGGCTCCTTGCTGCAGTGTATGAATCACACTCTTACCATATATGGTTCAAGGCTTCTTAGACTCTGGGTATGGTGATCGTGCAAATTGTATTATGGTTCTCATGATATTTTAGTATTTCATTTATTCAGTAGTTGATAGTTATGTTGCATGGTACAGGTAACACACCCTTTATGTGATAGAAACATGATTTCTGCTCGTCTTGATGCTGTTTCTGAGATTGCAGAATCCATGGGGTCTTCTAAGGCTTGTCCGATCATTGAAGGGGATGATGCAGAAGATTCTCACGTAACAATTTTGAGACCAGAGTTCAATTATATACTTTCTTCAGTTCTTATAACTCTGGGAAGGTCACCTGATATTCAGCGCGGGATAACAAGAATCTTTCATCGGACTGCCACCCCATCTGAGGTGATACAGGAATTCTTCTCTAACTTGTTATACTGTTTTTGAATCATCAATTTGATGTCTTCTGGGTAAATTGACTTTGTCGTATATACTATTTAATTATTTAGAGATATATATGTAATGAATAGACAAATCACTCAATAAACACGCTAGTGAAAAGTGAAAGTTCCTATAAGTCAATGTCTGGTGATATATTCTCTGGTTGAGTTTTCAATAATGGGATTGTACAGTTTATTGCAGTTATCCAAGCTATTTTATATGCCGGAAAACAACTTCAGCAACTTCAAATTGATGAAGAGGGAAGTGGAAAAACTTTGGGTGGAAAGGCAGTGTGCTCTGAGCTGTTGAGGAAGCTGATATTGACTGCTTCATCGTCCAGTATAATTGGAAATGCTGCAAAACTTTTGTCTACTCTTAATAAAGAAGCAGCTGACCAACAAGATCTACAGAACCTAATCACCATTTCTGATGGCCAATTTCCTGAGGTTTGAGTTAGAAGTTTCATACTCTGATTGTCACACTTAACCTCGGCTAATCTCTGCTACCTTTTATTTCATTTACCTTATACTCTGTCGTTTATTTGTATAGGTTGCTAAAGCAAGAAAGGAGGTTCAATTGGCAAATGAGAAATTGAATTCTCTCATCGGGTTATACCGCAAACAGCTTGGAATGCGCAAGTTGGAATTCATGAGTGTGTCTGGAACAACACACTTGATAGAGGTAGTTAGTTAAACTCCATTCTGAGAATATTCATACACATAGGAAGTTATGAACACTCAATGTGCAAGTCTGATTAGTTGGCACATATCTAATATAAATTATATAACATGATATTGCATGCAGTTGGCTGTAGATGTCAAGGTACCTTCAAATTGGGTTAAGATTAATAGCACAAAAAAAACAGTCCGGTATCACCCACCTGATGTCTTGACTGCTTTAGATCATCTGGCCCTTGCAAAAGAAGAACTCACTATTGCCTGTCGTGCTGCGTGGGATAGCTTTCTAAGTGGATTCAGTAAATATTATGCTGAGTTTCAAGCTGCTATTCAGGCACTGGCCAGTTTAGATTGTCTACATTCACTTGCTGTGCTTTCAAGAAATAAGGTATAGTACCATCTTCTGCGAAGTTAATTGAAATGCATGCTTCATTCTGCAACTTTCTTTGATGTCCAATAAGTATAATCCTTTAAACTTAATTGTTTGCAGAACTATGTTCGTCCAGTATTCGTATATGATGATGAACCTGTTCAGATACATATCTGTTCTGGACGTCACCCGGTACTGATACCTGTAAATGCTCATTTGGTTTAAGAACATAGCTAGCTATTACAATTGCTTTTAACTGTCATTACTGATTTTACAAATTGCACGCTGAGCAAAGACATCTATTATTTGGTAAATGTAATCTTAATACTTCACAACTGACATTGAGAAACAATAGGTTTCAACCTAGAGACTCTATTGCAATTCAAGTTTGTTTTGGTGATTTTAACTGAGACGATTGGTTTCTGAAGTAATCACTAAAACTGAAGAGTCATGATTTCTGAAAAATGGTTGCATATATCAAATATGTTGGTCATTTGAAGTTGTCCTTTGTTGCTGTACTAATATTGGAATATATTGTATCGTCATTGTGGTCTTCTCTTTGATAGTTGCAACTTTTGTGACCAGGTTTTAGAGACGACATTACAGGACAACTTTGTTCCAAATGACACAGATTTACATGCTGACAGAGAGTATTGTCAGATTATTACTGGGCCGAACATGGGTGGAAAGAGTTGTTACATTCGTCAAGTTGCTCTCATTGCTATTATGGCACAGGTAAGACTAGGAGCTCCACCAATGTAACTTGTTAGGTTTTCGTGATACAAGGGGATTTGTTTAGGCTATTACATTCACTCGCATATGCTATTAGTATATATTTATATGTTTTTAATTGATATGCTATGACTAGCTGGTCCTCTTCTTCTTTGTATATATATATATATATATATATATATATATATATATATATATATGCATCTTTTTGCATAATGCTCTTCAATGGATACTCCAGTTATAATTGTCTGAAGCTAGACATATCGATCAAGTATTTCTCCTTTATTTTTCCCACCCTTTTTTCTGCTTATCTTGTAATAGAATGAATCTCTAATTGTTGTGAGCTTGTTCTGATTCTTTTAGGTTGGTTCGTTTGTACCAGCATCACTGGCAAGACTGCATGTGTTAGATGGCATATACACTCGAATGGGTGCTTCTGACAGTATCCAACAAGGGAGAAGCACCTTTCTTGAAGAACTAAGTGAGGCATCACACATACTCCACAATTGTGCAGCACGCTCGCTGGTTATCATCGATGAGCTTGGGAGAGGCACCAGCACACATGATGGTGTGGCTATTGCTTACGCTACATTACATCATTTGTTACAGCAGAAAAGATGCATGGTCCTCTTTGTCACGCACTATCCTAAAATCGCTTCTATCAGAACTGAATTCCCAGGCTCAGTGGGGGCGTACCATGTTTCTTACCTAACTTCAGACCGAGATAGAGGAACAGTGGACATGACATCGGAAAATGAAGATGTCACGTACTTGTATAAACTTGTGCCTGGTGTTTCAGAGAGGAGTTTTGGTTTCAAGGTTGCAGAGCTTGCTCAGGTATCCATCTCTCTCTTTCTCTTTCCCGTGATGGATGCTATATCACTTGATGCTATGGTTTAAGTTGGGTACTCTTTGTTGTGCAGTTACCATCCTCTTGCATCAGACGAGCCACTTTCATGGCTGATGGGTTGGAGGCAGTAGTAAGAAGGCGAGAAAGTGATAGATATGGCAACAAGAGTTTACTAAGATCACCGACAATAGATCAAAAGGAAGAAGTGGAAGAGGATTTGCTGGGAACTACTGATAACGCTTATGCAGGGGAGAATCAGATTAAAGAGGATATATATGGCAGCGAATACAACAAATTCTTTCAAAATCTGAAAACTGCAATATCTAGTGATGACCTTACAGAAAACATTCGATATTTGAACCAGGCAAGAAGCATTGCACAAGAATTAGTCAGCAGGTAAATACGAACGTTTATACTCGCGGTAGTTTATCCGGCACCACAGTATAAACTGATGATATTTGTATGTATTGTCTGTATTGTACAGGTAGAAACAGTCTTCCTAATACAGCAACATGGAGACGGATTTAGTACGATGAACCTCATCGATTTTGTAGATAACGTTTCCATCGCCATATTTTGTAAATCATGAATCAACCAGTGGTTTTGGCAAGCAATCGAATCCTATCTAATTTTCTTATTCTTTCCTCATTACCAAAATTGTTCCCGATGATTAAAATTTGACATTTTTGTTTCACACACCTATTATAACTAATACTAAACCGATAAAATATCTCACACGCTAACTACAACAGCCCGCGTCATCGAAAACGCAGCTAATATTTGCTTCTCGAAGCACATAACAATCATATTTGTTTCTCGTCTATTCACTCTGATTTGACCCCAGCTACTACCTTAAACACTGAACCCAGTCTCTTTTGGGAAACGATCTTGCCTGCCACGTCATCCAAAAGAATCACCAGATGATTCGAATCAGGTCACAAACACAGACCGGCAGCCTGGCAGGTCGTTTTTGGATATTCCAGACCCAAAAATAGCAACCCCAGCGAACAACCCCGTTACGGAGAAACAAGCACGTGACTGGTACAGGGTTAGCTACGAGAGGTGTGGCAGCAGTCACTCTGGTCAGCCTCTAGAAACGAAAGCCCCTTTTCGGTAATTTCAGTCTTCTGATCAGTTATTCGTAACCGAAAAAAAAAAAGAGAAAAGAGAGGAGAATATGAGACCCACCCCTTACTTCATTTCTTACATTATTTTTGGAGTTGCAGGGCTGAGGCTTCTCTCAACAACCGAAGCAGATGACTGATAAACCCTCCACCAGAACCCGGACGGACAAGTAATCCTTCCTTCCTTCTCTCTCTTACTTTCTCTCTCTAGCTTTCTCTCTCTAGACTGCTCCGCTTCATTTTCTGTTTCTGCGAATTTTCAAGAACCGAAATGAATCGCGGATTCGAGATCGGTAGGTAGAGATCTGATTATTCTTGTGATTTTGAATTCTTAGAGAGAATTGGATCTTGTCGACTTTGAATTGTTTATACTCTGAATTGGATGTGGATTTTTCGAGATCTAGTACTGTAGAGTGATCGAAGCTTGATCTCTTTGCTCCGGTCATGGAATTTTTTTTAGGTGATTTTTGTTTGTTTGGGCTACAAGTTTGATAATGCGTTGCTTTCTGTAGAATCTGTGATAGTTCAATTGCTCTTGGCTTGCGTGTTTTTGTTTAGATAATCTGTAGTCTGATTGATTAGAGGTAGAAAATTAAATTAGTTGTGTGATTGTTCTTATTAGAATGTGTAGACAGTTAAATTTTGAACTAAGTCGCAGTTTGATCCTTGTAAATAAGGAGTTGAGCTACTTGCGAATCGGTGTTGTTATAGTGTGTTAAATAGTAGCGAATTGGCATTGTATGATTGATAAAGTTGATTTGTTGGTGCAGACATTGCGATGGAGTAAGGTTGTTTGGGGAACTAAGGAGATCTGGTGAAATGGAGGACAGTGTGTCTCCTACGAGAAGATGGGAGGATCTGGATACGGATATTTTGGTGAAGATTTTTCAGTCTTTTGATGTGTTTGAGTTAACTTCCGGGATAGCTCATGTGTGTAGTGGATGGCGTTTGGCGTGCTGTGATCCTCTGCTATGGAAGACGCTGGATTTGTCGATGATGAAATCTAATTTCATTAAAATTCCGTTGGAGCCGTATGTTTATGTGGATGGCCGGTCTGATAAGCTGTTGACTCGTCTCTTGAAGATTTCAATGAGTCTCAGCCGGGGAAACATTACGACCTTGATCTTCCATTTCAATTTGTATGTGAGCGATGATCAGTTGACTTATACTGCTGAAAGGTAACTCATCAATCCGTCTATTGCAATGTTTTTACCCCTCTTTTAGTTTCATCTCACCTCATTTTATGTTTAGTTTGGAAATCTGTAGTAGCTCAGCATCAAAGTTAATCTAAGATCTTGCATTAAAATGTGCGTATTTCCCTTAATTGCAGGTCCCCAAAGCTGAAACGACTAGTTTTGCCAGCTTGGAACAGAATTAAGAAGACAGGAATCTGCAAGGCCGTTTCCTGCTGGAAGGAGCTTGAATCCTTGACAATGCCTAGCATAGCGAATCCCCCATACTTCATAGACGAGATCGCGAAGAACTGCAAGAACTTCAAAGAACTAAAGATCATGGGTCCTTGTGATATCTTCTTTGCTTCAACTCTAGTTGCATATCTTCCTAATCTGAAGGTTTTAAGCCTCAGGTGCTCAATGCTCCTAAGGGAGGCTCTTATCATGATCTTGGAAGGCCTGCCGCACCTTGAAGTTCTGAATATATCACATTGCCTTCTTGTCGACGTCACTCCACCACCTGTAACTAAAAGGGTTTTAAGAGAGATTGATCCTTTTATCCTTGAGAAGGCGTCCCGACTACGCAGGTTTTTGACGTGCATGCAAGACACCTGCGTGATGTGCCAAAGGACGAAAACCGACGAGGGGATCTTGAGGTGGTACAAGTATGAAGAAGGGCTATGGCAAGAGGATGAGGTGAGCTCCCTTGCTCATTGATCAGAGCATGAGAACGAAACTGTAATGTAGTTGTTTAGAAGCTATATCTTGTGTAATCTTTGTATTGCTGTATGACACAATAAAACTTTTACTTCCGTGGACATATAAAATGCCTGATGGAGAGTTGTGTTACTGAATAATTTCTGCGTTAATATACTGTTGTATAATCTAAACTCTCTTTCTCTACCCAAAAGTGTCCGCGTTAGAGTAGAAATGAGTAAAGACCCAATATAACACTTGTTCATAGTAAACCTGAGACGTCAGGGCCTGCGCTGCTTCATTCTAGTGCTGTTTGCAGTACTTCGCGTTTGGTTCTCAGTAACCCTCGGCGTTAGGTTACACCTTGATTTGCTTCAACCATGATTCCATGAAATCCGATCTTTCATTTGAACCTCGTTACTGCCTTTTGTTCATGTTAATACGTTATAGAACTGAACGAACTCATGATCTGAAAAACATTTTGATGAAGAATTAGGGTTGGTTTGGCTCATGCATGTTACTTTTTAAATGTGAAAGGTGTCTTACTCCTTTATCATTCGACCAAAGTTATTTAACGAGACAACAATGAAAGTACCACCCAGCATAAGGGAGAAGAAGAAAAGTCGATTTCATGTGTGTAAGATTAATATAAAATAGAAACTGTTAAATTACGATGACATTATATGAATGAAATCTAACTATATATTCTCTTTCGGAACCTGGATAATTATTTTTTTCCTGTTAGTAAAAGTCGCACAAGATCTTGGTTACTTATATTGGGAATTATGGGCTTTACATTTGTCCAAAGAAAAAAAAAAAAGGAGCATCAATCTTTACCCTCATTGGCTGATTTGCCTGTCAGATTGACTTGGCAAAACTACATCAACCAGTTTCCATTCTCATCCTTCCAGATTTTCAACCACCACTCTGTGTCAGATCCCCCACCTCAAACCTCCACAACAACAACCAAATATGGAAGAGGGTGATTCCCTTCTCACCTTAAGAAGATGGGATGATCTCAACTCCGACATACTACGTAAGATTTTCGGTTCTTTCGACTACATCAATGATGCAACCTCAGCCATCGCTCAGGTTCGTTGCAGCGCCGTTTGTATTGCTTGGCGTTCTATTCTATGTGATTCTCAGCTCTGGAATGTTCTAGATTTGTCTTGGTTGAAATCCAACTTCATCAAGATCCATCAGGAGCCTTACGTCTATGTGGATAGCCGGTCGGACGAGACATTGAGCCGGGTTTTGAAGGTCTCGTTGAGTCTTGGCAGAGGTAACATTACCACTTTGGTTTTGAACCCCGAGTTGTATATCAGTGACGACCAGCTGACGTTCACTGCTGAAAGGTATGTCCGGTTTCTGTTTTTGATTTTGGTTAGTTGATCTTGCTTGGTTGTTTTGCTTGTTGGTTTCGGTGTTGGTTATGGAAAATGGAAATGTTAAGAGTGTAGTTAAAAATTAGTTAAACGTTCTGCTCATTGCAATTTCGGATAGATCGCAGTGTGATTTTCGATTTGTACATGTTCAAAGTGTTAGTGACGGATTGTTATATGTTCTATCTACTATGATTTTGGATACATTGTTACTCTTCGAGCAATTAGAACAAATATGTTGATGAGTTTCGCTAGATGAGATTGAGATGACAAATACTATGATCGTCGATTTGAACATGTTCAAAGTGTTGGTGACTGATTGTTGTATGTTCTATTTACCATGATTTTGGATATACATTGTTACTCTTCGAGCCATTTGAACAACTATATTGATGAGTTTCATTAGATGAGATTGAGATGACAAATTGTGATTAATTGGTTGTACGTAGGTGCCCCAATCTAAAACGACTAGTGATGCCAACCGGGGACAGAATAAAGAAGACTGGAATCTGCCAGGCAATTCGGAATTGGCAAGAACTCGAATCGCTGACAGTGCCGGGCATAATGTATCCCCCCTACCTAATGGAGGTGATATCCAATCACTGCAGTAACTTCAGGGAGCTAAAGATTATGGGTCGTTTCGACATCAGATTCGCTTCAACATTAGTTGGTACTTATCTTCCTAATCTCAAGGTCATGAGCCTGCGGTGTTCGCAGCTGGTTAGGGAAGCTTTGATCACTATATTGAACGGGTTACCACAGCTAGAAGTCCTCAATATAGCACATTGTGTGCTTCTGATTGAACCCCCGCGGCGTAATCAGCCTCTCCAAATTGTTGAGGAGCTTGATGAAGTTATTCTTGAGAAGGCTGCTCGGTTAGAGAGATTCATAACGTGCACGCAAATAGACCGGTGCATCATGTGCCAAAGGGCCAGAAACGATGGGGGGATTATGAAATGGTATAAATATGAAGAAGGGCTCTGGAAACAAGATGAGGTGAACACTCTTGCTCTTTGATTCTATTCGAGTGTGTTATGCTTGTAACTCCAAAAATAAGTTCTGTGTTAAATCGGGATCTTTAATTTATGAAGATTACAGTGCTTAGAGAAAGTGTGGACCTTCTTATTTCGCTAACTTTCAGGTCGTATGTTCACATCTCAATCGTACAATGTCTAAAACATAGTGTGTAGATCATTCATGCAAAGTTTCATCCAATTTGAAGATCATTTGGGTACCGAATTAGATTAAATAAATCAACAGAACAAAAACTGTCCAAACAGAACCGTTCGTGTAAATCACGATTACGAAAGCTTAAATGATCTTCAAATTAGATGAAACTTTGCAGAAATGATCTACACACTGTGTTCTAGACATTGTACAGTTGAGATGTGGAAATGTGACCTGAAAGTGAGCGAAATAAGGAGGTTCACACTTTAATTTCAAAACAGGACACCGCTCTGGAAGGAAACTAATATATATATATATATATATATATATATATATATATATATATCATGGTGATGATGTGAATAAAGCCGGAGATTATGAAGTATGGCATTGAAGGTTATCGAAGCCACCATCATTTTCCTCGACTGAACTCCGTGACTCCTAGCTCTTACTCCCTCTTAGCAACCAAATTGGATAGTTATGAGGAGGTAAAGAGTGGAAGCTCTAGCCGATTAGCTTTCTTGGGGTTGTAACTACTTTTCCACTCTATGCAAAAACTCTTGAAAAAGTTCTATGTAAATGTCGTTTGTGAAATATTTGTTGACATATCAAGAATGCTTTACTTGTTTTGGGTGTTATTATTACACAAATTAGGAGTGAATTTTTGGCCACCGAAAACCTAAGATATATCAAATCCGTAACCATCCTAAGGAAATTGAGACATATTTATCTAATGTAATGGATACAAATTTGTTGACCACCCTTATTTGTCTATCAAAGTGCCTATCTTCTTAATCTATTGACACATATCCATTTTATTATCAAGAATAAAGTTAAACCATTTGAAGAGACATGTGTCAATAGACCAAGAGAATGTACACTTTAATGGACAAATAAAAGTAATCGGTAAATTTGTATTCCTTCAGAAGCTAGCCGGTTTTTGACAACAATATATAAACTCTATGAAATGAGATATACAGTTACAGGAAATCAAAATCATGCGAGTAATTATTTTATGGTCTTATATACTACTCATGTGTCATTGCTATATGGTGGCAACACCAATAATATCACTCGAATTCGGTGAAGACCTTATGATAAATGAAAATTAAATTAATAAAACCAATCAGGAATGTCATACGGATTAATAAATTAATTTTGACACCACGTGCCATCTTTATCTAGACATGTAATAACCCTATAATAATACGACCCCAACGCCTTTTGCCGAATTGACAAAAAAAAAAATTTTTGACCAAAAAAACACCTTTTGCCGACCTCCACACTACCCCAGTAACACCAAAAACCATCAGACTGTGGAAGCTTCAATTTCACTTACTACCTCATTATTCTCTCTTATTCGTGCTATTCGTTTGCTTCAGTGTTTTTCGACATCTTCTCCAGGTTCAATTTCTCTTCTTTCTCATGTTATGCCTAGCTCTCTCTTTTGCGTAGATTATATTTCACTATCATCGTCTTTCTTTATCCAATGTGATTTGTTTTGTTAAAGAATATGGATTGATTGTATAATTATATCACGGATCGTTTAAGGATTTAGTGTTTGAGTAGCTTGATAAGTTGAGGATCTTCTTGATGAATTGCATAACTATAGTGTTGCGTTTACATGAGATAGTATAGATTCAAGAGAAATTCTGAAATGATGGAATCCACAATTCCAACAATTAGGATTTCATTAATTGCTATGTTCATTATTTGGTAGTGTTTATTGCATTTTTATCTTTTTGAAATGGGTGGCTGGTGTGGCTTATCTCAAGTCTTATGTTTATTTAGAAGAATGTATGATGGTTAAGAGAATTTATAACAGATTAAAATATTTAGAAACTAATAAAAATTGTTAGAGGAAACTTCAACAAGGATGACATATGTTTTGACGAAAATTGAAGTGATGGATTCAGACAGTTAATTCCTTCAAGTTTTCCAAAAGAGAAATATTCATATTTTTCAAGTTTCGAATGCAAAACGTGACCATTCATGTACAAATCATCAATTCTTCATTTTTATTCTTCTCACAACGTTTGTGGATTTTACTGTCTCTATTTTTATAATTTAAGAAATGGTTTTTGTTTAAGCAAAATCCGAGACTGGTACGCATGGTACGTAGTGTTCGATGTCTGATATATGGTAAACCAACTGATTAGTTCGGTGGTCTAGCTGTTCAGACCAATTAACCGCACCATACAAACCGAGTCACAGCCCTAACAGAATACAAGTCAAATATCTTTCTCATGTGCAATGAGGTTTGTAAAGTTGTTTGTGGTATTCCTAAACACTTTGTAGTCGGTAGTCAGTAAACTACCTTCTCCGCCCATAGACCAGTCATGAAACTTGTAGACCGACGTCCGGGCTACCTCGCCGTAGTGAAATATCATCGGTACCACATCGGGAAGGTGCTCCTCCAAGCTCCACAAGAAGGCACCATGATAAGATGAATGCATAATTGTCCCACATCGGAAATGTATAACAAAATAGAATCTTCCTTATCTATAAAAGGAAGACTCCCCCTATGTAGAAAGGACCTTTAGTCTCTCTGACTTCCCCATCTCCCTCTCCCGGGCGGGATGGATAGATACTCTTGTAACACCAAAGGCCTATTGGCCATGATAGTAAATTCGTAAGTGGACGTAGCCATGTCCTCCGAGGCATGGTGAACCACTATATGCCCCTGTGTTGTTTACTGATTATGTTCTACAGTGCTTCTACATAGCCTACGGGTTCTTGTAGAAACAATTGGCGCCGTCTGTGGGAAACATTACTAAAAGTCATGTCACTCTACCGCCTGAGAGGCATTTCATTCAAATCCATGAGCAGTAGGAAGAGGCGAGACACCACGCGTGGAAGCGAGGCGAGATAGCTCGCGTGGAAGCAAAGCGAGATGACCTCGCATGGAAGCGAAGTGAAATTGGCATTCAGAGGCATTCCACCGAGAGGTTAGCATTGACCTCGCAAGGGAGCAAAGCGAGATGAATTCGCACGGAGGCGAAGCGAGATTACCCGCCCTGGGTTCCATTTATAACCGGGTCATCACCAAGAGGCCAACTGGCCTGCGACCGACGCCTCCAGCCTCCCGGAGATGATTCAACAAGGCCCAAGGGTTGCTCTCTCTGCCGGCATCGTAAGGCCCATCCCGGACCCTTGTTCACTCAGTCCAAGGAGTGACCCACCCGGGTTCCAGATTGGCAGCTAGCGCCCGGGATCCACCGGCAGCGTCGGTCAGTTGCCCGGCCGCACGAGCAACTCGGTCAAGGCTCGTCTGGTTTCACCTGCAAATCAACATAGCACATGGGTTCAACCCGGTCATAGTTGGGATCAGACCCGATCGGCCTCGATCGACTTGGAACTTGGGTCACTCGATCTGTTGGCATCATTCAAATGCAGAAGAAACTTGCTATGGACACCCGGCTCGACAGTAGCATCATCTCTCCGGGTTTCGATCAACTTACCCCAATGACCTAGGTTTAAAGAGTTAGCCATCCGGGAGCATAAAAGAAATTGAACAAGGAAGCCCGACTATACTGGCAACAAGGATTCATCGTCCGGGAGTAGTACAGGCCTGAATCTGCACCTCCTGTGTGCACCCATTCGGCAGCTATTTTCACAGATAAGTCTCGTCCAACTTATGATTGTTATAACCTCATTGGTTTGTGAAAAATGCATAATATTCTACTTGCAAGTCAACCTGCATGTTTTGGCATTCCACCGAGAGAGAGGTATTCCACCAAGAGATAGTGTCACATCCCGACCTTTATAAAATTACCTTATTTACTAGCGTGATTATAATAAGAATTTTACCGTCTCGATCATTGAGTTAATAGCTTAATTGGTCCCTAGAGGGGTTTCGGGGACGATTATTGTGCTGAGGATTATTCGTAAGAGGAAAATACGACGACGGTAAAAATAGTAAATTTTAGCTAGTAAAAGGTAATTTTTATTCGGGTATTATTTTTCGGGGTGTTTTATTTTTGGGTTTGGGTTGTTTAAAAGGATGGACCGGTTTGGGGTGTGAGGCCCAAACCCAGTTTTCTTTTTTTTCCTTCTTTCTTTTTCTTCTTCTCTTCTTCCCGGTTTCCTCCCGAGCCTCTCCCCCGCCGGAAACTTCTCGCCGCCCGACCGCCGCCGTCCGGCCACCCCAGACCGCCGCACCGGTCCCAATCGATCGGTCTCCGACCCAGCTATCTTCCAGGACCGGTGACAGCCCCCCTAGCACCGCCTTGAGAGAGTGGTGCCGCCCGAAAGGTTAGGCTGCCCCGAACTTCCGGTCGCCGGAACTCCCTCCTCCGACCACCAATCCGGGCAAGCTTGGTACGGTTTTGTAGCCCTCCTCCCGTGCAGCAACCCCTCCAATCAGCTCACTCCCTCTTGAGCTAGGTAAGGAGAAATGTGGAGTTGAAATTTCTAGGGCTTTTAAGTTGTTTTCGTTCGATTAGCCTAGTTAGGCTTGGAATTGGGTGATGTGTTGGTCATGAAAGTTGTAGAGCATGATGAGGAGATTATTCTGTCAAAATTTCATAGGTTTTGGAGGTCGCCGGATTTGGCCTCCGGCCGCCGCTGCCGGCGGAGCCGCCGGTTAGGAGATTTTTAGGGTTTTAAATGTGGAATATTAAGAGGAGTATATTGGTGTGATTTATGGAATTTCTGGATGAGATTTGGATAGGTTTGTGAATTTCCGAAGTTTGGTATTTTTGGCGGTTAATTAATGTAGAATCCGGCCGTAGGATTTAAGTCGTATTTTGGGGAGGTTGTATTTACGACTGATGAGTATGATATTTAAGTTCGGATCGTTCCGATTTAAGAATATCGAAGTTAGGCAATGATGAGCGTATTTATGGCTCTCGGGTAATTTTGCCTATTTTGATTAAATATTGGATTATTGGTTGGGAAATTAATATTATATTTGGAACAGGACGTGAGGAGACTCGAGCAGACGAAGCCCCAGATCGACATCAGGCTTAGGCCTAATTTGTGAGTGGACTTTTGTTTTAAATAATATGCATGCTATGGTTCATGAATGAACAATTAATGTCGTGGAGCATTTTGACGTCATTTTAATTTTTGACGATTTTTATTTCTCTTGGAGAGATACCGAAAATGAGATTTTCGGTGGATATAAATATGTATTTATGAGAGAGTATGTATAGAAAATGCTAGCTAGCCATATGTGTCTGTCCACCTTAATGGCGCAGCATATAGCCGCATTATGGTGTGACGTGAGCGTTGAACGTAAGCATAGTAGCCCTATTTGAGTGTTTAATTCATATAGGGGGTATGGACACATATTTATACACCCGTCTGTCCACCTTGATGGCGTAGTGTAACACCGCATTAAGGCGTGACGTGAGCGTTGGACGCGAGCGTAGTAGCCCTATATAGACCCATGAATTTATATAGGGAGTATGGACGAGTGTAAATACATACATATATTATAGAGTCTGAGAGGCTCGATATTTTATGAGATAAAAGTTTTATCGCTTGCGGCATGCATTCGATTTTTCCTTAGAAATTAATTTGGGGAAACATAAATATTTTATTTTATTTTTGTCCACTCACTCTAACGTTATTAAATGTTTTCCCCTGGGCCCTTTGTTTTAAATTGCCCAGTCTGCAGAGTTCGGGTTGGATCTAGTAGGAGACGAGGCATAGTCACCCGCATTTCCGCCAGTTTTCATCAGTAGGTTACATGTTTAACCTACTCGTGTTTTCTTGCTTCCGCTAGTGTTTAGTAGCTCTGAATACTTTAGGATTATTGTATATTATGTGTAGAATTTCTGAAGGATAATTATGTGATGTTTGGAAGTGTTGAATTAAGAGTGAAATTTGGAATTTTCGAGTTAGGGTTGTCCATTTTCAAGGGAGGTTTGCCGAGTCCTTCGGTAAATTTTCCTTGGAGGTGGTCCCCGCACGACTTACTCCGGGTTTCAGGGTGAAATTCGGGGTGGGTCGTGTCAGATAGACAT
This sequence comes from Fragaria iinumae, assembly GCA_009720345.1. NCBI lineage: Eukaryota > Viridiplantae > Streptophyta > Magnoliopsida > Rosales > Rosaceae > Fragaria > Fragaria iinumae. Next base: position 24,699,662 of record CM019123.1, on the reverse strand, counting down.
TCGACCAAGATTGGCATTCCACCGAGAGAGTATTACACAATTGCATGAACCATTTTGCTTTTCGATAATTATTATGCCATAACCATACTTGGCTAGCCCCATAATTATGTCGATCATTTGTTTATTGTGAAGGTACAACAATCCTCACCCCGTCGAGAACTCACCTCGCGCTTAGTTTATGCAAGCGGAGCGAACTCTTCAGTCCGCGTGATAGTACTGCGCGTGGAGCAACCACAGCTCGCGTGTAAAACTATGTACGCGGAGCGGACTCTTCAGTTTGCGTGGTCACTAGCACGCGGAGCGAACCCCACAGCTCGCGTGCTAGTCATGGCACACGGAGCGAAGTCAACAGCTCGCAGGGAAGTCGTGGCCCGTGGGGCGAACTCAGCAGCTTGCGGGGCAGTCCTGGCACGCGGAGCGAACTCGCTTGTAAGTATTGAACGCGGAACGACGTACTCAGCTCGCGTGACTTGTTCAGCTGTGGAGGGGACCCCACAGCTCGCGTGTCTGTAATGTACGCGAAGCGGACTCCACCGTCGCGCGGTAGTCCTGGCACACGACTCAAGATCCTCAGCTTGCGCTGTAGTGTAAAAGCTAGGAGTTCCAAGTCTTGAAGATTGGACTCGGTAAGTTTGCAATTGAGTATTGAGGGCACCGGGTTGCCATATATTCCAACTAAATGACCAATAATTGGAAAGGCAAACATGATAGTAGTAAGTCCCGGATAAGTGTCACCTGGAGGAAGCATACAACAACTGCTTAGGAAATCTCGATTCCTGGATAAGAACTAACGGGAAGAAACATACAACAACTGTTTCATTAGATTCTTATACCCGAGCAAGAACCAACGGGAAGCATGCGCACGAACTAGAAGGCATGCATACAACCCCGGAAACGTATCACCGGGCAGCATGGACGAAACAACTAGAGCCATGAGAACCGTACGTCCCTTGTACAGCTCTCGTAGAGTGGGAGTTGGGCAGTTCATATCATTTCCTTCACACAGAGAATAATAGCCTGATAACCCACGCTGGGATAATACCCCTCGCTCGAGCAGTAACACCAGATATGTAAAGGGTTCGCTACCCTTGTCCATGAAAGTATAACACCAAGACCCATCTCGCGTGGAACAAGATGCACCTCGCGTGTGTAACGGAGATAGGCATTGCGCGCGGAGCGAACACAACTCGCGTGTAAGTTTTGTACGCGGATCAAACTCACCAATCCGCGAGGTAGTAATGGCACGCGGAGCGAACTCCACAGCTTGCGCGGTAGTAATAGCACGCGAGCGGACCCCTCAGCTCGCGGGTAGTCCATGAGCATGCGAGATCCTCAGCTCGCGCGGAACGAACTCCTCAGCTCGCGTGGTAGTCGGGGCACGCGAGCGGACCCCTCAGCTCGCGGGTAGTCCATGAGCACGCGAGATCCTCAGCTCGCGCGAAACGAACTCCTCAGCTCGCGGGTAGTCCATGAGCACGCGAGATCCTCAGCTCGCGCGGAACGAACTCCTCAGCTCGCGTGGTAGTCGGGGCACGCGGAGTGAACTCAATAGCTCGCGTCGTGGTTGTGTGACGCGGAGCACACTTGGCAGCTCGCGTAACAATTTCAGTCATTATGGCGCGAAGCACACTTGTCAGCTCGCCCGAGAGTCAACCCTTCTGTGCGGAGCGAACTCCTCAGCTCGCCTGTTAGTGTCAGCCTTTCTGTGCCAGGCGGACCCGTGCAACACACGTCTTGAGTACGGACTTGGGGGGACTGGGACGGGTCCCGTTGATAAATAACTGGTCTATGGGCATTTTGTATATTAAGTCCCCACTCAAGACGTGTCTTGAACGAGAACTTGGGGGGACTTGTAGTCGGTAGTCAGTAAACTACCTTCTCCGCCCATAGACCAGTCATGAAACTTGTAGACCGACGTCCGGGCTACCTCGCCGTGGTGAAATATCATCGGTACCACATCGGGAAGGTGCTCCTCCAAGCTCCACAAGAAGACACCATGATAAGATGAATGCATAATTGTCCCACATCGGAAATGTATAACAAAAGGGAATCTTCCTTATCTATAAAAGGAAAGCTCCCCCTATGTAGAAAGGACCTTTAGTCTCTCTGACTTCCCCATCTCCCTCTCCCGGGCGGGATGGATAGATACTCTTGTAACACCAAAGGCCTATTGGCCATGATAGTGAATTCGTAAGTGGACGTAGCCATGTCCTCCGAGGCATGGTGAACCACTATATGCCCCTGTGTTGTTTACTGATTATGTTCTACAGTGCTTCTACATAGCCTACGGGTTCTTGTAGAAACACACTTTAAAAACTATTTCATTGAATATTACTCTTCACTATATTGTCTCTAACGAAGAAAATTTGGTTCAGAACTGCCATTCCCAATCCTTAGAGATAATGGTCTGACCTACTTAGAGCTGAGTTTCCCAATTCCTAGAGGAGAAGGGTCTCCCAATTACTTGAGAAGATCGAGTTTCCAATAAAACAAATTATATATATATATATGAGGGTCTAAAATGACATCTCAATTTGTGATTGCAGGATTATAGGATCGCGTAGTTTGAAGAGTAATGGAAGACTTTAGCCAAAAGAAAAAACGAAGATTGAATGAAGAAGAAGATGACTCCCATTTAACAAAGAGAAGATGGGAACGCCTGCCTAGTGACATACTGCAGAAGGTTCTAGTTGAGTCTGATTTCAATGACACCTCTGGTATGACTTCTCTCATTTCTCAGGTTCATTGCGGTGCCGTTTGTACTGCATGGCGTTTGCTTCTCACTGATCCCCAGATTTGGCATACAATTGACTTATCCTCCATGAAATCTAATTTCATCGACACCCGTGGCCACCCCTATGTGTATGTTACTGAAAAGTCGGATTTTATATTGAATTGCTTTCTGAAGAGTGCAACAAGTCATAGCAAGGGGTGCACAACCCGCTTGATCTTGCATCCCAGCTTGTACCTGCCTAATGATCTCTTCACTTACACTGCTGAAAGATCCCCGAAGCTGAAAAGACTGGTGATGCCGGCATGTAACAGAATAGATAAAGATGGAATCCGCAGGGCCATTGCTTGTTGGAAAGACCTTGAGTCCCTCACAATAGAGTACATTAGCGACGGGAGCTTTTCATATCTCATCCACGAGATTTCAAACAACTGCAAGAATTTCAGAGAGCTGAAGTTGATGACAGCTTCTGACTCTCAGATAGCTTCAATAGTGAAAGCTAGTCCAAAGCTGAAAGTTTTGAGCCTCCGATGCTCGAACATCTTACAGGAGCATTTGATTGCTATATTGGATCGTTTACCTGATCTGGAAGTTCTTAATATATCACATTGCCGTGTGATGGAAGCTCTACCACCTCTACCAGGTCCAGATCGACCAGATGGAAGAAGGGTCCTTTCAGAACTTGATCCATTGATTCTTGACAAAGCTTCTAGGTTGAAAAAGTTTATGACTTGCATGCCATTTGGTGGTTCGTGCATCATGTGCGATAGGGCCAGAAACGACGAGGGGTACATGAAGTGGTACAAATATGAACCAGAGCTATGGAAACAAGATGAGGTCGATTCCCTTGCTCTATTCTAACATGTTTAGAATAGGGTTCATGGGACATGGATTTGAATTTTGGTTTAGCTGGTTCTTGTGTTCTTATTAGATCTTGAATTATCTCTTGAACTCTTGTTTCTATTATAGCTTAGAACATGAGCTGCACAAATGAAAAGGGGATTTTACAAATTATATCACAAGATTAAAAAAAAAAGAGCCGATCAATTAAGAGGAGGTGAGAGCTGAGAGGAGATCAACTTGAGATGAGAAGAGCAAAAAAAAACGTATGTAGAAGTCGAAGCAAACAAACTAAAAAAATAGGGTTTAGAGATAAAAACAGAATTAAGTAATTACAAAACTAAAAGAAAAAGAAATTATAGTAAATACAAAAAACAGAAATACAAAAGAATAAGAAATTAAACTTTGATGACATATGTATGTCATATCAGCCGCCACGTCAATTAGGCTTTAGGTGATTCTCCAAATGGTGGTTTCCTAAATGGTGGTTCACCTAGCATTACTTATATATTTTTGGCAAGGCTTCTAGGTTAATTAAGGAGATTCATAACGTGCAGGAAACCTCAGTCGTGCCTCATGTGCAAAAGGGCAAGAGAAGACGAGGGCATCATGAGGTGGTATAAAATCATGCCCGCGGTCACCCTGCTCGATCGTCAGGATAGTGATAGAGATCGGTGGGTGTGACATTACACATGACAACTTTCCCGATCAAACGTCTAACAATAATATTGTCGTCCAAGAAATTGTAGTTGATTTTTCTAATAATGTTATTCTATTTCAAATGTTTTCTGGTTTGATTGGTCAATTATTCGTATCAAATATACTTCAATCATTCTAAACACTCATTGCAAATTTCTTTACTTGTTTCTTCGAACTTTATAGTTTGTTTCGAATAAAACTTCTAATGATAAAGGCCGATGAAAAATGTTCGTGACGGAAAGTTTGTAATTGTGTGAAATATATGTAGGTTACCTATCTCCCGCGACCTTCTGACATGAAATATATCACATTGCCGTGTGATGGAAGCTCTACCACCTCTACCAGGTCTAGATCGACCAGATAGAAGAAAGGTCCTTTCAGAACTTGATCCATTGATTTTTGACAAAGCTTCTAGGTTAAAAAATTTATGACTTGCATGCGATTTGGTTCGTGCATCATGTGCGAAAGGGCCAGAAGAGACGAAGGGTACATGAAGTGGTGCAAATATGAACCAGAGCTATATATGGAAACAAGATGATGAGGTCGATTCTCTTGCTCTTTGACTAGTCATATGATAATGAGAATGATACTGAATGTAGTGGTCGAGTTCTATATTTTCAGAAAGTAGTTTCCTATTGTTCTTAGCCTCCTAGGCTTAGAATTCATGTACCGGAAGAAAGATCTGCTTTGGAGTTGGAGTTTGTTTTAGTTTCTTTGCCTTTTCGGTTTCGGTTTTCTGGATTGCTTAGTTTTGTGTTATATGCCCTTTGGCGTGTCATTAATTTGTATTATCGGTCAAGTTATGACTATATTCCAAATAGAAAATTTCAGTTTTCTAGATTGCTTAGTTTTGTGTTATATGCCCTTTAGCGTCTCATTTGTATTATTGGCTGAGTTATGATATCCAAATAGAAAATTAAAGACATTATATGATTTTCTTAAAATGTCTTTTTTTTTTTGAATAAAAAATGTTGTAAAATGCATATTGTTACACATGTTTTTTAATACATGTATACTGTTATATGAGTCTGGATCAAAGAACATCAATCTTTACACAAGTTTTGACACTCCTTAACGATCATTAGATTTTAAAACATTTGATGGCTAATTAAGTAATATATAACACCAAACTGAATGAAGATGTGACCACATTATGAATACTCTCTATACATGCACCAAACTGAAATGACTACTTAAAATAACCCATTGACCAGCTCACCTAGCCCGACGAATCTCTGTAGCTGGAAAAGATGGCTCTACTGCCTTGTAGTGTTAGGAATGTAAATATTGTATTAATATTAAGAATCTCTTTAGCTACGTACAACCTCTTTCTTCTCTCTCCCAACTCCTCTAATTCTTATCATATCCAACAATAACTACATCTTTTATGGGGTTTGACATCCCCAGCCCCTTTGTTCATGTTCAGATAGTCGAAGTTCCTTGTTCATATCCATGGGTTTGTACAACCCCTTTTGTTGTTATCTCTAGGACTGAACTACCCTCCTTGACATTGTTTAATTTATGGGTTTGAACTTTTGTACATGTTTATGTAATATTTTTTTATTTTTAAAAGAACTTATTATTAAATAGCTCACACACCCTACATATGTCAATGATGTTTGAACCTGTTTCTGTACAATCCTGGATGAGGTTTGCAGAAGCTGATGACGTATCTGATAGGTGGTTGGTTATCCTCCCACTAACCTGCAATAACAAGGGTGACCGGGGGCTTCCGGTCTTTCCTCCTCCGAAGCTTAAGTCAGTATCTTTGCCGAATGTAATTAATGAGGGTAGTTAATGATACCTGACAAGCTGGTGGCTGGGCCATATTTATGGCCCAAGAGTGGGTCTTTCTTCCTTGAAAACCGATGTGGGACAACTCCCCTTTGCTGTTAGTTCAAACTCCCGGTTTCCTTATACCTTCCGAGACCGTTCCCGGCCTAAGGCTACCACCGAGGTCGGGCCCGACCCATCCTTTTCTCGGACAAGAACCCTAGGGCGGCCTCAGTTGTCTTAACCATGATGAGATGCTTACTGGTTTACGTGCTTGAGAGGTTGTTTTATGCACAACCTGTTGAGTGAGCTACTCCATTCAAGCAGCAAATCTAAACTACTGCTCCAACAACTAACAGAATCACTTGTATAATTAAAGCAGCCGTATTGCATGACCTTTGTATTTATCTTTCATACATAGCTCTACTATTGTATTCTCCTTTTATACTTAGCTATAGGTTAATCTGTACTAGTATAAATATCCTCCAGTTTGGAGAAGAATACATCTCGGAATTATACCATAAACCTATTCTTGACATGGTATCAGAGCAATTCTGCTCTTGAGATCGATACCCATACCCACATTCCGCTGCCAAACATACCCCCCCCCCAGATCATACCAAACTCTAGCTTGAAGATCAAGCACGAGTTCATACCCATACCCAGATCATATCCAATTTTGATTACCCATACTTAGACCAATCTTTTTTTCTCAAAGATTGAGCAGAAGCTCTGCCAAAATACCAAGAGAAGAACTTTGTTTCTTCATCCACATATTCATTACCTTCTTACCCAGTACCTATAACCGAAGAACTCTATTTCTTCAACTTATCCAATACCCAAGCTTTTTGCTCAAAAATCGAGCACACTCATACCCATACCAAGAAGAGTTTTATTCTTCAGTAACCATACCTGATCAGTTTGGAATTTCATTGACTTATTGAAATTTCAGATTTTTCTTTGAAGCAGGCAACCATCTGACCAGACGCACGCCGTCGCCTCAGACCAGACGCTACGCCGTCGATTGCTCAGAACTGGTTCCATTGCCGGGACCCGAGCAACCGCACCTTCTTCGACCTCTATCACTCTACCTCGGCATCACCTCAGACAAGCCTCCGTCAACCTTCATACCGCCGCACCGTCACCTCAGACTGCCGCGCCGTCGATCCCAGACCGCGCAGTCGCGAACCTCTGTGGTTCGAGTCTTGAACCTCATTTTTTTCAGAGAGCCATCGAAGTAATCTTTGTACTCAGAACCAATCTATGTACTTAGAAGATTTGGGTTGACCCACTTACTCAGGCCCAAGCCCAATACTCCAAACTTTTTTGTTGGTAAGTTGGTCAGATTAAAAAAAAAAAAAAGGTAATAAGATTAGAAATTTTATCCTTGTATCGTCGAGCTTACTCGTTTAACACAACGTGGTAAGCAACAACCAAGGATCAAATTTCTCTTCTCTTTACTTGGGTAAATTCTTAACCATGGTTCTCGATGAAGTATCAATCAGTTCATCCCAAACATCAGCAATCAACTATGAATCTTCTTCTCAACATAAAGGGCGATCGTCATCTAATGATCATGGCCCTATTGTTCCAGAAAAATTGGATAGCACCAATTTTATTTCTTGGTCTAAACATGCCAAGTTGAACATCACTGGCCGAGGTAAACTTGGTTATCTCACCGGCAAGAAGAAAGCACCATCCGAAGAAGAAGATGAAGAGGGTTACGAAGTTTGGGTTGAAGAAGACAGTCTTGTTCAAGCATGGCTTCTCAGTTCCATGCACAAGGAGGTCAGAGAAAATTATGAAGGTTTGGAGACAGCTAAAGAAATTTAGGATGCTGTTAAAACTACTTTTTCAGTAGTCCAAGATGATACACGAAACTATGAGCTACAAATAGCTTCGGTTTCCACCAAACAAAATGGAGCTCCTCTTTATGGCTACTATAGCAATATGAAGAAAATATGGCAAGAGCTTGACATATTGGATCCTCTCAGACTCAAGGATGCAGATTCTATCACCTATATGGCTAATAGGGTCACCAAGCACCGTGTCTATTTCTTTTTGGCCGGGCTAGACCCTCACCTTGATGGAGTCCGGAGTAGAATTCTAAACACAAAGCCGTTGCCTTCTATAGAAGAGGCTTATTCTCAAGTCAGTGCTGAGCATAATAGACTCCAAAAGATTATGTCTGACACAAAACATGAGGGATCAGCCATGATTGCTCAATATTCGTAGCTCCCAGCCTTCTTCATCTACACCTCCGTTGAAATCACCCTCTTACGGACCATGTGTTTGGTGCGGCTTATAAGCCGCTGTGCTTATAAGTAAAGAAGAATATGGTGTTTGGTAAACACAGAATAAGTTATTTCTTGAAGAAGCTGCCACCTTTTTAAGGCAAAAAGGAGAAGTTGGGTGTACCCTCCTTTTGAAAAAAAGGAGAAGCCGGATAAGCTGGAATACATGCTAGGTACTGTAGCTGCGAATTAATGAAAATTTCGAAATGACGTTGGGTGCCCTCGCAAACTCCAACAATTCCAAATCTCAAAACTCCATTGTTGTTCTCTCCCTCGACTCTCACTCTCTCGGTGGGAAGAGATTGTTGTTTCTGGGTTTGATTTTCCCAGTGGTAAGGGGTTTTTTGCTCTCATGTTTTTGTATTTGATATTCATATATCAAAATTTGAGACTTTCTATCCAAAACCCATTTGGCCTCTGCTCAGTTTCGGAGTTCAATTCAAACTTAGCGAATTACCTTGTTCCATTGGCTCCTCAAAACCCAGAAGAAAGAAAATATTTTTAATCTTGGATATCTATCATCGCTGCGGCTCTAACGATCTCTCTTGATTCTTGGATTTTAGCGATGCTGGGTAAGTTTCTTCAAATTCGATTAAATCTAAGTTTTTTCAAAGTTTGTGTGTGAAATTTCCGGTAGATTTGTGTTAGAATCCTTTTCTGTGAAGCTGGTCAATTGGTCAGTAGCAACATAGCACATATGTTTCATTAAAATTATTGGATGCTGTAAGATTGTGAAATTAAGAAATGTACTTGATTTGTTCCTTTCATGATCTCTCTCCGTTTGTATAGAGAAGCTGGTTAGGCTTTTGGCTTATCTGAATCTATAGTTTAATTCATGTGATATAGACTAATTGTATAAATAAGTTTTAACATATATAGGTAGTTTATCTAATTTGTAGATCACTCATGAAAGGAATTGATGAATTTTGGTCAAGAATAGCTAAACTGCACAGGGTTGAAACTTGATTAATCCAATAGGGCTCATCAGTGTCATCTGAAAATTGTAATGATCAGCAAAGCTTTATGTTTGTTTGACCAACTAGGCGAGTAATGTTATTGTCATTTTTGGTGGCAATGATCTTACTATTTATCTTATCAATCTATTATGATTGTTTAGAAGCACATCTAAATGTAAACGGCTGCATATATTCTACCTCTCATGTAAAACTTGTACCTTGACATTTGATTCATTATATTAATTTCAACCTTTGATTCTCATACAACTGGTTGATATTCTGAACCTGTGATTGTTGCATTTTTTTTTTTGCTGATCACTAACAGTTGGATACAGAGTCTATTTCATAGCTGCTTTTAAGAGTGTGGAGACTGCAAGTTCGAATCAATCTCCTGATGTGTATGATTGGTTTTTATAATTTTCTTCAATGTTTGGCATATGGGTTTTTGTTTATCGCTGCGTGTGGTAGGAATCTATGAAGGGTTTTGAGTTTTTTCCTGTATTAGGTGTAGAATTGGATCCTGGTGATGAGTTTTTCTGATTTAGAAAGGGTTTTGAGTTCATTCTGCAATGTGTGTATGTAGGTAGACTTTACCCAATATGTATTCGTCCACAATAGAAATTGGTTATTGTTCAAATTCGATTGAAGTGAATTCAATGATGTTATGTATTTCCCCAAAGAAAAGAAGTTGGACATTTCTAGTAGCTTGTTTTGTCTTCAATTCAAATTAAGCTTTGAATGTAAAGATTGATTAGTAAAACCAATGTTGAAGGATTCTTGTTGAAAACAGAAGAGTCAGAGACCTATAGCAACTGATAATCATGGATGGTTCGGCTTGTTGGGATCTGTGTTTTCCCATTTCAATATGAACTATTTATGCTTCACTGAGAAATAATTATAATAAAAAAAGTTAAAATGATCCCATCTATATGTCTAGAATCTAGATCATGGCAGAAGGTGACACCTTATTCTGTGTCATAAGCACAATCTTAATTCAACTTTACAGTCTTGACTATGATTTTTCATTGCATATCACAATACGACCCTTTGGAAAAGGAAAAGAAATTCAAGTTTGAGCTGATTAGTATTACTAATGATCAAGTTGGTTGGTCATTGATGACAAGCATTGTGTAAGTATAATTTTACAAACTGGAAGCACAACCTATGATATATATTGGTATAGACAATTGTAAGATTTATAGTGTCCAGGTTTATGTTTCCTGCATTTTTAGTTTGATAGTGTCCCAGTTTATGTTTCCTGCTGATTTATATATGGAGTATGTATATTCAAACTTGAGAGGTACTATTTGGTAGAAAAATGGATAGCTTTTGTTTTGCAAACTTGAGAGGTACCTATTTTTTGTTTTTAGCTACTTTTTATGTACAAACTATTGAATTATGTTTTTGTTCAAGTGATAGAGTTCCTGGCAGTGTGAGATCATCATGCATATGGAACGGACAGTCCCATTCGCAGTAGTGTATTGCAGAAAAGACATTCTTGTTGTGGTTGTGTTCTACATTCGCAGTAGTATATTGCAGAAAAGGCATTCTTGTTGTGGACTTGTGGTTGTGTTCTACATTCGCAGTAGTATATTGATCATATCTAACATTAGAAGTGATTCATTATATTATGCATGTATGGTGTTGATTTGTATCATTGCTCTCTTGCCTACCTAGATGGGAAAAGAATCAGCGGTTTGGATTGAGGCCGGATGGCACATCAAGTGATGGGATGGAGATGGATGATGATGCACAAGAAGAATATTATGGTCATGATGTACACAAGAATATTTTAGTATTGAGAATGTTTTGATATGTTAAGCTGTTTTTGGTTGCTACTTCATGTCAATATTAAATGTGTTTTGCTATCAATGTAACTACTGTAAATGTTTATGTTTTAAGATACTTTTGTGCTTGCGTGCTTCTTGATGCCAAATTATAGTAGAAGAAGTCAATTTTAGTTTCATGACCAAATTGGTCATTTTACAAACTAGAAGCACTTTTAGTTTCTAATTTACCAAACACATTCCCACTACTTTTTGCACTCACAACACTTATTAGAAGTCAGTTTACCAAACACTCAGCCACTTCGTTTTTCAGCCACTTATTCTCAAGAATAAGTAAAAGCCAGCTTTTTTGATAAGCACAGCTGCACCAAACGCAGCCAATGCACTCATTGCAAATCAACTAGTCATATGGTAGAGACTTGTTTCTACTTGATTGGCTTTCCTGACTGGTGGGATGATCACATTGCCGATCGCAAGGAGGCCCAAGCAAAAGAAGTACGAGAGAAAGCGAAATCATTCCAACCTCATGGAAACAAGAACCCAAAGAGCTACCGGCTCAAAGGCAAACCCCAGGCCTCTCTCCAAATGACTTCCCCAGACCCGAGTTCAAATACAACTTCTGACGAACATGCTCATGGTGATCACTCTGGTAACTCCACTTTTGCCTTCATGACCACTTCAGGTAAACCTGTCTCTTTGCTCTCAAGCAACTCTGCCTTTAATTGGAAAGATATGTGGATAATTGATTCAGGTGCAACTGACCATATGACTAATAACTCTAGCAATATTCACCATTTAACCCCAATTAGCCGGTCTGGCGTAACTAATGCCAATGGTGAGTCCTACCCCATTACTGGTGCTGGGTCTGTCACTCTTACAGATTCCATTACCCTTGACACTGTGTTACTTGTTCCTTCCTTATCCCATAATCTCCTGTCTGTCAAACAAATAACCCAACAATTTTATTGTTGTGTAATACTTTACCCTTGGTGTTGCATATTTCAGGACATCCTCACAGGGGAAATCATTGGGCGGGGTATTGAGAAGGGGGGATTATACTACATGGAGATGACAACTGCGGGTAATCTTCGTGCAAGTGAAGTGCATCAGATTCAAAAAAAAGTATCCACCGATGAAGAACAAATTTGGTTATGGCATAAGAGATTGGGACATCCATCATTTGGTTATCAGATTCAAAAAAAAGTATCCACCGATGAGTTGGATATACTTGCTACGAAATAAAAGTGATGTTCATTCAGTATTTCAAACCTTCATGCCATGATCCAAACTCAATTCCAGAAGCCCATTAAAGTACTCTGCACGGATAATGGTGGAGAGTATGTAAACCACCTTTTTCACCAATATCTAGCTACCTATGGCATCATTCATCAAACCATATGTCCTCAAACCCCTCAACAAAATGGTGTGGCGGAACGAAAGAACCGCCATATTCTTGAAGTTGCTTGCTCCATGTTGATCGGAGCTCATATGCCTAAATATTTTTGGGGAGATGCTATCCTAACTACTGCATACCTCATAAATAGACTTCCTACACAAGCTCTTCAATTCATAGTAAAGAAAAACTGTCCACTACCAAAAACACCAATTCAAGCTCTTGAAAGTTATTTGCCTTTACCCCCTACCCATGTTCTTGATCCAAAGATTTTTGGTTGTGTAGCTTATGTACATATCCATCGAACCAAGAGGACTAAGTTGGATGCTTGTGCTGAAAAGTGTGTCTTCATCGGTTATGCTTCAACTCAGAAAGGATATCGGTGTTATAACCCCACTAGTAAACTTTCCTATGTTTCAATGGATGTTACATTTTGTGAACATGAACTATATTTTTCCCCGAAGACTCCTCTTCAGGGGGAGAGTCATGCTGAGGAAGAGCAGTCTTTAGGGTATTGTTTGGGTCCCTTGGATCAAGTGGATAACCAAATACATTGGAATAGTGAAGTGAGAAGAATTGAGCATGGAGCTACTGAAAGGAGTAACCAGTTACCAGCAGATTCTGTACTCGGTGAAAATGTCAATCAGTTGCCAACTCCAGAATCAGCAGAGATAGATACTTCTTCCCCTTCTACTACCCCATCAACACCAATGCTCCCTAAGGATGACCTATAGGTAACTAATAACCCTGTGTTTGAATTTCATGATAATATAAATTCTGAGTCTAACTCTGAAACAGAACCAAGTAGTATCACAGGGATCCATAAGTTACCATTTCGAAAAAATCGAGGTCAACCAAAGGCTCAATATGAACTAGATCCAAAAGCCAAGGCCAAATATCCCATAAGCAATTACATGTCCTCCCATAGGTTATCCAAGTCATATACGTCTTTTGTATATCATTTATCTGCTATTGTCATTCCAAATAAAGTGTAGGAAGCTCTAGCTGATCCTAAGTGGACTAAAGCTATGGAGGATGAAATGGAGGCTTTGCAAAAGAATCACACATGGGAACTAGTGCCAAAACCCGCAAGGAAGAGAACAGTAGGGTGCAAATGGATCTATACATTGAAGTATACGGCTGATGGTACACTGGATAGATACAAAGCTAGATTGGTTGCAAAAGGATATACTCAGACATATGGTATTGACTATCAGGAGACTTTTGCACCAGTGGCCAAGATGAATACTGTTTGAGTATTACTGTCATTAGCAGCTAACTTAGACTGGCATCTGAAGCAGTTTGATGTGAAGAATGCTTTCCTGCATGGAGACTTGAAGGAAGAAGTCTACATGGATCTACCTCCAGGCTACTCTCTACCTTCACAAGTAGGAATGGTGTGCAAGTTGAAGAAGTCTTTGTATGGACTAAAGCAGTCCTCGAGGGCGTGGTTTGGAAGATTTAGCCAATCTATGAAACAGTTTGATTACAAACAAAGCAACTCTGACCATACATTGTTTCTTAAACGAAGGAAAGACAAACTTACTGCACTTATCATTTATGTCGATGATATGATTGTGACAGATAATAACCTAGAAGAAGTGAAGAGACTCCAAGAACATCTTTCTTCTACTTTTGAGATGAAAGATCTTGGCGGACTCAAATAGTTCTTGGGGATAGAAGTGGCTAGATCAAATGAAGGCATTAGTCTATCTCAGAGGAAGTATGTGGTTGACTTACTCGTAGAGACCGGCTTGCTTGCATGCAAACTTGCAGATACACCGATGGAGCAAAATCACAAGTTAGCTGAATATCCAGACCAAGTGCCTACTAACAAGAAGAGATATCAAAAGTTAGTAGGCAAGCTGATTTATCTCTCACATACCCGACCTGATATTGCATATACTGTAAGCATTGTAAGTCAATTCATGCATGCACCAAGTGAAGATCACATGGAAGCAGTATACAGAATTTTGAGGTACTTGAAGACAAATCCAGGCAAAGGGATCATGTTTTTCAAAAATAACCATACGAAGATAGAAGGATATACAGATGCAAATTGGGCTGGTTCCATCACTGATAGAAGGTCAACTTCATGTTACTTTAGCTTTGTGGGAGGTAACTTAGTCACATGGAGAAGTAAGAAGCAAAAAGTGGTTGCTAGATCCAGTGCAGAAGCTGAATATAAAGGAATGGCTCATGGAGTATGTGAAATGTTATGGCTTCGTCATTTAATGAAGGACTTGGGATTCAAATCCAAGTATGCTATGAATTTGTATTGTGACAATAAAGCAGCCATTGATATAGCGCACAATCCAGTTCAACATGACAAAATAAAACATGTCGAAGTTGATCGACATTTCATCAAGGAGAAGTTGGAGTCAGAAATCATTAACATGCCACATGTACCTACTGGAGATCAACTTGCTGATATTCTGACCAAAGCCGTTTCTGCAAAAGTGTTCCACAGCTCACTAGACAAGTTGGGTATGCGAGACATTTATTCCCTAACTTGAGGGGGAGTGTTGAGTGAGCTGCTACATTTAAGCAGCAAATCTGGACTACTGCTCCAACAACTAACATAATCACTTGTATAATTAATGCAGCCGTATTGCATGACCTTTGTATTTATCTTTCATACATAGCTCTACTATTGTATTCTCCTTTCATACTTAGCTATAGGTTAATCTGTACTAGAATAAATATCCTCCAGTTTGGAGAAGAATACATCTGGGAATTATACCATAAACCTATTCTTGACACAACCGACTACAGAACTCATGACCTCAAAATTGTCAGTTAATTCCTTAACCAACCAGCCTACGGCTCACCGACTTGTTCATGTTTATGTAGTTGAAGTTTTTTTGGTTAAAGATAATGTTGCGAGTGATGAACTTGTAAACTTTCTTGTCTGTTGTGTTCATCGATCAAAAATATATTTCGTAAGAGGCATGATCTTTTTTTTTAATTATTATTTACAGTGCAAGAGGACGCGAAGCTTGCTATAAATGTACGAGATGGCAAGAAATACCACAGCTGCTAAGAAAGCCATTGCTAAAGAGATTCAAGACCTTCTGACCAAGGTAATTTTTTTTTTCTTTCTTTTCCTCGGCTCTCTCTCTCTCTCTGTCTGTTTCTCTCTCTCTTAATCACCATGACCAACCAAAGCCTCAGCAGATTCTTACCATGGTGGTTTTTTCAAGAAATCGGATCCAAGGAAAAATGGGAAATCTGCTCCGATTGCAAAATCGAAGTGATCGACATGGCAGGACATGAGGATGTGCTACACAAAAGGAAATTCAACAACGACGGTGTGCGCCTCCTCATACACTGCCCTTTAGGCCTCCCTGACCCCAAGCTATTTCTTGCGAAGCAACATCTCCTCAGCCACATAAACGATGTTCATGCCTGAGTCGACCGAGCTCTCCTCTGAACCGCAATACAAGTCCATGTTTTTCTGGTCCTCTTGTTCCGGAGAAGCTAAATCTGTTGTTGATGGTTGTAATTGGTTTGACGTCCTTGGTAGATTTCAATACTAAAGTCCTTCGATTACCGTATTCTGGGTTTATATAGTACGTTTGAACAACCTTGGATTATCGTTTTCTTGTTTGTTGTAAGTTGATGAATGCTCAAACCCTCTCAAGCAGGGATCCCTTCTATGGGTTTTGACTTGTTTATTCTCAATTAACATGCGTTGTTTATGTTTCTCTGGGTTTGGTTATGTTTCTCTCTCTCTCTCTGAACAATCTGTCTTCACCAATACACAGTTCCAATACACCCCCTTTTGTTGTTATGTCTAGGTCTGAACTACGTACCCTCCTTGACATTGTTTAATTTATGGGTTTGAACTTTTGTACATGTTTATTTAGTTTTTTTTTAAAAGAATTTATTATTAAATAACTCACACACGTTACATATGTCAATAAAGTTTGAACTCATAACCTCAAAGTTGTATGTTAACTCATAAACCAACCAGGCCACAGCTCACCGACTTGTTCATATTCAGTAGTTGAAGTTTCTTGGTTAAAGATAATGTTGCGAGTGATGAACTTGTGAATGTTCTTGTCTGTAATGTTTATCGAACACAATATATTTCTTATGATACATGATATTTAAGGTTTAGAAACTTGAAATTCATCTAAATGTGGTCCACTCACTCATATGCAAGGTATATGAAAGGCATTTTAAGGGGCTTAAATTGTCACTTCGGGGCATTTTCCCTTTGAACTTGATCATGTATCGCTGAAGAGGACATGACTCTCATGGCCGATCTTGTATCAATGTCATCTACTAGCAACAACAAAAATACAATAACTAGCTTTACAAACCTTTTAACTTAAGGCTTCCTCTCTCTCTCTCTCTCTCTCTCTCTCTCTCTCTCGATATCGATCAAGTCGTTTGATGAATTATATAGTTCGATTTCAATCAAAATCGAATTCGAAATTGGGATGTTTTCTATGCTTTCAGCCCATTCTCATAAGAAAACAAGAATTAGGGAAATGATTCCTTGAAACGCAAAAATTGGTGATATCTTAGGAGACGCGCCCACACACACATATATATGACTCTTTTATTAATGGATCCCTTATTGTGACTTATATGAGAGATTGAGAATTTGACAAACTTTTCGATCTTAACCGTTCAGTTTTTAGGTTCTAATATGTAGATCACCTTTGCAAATTTTCAGCCAAAATAGTAATCCTTAAGGTACTCAAAACTGCGATTTAAAATTATAAGCATGAACGGTCCAGGTTTGGCAGATTTAATCCGTTCATTGCTTTAAGCTAGTTTGAGACCTTACCGATCACCATTTTGGCTGAAAATTTCCAGAATTGATCTACTCATATAGACCTATAAAGTGAACGGTGGAGATTGAAAAATGTAATCGAACAGTTTGTGTAAACCCCATTCCTCATATATATAAGTGTCAAATAAGGGATCCCTTAGTTATATCGTCCGGAGATCCCACAGAGTCAATCATCAATACTACAGCTATAGAGATGGTAGAGACGAAGTGGAATCATCTATCACACTCCTCATTTGATTTGGCCCCTACCAGCATTTCAGAAACACACGAGCACAGCTAACCTCATTTCTCTTCTTTCCCTCTGCCCTAATTTCAAACCCTAGCTTACTTGTACTCCATCCCATTTCCAGTACCCCTCAACTCTCTATATCTATCTCTATTAAAGCTTCAACGGCCCCTGCTGGTTCAGATTGACATTTATTTTCTATCCTCGTATTTGTTTTCTATAAATTTAGGCTGATCGAGTTGGTTATGACAAATTTAACCAGCTCACCCTCCATGAACATGGAGCTGATTACAGTCTCTCTCTCTGCTAATTACATTCTATTCCAACCTTTTTAACTTATATCTTCTTTGCTAGATTTGTTTAGTTGCCTATATATATAGTAAGTCTGAACTATTCTGATCGCCTTTTATGATTTTCCAGCTTTCAGATTGATCGGTATAAGAAGAAGGTGCAGAAATATCAGATATAGATCATGATATGTAGAAGTAGAACTCTATGTATATGGGGTGGGTAGATTCCATGCTATATATGCTTGTCACGCGACCAGTCCTTGATCTCTTGGGTTAACCTTGCTTTTGCATGTTAACGTTGTCTGTTCGACCTTGAGCACCATTTAATTGCATAGAAACCCCAGCTAGCTCTTCAAAAGAGTCTTCAACTTCCTCAATTCATTTACAATTGGATATATATATATATATATATATATATATATATATATATATAAACGTTCTGAAGCGCACGTGTACACTTTCCTTAAAGTGCGCACGTCTCTCCGTTCGCCACCGTATGGCGCCGGCGAGGGCACGCCTTCACCCCAGCAGACTTCAACAGCGTCCCCGACCACTTTCCCTCCCCGGCGAGTCAGTTCTTTTCCAGTTTTCCGGCGAGATCACCCAAAACTTTAAATAAAGTCGATCTTGGGTGATCTCACTTGAAAACTGGAAAAGAACGGACTCGTCGAGGAGGGAAAGTGGTCGGGGACGCTGCTGGAGTCTTCTTGGGTGGAAGCGCGCCGTCGTCGGCGCCGGACGATGGTGAACAGAGGGACGTGCGCACGTGCGCTTCAGAAAGGGTCTGTGTATATATATATATATATATATATATATATATATATATATATATATAATTACATACAATTTTTTTTTTTAGAAAATTCACTCAAAACTTAATATATGAACAAAACGATCGCTCAATTTCTTTTCTTTTTTGACGAATTAACCAGATTTTTTGTATGCGCATGAATTTATATGTTTAATTGCGTCCCTTCAGAATTTCATGTTAATTTAGGAGTTACACACACACCAAGTTGGAATTGAATTCCTACCTAGTATTGTAATAGGTTTAGTTTCTAACCATGCAATCAATACGATCGACTTAAGGACTCTCACTCTCTCCCAAGCACCGTACCCTACGTACATCACTCTTCATATATAAATCCCCTCTAGTTTGCGCCGGCCATAATATAAGGAGGTATTATGTTTGTTGATCTCGGGATTGGAGAAATCTGCAACGCATCTCAAGTAACATTGAAAAGCTGCGTGAAGAAGAAGGCTAAGAATATTGGGTCGACAATGGAAGAGCATTACTCTAGACGAGGAGAGGAGCTGCCCAGTGTATTCTAGTTTTTCGACGGCACATCGGATCAAAATTTGGCCAGTACTGTTTGTAGTGCTTGTCGTTCGGTTCTATGTGACCCTAATATTTGGAACACAATTGACCTCTCCACCATGAAATCTGATTTGTATGTTCAGTCTTAACTTGTATATATGTTCCTGACAGTCTCTTCACTTACACTGCCGAAAGATCACCCGAGTTGAAATGACTGGTTTTGCCTGCATGGGACAGAAGCATTGCCGGAATCCGCAACGCCATTGCTTCATGGAAACACCTCGAGTCCCTTACAATAGGTAACATTGATAAGAACGAGTTAAACTTCCTCATGAGTGAGATTTCAACCAACTGCAAGAACTTCACCGAGTTGAAATTGATGGGAAGTTGGAAAATTCTTTGCTTTCATACTAGTTACATAGTGTTCCGAAACTGAGAGTTTTGAGCCTCCGGTGCTCGCATATGTTGAAGCAGGATTTGAACACCATATTAGATAAATTACCAGACTTGGTAGTTCTTAATATCTCACACTGCATTATAAAACTTGATCCATATATATATATATATATATATATATATATATATATATATATTCTTGGCAAGGTTTCTAGGTTAAGAAGATTCATAACGTGCATGAAACCTCAGTCGTGCCTCATGTACAAAAGGGCAAGAGAAGACGAGGGGATCATGAGGTGGTATAAATATGAACAAGGGTTATGGAAACAAGACGAGGTCGAGTCGATATCTTGCTCTTTGATTTATCATAAAAGCATGCTCGCGGTCACCCTGCTCGTCGATCAGGATGGTGATTGGGAGTGGTGGGTGTGACAGAAATAATCAATGTTGTTTCAAATGTTTGTAGTTTTGATTAATTTATTATTCGTATCAAATATACTTCATTAATCATTCTACACTTGTTTTCTTCCAACTTTACTCTTTATAGTTTGTTCGAATAAAACCTCTAATGATAAAGGCCGATGAAAAAAGTTCATGACGGAAAGTTTGTAAATGTGTGAAATTTAAGTAGGTTACCTATCTCCCGCGACCTTCTTCATACTCGAGGTAATAAATTGCTGATTGTAGTGCCAAATGGAATGTGCGGTCAGACTTGTAAAATTCACTTCTCATCCTGTTGTTGATAAAAGTTGAATTTGCAATGCACCAACAGTTTTTCAGTTTTTAGATTGCTGGGGTGTACCATACCATTGAAAGCATGCATGTAGGAAAGGTTGTGGAGTTTTCTGGCTTAGCAAGCGCGATATGAAGTTCGCCTTAGCAGGGTTGCTCAGCATTTATTTAATTCTGTTGGAAAGTCAATCTCTGATGAGAGTTTTGCCTGCAGATCGAAATACTGTAAAGCCCTAGCTAGTATTAGAAGACTGAATTTCATTTGTGAAACAACTCGATCGATCAGTTCTATATATTTTGTATACACAGCATTGAGAAATAGTATCTATCGTATGGCACTGTAGATCGAAAGAGTTGGAACTACTAGAGATTTGTTGACGTAACTTGCAAGGATCATTGAATCTTAATTTAAGACTTTCAAAGAACGAACTTAACAATAAGAGTTAAATGTTTGGGAAAAAAATAATATTCGCATATGAAAAACAATTAAACTAAACTTATTACAGATGAAAAGTCGGCACAATCCAAATTGGATACCGCTTGCTCCTCCTTAATTGGGTCTTAACCCTTTTGCTATAACCCTTCTCAAACATTTTGGTTTTGAAATTGTAAACACCAAAATCATGAGGTGAAACCTCATCATTCCGTAAACGGTCGATTTCATGATTGAAGTATATGCGATCTGGTTTACATCCTGGAAACTTGGAAGCCAAGACCGCTATTGAAGAGTTATCACCCAAAAATATTGAAAGACCACCTAAGCAATTTTTCTTCTTGATCCACTTGAACTTTTCCAAGTCTAATCCAAAAACACGGAATCTCCTCGTCCACCGTTTCTCACAACCATCTTCGTATGCAATGTAGCTATGGACAACCAACAATTCTCTCTTGTCTTCTGAATACACGAGATACCTATTCGAGACACTTTTCCCTCGGGCACCACCACACGTAACCAATTTTGCGTCTGGGTGGAACTCATCAGTAATATCAAATGATAACAGTTTGTCCCAACGATTCAAAGCATAAAATTTGTTTTCAATATGAACAACATCATGAATGATTTGATAGACTTTAAGACTCATTTCACCAGTAATGTAAGTCCAACTCGTGTCTTTTTTGAGTCTAAGAAAAGCCAACTCACATGCCTCCTCAAATACGATCGCAACGATGCAATCATCTGGATATAAGATTGGATCCGCTGAAATTGTAGCACGTGTGAGGTAGTGCTGATACAGTTTACGCCATGATCTTATTGTCGATAGTTTAAAATCCAAAGGAGGAAGCCGAATGATTGAATTTTCTTTCGCTCTCCTTCCCTTAACTCTAGAGAAAGGATTTATCAGTGTTACTACAAAATTCTCATCCAAAGCTATCAACCATCCCTTTGATGATCCACAAAACCGTTTATAGTTGGGTGGCACCGTGACTTGCATATCAAGAACCTTTTTTTCCATGATGTTGTACAAGTTCCACGTATCTTCTTCTTCTGCAGGAAACAAGAGCATAGGAGCGTGATGAGAATTCGACATCAGCTTAGCTTGTTGGATTCGATTATCGTTTGCTACGCAATTCCATGGTTTACAAACGATGCTACACCGCAAATAGTCTAATGGTGACTCAATTCTCTTGAAAACTGAGTCTAGTATATCTCCTGGCAAACTTTTCCAATCTGGATACATAATTTGAAACCTACAGTACGTGCTGCCTTAACTCGCGTCTCCAATAGTCCTGTTTATATGTATGTATGTTTGGTTGGGTGTAGAGTCCACAATTGAGAGTCTATTTATAGAGATAGTCTACTCCTCCCTATTCCATTAACTGTTAGGATTGTTGTCACAGATAGGAATGCTGGTCTCCAATATCAATTGGGAAACTACTATTCCTCTTGGGACTAGGTACCAAGACATAGAAGGAGCCTCAAGTTTAGTCTTGCATTGACTTGGAAGTTTGAACCACCTAATCTGTACGTGTAGCTAGAAATCATAAGCTGATATTTCGTAATTTTATGAATTTGATATTCTTGGATACAAGAAATGAAGAAATAGTCTAGTACTCCTCCTATTCTTGGATACAGATGGCCGGTACGGTGAAAACCTCAAAGAGCAAGGTTCTTAGAAACCCGATAAGCCTTCCTCTCTGAAAATATCCTTGGTAGACTATTTCGGCAAATTCCGGCAAACCAAAGCCCATGTAGTTGTATGCTCCAGCTGAACCTGTAATCGAATCTTGATGCAATGGAACCCATTCTGAAGGTATAAGGTTGTTGGCAATCCTTATATAGAACAAAACACAACCTATCATTTGGCTGAATTCTTGAGCTTGTATCCATGGGACCAACTCATGCTTCATAATAGTGAATGACATGATTAATTTTCAGATTTGAATTCCAATATCATGGCTCAACAATGGAGTAGGGCGAACAGACATTAAACCCTTGGAATGAGGCACGAATGAGCCACGAAAATGCCTCAGAGGAAGCCTCTAAAATTTCCAGCTTTTTACTTATCATTTGGTTGAATTCTTGAGCTTGTATCTTGATCGTCCCATGGCCTTTCGGGATGATTCTTGAACTCAAAACGCTCTATGACATCACATGTAGATTTAAAGATCAGTACCTGAATGATAGATGCACATTAAGATTAGGAAACCATGCCTCAAACAACTCAATATAGTTTAGTTTTCTGAAAAGGCAGTTTCAAGGTGCCAACTTCTGGAGCTCGTAACTCATGCTTCATAGCAGTGAATGACATGATTATTTTTCATATTTGAATTCCAATATCATGGCTCGAAAATGGAGTAGGGCGAACAGACATTAGACCCATGGAAGGAGGCACGAATGAGCCACGAAAATGCCTCAGAGGAAGATTTGGAAATTTCAAGCTTTTTACTTATCATTTGGCTGAATTGTTGAGCTTGTATCTTGATCATCCCATGGCCTTTCTGGATGATTCTTGAACTCAAAACGCTCTATGACATCACATGTAGACGTAAAAATCAGTACCTCAATGATAGATACACATTAAGATTAGGAAACCATGCCTCAAACAAATCAATATAGTTTAGTTTTCTGGAAAGGCTGTTTCAAGGTGCCAACTTCTGGAGATTGTAACTCATGCTTCGTAGCAGTGAATGACATGATTATTTTTCAGATTTGAATTCCAATATCATGGCTCGAAAATGGAGTAGGGCAAACAGACATTAGACCCATGGAAGGAGGCACGAATGAGCCACGAAAATGCCTCAGAGGAAGATTCGGAAATTTCAAGCTTTTTACTTATCATTTGGCTGAATTGTTGAGTTTGTATCTTGATCATCCCATGGCCTTTCTGGATGATTCTTGAACTCAAAACGCTCTATGACATCACATGTAGATGTAAAAATCAGTACCTCAATGATAGATACACATTAAGATTAGGAAACCATGCCTCAAACAACTCAATATAGTTTAGTTTTCTGGAAAGGCTGTTTCAAGGTGCCAACTTCTGGAGATCGTAACTCATGCTTCGTAGCAGTGAATGGCATGATTATTTTTCCGATTTGAATTCCAATATCATGGCTCGAAAATGGAGTAGGGCGAACAGACATTAGACCCAGGGAAGGAGGCACGAATGAGCCACGAAAATGCCTCAGAGGAAGATTCGGAAATTTCAAGCTTTTTACTTATCATTTGGCTGAATTGTTGAGCTTGTATCTTGATCGTCCCATGCCCTTTCTGCATGATTCTTGAACTCAAAACGCTCTATGACATCACATGTAGATGTAAAAATCAGTACCTCAATGATAGATACACATTAAGATTAGCAAACCATGCCTCATAAAGCTCAATATAGTTTAGTTTTCTGGAAAGACTGTTTCAAGGTGCCAACTTCTGGAGCTCATAACTCATGCTTCATAGCAGTGAATGGCATGATTATTTTTCGTCTGAATCCATCAGCACAGAAGCCGACCAAGCGAACTACATTGACATGGTGAATATGACCCATTGTTCCCACCTCATTTAGGAATTCTTCTCCATCTCCGTAATTAGTGTTTTTGAGGACTTTAACAGCAACAAACAATTCAGATGAAAGCTTCCCTTTGAAAACAGTTCCATACGCTCTTTCCCCCAATTTATCCTCAAATTGATTCGTAATTCTTTTGATATCTGCATAGGAATATCTGCTTGGCATGAGCGCTTTGTATTCCTCTAGGAATGTTTCAATTTTCAATTGATTCTGTTTTTCCATTTTATCAGAGTGATACACACCATAGATTAGACCCACCGAAATTAATAGAACGATCGTAGTCAGTGTTGCACCTGCATGCAAAAAGGTCCTTTAGCTTAACACTGATATTAACTACCGGAATTGCTTTTGTTTGGATAAATTTTTCTGTTGTTTGGTATGCCAATAAATGTAGCAATATGATGCATACATTGCATAGTAAACACAGACACACACACAGCAGGGAGACATGGTGAGAAATAGAAATGTCAGATTACAAAAAATTCATTAACTTGGCGTCTGATACAATACACATGACTTATCAAACAAAAGCATCACATTGTAGTATCATACAGTACATTGCTCTCTGTGGACAACACTGTGTCAGACACACTAAAATAACTGAGAGCACAAAAAATAAGTCATGTATTGTCATTCTGCAGAGCAAAACGCTTCCCATTGCTAGTCAAAACAATAGTCGATCTGTAATTAGAACCATGTACATCTAACCTATTAGCAACTTAGCATCAAAAGAACTATTGCTGGGTAGCAAGCATATATATAACCATTATCCAGAATGAGCACAAAATCCTTAGTCTTCCTTTGTCTTGGACTTAGCTTTGTTTGGTTGACCTCTGGTACAGAAATATTTAAATTGAAGCAATAAATATTGACAAAGTTGTTAAAAGATAAACAAAACCAATTAATGCAAGGCATACTACTGCAACATAAATAAATTTTTAGAGAAAACAAATGCACCGATATGGATAGCTTCTCCTCTGCAAATTGAAAGCATATTTTAGACAGAAAATCGATTTGATTGTAAATGAAACTGCTACTAATCGTTGTCAATCGCAACATAAATAAATTTTGAAACAGAAAATGAATGCATATATATAGATGTATGCAAAACGTACTTTGAGATCCCTTTACTTCCTTGTCCTCTGCAAAGTAAAGAATATATTTTTGTCAGAGATTTCATTTGAACCACACCAGCGCAACATAAATAAGTTCAGAAATAGAAAACAAATGCATAGATATAGATATAAACAACACTCACTTGGAAGCCCCTTTGCTCCCTTCTCATCTGCAAAGAGAAAGTAAGTTATAAGAAGGGGATCAATCTAGTTATACATATAAAAATGCAAATAATTGTTTCCAACGGATGAATAGCAGAATGTAGCAATAAACAGGCCACGGTCGACAAATTGCAAACCTTGCGTCTTGTATGTAGAGTAAACGTTTCAGTGCTTTCCTCCCATCGATAAATGCTTCTTCCGATGGATACACCAGCTTCAGTAAACCAATGAGGTCTACATGATATAAGAAAAGAAAAAATAACACATAGTATTAGATGAAGCAGTGTCTTAATAGATAATAGTTTCTACTATGTGCACAGAACCAATATATAAGAGCATCTTTATTACTTTGTCATTCAAACATGATTAGCATGCTAATGGACACAATGACACTGATATATAAATAACATTCACAGATGCATGAAAGAACAATGGAAGAGAATCACAAAAAGAAAGTATAAGAAATAACAGCCTTTTTTTATGCACAGGTGAAAGGAAGAAATACCTGTCAGAACTGTGTCGTTATTCTCATGCGTATGAAGCCTATCAAAATCCACAAATCGAAACCAATGCTGAGGAATATCAGGCAATTCAGGCAGAGGAATAAACTGAGTCCTGTTGTTAAATAACAATTGCGCCCTATGTTCCACAACGATGTACTTGTCCTGGGATTCTTTGGAGTGAAATTTTGATATCCGGTACACACATCCTA
Organism: Fragaria iinumae; assembly: GCA_009720345.1. NCBI lineage: Eukaryota > Viridiplantae > Streptophyta > Magnoliopsida > Rosales > Rosaceae > Fragaria > Fragaria iinumae. Next base: position 24,673,427 of record CM019123.1, on the reverse strand, counting down.
CCATAAGTTTCTCCTTCACATAATCATAGTATGCTTCTATTGTGATTGCATGAATTGCATTCATCTGTGAACAACAAATACCATCAGTAAGCACCCAATAAACATGAAAAACAAATACTCTGTAATTGCTTACATTTCTGTCAACCAACACACATTGCAGACCTTCATTTCGTTCAGTAGGATTCAATATTTTCCCTCTCCAATTTTGACAGACTCGAACCTCTATAGTCTTCCCATTTTCAGATGGTTGTATGGCAGAAATTGGAGTGATTGTTGCTGACATAATGTTGTCTGCAAAAACTAAACAAAGCCTGCACAGGAAAGTAACAACAATGACATGCAATGTTAGGCATCATAATCAAACTTCCAGAACACATAGTTAGAACATACAAAGCCATGAAATTGCGATGCAACAATCTAATAAGCCCCTTTTGTTCTCAATAGACAATTAGAACATGACATCACTATGCTTTCATACTTCGAATGCATAGAGTATGCCAGGAGAACATCCCAGCTTGAATTTTGTGGCCACAAAATTTGGTGAAGAGAAAAAGCTGTTAGCATTCTATATATACACATACAACATCATATTGCTTCAGTCTTTGAATGTGAAACCAAAATTCAGTCAGTTGTCTATATATACCCCACCACTGAAACCAGTCAGTACTTGCCTGGATTGGGTTATGTACGTATTTGTCTCAAATAACCCACAGAGAGTCCGTCAGACATCGCAGTTTAAGAACCCAGAACCTTGTTTAGGAATTGATGAAAATATTGGCAATTTGGAATCAAAACAAAGACAAATGACGATCGGGACAAATGAAACATAAACCCAAAATCAATGATAGATAGAGCAAAGCCCATACCTCAACGATTTGATTGACAATAGCAATGCAGATTTTCACTTCACAAATAACTCCTCTTTCTCTCACTCCCCCTCACTACAAAAAGAGACGTAGAAGATGGTTATAACTTATAAGATGGTCATCAGATGAAACCCCGTCGTGTAGAAGAAGACACTGACGACACGTCAATGACCCAAACACGTATCAGCAGGACATTCCCGCAGGTATCACTACAGGTCGTGTAGAAGAAAATATTGACGACACATCAATGACCTAGACATGTATCACTCATCAATGGCATTGTTGCAATTGTTTGCAAACCGGGGGTAAAACCGTGTTTTTCCCACTTGAATGAACAGTGGTAAGGCCTTATTGTTTTAGGATATCTAATAGGGATTTCAAGAAGTCGTTCTCTCAAGCAGCAGGCTCGTGACTACTGATGCTACTCATCAACTTCTCTGATATCGACAACCTAGTGTATAAATTTTATGTGATTGTTGTATCTCTCGCACTCACAGTTTCTTTATGACATCAGATCTTTTTTTATTTTATTTGAGAATGCTTGACATAAGATCTAAATTAGTGTTTTACATAACAATTTCATCCCGTTGAAATGGAAATTTAGCTACACTACTATTAAAATATGTGAGATCAACATAACATTAGAAGTTTAGAGCATTGTATTATAAAAATGCAAGCCAAGCCAAACCAAACAATTAAGGTAAAAAAACCCCGCAGCATTATTAACTAGTGCTCTGAACGATTAGACCGTCCACCATAAAAAATATATATCGATATTGTGAAAAACTGAATTCATTGAGAAATAGTATCTATCGTATGACACTGTAGATCGAAAGAGCTGGAACTACTAGAGATTTGTTGACGTAACTTGCAAGGATCATTGAATCTTAATTTAAGACTTTCAAAGAACGAACTTAACAATAAGAGTTAAATGTTTGGGAAAAAAAAAAATTATTCGCATATGAAAAACAATTAAACTAAACTTATTACAGATGAAAAGTCGGCACAATCCAAATTGGATACCGCTTGCTCCTCCTTAATTGGGTCTTAACCCTTTTGCTATAACCCTTCTCAAACATTTTGGTTTTGAAATTGTAAACACCAAAATCATGAGGTGAAACCTCATCATTCCGTAAACGGTCGATTTCATGATTGAAGTATATGCGATCTGGTTTACATCCTGGAAACTTGGAAGCCAAGACCGCTATTGAAGAGTTATCACCCAAAAATATTGAAAGACCACCTAAGCAATTTTTCTTCTTGATCCACTTGAACTTTTCCAAGTCTAATCCAAAAACACGGAATCTCCTCGTCCACCGTTTCTCACAACCATCTTCGTATGCAATGTAGCTATGGACAACCAACAATTCTCTCTTGTCTTCTGAATACACGAGATACCTATTCGAGACACTTTTCCCTCGGGCACCACCACACGTAACCAATTTTGCGTCTGGGTGGAACTCATCAGTAATATCAAATGATAACAGTTTGTCCCAACGATTCAAAGCATAAAATTTGTTTTCAATATGAACAACATCATGAATGATTTGATAGACTTTAAGACTCATTTCACCAGTAATGTAAGTCCAACTCGTGTCTTTTTTGAGTCTAAGAAAAGCCAACTCATATGCCTCCTCAAATACGATCGCAACGATGCAATCATCTGGATATAAGATTGGATCCGCTGAAATTGTAGCACGTGTGAGGTAGTGCTGATACAGTTTACGCCATGATATAATTGTCGATAGATTAAAATCCAAAGGAGGAAGCCGAATGATTGAATTTTCTTTCGCTCTCCTTCCCTTAACTCTAGAGAAAGGATTTATCAGTGTTACTACAAAATTCTCATCCAAAGCTATCAACCATCCCTTTGATGATCCACAAAACCGTTTATAGTTGGGTGGCACCGTGACTTGCATATCAAGAACCTTTTTTTCCATGATGTTGTACAAGTTCCACGTATCTTCTTCTTCTGCAGGAAACAAGAGCATAGGAGCGTGATGAGAATTCGACATCAGCTTAGCTTGTTGGATTCGATTATCGTTTGCTACGCAATTCCATGGTTTACAAACGATGCTACACCGCAAATAGTCTAATGGTGACTCGATTCTCTTGAAAACTGAGTCTAGTATATCTCCTGGCAAATTTTTCCAATCTGGATACATAATTTGAAACCTACAGTACGTGCTGCCTTAACTCGCGTCTCCAATAGTCCTGTTTATATGTATGTATGTTTGGTTGGTTGGGTGTAGAGTCCACAATTGATAGTCTATTTATAGAGAGAGTCTACTCCTCCCTATTCCATTAACTGTTAGGATTGTTGTCACAGATAGGAATGCTGGTCTCCAATATCAATTGGGAAACTACTATTGCTCTTGGGACTAGGTACCAAGACATAGAAGGAGCCTCAAGTTTAGTCTTGCATTGACTTGGAAGTTTGAACCACCTAATCTGTACGTGTAGCCAGAAATCATAAGCTGATATTTCGTAATTTTATGAATTTGATATTCTTGGATACAAGAAATGAAGAAATAGTCTAGTACTCCTCCTATTCTTGGATACAGATGGCCGGTACGGTGAAAACCTCAAAGAGCAAGGTTCATCTTAGGCTCCCCCTTTGAAGCTAGCAAGGTTCTTAGAAACCCGATAAGCCTTCCTCTCTGAAAATATCCTTGGTAGACTATTCCGACAAACCAAAGCCCATGTAGTTGTATGCTCCAGCTGAACCTGGAATCGAATCTTGATGCAATGGACCCCATTTATATATTCTTGGCAAGGTTTCTAGGTTAAGAAGATTCATAACGTGCATGAAACCTCAGTCGTGCCTCATGTACAAAAGGGCAAGAGAAGACGAGGGGATCATGAGGTGGTATAAATATGAACAAGGGCTATGGAAACAAGACGAGGTCGAGTCGATATCTTGCTCTTTGATTTATCATAAAAGCATGCTCGCGATCACCCTGCTCGTCGATCAGGATGGTGATTGGGAGTGGTGGGTGTGACAAAAATAATCAATGTTGTTTCAAATGATTGTAGTTTTGATTAATTTATTATTCGTATCAAATATACTTCATTAATCATTCTTGAGCTTGTATCTTGATCGTCCCATGACCTTTCTAGATGATTCTTGAACTCAAAATGCCCTATGACATCACATGTAGATGTAAAAATCAGTACCTCAATAATAGATACACATTAGGATTAGGAAACCATGCCTCAAACAACTCAATATAGTTTAGTTTTCTGGAAAGGCTGTTTCAAGGTGCGAACTTCTGAAACTCGTAACTCATGCTTCGTAGCAGTGAATGGCATGATTATTTTTCAGATTTGAATTCCAATATCATGGCTCGAAAATGGAGTAGGGCGAATAGACATTAGACCCATGGAAGGAGGCATGAATGAGCTACGAAAATGCCTCAGAAGAAGATTCTGAAATTTCCTGCTTTTTACTTATCATTTGGCTGAATTCTTGAGCTTGTATCTTGATCGTTTTTGAACTCAAAATGCTCTATGACATGACATGTAGATGTAAAAATCAGTTTTTTACTTATCATTTGGCTGAATTGTTGAGCTTGTATCTTGATCGTCCCATGGCCTTTCTGGATGATTCTTGAACTCAAAATGCTCTATGACATCACATGTAGATGTAAAAATCAGTACCTCAATGATAGATACACATTAAGATTAGGAAACCATGCCTCAAACAACTCAATATACTTTAGTTTTCTGGAAAGGCTGTTTCAAGGTGCCAACTTCTGGAGCTCGTAACTCATGCTTCGTAGCAATGAATGACATGATTATTTTTCAGATTTGAATTCCAATATCATGGCTCGAAAATGGAGTAGTGCGAACAGACATTAGACCCATGAAAGGAGGCACGAATGAGCCACGAAAATGCCTCAGAGGAAGATTCGGAAATTTCCGGCTTTTTACTTATCATTTGGCTGAATTGTTGAGCTTGTATGTTGATCGTCCCATGGCTTTTCTGGATGATTCTTGAACTCAAAATGTTCTATGACATGACATGTAGATGTAAAAACCAGTACCTCAATGATGGATACACATTAAGATTACGAAACCATGCCTCAAAAAACTCAATATAGTTTAGTTTTCTGCAAAGGCTTTTTCAAGGTGCCAACTTCTGGAGCTCTTAACTCATGCTTCATAGCAGTGAATGGCATGATTATTTTTCGTCTGAATCCATCAGCACAGAAGCCGACCAAGAGAACTACATGGACATGGTGGATATGACCCATTGTTCCCACCTCATTTAGGAATTCTTCTCCATCTCCGTAATTAGTGTTTTTGAGGACTTTAACAGCAACAAACAATTCAGATGAAAGCTTCCCTTTGAAAACAGTTCCATACGCTCTTTCCCCCAATTTATCCTCAAATTGATTCGTAATTCTTTTGATATCTGCATAGGAATATCTGCTTGGCTTGAGCGCTTTGTAATCCTCTTGGAATGTTTCAATTTTCAATTGATTATGTTTTTCCATTTTATCATAGTGATACACACCATAGATTAGACCCACCGAAATTAATAGAACGATCGTAGTCAGTGTTGCACCTGCATGCAAAAAGGTCCTTTAGCTTAACACTGATATTAACTACCGGAATTGCTTTTGTTTGGATAAATTTTTATGTTGTTTGGTATGCCAATGAATGTAGCAATATGATGCATACATTGCATAGTAAACACAGACACACACACAGCGGGGAGACATGGTGAGAAATGGAAATGTCAGATTACAAAAAATTCATTAACTTGGCGTCTGATACAATACACATGACTTATCAAACAAAAGCATCACATTGTAGTATTATATAGTACATTGCTCTCTGTGGACAACATTGTGTCAGACACACCAAAATAACTGAGAGCACAAAAAATAAGTCATGTATTGTCATTCTGCAGAGCAAACGCTTCCCATTGCTAGTCAAAACAATAGTCGATCTGTAATTAGAACCATGTACGTCTAACCTATTAGCAACTTAGCATCAAAAGAACTATTGTTGGGTAGCAAGCATATATATAACCATTATCCAGAATGAGCACAGAATCCTTAGTCTTCCTTTGTCTTGGACTTAGCTTTGTTTGGTTGACCTCTGGTACAGAAACATTTAAATTGAAGCAATAAATATTGACAAAGTTGTTAAAAGATAAACAAAACCAATTAATGCAAGGCATACTACTGCAACATAAATAAATTTTTAGAGAAAACAAATGCACCGATATGGATAGCTTCTCCTCTGCAAATTGAAAGCATATTTTAGACAGAAAATCGATTTGATTGTAAATGAAACTGCTACTAATCGTTGTCAATCGCAACATAAATAAGTTTTGAAACAGAAAATGAATGCATATATATAGATGTATGCAAAACGTACTTTGAGATCCCTTTACTTCCTTGTCCTCTGCAAAGTAAAGAATATACTTTTGTCAGAGATTTCATTTGAACCACACCAGCGCAACATAAATAAGTTCTGAAATAGAAAACAAATGCATAGATATAGATATAAACAACACTCACTTGGAAGCCCCTTTGCTCCCTTCTCCTCTGCAAAGAGAAAGTAAGTTATAAGAAGGGGATCAATCTAGTTATACATATAAAAATGCAAATAATTGTTTCCAACGGATGAATAGCCATATGTAGCAATAAACAGGCCATGGTCGACAAATTGTAAACCTTGCATCTTGTATGTAGAGTAAACGTTTCAGTGCTTTCCTCCCATCGATAAATGCTTCTTCCGGTGGATACACCAGCTTCAGTAGACCAATGAGGTCTACATGATATAAGAAAAGAAAAAACAACACATAGTATTAGATGAAGCAGTGTCTTAATAGATAATAGTTTCTACTATGTGCACAAAACCAATATATAATAGCATCTTTATTACTTTGTCATTCAAACATGATTAGCATGCTAATGGACACAATGACACTAATATATAAATAACATTCACAGATGCATGAAAGAACAATGGAAGAGAATCACAAAAAGAAAGTATAAGAAATAACAGCCTTTTTTTATGCACAGGTGAAAGGAATAAATACCTATCAGAACTGTGTCGTTATTCTAACGCGTATGAAGCCTATCAAAATCCACAAATTGAAACCAATGCTGAGGAATATCAGGCAATTCAAGCAGAGGAATAAACTGAGTCATGTTGTTAAATAACAATTGCGCCCTATGTTCCACAACGATGTGCTTGTCCTGGGATTCTTTAGCGTGAAATTTTGATATCCGGTACACACATCCTACCATAAGTTTCTCCTTCACATAATCATAGTATGCTTCTATTGTGATTGCATGAATTGTATTCATCTGTGAACAACAAATGCCATCAGTAAGCACCCAATAAACATGAAAAACAAATACTCTGTAATTGCTTATATTTCTGTCAACCAACACACATTGCAGACCTTCATTTCGTTCAGTAGGATTCAATATTTTCCCTCTCCATTTTCGACAAACTCGAACCTCTATAGTCTTCCCATTTTCAGATGGTTGTATGGCAGAAATTGGAGTGATTGTTGCTGACATAATGTTGTCTGCAAAAACTAAACAAAGCTCGCACAGGAAAGTAACAACAATGACATGCAAGGTTAGGCATCATAATCAAACTTCCAGAACACATAGTTAGAACATACAAAGCCATGAAATTGCGATGCAACAATCTAATAAGCCCCTTTTGTTCTCAATAGACAATTAGAACATGACATCGCTATGCTTTCATAGTTCGAATGCATAAAGTATGCCAGGAGAACATCCCAGCTTGAATTTTGTGGCCACAAAATTTGGTGAAGAGAAAAAGCTGTTAGCATTCTATATATACACATACAACATCAGATTGCTTCAGTCTTTGAATGTGAAACCAAAATTCAGTCAGTTGTCTATATATACCCCACCACTGAAACCAGTCAGTACTTGCATGGATTGGGTTATGTACGTATTTGTCTCAAATAACCCACAGAGAGTCCGTCGGACATCGCCGTTTAAGAACCCAGAACCTTGTTTACGAATTGATGAAAATATTGACAATTTGGAATCAAAACAAAGACAAAAGACTATCGGGACAAATGAAACATAAACCCAAAATCAATGATAGATAGAGCAAAGCACATACCTCAACGATTTGATTGACAATAGCAATGCAGATTTTCGCTTCACAAATAACTCCTCTTTCTCTCACTCCCCCTCACTACAAAAAGGGACGTAGAAGATGGTTATAACTTATAAGATGGTCATCAGATGGAACCCCGTCGTGTCACGCCCCGGTTCTTAAGTTATTTTACGTTTATTTACTTTGGTAATATTTTGGTCTTTTACCGTTTTAAGTAACCGTTACTATTTAAGACTCCAAAGTTGACTTTTTCTTCCGTATGGAATTTGAGAAAACTTTCTGCATGAAAGTCGTAGAGGATATTATTACGAGTTCGTAGACATGCTACGCGTTAAAATCGGAGTTAGCATGTAAAAGTTATCAATTAAAAATGTAAGTTTTATTGGGGTATTATTTTAGGGTGTTAAAATTTTGGAAGATTGGGTTATAAGTGGTGTGGACCGGTTTGGGCCAAGCCCATATATTTCTCTCCCCTCACTTTTCTCTCTTCCTCCCGATTCTCTCTCCTCCCACCCGATTTTCTCCTCCCTCCGCCCGGAAATTTCACCACCGCCGTCCGCCGCCGTCCGGCCACCACCGACCGCCAGACCAGTCCCGTTCGGACCCCCGACATCTCCTCTTCATTTCTGGGTAGGTGGCCGATCCCCTAACGCCGCCGTGTGAAGGAGCAGCCGAGCCCGAAAGCCGCGGTTGCCGTGGTTGCACCTTCGCCGGAGCTCCGTCTTCCGGCCACCATTGGTCGTGATTTTTGGCTCAACTTGTAGCCCTCATCTAGGTGAGTAATCCCTCAAAAGGATTCGGCTAAATTCGATTTCGTTAGGGTGGTTTGTATAATTGAAAGTTTTAGGGATTTATGGATTTTTTGATTCGATTACCATAGTTAAGCTTGGAATTGGTGTTTGTGCTAGTTAGGAAAGTTGTAGAGGAGATTGAGAGGAAGATTCTGTTAAAATTTGGTAGCATTTGCAGGTCGCCGGAGTTGGTCGCCGGCGCCGGCGCCGCTGTTTTGGGAAATTTTGTGGTTTTTGATGTAGAATATTAAGGAGATATTATTGATGTGAATTTAGGAATTTTTGGAGGATTTATGGTTAGGTTTTGGAATTTGTAAAGTTTGGTATTTTTGGCGGATTAATAAGTTAAAATCCGGCCTTTGGATTATTTTTATGATTAGGACGTTGGAAGGTGATTTTTGAGGATGTCGGTATTTATGGAGATTTTTGGTTGGCAGTGAAGTTAAGATTTAGGACGATAGGCATGGTTGAGCGCGAGAAGCTCATATTTAATTATGCCTATTTTCTTTAAACGTTGGGATTTTATTTAAGGAATTATTTATGTTTTGGAACAGGACGCGAGGAGGCTCGAGCAGAGGAGACCTCCGACCGACTTCAGGCTTAGGCCTAACTTGTGAGTGGACCTTTGTTTTAAATAATGTGCATGCAATTGTTTATTTGGTTGGACCATTTGACGTCATTTTTATTTGACGATTTTACTCATTGTGATGAGTTACCGAAAATGGGATTTTCGGTAAATTATAATATATTTTTAAGGAGAGTATGTATATAAATGCTAGCTAGCGATATGTGTCTGTCCACCTTAATGACATAGTATATAACTGCATTATGGTGTGACGTGAGCGTTGGACGCAAGCGTAGTAGCCTTATATGAGTGTTTAATTCATATAAGGGGTATGGGCACATATTTATACACCCGTCTGTCCACCTTAATGACGTAGTGTATCACCGCATTAAGGCGTGACGTGAGCGTTGGACGCGAGCGTAGTAGCCCTATATAGATTATTATTAATTTATATAGGGAGTATGGGCGAGTGTAAATATATACATGTATATATATTTTAGCCTGAGAGGCTGTATTTTGATATATATAATTTTGAGCAGTAGAGGCTCGATATTTATAACCATAAGAGAATTATCGTTTAAGACATGCATTCGTTTTCTTGGAAATTAAATTGGGAAAACATAAATATTCTTTTTATTTATTTTTGTCCACTCACTCTAATTCTTGCGAATGTTTTTCCCCTGGGCTCTTCGTTTTTAAAATGCCCAGTCTGCAGAGTTCGAGTTAGAACGAGTAGGAGACGACGAGGCATAGTTACCCATTTCTCAGCCACCTTTCACCAGTAGGTTACCTGTTTAACCTACTAGAGTATTTTTCTACTCCTCTAGTGTATAGTAGCTCTGAATACTCTTTGGGATTTATTGTAATGTTTTTGGTGGTGTGCTTAGACTTTTATTGTATTTTTGAATATACGAAGTTTGTAATTATTTACTCACTTTCGTATAATTGTGGGTTGATTTGGAGAATGCTCAAATTTATTTAAGAAAGTAACACTTTAGTTTTCTAGATTAGGGTTGTCCATTTTCAAGGGAGGTTTGTTTATCAGTAAATTTTCCTTGGAGGTGGTCCCCGCAGGACTTACCTCGGGTTTCGGGGTGAAATTCGGGGTGGGTCTTGACACGTCGTGTAGAAGAAGACACTGACGACACGTCAATGACCCAAACACGTATCAGCAGGACATTCCCGCAGGTATCACTACAAGTCGTGTAGAAGAAAATATTGACGACACATCAATGACCTAGACATGTATCACTCATCAATGACATTGTTGCAATTGTTTGCAAACCGGGGGTAAAACCGTGTTTTTCCCACTTGAATGAACAGTGGTAAGGCCTTATTGTTTTAGGATATCTAATAGGGATTTCAAGAAGTCGTTCTCTCAAGCAGCAGGCTCGTGACTACTGATGCTACTCATCAACTTCTCTGATATCGACAACCTAGTGTATAAATTTTATGTGATTGTTGTATCTCTCGCACTCACAGTTTCTTTATGACATCAGATCTTTTTTTATTTTATTTGAGAATGCTTGACATAAGATCTAAATTAGTGTTTTACATAACAATTTCATCCCGTTGAAATGGAAATTTAGCTACACTACTATTAAAATATGTGAGATCAACATAACATTAGAAGTTTAGAGCATTGTATTATAAAAATGCAAGCCAAGCCAAACCAAACAATTAAGGTAAAAAAACCCCGCAGCATTATTAACTAGTGCTCTGAACGATTAGACCGTCCACCATAAAAAATATATATCGATATTGTGAAAAACTGAATTCATTGAGAAATAGTATCTATCGTATGACACTGTAGATCGAAAGAGCTGGAACTACTAGAGATTTGTTGACGTAACTTGCAAGGATCATTGAATCTTAATTTAAGACTTTCAAAGAACGAACTTAACAATAAGAGTTAAATGTTTGGGAAAAAAAAAAATTATTCGCATATGAAAAACAATTAAACTAAACTTATTACAGATGAAAAGTCGGCACAATCCAAATTGGATACCGCTTGCTCCTCCTTAATTGGGTCTTAACCCTTTTGCTATAACCCTTCTCAAACATTTTGGTTTTGAAATTGTAAACACCAAAATCATGAGGTGAAACCTCATCATTCCGTAAACGGTCGATTTCATGATTGAAGTATATGCGATCTGGTTTACATCCTGGAAACTTGGAAGCCAAGACCGCTATTGAAGAGTTATCACCCAAAAATATTGAAAGACCACCTAAGCAATTTTTCTTCTTGATCCACTTGAACTTTTCCAAGTCTAATCCAAAAACACGGAATCTCCTCGTCCACCGTTTCTCACAACCATCTTCGTATGCAATGTAGCTATGGACAACCAACAATTCTCTCTTGTCTTCTGAATACACGAGATACCTATTCGAGACACTTTTCCCTCGGGCACCACCACACGTAACCAATTTTGCGTCTGGGTGGAACTCATCAGTAATATCAAATGATAACAGTTTGTCCCAACGATTCAAAGCATAAAATTTGTTTTCAATATGAACAACATCATGAATGATTTGATAGACTTTAAGACTCATTTCACCAGTAATGTAAGTCCAACTCGTGTCTTTTTTGAGTCTAAGAAAAGCCAACTCATATGCCTCCTCAAATACGATCGCAACGATGCAATCATCTGGATATAAGATTGGATCCGCTGAAATTGTAGCACGTGTGAGGTAGTGCTGATACAGTTTACGCCATGATATAATTGTCGATAGATTAAAATCCAAAGGAGGAAGCCGAATGATTGAATTTTCTTTCGCTCTCCTTCCCTTAACTCTAGAGAAAGGATTTATCAGTGTTACTACAAAATTCTCATCCAAAGCTATCAACCATCCCTTTGATGATCCACAAAACCGTTTATAGTTGGGTGGCACCGTGACTTGCATATCAAGAACCTTTTTTTCCATGATGTTGTACAAGTTCCACGTATCTTCTTCTTCTGCAGGAAACAAGAGCATAGGAGCGTGATGAGAATTCGACATCAGCTTAGCTTGTTGGATTCGATTATCGTTTGCTACGCAATTCCATGGTTTACAAACGATGCTACACCGCAAATAGTCTAATGGTGACTCGATTCTCTTGAAAACTGAGTCTAGTATATCTCCTGGCAAACTTTTCCAATCTGGATACATAATTTGAAACCTACAGTACGTGCTGCCTTAACTCGCGTCTCCAATAGTCCTGTTTATATGTATGTATGTTTGGTTGGTTGGGTGTAGAGTCCACAATTGATAGTCTATTTATAGAGAGAGTCTACTCCTCCCTATTCCATTAACTGTTAGGATTGTTGTCACAGATAGGAATGCTGGTCTCCAATATCAATTGGGAAACTACTATTGCTCTTGGGACTAGGTACCAAGACATAGAAGGAGCCTCAAGTTTAGTCTTGCATTGACTTGGAAGTTTGAACCACCTAATCTGTACGTGTAGCCAGAAATCATAAGCTGATATTTCGTGATTTTATGAATTTGGTATTCTTGGATACAAGAAATGAAGAAATAGTCTAGTACTCCTCCTATTCTTGGATACAGATGGCCGGTACGGTGAAAACCTCAAAGAGCAAGGTTCACCTTAGGCTCCCCCTATGAAGCTAGCAAGGTTCTTAGAAACCCGATAAGCCTTCCTCTCTGAAAATATCCTTGGTAGACTATTTCGGCAAATTCCGGCAAACCAAAGCCCATGTAGTTGTATGCACCTGGAATCGAATCTTGATGCAATGGACCCCATTCGGGTTTCAAATGGTAATAATGTGAGGACTTGGACAAAACAACTCAAATTTGGAAGAGGGTGATCTGTGTGCATTTACGTTGATGAAAGACGTTAACGTTTTAATCGAAGTAGTCATTATCCACACAAAAGAAGCAGAAACTCGCAGCTTATTCTCCACAGCGATCTTTGTGTCTTTCTTGTTTTTGTTGTCTAGGGGAAAAGGAAGGAAAGAAAAGGAAAGGAAAGTGGGTGAGGACTGGTTCAACACTCGAGAAACTGCAAAGGCGTATCTCTCTGGGCAAAGGACTGTAAAATGCAGCTTTCTGTGAAAGTAGAAAAATGAGGCCAAAATTAGTAACCACAGCTCAGTTTCTGCACTACACATAGAACCGTATTCACTCTTAATAAAACTCATCAGATAAGCCAGGCCTCTAAGTGACTATTATCCAGATTGGGATCAATCATGAAAATAGAGCACATAAGGCGTTAGTGTGAACATAAACACTATACACACTAGGTTAAGTTAGAATCTACACTTAGCAGCAATCAAAACAAACTTGAGTATGCAATATTTTATAAGGTGTAAGCAATTGGATATGAACAATGAATTAACTTGGAAGACAGAGTTTGAGGAGTCAGGACATATAAGTCCTTGGAGGTTCTGAAACACAGAGAAGAACAATAGGATTACTAATTTGCATTGCCATATAAATTACCTTTGCAAGGGGAAAATGAAGTATCTAAGGGTGTCAGTACTGGTTGTACCTGTTTAAAGGTCTATCAGAAGACATGAACTCAGAATGTGATGAAATTTGAGATGCACAGTCAGGAGTACGAGCTTGAATATCCCTCCCTCCCTCCCTTGGAAATCTCCTGCAAAACAAACTAATTAAGCGCAGCTTCACTCTTCTCCCAACAACGAGTAGTACCCAGAATTATGAAACAAGGAGTGGTACCCAGATTCATGAAACAACGAGTAGTACTCATATTCATGGGAACCATTCTTCAACGAGTAGTGTCTGTGGGAACCATTCTTCTTCTTCTTCTTCTTCTTCTTCTTCTTCTTCTTCTTCTTCTTCTTCTTCTTCTTCTTCTTCTTCTTCTTCTTCTTCTTCTTCTTCTTCTTCTTCTTCTTCTTCTTCTTCTTCCGAGTAGTACTCATATTCATGGGAACCATTCTTCAACGAGTAGTGTCTGTGGGAACCATTCTTCTTCTTCTTCTTCTTCTTCTTCTTCTTCTTCTTCTTCTTCTTCTTCTTCTTCTTCTTCTTCTTCTTCTTCTTCTTCTTCTTCTTCTTCTTCTTCTTCTTCTTCTTCTTCTTCTTCTTCTTCTTCTTCTTCTTCTTCTTCTTCTTCTTCTTCTTCTTCTTCTTCTTCTTCTTCTTCTTCTTCTTCTTCTTCTTCTTCTTCTTCCCCAGTAACACCAAAAACCATCAGATTGTGGAAGCTTCAATTTCACTTCCTACCTCATTATTCTCTCTTATTCGTGCTATTCGTTTGCTTCAGTGTTTTTCGAAATCTTCTCCAGGTTCAATTTCTCTTCTTTCTCATGTTATGCCTAGCTCTCTTTTGCGTAGATTATATTTCACTATCATCGTCTTTCTTTATCCAATGTGATTTGTTTTGTTAAAGAATATGGATTAGTTAAATATAACAAGGTTTGGAGAATGAATTTTCTGATGTATTATTCATCCCACAGAAGAGGCTATTTATAGAGTTACTACATGTACAAACCCTACGTACTATGTACTACATGTATTACACATATAAAATAAAAAGCAATAACAAATTAATTTACATTCCTAAATTAACTTCATGACTCATGCTAACACTCCCCCTCAAGTTGGCGCATATACATCAACCATGCCCAACTTGCTAAGTGAGTCATAAAAGGCCTTCTTAGAAACTCCTTTTGTGAGTATATCTGCAAGTTGCTCTTCTGTAGGGACAAAAGGAAAGCTAATGATTTTAACATCTAGCTTCTCCTTTATGAAGTGACGATCAACTTCCACATGCTTAGTACGATCATGTTGCACAGGATTCTGTGAGATATCGATAGCTGCCTTGTTGTCACAATACAGCTGCATAGCACACTTGGGTTTGACACCCAAATCTCGTAACACACTCCTCAGCCACAACAACTCGCACACTCCATGAGCCATACCTCTATATTCTGCTTCAGCACTAGACCGAGCCACAACCTTTTGCTTCTTACTCTTCCAAGTAACAAGGTTACCTCCCACAAAGGTAAAGTATCCTGATGTAGACCTCCGATCTGTAATATTTCCAGCCCAGTCTGCATCTGTAAAACCGCATACCTCAAGAATATTGCTGTGCCTAGAAAACATTACTCCTCTCCCTGGAGCGGACTTCAAGTACCTCAAAATTCTTACAACGGCATCCATATGATCTACATTGGGATTATGCATGAACTGGCTCACCACACTTACTGCGTATGCAACATCAGGTCTGGTGTGTGCTAAATAAATCAGACGTCCAACTAACCTCTGATATCGAGGCTTGTCGGTAGGTACCTGATCAGGATACTCTGCTAATCGATGATTCTGCTCAATAGGAGTATCAATTGGAGTACAATCCAACATACCTGTCTCTGTTAATAGATCAAGTATATACTTCCTCTGACACAGATAGATGCCTTCATTCCCCCTGGCTACCTTAATGCCCAAGAAGTACTTGAGTGCACCTAAGTCCTTCATCTCAAACTCTGTGGCTAGCTGTTTTTGCAATCTATCCATCTCAACAGTATCATTACCAGTAACAACCATATCATCAACATATATGATCAGAACTGTTACCTTCCCTTGTTGATGTCTGAGAAACAATGTGTGGTCTGAATTACTCTGCTTATAACCAATCTTCCTCATGAACTGTGAAAACCTTCCAAATCAAGCACGAGGTGATTGTTTAAGACCATACAAAGATTTTCTCAATCTGCACACAAAGTTACCTGAAGGAGCAGTTTTATATCCAGGTGGCAGATCCATATACACTTCCTCTATAAGTTCTCCATGAAGAAAAGCATTCTTGACATCAAACTGTTTAAGAGGCCAGTTTAAGTTAGCAGCAAGAGAGAGCAATACCCGAATAGTGTTCATCTTTGCAACTGGTGCAAATATCTCATCATAGTCAATGCCATATGTCTGGGTGAATCCCTTTGCTACCAGACGTGCTTTATATCGACTCACTGACCCATCTGGATTATGCTTCACTGTAAACACCCAGCGACATCCCACAGCCTTCTTTCCATGTGGTGGAGATACAAGCTCCCAAGTATTGTTCTTCTGTAATGCTTCCATTTCCTCATCCATTGCTTTTCTCCATTTTGGATCTCCTAATGCATCCTGCACTTTGTTAGGTACTGATACAGCAGATATTTGATTCACAAATGATTCATATGACTTAGACAATCTCTTGGTAGACATAAAATTTGTCACAGGATACTTAGTTTTGGCTTGAAGGGTAGGTTCATACCTTTTTTCTGGTTTACCCCGAGTAGACCTATTTGGTAACACATATTGTCTACTATTAGCATCACTAGTATTAACCCCAATAGAATTACTAACCTCAGATGGAAGATCTTCTGTACCAGGGAGACATGAGTCAGGGGTATTAGTAACATCAGGCAAGGAAGGAGGGGCAGTAACGGTTGCAACAGGAACACTAACAGTTGCAGCAGGAACACTTGCAGTGTCGGACTCTTGAATCTCTGGAGTAATTATACCAGAATCATCTGGTGGTGCCTGTCTGTCATCTTCTTGTCCCTGAACCTCTGATGTATCTGTAACCTCAACTGAATGACCTGTCTCCCCCTCTCCATGATACAGCTCTTCAAAATATGAGTTCTCCCCCTGAAGAGCAGTATCAGAAGAGGTGTAATAGCTCATATCCTCAAAGAAAGTAACATCCATAGTGACATAATACTTCCTAGTAGGTGGATGATAGCACTTGTACCCTTTCTGATGGCCCCCATAGCCAACAAACACGCACTTAATCGCCCGGGCATCCAATTTACTTGACCTTTGACTCTTTGGGATATGAACAAATGCAACACAACCAAAAACACGAGCTGGGAGATTATGAAAGGAAGATAAAGAGACATAAGAAGCTAGTACCTCAAATGGTACTTTTCCCTGGAGGACAGTAGAAGGAAGACGATTAATGAGATGGGTAGATGCGGACATCACCCCATAGATTCTTGGGACAATGGGCACTAAAGAGAATACAACGAGCCATATCAAGTAAATGACGATTTTTCCTTTCGGATACCCCATTTTGTTCAGGTGTGTACGGGCACGTTTTCTGGTGGATAATCCCATGTGTTTGTAAGAAAGACTGAAAGACACGATTGACATATTCCCCCCCCCCCCATTATCAGAGCGAAGAATTCGAATTTGGGCATTGTATTGCGTTTGGACTTCAGAAAGGAAGGCTTGAAAAGCCGGAAAAACCTCATCCTTAGTTTTAAGAAGAACAACCCAAGTAAGACGTGTACAATCATCAATAAATGACACATAGTATCGCATACCAGACACAGTGGATTCCTTTGAAGGTCCCCAAACATCAGAATGAATTAATTCAAAAGGAATGACACTTTTATTAGAAATACGAGATGAATAAGTTGAGCGATGACTCTTGCCCAAAACACATGTTTCACAATGTAAGACTGACTCATCCACACCAAAAAACAAAGAAAGCATGGATTTTTTCATAACACTAAAAGATGGATGCCCTAAGCGACGGTGCCATAACCAAACTTCACTTAGCTTGTCAGAATTGGACATTAAAGCCGTCCGGGACTGTGCTCCTGGTTTCTCCCCTACGTACGTCTGATCCAGATACCCCCGACCTAGTAACTCCCCAGTGAGAAGATCCTGAAAAATCACATACATAGGTAAAAAGGTCACAGAGCATTTGGATTCAACATTCAACTGTGGGACAGATATCAAATGATGGGATAAAGCAGGTACATATAGCACATTCTTTAGCACCATTGTGGGAGTGATACGAACTGACCCCTTTCCTAAAACAGGGAAGGCCTCACCGTTGGCATTAGTAACATAAGGTACAGGTGGAGATGATAATTCATTAAAAAAAGATTTGTCATAAGTCATATGATCGGAAGCACCTGAATCAATAATCCATGTATCACCACCAACAAAGTATGAAATATTTAAGGCCATACCTATCTTGCCACGACTAGCGACAGATGCTGAGGGTGTTGCACCTCCTGCTGTATGATGATCACATCCGACCACCCCATAGATGTCTGGTTCCTGGACTAACTGAATAGCTGCTTTCGCCTTGGGACGATATGTAGGCCTTTTAGGCCTAAGATGCGGGTACAACTTCCAACAAGATTCACGAGCATGGTCACCATTGCAGTAAGAGCAAGGAGAACGAGGTTGATTCCCAAAGCCTGGTGGTGGTCCTTGCCTGTGGAGTGGAACGGAACTTGATTGCTGAAGGAGTGGTGCTGGTGCTCTTGCCTGAATAGTGAGACTAGAGACTTCAAGTTGTGCTTGAGTAAGGCTTTCCTGCTGAGACTCATCCTTACGGATATATGTGAAAGTTGTAGTCAAGCTAGGAGGTTCTGTCATTCTGAGCAGCTCTCCTTTGACACTGTTATGTTTTGCATCAAGGCCTCTCAAGAAGTGATGAACTCGCTCAAGCTCCTTTTCCTTTAGGTACCAAACAAGATCCTCCTGATTCTTGATCTTGCAAGGACGCCTCACATCAATTTCAGCCCAAATGTTCTTCAGCTTGGTGAAGTACTGCGCCACTGGCTGCCCATTTTGTTGCATTGCTGCAGCAGTACACATCAACTCATGAACCTGTATGAAGTCAGACTCATTAGTATATAAATCTGCCAATGTCTTCCAAATTGCCTGCGCAGTATCACATTGCTCCACCAGGTCAACTATTTCCTCATTCATGGCCTTATACAAAACTGACATCACAAGACCATCATCATCTTCCCACTTAGTGTAAGCAGCAACATTACTTGCACTAGGAGCCTCAATCACCCCAGTTACATGTCCCATCTTGTGCATCCCTCGGAGATGAGCCGTCATGATTTTCTTCCATTTTCGGAAATTGGTTCCATTGAGTTTGGTTCCCCCAAAGGATCCACTTTCAGAATTCTTGACTGATACTTCAAACTTCTGAACATCATTGACCTGATAACTTTCTTCTCCAGAACCCATTGTAACACAAATGCCAAATCAGTAGTTTATGCAGTGACAACAATATACCACAATAAAGCAACAATATATCACAAACGGGTCGGATCAGTTCAAACCGGGTCGGATCAGTGCAGAACCGGGTTGGGATGGCAGCAGAGCCGGGTCGGGTTGAGGAAGAAACAGAGCCGGGTCGGGATTGCAGAACCGGGTCGGGCGCGTCGTCTGCGTCGTCACGTCTGGGGCGAGACGACGACGGAGATGGCGTCTTCTGGGCGGAGATGGAAGACGACGGCTTCCGGCTTCTGGGGTAGTTCAGCCGGCTTAGGGCACGGCTTCCGGGCGGAGATGGAAGACAGCTTCTGGCTTCTGGGATCGGCGGCAGCCTTAGGGCAGACGATGGCACGACGGCGATGCGAGTCAGGCCGGCGTCTTCTGGGCACGACGGCGATGCGAGTCAGGCCGGCGTCTTCTGGGCACGACGGAGATGCGAGCCAGGGGGCGTGCTCTCGTGCTCTCTGCTCTGGTGCTCTCCCGTTCTCTTTCTCACTCTCTCTGAAGAAACGGGAAAAACAAAAAACAAAAAAACACCCGAACGGAAAAACGTCGTCCGGAGAATAAAAAATCGTTGGGAAAAACGTCAACGAAATCGCAGCGGAAAAACAAAGAGACAAAGTCCTTTCGGATCTTTGCTCTGATACCCAGTTAAATATAACAAGGTTTGGAGAATGAATTTTCTGATGTATTATTCATCCCACAGAAGAGGCTATTTATAGAGTTACTACATGTACAAACCCTACGTACTATGTACTACATGTATTACACATATAAAATAAAAAGCAATAACAAATTAATTTACATTCCTAAATTAACTTCATGACTCATACTAACAGGATTGATTGTATAATTATATCACGGATCGATTAAGGATTTAGTGTTTGAGTAGCTTGATAAGTTGAGGATCTTATTGATGAATTGCATGACTGTAGTGTTGCGTTTACATGAGATAGTATAGATTCAAGAGAAATTCTGAAATGATGGAATCCACAATTCCAACAATTAGGATTTCATTAATTGCTATGTTCATTATTTGGTAGTGTTTATTGTATTTTTATCTTTTTGAAATGGGTAGCTGGTGCGGCTTATCTCAAGATGACATATGTTTTGACGAAAATTGAAGTGATGGATTCAGACAGTTAATTCCTTCAAGTTTTCCAAAAGAGAAATATTCATATTTTTCAAGTTTAGAATGCAAAACGTGACCATTCATGTACAAATCATCAATTCTTCATTTTTATTCTTCTCACAACGTTTGTGGATTTTGTTGTCTCTATTTTTATAATTTAAGAAATGGTTTGCAAAATCCGAGACTGGTATGCACGGTACGTAGTGTTCGATATCTGATATCTGGTAAACCAACTGATTAGTTCGGTGGTCTAGCTGTTCAGACCAATTAACCGCACCATACAAACCGAGTCACAGCCCTAACAGAATACAAGTCAAATATCTTTCTCATGTGCAATGAGGTTTGTAAAGTTGTTTGTGGTATTCCTAAACACTTTAAAAACTATTTCATTGAATATTACTCTTCACTATTGTCTCTAACGAAGAAAATTTGGTTCAGAACTGCCATTCCCAATCCTTAGAGATAATGGTCTGACCTACTTAGAGCTGAGTTTCCCAATTCCTAGAGGAGAAGGGTCTCCCAATTACTTGAGAAGATCGAGTTTCCAATAAAACAAATTATATATATATGAGGGTCTAAAATGACATCTCAATTTGTGATTGCAGGATTATAGGATCGCGTAGTTTGAAGAGTAATGGAAGACTTTAGCCAAAAGAAAAAACGAAGATTGAATGAAGAAGAAGATGACTCCCATTTAACTAAGAGAAGATGGGAACGCCTGCCTAGTGACATACTGCAGAAGGTTCTAGTTGAGTCTGATTTCAATGACACCTCTGGTATGACTTCTCTCATTTCTCAGGTTCATTGCGGTGCCGTTTGTACTGCATGGCGTTTGCTTCTCACTGATCCCCAGATTTGGCATACAATTGACTTATCCTCCATGAAATCTAATTTCATCGACACCCGTGGCCACCCCTATGTTTATGTTACTGAAAAGTCGGATTTGATATTGAATTGCTTTCTGAAGAGTGCAACAAGTCATAGCAAGGGGTGCACAACCCGCTTGATCTTGCATCCCAGCTTGTACCTGCCTAATGATCTCTTCACTTACACTGCTGAAAGATCCCCGAAGCTGAAAAGACTGGTGATGCCGGCATGTAACAGAATAGATAAAGATGGAATCCGCAGGGCCATTGCTTGTTGGAAAGACCTTGAGTCCCTCACAATAGAGTACATTAGCGACGGGAGCTTTTCATATCTCATCCACGAGATTTCAAACAACTGCAAGAATTTCAGAGAGCTGAAGTTGATGACAGCTTCTGACTCTCAGATAGCTTCAATAGTGAAAGCTAGTCCAAAGCTGAAAGTTTTGAGCCTCCGATGCTCGAACATCTTACAGGAGCATTTGATTGCTATATTGGATCGTTTACCTGATCTGGAAGTTCTTAATATATCACATTGCCGTGTGATGGAAGCTCTACCACCTCTACCAGGTCCAGATCGACCAGATGGAAGAAGGGTCCTTTCAGAACTTGATCCATTGATTCTTGACAAAGCTTCTAGGTTGAAAAAGTTTATGACTTGCATGCCATTTGGTGGTTCGTGCATCATGTGCGATAGGGCCAGAAGCGACGAGGGGTACATGAAGTGGTACAAATATGAACCAGAGCTATGGAAACAAGATGAGGTCGATTCCCTTGCTCTTTGACTAGTCATATGATAATGAAAATGGTACTGAACGTAGTAGAATCTCGTTCTATGTTTTCACAAATAAGTTTCCGATTGATGTTCTTAGCCTCTTAGGCTTAGAATTCAAGTACCGGAAGATATATCTGCTTTGGAGTTGGAGTTTATTTTTGTTTTCTTTGCCATTTCGGTTAATTTTCTGGATTTCTTAGTCTTTTAATTAATAATAGAAAATTGGGGACACTAATTGATTTTCCCAAAAGTCCTACTGCATATGCATGGTTACTACTTACTACAAATTGGGTTTTCATAAAACTCGAGCTTTGGTGTTTGGTGTAAAAGCGAAACATCTATTATATAAGTGCACTGATTATGTATCATTAAATAAGAAATCGAAGGCATATATCCACAGATTTTTTTTTTAAAAAAATAATTTACTGAAAAGGATTAACCAGAGAGTCAATTATCAATATATTCTACGGCTATATATAGAGATGGTAGATACGAAGTGGAATCATCTATCACACTCCTCGTTTGATTTGGCCCCTATCAGCATTTCAGAACCACACGATCGAGCACAGCTAACCTCATTTCTCTTCTTTCCCTCTGCCCTAATTTCAAACCCTAGCTTACTTGTACTCCATCCCATTTCCGGTACCCGTCAACTCTCTATCTCTATCTCTATCTCTATTAAAGCTTCAACGGCCCCTGCTGGTTCAGATTGACATATATTTTCTATCCTCATATTTGTTTTCTATAAATTTAGGCTGCTCGAGTTGGTTATGACAAAACCAGCTCGTCCTACATGGAGCTGATTACAGTCTCTCTCTCTGCCCAGAAGGTAGCTAGTTTTACATCCTATAATTTCAACCTTGTTTAATTTATCTTCTTTGCTAGATTTGTTTAGTGCCTATATATATAATAAGTCTGAACTATTCTGATCGCCTTTTATGATTTACCTGCTTTCAAATTGATCGGTATAAGAAGATGTTGTAGAAATATAAGATAGAGATCATGATATGAAGAAGTAGAACTTGATGTATAGGGGTGAGTAGATATATTGCATGCTATATATGCTTGTCATGCGATCAGTCCTCTCTTGGGTTAACCTTGCTTCGTTAAGGTTGTCTGTTCGACCTTGAACACCATTTAATTGCAGCTCTGGAAAAGAGTCTTCAACTTAATTAAGCTAGCATGGCCGGAATCCGCAACGCCATTGCTTCATGGAAACACCTCGAGTCCCTTACAATAGGTAACATTGATAAGAACGAGTTAAACTTCCTCATGAGTGAGATTTCAACCAACTGCAAGAACTTCACCGAGTTGAAATTGATGGGAAGTTGGAAAATTCTTTGCTTTCATACTAGTTACATAGTGTTCCGAAACTGAGAGTTTTGAGCCTCCGGTGCTCGCATATGTTGAAGCAGGATTTGAACACCATATTAGATAAATTACCAGACTTGGCAGTTCTTAATATCTCACACTGCATTATAAAACTTGATCCATATATATATATATATATATATATATATATATATATATATATATATATATATATATATATATATATTCTTGGCAAGGTTTCTAGGTTAAGAAGATTCATAACGTGCATGAAACCTCAGTCGTGCCTCATGTACAAAAGGGCAAGAGAAGACGAGGGGATCATGAGGTGGTATAAATATGAACAAGGGTTATGGAAACAAGACGAGGTCGAGTCGATATCTTGCTCTTTGATTTATCATAAAAGCATGCTCGCGGTCACCCTGCTCGTCGATCAGGATGGTGATTGGGAGTGGTGGGTGTGACAGAAATAATCAATGTTGTTTCAAATGTTTGTAGTTTTGATTAATTTATTATTCGTATCAAATATACTTCATTAATCATTCTACACTTGTTTTCTTCCAACTTTACTCTTTATAGTTTGTTCGAATAAAACCTCTAATGATAAAGGCCGATGAAAAAAGTTCATGACGGAAAGTTTGTAAATGTGTGAAATTTAAGTAGGTTACCTATCTCCCGCGACCTTCTTCATACTCGAGGTAATAAATTGCTGATTGTAGTGCCAAATGGAATGTGCGGTCAGACTTGTAAAATTCACTTCTCATCCTGTTGTTGATAAAAGTTGAATTTGCAATGCACCAACAGTTTTTCAGTTTTTAGATTGCTGGGGTGTACCATACCATTGAAAGCATGCATGTAGGAAAGGTTGTGGAGTTTTCTGGCTTAGCAAGCGCGATATGAAGTTCGCCTTAGCAGGGTTGCTCAGCATTTATTTAATTCTGTTGGAAAGTCAATCTCTGATGAGAGTTTTGCCTGCAGATCGAAATACTGTAAAGCCCTAGCTAGTATTAGGAGACTGAATTTCATTTGTGAAACAACTCGATCGATCAGTTCTATATATTTTGTATACACAGCATTGAGAAATAGTATCTATCGTATGGCACTGTAGATCGAAAGAGTTGGAACTACTAGAGATTTGTTGACGTAACTTGCAAGGATCATTGAATCTTAATTTAAGACTTTCAAAGAACGAACTTAACAATAAGAGTTAAATGTTTGGGAAAAAAATAATATTCGCATATGAAAAACAATTAAACTAAACTTATTACAGATGAAAAGTCGGCACAATCCAAATTGGATACCGCTTGCTCCTCCTTAATTGGGTCTTAACCCTTTTGCTATAACCCTTCTCAAACATTTTGGTTTTGAAATTGTAAACACCAAAATCATGAGGTGAAACCTCATCATTCCGTAAACGGTCGATTTCATGATTGAAGTATATGCGATCTGGTTTACATCCTGGAAACTTGGAAGCCAAGACCGCTATTGAAGAGTTATCACCCAAAAATATTGAAAGACCACCTAAGCAATTTTTCTTCTTGATCCACTTGAACTTTTCCAAGTCTAATCCAAAAACACGGAATCTCCTCGTCCACCGTTTCTCACAACCATCTTCGTATGCAATGTAGCTATGGACAACCAACAATTCTCTCTTGTCTTCTGAATACACGAGATACCTATTCGAGACACTTTTCCCTCGGGCACCACCACACGTAACCAATTTTGCGTCTGGGTGGAACTCATCAGTAATATCAAATGATAACAGTTTGTCCCAACGATTCAAAGCATAAAATTTGTTTTCAATATGAACAACATCATGAATGATTTGATAGACTTTAAGACTCATTTCACCAGTAATGTAAGTCCAACTCGTGTCTTTTTTGAGTCTAAGAAAAGCCAACTCACATGCCTCCTCAAATACGATCGCAACGATGCAATCATCTGGATATAAGATTGGATCCGCTGAAATTGTAGCACGTGTGAGGTAGTGCTGATACAGTTTACGCCATGATCTTATTGTCGATAGTTTAAAATCCAAAGGAGGAAGCCGAATGATTGAATTTTCTTTCGCTCTCCTTCCCTTAACTCTAGAGAAAGGATTTATCAGTGTTACTACAAAATTCTCATCCAAAGCTATCAACCATCCCTTTGATGATCCACAAAACCGTTTATAGTTGGGTGGCACCGTGACTTGCATATCAAGAACCTTTTTTTCCATGATGTTGTACAAGTTCCACGTATCTTCTTCTTCTGCAGGAAACAAGAGCATAGGAGGGTGATGAGAATTCGACATCAGCTTAGCTTGTTGGATTCGATTATCGTTTGCTACGCAATTCCATGGTTTACAAACGATGCTACACCGCAAATAGTCTAATGGTGACTCAATTCTCTTGAAAACTGAGTCTAGTATATCTCCTGGCAAACTTTTCCAATCTGGATACATAATTTGAAACCTACAGTACGTGCTGCCTTAACTCGCGTCTCCAATAGTCCTGTTTATATGTATGTATGTTTGGTTGGTTGGGTGTAGAGTCCACAATTGATAGTCTATTTATAGAGATAGTCTACTCCTCCCTATTCCATTAACTGTTAGGATTGTTGTCACAGATAGGAATGCTGGTCTCCAATATCAATTGGGAAACTACTATTCCTCTTGGGACTAGGTACCAAGACATAGAAGGAGCCTCAAGTTTAGGCTTGCATTGACTTGGAAGTTTGAACCACCTAATCTGTACGTGTAGCCAGAAATCATAAGCTGATATTTCGTAATTTTATGAATTTGATATTCTTGGATACAAGAAATGAAGAAATAGTCTAGTACTCCTCCTATTCTTGGATACAGATGGCCGGTACGGTGAAAACCTCAAAGAACAAGGTTCACCTTAGGCTCCCCCCATGAAGCTAGCAAGGTTCTTAGAAACCCGATAAGCCTTCCTCTCTGAAAATATCCTTGGTAGACTATTTCGGCAAATTCCGGCAAACCAAAGCCCATGTAGTTGTATGCTCCAGCTGAACCTGTAATCGAATCTTGATGCAAGGGACCCCATTCGGGTTTCAAATGGTAATAATGTGAGGACTTGGACAAAACAACTCAAATTTGGAAGAGGGTGATCTGTGTGCATTTACGTTGATGAAAGACGTTAACGTTTTAATCGAAGTAGTCATTTTCCACACAAAAGAAGCAGAAACTCGCAGCTTATTTTCCACAGCGATCTTTGTGTCTTTCTTGTTTTTGTTGTTTAGAGGAAAAGCAAGGAAGGAAAAGGAAAAGGAAAAGGAAAGGAAAGTGGGTGAGGACTGGTTCAACACTCGAGAAACTGCAAAGGCGTATCTCTCTGGACAAAGTTATACTATTAAATATTATAATTTGATCTTATTACAATAGAACATGGACCACGTTAGAGACAGCTACAAAAACCCATGCCAGGAGTCCACTTAGTCATAAAACCCTGATACAAGGACCTAACAACTCTAAGTATAATATTTGAAACAAGAGAGATGGGGAACAATTCAGGATGAACAAGTTACACTGGCTAAGAGCCTAAGACTGGGGAGTGGAACCATAGAAGTGATGTTGATTGTGGTATATGACAACTACAGCCTCAAATCCAGCCCCCATTTCGCCCATAACTGTCTCGACTTGGCTCAATATATCTGGTGGAAAAACAAATTAGCATTTCAAGCCATGAATATGCAGTACAGACTTGGCTACATTGAATTAAGGAACATGGGTCATCACATGGAATCGGAAAATGCTTCCTGTTTAACCACAGCTCAGTTTCTGCACTACACATAGAACCGTATTCACTCTTAATAAAACTCATCAGATAAGCCAGGCCTCTGAGTGACTAGTATCCAGATTGGGATCAATCATGAAAATAGAGCACATAAGGCGTTAGTGTGAACATAAACACTATACACACTAGGTTAAGTTAGAATCTACACTTAGCAGCAATCAAAACAAACTTGAGTATGCAATATTTTATAAGGTGTAAGCAATTGGACATGAACAATGAATTAACTTGGAAGACAGAGTTTGAGGAGTCAGGACATATAAGTCCTTGGAGGTTCTGAAACACAGAGAAGAACAATAGGATTACTAGTTTGCATTGCCATATAAATTACCTTTGCAAGGGGAAAATGAAGTATCTAAGGGTGTCAGTACTGGTTGTACCTGTTTAAAGGTCTATCAGAAGACATGAACTCAGAATGTGATGAAATTTGAGATGCACAGTCAGGAGTACGAGCTTGAATATCCCTCCCTCCCTCCCTCCCTTGGAAATCTCCTGCAAAACAAACTAATTAAGCGCAGTTTCACTCTTCTCCCAACAACGAGTAGTACCCAGAATTATGAAACAAGGAGTGGTACCCAGATTCATGAAACAACGAGTAGTACCCATATTCATGGGAACCATTCTTCAACGAGTAGTGTCTGTGGGAACCATTCTTCTTCTTCTTCTTCTTCTTCCTCCTCCATGGGAGGACTCTGACGTCAGGTCAGGGTGGTCCCCAGCCAGACGTCAAAGTCCGTCCTTGGCGCTGCCCGATGTCAGGGTGCCTCTCCCACTCCCTCTCCCTCTCTGTCTCCATCTCTCACATAAATGAAACCCCCAATTGCCATCACCATCACAAACAGGTCGGTCTCAGTCTCAGAGAAGACTGAGATAGAAGAGAGAGAAGAGAGAAGAAAGAGAGTAGAAGAAAAAGATACTGAGGGTATTTTAGGGTTTCATTTTTGGTAATATATTTTTGAATTGTTTTATTATTTTCAATGCAAGGCGCGAAGGTTACTATAAATGAACACTGTACTACACCATCTCACAGAACAGAACACAGAGCAGAACAGAGAAAGCCAAAGAGAAAGAAGAAAGTTGAAACGATGGCAAGGAAAACCAAAGAGAAGGCCATTACTAAGGAGATCCAAGGTCTTCTCAAGGTAATGTTTTTGTTTTCCTTTAATCTTTCCTCTCTCTCTCCCTCAACTCCAAGCTCAAACCATTCTTAACCTACTTCTTCCATGGTTTTTTCTTTTCAGAAAATGGGTATCAATCTGAAGTTCCAGGCATGCTCCCACTGTCAGACCGAAATCGTGGACATGGAGGGTCACAACAAGCTCATGCACCTCAGTGACCTCACCAACGTTCAAATCTTCATCAAAAACGGTGTGCGATGCTTCCTCCATTGTCCAATCTGCCTCCCCACTGCAAAGGTGTTTCGTGACAAGCAAGCTTTTCTCGATCACCTTAAAGATGCACACCGTGACATGTAGAGTCTGGTCTATCCCCTAGCTTTATATATGTACGTAGTTGAAAATCCTACTAGTTTGTTCATCATGTGCTTAATTTCAGTTTTTACTATCTATGTTCTACAGAACAATAGTTGTTGTCTTGTTGATTGGAGATGAAACAATAGTTCTTTCTGGTGTTGTGAATGAGTTCATCCCTTGGTGTTTGATTTGCTTTTCTGTTATTTCCTATCTGGGTGTCTCTAATTATGGAAATCGACCT
Source organism: Fragaria iinumae (assembly GCA_009720345.1). NCBI lineage: Eukaryota > Viridiplantae > Streptophyta > Magnoliopsida > Rosales > Rosaceae > Fragaria > Fragaria iinumae. The sequence continues at coordinate 24,644,490 of CM019123.1, read as the reverse complement.
CAAGTTACTTGCTTTATGGTGTTATGATTCAGATCATCTCTTAGTTTTTGGCTTGGTTTTCTATTATTGCCTGTCTGGGTGTCTTTCTGGAAACTGATGCCAAACTACTTGATTTCTGCTGTTTTGATTGAACTTCATCCGTCAGTCTTGGCTTTATTTTATAGTTTTGGCTATTGGCCGTGTTTGTTTTCCTCTGCGAGCTCCATTAATTTACCTATTCCGTTCCCATTTTCCGGCCAGCTTCGACCGTTTGCGACTGCAGCCGACCTTCTCCAACCATCTTTCTCATTTTGGTGTCTTCTGTGCAAATTTCTCTTCAATTTTAACCTCCTGTTTATGGATCTTTAGCTGTTATTTTCTCAAAGAGATTCATCTTCAGTCTAATGTAACAAATTTCTCTCTCAATTTGATGGGTTTCGTCCATTTTATCTGGTATTGTTAACGTAATATATGGGTAATATGAATTTTCTAGTAAGATTTCGGTTTGTATTCATTCTAGTGATTCTACAGTGACCTGAAATATAAAGGTTCATGGACTCAAGTACTTGTTTATCTTCTGGTAATCTTTCTCCCTGTTTGAGTCTTTGTTACTGCAACTAACTTGCTAGTTGTCGTTTGATCAACTCCACGACCTTGGATTTGATTTACTTACTGCAAATTTCAACAATTGTGTCATGCTTGTTTCCTTGAAATCATTCATGTGCTACATAGATTGCCAAATATCTTGAAAGATTAGGTGTTTAACACATTAATTGTTCATCTGATATAGAGTTATCTGTATATATGGAACTAATGGAAGCTTGCCATGTTAAAAGATAAAGGATCTGGTTTATCACTATGTACCGTGTCTTCTATCACACAAGGCTTCATGTAAAAGACAATACCAACAACTATGATCATACCAAATTTTATAGATACGACAAGATTATATCATTAGTACATTACTAAGATGAATCTAACATTTCTATTAACAAGCATTATTCAATTAATGGGGAAAGATGAGGTTATAGTATTATGAAAAGGGAAGTTCAAGAATTTGGAGCAGATTAGTCAAAAAGGGGAAAGTAATGAGTGGTGAATTAGCTTTGCTGCCTTGTTTAGTGAAACAGAATAGTTATGGTAGTAGCTAAACGGAAACGCTAGAAAGCAAGTAAATTAAGCAGCTCCAAGCTTTATTCCTATCCAAAACGTAGAGTTTTGGAAGAGGCAAATTATCACAAGTATACAGAAGAGACTTCCAGATTTGAGTTTTGAATGATCCTATATTGCAGAAAAAAGTGCCTCGTCGATCTTGCTATCATTGTAAGTGAAGAAAGGAGCACATCTCTATGTTCTGATGAGGAGACTGTGTCTTTTGACAATAAGATTCAAAGCAATAAAGAACTTGTTTTATCTGATTATGAAGCTGAAATTGTTGATTTGATTAATAGAGTTGAGCCTGGTGAAAACTCCATATTTATTTCAGTCCATGCTAAAGCATGAAGAGCTGATAGTAGTACGTATGTCCTAGATTCAGAGAGTTCTCTTTTTTCTTTTCTTTTTTTGTAAGTTAGAGAGTTCTTTCTTAGGTATTCAAATGAGATAAAAAGAGGTTTTTTCTTGAGTTATCATTTGATCCACAAGAGAGAAAGAAAAAAAAAAGATTAATAAGAAGAAAATGTTTAAAATAACATGAAAATTTAAAAAAAAAAATACTAAGAAAAAAAATGTTTATAATGGCAGATTTTAATCAAAAAAAAAAAAAAAAAAAAGGGGAAAATGTTAGCTAGACTTATCCAATCAGCCACACCAAACGTGCTACAGGAAAGGAGTTGGAGATCTCCAATCCAATCTTAGTCAAGTCAGATCAGGAATGGATTTAAAATCAATTCCTACACGGTGTACCAAACACAGCCTTCATGTCTTATTTTCTGGAAGTTCACTTCAGTTTACCCTTTCAATAATTAGGGCAAAAGCTGGGCGACGTTCCTGGTACGGTACACTTGATAGAGCTGTTAATGGAATGACAGTTATGTAATTTCAGGTCGTCACAGTAATTATTGGATTTTACTGCAAGACTAAAAGAGATTAGAGAGGAAAGGGGAGGGCTAGTGACTTCAGAACTGGAAGCTCTTTTAAAATTAACATCTTGATCATCGTCATCACTGATGGCACCAAGGTCTGCTATGGCTTCGGCGACCTTGGGCCACATCACTCCTCCAAGGTCCGTCCCGCTTTCTACCCTCCGGTCGCCTCCTCCCCCTCTGTCAGGACCACTCATGGCGTACTGTACTACGGCGTAGTCCAGCGCTTTCCTTCAATTAGAGCTGGGGCATGTATTTATGAAAATCAAAACAGAGAGAGCTTGCTTGAATTTGCATTTCCTTTTGAATTTCTTTCCTTTTTCGTTCTTAACTTTAGATTATGTAGGCCAAAACAAAATGTTATCGCCTCCTTCCGTTGTTGTGCAATCCCTCAATTTTTTTCCACAACGAGCTGAACGAGCGTATCTTGTGGTATCAATCAAGGGAGACTTGTTCTACATTCCAAGGTTTACAAATTACAACAGTACGTATTATAGTTTAATAAGGTAGAAACTGAGAGTATATACAAGGTACTTATTATGCGAGATGAGGCTTTCTTTGTTGGTGAATGTTGATAGCCTTCGTTTTCTGTTTTGGCTTTCAAGCTCGATCTTCAGCTAATTATTTTGATGAAAACCTACCAAGTCCTCGACAAGTACTATAGTGTACATGTTGATGGTGCCCTTCATTTATAGGATGGAAGTATTAGCCAACATTACCCAAGATATACTTTTTGACGGTAGGCTGCTTTCACCGCCGTTTTGGATTATACCACCGGCCGTTTAACAACACGGCTAGCTATATACTCGTCATCGGTTCTTATTAGGGTGAGAGTTCTTTATTCTCCGTTAAACAAATGGAACTTAATTCTTTTTCAAGTTTAGTAATTTGATGTCTTCATTTAGGATGTGTTCTCCATTGTCATATTTAGGATGTTTTCTCTATTAGTGAAAGCTAGTTCTTCAGCTTAAATGTAACCATAAATAAAGAAAAACCCATGATGATATACTGAAAGGGTACTACTACTAAAAGCTCAAATGTCCTTATTTTAGTACATGTATGGTTACAAGATCATAAGATGAGGTTGAGTCTCTAGTTTTTTGATTGATCATATAAGCATGTTCACCCTCGTCATGATGGTGATTAAGACTTTGAGAGTGTTGTGTGAGTTAATTGTGACGATTTTTACGATCTTAGTCAATAATAATTTCGTCTCATATAATAACGTTTTCTGTTTCGGTTATAATCACATATGATATCATTTTTCTGTTACGTTAATCATTTTGGACACTCATTTGAAAGTTTATTACACTATCTTCTTATCTTTTAGTTATTCGACTAAAATTTTCTTTCTGATATTTACAGTGATGTATAAAAGTTCATAATGAAAAACGTGTAAATGTGAAACATACAACCAATAGATAGAAAACTTAGAAACCAAACAACTGATCATAAAGCTAGTAACACAAGAATCAAAATCGAATTCCACCAGGAAACTATTTTAGCCATTGAATCTCTATCTCAATGACTTCTAGATAAACTTATGAATCAATGACCTCACTCCCCCGCAGTAAAAATCCAACTTCAACACAGTAAAAAGTTGGTCTCCATCTCCCTACTAAAATATAAGTAGCTAGTAGGTAGTAAAATGCTCACCAATTTACTGATTTAGACCAAACCAGGCCAAACGTTGATCTCTCTCTCTCTCTCTATAGAAAGATGGCTCTGCAACTCTGGGAAACACTGAAGGAGGCGATCGTGGCCTACACGGGTCTATCTCCGGCGACCTTCTTCACACTCCTGGCTCTTCTCGTCGCCGTTTACCATATCCTCTCCGGGTTCTTTGGGCCGTCGGAGACCCACCACCATCCCAGAAACCTGGAGGAGATGCAGCCTCTGCCGCCGCCGGTCCAGCTCGGCGAGGTCTCCGAGGAGGAGCTCAAGCAGTACGACGGAACCGATCCCAAGAAGCCTCTGCTTATGGCCATCAAGGGTCAGATCTATGACGTGTCTCAGAGCAGGTAGCTAATTGAGATTTTCAATTAAGGTTTTAGGGTTTTAGTAACTGGGGTTTTTGATTGTTGTGCTTGTTTGATTTGTGAAGCAGTCAACTGGGTTTCTGTTCTGGTGTTGTTTTGTTATGTGGTGGTTTTGAAGTTGGAGACTTTATCTCTGTGATTGATGAATTGATAGATGATAAAGAGTTAGAGCTGGAAATTGTTTCAGTTTGGGGATTGGATTGCGATTTTCGATGTGGGTTTAGTGATCATTGATGACTATGTATGTGGTTTAACTAGTTGATGTTGCATGTTGAGTCTCATAGTTGTGATTGGGAAGGTGGTTGTTTTTCATTCATGCAATCGATAAGAAAGTATTTCTATCTAGCTCGTATGTGTTTGAGGTTTTGAAGTTGGTGAAGTTTGTGAAGGGTTTGGACTTTGTTCTTATCCAGCTTTTGCTTATATATGTTAAGAAGCCCATGTTTTCTGTTCAAGTTGGTTTCTGTAGAGTTATATTTGTAGTTTTGACCTTATTCAAATCGAAGGTAGTGTGTATTGGGTCACTCTGTCACAGTATCACTGGTTGCTTTACAAGTGATACTGAAGTGTGAAATGATTTTAGGATGTTGATTGGTAGTCTCGGATCGAACTTTGTTTTGAATTGTCAAATGACATTGGGATTTATCAGCTTATCTGAGTTTGTTTTTTGAAGTGTGAAATGATTTTGAGATTTAGCAGCTTAAGATGCATCCTATAATTAACTTTCTAGACATCTTCAGTGTGGTTCAGCAACATGAGATGAGTTGAAATTTTTTTTTATTCTTGTTTAACTATCTGTATCTTATAAGAGGCGGTCTACGGCCAATAAGTAGTTTAATGGCTACTTGGACTAGTCATATACTGTCTTAAATAGATTTCCTTTTCACGTCACTCTTTAACAAGGTTCTAATCTGTTACTTCTGGACCACTTTTGCAGGATGTTTTATGGACCTGGAGGCCCTTATGCTCTATTTGCAGGAAAAGATGCTAGCAGGGCTCTTGCAAAAATGTCTTTTGAAGACAAAGATCTCACTGGTGATACCACTGGTCTTGGTCCTTTTGAGCTTGAGGCCTTGCAAGATTGGGAATATAAGTTCATGAGTAAGTATGTCAAGGTTGGTACCATTAAGAGTACAGTTCCAGAAACTCAGGGGGAATCCACTAGTGATGCCCCTAAAGCTGAAGATGTTCCATCAGAAAGCCCAGCTGTTAAATCTGAGGAAACCTCCTCATCTACTGCTGATGCTAAGGAAGAGTAGTCTGTAGAGGGGGAAACCATTTCCTGGAGTACAATCTCTTTCTCACATATGTTCATGCTTTCTTAGCCTAGGTTACTCCAGTTATAAGACTGTTGGATGTTCAGTTATTGATATAATAATTCAACAATGTACCTTTTGTGCATCAGAGGTGCAACTTTCTTACCTTAATATCTATCTATAGAGATGCTGTTAAGACTTTTGGGCACAAATTTCCCATTGCTTGCAGAACAGCCTTTTGGGCACAAATTTCAGCTATTATTCTCATAATCATGTAGGCTCGACTCTCCATAGGCTTCAGTTTCTGTACTTACTGTTAATAACTATTTGCTGGGGAGACACGGTTCACTCATCTGCTAAAAACTAACGAACCGTGGCCGTACTAGCCTTTTGGCAAACATAAAATCTCATTCTATGTTTCCTGTCTTCTCTTCCTAATGATTTCAGTAAAACCTGTCCTATGTCAACTACCAAGTGTCCCTTGGCAGTGCTGCACCAAAATAATTTGAAGATTTTAGTGTTTCCCGTTAGAGAGATAATGATTCTCAGATTCTCTAAGATTGAAAGTCTAGCGCCTTGACCTGTTTTGGAAATTTTCATCCACCACCAAAATTTGAGCATTAATATGCAAGAACGGTAACCATCCTATGAAAAGCATTTTGATGATACATTGGATTTTTTAACATCCTTCTTATTCTTTGGAAATATAACATCCCATTTATACAATGACTTGAGGGTCTTCCCTTTCTGGTGTAAAGGGTTTGAGGGATTTGTGTCACTTACCACCCTTTGGAGTCTTGAAGCATATCCTTGAGATGCTTGAAAAGCAAATATACCAATTCAAACTGCAGTAAAGATGCTATAGATTTCTTGCATGATGGTAACCCAGGAGAAGAAACGAAAATCTTCAACCAGAATTTTCATTTTCAAATCTTCAATCTGTTCAAAGTTGGACAATAAGGCCAAGAACGTGTATAAAATTGGGTCATTGACATATCTTTTCAGTCCACTGTGCATATTAATGCCTTGGTCAGTTGGTCCCTGCATTATTCTTATTAGTCTTGAATCTTGATAACTCCCTTGAACTTTTGCATATATGGTACTCTACATCTTAGTACATGCCTGGCCAACCAAGCAGTCTAAGAGGTATTTAATGCATTAGACTGATTAGAGTTACCTAATCCGCGGTTCCTCATCTGATGTGCAATGTGAAGCGTGTGCCGCTAAATGCGTGTACTAAAATCAAAATATCATACTATCTGGACTGTAGATCAGATGCTGCATCTTACCAAACGCTGCTGGTAGCTCAGTATCATTGTGTACTTCTATACCTTCCTATATCAGCTTATCTCATCAACTGCTTGCCATGTTTTTGTAACTTATAACGTTGGTCCTTTCTGATATCAGTGATATGGATTACTTAATATCTCATTTTTCATTTTCAATTTAGGACTAACAATGATTAGAAAATGAGCGTTTAAGCATTGTGAGATAGAGACATGGATTGATTATGCATTTTGGATTTTTCTCACAGACTTTACTTCTCCAAAAGAAGTTAAAATTGAAAAGACTTTACAGAAGGGTTGGCTGTCAAAGCTTCTATTCCTTATAAATAAACCTCTAAGCTCAAACCTGCTATCAGATAAACAACTTCTTGTTCTTCAACTTCTATTTTGAGCCATGAGAATTCCTAAACTCTCTCTCTTTATGTTCATTGTTGTCATTCTAGCTTTACTTCATGTTTCTGGTTGCCTGCGGCACATCACTGGGTGCTGTCCTAGCAGTGAAGAAGTTCAAGAAATGAATTCCAAACCGATAGTAAGAGCCGGGGCTTCTACTGAATTTAGGCCTCAGGGTGCTGGTTACCATTCTGCAGGATATCGATTTAAGAAGACAAACCAAGTAAGCGCTGTTGTTCATAAAGCTGTCCCTACTGGACCAAACCCTCTTCACAATTAAGTGGATTTACAGGAAACATTGGTGTTTTCAGAGTAAGTGTGCAATGTGATGTGTTGTTTTCAGTTCATGGAAGATCAGAGACACAGATTATTAGACTACTTGAAACTTGATATATACTGGTTTGAGTTCTACTTTGGGGAATGCACTGGTGAAGTTTTTCTGTTTTTTCTTCATAAACAGTTCATGTAATTTTATTTTATTTTGATCAAGAGCTCATGTATGGTGTTGGAGAACAAATTACCAAAGTCAATTATGTAAGCTTTTGGCATTCTATTCAATTATGTAAACAGAAATTGTGAAGGAATCAATGGCTCTCATAAGTAGTAGTTTTCTTTAAGCGACTCGCATGTACAGTCAGTATTCTGAAAGTACTACTCACTCTGATCAAATTCACCTTTTAAATAAACAAGATTGAAAAGATCAAGAGCATAGCGCCTCAGCTTATGTACTTGTTGATCCAAAGAATAAAGAACTTTCGTTGAGTAATAAAAGTTGCAGTTCTCTGATACTGATGTGGTTTTCTAGCCTAATTAGTGGAGAAGCTCAACATTAGTTAGCTAATTGTGTAAGTGACACATTCAGTAGTGTAGTTTGCATATTAATGCCTTGATCTCTTGGCTGCTAATGCAATTTTATTTTGATTCCTGATTCTCTTATGTAGTACTTGGTAACCGACCAGACCAGTCTAAGAACTATGTGATGCATATAGAGTTACCTAATCTGCAGGTTTTATCATTTGAATCTGGATTGTGTGACCCCAAACGCCATGCGTTCACAAAGTAAGATATGATAGAACAAATGCTATACTCCTGATATTCACCAAATGGTCCTCAACTCCTGATACCTCAGCATCATGCACTCCTATACCATCATAATCAGCTTCTTTCATCAATTGCTTGGCTTGTTGCTTAAAAATTGTCCTTTCTGATATGGATTATTTTCTATCTGATAATAAATGTATGCTTTGTTTTTTAAATTAGGCCTATAGCAATGATTAGAAAATGAGGGAATGCACAGGCATTGTGATATGATTGATTGAATGTGCATTTTGGATCTTTCTACCCAGAGCGGTTGCCTATACTCCAAAAGAATTAAAAATTGAAAAGATAATACAGAAGGATATGTTAGCTTCTAATCCTTCCCTTATATATAAACCTCTAAGCTCATTCCTGGTAATACATACAAACAGCTCCTTTTACATACTTATATCTACCAAAGTTTTTGAGCCATGAGAATTTTTAAACTCTCTCCTGTCTTTATATGCATTCTTGTCATTCTAGCTCTAGTTAATGTTTCTAGTGGCCGGCGGCACATAAGCTGGTGCTTTACTAGCAGTGAAGAAGTTCAAGAAATGAAACCTAAACTGAGAGAAAGAGCCAGGTTTTCTTTTGAATATAGGCGTCTTAGTGCTGGCTTGCATTCTGCAGGGTTTCGATATAAGAAGATGAACCAGATAAGTGCTGTTGCTCATCAAACTGTCCCTGGTGGACCAAATCCTCTTCACAATTGATTGGATTTTCCAGGAAACATACGTGCTGCTTTCTACTCAACTTCGAAGGCTGAGAAATGGAGTTGGTTCATGATGATAAGTTGATAACAGAAGGGAAAAGGTCAAGATTGAGCATGCTATATATACCGAAGATCACGAAGAAACTTTCTCTACTTTGTTCTTTTGATGAAGCAATTAGTGGTTTTGTATGCTATAGAATCATACTGTGATAAGTTAAAGATGTAATGTATAGTTGATACCTTTTTAGAGTGTCTGATCTGTTTGTATCATAAAGCTGGTGGTTTTCAGGCCTGGAATATGGTGCTTGTGCTTCTCTGTTATGTATATTATCATTATTATGTATATTATGATCTTGATCCGTTGGTCCTAAAAGCAGAACGCCTCCGTTGAATCACTACAATACCCAATTTTGGGATGAACATTTGGTTATATGGTAGAAGAAGATAGAATTAATCTAGCTCAAAGCTTCAGATTCATTGCCAATTGTAGCAAGACTTGTCTTTAACGAATGTGATGAACCTAACAAAGACTTTAGCTCAACTACATCTTTCAGGACGAATGCCAAACGTAGTCGTAGGACTGCTAGCTTCAGTTGTCTTCCTCGATCTTCTTCCTTCTTGGTCAAGATTCCAAACTACATAGTAAGCTCGCCTGCCTCATCATTTTCAATTGGTATGACCTCTGGACTCTGTACTTAGTCAACTGCAAAATTAGTTGAATATATACACACACATCTCAGAAAACACGGAATAAGTCAAATCGATCTCCCACATTCATGATTCATGCATTTCCATGCCAGAATAAAAGAGCAGCATGCTTGCTGATGACAACCATGAATTTGGCTGTAATCATAAAAATTAAGAAAAAAAAAAGAAACTCGGTTTGTTGTTGTTGAGATATATATCTCACATCGCGAAAAATAAGACATTGTCTGTGGTTTATAAGGGTTTGGGCCACTCCATCCATTACCAATTGATTTTAGATGTGAACCCCAGACTACTTTATCAGCTGTTAACTATCACGAGCTCTGAGCCCGTTAGATTAGTTATAAATACATATAGAGTAAAAAAAAAAAAGAGAATTAGTTATAAATACATATAGAGGATTAAAGAAACTTAAGCCACTCGATCAAGAGTCAACCTTTTGCTTAATTAGTCCAAAAATGATGCAGATCAAAGCCATATAATTCAATGTGCTAATGTAGATGAGAGCTAACTACACATGGCGGCCAGCTTATTAGCAAGAAAACGACTTCTTCCAAACCCCAAAGTCAACTCAGTTTTGTCATTTTGAATCGACGTGTGATCGATGAATAAATATACATATACATAATACACGTACACTGTAGGAAGCCTGCAGCTCTCTCCATTATTTATACAGCTAAACTTCCAATCAGACAAAGCAAAAAAAGCCAGCATTCTTTGATTTTTAAGCTCATTTGAGTTTGATCTCTACCACACTTGCAATGATATGAAGCCTCAAAGGTGCTTAATCTCAACTCTCACTGTTGTCATTGTCTTCCTAGCAATTATTCAAAGCTCTCATTGTCGACCTATTAGTACTACTGCTACATCTCAAGCTTCCAATACAGAACAAAGGTCAAGTTACAGCAGCAGGTATGCTCCAATCATCCTAAGCGCCATGGAGTCCATGAGAAGGAGCAAGATCAACTCGATTCAAGCAGTTTCACGCCGAAAGGTCCCTGCAGGACCCAATCCGCTTCACAATTGACTTGATGCAGTCTAAGAGTTCCAGTGTGGTGTTTTCAGTTCATGTCACATCAGATATACACAGATTATATAGTACTTGAAACTTGCTATATAGATACTAGTTTGAGTTGTACTTTGTGACCTTGTGAAAATGCACTAGTCAAGTTTAGTTTTCTTTGTAAACCATACATGATACATGTATAATACAGATGTTGGAGATTTCCAAGTTTTGTTTTTGCCAGAATCAATCACATAAGTCTTGGCATTCTCTGAAATTCTCCTGATCTCCAATGTCACAAGCATTGCCTATTAGGGTTATAAAATCTAAATACCCAAGAGTTCAAGGGTGCTTTAGAAAAATCCTTCTCAGTTGATCCGCGTGTCATTAGGTGATTGGACGTGGTAGATCAAATCCATACACTTGAACCACACTGGTGGAATCTCCAAAACCAGAAAGTGCAGAATCCCGTGTTCCCCAGTTTAGCTACTCCTTTTAGCTTGTTGTGCTCATATCATTGTACCTGAGGTTAAATCGGTACATTCACCAAAAACCTGAGGGTAACTTCGTACCAAAGTACAACTTGATCAAGCAGAGGTTGGAACATGGACAACATAGTATAATAACCCAAGAACTTCCTGGGCTTTAAAACCAGTTACAGAAAACACGTGGTTCTCAGACGACTTTTGAGTCCCTAGTTCTCTGTACTTGAGCTTCTTTGACTCACGGGAGCGCAAAGACACTTGAGTCTCATATTCCGGTGGCTGTCGGTCGGAAAGTTCGGTCTCCGGTGACATGAGGGAGCGGAAATCGGAGGACCCAGCTGGGTTGGCTGTGGAGGGCAAACCTAGAAATGACGAGGTACATAACTAAACCTTCTACGTTGTTCAATCTTATCATGTTCAAAGTGTTCTTTAGGGTCTTAGGCTTATAGGTTTGCAATTTTCGGGGTGGTTAAGTAGGTTTTTCAGTTGAAAGATTAAGTCTTTTAGCTTTTTTAGTAGTGGATTTGGTAAAGAACCTATTTTTGAGCTTGTAAATTTTGTGGGCTGTGCTTGTGGTGGTTGTGAATGCTATGTTTACTAGAAATGTTGTGTGATGATTTGATATGCTGCTGGAAGGTGAAATTTTAGAAATATGCCAAGAAAAGAAGCTGATTTGTGTTGGATTACACAAGGTGATAGATGAACATTAAGACCCAAAAACAAAATGGTTGTCAAATAAGCCCTTAATGTTTCCCAAAGGTGTTCTATGTACCGTTTGCTTTGTAAACAAAGAGAAGATTATGATTTGAAGGGTTTATTTTGGATGTCTACTCTGCAACAAAGTGCTTAACATTCTACTACTAAATTGGGGAACTTCTTCGTCTGATGTCTATTATCTAGTGCTTAAAGTGTTCATTTTGCTTATATATTGGCATAGGAGAAGTTATTTACTGTTGGATGTGTAGTGTGAGTTCATTTTAGCTTTCTATGTTCTTGATTTGATTAGCTGCTGTGCGGTAACTATGTTTACTTTTTCATTAATATCTTTCTCTATTTGGATTGTCTTCTGTTACCAAGCAGAACTTAGAAGTGGGTAGAGCGAGCGGACAGGTTAGACACAAACGAAGCTCGAACCTGAATGAGCTAATGAAAGATGAACAGCTACTTGATAGTGAAAGTAATGGAGCAAGTGCGTCCCTTACTGAACATGCTCCGGAATCAAGCAGCTTAAATCTGCTAGGAGGCAAAGGTTCAAAGCAAACCGTACAGGATGGTCATTTTACCAAAACCAGAAGCATTTCTGCTCTTGCAGGTCAAGGCACTCAAGATAAACAATCTCCGGGAAGTGGGAATGCAAAACATGAAAGTGAACAGCGGCTGTCCAAATCTAAGAAGAAGAAAGATCTTAACCTGCCTCGTCGTGCTTCTAAGCGACTAGCTGGTATTGAAGTTGATACAGTGCCAGAACTGAAACCAACCACTCGAGCACGTCGAGTTGGCAGCAAACAGTCAGATAATTCGGCTGCTTGTTCATTCCAACAGCAGGAAAGGCAAGATTTTGCTTCTGCTGTTCAGGAAGAGCATGCTAAGACTGAAGAGAACCCTGGAGTTACCCCAGATTCGCCTCTTGCTGATTTCTTCACAGATCCATGCATTGCCTTTGCAATAAAGACTCTAAAGGATCATTCTGGCGATGGAGAATCAGACAATATGAGCTATGAAAAGCAAGAATGCAATGTTCTTCCACCTCCAGACAACTTGTTCAACCAAGAGAAACATGATGGCATAGTTGGAACTGGTGAGAAGTCAGGATCATCCATCACTGAACCACCTTTCGGGAGTTCATGGCCAGACCCCTGCATTGAATTTGCTATAAAGACTCTCACAGGTGCAATCCCACTCGAGTATGACCCGCATATCGAGGAGTTCTTCCAGAAGCAACTTAGTTCATCACAACAACACAAGGACAACCTCTTGCAGAAAGAGATTGCCTGACCAAAAGATTTCTGCAATGTTTGACTCCGCATGTATGTTTTTGACTCAAGCTCTAGTGTCTGCATTAGCATAGACTTATGTGCACTCTAATTTGTTCTTGATACAATGATTGCTTGGCCTTTGATTAATCTAATCTTCCAAATGATGTAAAAGACACTGTTAGCAGCAACCTTTGGAGCTTTTAGTAGTACTACCCCTTAGTATATCTTCATGGGTTTTTCTTTATTTATGTTTACTTTAAGATCAATGTATAAATCTAGTTTTTCAGTTAGCAAGAAAAGAAAGTCTTCTGCTCATAAGAACTAGCTTTCACTAATAGTGAACACATCCCAAGTGTCATAATATGAAGTCATAAAACTAAACTTGAAAAAAGAATGAAGTTCCAGTAATCCATATTACCATATATATATACAGCCCTTCTCAGCTGCGGACGTCCGCACCAATGGTTTTTGTGCGGATTTTCATTTTTGCACCACTTTTCGATCGAATTTCCTTATCTTCACTGTCTAGTATCTAGATAATATTGTGTAGATTATCTCTGTAAAATTTCAGCCAATTTAGTAATCATTAAGGCCCTCAAAATGGCGTCTTCTGTTACAAACACGAACGGTTCATGTTTGACAGAATTCGGTCCGTCAATTGGTTTTTCGAGTTTGAGGGCCTTAACGATTACCAAATTGGCTGAAATTTTGCAGAGATGATCTACACAGTATTATCTAGATAATAGACGGTGGAAATAAGGAAATTCGATCGAAAAGTGGTGCAAAAATGAAAATCCGCACCAAAACCATTGGTGCGGACGTCTGCAGCTGAGAAAAATCTTATATATATATTTGTTGAACTGACAATAGAAAACTCTCACCCTAATATGAACCGGAACGACGAGTAGCTAGCAGAGTCCATTAAACGGCCGGCGGCATAATCCAAAACGGCGGTGGTAGCAGCCTTCCATCAAAACTATATTTTGGGTAATGTTGGCTAATAGTTCCATCCTCTAAATGGAAGACACCCATATCAACTTGTACTTCACTATTCTGGTTTTCGACTTGTAGATTCTCATCAAAGTAATTAGCCGAATATAGAGAATAATTTATTGAATCGTCCGTAAAGTAAATCGAATTTGGTTGACACCCTGAAGAGCTTGAAGCCAAAACAGATACCGAAGGACTATCACCAACAAAGAAAGCCTCATCTCCAATGCTTTTCACCTCAACATACTCCACAATGGATCCATTGAGCACTACCTTATAAACCCTAAAACTCTCAGTCACCATTTGACTACTGTTTAACTTTGTAAACCTTCGAATATAGAACAAGTCTCCCTTGATTGATTCCACGAGATAGGCTCGTTCAGCTCGTTGTGGAAAATTTAGGGAATCCACAACAGCTGAAGGAGGTGATGCGTATACTATTTTGTTTTGGTCTAGATCTTCATAGTCAATCACCACAATTCCGCAATTACTACAATCAGCCATGTAGATTTGGCCTCTGTAAAATATAGCATCAGTAAATTTGCACACATGATATAAGAGGTCATTTGGATCATCTAAGAGGTAATGTGGCTGGCAATTTTTCCATGCTTGTCGTTGTCTTCCTCCGACTTGAATCCAGGACATCTCATCTGAGAAAATTAATTGCACACCTGAATTCGAAGTCGGGTCTCCCAACGATATAACTTTTGGGATGCCATAGATAAACATAGGACGAACCAACTGCAACATTGCTGTTGTGAAAGGGTTGACCAGAGTTATAATCACGCCCATTCCATCCACATCCTTGTCTATCATGGCCACCCAACCATGCCCACATCCACGATAGTATCTTCTACAATGTGTATTGCTTCTTGGTTTGCTAACTGATGGCAGCACAATACTCTGCACATTGCTATAGACTCTTCGTTCCGAAACGCTGTACAGCAATCCTTGGTGCTTTGGTTGCCTGTTCTTTTTTCCGTAACGCCATTCCTGGCTTGATTCATTGTAGTCGATAGGAATTAGGAGCATGGGAAGCGCCTCTCGTTTGTACCATTGCTTGTAGTCTTGTGCAAACCGACCCCATTGTTTGCAAACCGCACCGAATCTAACAAGGTCGATGGGTTCCAACAACTTGTCAAGTACCACAAACACCACCACCAGATCAAGACACTCCCATTGATGATGTGCTGAAGGTAGGCCTTGTTGGTGCCTAGGGTTTGTTGTAGATGTATGCATCTTCAACTTCGATTTCAATGCAAGTCTACATCAACTTTGATTTCAATGTAATTCTAAAAGGTTACACTCATATATATGTGTTACCCAATTCTTGCGTTTCAAGGAATCAAAAAACCTACACGACTTTTTCACCTGAGAATGGGATGAAAGCATAGAGGCCCAAGACAGCCATGAGCCCAACCCAAATGATGCTCTGAGCGGGAGATGTTGGCGCCAAAAATTTCCAGTGGCTTTATAAAGCTC
This sequence comes from Fragaria iinumae, assembly GCA_009720345.1. Taxonomy (NCBI): domain Eukaryota; kingdom Viridiplantae; phylum Streptophyta; class Magnoliopsida; order Rosales; family Rosaceae; genus Fragaria; species Fragaria iinumae. The sequence goes on along the minus strand of CM019123.1, from coordinate 24,629,023 downwards.
TTGATGTGTCGCCGTTTAAGATTTGAAAGAGGGAAGAATGCAGATTAGGGTGAAGTGTAGTTGTGGAGAGAATTGTCCAGAATGGGCCATGATTGAGTTACAAGGGATGGTTGAAGTTCAGCCCCAGTTCCAAGATCGTCTCCAGAATCTCAAGATTGGTGTTCTCTGCCGGCCTTCCTCGCCGGAAACCTACACTTTCACGGTAGGGTATCATGAACTGACAGGGACGAAGATGCCGCTGAAGAAGCCGCTGTTGGTGTTGAACAAAGTCAAGGAAGGCTGTGAGGAGGGTGGTTCGGGGAGGGTGGAATTGGAAGTCATTGGAATTATCCGTCACCGGATTCTGTTCAAGACCAGACCTAAGGCTCTCATTTCCAGTAAGTATTCGATAACATTCTGTTTGTTTTCGGACTTGAGTTTTGTGTAGATTGTGTTTTGGTGACATTGGTTTTCTTTGTTTTGCAAAGAAGCACAGCCAACAATGAAGGACAGAGCTGCTCTTGCATCAAGCAAATAGCAGAGTTACAGGCACAGCGCCATGGAGAACTGAAAAGGCTTCCATAAGCTTCTATATCGGATATTTAAATGTATTGTGTATGCTTCTTGTTTTAAAGAAGCAAGCTTTGAGTTTTGTTTCTATATAAATAGACAATATTGATTCTGAATGTGTAAACTTCAATCCACCATTCTGCTGGAGTTAAACAGGATGCTATAATTTGTAATCATTAAGTGACAAATTTAGTGTTATCTTACAATCTGAACTTCAAGTTGAAAAGGAATAACAAGAAGCCTAGAGCCTGGCTGACAGTATGTGAAAAGATTTGATTTTCGACTGTGAATCATGTAGTAAATAATTAAAACTCGGAATCAATGATTTATCTACAGAAGGGTTTACAAAAGCAGTAATAGACAACTGCATATTATGAATCTAAGCAGAAGCTGGGCCTCCTGCACGAGCTCTCAACATTTCAGTTCTCTTGCTTCTCTCCATTACCTCCACCAACCACTCTACGCTTTCTTTAATCCCCATCCTACGACATTCAAATTTCACACTGAGTCATTGCATGTTATTTGGTATTTCCCTTTCCATACCACTACTTCTGGCAGCAAATAAGAATTCAGCAAAGCATGGAAGCTGAGAAATGATACACTTACCCATCATAAGCTGAAACAGCTTCAAACATGTAAACTCTTTCATCCAACTTCTTAAGATCCAGATATCGAGCAAGTTCCTCAGATGATACAGCATCACTCAGATCCTAACAAAGGAGTGACAAACAGTATTGGTGACATCACACATAAAACCATATATGTTGTAAGGAATGCAACAGAATCCACAACACGGTACAATACTCTTATGTTAAAGAAAAGATATAGATACAACTCTTATATGGTAAAGAAACAGATGCAATCCAAAGCACGGTACTACACTATGGTTGAGTTCTAACCACTGGCCACTAATTACCAAGAACCTAAGCACATAGACTGTGTGTGTGTGTGTGTGTGTGTGTGTGTGTGTGTGTGTGTGTGTGTGTGTGTGTGTACCAATATATGTTAAAAATCAAACTTCAGAGAAATTGTGGTTGCATGACTTCAGAAACATACAAGTCAAACATGCTGAATGAACTTAAGATTAAGTTGTTTAAGCTTGATTATGCGTCATATGATCATGTTCTTTGCTCACCTGCTTATTGGCCAATATCAACAGAGGAGCTCCTTGCAGATCCTCGTGCCGAAGAACTTTTTCTGGTTTGATAAGTTGAAGATATTAGTATTGGCATGGCATATATTTATAACATATCATACTGTAAATCTTATCTTGCCATAGGAAAAGAAAGTTAAGCAACCAGAAGAATATTCACCAATTTGAACATCACCTACCCAATGCAGATTTTGAATCCTCAAAACGTGATGGAGAAGTAGCATCAATAACATAGACCACAGCATGTGCTTCTTCATAATATTTCTCCCAGATTGAGCGAAGACCAGGCTGATAGAAATAACAAGCACAAGTAATTGTAAAAACCCATCTTGAAAAGAATACTGATACCTTTCAGAAAAGAAAAGAAAAGAAAAAAACAGATGCAACATATAGCATTGGATCTGCAACAGTTGGAGTAATGATAATATACCTGACCTCCCAGGTCCCAGAACACGAGTTTATTATTTGACACTTCGATACGACCAATATTAAGTCCAACAGTTGGAACAATTCGATCAGGAGGGAGACCTTCCAAGTTTGAGTAAACTGATTTCAACTTCTCCAGCAAAGTCTAACAATAAAAATCAGACTAAGAATTACAGCTAATGATTCCGAAAATGTATTTAAACAAGATAAAACCACCAATTGAGTCAATAAAGCACGACAAGATGTGAAAGTGCATTACCGTTTTCCCAGCCTTGTCGATTCCAAGAATGAGTACATGAAACTCCGTCTTGCTAAACATATACTTCCAGAGTCCATAAAACAATGAAAACATCTCTCTCTAATTTATCTCCCCTCTGGAGCAAAAATAAAGGAGCTCACAGTATCACTCTTTGCAACCTTAACCAGAAAAAAAAAATTGGTCGAACATTAGTAGAAGTCAAAACGCATACATAAACGAATACTCAACACACTTTGCTACTTAACATTCTCACTGTTCCCTGCATCTATGTTTCTCATCAATCATCAAAATCCCAACTCTTTATTTACCTACTTATCATCAAATTCACACAAAAATCCTCATTTCTCATCACACCCCCATTTTGATCAAACTAAATCCTCCCTTCTTTACTACTTCAATCACAGAGTTCTAATCTTCAGGCTAGATCTACAAGGCCACAATGCATAATACAATCAATGACCAAAAGGGGATCTCCCATCTCCAATCAACATCTATGATTTAGTAAAACCCAGATAGCTATATGATAACAAAAACTGAATACAAGCCTGACCCAATTTCCTTCCATCACTGAAATTCACACCCAGAACCACAAAAGAAGACCCAGATCAAAGAATATTTCCCGGTTATAATTTACTGAAAGCAAAGTTGGATCCGTATACCATATCTAACGGAACCTATAGATACACAGCAGTTACATGTAAGAATCATGGTTGCAGAAACTGAGAATTCTTACTTTTTGAGGGATGCTTGGTGATGGGTTCACTGGTGCTGCTACTCTCTAGCTCTCGGCCTCCTCCTTAAAGCTTCGTATCGAAAAGCTTCCAATTTTCCAATTTACGATTTTGTTTTCGGAGTTCACGATTTCTTTTTCATTCCCGTATTACCCCCGAAGAGTTTGCGGGTAAGAAGTGTTACCTTTTACACACACAATGAACGAATGCTAAATTATGACATGGTTAAAGTTAAATTCAGTTCTCAAAGACTCGATCCATAAAGAGAGAGGGTGGGGGAGCTTCAAGTTAAACTACAAATAATTTGTTGAATCTGTTTGTTGTTCTTGTCGATCATATATGATTCGATTCATAACTTAATGTTGTTCTTGTCAATTCAGAGTCACAAATTGATGTCACTCTTGTCAATCATATATGATTCAGATCCACAACTTAATATCATGTAATTTCTATACTTTTATGTTACTAATTCTTTTCAAAGTCACGGACTATCCGTTGTCTACTAAGCCTTAGTTTGGTACAACTTCGTTTTTATAAAAATTAGATTCTATCCGAACTTTTAGATTTTATAGTATTTGGTAAATGAAAGAAAAACAGTTTTTTAAAAAAATTACAGGTCACTAGCAGCAGCTTTTAGAAGTAACCTGAAGATTAATTTTAAAAGCAGCTGTCACTAAAAACACTATAAATTAATAAATTTTATCTTTGCAGCACTTTTAAAACTAATATTTACCAAACACAAAACTGCTTTAATTCACAGCTGAATATTTTCGAAGTACAGCAGTAGCAGTTTTTTTTTAAAGTCATAACAATACCAAACTAGCCCTAAGTAGATATAAAAAAAATGGAGCTAAAAATTAAATAATTTGGAATTTTGGATTTACGGTGTTGAACTGTTGATGAGGTAGACCGGTTAAAGACGTATTTACAGAGGCTAAAGACGTATTTACATGATATTTCAAGGGTGATTGAGTAAAATCTTATAATCATAGTAAGAGAACGAAAAATAGGTCTCCCAGCTCTTTTGTGAAAAACCAAAACTCAGAGAGGCTTCACATCTCCAAAAAGGTACGAAAATTCCATTTTCAGATTTCATTTTCCGATTTCAATTCGAATTCCGGCGGTTCGGTTTTCCGCTCCGGCCACCGGAAAATGAATGTTCGATCCTTTTAACGGTATCGAGTAATTAAAATTCTGCCGGAGTTTCAATTAAATTAGGGTTTCTATTTGCTATTGATTGTTGGCTCTATTGTTAGCTTCTTGCTTCGTGCATGTCTTTGTTTGGTGGATTATGGAATATATGTTAAGCTGTGGATCTATTAATGAGAAATGAGAATGAAATTTTGCATTTTTTTTTTTATGGAATTTGGGTTTTTGATTGAGGAATTATGAATGTCATTCTGTTGATTTTTGTTGATAATTTTTCAGAGAATTCAAACTTATTGAGTTGCTTTGTGGTGGTTTCCTGCAGAGATTGGCTGTTTGAGCAGAATGAGGTAATTTAGCATCTCTTGTTTTGATGTTGAATATTTTGTGTATCGTATTCATAGAACTGGATGTTTGGTAATATTTGGTGCACTAAGGCATTGTATTTAATGGTTGTTTGTGATGCGATGAAAGCATGTGTACTTTGTGGTGGTACTGATTTTAGAACTTTTTCTGAATCAGTAACCGAGGAAGAGTTAGATGGGATGAGGCTAATCTGGGAGAAATTGAAGCTAATAAACCTGTAAGGCAGAAAATTACTGAGCCGAAGACGCCGTATCACCCCATGCAAACTGATGATGAAGATGATGAGGGTAGGTTGCTTTGCTTTCTGAGAAGGCCTTTCAAGGTTATATGTGTGTACTATGAAGTTTAGTTAACTTACCCTTTTCAAGTAAAATGTTTCTGTTAATGTAAAAGGTAAGGTGGAAATGTATGATGCAAAGTTTTAGGTTGGTTGACTTCTGAGTACTTGTTTTCAGGAAAGAGTACTTTTCATGTTTGATGACACTACTCTTTGCAGGATCTATGTCTCCTATACGGGGGAGTCGGTTTGATGAATGTGTCGGCGACGCAATGCATGCAGAAGCGATAAGAACTGCTTTGAGTGATGTGGCATCATCAAGTAAAAAGAAGACCACAAGAGTTACTGGCTGGACATCATCTGAGGATGAGGGAGATGCTATGGATCAAGATGATGAAGGTGTTCATTTATTCCTTTTTCAATTCACTTGACTCTTTCAATCATTAGTTCATTACAATTTTTCACTACATTGATCTAGTAACATGATTGCTTCTTATACCTTAGCCAGCCTACTTGGTTATTAGATATTTAGAATTGAGAAGTGCTCTAGTTATTATTTTGAAGAATTTAAAAATGGCAGGCTTGCTTCCTCAAGTTTTCATATGTTAGCAGATGTAATTTTTGTGCTAGAAAGAGATACACAGCTCTATTGGTAAATGGATATTGTTTAAGTGGCATCAGCTCTTAATGTTACTTAGTTAAAGACTTAAAGACACCGATAATTAGGTTCCTGATTGTATCTGGACTATCTTTATGTTGTTTACGAGTTGTTATCCATGGTGCTTACGCACAGTTTCGAAAAGGACACATAGGAGTCTTATCACATCTTTCTCCTCTAAGTTAGAATCATACTATGTATATATAAATTTGAATAGATAGTACTCATATGCTACCAATCCTACACTCATGCGTGGTGTATGTTTGTTCCACCATTGATTTTGCCAGATTCAGACAAAAGTAGCAGGAGTTTCAGGGAGCTCAGAAGAGCTCACTATGATGAATTTCAGAAAGTAAAAGAACTCAGACGGAAAGGTTCCCTTCCTCTTGAAGAAGAAGAAGACGAAGAGGATGTTGAGATGAACAAAGTAAAGAGCTCTGATACCCCTTCGTCTCCAGGTGCAGCCAAACCTAATGGAGCTTAGATGAAGCCAAGCTAAGACTGTTTTTAATCAAGCCAAGTTAAAACTATGGTTGATATATCTCTGACATTTGATTACAGTTTTTGGGATGACTATAGAGAATGCTCTAATGACTGCAGTGACTGCTATCTGTATTCTTCATGAATATGCTTTTTGTTTGTAAATAGTTTCACTTTATTTCTGTCTCCATAACAATGTTGCTTACAAATCTTGATGCAAAAGACCATTTTTTAATAGTTTGTTATGATCTTTTTCACTTATAAACTGAAATTGTTAAGACATTCGTAATTGGTATATCATAGTTTGAAATTGAAAATGGTAGAATGATCTCACTAGGGCCTTTTCCTATTGTTTATAGGAGACTCGTATGCTTCGTCTTTGAGAATAGTTCATCAGCCTTATTTCTTGCTCCATTATAAAGGATACAAGTCACTCTTTAATTTGCACCAAAGAAAAACAATTAATAGAAGAAATAAAAAAGACAACTGCTGATGTGTCACTTTGGCATATTCAACTTGTCATCACCTGCACATATAATACACACTGATCTTATCCTGGAGACTCGAAGCAATGGCTTCACAGTCCCAAACCCCTTCAATGGCTTCCCTCGCCTCCCAAATTTGCAGCCACATAGCTTCCATCTTCTCAAAATCCACCCACCCTCACCCGCCGGTCTTAGACCTCTTAGTCGCCGAGCTGTCCTCCACCGCCGCCCAAAACGGCAACGTTTTCCTCTACGGCGTAGGAAGAGAAGGTCTTATGCTCAAGGCCCTCTGCATGCGTCTTGCCCACCTCGGCTTCTCAGCTCACTTAGTCTTCGACATGACAACTCCTCCCATAACAACCAACGACCTCCTCATCGCCTCTGCCGGACCTGGTGGCTTCTCCACCGTCGATGCCATATGCTCGGTTGCGCGATCGCATGGTGCTCGAGTCTTGCTGCTGACGGCTCAGCCGGAGACAGGGTCGTGTGTGAGGCATGCAAGCGTGGTTGGGTATGTTCCAGCGCAGACTATGGCGGACGACGGTGGTGATGCGGAGGAGTCTAGGGCGTTGCTTCCGATGGGGAGTGTGTATGAAGGTGCTTTGTTTGTGTTGTTTGAGATGGTAGTTTATAGGTTGGGTGAGGTTTTGGGTCAGAGCCCTGAGGCTATAAGAGCGCGCCACACCAATCTTGAATGAGGCCACCTCGGTCGGAGCCAAGAAAGACGAGAACAGTTGGTTTGGGAATGTTGTGACTTGAAAGTTGAAACCCTCGATGTCCTCTTGTGATTTGTAAATAAAGGGTTGGTAATGAGCAACTTTCTAAAATTGTATTGCATTTTGTTTAGTGATAATCAAACTATGAGGTGAAAGTTCATTAACCATAAATCTAAAAGACACAACGAGAGTTTATGCACAACACTCACTATTGAACATTTAACTGAAATAAAAAGAGTTTTCTATCACTGTGAGATACATGAAACTAGAAAGAACCAACTATGCAACCTAAGTAAAACTAATAAGAACCAAATATTCAATCTCTATTATAGTTTTTCGGTGAGAAACAAATATCTGATCCTAATCTTAGTGATATTCTCAATTATGAATGGTACATGTTACTCTAAAGTATAAGTAGATTGATAATATAATTTATATTTGAAGAAACTCGTTTGAATGTCGACCAAGTTAACGATGATTCGTCCGCCACAAAGTAAAAACCAACCTTGTTCAAGAAAGTAACCAACAATGTCGATCGACAAACAAACAAGCAATGATAGGGAGGACCATTTGTGAGCTAGACTATCTAATGATGTACTACTAAACTCTCTACATGAACGAGAAATAATACCCTAAGAAAAAGAATAAAGTCAGATCCGTCCAACAAGGTCCCAACAAGATCACCGTCGGCACCTCATCTCAAAATATCTCAACACACCCTCATGCAGATATTTTCGTATTTACTAGTCCTTCCTCTTAATTACTGTTCTTCTTCCTCGTTCCAAAAATATCTATCACCCTGCAACTGAATCTCATAAAGCTCTTTGATATTTTCCTCGCCTAAAAAAGAAAACGAACTTCTAGATATTTCTGCGTCGAATATATGTAAGGCAAAAGAAACGAGAGGATGGTTTTGTGTGGTGCTTAAGATAACCAGAATATTTGGCACCTTTGATCTTATACCTTGTCAGCCAGACTGTTAGTGATATAAAAACACGTGTTTATCTGTTAATTAAGCACTTAATCAAGGCAGCAAAGCCAAATGTAGACCATGCTTTTAAGTTCATAACTATACCAAACAAATATCTAAGAAATGAAAGGCAAAGACGTGTTAGTCAAAGACAAACAAGCAGGCGCATCCTAATACTTTCTTCCCAACAAACTTGGACATATCACGTACCATAAGCTCTTAGCAATCTCTATTATTCTCCATTATATAATGAGGAAACAATTCGGTGGTTTTATAAACGAGTTGGTTTTAATGTTATAAGCAAGCCATCCTCACAAAAACTCAAACACCCCCATAGATTGTTCTTCCCAAACCCTTCGAATTTGTATACAAGAAATGGAGTCGAACGTGCCCACCAGCTGGACAAACGAGAAGCATTTGCGGTTCTTGAACACCATGGAGGCTTCCTTTGTGTGCTCCATGTTCGAAAGGAAGGGCCGCCTTGCTCGTCTCGATCGTTTTGTGCCGGACACCTCCGACTCGACCCTGGATCGGATCAAAACCCCAAAGACGACGAACAAGAAATCTGGTAACTAGTAATCTTGGTGTTTAAAGCCTGTACATGCAATATATGTAAAATGGCGATTCGAATAATCAGTTGGTGTTGATATTAGGTCCGGTACGAAGAATGGACGGCGGAGCTGTCAGAAGAACAAGGAGATTGCCGTCGCAACCGTTCATTTCTTCGCAGCTGGATCAGGTTGATATTACTTCTGCTTGATTTTTTTACCCCTAAGCAGATATTTTGCTAGCTTTTTACTTTTATCTCGTCTGGTTAGATCTTAAGCTTGTGCATTAAGGCAACTCATTGATGTCATTATATGTCTATGCAGGTGGTTCCGCAGTTTGAGATCTCAGTAGTTGGTGACTTGGTGATAAAGGACTATGAGAGATGCGTAGAAAATAAAAATGAGAAAGTTGCAGAGCCAAGATTTATCAAAATAAAATGTACCAGTGGCGAGCTGGTCAGGAGGTAGCAATTAGGTTTGCCGTGATTATTATTTGAGATCGGTGATCGCAGAAACCAAATAACTGAAATGCCATGTGTGGGGTGCGTAAGCTTCAAGAATTCCAGGGATGGAAAGGACAATGAAGGCAAAAAGAATCCGGATCGGAGGAAGATGGTTGTCGATCTTGTTGCTTCCGGCAAATATCTTATCTTTTAGGATAGAGTTAGTTGCTTAGTGCTTTCATGCCATAACACATGATACGCGATGATGTACTACCTTGGAAATAGAGATTTTTTGTTATTATTTCTCATTGAATGAGCTAGATACGATTTTCATATAATCTATCCTTTTTGCATTTGCAAGTAATTTGTTAAATAAAACGATAGAATCTGTGATTGTTCTCGTTAAAGTAATGATGTTAAATTTCGTAATTAATCTTGGTCTCACTTACTTGCAATCCAACCACGTAGATACTTTATGATGTTAGACTTTGAAACTGATGTTTAACGCAACTTAAACCGAGTATAGACCGACTACATGCCACATTTGCCTCTTTGTGCGTGCCTTACTTTTCTAATTATCAAAATGTAACATTATCTCTCTCTCTAATGAAAATAGTGTCTCACTGAGAGAGGTACGTACCACTTCGAAGCTAAGAGCAATTTTAGGTATGATCACATCTATAATAACATCGCAAGTGTAACATTAATACACCAAAAGCATTAAGTGTTTAATAAAAATGCCTAGACGACTTGGGATCATGTGTATTCAAGAGAACGAACCTAAATGGAGCATGGAGAAGGAAGCTTGTAATTCGGATCTTGGATAATACCCGACTGAGGAGAGGCCCAAAAGGCCCACATTGAGGCAACATCAGACCGAGCAGTGAAGGAGAAGATCGTTGAGAACCCAGAAATTCCAAATCAAAGATCTCAAAGACTCAAACTTTCCTCACTCCTTGCAAAACAATGCTGCACCAATTGTTGACCTACAAGAATCTCATACTCCACCTCTCACTCTCCCTCACCCTCACTCTCCTCCTCACCTTCCTCAAACTCCCCATCTTCTTCCTCCACTCCCTGCACACCTACATCCACCCCGATCACATCCCTCCCGGCTCCGCCCGCGCCGCCATCCGCCGACCCGACTCCGATTCATCCAACCCGGAGCTCCGGAAACGACCCAAGTCCAAATCCAAGAACAACAACAAAGCCCCGGATTTCGATGAAAACAACGCCCAGATCTTCCGCCTCAAGCTCGACGAGGCCCACCTCCAGACCCGCCTCTACTTCCCGGACTACTCCAACGCCTTCACCTTCTCCGTCGTCGCCGTCTCCGCCCTCGGACTCCAAATCTACCTAAACCCTGATTCTTCTTCCTCCGATTCTCGGTTTCTGACCAACGCGGGTTTCGTTCCTGTCCTGCTAGGATTCGCCGCGGTTTCGAAGCTGCTGGCGGTTTTAGGGAAAGTCTCGGCGGAGAAATCGGCGTCGAGGAGGTCGGAGAAGCAGCTGAGCGCGGCGTTCGGGGTCGTGGGACTAGTGGTGGCAAGCTTGTTATCCTTTAAGTATAGTCCGTCGGTTTTGGATTTTGATTTCGAGGCGGTGGATGGGAATGGGAGGCTGTTTGTTGCGGTTTTGATGGGGTGTTTAGCCGGTTTCTTGTTCATGCCGGCGGCCAAGAGCGCGAGGGCGTTCTGGCTCGGGACTGATCAGATTAGGTCGGATTTGTCAATGCTTTCGTGCGAGTGGTTTGGGAGAATGGTGCTTTATGTGAATCATGCGATGATTGTGTTCACGGTTTTGTTGTGGATCAATCCGTTGGGTGGGATGCTTGTGAACAAGAATGGGAAGGTTCGAAATGCAGAGGGTTTGTTTGGGAATGTAGGGTTTTCCGCATCGGATTTTGCTAACTTTAGGCTTTGTTGCTTGCTGGTTTCGGGTTTTATGCAGCTTGTTGCTTTGCGGCCGAATTTGCAAATGTATTTGAATGAGGCATTGTTGTGTTGGTATCAGAGGTTGCATGCTGGGAAGGTTCCTGACTTGGAGTTCAGCAGGGCGAAGGTGTTTTTGCACAATCACTACTTGTGCCTAGTGGTTTTGCAGTTTCTGGCACCGCCGGTTCTGTTGCTTTTGTTTCTTGGACTGTCTCGGGTTGAGGGTATTTCTTCAGAAGATTACCAATATGCTTGTAGTATACTACCATGTTCTGCATTTGTGAGAGAAGTAGCGGTCTTTTTGGCTTGGTGGAGTCTGTTTGTTTGGGCCATTTATAGTTCAGCTACCATTTTTCTGTATCGTCGCTGCATTTTGTACATGTCTTGATGAATTAGATGTGTCATTTCGACCTTGAAGATTGGTGATTTTGAGTTGGACTTCTGACGAATTTTGAGTGTTTAGAGTGTTGTGCCGCTTGTAACGGGATTTTCATTACTTAACAGCATCTGCGATTTGACTTCAGGGCATAGAGAAGAGAGAATCAAACACATTATCTGGTATATACTTGATCTCTTATGCTTATTTTGTTGTTATACGAACTTCAAACATAGTTTGTATGCCGTAGTTTAGTATCCATCCAATGTATTTGGTTAGAAGCAAATTTACTCATATAGTTTTTCTTCTTGTATCTGTTTAGCAATTATTGGAGCATGTTATCTCCCAAGTTTGATTAACTGTTTAGGCATGTCTCAGAAAACTAACTTGCATATTAGGCATGTCTCACGAAACTAACATGCATTCAGCTCCACTTTTCCCGGAGCCTTATACCGAAGCCTAGGTTTCCCTAGGTTTTGTGCAGTACGGCGGCGGCGGCGGCCCGACGGGTTATCCATTTGCTACAGGACGTCTTTGGCGCTGTGTTCTTACCGGTGAGTGGAAGAGATCGTGGAGTTGATCGGTTCTTTGGCTTTTTGGGCAGTGAAGCTGGGTCTTCCCTGATCTGTTTTCGCAAGGAAGCGAAGGCGAAAGGCAAGCAGAGGGTTGCAAAGGAGAGGAAGGCTCTTTCAGGGCAGAGGTTTCTGATCAACGACGGCCGAGGCTGTATGAACGAAGGGAGAAAGTTGGGCCTTTGGGCCTGGCTCTTGTTTGAGATGGGCCTATATGGACCTTCTTCTTCTTTTTTCTTACGGGCTGGGCTTCAGTTAAGGCTTTTGGGGTTAAGACCCCCACCATACTCTAGCAGAAATTCTCTCTCTAATCATTGATGAAAGGTACACCGATGGGTCTTAGGCCTCTAATCATTGAGAGTGAAGTTTTTGTTTGGGTGTGGTAGGTTCATTGCTTTCTAGTATTCATGTCCGCTTTTTTGGACGTAGTTTTGAGCCTGTTTTTTCAATTTCTAGCAGTAGTTTGATTTAGCATAGCTATGCATTTGTATGGTCTTCGAACTATTCATGCTTAACCTTTTGGTTGTCATGATCTTTGATCAATGGATATTTCTCCTTTTCCCTCAAAAAAAAAAAACATGCATTCAAAATATTGCATTCTCTGGCTTTATAGTTCAACATTTTCACATGTTAACATCCTTATCCAAATCCGTTAAAAGTTAAATCCAATTTGCAATAGTAGATAATAGTAAAGCCAAGCTCTTTAATTGTTGTTCGTGCTTAGATTTGTTTGATTAACTGTTTAAATATGTGGAAGAAGTTGTGAGAAGTAAGATTTGCTTATTCAATGAGGTATATTGCTTTTTTGAACTTTTAGATCTAAATGTTTGAGATCCAAGTCTCTCTTTCGGAAGTTTATTTCACTAAAATTAAACCCAACCCTCGCATTGAATACACTTTGTTTTATGAACAAACTATATTCAGATGACATCCTTAGAGAAGAATGAATGAGAGATGTACATGCCATAGTAGAACCAGGATAACATCTGCAATTCTTCTACCTCCTCAATATCGTTTAACACAGCAAAGGCATGCTATGGAGGGTTGCAATCGTAATGCTGCAACTCTAGACTGCCTTGAACTGGGAAGGGATGGTGTAGCCTCACAACAGCGGTTGTGATTATGTTGGAACCAGCTTCATAGTTATGAGCTTTTTGACCGTTTCCAGAATCACTCTTGTATCTTCTTTGCCGTTCATGATGCCAATCGATCACATTGTTACCCTTTGTATTCACAGTTCCAACTTTGTACAGCTTGTGCCAATTACTTGATAACGAAAGCCTCTATTATATCATTGAAAATAACTCCCAGCTTGACTGCATACAAGTCCCTTTCATTCCAGGAATACCATCCAAAAATTCCCATCTCTCTGAAAGCCAGCATTCAAGCATTGACAGAATCTCTATACTCAGACCCTTGTGTACATTCGTTTTCGTCATCGAAACTTTAGATCCGATAAGAGGGGACCGAGATGCAATGAGAATGATCTTTCACTATTTTGTATCCAACATCAGTGGTACCATTTCGTTCTATGTTGCATTTCTAGATGTAAGACAGAAATCGATCCCAAGTTACAAACAATCAATTCACATCGCAAAATTTTACCTTCCCCTCCTATGAATTTGATCAGCTTCTGCAAATTCTATATTCTTCTACCTAGTTAGAACATTTTACCATTGTTAACGTGACCTCAATTGTTTTTGTATAAATAATACAAGAAGAAAGACGATGCGTATTTCTTTGAAATCTTCTCTAGTCCCCGGTCTTTAGTTTTTTACCTGGGATGAATTTGAGCCGGACATTTTAACCTCTACTTTTTTTTCCCTACGTTTCAGTCAAAACTGCTGCGACGAAATTAAAGTTACTTTTATACCGGCCTCTCAGGCGCTGCCACGTGGTTACAATCGAAGAAAATTCGAGCCGGAAGTTTCTCGAAAACAGCGTGAGTTAGAAGTTTCCTGTGGTTTCCTCTGTTTTGTTTCCACGCCATTATCGGGTTTTCCTTCCAAGTCCTCATCCTTCAAAATCCCCACCAGGAACCTTCTAGAACCAACAAACTCCCCTGATTTCATCAAATTCACTACTTCCAGAATCGATTTCTCTAGATTTTGATATGGCTCCTCTGCCGGTGGAGCAGAACGGCGAGTCGACGCAGCAGCGAGGCTCCCCGACGCCGTTCCTCAGCAAAACGTATCAGCTCGTCGACGATCCGGCCATCGATGACGTCATCGCCTGGGGCGGCGACGGATCAAGCTTCGTCGTCAAGAACCCCACCGTGTTCGCCAGGGATTTGCTTCCCAAGTATTTCAAGCACAACAACTTCTCCAGCTTCGTCCGCCAGCTCAACACCTACGTATGAATTTAAAAAATCTTTCAATTGATTCGGATTCTCGTTTCGAATTTTGATTCCAACTCTTTGATTTCGGTGATTGATTTTCAGGGATTCCGGAAGATCATACCGGACCGGTGGGAGTTTTCCAATGATTGCTTCCGTAAAGGCCAGAATCAGCTGCTCTGCGACATACAGCGGCGGAGGATAACGCCGCCGGTGGTGGCGTCTCCGGCGAGTGTTCCGGCGAAATTGGTTAACTCGCCGGCGAACTCCGGCGAGGAGCAGGTGACGACGACGACGACGACTTCGTCGAGCTCCTCGCCGCAGCCGAGGATTCCGTGGCAGCTGGTGGAGGAGAACGAGAGGCTGAGGAAGGAGAATCTCCGGCTGACCAAGGAGGTCGCCGAGATCAAGTGTCTTTGTCACAACGTCTTCAGCATGGTGTCCAGCTACGCCTGCGCGAAGCCGCCGGAGGGCGGTGAGCTGACGCGGCTGGAGTTGGCGCCGGGGAAGGGGTTCTCCGGCGAGGAGACGAGTCCGAAGATTTTCGGGGTGGAAATCGGAGCGAAAAGAGCGAGGGAGGAAGGTGGCGGTGGCGGTGGTGGTGAGGAGACGGACTTGCGGCTGCGGCAACGTGGCGATGTGAAGTCAGAGGCTGATCATAGTGACACGCCGTGGCTGAAGCAATGCCACAGGGCCAATCAGAGGGTGTGTAATTGATACGTACTCCTTTACAATATTTTTAAAGTTTTTTAAAGTTTCAAGTGTGATATTGGCGCACGTGTTAAGGTTTGGTGCACGTGCGTTGTCAACTTCTCGAGACTTCTGTATCCTACTTCTTTTGCTGTTAGAAAATAGACTCTGTTTTTTTTGTTGGCAACGTGTTGGAAAATACTTTGTCATTTGCTTTCTGCCTTCGATCTCTCTGGTTTTGGAAGTTTCACTATTCAACAGATGTAGTGATGGACTAAAATGTACGTTTAAATCATAACATCTAATATTGTGGCTGTCTTCCATGCTCAAATTTTGGGGAGGCATGAATATAAAAGCCCCCATCTCTATGGACGGTGAACATCGACTTGTAATTGACATTTTTATTCTCATCACTCATCTTGAACAAAAATTCTTCTACGCACTAAGGTACAAGTGAGCCGAAGAATTAATATACAATATTCTGATCCGGTCATCTACGTCGCACTACATGCATATATACTAATACCGTTAACAAATTTGAAACCCAAAAAAAAATAGTCCAGAGTGTTTCTAACTAAGGAGGAGAGAACACTAGGTCGAAGAAGATGTACCTTTATTATGAGCGTTTAATTTGATCGGATCAAAAATGAAAATGAAATGAAAGAATTTAGAGTCTCTAGTCTTCATTTGATCTTCTCATACGACAATATGAGCGCTTACTTATTAATGATTCAAGTACACCTTGGTACGTAGAATCCGCTCCGCTCGTAATTAATATCTTTATCACTTGGGTCCTGGTCTTTGCAATGTGGGTGCACCCTCATAAGAGTGCAAACATTTGTTTTACATTGGCTCTGAAGTTATTCAACATCTTATACCCACTCTTGTAGCTTTTAAATTTATTATCTATTCAAAGAGTCCCAATGGAAATGCACCATCAATTATACAACCAAAATCTGTTTTCCATCATCAACAAATTATATAATCAAAAGTTCAAAACAAGGTTCACCAGCTAGACAAAAGGAAGGGGATCCTCGCAGATCAGAAGCTCCATTCCCTATTTGAAAAGACATTCATTAGCAGGTGATCTCCGACTTGCTCCAACGCCAATTTGCGCACAACCAAAAGAACAATTCTTTCTCTCTAACTGTAAAAGAAGAACAACAAATCCCATTGTTCAACAGAATAGCAAGAGAACCGCTATGGAAACTTCTCTGTTCTATATAGATTTTATTGGTTTTGTAACTAACAAAAAAGATATAAAGTAATGTTGAGTTGAGATTTTTTCAGTTATGTCACTTTTACGATAACTTAAAATTCATGATTTAGATGTGGGAAGGTATTGGTGACAAATTCAGAACATGAAATTTGAGTCGAAAAACCGTGTGCTATAGTCCCACGATTTTGGTGCAAATTCATGGTTCCAGACAAAATTTTCTTTTTGGGACAAATTTTGATGACTTGTTCCCATAGTCTTAGCCTCACTTGATGAGGCACTATTAGTCTTGCTCGCATGGCATGGCCATAGCCGCATAGGCACCAATTGCCTCACTAGACATCGGTGTTATAATCCTCGCTGCTAAACTTACTTGACATGACTAGTGTTAGCCTCTCTAAACATAAGCATCGTTAGCCTCAATTGCATGAACATGGATAATATCAACAGTTGCCTCAAGGAAAGTAAAATTTTTGGATCCTGAAACTTTTAGCCTCTCTTCTATTATGCTTTCCTTCCCCAAATTTTCATCTAGGGTGGAGAAAGAAACATAGCCGTCTCTGTGACTGAATCTGAATGCTGTTTGTTTGGGTCTCCACTCTCCAGTTCTATGTTGAATAGATTAAAAAAACGATAGTAGATCAGAGGATAGAGCATGAGATCATTGCAACAGAAAATCATGTTCTCTCTAGTATGAAGGACCTTTGAGTTTAAATCCTAATCTGCAGAAGTCGAAACATTGGTATGCTTTGAAAGTGAAAAGGGACGTAATATACTTTTGAAGGTTTGTTCTTGCAGTTGAAACAGGTGGTAAGGAGGAATATGGAACTCTGGCTTAAGATTTGATTAGGTTAGAAGATTAAAGCAGTACAGCTTAACATCCTAAGTACTCAACTACTTTACAACACCATTATTATACAAGATCAACATCAGATTATGGCAACAAGCCTATCACCCTCGTGACAATAAAAGGAAGTCAGTCTGCCCTTTACTCATCATCTTTCATCCCTTTAAGAATCTTCAGCACTTGAAGCATTGTAGGTCTGCTAGCAGGGTTGTCACACAGGCACACACAAGCAATCTGCAGCACTTGCAACATGGCCTGTTTAGAATCCACACTGAGTACCAAAGGGTCAAGAACATCAGCAGCTTGCCCCTTCTTGACCTTCTGAAGCACCCAGCCTACCAAATTTCCACCTTCCTTCTCTTTGAAGTCGGGTCCAGTTGGCTCTTTTCCAGTCACCAGTTCAAGCAGTATCACACCAAAACTATAGACATCTCCCTTTTTAGTCGACCTCCCACTTTGTCCATACTCTGGTGGAATGTAGCCAAATGTTCCGGCAACATCAGTTGTGATATGAGTCTCCCAGGCACTGATCAGTCTTGCAAGTCCAAAGTCTGCAACCTTTGGCTCAAAGTCGTCATTGAGTAAGATGTTGCTGGCTTTGATATCCCTGTGAATGATGTGGGGGACTAATTCATGGTGAAGAAATGATAGGCCTCGCGCTGCACCCATTGCAATTTTGAAACGTCTGTCCCAATCTAGGACGTCAAGAGCTCCCATCCGATTTCTCAGCCACAGGTCTAGGCTCCCATTCACCATGTATTCATAAACAAGGAGCTTCTCCTCACCGATAGAACAATATCCCAGCAATGAAACGAGATTCTGGTGCTTCACCTTACCCAGGGTTTCCATTTCAGCAATAAATTCTCGGTGACCCTGGGTTTTATACTCACTCAGCTTCTTCACTGCAACTGTTTTCCCGTTGGACAAAGTGGCTTTGTACACAGTTCCGAACCCCCCATCTCCAATAATATTTGTCTTGCAGAAATTGTTGGTAGCTTCAAGGATATCCGCTAGAGTTAGTATCAGAAGAGGCTGCCCAAACATGGCCATATTGATGCTCAGAGGCTCCTTTGGTTGGCTATTGCTCAGGAAATAGAGATGATGATCCATGAAACTCTTCAGCTTGCTATCCTCTCTTTCTTCAAGATCGCTTTGCCGGTTGCTTCTTGTAAGCCATCTGATCAGAGCCACGACCCCTGCAAGAGAGATCAGAGCACTTCCAATTACAATTGCTGCAAGTCCCCAGGCATTTAGCAGTGCTGATTTGTCTAAGCTTTTGACTCGGCAATCAAAACTCGCACTTCTCCCACACAATTTCTTGTTACCAACAATAGATATTTTCGAAAGGTCCCTGCAAATTCCACTCCTGGGAATCGTCCCTTCCAGACCATTTTTGGCCAAATTCAAGTAAACCAGACTGGTGAGGTTGCACACTTGCTCAGGAATATGTCCAGATAGCCGGTTACTAGAAACATCAAAATACTCCAGTTGAACCAGGTTCCCAAGGTCTGGAGGAATCTTTCCTTCAAACAAATTTGCATGAAGATCCAAATATGTCAAGTATGAAAGATTTCCCAATGAAAGGGGCAATTCCCCAGTGAGGAAATTGTGACTCAAGTTGACAGTTTCAATCCTCCAAGCCATAGAGTTGGAGAACAGCTCATCTATTCGACCAGAAAGCCTGTTCTCTTGCACATACAACCCTCCCAGATTCTGCATGCTTGAAAGAGAAGAAGGAAGCTCACCATCTAGCTTATTAGAACTCAAATCTAAGTGAGTTAGCCCTTTCAGGTTCCCAAAACTTGCCGGTACAGCACCAGATAACTTATTACCAGTTAAATTCAGCTTCACCAAACTGCCTAAACGACCCAAGCTTTCAGGAATGGTGCTTGTAAGCTGGTTGTTTCCCAGATACAACCCTTGAAGCTTGGGGGAATCACCAAACTCTGGAGGAATGGAACCACTAAGCATATTCCCAGACAAATCCAAGGTTGTGAGATTTGTTAAGCGAGAGAGTGATGTAGGAACTCGCCCAGAGAGCATGTTGTTGTTGATCAACAAATTCACAAGAACTACACATTCACCTAAGTCTTCCGGTATATGGCCAGACAATCTATTATAGGAGAGATCAAATATACCAACATGCTGAACAAAACTTATATCCGGGAAATTCACCTGCCGAAAATAGAGTGATGGCTTTGAAGGGATTGGCCCGGACAGATCATTCCGCGAAAGGATTAGACACTGTAACTCAGCAAGGCCCCCAAGCTCCTCCGGTATGGCGCCAGTGAGATTGTTGCTCCCCAAGTCAAGTGTAGTGAGGGCCTTGCAGAGGCTAACCTCACTAGGAATCTGCCCCTCAAGGAAATTAGAGTTCAGGTTCAAAACCGAGAGAGCACTCAGATTCCCTATCTCCTTAGGTATGGTGCCCCCCAACTGGTTGTTACTCAGACCAAGCCTTTCCAATGCAGCAGCATTGCCAATCTCCCTGGTGAGAGAACCATTCAACTGATTATTAGAGGCCGAAAACTCCATCAAATTAACAGAGCTCCAAAGGGTAGCAGGTAATTCACCGGTGAAGTTGTTTGAATCAAGCTGAATCGCCATCAATGGAAGCTCCGAAAGGTACTCAGGAATCGAACCAGTAATCTGATTACTCAGCAAATTCAACTGAGTAAGATTCCTACACCTCACAAATGTCTTCTCAATCGTCCCAGAAAGGAAATTACCACCTAGATCAATGTCCATAAGCGAAACAGCATTGCACAGCTCTTTTGGAATCGCACCCCTCAACAAGTTGTTGCTCAAGCTAAGATGCATCAGCATAGAACAATTCCCAATCTCAGGAGGAATCTTCCCCGAAAACTGATTACTTGAAAGCAATATCGTCGCAACCTGACTCCACTTCCCAAACCAAGCCGGCAAGGGCCCGGAAAGCTGGTTCTTCTCAACCGAAAACGTCAGCACTGGCAACTCCTTTAGCTCCTCCGGCAACTCCCCGGAAAGCGAATTAAACGAAAGCATCACAGTCTTCAAATTCCTACACTTTCCCAACTCCGGAGGGAGACTCCCATTGAGCTCAGAAAACACCATATTCAATATACTCAGCTCCTTCAACTCTCCTATCTCTTTCGGTATAGAACACCTCAAAGGATTATGAGAAAGATCAAGCTTGGTCAGTGACTTCAGCTTCCAAAACTCCGCCGGCAACGGACCGGTGATAAAACACGCCGTAGAGGAAAAAATCTCCAGCAGTGAAAGCTCTCCAATTTCTTTAGGCAATGCACCCGAAAACCGGTTCAACCCAGTGTAGAGCTCAGTGAGGTTCCGCAGGTTACCGATTTCCGGTGGAACTAAACCGGAAAACGAATTGTTTGATATGTCCAATGTAGATAAAGACTGAAGCTTTTGAAACAGAGCTGAAGGCAGAGAACCAGAGAGGAGGTTGTTACCCAAGTCCAAGTACTGAAGCCGGGTCAGGTTCCCAATCTGGGCAGGGACTTCTCCGGCGAGCCCATTTCCGGAAAGCTCAAGAGTCTGTAAATTCGCCAATTTTCCGATCTCCGGCGGGATTTTCCCGGCGAGCGAGTTGGAGCTGAGTTTGAGGGTCTGGAGGTGAGTCAGGTCGCCGACTTGGGCCGGAATTGGGCCGCGGAGGAGGTTGGAGGAGAGGTCGAGGACGGCGAGGTGAGTCAGGCCGCCGAGTTGGGCCGGAATCGGGCCGCGGAGGCCTGAATCGGGGAGGGAGAGTGAGTCGACTCGGCCGAGTCGGCATGAGACGCCGACCCAGTTGCAGAGCGGGGTGGAGTGTTTCCATGAGGCTAGAATTTCTGGGTTTTCGAGGCTGGATTTGAAGGAGAGGAGGGCATTGGCTTCTGGGTTTTGGTCATCAATGGGGGTGGTGGTGGTAATGGTGGTGATCAGAAGGCACCCAAATGCGAAGACCCAGAAAGGTGGAAACTTTATGGGCGCCATGGAAGTTACAGAGAGAATGAGGAAGTGGGTCTGGGTCAATTTTCAGAGAGAGATTGTGAGAGAGAGAATGTGAGGAAGAAGAAGAAGAAGAAGAAGGAGAAGAAGAAGCTTGAACGCCATTACCGAGTGACTGAGAGAAATTGTAGCAGAGACATTTGGTGTTTTAAAAGGGTTTAAGACCCGCATGCAGGTCACGTGACTTCACTTCCGTAACGGCAGATTCTATAGTTTTGCATAAAAGTCCCTACATGACTCAAGTTTTTAACCACTTGGGACCTTGAGTTCTTCATATTCTGATATTCGCCCCTATTTTGGTTCTAGTATTTTGGGAAACTGGGAAAGTGTTGCTTTTTGTCTTAAAATGGGGGATCTGCTTCTTGGGTTTATCTGCGCCTTTCTTTTGTTATTCTATTTTGGATTTAGTGGAGGGCGGACTAGGTACTAGATTTTAATGGGTTCTGGGCTTTAGGATGCTTTAGCACTATGTATGGAGATGGGGGTGATAGAATCTCATTCTAATCATTTTGTAGAAGATATTGGTTTGTAAAGGTTAAAGTTATGAAAGCTCGAGAAGCATAGAAACGACTCAAACGAACCGAGAAGTGATAATTATGTGCACTAGTGTCGTGTTGAATTATTGTTTGATTGCATTTTGATTGGGGGAATGAACTAATGAACTAGGTAGGTGCATGATTGGTAACTAGGCCCGGGAGAATCTTATACCATGTATGGTTTTGTTTCTTTATTCATTGGGGAAAATTCATAAATATTTTAACTCATTGGGTTTTAGTGCAAATATGAGATGTATGAGGGAGTAGGATGAGAAACGCGAGTTACGTGAAGCCTCCCTGCTCATTAATGAGTGAGATGACATAGGAGTAGGGTGCTAAACGCCAAAAGCTTCACAAGTGAAAAGAAAAGGTTAGAAGTTACCATGGAGAAAATGTGACCCTTGGGAATTGAAATGTAAATCTCATGTGGAAGACCATTGACCGGTTCAACCAATAGTAAGAACAAAAAAAAAAGTGAATTCATTTTCATGTTGAGCAAAAACAAGGTGATATGTGAGGAATTGTAGCAACAATAGCGTTTGCCAAGAATCATGCAACTTCTTGTGACAAAACGCTTAGTAAACGAGCTAAACAAGGATGAAGTTTTGCTCTTTACATGCTTGTATTTTGCTCGCTAACATGTAAAATGAGACTTGTAGTTATAACAGTTACTTTTTAAAATTTTAAATTCCAATACTTACACTACAATGATGACCGAAATCAAGCATCTAACATATAACTCACAACCCACTTTTTGCTCCATAAATCAATCTCACTACTTTCTTTCTTTTTTTACTCTCTAGGCAACAACGAGAATATTTATCAACCATTTCATCGATTTCTAAGTGCTAAACTTGGATTCACTGTTAATCTGATAATTTTTATGGCATTTCGAAACAAAAATTGTTTTTTCCATAATTAAAATTCCACAAAATGATCTACAATGATATATTGATTTCATTGAGGTCCCTCACTTTGGATCAGACAGTCCAAGAGTTAAATCTCTAAGAAAACTGACATAAACGCCCTCCAGAGTCAGAGAGTGACGAAGTTAACTTTGTGCAATAAATAGCACTTCTGCGACCTCCGGTTCATCTCCATAGCAGAGTGGCCTCCACCTTGGATCGTGGTCGTTTTCGTCATTTTCAAATTTGTAACGTTGGCTTCTGGGTTTGTTTCTTAGCTTGCACTTGAGACAGAGGTGGGTTTGATGAGACCTGAGAGTAGAAAAGCAAGGGAGAGGGCCATTGCCTGAGATGTCTCTTTCACCAGGAACCAGAAGCAAGATCCAGAACAGGAATTTTCTCTTTTCTGATGCCCTGACACCTTTCAGTTTTTGCCATAAAAGAATTTCCTTTTCGGGTTATCTTCAATCGTCCTCTTTTTCTTAATTTTTTCCAGATTTCAATTTCGTTTTTGGTGGGAGCAATGTCAAAGGTTTTGAATGTACTTTGCCACCTTGGGTGCGAATGGGGGTGAGGAAGAACTGTACATACCCTAGACCTAGATGTTATGAGAAGGCGTTTTGGTGGAGAAATCTTCACTAGTTAGACATTGTTTTATGCAAATGGGTAGCCTTTTTTCTATAATTTGTGAGTTACATGCGTGATTGCGTGAATCTAAGTCTTGTTTTGTATGTATTGTGATGTATGAAGTTATTTATAGTCTTCCTAAAATGGAGTAAGATGTGATCTATGCATATATCGTAGTAGAGTTGTTGAAGTATGGACGAGTAATACGTTATCTTTATAATCCTACTTTACTTTCCCTATCAAAATTTTAAATCCTATGCAATATAGAAAGAATGAATTAAATTCAGTTTATCCCTCAAATCTTTAGTGTTAAAATCAGTTTAGTCCTACAACTTGTTTTAAAATCAATTCGCCCCTTCAACTTTCGTAAATACATCAGTTGGGTCCAATTTTTGAATTCCCCTCGAAATATGACGTCACCAAAGCTGTTAGAACTAACAAGCTTTATCCCTCTTCAGAAGGGTAAAATAGCTAATTTAACAAAATATTATTAGAGAAGATAAAAAATGCATCTATTTGGCAAAAATGAATAAAAAACAAATAAGTTATTTTAGACATTTCGTTAAAAATAAAGAGATAAGGCTGAAATATAGGTTCCATTGTCAATTCCTGTAGCTTCGGTGACGTCACATTTCGAGAGGAATTTAAAAATTAGACCGAATGATGTGTTTACGAAAATTGAAAAGACGAACTGATTTGAAAAAAAAAATTACATAACTGAACTGATTTTGATATCAAAAATTTATGGTGTAAACTGATTTTTTTTGCATATAGAAACTAATAAACACTTAGGCTGCTAGCTTCTAGGCCAAAAATGAAGAAAAAGAATAGACATTTTGGTTGTTTGCTCAGGGAAAGCTGCTAAAGTTTGTGGCTAGAGGCATTAGAGGAATACCTATTCCTTGTCCTCATATAACTCCTTTTTTCCACATGAAAATTATTGGACTGGTAATGTCAGTAACACACTGTGCCCTGAACTCAGCTCCAATGGTGGTCCATCTTCCTTACTTTACTTCATTGAAGATCTTCTGCTTCAGAAAGTAACAACCAGAGCCATATTTATAGATAGAGATACCTTCTGGGTTTGGGACCAAAAATGTGAAACACCCAGAGGCCACCACATGGTCATATTCATGATTTCTCTTTTGAAAATTTTGAAACTTGTTTTTATCAATTATTTTGTGCTGCAAGAAAAGCTTACTATCAGTTACACCATATATAATTGTCTACACACTCACCATAACCATGTCTATATGAAAATCCAAAGCTTGATAATATGAGATGTTCATAGTACTAGTATTAGATTTTGAATCAAGAGTCAATTCGATTAAACTTGTCGAGACACATGACGAACAATGACTAATCTAAAACTTACGTTTACGAGTTCCAATTCTCCACTCTGAAAAAGAAACAACTTAGGCTAGCAGTAATTCTGAGCTTGGGACTAAAATAAACCAGGTTGCCACCACATCATGTTCTTCATCATAATTATTTTTTAATTATTGTTAGCTTCAGAGAACCGTTGAGTAGCACAAGACAAATCATGCATGAAAACTGAAGCCTAGTAATAGTTGCAAACTCACAGCTGGGGTTGCTTAAGAAAGCATAGAAGGCATTAATATCCGCAAGAAAGGTTTTGGGGGTTGGAATAGGAACAGTTATGGGTAAAGAATTACGTGCACGTTTATTAGTTTTGAGAAAATTTCAGAGAGGGTTTTAAATGGGTGTGGTGTTTGGGAGTCTGTGAAAGTTAAAATGGCCAGAAATGGAGGATTGAGGAGGAGTTGTGAAGTGACTGTGCATGAATGAAGTAACTCTGCAAAGATTTTACCAAAAACTATAGTTACCATTCTGAGGAGTACTAGTGCTTGTGATGGTCTGCGTCATAAGCAATGATACAGTTTGTCCAGAAAAAGAAAAAAGAAAAAAGAAAAAAAAAAGCAATGATACAGCTTGGGCATGGCGTTTTGGATTGGGCATCTTTAGGGGTGAGTACTGTGAAGAAGTTAGTACTGGCAGTAGCTAAGTGATACGTACGCAAGAAGACCAGAGATTCTCTGCTGCTCTCTTCTTTTTCTGGGTAGTGGGTGACGGATAGATACACTTCATTGATGATTTGCTTTGATTTCTCTCTTTCTTGTGTTTTGGAAGACACTACCAACTTGTTACAAATACCGATTATTACGTACCTATTGTGTAACATCTACACGCAAACTGTAACAACTTTGGTGTCAAATACAGAGCCGGTAAATGCGAAAGGACTCGTATACTTCTTTTTTCTTATGGTAATGAGGAAAGTAAATGAGAAATTTTGATAAACGGTTGGTTTTATATTATCTGAATTGAATTTTAACCATGTTTTGTTAAATAGATGAAGAATGGCCATATAAAATTGTCAAAAGTCTTAACCACCCAGCTCAAATTCTTTGTAAATTGATAACATATTTGCAAAAACCTTATTCACGTCTCTCTTGATTCTCAATTCCTCATGAATACTCACTTCTCACCTTCTTCACATACTTGACAATTAGCATCCGGTGCAATATTGGACTCTCAATTACGCAATTGCTGAAGAACTCGTTCGAGGCAATAGATAAACGTGTTTCAGAATCACATCAAATCAACCTTCATAGTTCATACAAAAAGTATAATGGGGTTATGTAATTGTTCAAGTGGTGGACTTCGCAGACACAGTATATCTCATATACCCATTGGCCATTGCAATCCTTTTTTTGGGGTAGTACGGAGGAGAAGAAGAAGATTCACTGGCGGTGTTGGGACCGTATGTGGCTACCGAAAACTCTTGGTGGTATGGGTTTTAAACATCTTTATATTCATAACTTAGCTATGCTAGCTAAACAGGGGTGGAGACTTCTGACCAAACCTCATTCGCTAGCTGCACAGATTTTTAAAGCAGTCTACCACCCAACCACATCTTTCTTGGAAGCAGATATGTGTGATAAGCCGTCCTATGCATGGAGAAGCATTATGGAAGCTCGCCCCGTTTTGAAAGCAGGTTTACAATGGCGCATTGGTAATGGTACAAGGGTTGGAATTTGGAGTTCTGATTGGATTCCAGGTTTCCCGGCTCATTCGCTATCTAAACCACATGACACAATTTTTGAGTTGGTCTCAGACTTGATCGATGATGCCTCATGGACCTGGAATAGAATGGTGACTTGAGCTGTGTAGTTTGCAACCAATCCGTGGAATCTTTGGAGCATCTGTTCTGCACTTGCAACTTGTCACGTGAAATTTTCGGTAATCCTCCATTCTCCTTTCCTCAATCTCATGTTGCCTGGAAAGATTGGTTACTGGAAAGAGCAGCTACTCTAACTCCTGCTATGTTCGATAAGTTTTTGGTGTTACTGTGGAGTATTTGGAGAAACCGGAATGAGGTTCTACGGAGGGATAAAAGAAAGGGGATTTTCATATACACCCAATTTTGAAGAGTGATTTTAAATAAAACACACCTAATATTTTTTTCTGATAGACATCTAAAATGTATCGATTATGATACATATTATGTCATATTTTTTCTAAATTTTACACAATTGCCACCATTCAACTATAACATATAAACATAATAAATAAGCTTAATTGATGTTGTCTCAAATACCTTGATTATGAGTTTTTCTTCTAACACTAACATTTTTCAATCAATTTGCAATAATCATGCAGTTTTCTTTATTTTTATGAAAAAATCTAGGTGAAATAAATACATTCTATGATCTATACATTAGGTAAAATATAATATAAATAAGATATCTGATTATTAAAGTAAAAGAAATAAATTTTATAGTGTTAGCGTAAGCCCTAAGCCCTAAGCCCTAAGCCCTAAACCCTATACCCTAAACCCAATTTTGAGTTTCTTCTTTGTAGGTATATTATCATATCATGTCCTACTTAATAGGTACTTAATAAGATGTGAAATGATATAATAATATACCTAAAAAGAAGAAAATTAATCAAAGAACAAGAACGTGTACCTTACAATTAGACATTTTTCGACTATGTAGAAAGACATCAAATGTGAGCTTAAGAATGAAAAGAATCATTCTATTACAAATGACATACTTCTATATATAACATATATATACACACTCAAGTTAGTAACAACAAGGTAAGAAATTAAAGAATGTAATTGATTATGATAAAGTTAAATCCAGATAAATTTTAGCTCAGTATTTGAGTTTCAAATTGATGCTAAAATTGAGAAAGATACCAAATTAAGCTTTATATCGCCTGAAGGGCAAATCAGAGAAACTAAAAAATGAATAAAACCATTAATTATAGACATATGTTCTGTATAGTAAATTTGCTTATGTGTAGTGTATAGTAAGTTTGCTTATGTGTAGTGGGTGTAAAATGAAAGAAAAATATGTATGAGTTTATCTTAAAAGAGTTCTAGTATTTTGGGTTTTTATCTAATTTTCTCTTAAAGAAAGTCTCATCATCAGATTACTATCGCAGCCATGGCTTGGTATGAGGAATATTTACAAGCCAATGTGGCTCACCAGAAATCATCGGTTGCGAACAGACAGAGAGAAAGGCAGTTCTGAAAACCTCCAATTGGCACAGCTCTCAAACTTAATGTCGATGGAGCTTTCCTCCCTACTACTAACCAGGGTGGTTTTGGTGGTGCAGTTCGAGACTCTCAGGGACAATTTATTGCTGCCTTTGCGCATAGAATGGAACATGTTAGTTCCGCACTCCATGCTGAGTTGGAGGCTGTGCGGTATGGAGTTGGTTTTCTACAGTCTATGGGTGTTTCAGAGGCTATAGTGGAGAGTGATTGTTTGGTGGCTGTTGATTCCATCAAGTCCCTGGATCAGGATCTATCTCCTCTCAGTGCTATTATTCTAGCTGCTGCTGCGTCGTGGTTGCTCCATATGTGAAGCTTTTTGAAAATATGCTTCATCTCCGGTGAGTCTTCATCTCCAGGTCTAATGATAAAGTTGCTTGTGTGTAAAAAGTTTGCAAATTTACTTGTGTGAAGCTCTGAATTGTGATTGCATACTTTTTTTGTATATAAATTTAGTTCTTTTGTAATATGGAATGAGAAATGATGGTTTTGTACCCATCTGTGGATCATAGGTGGGTTTGCTCTGAGGAGGAAAGATTGCAGAACAGTGATTTTGTGTTTTAGGAGGACGAAAAGGTGTTATAACAAGGGTCGTCAGCATTGTTCTTTGACTTCTTTCCAAGTTGAAGGGCTGATGCTTCGATTCGTCAATGTATGAGCTGCTTTAGGATTAGGATGTTTCAGACATGGGGGGTAGCTAGGTAGTAAGAGTAGGAAACTAGGAATCATGTAGGATTGAGTTTCAACCGGGGATTTAGTGCAGTTCCCAATTGTGAATCTTGACTGTGAAGAACAAAATCATAGAGGTTCCATGTGGTAGTTGGTGCTTTCCTCTGATGGTGAATGTTGACATTGAAGTATATCGGCACGCTAATTCCTTTAATTTCGATTCTGGTGTTCTGCATTTGTTTTCCTTGAAACTTGGATTTCAGTATAAGAGTTCCTGTGGGTGTGGATTCTCTGCTGTTTTTAGTTTTTCTTTTCTTATACTAGATTTCGGAATGTGATTGCTCCGATGCTTAGTTTACCGAATAAGAGCATCTCCAACAGCTTCCCCAAAATTTCTTTAAAATGGGGAAGCAAAAGCTAAAATCTCCAAAAAAATTATGCTCAAAATCCAACAGCTTCTCCATTTTGGAGATTTTGGCATTTAATACAACAACAAAATATACTATATCATTATTAATTATAACAAAAGACCATTATATATTTCATTGTAACAATAAAATACCCAATAAAAGATTCTATTATTGTCTTGAATTCGTTGGAGCACGTGAAAAATTAAATTTTGGGGAAGGAAGGCTTTGCTGCAAATTTGGGGAATGAAGGCTTCTCTTTCTTCTCCATCCCCATTTTGGGGAATGAGATGGGGAAACTGTTGGACCTAAAAACAACTATATATTCCCCAAAATTGAAAAGTTTAAGAAAATGGGGAAGCTGTTGGAGATGCTCTAACGATCATATCTTTGAACCTGTATAGCAAATTGAATGAACACTAAGCCTAGCTTTTTGATGAGCAATGAGATTGCTTCTTTGGTCATCTTTGATTTGCTGTCCGATTGTTCTCTGTGTTTGCTTGATGAAAGTCTATCATATATTGACACTGTTGGGTCTGTGTTAGGATTGATAGTAAGTTGCAATCAGTTATTTGTCTTGGTTTTCATAAAGTTTAGTACTTTTGCTATTTTAATTGTGTATTTTAGACATTGGCCGTTGGGATGTGTATGGCCTCGTTCGTATTGAATTTTTCGGTCAGTTCTTGTTTTTTTGTTATCCTTTTGGCTTTCACCCTGGTTTGTAAATGTTCCATGTATGAGTCTTCGAGAATTTAATTGCGGCCAAAATGCAGCAAAAGTTTCTGTATGGGATTTGCAAACTTGAATGTAATATTCTGTTGTCAATTTCATGTAGAACTAATGTCTTAAGCAAAATAACATAATTTTGTTTGTCAAACAGAAATGTTGGTATTAAGCCTTAGTCTTTCTACTCTTTCAGTTTCTGATAGACTGATTCTAATCACACAAAGAACGTGGCTGTTCATCTTAATCTTAAAGTTACTTTAATTTTTCATGTCATCTTCTTGTGCTGGATATCAGCAACCACTGAAAGTTTTATCCTTCGGCATTTAGGATAACTCATTTTCGTTTTCATGGCATTCATGATGTTTTCAACATATATATCCACCATTAAGTAGCAGCATTTCGTGTTTTCTCCTAACAACTTTTTCATGAACATTAGATATAGTTTGCCAAGAGGTCTTCCGATGCCTCATAGATATGGTCTAACCAACATTAGATTTGGCTGCTCGGTTCCAAGAAGTGGAAAACGGCTTTAAAGCGTTTGATATCCGCTGAACCAAGCTTTGTCATGATGAACCCTATTACTTCAGTTTGGAGCTCAGACCATTTTGGTGGTGTTCTTCTCTTTTGGTGCAGTCATCCATTGTTGAACCTTGATTGATGTTGCGGGGAAAGAGCAGAAGCAGCGTTATGTTTAGAGTTTGTACAAGATGAGATCCAAGTTTCAAACTATAAACTTGCCCACTAGGATTGAGTTTCAACCGGGTATCTAGTGCAGTTCACAATTGTGAATCTTGACTGTGAAGAACAAAATCATATAGGTTCCATGTGGTGTTGGTATTTTCCTTTAATTTCGATTTTGGTGTTCTGCGTTTATTTTCCTTGAAACTTGGATTTTGTTAGATTGGTAACGGATGGGAAAAGGAAATCTGTAAACAAAAGTGATATGGAGACAAAGGTTTCTGAGTTGCTACTGCAGAGCTCTTGTTTTCTATTGATTTTAATTGATTACAGCAATACAACAGCAGGGGGAAATTTATATGCAGCCTAGGTCTCTAGACGATTCTATCTTAGAGACTGAAGAGTTGCATTGGAACTCTAATACAACATTAACTTAGCTGTTACAACAGCTAACTACCTCATTTACTCATTAACAACTAAACCAGAATACTCTAGAGATAAGTAGAAAGTACATTAATTCCAACACTCCCCCTTAATGTGCTTTCTTCACAACTCCAATGAGCTCCCTGAGATGGCAGAATTTCCCTTTTGAAAGTGCCTTGGTCAGAATGTCAGCCAATTGTTCTTCTGACCTGCAATACTCAAGCTGAACAATCTCCTTCTCAATTGCTTCTCTGATGAAGTGATACTTTATTGCAATATGCTTTGTGCGTTCATGATTGACCGGATTTTTCCCAATGGCAATGGCTGATTTGTTATCGCAGTACAAAGTAGTTCCTTTCTCTTGCTTTTCTCCAATGTCTTCAAGAATTCTTTGAAGCCAAATTGCTTGAGATGTTGCTTTTGCTGCTGCAATATATTCTGCTTCAGCAGTGGATTGAGCCACAACACTTTGTTTCTTTGAAGCCTATGAACATGCTCCTGAACCAAGAGAGAATACATATGCTGATGTGCTCTTCATGTCATCTAGACAACCAGCCCAATCACTATCCAACAAGAGTTGAACTTTCTGCTGCCTTGTAAAGAATTCCATAATCAAGAGTGCCTTGCAAGTATCTTAACACTCTTTTAGCTGCTCCAAAATGAATTTGACTTGGCTCTTGCATATACCTGGAGAGAAGACTTGCAGCAAACATGATATCCGGTCTAGTAGCTGTTAGATACAACAAACCACCAATTAAACTCCTGTACTTTGCACCATCTTCCTTCTTCAACTTTTCATTTGCTATCAAGGGAGTAGCCACAGAATTGCACCCGAGAAGATTAAACTTCTTGAGAATGTTTTCTGCATGTTTCTTTTGGGAAATAAAAATCCCATCTTTTGATTGAGATACTTCAATCCCCAAAAAATAATGCAGCAGACCCATGTCATTCATCTCCATATCACATCTGTTAGATTGGTAACAGATGGGAAAAGGAAATCTGTACAGATGGCTTGAATCCGCTCCAGGCTTCAAATGGAGTCATATTCTTCACCGCCTTTGTTGGACATCTGTTGAGGATATAAACAGCCGTATGCACAGCTTCTGCCCAAAACTCTTTCGGTAAGCTCTTCTCATTCATCATAGAAGTCGCCATCTCCACAATGGTTCGATTTTTTCTCTCTGCGATGCCGTTTTGTTGAGGACTGTATGTAGCCGACTGTCGTCTGCTTCCAAATGCCTTCATCTTTACAATAATCTTGAAATTCATGAGAAGTATATTCTCCTCCTTTTTCACTTCGAATGACTTTAATTGAGCAGCCACTTTGATTCTCAACAAATGCTTTGAATCTTTTGAAAACCAGAAAAGTTTCTGATTTCTCCTTCAAAAAATAAACCCAGGTCATTCTCGAAAAATCATCGATAAATGTGAGAAAGTACCTGCATTGATTTAAGGAAGGAGTTTTCATTTTGCCACAGATACCGGTATGCACAAGCTCCAGCGGTGCTCTTGCTCTCCATGAACTTTGTTTTGGGAATGGAAGTCGATGTTGCCTGCCCATGATACAGCCTTCACATGCATCTGATGTTGCTTCAATTTTGGGCAGGACATTCACCATGCTATTTTGTTGAAGTAGCTTCAGCCCTCGGAGATTAAGATGACAAAATCTCTTGTGCCACAACCAAGTGTCTTCAACAGCATCTGCCTTCAACGCCGTCATGCCATCATAGTGAAATACAAGTGGGAAATTTCTGTTCTCCTCCATTTTGACATGTGCAATCTCCATCTTTGCCTTGTTATCATAAATAATGCAGTAGTCATCATCAAAAATAAGACGATAACCATTCTGCAGCGGCTGCCAAATTGGATGTGAAGGTTTTGATATTCTTTTAAGGGGCTGAGTAGTAGGAAGTAAGAAACCTGCTCTCTGAGTCTGCAAAGCACAAGCGCTCTTGCTGCACCTGAAGCCATGCGTTAGCTCCTCCACTACTAGGTCACATATTTTGGTTTCGGTCAAAAAGCTAGATAAGCAAAGGAATACTAGGAGAGTCTTAGTCATCTGATCTCAGCACTCCAACCTATAACTTGCCATATTAGTTTTGATTAACCTGGTTTCTTCACCATTTTCTCCTTGAGTGATCATAACCTTCCCAGTTCTCTCCTTGGTCAATTTACACCATCTTTTGGTCGCAGCAAATGATCTATACATTGTAAGAAAAAACCAAAACAAAAGATCATTTACACCATCTTTTGGTAGCAGAAAATTAACATATAGATGGTGTAAATGTATAGATCATTTGTTCATGTAGATTGAGCCAGGTATATACATAAGCCTTGTCTGAAGTCAAAACACATGCACGAAGTAGAAACTGCGAGTATTCTTGCATTTACGAGCATGTCTTGACAATTTTCAATAATAAGCATTAGGTTGTAGCTTGGGAAGTTATGATTCTTCGTTGCTTGATCATAGTCGGAGACTCGGAGGTAGTAAAATTGATCCAGTTATCCTGCTGTTGGTAATGTTTTGTATGTATTTCCTTTCTTTTGGCAAATTTGGTCTTGGCCGATTGTTTTTCTTTCTTACTTTTGCTGGCTCAATACAATCTTCGTAACTGAACTTGACTCAGATTTGATGGACGGAAGGTAAGATGTGTGGAAAATATTTGACCAACTTGTGTGAAGAACCAAAGGGACATGAGATGGGAGAAATCTTCTGCAACAACAAAACATGCTCTCTTTCGAGACACACAGCGCAAGCATCAGCCTCGCCGGTTGAGGTTGTCTCAGACTTGAACCCACACTCTCTGCAGCAAGATCCAAGACGTTAGTCTATATGGTGACTATAATTAAGAATGTGTTTGTGTGTGTGCTTGTGCAGTGTCTTGGTCTATGTATGTGAAAGTTATTTAGACACCAAAGCAATAGACATCAACCTAACCTATGAACTTCGCCAAAGAGAAGGAGCATAATTGTAAATCAATTGCATCTATCGAAGTAAGAAATCGAACACTGGGCGCATGAATAGACAACCAATGCCAAAATCTGTCAACCATCAATTCAGGACTAAGCACTCATGAAAAAAAGTTCAAAACTCTTTCAAGATTATTTCATAATAAACAACACAACTCCACCCAGGACTAAGCCCTCTTTCTTCTTCTAGGATTTGCTGATTGCTGAAATCTATATCTATGTGCTCATTTGACTTGTTGAGCTTAACCTTAACATATTTTACCATGTATTCATTTGAAAGAGACGAGGACATTAACCTACAACAGTAAGATATGGCACCTAGAGTTTTGTTACGATTCACATCCAGGGAGGTGGATTGTATTTGAAAGTTACGACCTTGCTACGTTCAGTATGCTCATCAGAGGCAGTCATTGGTAATTCCAAAGGGGGAATGCCTGTATTACTGAGTCGGGATTCGGTGCTAGCTAGTGGTGGTTCAAGTCAGAGGTGCCGCCACAGTCCGGCAACATCAAGAGGAATCCACCTAAGAGAAAATACCTCATGTTAATCATGACAATAGTAACTGGATACTAACTATAAATGCCAGAAGACCCATTTTCGTTGCAATTGCTAGCACCTCTAGCAAGGAGGATCAACAAAAAATAGGATTAAGCAGGATGATCAAGCAACAGTCCATATGGTTTGTACCAACTAAATAGACACCACACTTCAAATTCATTGTTGTTCCGTAATGAAATGTCACAGTTCCTGTTCAAAAAATAAAAAATAAAAAATTGTCACAGTTGCCAAATTTGCATGAAGATCAAGTAGGAGCTGAACGCATTTAAAATACTAATTCCCTGCAGCCATATGAAGAGCGGTACGTAATGCCACAATCTGCTACGTTTTTTTTTTTTTTACAAACAGAAAATTTTATTAAATAAAAAAGATAGTACCTAAGAGAGGACATGAAACCAAAACCCTTTAAAAACAAATAAAAGAACAAAAGACAACCAAAACATAAGAACGATCAGAGCGGATTGCATCATAGATCAAGACGCACCACTGGCATCCGATTACGAGCAGGGTAAGGGTCTCGTGAATCTTTTTTGGTCTTCACTTTTTTCTTTTGAGACTTTGGTAGAGATTTGAGAAGATTCTCATCCTCTAAAGGTGCTTCACCCTCTTCATACCAAGAACTCAAAAGACCGTCATCTCATTTTGGGTATATGTACGAAGACCAGGGGTTCTTTATTTTCCAAATCACCCCAACAAAACTTAGTTTGATGATTAGATTCCACCAAACCATAATCTTCATTACTCGCTTCAACCATAACGTTATTGTGCTTTTCAAATTCAGAATAATTCGAGACCAAAATTGCATTAGAATCGTCTCTTTTGTCTCTAGAGGAGTCTGCAACAATCTTCTCTATATGATCCTCTTCTCGCTCAGCTGAAAGGACTTGAAAAGAGTTGGACAAACAAAATGTTGGGATATGTTGTATATGAACTGTTGGCTACTTCGCCGGCGTGACCCGCCATGTTATTTCCGAACCCCAAACCACAATCTGCTACCTTATTTCCAAACTTTTGTATGTAAATAACGTTTAAGTATTACAAGTAATGTTTTGTAGTTGACAAAATGGAACTACAATTTTAACTTGGAAGTTAAAGACTTCAAGGCACAAAGATCATTAAGGTGTAGTCTCTCATTCTATATAAAGAATGTATAAGCTAGGTTTGCTTCTCTATAGACATGAGAAATGAGTGTCGCAATTTGAATAGTTTGCAACCTCGAACATATATTGCAGGCAATCAGGCACCGAGAACACCATTCATTGTTTGCTCCACAACGTTAATTAGTTGTGAGAAAGGCAAAGTTTAGGGTTTGAAAATCCGACCAAAACTCACAGTAGATAGAATCACGTTTAAAAAAAATTCTCAAACACTAAACCACGAATACAAAGCACAACAAGATATGGAGCAGAAGGATGTTCTCTTATTCTATTCTCTACTTGTAACTGGTACCAAGCATTACCTTCGCTTAAGGTCTATGCAAACGACACGTTACCTATTGGTCTAGAAATAAGTTCAGCTTCCTGGAGAACGTGTCGAACTTAGAAGAGACGGGACACAAAATTTGCCTCAATTTAATTTATTCTGATGATTGGGGAATTGAAACGAATGAGTGACAGTCAAGAATCAAAAGCTTCTGGTAAAATATTGGCAATGGCAGACATTTCACATCAAATGAGATGTCAAGTTTGAAATGGTTCATTTCATTCATTCACTCTAGACCTCAAGGTAAGTCGATGTGCTTCCTCATATTCCTTTGGTCTTTAACTTTCACAAATTAACCAGCTATTAAAGTTGAACCATGGCATTCTTAATTCGTGTGTTCATATATAACGAATAGCAGCCATAGCTATAGTTCTGGTTTTTATTAGTTTACGGTGGTCTGGCTCAGATTCTATTCGATTATGTACATTGTTTTCCTTCAAATTAACACCAAGTACATGTTCAAATTAAGTTGGTGGTTACGCATTCAAAAGTAGCGGTGTTAAGTCTAATCCTACACCTAATTAAGGGCTGACAAGCGCATATAATATGTAAAACAGAAAAAGGCCTAGGTTCTCAATGTATACACAATTTTAAGTACTTAACCTTTAGAAAAAAAACTCTATGATTCCTCATTACCATAAGAAGAAAGAGGTATACGAGTCCTTTTGCATTACGGCTTACTCAAAATTCTTGTTCTAGAGTTCCACAGGTGCTGTTTATTGTAGCTGTATGGCTCAAATCTCAGAAGACTAAATATACATATACACGTATTGCTGCACGTCTGATCAGTTAATCTCGTAACTTCTTCTGGATATCACACACACACAGTGCACAGTGTTGTGTTGATTCTCTCACGCGAATGCAGGATAAAAAAGAAGAGGGAAAAAGATAAGCACTTAATTGCTCAGCGGAGATATAGTTTAATATGAAAGTAGGAAAAAGCTATATTCCCTTCATTATCATTAACCCAATAAGGCAATGACATTAGATTCTTATATCTGCAGCAGGAACTCAATTATATTGAAACAAATATTATGCTGTTTTTTTCTTTTGGCTGGTCAGAAAACTTTATGCTATTCAGAGAGGGATATCTGATAATTAATTTGGACAAGCTCAACAAATTCACATCACACATGTCATTTCCCTAAGTAAACCCTCAATATTCTTTTAGATTGTAAGCCAGTAATCTCTGACTCTAAATTTAATCGTTCGTACGTCCTTAATTTGCTAGCTTTCTTGTGCCTATATAAGCCAACATTCTCAGACCTTAGTAACATAACACCACAAACACACATTCATCTTCTGCCAGTTGCTTATATAATCTTTCTGATACTGCTGCACTACTTCATTGATGTCAAGGATTATGGAGACCCTAACACTTGGAAGAGTGGTGGGAGAGGTTGTGGACATGTTCACCCCATCTGTGAAAATGAATGTTGTTTACAGTAGCTGCAACAAACAAGTATCTAATGGCCATGAGATCATGCCTTCTGTCATTGCTGCTAAGCCTCGCGTCGACATCGGTGGTGAAGATATGAGGGCTGCTTATACATTGGTAAGTTCTATCGTAGCTTTTTTTGGTCTGAAGTTCTATCATAGCTTCACTCCTTAGTTGATAGTACGTCTATATCTTGCGAGCTGTTAACGTACCTTTTCTTTTTGTTGTTTGGTTCTCTGAATTGTGGTGATCAACTCGTGAAGATTATGACAGACCCTGATTACCCAAGCCCCAGTGATCCGTACTTGAGAGAACATCTCCTCTGGTTTGTATTCATCATCCAACAAAGTCATAGTTTTATACTTTCATACCCTCATTTCTCATTACTCGATGCCAAATTATACATACAAGTCATAATGTTACTTCATATACTAATTTCAGGATGGTGACAGACATTCCTGGTACCACTGATGTCTCCTTTGGTAAGACCATGTACATTATAACAATCGAAAAATCCATTGCTTAGGGTTTTCTATATGTATCATACAAATGGTAATCAATTTGTATGCAATCAATTTCATGAGCAGGAAGAGAAGTTTTGGAGTATGAAACTCCAAAGCCGGTGGTGGGGATTCACCGGTACGTGTTTCTGTTGTTCCAGCAGACTAGAGGAAGGCAGACGGTGAGAGTTCCGGCTTCGCGGGACAACTTCAACACAAGAAAGTTTTCACAAGAGAATAGTCTTGGCCTGCCTGTGGCTGCTGTCTACTTCAATGCACAAAGAGAAACTGCAGCCAGAAGAAGATGATGAGTAATTCACTAGCTCAGACCACATCAATAAGGGAAAACGTACTAATTAAATTCCAATAACAACATATTGATCGGAGCTCAGGGGTTCCGGTTGGGAAATTTTTTTCCGGCCAGTACTATCGTAACTTACGTAGGTAACTTTTTGTGTGTTTTTTTTAGCAGCTAGGGTTTCAGTCTATGTACGTTTGTCCAGTATCGTTGATTTGTATTTTGTTCTTTTGCTCTGAGCTTTTTTGGCTCTTGTTCAATAAGACATTGGTTTTGGAACTTTGCATAATGTATAAGGTATTGCTACTAGCCTACTAGGCAGTAGACACAGCTACGTGTCCTTCGATTATTGTCATTTGAAAGAATTAATCTAGGAGTGTTGATCAATGTGGTTCTTGAGGCTCTTTGCGATGTTTAGAAGTTGAGCTCAAGACTGGAATCAAAATCAAATCTCTTAGGTTTTCAAGTTTTTCAAAGATGCTAAGAAGACGAAATATTCGTACGATCTTCAATTTATAACTTTAGCTAGAGCCTTTCAAATGCCCTTGCTCAAGTTTATAACTTTAGCAGCTAGAGCCTTCCAAATGCCCTTGCTCACTAAAACTCTGTTCTATAGCAAAGTTTCAACATGCTTCAAATGAACCTTGCAAAGAAAACCTAATTTGTTAGTGGTTCATTGTTTCCTAAGAATCATTTACTGTCAAAAGATCGATCGAGCAATCGGCTCAGTAACCGAGACACATTTGATTTTTGAACCAAACTAAAGATGTTGAGAAAGGTTTTGGTCTTTGACATCTTAGTTCCATCTTGGGAAAATGCATAACCAAGAAGTCTATCCATGCTTTTTGCAGAACCGCAAAAGGAAGCCACGGTGAGAAATTTGAAAGGAAGAATAATACAGTGAAAAAAGAATCATTCTTTCTTTCTTTTACACAATTACAACCAATGTATAATCCCCCACCCAAATTTTACAGCCCTCTTAAATAACACAGGAGCACTCTGGAATCGGAAGGGTGATGACAGTTCCCACACGGCAACACCCAAATTCCACCATGCTAGCCACCTGAACTAAAAAACCGGAAGCAAACACGGGTTTGCATACAATAGGAGTTAAACATGCAGACAAAACAGACGACACTGCTGCGAAACAAAATTTCCTTTTTACTGGCACATGAGAAGTTTAGGTGCAATCACAACCGAACTTGTCAAGCGTTTATCTCAGCATTGCACTGATGCTCCCTGCTGCAACTTCTTCTGCTCCAGAACATGCTTGAACAGCTTGTTTTTTCAAGCCTTGGCCCTTCCAATTTACTCTGGTCAGTTGATGTCGCTTGTGAACCAGGAAAGTCATCTTGAGTTTCTGCATTCCGTGATTCAAATGGTGGGCATGGACCATCATTGCAAGTGCACAATGGAATGGCGACAGAAGGAAATGGACTACAAGTGACTGGGCAGAGCAGTTCCGAAGAAACTGAAGCTACACGGTTCTTTTTTATCCCTGGAGCAGAAGCTGGAGATTCACGGTAGGGGTCACGATGAAGCATGCATGGGGTACAGAGGCCCAGTGACATTGGTATTTTGTTTTCCTTTGCTGGGGAACCAGGCAACTTTACAAACGAGATGATTCCATGCCTACAAAAAGGGCACGGGATGGACCCTGGTGGGCCTACCATTTCCGTAGGGATGTTGCTTGTTGAGCAGAGATAGAGTGCACATCTAACACAAAGTTCATGCTTACATCCTGAAAGTACAAGAAATACAAGTTAACCTTGTTAGGACATAACTGAAGTTCAATAATCTAACAACTTTGTTCAAGTCATATTTTTAATGGTGATAAATGGAACAATTAGGTGCTATCACCGTCTCAATATCATAAAAAAATCACTGTGTTCCATAACATTGTGTCGCGAGATTTGAAATAGAAATTTGGATGTCTGCTTGTCTGCATATATGTAGAAATTATTGGTTGACTAACTTACCCCATAGGCAATTGGATCTTTAGACAGTACTAAAGAGAAATAGACACAAACAGCTCCAATATAGAGCTACATTGTATATCAGAATTTATTCCCACAGTAACTGCAGAGGACTTGCTCTCAAGGCTAATGAACTAAATGGAAATACTTCAATATAAAACTGGTAAAGCCTCACTAAAGGATTATTAGGTAAGTGACTACAGAGTTATACGACAGCATGAACCAAGTATTCAGGTAGACCATGGCGAAAGGTAATGTGGGAAGATATGAGGAAAATAATGACTGACATGTGTAAAAGAACCAAAAAGAAAGGTATAGATGGGACAAACCTTCTGCAGCAACAAAACATGCTCTTTCCAGGCAGACAGCGCAATTATCAGCCTCATCAGTTGAGGTTGTCCCAGACTTGAATCCGCACTCTCTGCAATGAGATCCAAGACGTAATTCTTTATGGTGATAATTAAGACTGTGTGTGCGTGTGGAGTGTCTATGCAGGTGATTGTTATGATGAAAGTTTAGACTCCAAGCACTAGACATCAACCTGAATTATAAACTTTTGCAAAGAGAAGGAGCACTATTTTATATTAATAGCATCTACTGAAGTCAGATATTAAACACTGGGTGCATGGTTTGACAACTAACAACCAATGCCCAAAATCTGTCAACTTGTGCATTAATTCAGGACTGAGCAGTCATTAATTCAAAGAAAAAAGTTCAAAACTCTTTCAAGATAATTTCATAATAAACAACCGCAATACCCCAACCAATAAGCCCCTCTTTCTTATTCTAGAATTTGCTGATTGTATGCTGAAATCTATATTTTTGTACTCATTTGACTTGTTGAGCTTAATCTTAATATACTTGACTATGTATTCATTTAAAAGAGACGAGGGGAGAATACCCTACAGCAATATCTTAATATACTTGACCCAGAATTTTGATACGATTCACATCCAGAGGTGGACTGTATTTGAAAGTTACCTTGCTACGTTCAGTATGCTCATGAGAGGCAGTGACAGGTAATTAGAAAGGGGGAATGCCGGTATTATTGTGTCAGAATTTGGTGCTAGCAGTGGTTCAAGCCAGTGGCGCCCCCACATTCTGGCAACATCAAGAGGAAGCCACCTGAAAAAATATACCTCATGTTTATCATGTCAATTGTAACCGATTACCAAATTTACTTGCCAGAAGACCCATACCCATTGCAATTTAAAGTCGTCCTACTAGCACCTCTTGCAAGGAGGATCTGCACAGATTTGAAGCCACTGAGTTTAGATTCAAGAGAGAAATTACTATTTAACAGGCCATCAAAGAAATATATATAATACTTGCCTGACAGCATTTTAAGTTACCCCCACAAGCAGCATAGTGCAATGGAGAACTACCGGCTCCTACAAAAGTAAAATTTCACTTTCAGTCCAAAGCAGGATGATTAAGAAACACTCCGTCGGGTTAGGTACTAATAACTAACTAGAAACCACACCTATTAAATCCATAGATGTTCCATAATGAAATGTCACGGCTGCCACATTTGCATGAAGATCAAGTAGGAGCTGTACGCAATCAAAATACCCGTTCAATGCAGCCATATGAAGAGCGGTAATGCCACAATCTGCTACCTTATTTACAAACTTCGACAGAGCACTGCACTGGAATAGAATGAATAAATAGCAAGAAAGAGATGTATATACCAATTGAAATTGAAACCTAAAGTTACCAAAACTGCGACTTAACCTAACTGATAATTTGCTTGTCCAAAAGCTAAATAAACTGTAATATCTCTATGAAAGTACCTAATTTACATCGGCCAAGATTGGTCTGAATCTATTTGAGTACTGCATTGAATATTATACATGCTGAGACATAATTTAGTAAATTAGCTCCTAAGTAATCCCATTCCATGACCTTTTTCCATTTGTGTTCTAATCTAGGAAGAATATAGATGTATCTTTTCTACTCTACTAAAGAAAGAATAAGAGCTACCCACATACCTTTGCTCAGGTTTACTCGT
Source organism: Fragaria iinumae (assembly GCA_009720345.1). Classification (NCBI taxonomy): domain Eukaryota; kingdom Viridiplantae; phylum Streptophyta; class Magnoliopsida; order Rosales; family Rosaceae; genus Fragaria; species Fragaria iinumae. The sequence continues at coordinate 24,587,067 of CM019123.1, read as the reverse complement.
CATATTTGCTCCATCACCTCTGTAACTATTGATCTGAGAATTCAGAGCTTCGTAAGGAACACTAGGAACAAAGTCCGCCACGACAAGTCTTATACATCTCACATGTCCATTTACAGCAGCAAAATGAAGAGCTGTTCTGCCAGTAAGGTAGTCTGCTCTCGTAACCTAGAATCAAGAAAGAAAAAAAAGAACTTTAAGATATGAAAACACTACATGCTACTTCACTAAAAGAGGTAGAATTCAAACACCGAAGCTACTCACATTGCACCTAAAGAGCAGGAGCGTTTGCAAAACTTCCCAGTGTCCATACCGACAGGCTTGCATCAACGCTGTCTTTAAACCCACAAATCAAATTACTTAGTCAGCCTCTAAGTTCCTATCTCAGAACCACAATAATGCTGCACACAATGCAAAAGATCCCAGCTGTATTTTTTCCAAAACTTCTCTCGACGGTGAAAAACCAATCAAAACACGAACCTAATCAAAAAATCCCATCATGATCTCCAGTTTCCAATTCCAGGGTCCCAAATTATGCATCAAAAACACACAAAGTTCCAATCTTTCTAACTACCCACATCCCAGAATTCACTCAAATAGAGATTGAAATGCTTAATTCGATTATAACATCACCAAGTTACATACCTGGCCACAGTAATTTCTAGAGTTGACATCAGCTCCATTCTCCAGAAGCAACGAAACAATCTGAAAATCAAACCCCAAATCAGTAAAACCAAACAATCATGAATCAAAACTAGAATTAAACCCAGAAAGAAAGAAGAGAGAACCCAAAACGACCTCGTTGTGGCCTTTAGCGGCGGCGAAATGGAGAGGAGAGTTGAGGCCACCAAAGGTTGAGTACTTGGCAAGGCAGGGATTGCAGTCCAATAACATCTTGGCTTCAATCACATCCCCATCTCTCGCCGCCGATACCAGCCTCTCGCCGGACGCCGAGCACCCAAATGAATTCCCCATTTTGCCCCTCCCTTTGTTTCACTCCAAACCTTGTTGTTTCTCTCAATCAATCTCGCTCTTTTGAATCGAAAATGGTAAAGGTGGAATGGGTTGGAGGGGTTTTGGATTTGGGAGCTGGAGGTGGATGACGTGGCAGCTGGGGGAGGAGGTGGGTTTGACTTTTTGTGAAGTGGTTTTCACTGTGGAAGAGGTCGTCGGTGTTTTGGTTTTTGTTTTGTGTCGCGTTGATTTTGAGGGACGATGACAACAACGAAGGAGAAGAAGTAGAAGAAGAAATGACTTGTGACTGCGGTGGGTCTGCCAAGTAAGGACAATGTGATGAGTTTTTTTGTACTTTTCCTGTTGGTAGGAAAAATGGAAAATGATTTTCCACCATTGTTCCTCCGATTATATTCCATAAATAGTGGCGTCAGAGAAAGAGTAACGAAATGCTTGATATGATTGATAAATTATTACAAACTGTATCAGCTAAAAGCCTTAGAGTAACGGAGACCAACTCAACGTGAACTTTCGAGATTCGAACATTACGTATTGTGTTTGCGTCACTTTGTATGTTTTAGTGTTGCACAACTACAGAGTATATCAACAACCGTCGTATTTCTTTTCGTAACGTAATTAGCGAGATGAATTATTGTATCTTTCGACGTTATGGTTACGAACTTTGATTTTTGTAGTCACTGTCATTATCACCGAACAAAGTACAAACTCGCTCCATTTTCTAACTTTGCATTCTATCAAGTTTTGCTAACAGTGTTTTCCTCAAAAACAAAATAAAAAATTTACTAACAGTGTGTGTTCATGCGCAAAACTTGTCACAACTCACAACAATGAAAGATCCCGTGCTGCACGCAAGGAATTAGGTGAAGGTGGGTGTGCGGTGGACCTATGGGCCTGCCTCAGTGGGCCATTAAACGGTAACAGATCTGTCACCACTGTAGGAATCGTTCTCATCCTTTTCTATTTTTAGCGAAAGGCATAGTGACTTGCATGAACAAACAAGTTTCCTTTGAGATTGACACGGATACGTGTGTTGCAAGTTACAGCAACAAACCCTTTCTATCTAGGACAGAGATATCTTAGTACATAGTCCCCAGAGGAATAGTTTACCAATTGATATAGGATATAATTGAGCTTCCTATGGTTTACAGTCCTAACCTTTAATGAAATAGGAAGAGTAGACTATCTCTATAAATAGAGGGATGGAGTACTGTTGGGCACCCAAAACTCCAAATCTACATACAGGAGGACGGAAATAAGGGCAGCACTGTAGGATGGGAATTATGTATCCAGATTGGAACAGATTACCAAAAAAGATACTAGACCGAGTGTTCAGGAGACCTGAGTCAGCAGTAGATCAATTGCGGGTTAGTGCTGTTGGTAGAAAATGGTATCTTGTAGCCGGCCATAATCAAAACCAACCAGCAGAAGAGATGACGGCGAGACATCATCACCGTTTTATGTCTGCAAATAACATCATGGTGCCAGCTACCTATCAAAAGGTTTGTGAATCCTCATGGTGGATAGCTTTGGATGAGAATTTTGGAGTAACACTAATATATCCTTACCGTGGAATTTTTAGCAACATAAAGGAAGAAAATTCAGTTATTCGACTTCTTCCGTTGACTTCTCAACTAGGGACAATAAGAGATTATGGTAAAAGATATCACGATTACGTAACAAGTGATCCAGTTTTACATCCAGAGGATTGCATTAAGATTTGTTGATCCTTGTTCATCATAATCCGCCCAAACTTCTTCTCATCGCAAAATGGCACGAATACCTGTCTTGCAAGTTACACCAACAAACTGAGGGACTAGAGATAGAGTTCCAGCACTTGGGATCTAGCAGAACACTGAAGTTCAGAACGGCTAATCTCAAGTTTATCCATGAAAAAAAATGATATATCTTTAATCAAGAAACACAAAGCATGTCCAAGTTAACAGTAATGTTCTAGTGCTAGACCTTTCCCCTTCTCAATGATAGATTACAGTCCAACCTCTTGTTGAGGCTTCTGGAAATTATGAACATTCAACATTGTTTCAAATTATGTATCCAGATTGGAAAAGTTTGCCAGAAAATATACTAGACCCAGTTTTTCAAGAGAATTGAGTCACCATCAGATTATTTGCGGTGTAGCGTTGTTTGTAAGTCATGGCATCGTGTAGCCGACGATAATCGAATCCAACAAGCTAAGATGATGTCGAATTCTCATCACCCACCTATGCTCTTGATTCCTGCAAAAGAAGAAGATACATGGAACTAGCTTGTACAACATCATGGGAAAACAAAGTTCTTGATATGCAAGTCATGGTGCCACCTAACTATAAACGGTTTTCTGGATCCTCAAAGGTCGTTGATAGCTTTGGACGGGAATTTTGTAGTAACACTGAGAAATCCTTCGAATCATTCGGCTTCCTCCTTTGAATCATCAACAATCGACAATAAGATTATGGCCGGGGTGAAGAGTATCAGCATTACCTCTCGTATTTGAGGAGTTTTGCGAGTTGGGACAAACTTTTATCATTTGATATTACTGATCGAGAAAAGTTGCTTAGGTGGTATGTCAATGTTTTTGGTTTCAAAGTGGCACGAATACGTGTACTGCAAGCTACACAAACAAACTGAAGATATTTCGATCTAGCAGAACAATGAGGTTGCTATGATCATGTGAAGTGCCATTACAAATCTTTATTCAATAAACACAAAGAATGTCTCAACGAATTCAGTTTTCCCCTTAAATTCACAATGTCAAGCAAACACAAATCTAATAGACCAACAGTAATCACTCCTGTTTAGCATTGCCTTAGCAAGGACAGCTATTTTTATTAGTTCAACACTGTTAGCTTGCTCCGAGTACAAAACCAACGCATAAACACAATAGGCAGACGAAACCAAAGAGAATTTAGACAATTAACAAACATTTAGCAAACAAAAGTTGGTTGCTGCTCCATTTTCACACTTCTATGAGGTATAACCAACAAAAACAATAAACATATAGAAGGTCCACTGAGTCAATACCCGAACCAATGTTTTTTTTAAGCTTGAAATTTAAACTATTAATCCCTGATAAGCAATAGCACCGGTATCATCAGTACTAAAAAGCTCTCGGAATGAGGTTCGTTCTTGACTCGAAACCCATGAATGCAGAGGTTCTACATCCATCTTCTATTTCTATTCTCCTGTATTTTCTTTTCTCAAAATCCAAAAGACAAAGACATGCAAGGTGAACTAAACTAAACTAACAAGTCACAAATATCATGTATTTCAAGGGCCATCATTTATTGGAAGGGCACTTTTGATCTTCTGAACAGTGGAGGAGATGAGATCAATAATAGTCTTTACCGAGTGCATAGTGAGCTTGGATGTTGGTTGGCCACCATCACACACAATCTGGAATCCAACTGTCAGCAGACATCCCCCTTCATCAGATCCGTTTCCTTCTTCTTTGACATATTCAGAAGTAACACAAGGAAGGATTGCAAATCCTGATGGTAAGAGTTCTACATAAGTAGAATCTCCACCCTCGTACACGACATCCCTCATGATATCTGAACTTGTTGAAGTAATCGGTGCATACACAATTATTGAGCCTGAAGCATCTGTCATCGTCTCTTGGAACATCAGCATGTTGTTATTGTTACTGGCAACAAGACCCTGAAATTTCCAGAAAATGACAGATTCATGAACAAACAAATCGAATGAAAATATAACAAGATCAAAAGACAATGTTGTTATGTTCACCTTGGCATTAAAGAGAGAAACACTGTTGCCACCTTCATGATCCTTGTCAATCTGAACCATGGCCTGCAGTGGACGGCAGCCTACTAAAATATCCCACTGCCCCCTTAATTGCCAGTTTCGCAAGAAATCAAACAACCTTGACCTTGATACCGGCATCCAAACAGATGTTGCAGCACTCAACACAAAGCCAGATGGCTCACCCACCTCCAAACTCTGACGCACCATAACCCTCACGTTGTCACTAACATTATCAATACAGAGTTTATCCCACTGGTGCACTAATGAGCCACAAACCCCAGAACAAAAGCTTTGCATCATACGCTGTGCCAGCCTTAGCATGCTTTTCTTTGAATTCATACTTAACCCTGTTGGAAAACATTGGCATGTATTAATTATGAAATATGAGATATTACAAAGAAGCTAGCTGAGACAGTAATGGAGTTACCTCTAGGAACTTCATTAGGGTTGGCAGAGGACATGAGGAAAGACAGGGCGTCACATTCCCTCTGGAGAGTGGTAAGCCACCTCTGTGCACCAAAGCCAATACCAGAACGTAGTAGTGGCTGTAACAGTTGATGAACACCACTCTCATTATATTCTGAATGTTCTATCCAAGTCACCTGCAAATTACAACCATCAGTATTCCCAGCATATATATCACTCTAAACCCTAAATTACTGGTCACAAGGTATGTAGCAGGCTGGCTATCCTTGTGAATTTACCAGAGACCATTTCAATTTTCCTTGTTTCCAAAACCAAAAGATAACCAATAAAAATCACCACTGTGATAGAAGAGAGGGGAAGCATCAGAAAAAGACAACTAGAGAGGAGATAATAACACCTAGAGTCAGAAACAAAACACTGATTTAAATTCAAGTGTGCAGCAATCACATTTTGAAATTCAATATACAACAGTGTAAGACTGGATCCAGGTCACTTAGTCTCGTAGACGGTAAAGAATTCATTAAGACAGACAGAACGATAGGAATAGAAGCATCAAACACATAGTTTAAGTGACGAAGATGAAATTTCCAAGGTTTACATTTACTTTCACCTGCACATAAACAATATGTGTGTTATGTGTGTTAGATTTACTTTCAAACTTAATATTAAACTATGAGTATCCTTGATTTCATCATCTCAAAATGAGAAGGCATCTTCATCAGTAAATAACAATAAAGAATACAGGTTCCTAGGCACACAATACATTACAATAGGACCAACACCATCAAACAAAGTAAATTCTTGGAAGCACAAATCAAGCTAGGCTAGATTTAGAACATTTAGCTGTCCATGATTTCATCTTGCTTTGTTCTCAACAGACTTATTATGCAGGCAATTCAACAACCTCATTAAAAACATAGTATTGAAATTTACCGACAACCTGATTAACCAATCAATATTTACCTTGGAGTAACCATTGGGCATATCTTGCACAATGAAGCCAGAAGGAAGCCTCCGGCAGTTCATACTGGAAGCATCTTGGTGGATGTCAACGGAAACATCAACAACAGCCCACACACCCTCTGCATGCTGCTTGGAGAAACGGAGGAACTTCAGTGGACGGACTGGAACCAATGGCGAAAGCATTTGAAGCTCGGCAAGCATCTACAAAATAGGATCTTCTGAGTTTCGCTTGAACAACTAAACACATAGGAAGAGACACAAGAAAAGAGACACACCATTTGAATAGTTCCATTTCTGGTTCCGCTTGGGCCACTGGAAATTATGCCAATGGTGGAGGCTCTAGAAACCAAAGTAGGGAACATATCTGTCCATCGATTCTACTCAAACAAAAGAAAACAAACAACCAGTATCAAGCATTCCTCTATTTTAGACATAAAAGTAAATACAAATAGAAATAAAGAGCAGAGAAGCATTACCGCATCCATCATAGTCTCTACAAGAGCCATGCTGTTTATGATCACCATACAAGAGTCCCTTGAAGCATCAGTTACCAAGCCACTTTGTCTGGTACTAATGCAAGAAGATGTCTTGTACAGCTCAACGTTCAATGTTTCGATTCCACCATCTGAACTTTTCATCCACAAAGGGCTATCTGCTTGAGCCATTCTAACCAATTCATCCATAGCTTCCCCTGCAAGCTCCAAGTAAACATGTCTATCATTCAGATGCTGCAACTCATTTGGCATTCCAATAGCCGGTTTTGTTAGGGGCATCATAGGCGAAGAGCTCCCAACCCCATCTCCTAACTCAAACCCCATTGACAACTGATGGCTGCTCCCAGCATGCAAACCACCCATCCCATTTATTCCCATGGCCAGGTCCAAACCTGCAGTTGAGCTGGGAAGAGAAGGGGGAGCAGCCAAATTCGAAATGGGCCTGCCCAAGAACTTTTGCGCCAAAGTACAAATGCGACTGAGCTCATCATTCAATCGAGCATTCTCAATCCTCAGTTGGTGTTCATCAAAAGAAATTTGGCCAGGAATGGCAGGGCCACCACAGTTGTGGCATATTGGATTTGACATAGCTTCCTTCATGACACCATTCTCAGCTCGAAGCTTGTCATTCTCTTGCCTAAGAATTATATTCTCATGGCGCTCCAGTTGTGTCTGATTCATTGAAATCACCCATTTACATGTCAAATATTGATTAAACAAATAATCTTAAAACGAAATCCAACCAAAAAGGACTACACTATAAAAGAAAGAAATCAACCTTCATTTGAGTTCTTCTATTCTGGAACCAAAACTTGACTTGCTTAGTCTCCAATCCAAGCCTCCTGCTGAGGTCCAATCTTTGCTTTTCATCAGGATGTGGGCATTCCTTAAAGAAACTACACGACAAGAACATCAGGAACAACAAAACAGACAAAAATAAAAACAGGGAAAAATAAACACAAACACAAACACCAAAACAGCTACAATGGAGAGAAATAATCATACGATTCCAATTCTTGGATTTGGCTGGGGGTATGACGATGATACTTCTTCTTCCTGCGAGGATGATCATCCTCATCGGCAGGGTCTTGATCATCACCAGATGCCCCATCAAAATGTTCACTGCCTGACCGGCTCTGCTCAAACTCATCTCCCCTCAGTCTCCCAACAATTCCAGGGTCGAAACTCTCAGCAATCAGGTCAAGGTCACCGTGCCCATCCATGTTTTGCTGCACCTACAAACGCAGAAAGCAACAGTCAAGCACAACTACAACATAAACACGAACACAAACTAACTAAAAGATCAGACAAAGCGTACTATTGAAAGAGAGAGGGCAGAGGAACTCTGCATTGAATTGGGAGTAAAGTGTGGTTGAGCAATGGCACCACCACTGCTGTGTGGATCAATCTCAGCCACAACTCTTGAACCCCCAACACCTCCACTATTACTGATCGAACCTCCAGAATTCATCAAATCTGGGGACAAACAAAAAAACCAAGAAACAACTAAGATATTAAACCTCTCTTTCTCTCTCTCTCTTTTTGCTCTATCTGAACTGGTCTGGCGCTATTTGACCCTTCTGTAACTGCAGGTTCTATTAGCAATTGTCACTATCACTATCAGAAAGGTATATATATATTTATATAAACAGATTTTCTCTTAAAGGAAAAATATATATTAAATCTTTGATACAGAAATTTTGCCAGATTGAGCTAAGCATTGAAAAGGTGGGAGATTTCGATTCCTAAGTAGAAACAGAATAAAAAGCTGCTTCCTTTGTCAACTCCCATGCATAACTATAGAATTTGGTTTCAGATATAAGAGAGAAAAAAGGAGGAAGAAGACAAGAAAAGGCCTTTTCTTTTTTGTGATTCCCAGTTCAAACTTCAAACCCAACCAACCAAAACCCCTTTCTTTGTATAAACACAATCACATCATCATCATGGGTTTATATATACTATGGTTGAAGGAAAAGCCCTAAATTTCCTTCCTTTTCTGCTCCCTCTCCCCCTTAGACCAATAGTTTGGCAGGATTGAAAAGGACCCAGAAGAAAAAATAAAAAACTCAAAAGGGTCTCAAAGGAAAACAGAAGAGGAAAAGGCCATGAGAGCTAATCTCAGTTTCACAACACTATTTCACAATGACTTTTCCAATACCAAATCCAAGCAGAGAAAAAGACCCAACTGGGCCTCCTCTCTCTCTCTCTCTCTCTCTCTCTCTCTCTCTCCCTCTGTTTCTCTTACAATGTTACAGATAGATAGTTAGACGGGCATGCAAAGCAAAGCAAACCAACCCCAGTATACCTTTAAATTTTGACAGTGATCAAATACTAAAGCCTCTGTCTTTGTCCAACAACAACACAGTTAATGGATTGTTTCAGATCCTTCTCTCTCTATCTCTCTGGGATCTGTGGAAGAGAAAGAGACAGATTAATAAAATATAAATACAGACACACACAATACACAATACATATTAGTTTATCCTTTGAAAAACATTAATAATAATAAACACAAGGACTTGGGAAGCTGACTTACATGGACCTCTAAAGAAGATGAAGAAGGATCAGAGGAGTCAATGGAGCTTCTTCTGAATATTGAATCAAATTTCAGAAACTCTGAAACCAAATTGTTGAAAATGGCTCTTTGGTTTTCTCTAATCATGCAACACCAAATCTCACTGTAACAGAGCCTTGAGAGTTGAGAGGAGAGCAAAATATAATGCATAAATAGGGGGAGGTATATAAAGGGAGAGAGAGAGAGAGAGAGAGATAGAGTAGAGAGCGGGGCCCACAAGGTTCGTGAAGTCCGCCCGTCGCGTGTCTTAGCGCGTGGGAGAGATTTTGGAGAGTCTGGAACCTTTTGTCTTGGCAGAGGGAAAGTCCGGTGCGGAGGGGCACATGGTTATGGTGAGCTGGAGATCCATGTGGCCAATCAGGGGGTGACTTTGGAGGGTAGAATGGTAATATCTGGGTTTTGATTCCTTAAATTGTACCCCACCTAGGTTGCAGGGTTTGGTACTTTTGATTTGCTGTGCCTCCATGACTCCATCTACTCCTCTATGCATTACATCACGCTCCCCTTTCCTCCTTGTCACACAAATTCATCCTCAAAATTTAGGCCAGATATTGCAATATCCATTTATCTTCAAAATTTATTTCTTACAATCTGATTCATATTTTGAAAGGAAAACACAACTGCATTTTTGGTTTAAACATTATAGTCTTGGGTGTAGTCAATCTGATTGAATCACAGCGACAAAATGCATCTTTTTCTAACACGCATACTGTACCGCGTTTAGACTAATGAAGTCATGTCGTGACGTTAATTATAAGACAGTTAGCTAAAGATGTAATGACATTGTCGTTATTTTGTCTTCAAATTTGTTTCCATTATAGTCAACTCACATATATTTTCTTACACGTGGAAAAATCGTGGATAACATATCTTCATTGTTCTTCTTATATGTGAATCTGTGATATACATTACTTGGTTGGAAAGTCATCCTAGACATAATTTAAAGGTAACCGTAAATGCATAATCTTTTATATGGTATGTACGTAATTTATTGAATAGCGGTCAATATTGAATTCACAATCTCCATTTCTACTTGTATTTGCACATATTGAAGACAACATTGTTGACGCAACTAATTTTTTCTCCACATTACTAAATGCAAGATTGTAAGTGCAGTGTAGACCTTTTCTGTTTGTTTTTTTTGTTTTTAGGTTGAATACACCAATAATGTACTGAATTAAATCCCATAATTATGTAATAGACCGTGCAATCGAGCATCATAGAGTTAGATAAGTTTCATCAAGTCCATGAACCATCCGTAACTGACGACTACTTAATTATGTGGGATAAGAAACCTCTAATTTTAGATAATTTGTAGCTGAAATGATAGTACGTAGCCTTTGGTCTTTCTCTAAAATATATGCATCTATCAGAATTGATACCCAACACATTTAAGCTCAGTTTAATTAAACTATGTGTTGCTTGCTTTTAATCAGATGCATGCATTCATCTCAATCCCCTAAGGCATTCGCATTCAATTAACTATATCATGTAACTTAATACATAACAAATTCAGTAATAATTTTTTACGTGATATGATTTTAATTCCACCTAGCCAGTACAATGTTATGCAGTGTATATGTACATATGGTAGGGGTAATTAAGAACTTCATATTATAAGTTTTGAATTTTTGAAATTGCACCACTATAATTTTAAAATTCAGAATGGTCTGAACATATGACGTCACCAATGCTAATTATTTGGTAAGTTCCATATTTGGAAGTAAATCAAACAGAAATTCTCCATATACGTACAGAGATTGCCAAACCTTATTAGGACATTCAATTAATTAATTGGAATCGTAATTAGGATTAGACAGCCACAAATCGATAAATTATCCATAATATTCCTTGTTAAGAGGATTTATTTCCTTTTATGATATATTACATTCAATGTTTCGAAATAGTTTTCTTTTTAGAGTATGTTTTCCATTTCAGCAAAGTTTTATTTGAAATTTTGAATAATTGGAAAACATTAGTTGTTTGAGTTTTTATTTAAATTGGATTGGAAAATAACTTTTACCAAACTTTGCCTATTCGTGGGAACAAAATTCGTTATTTTTTACCGAGTCAAAATTCCTAGCTCCCAAACAATTAGATGGGCCTCTGTATTCGGATATGGCCCAACAACTTGTTGGTCAAAGTCCAACACCCTCCGCGATTACATGAACAACTTGTTCTTCTGGACGTACCATCTTCTAGCTTCGTCACCAAAAGCTTTCAATTCTTACCATTTCTAGGGTTTTATTTCTCAGAGGGAGAGACCAAGCTACCGTCATGGTTCTCAAGTACGCTTTCTTCTCATTCTTTTTCCATATTATCCTACTTTCATTCTATTATTTTCCTTTGCATTTATAGTATTTAATTGATCTATTTCTAGGGTTTTATGATGAACGCGTATTTAGCTGATCGATCTTAAAGTGTGGATCATCATCTGAAATTCTGAATTCTTATTCATGAAGGTGGATAGATGACAATGTGTGATGTTTAATGAGGAATACCCCCGTCTGTAACTCCGTTTGGTTGTTGAGAGAGATAATGAAATCTTTGAGAACCTTGAGGGTAATAGTTAATGGCTGTGTCTAATATTTTTCTGGGTTGGTTGGGAATGGTTCTTCGTGTCACTATAATGGAACACTTAGTTTGTACTATGGTGTTTTTAGTCGGAGTAGGTCATCTGACCAAAATTTCATTTACTTTTCGAGCTGGAGAATTCGGTTGAATGTGGCTTTTGATCGAATTTGTGGACTTGTGGTTGATTTGGTTAGATATAGGTGTTGATCCTCATATTAATCTTGATTGTGTGTCTCTGATTATAATGAAATGAAGATGAACTAGTATCAAAATGTACTGATGAGAATTTAGCACTGCTTGCTCGAGTACTCTTAAAATAACTCGTTTAGCTAGGTTTGTGTTGGCATTAAGATACAGATCGACTTATAGTGCACTGCAGATTAGCAATTTTGCGATGTGACCATTAATACGGTAGGTGGGACTTTGCTCAACAATAAACTAGCTATAGCATTTGTTTCATTCGTGAATCACATACAATCGTGAGTCACATGTAATTGTGGATTTGTGGTAAGGTATGTAACAATTTATTGTTCAAATTGGAATGTCAGGACTGAGTTATGCCGCTTCAGTGGAGCAAAGATCTACCCGGGTAGAGGCATCCGATTTGTTCGCTCGGATTCTCAGGTAAAAGGGGGCACAACTTAATAACATCAGATTTTCAATAAGACATGCAACATTACGATTGTTTTGTTTAGACTGCTGTTATAGTGTCAGTTGACTCAGTTCATCTGTTGCTATACCATGTTTTCTGGAACTTCATTATCTTTTTGGATGAATCAAGGTGTTCCTGTTTGCAAACTCTAAGAACAAGAGGTACTTCCATAACAGACTGAAGCCAGCTAAAATTGCTTGGACAGCCATGTACAGAAAGCAACACAAGAAGGTAATACCTGATATATATGTATAAACAGAAAGAAGAAAATCATTTATTGATTGAGAAGTAAGAACTTGCAATACAATCAATCTGTTTAGAGTCGGTGTTACTTTGCTTGCTAATTTTGGGTATTACAATCAGGACATTGCTCAAGAAACTGTCAAGAAGAGGCGTCGCTCCACCAAAAAGCCTTACTCTCGATCCATAGTGGGTGCTGCATTGGAGGTCATACATAAGAGAAGAAGCGAAAAACCTGAAGTTCGTGATGCTGCAAGAGAGGCTGCTCTTCGGTATATATCTTTTTATACCTCCCTTTTTATGAGTTTCTTTTCTGAGAATCTTAAGCATACAAATGTTGTCTGTGAAGTGAAATTAAGGAGAGGGTCAAGAAAACCAAGGATGAAAAGAGGGCGAAGAAGGCAGAAGTAATGGCTAGGTCAACAAAGAATCAAAGCAAGGGTAACTTCCCTAAGGGTGGTGGTGCAAATAAGGGCCCCAAGGCTGCTGGAGGAGCCAAGGGCAAGCGATGAACAAACTTACTCGAAGATCTCAGAGCTTGTTTCGTGTTTTCTCAACTTATTTAGTACCAGCAGGTTATTCAGTTCTTTATGCTTAATGACATGCATGAAACTTCCATCATCTGTGGTCTGGTCTTATCAGCATAAGTTAATGAGGGATATATGTTTTTTGTTTGGATATCTACTTTGATTTATTGGCTGCTTCATCTTCTATTCCTTCCATATATACCTCCTTTCGTTTCACAAAGCTTCTCTTCGAGATAGATATCTTCTTCCTTTTTACCATATGACGTGTATGTAAAGTTAGATGAGCAAAGTTCCATTAGCTAATGGTGCAGCAGGAGGATATATTAGATAAAGATTAAAGAAGAATATCAAATGTAAAACGAGATGACTTATAAGAATCAAATTGGGTTACATTATAATCATCATATACTAATACATTAGTGCATTAGGTGAAAAGGAGATGAAAACAAAGATTTAGATCATATCAAACATAGTGGGTCAAAGCCCTACAAAAAATGGCTTGAATTGTTTTTGTGATCTTTTATGTTTTCATTACAATACAACTAACTAGTGTCACCAGTATGAAGGGGTGTCCTAGACTAAAACTTCTTAAACAAGTTCTTTTCTTTAAGGATCGTGATTATTGAATTTTAGTAGTGTAGAGGGAAGTGCAAGCAATCCTGTTCACCCGGTTACTAGCTGATCATGTGGGATTTGCAGTTTGGGTAAACGGGATTGGCTATACAAGTAGTCCTAAGAGGTAAGCATTGTGATTATTTTCTTCATCCTTGGTTCTTGGTTTTGGTTCTACCTTCTTCTTTGGAGATTAGTATTTAGGGTTATAAACCGCGTACAAGCAACTAAGCGCGCACGTCCATTTTTCAATAACAGCCAAAAACGGCGGTTACTTCCATGTACGTCAGTGAACAAAGCTTAAAGCTTCGAGTCCCACTTTTTCTTTGTGCCTTACATTAAACCCTTCCACCAACTCCATCTAATCAAATTCATACAGAAACTCCAATCAGCTCAGAAACCAACCAAGCACCGACAAACACAACAATGCCTGGTGAAGCTGTAGACTTGGAAAACAGAGGAGGAGTGAAGCACAGAGCAAACAGAGAGAGCTACTCGTCGTCTTCGTATGTTTGCAGATGACGCAGAGACCAAATGGACTTCTTGGTTGGTGCCCATGTTCGTTGTGATCAACATTTTTGTGTTCCTTGTGGCCATGTATATGAATGACTGCCCCAACCACAGTTCTGGGATCCAAGGCAAGTTCGTAGCTAGGGTTCTTGGCAAGTTCTCGTTTCAACCCTTGAAGGAGAACCCTCTCTTGGGTCCTTCTTCTTCCACGTAATGATAATCTTTGATTTTCTCAATTTCATGATGTTTTCGCTTGTTTTCAGAATTCAGATTAAAGTTTTGCTATGCTTGAGAAAGTGATTGGTTTGGGGTTATTGTGTTTGAAGATTGGAGAAGCTGGGAGCATTGGAGTGGTTCAAAGTGGTGCATAAGCATCAGGGATGGAGACTTGTTACTTGTATTTGGTTACATGCTGGAGTAGTACATCTAGTAGTTAATACGCCCAACTTGGTCTTCATCGGAATTCGAATAGAGCAGCAATTTGGGTTTGGTATATATTTATCTGTGACCTTGTTAGTTTATCTTGGTTTGCTATATCTTGTAACATCCTATTGTCTGTGGAAATTTTGCGGTGCGAGTTGGGATTATATACATGTTATCTGGATTTGGGGGTAGCATCATGTCATCTCTTTTTATTCAAAAGAACATTTCTGTTGGTGCCTCGGGTGCTCTTTTTGGTCTTCTTGGATCAATGCTCTCGGAACTAATTACGAATTGGACTATTTATACCAACAAGGTCAAGAAAATTGTGATGTTTGGTAGTTTATAGTCATCGAGTACATTTTCATGTTGGCTGATATACTGTTTGTTTGTTCACATTACCATATAGGTTGCAGCTCTTGTTACTCTTCTGGTCATCACTGTCATTAACCTTGGCATTGGAATTTTGCCACGCGTTGATAATTTTGCGCACATTGGTGGATTTATCACCGGATTCCTCATCGGATTTGTGTTCATGCCCCGTGCTGGAGCAGCTGAATCTTCCTGCCGGTGCTAATGCCAATGTCAAGTCCAAATTCAAGGCCAACCAATATGTGTTATGGCTTCTTTCAGTGACTCTGTTGATTGTTGGGTAAGTTCCTCTCACCAATTAGAAGAGATTTTCACTTTTTCAGCACGAACTGAAATAGTTGAACTAAAACCAATTTTGTGATACAGGTTTACAGTTGCATTGGTGATGCTGTTCCGCGGCGAGAATGGAAATGAGCATTGCCATTGGTGTCACTACCTCAGTTGTATTCCCACATCTAGATGGCATTGTGAAGAAAACTAACACTCATACCAGAGAGAAAAGTCTTATCTCAGCAATAGATGTGGTTGAATCCTAAATGCCTAGTTATTATTGTTACAAACTGGTTTGCTCCATATTTGTACTTGTAATGGATTGTTTATTCAAAATTGCCTCATGCCTTGTGGTATATATTTTCAATCTGTAAATGTTAGAGAACTAAGAACTAAGCTGAAGGAAAAAAATAAATAAGTAAATAAATAAATAAAAAATTGAATGGCTTCGCCCGGGTTCGAACCGGAGACCTTCAGTGTGTTAGACTGACGTGATAACCAACTACACCACGAAACCTTGATGTCAATGAGGCACAAAACCATGTATATAATATATAACGTAAATAAAAGTTTGAATATAAATTGTTCGAAATAATTTTTAATATTCATTTGTAAATAAAATTTTGAATATAAATTGTTCGAAATAATTTTTAATATTCATTTGTAAATAAAATTTTGAATATAAATTTTGTCAATCTTTTTTGTTCGATGATATACATACTGTAATAACTCATCTGGCTTACATTGGTGATCTAATAATAGATCCACATCATCCACCTAGAGGTGTTGGGATTGAGATTTACAAAGTATCTCTTAACCATATGCACACAAACCTAAAGACCTCTCAAACTAGCTAGTTACAATTGATTGAAGAGAATTGAAACTCGATCGTCATATTATAATTGATCATGGGGAGCGTTCATTTCAACAATGAGAGGACAAACGATGAGTTCAAGTAAACAAGATCGTTGGCTTTAAGGTTAAAGGTTATGTGTTCCGTTTTAGAAAGAGTGGCTCATTCGACCTTCATGATGACCATGCGTTCTTTACTTCACACCAAACCAAAGATAGCAACATTATAAAAGAAGCCTCATTGTTTAAATAGGTACCAATTTCCATAGTGAAAGTTTGCAAAATGGGGAGCCAAACATTAGTGATAGGAGCAGTACTGGTAGTTTTGTTATGGAGTGTGACATTGGTGTCTAGCGTCTCAGATTTAGAGTGCTCCGGCGTGAAGGCCCTCCTCTCCGCTTGCTACTACTTCATAACTTATGGCTTCCCGGACCCTTCTCCGGGGTCTCCATGCTGTAACTCCATGATAAGTATCAAAATGGTTTGCGATGACACAGTCGAAAATCGGAGATTTACTTGTAGATGCTTGATGAACCTTTTCTCCACTTACACCCCTAATGGCTATGCTCTTGCTACTTTGCCCGACTTTTGTCAAGTCTCTTTGGGTTTCATCATTGATCCCAACACTGATTGCAACCTGTAAGTTCCAACTCAATTGAAAATCTTGTTGATGTTATCGTTTAGTTTTGCTTCTCAAGTTTACATGACAATGCATGATACCATGAGCTGGGAATTGCCCAAATGGGGAATGGGATCAACAAGAAGGGGGCTCATTACATTCTACCTTGAATTTGAGGAGTTCACCTTGGTTGGAGATTCAAAAACCATGTTTAACTTGGGAGTTAAGTTTGTGTGATCACTGTGATGGCAATGTAGGTTAGATAATCATCGTATGTGTAAAATTTCTTTTTATAAGGGAAATCTACCTTTTGTGGCCAAAGTTTACTTTGTTAACTGTTATCTTTGAGAGAAAGAGGTTATGATTAAATGATTTATCTCAAGGCATACCAACATGATCATGTATTTACTTTTGTTAAACAAATCACGAGTCAAGTTGCCCTACATAGATATGGGAAAAACTTTTCATTCATCAATTCCGTGGCAAAGGTCAATAATTAAGGCATATGTTTTAGGTAATGTATAATCATCGGAAGAATATGTTTTAGGTAATGTAAGAAGGTCTTCTATCTTTATCTATTTTTGTTTTTATATGATTTATTGTCAATTTCACGTGTGATATAGTCAATAGATCCGTGAAAGCATTTGATCTGATTTCGGGTGTGTTCTGGAATGTACGCAGTACGTTGAGTACTGCGGGTGTCTGCTCCACGTGTTAAGCACTGATTGGAGAAGTTTTGGCGCGTGGAGAAGATGACTCTCGCTAATTCTCCCTCCGCGAACGAGGGAAGCTTTGCCGGGCGGGGCCAGGCGAGGCCGGGCGGGGCGAGGCGAGGCCGGGCGGGGCGAGGCGAGGCCGGGCGGGGCGAGGCGAGGCCGGGCGGGGCGAGGCGAGGCCGGGCGGGGCGGGGCGAGGCGAGGCGGGGCGAGGCGGGGCGAGGCGGGGCGGGGCGAGGCGAGGCGAGGCGGGGCGGGGCGAGGCGAGGCGAGGCGGGGCGGGGCGGGGCGAGGCCAGGCGAGGCGAGACCGGGCAAGGCGAGGCGAGGTGAGGCCAGGCGAGGCCCACGCGATTGGGAGATCGATCCGAGCGAAGTCGACAACCCCGTTTCCAGATTATCGACGGAAGCTTCTGCGAATTCGATAGTGCCCACGCGAGACGCGCGTTTGGCGCGTGACCGCTTGACAAAGTCAAGCGACAGCCGCAGTACCGGGAGTACTGCGTACACAGCAGCCGTTCCCCTGATTTCGGTGCTTGAACTAGTACATTCTCATCATTTTCCTGTAAAGCCAAAGGGAAAAAGGTAGTAATTCATAAAGTTGCATGAGTTCATCTCCGTGAATCTACAGTCTAAACTAGAAAAATACCAAAACAAGGATCCAAAGGGAAAGGAAATCTATATACATTGGGTACAAACACAATTAATATTACATCACAACCGAGGTGTAATCATGAAGGTTCAGTCACAGTTCTGGAAAAGCTTTGACATCCATGGAGCCAAAGCTTGGTTTGTACATCAAGGTCAGCTAGTTAAGAATCAAAACATTTACCGCCATACACACATAGAAAAACATGGAGATATCAGCTATCACCGGATTCTGTTTGAGTGGCTAGAGCTCAGAAAGGCTTTAGTCCTGAAATCAGCATCTTGAGCTAAACCTGTTTCTGAATATGTGCCTGCTTCACAAAACTCTTGGATGGATTTTTTTGTCAAATTACATTTCTCAAATTCAAGCCTTTGTCTTGGAGCACTCTGTGACCGAACCTTAGCCCGGGATGATTCCGTGTTAGCCATGTAGCTACGGTAACCGGCATAGCTGCTAAAGAAATCCCACGAGTACTCGCTCCTTGTTGGCGAGAAGTGGGCTCTTCTAGCACTCCTACTTCCAGGTCTCGATGAGGCAGAAAATGCTTGTGGGCTGTACTCTGCAGTTCTTGAAGCCGCTACTTCATCTTTTCCTATAGGATATTTCAAAGAGTTCAATGAGTAGTAATCCATGGACGATTGACTTGGAATCAAGCTTGGTTCTTTTGTTGTGCGCTTGGACGGGGAATCAAATGTCATAAACAGTGGACTATTATTATCCGAAACCGTAACATGCTGTGCGGTTTGAAAAGCTCTGGCCTTTCGTTGGGAGCCCAAGTGAGGTTTCCAAGTATCTACTTCAAGGATTTTGTCAACCTTCTCACTATCTGCTTGCACATATCTCAGTGATGAAGCATCACGGCTGTTGTTCCATACACTTTCTTCCATCCACCGATCTAACCATCCTGATGAGGCCAGACGTCTTCTGTCCAGACTGGTGGTATTTCTCACCTTTGAATTTGAACCACACCTCTGGATATTGAAACAGAATAATATGATTAAAGTCCAAGTACCATATAACGTCTATGAATTCAAATTCTACGCAGACATTGAAGTCAATACCTTCAGCAAAGAGGGCCCATCAAGTTTGCTACTATAAACACGTTGCTGGTATCCAATTTTGTCAGGACTTTCTGGGAGCTGCAAGCAGAAATTAAAGAAAATGACAAACCACCTACTCCTTACAAACTAAGAACTCACTGATTTCATATTAGAGTGAACTTTGAGTAATGTGAAACTCTTAAGAGTAAGCAGCAAGTCTGAATCAATACAGTAAGAGTGTTTAGTAATGTATAGAGATCTGCATTGCCCCTGGCAATCAACCAAGGATGCAAACATGTCTAAAAATGCATAACACATGCTGATAGGATGCGAAAAGCAACTATCATGCATAATTCTAACAACAAAGGTCGGCTTACAGGATTGTAAGACAGGGAGGATTTGCTGCTAGAATGTACTGACTCTGACATGAGTGAGCGAGTTGCCCGTGCACGGTCCTGGAGTCGAACCAGTGTCTGCATGCGCTTGAGCATGTCTGCCGTTTGTTTCCTTACTATGTGGCCTCTCACCAATGCTTGAAGTTTCACCAGTGCTTTCAGTGCCCTTAAAGCCCTCCTTGCCTTTAACATTATCCAAAAGTTTGTGAGAATCACATCATCACTAACCATACCAACCAATATAATTCAGTACACATCCAGTGAATGAAACATGTAAACAATTTTCATCTTTAACTTTTAACAATGCTTTTTAGTTACACCAGATGCTAAATCATATGGAACAGACTGGAATACAACTTTTAAAAAGGGATATACATGCTTGTGGATATAATCATGATCCCCTCAGATATGCATCATTGCTACCAAATAAACAAATAAACGAAAGGACCATACTAACAAATTCTTAGTCACACAACATCTTTTCATGAAACTTAACTTGGCAGCTACCAAATCCCAAATTCATCCACTTGATTAATGGCTGCTACCTTCTCTATTCAATCAATGGACAAAATAAACCCCAACTACAACCCTCTCTTGACCTCTATTGCTAAGCTACACTACATTAAATTCTACAAGCTAAACAACAAATAGTGCATTGCCCACAGTAGGAAATTGATAAAGTAGGAAACTAGTACTAGTTGTTTTCTGCAATTAGAGGCCATCATATCACCCCAAAAAAAAAGCTGTAGGTCCAACAAGCCAAGCTGGAAGCCTGGAAGTAAATGGAGGTTGTGGGCACAGAGACAAAAGGTCAAAACTTTCACTACAAAAATGACATCTTTGTCCTTCCCTCGTGGCATTTAGGAGGTTGGAAATCCATGTCCAGAGAAAGTACCAAAGTGACCTTCTAGTTAGGAACACAGATTCAAGCAGAGAATTTCTTCTCTTAGACTCTGACACTGACACATCAAACAGTGTCGGCAGACTTGAGTTTAATAATTTTGTTTTTGAGAAAATCTATGTTCTTCAAAAAACAGTTTCTTTAATCCAATATTCAACATTAAAATCCACAATTTCCAGAGCTTCAATGGAAACAAGGCCAATACGCAAAAAGTTAAGAACTTTGCACTTCTAGGAGCATTAGCAACGTAAATTCGACTACATTTAAGGGGCAATAGTGGAAAAAATTAGCAGAAAAAATACCAACCAGGTATCTCCGGAAAGCTGACTGTATCTTAACGGCGGCGAGGTGGCGGTGACGTCGGACGCTAACAGGTAAGCTAACGTTGTTCCCGGAAGTCCCAACGCCGTTAGTGAGCCTGACAACCTCCGCCGCCGCATGAGCCGCCGCGAGAGCTGCCTCGGCCACGGCGGCAGTAGCTGCGGCCACCGCTATGGCGTGCTTGTTGGCGTCCATGCCCCATTCTTGAGAAGCTGAAGTGGAGGCGTCGGCCTTGTTAGTCTTCTTTTTGGGTTTTTTTGGGCCAAAGAGTCGCCGGAAAAAGCCCATTTCTCATTGCCGGACGGCTGAAACTAGAAGGACATGACAAAAGCTGAAGACTTTGGCAGTCGGAGGAGGGAGTGTGTATAAGGAGTGATAGGGAAGACACTAGGATTATGTCTCCCTGTCTTTAAGTAGCGTTTGGTTTGGGGAATTTGGGGTTAACACCACGCGCGCTTGGTTGGGAGTTGCCAACACGCGCCACCAAACGTTTTGTCTAGGGGCAGTTGAAAGGTGGGGAGCCACAGACGTAAGCTGGTGGAATAGAAATATCTGTAGTGCGTTCTGTACCGTAGAGTTGACCAGACGGTGCAGAGTGAACTCATATCAGAGGCTTTTTACTTAGAAACTCCGGAGTCAAGAGTCGAGAATCGTTAGATTAGTTCGTTCAGTCTCGAAAGATTGAGGCTCAGAGAAAGAATGAAGGTGAATGTGGAGGGTGGAGATCAAGATCCATTGCCTACAGCGGAAGCATGAAGTAAAATTATTAGCATATGGATACTTGTTACTTTGAACAAGAATTTTACTATTTCACCTTTGCTTGTATTTACCTGCCTCAGTTCAGATACAGGCTCTTGGTATGCGCCATTGATCGAAGGTTCATGTGTCAGAATTTCACAAACAAATCAGATACAGTGGCCGTAGTAGCTCGAATTGTCTGTAAAAAGAAAAAATACCTGAAACAATTGCAAAAGGGAAGGTGAATCATGTTGGTTAGGAAAAATGTTTGGAGGTTGAAGTAAGGTGGCATTAGCTTGTGCGTACATGCAATTGTTTGCAGGGCGCGCTTCAAAAGTGTGCAAACCCTGTGTAGTGAATTATGAAAGGATCAAAACTTGCACACTTTCAGCAAACTAAACATTAACAGTTGCCAAACGTGGAAGTCCAGAGTCCAGACTCACCTGTGCAATAGGATTTCCGGTAAAGGCTTCCGGAGAAATGTAGGAATGATTACTTTGCGGGGATGAATCTGAAATCTAATTTCTGTTTGTGCTAGAGAAATTTCCATCTGCATTCATGAACTCACCTCTGTCGAGGACACCACTCCCTTGTTCGTTTTCTCCTTTTACACCATTCTCACCCTGCTTTACAAAAGCATTTTCATCTAGAAAATTTTCTGCATACTCAATATCAAAAGTAGTTGTACCTGTGCTGCTTGACGTGACAGCCTGAGCATCCCCAGGTTTTAATGTCAAAATTTTCTCAACCCCTTCCAGCACTTGGTCAAGTTGCCTTACAGCGTATTGAAATGCTTCCCCAGATTCAGAAGCCCTGGTAGATAACATCAGAATTCTGTGGCTAAGATCTTTGTAACGGCTTGCCACAGTAAGCTTAGGGTTATCATGAACCGTGGAGACATCACTCAGTCTTGCCCTCCCTGACCTGGCATCTTTTGTCCATCTCTTCAAGACATATTTGGCAGGGAGAACCTTTATATTCCTGTGATCCAACACTTTAAGGGCATGGCTACATAGAAACCCAACACTCTCAAATTTCTTACAACTGCAGATAACTGTATCATCAGAAGAACAGAATGTGACGCTGTGTTCTCGAGTTGTCCCATATGTTTTAGCTCTGTACTCAAACAATGACCCATTCTGTCTACATTGGTTAACAACAACATTTAAACATTTCTCATATCCTTGCTGCAACACTTCAAATGCCCTTGGGGTGTATTCATTACTTGCATGCTTTAACATAACCACATTCCCCATTAGCCCTGGCAAATAGCGGTTCATTTCATCACTAGCTTCTCTTTCTTTGGACCGTCGCTCATCCACCACCCTCTCAAAATGCTTAAAGAATTGAAGAACAGTAGTGTCAGAGTGAAGGTAATTTCTCAGATCATTAAATAAACTTTCAACCAAATGTCCACCTTCCATGTCAACAAAAATAGTATTCCAACCATACACCACAGCCCACTTCTCGCGTGCCCTAAACATCCATTTTAACCAGTCATTTTGATGAAGATCATAGTTATCTAGCATATCCCTCCAAGCAGAAACAAAATCATCTTCATCTTTGTGCTCGTATATACATCTCTTGAAGTCATTGGCAAAAGACTCGGTATCTTTTACCATGGGGCTAATGTGTTTGAGAGCATTTTCGTACATTTGCCATATACATATATGATGGTCAGTTTCTGACATGACTGAATTGATTGCCTCAACAATTGTTGCATCTTGATCAGTTAGAATAGTCTTTGGTTTCTTCCTTGACATTGCTTCCAAGAAAGTTTGAAATAGCCACTTATAAGATTCCATGGTGTCATCATACAAAAGTGCGGCAGCAAAGATCATTGCCTGTTTGTGATGGTTTACTCCTATAAACTGTACAAATGGGAGACAATTCTTGCCTGTTCTGCAAACTGTGTCCAGACAAACCACATCGCCAAAATGATCATAATCTGATACCATCTTATCATCAGCCCAAAAGATGTTACAAACTTTATCATCACTATCGACCTGTAAAGCATAAAAAAAGGATGGGTTTTCAACATGCTGCCTTTGAAAGTAATGCAGCAAACTCCCAACTTCTCCCTTCTTCATATCTCTGGTCCTTTCAGATTGAAGATGATTGGCATAACCTATATCGACATTATCAAGAGCTTCACTTAATCTAAACTGTTTATTCACTGATTCAGATGCAAATTTTGACAGTGTTCTGAAATCTTTGGTACCTTCTACCAATTCAGCATCAGCAGCTTGAGAAATACTGGATTCCCTCTGCGGTGGTAATGCTTGAACCGTACTTGGGTTTACATTCTCATGATTGTGTTGTTCTTCAATGTGTGAAACCCGATATTTACCATCAGGTTGACGAGTAATGATCATATGCGCCAGGCAACCAGTTCTTGTTTCCTTTCGATGTTTCTTTACATTAACAACCCTTTTATCCCTTCGCCTATAACCCTCTTTAAAACAAGTGAACTTCCTAGATACCACCTGACCATGTACCTTACTCCTATTCACCCAATCTTTCCGCACATTGAAACCCACCAACTTAGCATACTTGTTATAACAGCTGTAAGCATGCTCATCGGACTCAAACTCTGTACCAACTTTCACAACCGCATCGATACTGTGGTCATTTGTAGAGGATATATTGGACAGAGTGCCATTTTCATGAACAATTTGTGAGTTGGTACAGTCCTGCTCCACATTCAAGTCCAAACTATTGTTTGTTTCAACTCCAAAATCCATGGTTTCATCAATAATACTAATCAAATCACCTTCCTCCCTCTCCATTGACCCTTCATAATAACAAGAACAATGCATCAAACATTGCAAGAAACATAGAAAATCAGTCACTAATCCTATGTCCAACAACAGCAAAAGTCCAAACTCTTTCCTGTACTGCATAGCTAAAATTAGACAGTAAAAAATTGAATTCTAAGTTTGCAACAGCTGCATAATACAAAGGTGGTTTAATTACTTTCAACCATTACCATTCTATCTCATAAATTAGTCATCTTGGGTGTTAACTTCACATCAAAGTCTTAAACTTTCACTATAAAGTAGAAACAGGGGAAGCCATGAAATTTAAAACTACATTCTTGCATTTGTGATAATTGAACTCATACCTTGTACAACTCTATACACACACACCCTTCTGCTGAAGTGAGCAAACCCAATTGGGCAAATTGAATTCAGCTCATAACAGAAACAGAAAGCTCAGATTTTGACATTGACCCTTTCAATGCCGAATCCAGGTGCCCCCAATTTCACATCTGCAACAATTCGGGGTTTCAGAATTTCAATTTCCCAAATTGCATGTAGTGTTTAGCTAATTGGATAGGACCAAGTTCACTTACTTGAGTAAAGACTCCTCCTTTAAGAGTGAGGGTGCTTCAAAATCCAAGCCTTGACAGTCCGATTTGGATTCCGGTTTCCGATGCCTATGACAATGCCTATGGCAGTCAATTAGGGGCACATTTCAGCCCAAATTTGTAGTGGTGAAGCTACTGGTTGTGAAAAAGAAAGGAGCTTTCATTTGGGAAAGGTTTGAGCTTTCTTGGGGGAAGAAATAGAGCGTTGCTATGTTCATCATGTTGGGCGAGACTACAAACATGTACGTTTCAGGGTTAACTTGTAAAGCTTCTACGTTCTAACCATTGGCCTTCGTTTTCTTAAAGTCTCTTTTACATATAATGAATGATATTAGCACAAAATTGTTTGTAATTGAATCATCGACACACTTTGATTCTAACGTAGAGCAATAAACTAGTTCTAGCTCCACCAAAATTCATGTGCTATATGCGAGGCTCTATGTTATTGTTCCATGACAATCTCATAACTCAAAAACTTGTTATTATTCAGATGAAAAAACATTCATACATTTTATTTAATAGTATAAAGTTTTGCATCTGATCGTCGTAGCAGGTCAGATGACACATACATTTGAGAGAGCAGAAGAAAAAACAGTAAACGAAAGCAAAACAGTGAAGCTTCAACATTATTCCTTAGCATGCAGCGTGGATCATGTGCTAGATCCTCGTATGATGATCGATCAGTTTGTACCTGTAAGTGAAAATTAGAGGCCGTTAAGCTAGAGAGAAAAAGAATGAAATGTAAATATGAGGGAAATTATTAACCAGAGTAAAAATTAGCTAGTAATTACCACAAGAGAGGGGAGGGAGATTGCACTGAGTGGGAATTTGAGCAGCGATCCTGAGAGTGTTGCAAAGACAGGTAGTTTCCATAGCTTGAATCGCAGAGCAGCAGTCGGAGCTTGGTTTGTTGTCACTCCCCGGAAGTACAAAGGGTGCACACACATTCAGGTGGGTCAGGTCGGCCATGCACGAGCCGCCCTGCGCCTCGGCTATCTGGTTTTCCACCAGTGCGAGGCCAATCATAACCACAAGCAGTAATGCTGCAGCTTGGAAGCTAATCATTGACTTGAAGTTTGCCATGAGTGTTTAAGCTGTGGAAATATGTAAGAATTTGTTACGTGGGAATTGAGTATTCTCTATCATAATGTCATAGGTCATTTTATAGTTGGTCTTTGTTGGCCTGAGGTGACTCTTTGCATGAAGCACCTAATATAGTTTTGGGATAGCCTTTTACGTTGGAGGAGGAAATTTACGTGGGGATTGGAAGATCACATAGAATTCATGGTCTATGAATTATCAATATTATTTTTTCTTTAAAATGGATTGTTGTATAGCTAAGAAAATTAAAACTTCTGTTTTTTTTTTTTTATGACAATTAGTATGACAATTAGAACTATCTGTTGAATGGTGGTCATTACATTTATAAATCAGATCGGATCACTTCCATCAACCATGTTTGCACTTAGCCTAATCTTAAGCGTCGTCAATGAATCTAATCATGACAAAATCCCTTTCCTTAAGAACAGTTTAATTGAGCTAGAAAGAGAGCATAACACAGAAGAAATTACTATCACAAAAAAATCATGAATGTTACAGACTTCAAACAAAAAGGGAAAAGAAAATGCTAATGCTAAGAATTGGATCCTTCTTCTGCCGGAGCGGAGGCAGTCCAGTACTTCTTCACCGCGAACAGTAGCTTTTCCCTCTCATGAGGTCCATCTTCGTGATCAGCAATTTGACTGTCCCAATCCATGTGGTCGATAATGCTCTTGATCTTTACCAACATATCTACATCGTCTCGGATGATCACGCTTCCCTCTGGCCTGAGAATTCTATCCATCTCCAGCAATATGTCTTCTATTTCGCACCTGCAGCTCAGATTGAACACACATTAATGTTATTGATCATGTAAACCATTGTTTCTAGTCCTTTCAGAGAAGCATGCAAATTAACTGGCATGGCTGGCCTTAGTTATATGTATGTATAGGGAATGATCTTACCTATCCTTGTATAGACTAAACACTTTATCAGCATGAATGAGGTCATAAGTTCTTGGATATGTAGACATGGCTTCACACCTGAAAACAAACCACAACAAAAGGATCGAATCTATTATGTGAGCAGCAGACTTTCATATGGTAGTCACACTCACACCAGATGTATATAGTTTTGTAATTTTGTTGGAACTTACCAGTTTTGATATGATCCGATCATTCCACGTTCGTATATGACTCCGAGTGTGTTAACCTTCACGTCCACAGGAACCATGTTCATGACCCAAACAGGCAGATCAACTAGGGCAGCAGCAAATCCACCCAAGTTGGCATTCATATCCAGAAGGTTTCTATACCTTCCGGGCTGCGCTAGTTGATTATTCACTGTCTTATAATGTGTTACCCTTTTACGCCATAGCTCCGAATCTTGTTGAAAATCTGCAGCTGTGACACCCTTCACAGTTCCCCTACTAATTCTCGGCGGCACTGTGGTTAGTCTCTGTGGCCATTTTGCCAACTTCCCACCGGCAACATCATCTTCGCTAGAAACTTCCGGTAAAGGAGTCAAACAAGTCTCCAAGTTTGTGTACCTAAAAACCACAAAAAAATATCAACTTAAGCGAAGAGCTGAAACTACAAGAGTGTATACATATATATATATATATATATATATATATATATATATATATATATATATGTATGTTAGTTGATTGGAGCACAAACCAAGCTTGATCAGGATCTTGAGCAGGGCAGAAGTTGCGATTCTTGGCAAGCTTTCGGTTCATTTTGCAGTTCAAGTGATTAGTTGGTTTTTGCCAAATTGCAATGTCGTCCTTCTCCACCAACTTGTTCCAGCAAAGACTAGCGGCTACAGCCTCTATGCCAGTTTGTTCTTCGTTCAAGTCTTCCTGTGTTCTTTCCCAACCCTTCCAGTATTTCTTCCAGCGGATTGGTGGACCGGACAGAATCCAGTACCCACCTGGCCTCAGAACTCTATCAACCTCTGTCAAGTAAACCCCATCTGCATGCATAAACCGTCCAAAAATAAACAAAATTAGAGTTAATTAAGAGTGTCACATACAGTATCACTTCACTCTAATAATCATTAGGGTTGTTTTTAGGGGTCTAAACTGGTTAGCGCGGAGCCTACCCTCGTAACGTTTATGATTTTAGACATTCCTCCACATTTTTTTATGAAGTAACAGAAATCGAGGTCTAACTCGTCACCTAAGCCTCCATGACGAATAGTACAATAAGCAACCTACATTGTATATGACGAATCATATACAAGAGAATTGAATACAACTTATTGTAATATGCAATCTAAATTGTATATGATTTGTAGATTCCGTCAAAAACAAGATCCGATTGAAAGTGATATTGATCGAGGATGTGACTCGTCACCTAAGCCTCCAACTTTGATCATCTAATGTCCCGTCTAGGATTCACTACTGCCTCGCACATTTTTTTCTGTTTGTGTTTAGCAAGAGGACTAACACGAAACAAATAGATATTTGAAAGGCGAAGTACCGTTTTGGCCCCAGGGAATGAGGCAGCGAGAGCAATGAGCCATGTCGAAGGCTCTTGAAGGGTAAGGAAGTCTTTTCGAGGCAATGACTCCAATTAACGCGGGTACTCCTCGCTCGAGGGCGAATTGGACTTGAGCTTCATGTGTGTCTCTTGGCGCGAACGACATTGGTAGAATATCCCGGGACAATAGATAGGCTCCCCAACTAGCAACCTGCATCATAAGCAATGTGGATCCACTTCAAATGACTGCCACGTGTGTATCTATCTAAATATTTTGAAAAATTTAAAACTATAAAATTTTCCATTTCTTCAACGAATTACTATTCTAATATTTTCCCTCACCTTTGAACAAATCTTCGAAATACAAAATGCAATAAAGAACATGCAAGGCACCTAACAATGACTAGGTACTCGGTCTGCTTCATTTCGGAAAAAAGTACCATGACGAAGAAGATTTTTCTTAAACTAGAATTTTCTCGAAAATAAAGAATTACAATAAGTAATAATGTAGTATTAATTTGGTTGTTATATCTAATATTTGATTTTTTGATCCATCTTAATTGAGAGATACATGGCTCAAATTGGAAAATGCAATTCGCAATGCATATACACGGCTAAGAATCTAAGATCACCTTATATGGAAATCCATATTAATGTTAACCTAGCTAAATATGGAAGAGAGAATAGAAATACTTTAATCACCGAATCCCCAAAAGGAAGTGCAAATCCCACGGATAAACTCATTGAGGTGTATGATATATATATATATATATATATATATACACACACACATATATGGTCAACCATAATTATGAATTAATTATTTCCATAAACAAATCAGGATTGAAAAGGAAAATATCACACTTACCCCACAGCCTGTATCAATGGCGGTCCGAATAGACCCGTCTTTGAGATTGATCAACTTCCCGATATCATCAATGTACGCATCGGCGCCGTTCGGAAACATGGTTCCACCGCCGGGGAACTTAAACCGGTCGCCTTGGTATATGATCCAATTCTGCACCGCCTTCTCAATCGTCAGCTCCTTATGCGGAACATTGGCGTACCACGCGAGATCTCTACTTTTGGGCCAAGTAAACGTGTTCCGGTAACCGTGAGGTGCCGGAACACGGCACTTGAGCAGCTCGTCCTTAGCTGGACAGTGCCTCTCCCTGTATATGAGCCTCTCCCTTTCGAATTTCAGGGATCGTTTCGCGTCCTCGCACGGGGTGTACTCGCTGTACTTGACGTCGCAGGGAGGGTAGGTTTTGGGAGTGTTGTTGGAAATGTTGATGGCATAGTTAGGGTTGTGGTGGGTGGTGAAATCTAGGGTTTGTTGGTTTTTCGTTAGGGTTGTGTCGGGGGAGTTGCACGGGAGTTGGTTGTGTGCGGCGGTGGTGGAGGCGGCGGGAGAGGTGCTGCCGTGTTGCCAGAGGCCGAAGAAGTAAGAGAAGATGCAGAGGAAGAGGATGAGTGGTAAGGTGTACGAGTTGGTGGGTTTTATTTTCCATGTTGAGAAGTTGCTAAGGGAAAAAGGCTTCGAGGGTTTCGATGTGGGATTGTAGGGACGGTGGTCGTCGGAGGAAGCCATGGATGATTTGATTTGATGTATTCCTGGCTAAGAAATCTTGAAGGTTTGAATTATAAGGGTTTAGATTTGAGGAAGGTGAGTTGAGCGGGGGAGGTGGGATGAGAGGTGGGGAGGGTGTGGATTTAAACAAATAGGTTTCTGATTTCTAATAATCAAGTAGGTCATGTGAGAGATGATGTTTTTTGTGTAGTTTATATACAGATATGAATTGACCAGCCAGCTACTTAGTGCACTGGCTTATTCATGGAAAAACCATAATTAGAATATGAGTTAATTTAGGTTAATTTAGCTTATTCATGGAAATAGAGAAGTATCTTTGCATTTGAATCAGTGAATCGGGAGTTATGGCTAATTATCATTTGTAAATATCCATGGTTCTATAGTACAGTATAATTCGAAACAATTAAAGAATCAATTCTCATAAAGATCGTTTTGCATGATTGCTTCAATTCTTTAGTTTTTCTAAGATAATGCTTAAAGTGTAACCTAAAATATACTATTACAAATAATTAGATAATAACTAATATTGAACAAAAGAATTGCTAGAAAGCAGCTTCTCAGCACACTCCTCACAAACAATCGGGTCAGCACGATCAGACATGGTTGTTTTCTGTCATTAGAGTTGGATGATCACAGAGCATTTTGATCATGATCAACGAGTTCACTACTTACATTGGCGATCGATGAGTTCCAATAGTAAGATTATCCAATATTAAGGTACATGCCAAGTGTAAATTGGACTAGTGAGATTCGTGATGACTGCAGGCTAGGGGTTCGGGAACTCAATAAAAAAAGTAAGACTATGCAAATAATTAAATGACTAGGTAGACAGACCATGAGGAGGATGTTTTTGTTTAATAATCTATAGCTAGCTAGTAATATTTTACATGGAATCAGAGGTGTTCCTGTCTAGTATATTGCTCCCCAGATGAACAATACTTCTGCCTTAAACCTTTCCCAGAACAAACAGTTTTTTACTTTTCATAACGGGAATTATAAGCTTGTATATATGATTAAGAGCTTAACTAAACCTTAATTCTCCTTACTTAATTAGGATCGTACAAGCTTATTACCCAATCTGAATTAAAGATTCTTCTTAATCCCAACAGAACTGTCGGTAGATCGTGGCGGCATACTGCATTTGTTGATATTATATATATTAATCAGCAGAGTTGGTTCTTATTCAGTACTTGGTTTTGATAAGCCACATGCACGACGAAGACTTACGCACTCTTTAACTGTATACTGCTTGCACCGTCCATTCCGATTGAATTATATATATATGAGATTGTACGTTATATATTCTAATATTCTCTGAAAGCTTGGATCAAACCCTACTTGAAGCGAACTCTAAAGTTTTTAAAAGTTGAAAACTACTGAAACAATGTATATTGGTGTTTTTTTGATAAAGTAATGCATGCAATGATCGAGTTGCTGCCTTCGTTCACTATTCTTTCTGTGTCAGCTCCTCGATCTCCTGGGTCAACTCATATAAACCCGATCCATCGAGCCAATCGACCCAGATGCATGCAAATGTAATGGGTCCATTTAGTTTTAATTGATAAAACCATCGATCCAAAGCAAAAACAAAGCCAGGTAGGCTAGGCTAAACAGGCAGAACAATATCTTGACGTGAAAACCGCTAATTCCGACCATATAATTGATCTTAATGTGGGCATGCAACTTGGAACCATTCTTAACGTGGTGAGGTTAATTGGTTTGTCAACCTTCGAAAGTTAAGCTGATATATATATACAGTCTTTCTCAGGTGCGAAGGTCCGCACCAATGGTTTTGGTGCGGATTTCCATTTTTACACCACTTTTTGATCGAATTTCTTCATCTCCACTGTGTAGTATCTAAATAATATTGTGTAGATCATCTCTGCAAAATTTCAGCCAATTTGGTAATCGTTAAGGCCCTCAAACTCAAAAAACAAATTGACGGACTGAATTTTGTCAAACATGAACCGTTCATGTTTAAAACAGAAAAACACAATTTTGAGGGCATTAACGATTACCAAATTGACTGAAATTTTGCAGAGATGATCTATACAATATTATCTAGATACTAGACGGTGAAGATGGAAAAATTCGATCGAAAAGTGGTGCAAAAATGGAAATCAGCACCAAAACCATTGGTGCGGACCTCCGCAGCTGAGAAGGCATGTATATATATATATATATATATATATATATATATATATATATATTTCTTATCGGCTCCAAACATCCTTACTTATTCAAAAGGTACGGATTTTGCCAATAGAACCACTTTTCGGTCATATTTTTCGATCATAGCCAACTAATTTCTAAATATACATATATGACATGATCATCTATGTAAAATTTTAGCTAAATTGGTGATCACTAAGATATCGAAAGTATATGATTACAATAAACGAACCAAATCTGTTCAACAAGAACCGTTCATGTAATTCACAGTTTTGAATACCTTAATGATTATCAATTTGGCTGAAATTTTGTAGAGATGATCTACTCATATATACATAAAAGATGAATGGTTGAGATGAGAGAATATGATTGAAAAGTATGTCAATTAAGGAAATCCGTATCTTTTGAATAAATAAGGAGGTTTGTATCTGAAATTGCATGTATATATATATAGGCCCGCTATGAAGCGGACGTCCGCACTGGGCTTAAAGTGCGGACGTTCCTCCGTTCTCCTCCGTCCGACGCCGACGACGATGCACCTCCACCCGAGCGGACACCAGAGGCGTCCCTGACCACTTTTCCTTCCCGGCGAGTCTGACGAATTCTAGTTTTCCGGCGAGATCGATCATATTCTAGTTTTCTGGCGAGATCGATCATATTCTAGTTTTCCAGCGAGATCGATCATGTCTGAAGTTTTGGGTGGAGGTTGCTGCCCAGACCTTTAAATCGATCTCGCCGAGAAGGGAAAGTGGTTGGGGACGCCTTTGGTGTCCGCTCGGGTGGAGGCGCGCTGTCGTCGGCGCCGAACAGAGGAGAACGGAGGGACGTCCATACTTTAAGCCCAGTACGGACGTCCGCTTCATATCGTTTTCGTGTATATATATACATGATTTTTCTCAGCTACGGACGTCCGCACCAATGGTTTTGGTGCGGATTTTCATTTTTGCACCACTTTTCGATCGAATTTCCTCATCTCCACCGTCTAGTATCTAGATAATATTGTGTAGATCATCTTTGCAAAATTTCAGCCAATTTGGTAATCATTAAGACCCTAAAACTAGAAAAACTAATGGACGGACTGAATTATGTCAAACATGAACCGTTCATGTTTGTAGCAGAAAGACGTCATTTTGAGGGCCTTAACGATTACCAAATTGGCTGAAATTTTGCAGAGATGATCTACACAATATTATCTAGATACTAGACGGTGGAGATGAGGAAATTCGATCGAAAAGTGGTGCAAAAATGAAAATCCGCACCAAAACCATTGGTGCGGACGTCCGCAGCTGAGAAGAGCTGTATATATATATATATGTCAATTATAATTTCAATCCATTTCAATCGGAAATCGAGCTGTGAGTTGTCAACCATGCGGTGTTCATGTGATCGGGTACACAATCGTTCAAGGACTACAGACTACAGACTTGAGGAAAATCGATCTACTCAGTATAAAAACTTAGCTCTACCGCCTCTACGTAAGGGTACCCAGAGTACCGCGGTCCATATGGACCATAGTTCAAATTGGAGTGTGATGTTCACGCGCGGCATGGTTTTTCCTTCATATTTTTTTTTGTCTTAACTTGATCTCTCATCGATGCTCAAGATCGAGCACGTACTCGAGATGAGCTTAGAGATTGAAAACGGAAACCTGATTGCCGCCAATCACAACTACGGTCCATATGGACCCGGTCCACACCAGAATTTTTGATAACAATATATAGAGCCTAGGAGATGTTGTTCGACGCATTAGCTTAGTTTTGTGTATACCAAGCAAATGCTTGGTACCAGTTATAATAAGTAGAGAAAAGAATAAGAGAACATCCTTCTGCTCCATAATATTCGTGGTTTAATCTAGTGCGTGTTTGAGAGAGACATTTTTAAAACGTGATTCTATCTATAGTGAGTTCTGGTCGGATTTTCAAACCCTAAACATGGCCTTTCTCACGTACAACTAATTAAGGCTGTAGAGCAAACAATGAATGTTGCTCATGGTGCTTGATTGCCTGCAATATATGTTCGAGGTTGCAAACAAATAATACATTCTCTTATAAAAAATAAAAAAAACAAATAATACATTCTGTTCAAATTGCAACAATCATTTCTTATATATGTCTATAGAGAAGCAAGCAAACCTTAAATAGATTCTTATTGCCCTTAACTTCCAAGTTATTAAATCAAAGCTAGGTTATTTCTCTCAGCTATACTCAAGAACTTCCTATATATTTGCTTAAATTTATTTGCACTTACTGTTGATCTTGTCTAAATTAATCTGATGTTAGCTCTATACTACGGACACGTGATTGGTGCTTGTTACCAATAAGCTGGTGTTTGCTTGAACTTACCCGCACTTGGCATGGTGTTCACTTGATCTTCCCACACCCATCCAAGTGTGGGCTAACAATGGCATGCCAGCTTCCCTGGCTACAAGGCATGCAGACAGTGGGATGCTCATGCATAATGGACCAATAAGCCGATTCAGATTACAAATACAAAAAAGAATATTTAAGAAGAAAGCAATCGAGCACTACATGTTCATGTGCTTACAAAGGGAACCCTCTTAAGTCGCAAATTTGGAAGATAAAAGGAGAATACTAAACAACAGCAAAATGCTTATTTCTCTATAAAAATAAAAATAAAGAAGCTAGCTTATTTTCTCCGGCGTTTTACAATATCAGTTTTGCCGTTGTCCACATTGGTGTACGATTACTCATCTTGATTGGGGTTGATGCATCTTTAAAGTGATATATATCCTTATTTGTCATGTCATACACACCATAATCACGATGTCGCTGACGATGATGGGAAAGATCCCAATCATGTATGAAGTATATGCAGTTCGGAAGAAAACCATTGAAATCTGAAGTCATGACAGACATTACAGAGTCTCCAACAAAAAGTGAAACATCACCTAAACTGCGTATCCTGTTCCACTTATGATTATCGGCTTCAAATTTGAAAACTTTGAACTTCCTTTGTCAAGCGTGGCGGCTCTCGGCGTCGAGATCGGCGACGAATACCCATATACCTATGAACCATCAATAGTTCTTTCTGATCAGATGACTCCACCAAATATGTCTTGAACCATTTTCCTGCTGGTCGTTCAAATCCTTCTCCAACCAATGTAAATATGTATTGACTAGTAGTAATGTCAAAACAAAAAAGTCGGTTCGCAACATCAACAGCATATAGTTTATCTTCAATATAAACAATATCCCGAATTCTGCAAATATTGTTTTGATCAACATAAGTTCATTTTGTGTCCGCACCAAGTCTAATGAAAGCTAACCACAATAGATGCCCATAGACGGCCACAATGATGCAATCTTTTGAATTTAATACTGGATTTGCTGTAATTATAGCCTTGTGGATATAAAAATCACAGTAAGGAGCAACCCTAGTCGTAAGTCGTTCATTAGACCTTGGAGGGTGTAGTTGGGGAAGGCCAACCATTGAATTTCTATTGCCTCTCCTCCCTATAACTCTTGTGAATGGATCTACAAGTGTTACTATAAAATTCTCATCGAAAAATATTAACCATCCCTCGGAGAACCCACAAAACCGTATGTTTGGTAATTCCAATTGCAAATCAAGAACCTTCTCATTCCTCATGTCGCATAAATTCCATGTCTCTTCTTTGCCACTATAGGTCAAGAGCATTGGAGGACCAGTTAACCTAGTGCGTCTTCTTAGATGATCTCTCGCTACAAAATTCCACCACATACAAACAACACTAAACCGCGCATAGTCTGATGGTGATTGTAATTTGTGTAAAACTAAATCCAATAGATGCTGAGGCGGTTCTATCCAACTTGAGAATCCCATGATTTGAAACCAAGGAGATGATCTAACAAGTTCAGCTTTCTTTGCAGTCTTGGCCGGAGATCGATTTCCCCACCCCTTTGTTTATAGATAACAGATGAAGTTCCCTAGGTCTACTGGGAAACATATAGTAACTTATAAAAAATCCTACCATAATAAAGACATATCCGCATAATTTCCTACTTAACAAGGAAGTATCCACAAAAAATCCTACATAATAAGGAATATCCTGATAAATACACTATCTTTGCAACTCACTGGAACTAATAGGAAACCTAACTTGTGCTTGATCTCCAATAACAATTAGGGTTTTGTTTTCCCTTTAAGGGCATATAAGTTAGGGGTGGCGTGGCGTAATTCTTCCTGACAAACCAAAGACATTATAATCTTCTTATAACCTTGTTCATCATCAGTCACAAAGTAGCTAGGAAACTAGGAAACTTTATTGTAATTAGCTAGGAAACTAGAACAAAGACTTTATTGTAATTAGCTAGGAAACTAGAAACATAAAACCAAGATCAAAAACCGTAGCACAAAGCCACAAACTTTGACACCCAAAAGGCGGCCCGTGCCAATCAAGGAAGATATCCACGTTGATCTTACAAATCACCTTAACCTAATGAACTTTTTATCTACAATATGGTGTTTGTTGCATAACCAACCTGAAAAAAAAGGGTATAGAAAGAGGTTACTTGAAATAATATTCTTGATTGCACTATGCTGCTTAATTGTGGGGGTAACTTGAAATAATATTCTCGATCGATCAGTTGCTTCATATTTGTGCAGATCCTCCTTGCAAGAGGCCGGTGGCATGGCTTCCTATTCAGCTACACATATATAACTGCATGCCCAAATCTCATCAAATTCCTCTTTGATCAGCTTTGTAACTAATTAATGGCTAATTTTTCCTAAAGTTATTTTAACTTTGCTTCCTATAGTTATTTCAACTCTTGACTCTATTACTTATATTATTGGTGTGTGTGTGGTATATATATGGCTTCTTCTGGGTGTGGTAGCCTCTGGGTCTTTCAAATCCCAAACCCAGAAGGCATCCGGCCACCATATCGGAGTTCAGGGAAAAATCCTAATTCTAGGTTTTGCTTTTGTCTGATAATGGGTGAAAGAGACATATATATTATCAGACGGATTTGGCTTCTTCTCTGCTTGGACAAGCCTTGCTCAGATTTGCTTGGACTTCAACACCAAGAAAGGAGTGGATCTGAAACCTGCATAGGCGGCGGACAGGCGTGCTGAGTTTGAGTGTTGTCTCTGCAACCATTCAGACCTAGATCGGAGGAGACTACGGGGTTAGCGGTGGCGTCGTATAGTTTGCTCATACGCGAAAAATGTTATGCCTCATCCATTGTTGTATCACAAGACTTGGTTCAAGCTTTATTGCATCCAAAATATTCAACATGTTGTATTTGGATCTAATTGAAGACTTTTAATAGGGGAGTGGTGCATGTGCGCCTTACCCTGTCACCCAATTACTGATCATGTACGGCTCAAGAAGAAAATTAGGGTTTCCACTGTTGACGTACCTCTGGTGCAGTACCGGTATGAGTGTTTATACTCGTGTGTTGTCGTGATTACATGATGATTAGTCATGGGGGGTCTTCTCTGTCCCCGTGAACAGGAAGACAACCATGAAGTAATACATGTGTTGGCTATATCCGGCAGCCCTAGCAATGGTGTTTAGGGCACACGTTCAGGCCTTCCTCTTTGTACCCTTCAGCCCTTCTCTAGTTAGCATCATTCTTTTTCCAACGAAACGAGATCGGTTAACATTGAGGACATGCCAGCTTTTCCCTCTCCAACTAAGATCGCAAGGGTGCCTCAAGGAAGGAAAGATGAGAAGCATGAGGATGGTAAATGTCCCAAGCATGCGTTAGTAGTGATCCTGCTCTCTTTGAATCCGGAAGACCTTAGGTCTCTCTATTGTTATAGATGGTGGATTAGGGGTTGTTAGGAACGAGATGTCTCCAAAGAAGAAGGACAAGCCTCGTGGAAGCAGGAACACAAAATTGGTGCAAGGAGAGGCGTCGAGTTCTATAACATCGAGTTATGTGATGGAAGAGAATGGCCTCGAGGCTGAGGCTATGGGAGAATAGTTTTCCTATTGCCTCTAGGAAAGACCCTTAACGAATCTTAGCAAGGTGTATATATATATATATATATATATATATATATACCTTAAAACATTAAAACTTCAGGATATCATGTCCTTGAAGGAACTCAACCTTTAGCCTTAATTTACAGAATCCATTATAAAGTCACTGGCACAAATGTGAACTTCCAAGCTATTAGCAAAAGTCCCAAAAATCAAACTCTCTTAATTCAAAGTAGTCAAGAAAACGCCAATATTAGTGTTCCACACACAATCAGATGGTCAGATGTCCATCTTCCCTCTGAATGGTCTCTCACTAGTGAGAATCAACCATCTAATGCACAACATAGTCTTTCTGATTTAGACTGTATTCAACAGTTTAATGATGGCACAGTAAGAATTAATTTTCAAAACTCTCGAATAAAACAAAACCCAAGAATTCACAAGGTAGGACACTCCTCGCGACATTCTTTTGCTACTGCTAGACATTCATTTGCTGGTTCCACTACAGCTGAAACAATGTCTAGACGAGATTCTGACCTCGATAAAGAAATTAAAAATATCAGGATCAGAGAACTAGAAGAAGAATTGCAAAAGCTTAAAATTAAAAACATCAAAACTACTTCTCAAGTTAGTTACCCAAATTATACAGAAAATGAACTTCAAAACAATTCAGTAACAGATGAAGATCAAACTTCTCCTACTGCTTCTGATTTTTTAGTTACTCCCCCACTAAATCCACAATTAAGCACACTTAACCAACCTTTCGTAATCAACTATTCTAAATTAGATAAACATCTTGAATTAAACGAAAATCTCCTTAGGAGAAACCTTTACAGGATGAAATTTCCCTTCATGGATCAACGAAAGCAATTATTTCATGATTGGCAAGCATTTATGCTTGAAACTAGATCTGAAATATTCTTTCTTGATTTTATCGATCAACTAAACAACAAAAAAATTCAAATATTAACAAAAGCACGTTGGAAAACTTCCACTAGCTCAGTCATTTCCAGTCATCCCCCTGTTGAAACAATAATAATTGATCATCTAAACAGTCCAATCACAGCTTCATCTTTTAAAATTGCCATCGAAGATCCAGAAACTAAGAAAATTAACCCAGATGCTAAAAAAATTATTGAACAAAATAATTATACAAACCAAACCTTAGTAACCATAGGAGCCCAGTTAGATAAAATAGAAATAAAGGTTGACAACATATCCTCTAAAACTAATATCCTACCACAACCGAAACCAGAAACTCCTTTAGTTCATTTTAGTGAATTAAATAAACCTACCTTAAATTCTACTTCTTCTATTCAAAAGATTGAACGCATGTTAGAAAAATTAAAAACTGAAACACCTGAACCCAGTAGAATTGCTGTAATTCATACCCAAGAAAACTCTTTTTCCGATAGCGATTCTAGTAACACTAGCCAAATTAAAGAGTTAAACCAAATGTTTCAAACTTTCAATCTAGATAGGATAATCCATCCAAAGAAGCATCCTTCTAAAACTTGGACAGAACGTCCTCTCCCTTTAGATATACAACCCACTAATCATCTTAATAATCAATTCTCAGTTTCTTCTGATAAAACTTATGAATGGAACATTGATAATTTATCAGAACAAGAAATCCTAAATAAATTACACCATATGTCTATGGCAGCTAATAGCTATGTCACAAATCATAATTTCACCCAGCCTGAAATCATTGACATACTTTCCACAGGATTTACAGGAATGCTTCATTCCTGGTGGGAAAAACATCTCACTCCTGATTCTAGATCATCTATTAAACATGTCATTAAACGAGATGAAGATGTGACTACCATCTTCGACGAACGCACAGGAATGGGAATTTCTGATGCTGTTAATACCTTATTTTACACAATTATTCAACATTTCATAGGAACCCCTAGCCACATCACATCCAGAATTCATGATCAACTCAGTAACCTTAGGTGTCCTACCCTAAGTGACTTCAAAT
Organism: Fragaria iinumae; assembly: GCA_009720345.1. Classification (NCBI taxonomy): domain Eukaryota; kingdom Viridiplantae; phylum Streptophyta; class Magnoliopsida; order Rosales; family Rosaceae; genus Fragaria; species Fragaria iinumae. Next base: position 24,546,895 of record CM019123.1, on the reverse strand, counting down.
GGTATAAAGATGTTTTCATTTCTCGAGTTATGCTTAGAGACGATAGTAACCAACCATTTTGGAAAGAAAAATTCATAAACGGTCTTCCAAAATTATTTGCTCATAAAATCAGACAAGTTCTTAGTAATGAAACAGGTCACATAAACTATGATTCTTTAACTTATGGAAACATAATTACAGTTATCCAAAAAGAAGGATTAAGAATGTGTATAGATATGAAATTGAATGCTCAGATGAAATCAGATAAGAAAACAGCTAAATACGAATTAAGAAATTTTTGTGAGCAATATGGCCTACCTCCCTTACCTCCTTCAAGAAGAAAAAAGGCAAGCAATAAATTTATTCCTTACCATTCAAAAAGAAAATTCACACCCTACAAAAATAACTTTGAGCCAAACAAATTTTATTCCAAAAACAGATTTCGCAAAAATTGGTCTAAAAAACCAAATCCCCAACTAAAAAGTAAACCTTTCGATAAAAGTAAAACTAAATGTTTTAAATGTAATAAGACTGGTCACTTTGCAAACAATTGTCCAGTTAAAAGTACTATTAATCAACTCAAAATTAGTCAAGAAGAAAAAGAAAAACTTATACAAACTTTAGAATTACGAAACACTGATTCAGAAAATGAATTGAGTGAAGATGACATCACAATGATGGAATCTTCTTCCTCTGAATCCAATGAACATTCTTCCCCATATATTACTTTTGGGTGTAAGGACGCTTGTAATTGTAAAACAATAAATGTTCTTTCCAAACAGGAAGAACAAGAAGAACTCTTAATCGATTTAATAGGTAAAATAGACAACCCTGAACTTAAAGCAGAATACCTCAAAAAATTAAAAAAATTAATTACCCAAGAAAATATAGTTAATCCTCCCTCACAAAAAATTAGCCTTACTACAACTTTCGATAAATTCTCCACTAGTAAAAAAGAAATAACGATCCAAGATCTCCAACATGAAGTAAAAACAATCAAAAGTCAAATACATGCTTTACAACAAACACATCTAGAACTTACGAATGACAATAAAGAGATTAAACAAGAATTAAACTTACTAAAAATAAATAACCAATTTCTTAAATTACAAGATCCACTTGAAAATCCTTTCCCAGAAAATAATGAAGCTGAAAATTCTGAAAATAATACTATTAGTACCATACGCCAGATCCAACTTAAAAAATGGTACACTACTGTCCAACTCAAAATAAAAGATTTCCAAATAACAATAACAGCCCTTATTGACTCTGGTGCGGATCTTAACTGCATCCAATAAGGCTTAATACCCTCCAAATATTTTGAAAAAATGAAAGAATCTTTACGATCAGCTAATGGAACAAAAATGGATATTAAATACGAAATCCCTAAAGCCCATATCTGCCAAAACAATGTTTGTTTCAAAACTTCGTTTGTCTTGGTAAAAAATCTAACTGATAAAGTAATTTTAGGATTACCTTTCATAACTTTAATTTACCCTTTCAAAACTGAATATGATGGTATTATTACCTACCCTTTTGATGAGCCAGTTAAATTTACTTTTCTTTCAAACCCCGAAATCCATACTTTAAAAGCATTTCAAGAAAATAATATTTCAAAAACTCTCGGTTGCATTCAAGCAAAAATCAAACAAATAACTTTTCTCCAAGAAGAAATTAATTTCAAAAGAATTGAAAATCAACTCCAGAACTCTTTTCTTCAGCAGAAGATCAAAACTTTTGAAGAAAAGATAATCAAAGAAATATGTTCTGATATCCCTACTGCCTTTTGGCATAGGAAAAAACATATTGTCTCACTACCTTACATCAAAGAATTCAATGAGAAAAACATCCCCACTAAAGCTCGTCCAATTCAAATGAGTCACGAGATCATGGATTTTTGTAAAAAAGAAATTAATGATTTACTGAACAAAGATATTATCCGCCCTAGTAAATCCCCTTGGTCTTGCCCAGCATTCTATGTTCAGAAAAATGCTGAACTCGAACGAGGAACCCCCCGTCTGGTTATAAATTACAAACCTCTTAACACAGTTTTAGAATGGATCAGGTATCTCATTCCCAATAAACGAGACCTCATTAACAGATTAAACAAATCTGTTATCTTTAGTAAATTTGATATGAAATCAGGATTTTGGCAAATTCAAATTAGTGAAGCTGACAAATACAAAACTGCATTTGTCACGCTTTTTGGACATTATGAATGAAATGTTATGCCCTTCGGATTAAAAAATGCATCTAGCGAATTCCAAAACATAATGAACGATATATTCAATCCTTATAGTCACTTCTCCATTGTCTACATCGATGATGTCCTAATCTTTTCTCAATCAATTGACCAACATTGGAAACATCTTCACCAATTCTTTTCCATAATAAAGAATAATGGTCTAGTTATTTCTGCCTCAAAAATCAAATTATTCCAAACCAACATTCGTTTTCTTGGATTTAACATTCACCAACTCCAAATTAAACCTATTGATAGAGCAATACAATTCGCTGACAAATTTCCAGACGTCATTTTAGATAAAAATCAATTACAAAGATTCCTAGGATCTTTAAATTATGTGGCAGATTTTTACAAAAACCTTAGGAAACACTGTAAACCTCTGTTCGATAGATTACAAAAAAATCCTTCCCCTTGGACTTCCGTACATACATCCTTAGTCAAAGAAATTAAGAGTCATGTCAAAACCTTACCATGCTTAGGAATCCCTCTTCCCGATTCCTATAAAATAGTAGAAACTGATGCCTCCGAAATAGGTTATGGAGGTATTCTCAAACAACAACTTTCTCCTACTCATCCTGAGCAAATTGTCCGTTTTCATTCTGGAATTTGGAATCCAGCCCAAGTAAATTATAGTACTATTAAGAAAGAAATTTTATCAATTGTTTTATGTATCAGTTAATTTCAAGATAATTTATTAAATCAAAAATTTTTAGTCCGCGTCGATTGTAAAAGTGCTAAAGATGTTTTAGAAAAAGATGTTCAAAACATTGCTAGTAAACAGATCTTTGCCCGTTGGCAAGCAATTTTAAGTATCTTTGATTTTGAAATTGCATTCATTAAAGGCAGTGACAATCATATCCCCGACTTCCTAACTCGTGAATTCCTACAGGGCGCCACAGCATAATGTCCAGCTCATCCAAAGGGAGAAATCCCGGAAAAACAAAAGTTACAGCATCCTCTCCAGTCAAACCTGAATCACCTGAGTCAAAATCAAACATAGTTCCTTTTACAGGTTCTTCTCATGTTCCTTTAGTCAATCATTATAGTGCGCTTGGTAGTACTCTCAGTCCAAATATGCCCAGTTACCAATCAGCTTTAGTCAACCAGTTCGACCCTTACAAATCAAGCTCCTCATCTAACCGTCCAATTACTTATAAAAAATCCTCCCCTTACATCATCAGAGTTACCCATGGCCTATTTTACATTGAACCTAACTTGAGTCATCTAAAAAACCCTGTTTCCCTAGTAAAAAGTCATTTTGGTCCAACCTCTCATTATCCTCCAGGAAAACCCCCATTATCATTTTATAAGGACATCCTGTATAAAACCGAGTCAATTTTCATTAAGCCAATCCTTGATCCTAAAGACCAATCCAAGATATTATATCATTCCCTTTATATAATCCGAATCATGTCGCTAGCCCAATGGGGTGATCCCCCCTTTACCCCCCACACATTAGACACAATCACATTCACGTATCATGACTACATGGAAGCATGGGATAAAATATTCCTCCATCAAACCGAGGATTTTAGTCATTCATGGTTCCTCAATTTCGACAGAAAATTCAATCGCCAGTTCCCTATGTGGTTTTGCAATTGGTGGGATGACCATGGTTGCTCTTATGATCTTCTCCCTCCACAACTTCAGAATGCAGTCACAAAATTTACTACAGTCATGACCTTTTCAGATTATGAGAAAAGATTTTCTCCCACTCTTCAATTTATGGCAAAGTATAAAATTCCTTGGATTCTGAAATGGCAATACAACATTGATACTGAAGAACACATGGTTACAAGACAAATCCTAGTAAAATGGTGGGATAAGTTCGACCCTGAGAGAGTTTTAACTCAATTCAGTGAAGAATTCACAGTTATTCCCTCGAGTTCAAAAGCTCCGGTTTCCATTCAGCCGGCCCCTCCAATCTCGCAGTTAACATCTCCAACTCCTCAGTCACCATCTTCTTCCAAGAAGACAAAGCAGTCACCATCCTCTTCCCAGAAGAAAAAGGCCTCCAGTTCATCTTCATCTTCTAAAGCAGAAGAGTTAAAAGCATTAGCAAAGCAGTTACTACAAGAAGCAGCAATTTTATCTACAGATGATGACGAAGAACATTCTCCATCAGATTCATCATCTCACAGTCATCAAAGTTCCCCCAATCAACCAAAACGATGGGCAGATTATGAAGATAGTCAAGACCCTTATGCCGATTTTGATTAATTCCAGTCAAGACCGTCTCAGTCATCTTTTCCACCGAAATCACCAGTCATCCACGTGACAGACAATCCACTATTCATCAACAGTAATTCACATGACCAGCAGTTACTCAGTGGCAGACAAGTTACTATTCACCTACAGTTACTTTTTACTATTCATTACTTTTGTAATCTCTATTTATAGAAGCCTCCGGCTTCATTTGTAGAGGCTTCAGATTTTTCTCTTCTTCTCCTCTCCTCTCTTCCATTCTCTCTCCAGTAAAATACTCGTGTAAACAGAGCCCTTGCTCTTGCATATGCATTAAACATTTATTTGTAAGTTTGTAATTCTATTATTCAAAAGTTAATACAATTAGGATTTTCTCAGGTGCGGATGTCCGCATTTATTTTTATGGTGTGAATTTCCACTTTACACTCACTTTTTAATCGAATTTTCACATCTTCACGGTCTAGTCTTTAGATACTAATGTATAGATCATCTCTGTAAAATTTCAGTCAATTTGGTTATCATTAAGGCACTCAAACTCAATTAAAACAATGGATCAACATAATTCTGTCGAACTTGAACCGTTCATGTTTATAACAGAAAAACACCGTTTTGAGTGCCTTAATGATAACCAAATTGGCTAACTTTGTTGGGGTTAGGGTTGAAAGCCCTAACCAATCTTGTATGGATTGATGCAATTTTATGATGTGATGTAATTTTAGTTAACATTCATACATGCTAGTTTAAGAGTTGAATGCAATATGCTTAAAATTTACCACTTTGAGTATGTGTGTTTGCCATGACATGATAATGTGTAGAGCTTGGTAACCTTTAAATGTTAAAGCATGAAAGCACACTAGGTGTGCATATAGGGGTTGTGAATTACAATCACTTAGAGATAAGCTTAGTTGGTTTGCATAGTTTCTTCATCTCCAAACTTTATGCACTTAGGGTAATGCATTAGATGCTTAATCGGATTGAAATGCATGGCCTAAGTAGTTAAGTACTACCTCGAGAAGGGTTGCTTGATACCACAAAAGGAGCATGTCCCTTGTCATACTCGAGAGGGATGCAAGGAGAGAAATTGGTAAATTAGCTTAGCATCATTTGTAGTGATATGCATCAATACTTGCAAGAGAGGTTAGTGGTATACAATTCGAATCCTAACACCATTCATTAGACCATTAGTTTAGTTTAGAGTCATTTAGTTTACATTTGAGCATTTAGTTTAGTTTAGTTAACTACTTCAAAAACCCAAAATCAAAACTACTCTATGTTGCACATACTCACCATGAGCCTAGATTTTCTCATGCGTTTAGGTTTGTGACTGTAAATTTGCACATTTTAGCTCTCTTAAGGTTAAAACCCTAGCTAGTGAAAAGAATCCAATCCTCGAACTTTCTTAAATTCCTATACTATTACTTGTACCCCTTATACTTGAATGTGGCTTTTTGGCTAACAGAATGCTACTTATGTTTTCTACATATGAAAAGGAAACCACAATACTTTCTTATGACCATATCCGCACTTCAAAGTCTGAAATTCTCCCACGCGTGGCCTAGCTAGCTAGGTGTTTCTGCAATGAAGTACAATCCAATAATTTTCATGCGGAAATATCAAACTATCGGAGAAATTTCGTGAAATATAAAAAATCCATACAACACAACCATTCCTACTAAGAGTGAGTATGATACTCATCACATATCCTTATATATAAGTATTCTATTTTATCGAAAATTTAATCAAATCAAAATTTCCGTTTTTCAGATTATCGATATTTCCTCGATATGCGAAACTTTAGTCCTTAGAGAAAAAGTGAGTTACATGGAGCGAAAAAGTCAGTTATGAGTTTTAGACGCTCAATTTTGGTCAGGTAAGTTGTTGTGCTAGAGAGTTAGGTTATGAAATGTTAATACTTGTCATAATAATCACGATGAAATTTACGATCGATCATTATTGTAACGTAAGTATTGAAATTTACAATTCAAAAAGTAAAGTAACCCCAAGTCTCATTTCATATGCTTGTGAGGGGAACACAAGTATGGATAAAGCAAACCGTCATGCTTGATTAGATCATTTGCTATGCGTCATCATGTCAAAAAAGTTGCAGAATTCTTGACAAACGCCATTGTTGCTACAATGCCTCACATATCGATCACCATAGTGAACTCAAATCTTTTTCCAGCATATTGAAATTTAAAGTTTTTTTAACTATTGGTGAAAAACATGAGCTTTTTGTGTTAATAGCGCTCTCGATCATGCATGAAACATGTTGATATATACATGTTGATATGTTATCCCTGAGTTGACAACTAATTTAGGAGGTTATTCTTATATATACATGGATTATTGAAAAGAAGGACAAAAGAACAAGAAGAAAGAAAAGAAACGTAGAGATGAATGAGATCCGATACAATCCCAACAGTACAAGTGTGCAACAATTCCAATATATATATATGTGTGTGTGTGTATGTACGTATGTAAAGGTGAACTAAGCTTATGACAGAGATCGATACCCTAGCTTCTAACATATTCCTATATTCTTAACACTTATTACGTATTCTAGTTATATATCAAATCGATCGCAACATCACTTTGTTTCTCTTTACTAGCTAGCTTGTGTCTGAAATCTTCTTTGCCTTTTGATATAGGTCGCTCTTGCTTTGTATACTCGCCGGAAGACAAAACATATAGACGCATGAAGTAAATGTTCGTCGTGGAAGCTATGCCTATTGATATCACTTTTTCCATGTGTTACATACATGCCTTAAACTAATTTATCATCATGTGGTCAACTACATGTTTGTTTCCTACGTACGCAATCGAGGGATTCATGGTTTCATATGACCATAGATGATAGATCTCTCTTTCTTTGATAGCGTGAGTTTAGATCTGTTTCTTACCTACATTTATATACGTATGATCGATAGCAATCGTCATATTGATCATGTAGTAATAATTCAAAGCCTGGAAGGGGTTTGCATGTTTCTCAATTTGAAAGACATAAAATCATACACATTGCCAATGTAATAGATCGATCGATCGAGCATAAATCAATCCCAACACACACATATATAGATTAATTAATTTTGTGCACAATCAAGGTCGGAGATCATAATAATCTATACCCCATGTTAGCCACGCCTAATTAGTCTTAGAGATCATATTCACACCAATCCGGATCCTCTCTCATGAAAGAAGACGTCGCCCTCATATTGCCTCATGAATTATACGACTTAATTAATTTATAGGATGAATAATTACTCGAATAAGAATATATATAAACCAATCCAGTTCTTTGTGTTTAGTACGTCAAGTCGTGAAACCCACTTTTGGACACGAGGAAAAAGTAAGGAAGATAAAAAAAACATGAGCTTTCGGGGCCATGTGCAACTAATCCTAGTTAATTAACCAAATAATCACGTACTAATTTTAACAGCTTTTGCTGCAGCTAGCTTCATGCCAACTGAATCTAATTAGGTAGAGTGGTCGTGGTTTGTAATATATAATACCACCCTAATCACCTTAACGACTTTGCCATTTAAGCTAGAATCCCCAATTATTCCATTATTATATCCAGATTGTCCCACTAATTTTGATCAGCTCAATGTGCATGAGTTAATTTTATAACCAGATTACAATATAAATTGACCAATTACGTATTATAAATAACATTAATTATTCAAAGTTTCAAACTACAAATCATACCAATGACAATATAGGTATTAAGATTTCATAACAAGTGATTTCTATGTATATATTAGAAATATGCAATGTGCTAGCCAGTGTTAGAATGAAGAACCGAATTTTATCCTATCGGCCGGGTGCAAGTCTCATCGATCCGTATGGAACTGATGCTCCACTTATTAAGTGTAATGGAGTATATTATATATATATAACACAAAAATTCCCACATTTTGACAAAAAAGATGTATTATTCGAATTTCCATGCACTCTTTTGTCATATGCACGTTCCTTTCTAATTAGTTAATTAAAAAGCTATACTATTTATCCCTCTGTATCTCTCTCTCTCTCTCTTGAAAACCCACAAGGCTGCCTAAGACCAACAGCAATGACCTTCCCTCCTTATACATGAAGAAAATGGTGATTCCTCGTCCTCCTCTTCTTCTTCGTCTGCTCCATCACCTCCTTCTCTACCTTTCTAAGTACTCCACATATATATCATATCTCTTAACCTAGAACTGATTCTTCTTCTTCTTAGTTTTTGCTCAATTTTTCGTTCATGGGGGCTGGTTACTCTATGTCTTCAATCAGTGCCAGCAGCTCAGGTTCGCCGGATCATCCTCCAGATCAAGCTAAGACGGGTCTCGGAGACCTACCGGAAAGTTGTATCTCTTACATTCTTGCGTATTTGGATCCGCCGGAGATCTGTAAACTCGCGCAAGTGAATAGGGTGTTCCGGTCTGCTTCCTCTGCTGATTTTGTATGGCACTCAAAGCTCCCTTCGAACTACAAGTTTCTTCTTGAAAAATCATTAGCCCTTGATGAACACAATAGTAACCGTATTCCGAAGAAAGATTTATACTCAAGATTATGTCGGCCAAATCTGTTTGACAATCGCACCAAGGTACAGTACAACGTACTATCTATATTTCTTAATTAGCTAGTTAATCGTTTATGTTTTTTTTTTTTTTTTTTTTTTTTTGAAAGTAGTAGTACTGCTTGGAGCCATTAACGGCTAACAGATCTAGCTTGGTGATAAGTTAATGGTGATTATGGTTTGGCAAAACTAACAGGAAGTTTGGTTGGACAAGAGTTGTGGATCTCATCCACAGGTTTGTGTGTCCATTTCATCAAAATCATTACGGATAACTGGAATAGATGATCGAAGATATTGGAGTAATATTCCAACTGAGGAATCGAGGTACTTACTTGCATATATAGTTGCATAGCCAAGATTTCAATTACTATATATCAGATTATCAAACCTCTACATGTATGCTTGTGGATAGCTCATCGATCATATATGTGCTAAGCCTCAAGAATAGTCATCACATGTAGAGGATCTGACTTCTAACCTCAATCCCATTACGGTTTAGTAGACGTGCTCTTATTATAATTCTAGCTTATTTCCGGTGATCTCACCGGTTAGACTTACCCACAAGCTTCTATAATTTCCCAAACTATTAGAGTTCTCATTTAGAATCTTGCCAAGAATTCCTGCAACTTGGTTTTGATACGTACTCTTTGTTAGACTTATTCTCATTCTTGAAATTGATCACTTCCACAATTGTGGATTATCCCTTTTATTCTATTTAAAACCCTCTAAGCTTCTAGTATGAGAAAGAGTGTGATTAGCTGCTAGAGATTAAGCCATTCCCAGGTGGGCTCCTCATTCAAGATTCCATTGCATTCAGAGTCTAACCTAAAAAGATTTGATTCCATTTGTTAAATGACAACGTGCCTTGTGCTAGAGAGAATTTTCATTTATCTCACCAAAAAAAAGGAGAGAATTTCATTTCTTTACATAAACGTATGTGGTTGGCATTATCCTCATCCTCATGTAATCATTTGTTGCGTTTTGAACCTCCCTTTAGATCAAAAAACCATAATCGATACAAAAGCTTGAAGAGATGGTCTTGGTTAATAAACCAATAGAAAAAGAGAAACTTGCAAGAAATGTCAATCAACTAGAATTATACCCGCACCTTGGCGCGGTGTATACATTTACGGTGTGTTTGGATACGGGTGATTTTCCGGGAATTTAATCAAAAATAAGGAATTCCCAATTTCTTAGGGCGGTTTCATTTTCACGGGAAAATAATCATGGAATTTGGGAGCTTAAATTCCCGACTTGAATTCCTCACAAAATAAGCGTCATTTGTTAATTCCCTTAACTAAGGTTAGTCTGAATACAAATTTTTGTCATTTTAAAACTCTACATCATGAAATCCAAACAATGAAATTCTCAATTAATGAGATTTAAAAATTCATGGAATTGCAATTCCCATGATTTTGAAATTTCTATGGACATTAAAATTACTTTATCCAAAAACAACGTTATGAAGCTGGTCAATGGGTTAATTGATTGATGTAAATGTTTCTAATATGTACTTCATAGAATGTTATACATGCAAATTATACCCAGCTGTTATACTGATTATAAATCTGGGGTTAATGACAATATTGTGGTTTCTTAAAAATAACAGGGGCAAAATGGTCAGTATACTGTTCATATGCTTATGAACAGTTAACCAAGCTTTAGTATAGACAGAGAGACGGGAGAAATAAAAATAAAGGAGGTCTGAAGAGGCAAGATCGTTCCGAAAGATTCAGGAGGCAAAAGAAAAGTAAAAAATGGAGGGCAAAAAAATCTTTGGCAAGAAAGAGCCTATCTAGAAAAATCTAAATTACTTTTTTCAGAACAAAAAAAAAAGTTCACTGTTGTTAATGAACAGTGTGAAAATACTGTTCATATGCTTATGAACAGTAGACCAACAAATGTTATATAGGTAAATTAAATTGGTTAATATTAACAAACAAACTTATAAGTTTTCAAACCAAAAGATCTCACTTCCTTTCCAAACCGTCATCATATATATGATCTATATTATTGGATGACTAATATGGGTTTTTGTTTCTGATCATACATATGCGATGTATAGGTTTAACAGAGTTGCATATCTTAAACAAATCTGGTGGCTTGAAGCACTAGGGGAGCTAGAGTTCGAGTTTCCACCGGGAAGCTATAGCCTTTACTTCCGGCTTCAACTCGGCAAGACTTGTTCAGGGAGATTTGGTCGACGAGTATGCATCACTGATCAAGTACACGGCTGGGACAACAAGCCCGTCCGATTTCACTTATCAACGTCTGACGGCCAGCGAGGTTTATCAGAGTATTATTTGCATGAACGATGCAGCTGGGTTCATTACCATGTTGGTGATTTCGTCAGCCACAGTCCTAAGCCTATGAAGATCAAATTTTCTATGATCCAAATTGATTGTACACACACCAAGGGTGGCCTCTGCTTAGACTCTGTGTTGATATGCCCAACCAAGTTAAGGGAGACGCTAATGAAATGTAGTCTATACCTTTAGGAAATACAAGCAACTATATTCTCTAACCAAAACCAAGCAGCATATGATGTCTCGTATCCCTGTGTAATGTACATTTGAAACAAGCTATAGAATCCAATGTTCTTCTGCATTCTATTCATTAGAGTACGTTAAGGTCCCTGTTCTTGATGCGGTCTTTCCCTAAAACACGAAGGGAATCAGTCATATCCCCTCAACCCCAACTCATTTAGAAAACAGATGAAACCAAGGGTGGGACTACACATATGCCATGTTTTGAGCACTCTCCTAAACCAAGATTATTTCCACATCCATACCTCGTTTAAAATTTTGCATCTTGCATCTTCAAATATTGATTCTGAAGACAATAATCCAATCTTGAGTACACAACATAACTATGAAGAACACACGAGTGAAAACATGTAGATATAACATTACTCAGAAACTAGAGAAGTTCTCGGAGTTCTTTTATAGAATAGATTACACTTTGCAAGACATGGAGATATAAAACCTCCGAACAATGAAACGAAAAAAAGATGATTGCTAAAGTCCTACTCAACTGAACTACCGAAGTACAGGTGTACGATGTCATGACAAATTCCATATTAAGCCAAAGTGAAAGAAACCAAGAAAAGAAGGGGAGGAGAGGGGGAATACAGTTATTTTAAAAATGTGCTGTACAAAGATATATGCTGCCACTTACCAAATTGGAGCCAATAATCAGGCCGAATTATGTTAGTCATGCCTTCCAGCCGTATCCCATATTATCATCAAGATCATTGTTAAAAAAGCCATTTTCTGTGAATTCGCGGGCAATGTCTTGAACCATATCCTCTTGCAAATGAAGGTTGGAGGGTAAATCTTGTGCTCTCTGATTGAATGCATTGCTACCACCGCCTGCTGAAGAGTCGCTGATTGCAGCAGCTTTGAAACTGTTACTCCTGCTCGGAGAAGGGCCATGACTTCCAGACACAGTTGGAGTAGCATTAGCGGCCGCAGAATTATTGCCTCCAAAACTCATCCCGTTCCTTGTCAAACTCCCATTAGAATTTGGTCCGGGAAGAGATTGCTGTCCCCCACTGTTATTAGACATCTCCTGCAGCAGTTGTTGGATCATATGTTGCTGCAAGGCCTGGTTGCCTTGGGAATTCGGCAAATTGGTTTGTTGTAGCAAGCTGTTAGAACTGAGTGACCGCTGCTGCAGCTGTGGTGCCTGATGTGGCTGTCGTGAGGATAAATGGGGACTTGAAAAGCCACTTCCGGGTAAACTCTGCATGGGCCCCGGTATTAAAGCAGGAGCACCTTGAAAAGGTGATGATGGACTTTGGTTGGAGTTATTGAAAGACGAAGATGCCTCCTGTTGAAGAGAATTTGCATTTGAATTCATCGAGTTCTGCCTCATGAGTAAATTCTGGTAATTGGTTAGTGCTGCTACTTGTGCTGAACCACTCAAAGCCCCTCGACTGGCAATGTGCTGGTTGTTATTCATTTGATTGTTTAGTCCCGGATGCAATGCCATTAACTTATTAAGAGTGTTCCTGTCAGTTGGCATCCCCTGAACACTTGCTAATTGCTCCATTTCCTGCATCTTTTGCATCTGGAGCTTGTTTGCACTCGCATGTCGGGGATAAACCTTCAAACCCTCTGCAAATTTCAACATAATATAAAACAAACATATCAATACAAAGAATTAGAACCAACAGCTGAAACAAACAACAAGCAAGAAACAACCATACAAGGGCTCACGAAGAGTTTAGCACAACAATAAAAGGGGGAAAGAAAATGAGAAAGAAAACATATAGCCAAGCACCAACTTCACCGCATCATATATTGAATGCAAGAAACAAGAGGAATATTACTTCCTACAGGGAAGATATGAAGACAACAACAGAGTGATTCCAGTCAACTCCAGATGCACCATGTCCAAACTTCATTAACTTAAGTACACACATAATACTCACAAGCATGGCTATTACCTCCAAATGAAAACCAACTATTTCACCAGAAGATGAATAACTCATGGAATGACTAGATTAAAGCTACAAACAGTACCGAACATATATCAGGGTCAAAACCATGTCATGGTTTGTTCAAGAATATGTAGAAGATGGTGCTGGAATACAGCTATACAACTAATTGCAAAAGATACTACAAACAATTCCATGCAAAGAAGCAGTACGGAATTACAAAATGGAAAGAGGAATGGAAAAACAGGACAATACCAATTGGGCCAACTTTGCTTTCCCGGCAGAAGTCGATCAAATCCTTCATGCTGTTCACAACCTCTGATATCTGTTAAAAGTTGGAAAGTCAGCAACTGAAATAAAATTCAAGTAAAAAGATATACATACATGAAAAAACTGAAGATTGAAGTCTAAATAAAAAATCATGTCCTTGAATGTAATGAAATATACCTGCAAACACCTCACATATCTTTTAGAAAATCCCAAGTCATTCAGTGACTGCAACTCCAAACTCTTTGCGAGCTGCCGCCCAGCTGTCAAAACCCTGAAAGAAAGAAACAACATCAGTGCAGCCCTTCTACTTTACGAGGAATTAAAACTGAATACCAAACTAGTTAACTGATCGCCTAGAAGACTCACAAATTGCTATTTGTTTGTAGATCCTGCTGAGAAACCCCTTCAGATCCACTTTCAGCAATCGTACTCTGGCACTTCTGCGCAACCTGAACCAACTGATGCACCTGGAAAATATCATGGCTTCTAAGTTCACCACATGAGTCTGTACTTAACCTTATCTACTTGTTTCTTAGCTAACAATTCTATCTACTTGATTTATCTGTTTCATCACTTAATAGTACACTTGAAACTATATTATAAAGGGGAATTGAGTCTATACTTAACTTTATCTACTTGTTTCTTAGCTAACAGTTATATCTACTTGATTAATCAGTTTTCATCACTTAATAGTACGCTTGAAATTATACCATGATGGGGAATATTTGTTTCTTTCAAAAACACACAGAAATTGTCAAAGTAAACTATCACAATTACATCAAAACATAACTTAAGACGGCTCATTGGAAGAAGCAAAGAACTAGATACTACCTTCCAAATTAATGTGGTTTAATGTACTCTCAGAAGAGGGCTAAGTCCATCTCAAGTGTTATGACAATTTACTTTTAGGTCCTACAATTGCTTAGTTCTTATAATGTATGAATTAACACCACATTATTTAAACACCAAACTGAGCACATCTAATTAAGATTACTTATTACAACACAAACATTTCTAACATCTTCTAAGCACATCCTGCACAATAAAAGCCAAAACTTCACAAGGAACAGAAATGTAGTACCTGTGGAGCAACAAGTCTACGAGGAAGAAGCTCTTCATGGCGTCGTGCACAAAATTCCCAAGACAATATCTGAAAAGCATACCGCAACATATTAGCAGCAGAATCTTTTCTTTTTATAGAATCAGAACACTAACAAAACTAAATGTTTATAACCTTTAATTCTTGTGTAAACACGATACGAAGCTGACCCTCACGAACAACACGAAGTTGCTCGTATACACTCTCTTGAACTGCTTTTCCATATTCCAGCATCATTACACCAGAAGGAAATCTGCATTCCCTTGGCAAGTCTAGAAACAAAAGCTCATCGATGACTCCACTGCCAAATTTGATCTCATTAAGTCTAGGGAGTACTTCAAAGGTCGCCTCTGTAAACATCACATGAAGCTAATTAGGACTTCAATCTAATAACTTAAGCATACATCAAATATTACAAAAGTTGATGCTATATGAGATTCCTAAGTAAAAGAGCTACATCCAGAGACTTCTCACAACTATCATTGGATCCTCTGGTGTTAAAAAACCTTGACAAGATCTAAAATTTAAAGATTTTGTCCAGAGTTTCAGTTCCAGAAAGCAACACATTCACAGTTCCATGTTAAACCATGTTTTTGATTATTCAGGGCTACAACTGTTTTTCAGCCATCTTGTCCAACATTAACTCCTTTAAATTGCAATCTTATCACAATCTTCACTCTGAATTGCGTTGTGATTTGCATTGTTCCTTTCTACCAAGATGGCAAGATGTATTCCCCACACAGGCGAAAGAAACTAACTCAAGTTTAAGATCACATGTGTATAGAAAAGGATTTCACTAAGTGAAACGAGAAATTCCATGAGTATCTACACATAAGACAATTTACTATGCAATTTGAACCAGAGTGAGCTAACCAACCCACAATAAGATTTGCCAAACCATGATATGCAAATAACAGAATTCACAAAGACTTCACAAGATTTGCTTACCGAAGCCTCTTCCAGATTTAGATCCACAAATATCACACTGCCATGCATCCTGGCAAAAAAAATCAAACAAGAGCAATACACATGTGAGACCACCATGTCGGCACATAACGTAATCAGAAATCATTTATAAGCAGATGTACTGAAAGTATGAGACACATGTCATGCAACTGGATAAAAAATTATGGTGGGTATATGCTAGCATAATAGTCAATTTTTGTGGTATAACAATTCTATTATACTAGAAGCACTAAACAAGAGCATATAACTGACCATAGAAGCCTGAGGGAAAACACCAAGCGCATGATGCCCAACATTGTCATATAACGACAGGCACCATCTCTTTTTAGCACGAGGAGAGTAATACTCTGTCACAAACTTCCTCCAATATGCAATACTATTGTCCTGTCAATAATATAAATCGACACATCATTAGATAAATTCAAATGACAATTTTGATCTGCAAAGTTTTCCCAAATGAAATAGACGACAGGGAACTCACAGCTGGTCGTTGCCGCTGATGATATAGATACTGCATCAGCCTACGAGCACAAACACCACCATCATATGGACGTTTAATGGAAGCTGCTGGCTGCAGAGCTTGCTGTTGAAGTTGCTGTCTCAATTGCAACTGCTGTTGCTGTTGCTGCATATGTGCTCTCTGCAATTGAGGCATGGACTGCAAAATTTGTTGCTGTTGCTGGTGCTGTTGCCGTAGTCTCTGCTGTTGAAACAAGGCTTGTAACTGTGGATTCCGTCCTTGGAACTGCATGGAATCTTGTCTTTGCAGTAGTTGCTGTAAAACCTGCTGCTGCATAATTTCTTCCTGCTTGATATCCAATCGCGGTTTCTTCTGGACATGGGCTAAATTATTTGGATCTTGAATGAAAGTTCCAGGGACACGTGCTCCCATGGGAAGGGGAACTTGGCCGGTTTGAGATGTGGGTAAGGATGTAACACTAGATGCCCCTTGCTGACGCGGGTGCTGGTGCTGCTGACCCTGCTGAAGTTGTTGAGAATTCTGATCATGCTGAGAATTCTGTTGCACTACAGAAGAGCCGTCCATAATTGATGATCCTGACATGCTAATATTGTTCGACGAGAATGACATAGGGGAAGCTGGTAAGCGTAAGTAGGACTCGTTATTGATGCTTGCACTTCTCTGCAAATGGGGACCTCCTGAAAGTACAGAGTTTGCATCTGTGACCAAAGAACTTGCCCCAACACTTGGACCTGAATTCGCCACACTGCTTAAAACTGCATTGTTCATATCCCCAGAAACCGGACCCAAATTTGAACGCCCAGTTCCAGGAATTGAATTAGAAGAGTTCCCGAAAGATGAGCTCAATTGAGAGTTAACTACAGACTGAGACTGCCCATCCCCTTGGAAGAAAATCCCAGAACTCGACGAAGATTGCGTTAATCCTCCAGCCACCCGTGAAGGCACCATAGGAGGCCCCACCCTTTGGTGGCCAGAGTCTAAGTAGCTCTCCAGAGCCAGCCCTGACTAGGTTTTCCCACTAATCAATACCCTCAAACCCACACTCAATTTAACAAAAGAAATCAAACCAATGCGAAAAAGAACATGCCTAATATCACCACGGTCCTAGAACACACAATCTCAGAATCCCCACCTCAGCACATGAATAATACCACCATTCATTAGGGATCTAAGATAAAACAACAAGAAACAACAGCATCAGCACTCGAACAATAAATTCCAAAAACATAAACTGCACTAAATTCTAATAACTAAGATTACCCGAATATCGGAGACTCACACAAGTCCCCAAGCTAACAAAATCTTAAAGTTTCTAATGAACCCCCAAAATAATAAAAACCCTAATTTCTAGCTGAGCTACTCCAAAAACACTAACCAAACCCCTATACGGGTCCGACCCAACATTGCTAGAGATCGAAACTTAAACCCTCTAAGCTCAATTAGCATTTAAACCAAACCAATTAAGTTTCAGCTAAAGCTATACTGAGAATCAAAAACACTGAAATCAAACCCAAAATTTCTAAGAAATGACTTAAATAATTCAATTCACAGTGAAATTAAGTCTTAATTGAGCAAGAAAGCGAGAAGATCGACAAGTACGGACAGATTTTCAAGGCCGAAATTACGCAAAGAAATCCAGTTCGATCGGGGCAGATGAATTCTTTTTTTTATTTTAATTAAATTAGCGAAACAATAAAATTGGAAAATGAAAATTAAAAAGTGAGGGAATGAGATAAAATGTAAGGCGGCGGCGACTGACCTCAGAACTCGGGAGAGAGCAAAAAAAGAAGTTGAGCTGTAATTTGGAGACACGAGAATTTGCAGAGAGAAAAAGGAGGAAGAGAGGAGCAGGACGACGCCGTTTTTATACCTAGCGGGAATAGGGTGACCGGTTGCGTCGGTTGGCCTTTGGGCTATATCACCGTGGATCAGGGGGCACGTGTCGGTGACTCGGGTGAGGAATGTAGTCGGTGATAGATCGCGCGATGTCGACGCGAAGACCAGGGAGACGTGGCGGGAGGGGATTGGAGGATCCCTAGGTTACTTATGATGGGCAGTGAGGATAGTAGTGCCTAGATCAGCCTTTACGAGAAGTGATCGGCTGCGGTGGGTTCTAGGGGAGTAGGTCTACGGCCGTAGCGTTCAAACTTCTTCAGAGGAGAGTCATGACAGGTGTTTCTATATGATTGGGTGAGGGATAGAGACTGACGCGTAAAATTGAACAAAAGCCTCGTTTGGCTTTGAGCAAATATTACACGAGGTTAGTATTAAAAAAATATATATATATATTACACGAAGTTCTCAGTCACTACTTATTAGTGTAAATTTTTCATACTGTAAAATGAAAAACCAAGGACTTCTAATAGCAGCACTCATGTTATACAACTAATAGGACTTCTAATAGCATTCTGATGTCTCTTTGTGATCACTTAGGTAAGTGTTAAACTCAGAATGGTTTATCACTTAACAACTGTATACATATCAAATTCCTTCTTCACCTCAGTTCTTTCACTTATCACAAAGCAGATCTACAGACCTATACCTTCCTATCCCAATCTTTCAGATTCATCGCAAATCATCTGAAAAAGAAACCTCATGACACCTTTTTCATATATTTCAATCCTAGCTAAGTAAAAATCTAGCAGACACTAATCAAGCAACCTGTATGCAATCAACTAAGCATTATACACCATACTAAGCATTATGCACCATATTAAGCTCGTAAAGATACGAAAAAGATATAAGTCGATTAGAACACCACCACTTATACAAGTGTCTGTCTGGGAACCATCAAAGATATAACACAAACGTCATTCGAAAAAGTCGTGAAGTGATTAATTGATCATATGTTTGTCTTAAATGCGAAAAGAAAACCAACTGATATGTCAGGTCCAGCAGTACTAGTAGTATCCTGACTATCCTCTCCAGTCCCAGTCGATTCATGGTTTCCTGTGGATGAACACAAAAGAGTATGTCAAGTAAGTGATAGGAAAGTGGAAAGCCGAATAGGTAACACTACACAAATGATGCAAATACAATACTTAACTAATAAGGCAAACTTACAGGTGATGCACGGCAGCCTGGTGCTTGGTAAGAGCAGATGCAGTTCTGAAGCTAGGGGAGGTTTTCTTGCACAGGAGGCATTTGTAAGGCTTCCCTTGTGTAGCATAGCGACCATGAGCAAGAAGATCATGCTGTTCCTTGCTCAAGGGGAAAAGCGCTTTGCAGGTACTGCAGTAGTACCTCACCTGAGCGAAACTACAAAAATAGATCAAACCAGAACCACCGTAAAGTAGCCAAATGTTTGTTTACTTGGATTCTTATTTGGTTTCTATGTTCTGTTGAAGAAGAAGAGAGAGTATCGGACTTGGTAACAGACTGGTTCAGGAGCCGGTGGCTAGGTGGTTGGACGGGCCAAGTATGTGCTCTTTTCGTTTTTAAAGCGCTTCTGTTTTGATTTTCTCATACATTGTGATTCAGATACCAAGTTATTACGAGTATAATTTTGCTATCCTTACTTGAGAGCTTAGGAACAATATGCCGTAAGTGGTAAGGTTTCGGATAAACTCCAAAATATTGCTTGGGATAAAATGATCATATAGGAAGTAACTCGATATGGCCTAACATTTTTGGAAGTAAGGGTATCTATATGGCCTAACACTTACAGGAGGTGTGTTAGGAAGTAACTCGATGGTGTGATCTTGATCTCTCTTGGGAGGTAGAGAATGAGGAGTAGCAAATAGTGTCATACTTTGTGATTAGTGCCTGAATCTGTGGATTATCCACCCCTTCTGTCATGTTGACATTTGTAGCTTGCATCTGCACTAGCATTGCTTCTTTTTCTTTCCTTAACAACCTAGTCATTGCCTTGGTAATTGTGTGTCTTAGCTCACAAAAGTGTTAGAATATGGCAATAGCTTTGTGTATGCATTGCTCGCGCAACATTATTAAAGTGTTAAAATTTACTACTTACACAATTTTTCATACTGTAAAATGAAAAATCAAGGCTTTCAATTAATTAACGATAAATGCGTGTTTACAAATTAAGAGTAAGTACATCATAGATTCATGAATTGTTTGGTCATGATGAGTCTAAAGTATAGAAGAATTCGATGCTACATTCTTCATACAGTGGTTAATAACTAAGAACAATTGACTAATAATTCCATGGTTGCTTCTATCCAGATTGGTTCTCGCCAGCTCATCTTCATCATGTTTAAAGTATGTCTCGGAATCGACATTAAGCGTTTGTCCTCAATGTTATACACACCAACATCATCAAAATTATATAGAGTAAAGCCGGTCCAATCATTTACAAAGTAAATGCAATTCGGAAAGCATCTTGAAAAATTTGAAGCCAACACAACTATTGAAGAATTGGCTCCTACAAAAAGAGCAAAACCACCCAAAGTGTGCATCTCAGTCCATGTACACTCATCGGCATCAAGTTTGTAAACTTTGAATTCCTTTGTCTTCTGTATTCCCTCTTGGCCTGGTCGACGACGTTTCCAAACCATGTACCTCCTAACCATCCATAGTTCTTTATGATCACTTAACTCCACCAGGTATTCCTTCTCACAATGATAATCTGCAGTATATTTTGCAACCAATTTTACATCTTGCGAGGTGAATTGATCAGAAGTAACAACAAAAGAATAAAGCCCTTTAATACGATGGAAGTAATAGAATTTATCTTCAACATAAACAACATCTCCAATCACGAAAGGAGGCCCTTCAAATCGAATGTAAGTCCATGTTGTGTCTTTATCAATCCTAATAAAAGCCATTTGACAATAATTCTCATGTGTAACCGTAACAATACAATCTTTCGCATTTGAGATTGGGTCTGCTGAAATTGTAGCCCTAAAAATACAGAAGTCAGTATCGCCGGCCCACTTTTTCAAATCATACTCTGAAATGTTTATTGCAGGAAGGTTGATGATAGATTTTTCTTTCGCAATCCGCCCTTTGATTCTAGACAATGGATTTATCAGGTTTAAGATGAAGTTCTCATCCATATATATTAACCAACCTTTTGAAAACCCACTGAATCGTCTTTCGGGCAAGTCTAATTGCAAATCGAGAATCTTATCACGCGTGATGTCGCATAAATACCATGTCTCTTCTCGACACGAATAAGTCAGGAGCATTGGAGCTGTGCGTTTGCCTATATTATCCTTAGCTATAGAGTTCCATGGCATGCAAACAACACTGAACCTCAAATAGTCTGAATATGCCGGTAATCTCTCTATAACTGAATCCAATAGATTCTTAGGCAGGTTTGCCCAATCTGAGGAATCCATAGTTTTGCACCAAGAAGAAGATTGATCGAACGTTTCAGTTGCTGAATCAAAATTAAAGATGAGGTGTACGCAGCTTTGTCTTCTCAGCCTTTGAAGTTTGGAGTGATATATATCAAAAGCATTCTGCACCCCCTCTATTTATAGATGAAGGTATGGTAACTCCTATAATGATTAGGATTGTGGAAAAACTTGTTTCCCATGAGTATTAGGATATTTATTCCGAGTCCAGAATGCATTTGGAAACCTATATTCCTAATCCCTATGGGCAATCAGTACCCTTTACTAGTCCTACGTACTGAAGCATCTTCAAGCCCATAGGTGCTTATGTTGTTTTCTTTTTTTGATTATTATGTAGGCGGTGAATGATATCCAAGCTTTCTCCAAAACAAAGCCTTCCCGCCTCCTAGACAATACATGCAAGAGCTTCCGCCGCCAAGGAAAGCGAGGCCGACGAACACCACAAATTAACCACTGAGGATCCGAAACCGACTGCAATGAAATCAAGTTCGATTGGAGCAGATGATTTTTTTTTTTTTGTAATTTTAATTAAATTAGCGAAACAATAAAATTGGAAAATGAAAATTAAAAAGTGAGGGAATGAGATAAAATGTAAGGCGGCGGCGACTGACCTCAGATCTCGGGAGAGAGCTAAAAATGTAATTTGGAGACACGAGAAATTGCAGAGAGAAAAAGGAGGAAGAGAGGAGCAGGACGACGCCGTTTATATACCTTGTGGGAATAGGGTGACCGGCTGCGTCGGTGGGCCTTGGCCTATATCACCAGACTTGGCTTGTCTGCTTGAAAAAAATTTGCTTGGATTTGCTTGGGTTCCCATCAGATGCCGCCACGTCAGCTTGTCTAAATCTAATGGCTATCAAACTGACAGCAACCTTTAACAAGGAAAAAGACAAAAACCTAACGATGATGGTTCCTAAACAAACGTTAAATGGTCTCTTTCAGATTTCCCCCCAATAATTTTAACACCTCTCCACTTTCCCCCCAATAATTTTCACGCCTTCCTAGTTCCCTCCCTTCACTCGACTTTCTCTTCCCCTTAAATCACAATCAAAACGTCCCTCCTTCTTGTTTGCTCTCTGGTCTCAGGGCAAATTTCATTCATCTTTGGGTGTTGGTACACAGAAGTTTTATCATTGAGGTAACTACGTCTGTGTCTAGCATTATTCCTTTCATACTTTTACTTTTATTTATGTTGATCTTAGCCAATTTAGGTTTTCAATTTTTGATTTTGGTTCATCAAATTCATGGTTTTTCCCTGGGTGTTCATCCTATTAAAGTATTATAGGTATATGTATTATAGGTATATGTCTTGCTAACATCCTATTAAAGAATTTTCATTTTTTGTCTTGTTTCAAAACTTATAGCATATAAGCCAAACTTCATATCATGTACCACTTTTGCTTTTGAATTTGATTCGAATATTGATATACTGATATACATATGTATTTGGTTTTGGAATTGTGTTTTATATCTTATAGATTGCAAATAAATGATTGAATGTGATGCAGAGCATATAAGACAATATTTAATTATAGATTTGTAATCTTTGATATTTCATTATTGAGATAGTTTTAGAGAATTATTTTATAATTATTAGGATTTACGTTTAATTAGCTTTCCTTTTAGCTTTAAGCTACTTATTCTCCAAGTATTGTAACCCATATAAATATGGGTATTGTAATAGTTGTTAGGGGGCTTATGTTTTATGAATTAAATCAGTTGATTTGCGGCATGAATTTGCCATTTTCTATGAGTTTGCTACTCCTTATTTCTGGTGTCTGTTGAGTGACTGTTGGAGGCCTGTTCTCGTTACCTGATCCGCATCAGTTGGTATCAGAGCTCTGATCAATCAGCTTGCCGCACGCGTCGCTCGCATTGAAACCCGAAGCCAAGACAGTGATGGCTGTTGGAGGCCTGTGCTCGTTACCTGATCCGCATCAGTTGGTATCAGAGCTCTGATCAATCAGCTTGCCGCACGCGTCGCTCGCATTGAAACCCGAAGCCAAGACAGTGATGGCGGGTCTTTCGACGGGGAGAGAGACGTGAACCCTTTCGGAAACGATGGGGGAAATAGTAGACGGGGTTTTGATATGAAGGTTGACATCCCTGAGTTTGAGGGGAGAATGCGACCCGATGACTTCGTTGATTGGCTCAATACAGTTGAGCGAGTCTTCGAATACAAGGAAATTCCAGATGAGAAGAGGGTGAAGATCGTAGCGATCAAGTTGGTTAAGCATGCATCTGCTTGGTGGGAACAACTGCGAGTGCGTAGAGAACGTTTGGGTAAACCCAAAATCAAAACATGGGAGAAGATGAGGAAGGAATTGAGGAAGAAGTTTATACCTGAAAACTACCTTCAAAATAACTTTTTGAAGCTGCACAACATTCGACAGGGTAGTCGGTCAGTGGATGAGTTTACAGAGGAGTTTGATCTTCTTACCATGAGGTGTGGTCTTGCTGAGGAGGAAGAACAAACGGTTGCAAGATATTTGGCAGGACTGAGAAGAGAAATTCATGATATCGTAGTACTACAACCATGTTGGAGTTATAGTGAGGTGTACCAACTAGCCATACAAGTTGAAAAGCAATTGCGAAGTCGTTATAAGAGGGGAGCAGGTGAAGATTATGAGGCGAAAAAAATAACGTCATCAAGTACTCCCAAAATCACACCCATGTTGGACGCTAATAGACGTGAACCCTTGAAGAATCAAGCTGAACATAAAGCGGAACCTCGAGGGAATAACAAAGGAAAAAATGTGAAGTGCTTCAAGTGCTCAGGCCTGGGGCACATTGCATCAGATTGTCCCAACCGGAGAATTGTAAATTTGGTGGAAGAGTTAGGGGAGAGCAGTAGTGCGGGGTTGGACGACATGCCAACTTATGATGACTATGGGGACCAAGATGAAGGAGAAATAACTTGGAGTGATCACGGGGAATCACTAGTCATTCGCCGAGCAATGAGCGCAGCGAAAGTTGAGGATGATTATGAGTGGCTTAGACACAACATCTTTCACACAAAATGTACCTCGAATGGCAAGGTATGTAGTGTTATTATTGATAGTGGGAGCTGTGAAAACATTGTGTCTCAGCATATGGTGGATAAGTTAAGTTTGGCTACTGAGAGGAGGCCTAAGTCTTACAAGTTGTCATGGTTCAAGAAGGGAAACGACGTGGTGGTCAATCAAAGATGTTTGGTGACTTTCTCTATTGGCACTAAGTACCAGGACTTGCAGTGGTGTGATGTAGCTCCCATGGATGCATGCCACCTTTTACTAGGGCGTCCCTAGCAGTATGACAGGAAGGCTGTACATGATGGACATCTAAACACCTACACCTTTGTTAAAGATGGAAACAAAGTAATTTTGGGCCCATCGAGATCTGAGCACAAGCCTCCATCAAAACATGCAGGGGGTGACAACTTTCTCACGATGTGTAATTTCTTGAATGAATCCAAAGAGGAGGGTATGTTCTATATGCTTATTGGGAGAGAAGCTAATGATAATGCTCACGAGGCCCCTTAAGTAGTAGCCTCATTGTTGAAAGAATTTGTCGATGTTGTTCCAGAAGAGTTACCAGTGGGACTACCACCTTTGAAGGATGTCCAACATCACATTGATTTTGTACCGGGAGCTAGCCTGCCGAACAAACCTCATTATCACATGAGTCCCCAAGAATATGATGAGCTTAATAAGCAGGTGACTGAATTGTTGAAGAAGGGAGTTATCAGAGAGAGTATGAGCCCATGTGCAGTGCCGGCTTTGCTTACACCGAAGAAAGATGGTACTTGGCGAATGTGTGTGGATAGCAGGGCAATAAACAAAATAACTGTGAGGTATAGATTTCCAATACCTCGTTTAGAAGACATGCTAGATCATTTGGCAGGTGCGAAGGTATTTTCAAAGATTGATCTAAGGAGCGGGTACCACCAGCTAAGAATGAGACCTAGGGATGAATGGAAGACTGCATTTAAAACCCGAGATGGACTATTTGAATGGATGGTGATGCCGTTTGGACTGACAAATGCCCCTAGCACATTTATGCGTGTCATGAATCAGATTTTTCGTTCAGTCATTGGCAAGTTTGTGGTTGTGTATTTTGACGACATTCTGGTCTATAGCAGTGATGTTAACCAACATATGGAACACTTGAGACAAGTCTTTGAAGTGTTGAGAGCCGAGAAGCTATATGCGAATTTGAAGAAGTCTGAATTCTTGACAGACAAACTAATCTTTTTGGGTTTTGTTATCTCTGTTGATGGGGTACAGGTAGACTCCCAAAAAATTGAGGCAATTTTGGGATGGCCTACTCCTCAGACTATTCATGATGTTCGGAGTTTTCATGGTCTAGCTTCCTTTTATCGACGGTTCATCAAGAATTTCAGTTCCATCGTGGCACCAATGACCGATTGTTTAAAGGCCAGTACTTTTAAGTGGACAGACTCAGCAGAAAAGAGCTTCCAAGCAATCAAAATAGCCATGACAGAGGCTCCTGTGTTAGCTCTTCCGGATTACAAGAAGGTATTTGAGGTTGATTGTGACGCTTCCAAGGTCGGGGTTGGAGCTGTTCTGAGTCAAGAAGGGAGACCTGTGGCGTTCTATAGTGAGAAGCTCAATGATGTCCGACAACGATATTCTACGTATGATGTTGAATTCTATGCGATCATGCAAGCTCTTCGACAATGGAGGCAGTATCTTATTTATAAAGAATTTATTCTTTATTCTGATCATGAAGCACTCAAGTTTATTAATGGGCAACAAAAACTGAACAGAAGGCATGCTAAGTGGGTCGAAGAATTGCAAGAGTATGATTTTGTCATCAAGCACAAATCAGGAGTTCAAAACAAGGTAGCTGATGCTTTGAGTAGGCGGGAGACTTTGTTGTCGGTTATGAAGGTAAGAGTTGATGGGTTTGAGCAGCTGAAAGATTTATATGAAAGTGACGCAGACTTTTGTGAAGTGTGGAACAATTGTGCTAGCAAAGGTCCTCAACAAGATTTTCATGTCCAAGATGGTTATTTGTTTAAAAGGAGCCGATTGTGTGTTCCTCAAGGCTCCCTACGTGTCTGGATAATCGAAGAACAACATGGAGGTGGTTTAGGTGGACATTTTGGGCGAGACAAGACTTTGGCATTGATTAGTGAGAAATTTTATTGGCCTAAGTTGCAAAAGGATGTGGTGAAGTATGTGCAGCGGTGTCGAACTTGCCATATAGCCAAGAGTAGGAGCCAAAATACTGGGCTCTACACTCCCCTGCCCCAACCACAAGCTCCATGGGAGGATGTCAGCATGGATTTTGTTGTGGGACTTCCAAAAACAAGAAGCGGACATGACTCAATATTGGTCGTGGTTGACCGGTTTTCGAAGATGGCTCACTTCATCCCTTGCAAGAAAACCATGGATGCAAGCCATATAGCAGATATTTATTTTAAAGAGGTCGTGAGGCTGCATGGGATTCCCTCCACTATTACTTCAGATAGGGATACAAAGTTTGTGGGGCATTTCTGGAGGACCTTATTGCGTAAGGTTGGGACAAAGCTACAATACAGCACTGCTCATCATCCTCAGACGGACGGCCAGACGGAAGTGGTTAATAGAAGTCTAGGTAACTTGCTAAGGTCACTCATAGGAAGTAACAAGGGCAGGTGGTGTGAAACACTACCTCAAGCTGAGTTTGCTTATAACAGGTCCAAGCATAGGAGCATCCAGATGAGTCCTTTTGAAGCTGTATATGGACGCAATCCTAACAGCCCCATGGAATTAATTCCACTGCCGGTTGAAAATAGGTTCAGTGGCGATGCTCAAGACATGGTGCAGCATATTAAGGCTCTTCACGAGAAGGTGAGCAGAAGATTGGAAGCAAGTAACTTGAAGTACAAAGAAAGTGCTGATCAACATAGGCGACAAGTTGAATTCGAGGTGAGAGACCTGGTATGGATAAACCTTAGGAAAGAAAGGTTCCCAAGAGGAAAATATGGGAAACTACATGATCGAGGTGGGGGTCCGTATAAAGTACTAAAGAAGGTTGGTTCTAATGCATACACTCTTGAACTACCAGCTAATATTGGTGTCTCCCCTACTTTCAATGTTTCCGACTTGAAGGCCTATCATGGTGAGAATGAATGCACTGTGATTGACTCGAGGGCGAGTCCTTCGCAACCCGGAGAGCCTGATGCAGGAGCATCAACCCAGAGGCCTAAGAGAAAGACTCAAGCTCCACCGCACTTCAAGGACTATGTGACCAACTAAGGACATAGTAGAGTAATTGGTGGTTTCCTTTGTGTTTTGGGACCATTAGTAGTTTCCTTTTGTATTTTTAGTTTTCTTTGTAATCTTGGTTTTAATTCTTTTCATTTCTTATTGCTCGTAGGGTTTTGGAGGCTATTTAAGCCTAACTTTGTAATCCTTCCGGCAGTCATTTTTTGATATAATATATTCAGAAAACGTAGCAACTTTGCTGCAAAATGAGTTCTTGAGTTCTTTGATTTCTGGTGTCTGTTGAGTGACTGTTGGAGGCATGTTCTCGTTACCTGATCCGCATCAGTTGGTATCAGAGCTCTGGCGAGAGCTTGGTGGATTCCATGTCTCAGGTCGGGCGAAGAGGCGGAGGTTTTAGAATGGAGGGTCGTGATGTCAACAACGACATGGCTGAAATCAAAAGGATGCTTCAGCAACTTGCGGTACGTATCGATCGCATCGAAGCTCGACGATGGAGTCGTAAGAGTTCTGACAGGGAGAGATACGTTACCACCTATCATCAACATATTGATCGCATCGAAACTTTCAACCAAGATGGTGATGGTTCCGACGGGGAGATATGCGTTGGCCCATTTCATCGATGTGCTCCGTTGTGTGAGTCGGGTGAAAGGGGAGAACCTGTTAGTTATACTATGAAGGTTCTAATTCTATCTTTACTTTTTCAGTCAATAATAATTCAGAAAAAGAAAAAAAAGATGGTGTTGTGGATTTTAGTAAGCCACCGATTTATGATGATTGTTTTTGTGAGGCTTGCTGTGGTAATTGTGGTGTGGAAGAAGATGAAGATGCCAATAAGGGAGCGATCAAGGCATTGAAGAAGGATATTGACAATAATTTTGTTGATTTTCTTGGAGTTAATACATTCTTTATGCAGATTTCCAAATCCATAGTTAATCTTATCAATTAGATCAAGGATAGTGGGAGAAATTTTGGGATTGCGAGATTGAAGTTGAAGAGAAAATTTATTGGATCAGGATCAAGCATTTATTCCAAATATCTATTTATTTGGAAAGGAAGAATTCAATTGCAAGCGAATTTGTCAAGAGAAGATTTGAAGCAGTGGAAGATTTTGTCTGGATTTTCTACATCAATGATTCAAATTCGAGGATGAATTCTTTCCAACCAAGGGAGTCTGATGCAGGAGCATATAAGACAATATTTAATTATAGATTTGTAATCTTTGATATTTCATTATTGAGATAGTTTTAGGAAATTATTTTATAATTATTAGGATTTACGTTTAATTAGCTTTTCTTTTATCTTTAAGCTACTTATTCTCCAAGTATTGTAACCCATATAAATATGGGTATTGTAATAGTTGTTAGGGGGCTTATGTTTTATGAATTAAATCAGTTGATTTGCGGCATGAATTTGCCATTTTCTATGAGTTTGCTACTCCTTATTTCTGGTGTCTGTTGAGTGACTGTTGGAGGCCTGTTCTCGTTACCTGATCCGCATCAGAATGGAGTCCATGGATGAAGATGATTCGACTTGTCTTGATTACAAGCCAAGGTATGGTATGAAATTTGACTCAGAACAATCAGCTTATGAGTTTTACAACATGTATGGGTGAAGTGCTGGGTTCAGTATTAGAAAACATACATATTACAAAAATAAGAAATCTGGTAAACTCATCTCAAGGATATTTGTGTGTTCTAAGGAAAGGTTAAGGGAAGCAGATAAACGAGACCATTTGACCAAGAATACTCGAGCGGAGACAAGAATAAGTTGTGATGCTAGAATGAGCATAAAGCTGGATAAATCAAGTGGTAAGTACATTGTGTATCAATTTGAAGAAACTCACAGCCATGATCTTGTAATGCAAGAGTGTGCTTACATGCTGCCATCCCAACGAAATGTTACTCCTCCACAAGGAGCTGAGATGGTATTGGTAAAAGATTCTGGAGTCCCCCTGAAGCTTGCATTCGAGTTAATGAGCAGAGAAGTTGGTGGAAGAGAGTCTCTTGGATTCACTAAACAAGATCATAAAAATTATCTTCAATCTCAGAGGCAAAAGAAATTGGCATATGGAGAAGCAGGATGCTTATTGAAATACTTCCAAAATCAAGCATTAGAAAATCCCTCATTTTTCTATGCTGTGCAATTGGATAGTGATGAACAAATAACCAATATATTTTGGGCCGATGCTAGGATGATAGTTGATTATGGTTTATTTGGTGATGTTGTGAGTTTTGACACTACATATAAAACCAATGAAGCCAATCGTCCATTTGGAGTATTTGTGGGATTTAATCATCATCGTGAAACTGTAATCTTTGGGGCAGCATTGATGTATGATGAAACTTATGATTCCTTTACATGGTTATTTGAGACATTTTTGGAGGCAATGTCCAACAAGGCTCCAAAGTCTATCTTTACTGATCAGGATGCTGCAATGGCTAAAGCTTGTGCAAATGTGATGTCTAACACATATCACATGCTTTGCACATGGCATATAATGAACAATGCCATTAAAAATGCAAGCAGTATATTTAAGGGTGATGACCAGGTCACTGTCTTTTTATCAACATGTATGAAGAGCTATGAAGAAGAGGATGAGTTCCTGCATGCATGGGAAGAAATGCTCAACACATATAATGCACATGGAAATCCTTGGTTGAGTAGTATATTTCGGTTAAAGGAGAAATGGGCAAAACCATATGTCAAGTGGGCATGGTCTGCTGGAATGCATAGCACACAACTAAGTGAGAGTTTCAATGCTAGCCTGAAACCATATGTGAAGTCAGACTATGATGTGGTTGAGTTTTTCAAGCACTTCGATAGATTGCTCAACGATAAGCGGTATAAAGAGTTAGAGGCAGAGTATGCTTTGTGCTACAAGTTACCTACTGTTGCCATATTTACATCAATGGTGATCAAGGCTGGAAATACTTACACTAAAGCTATATTTGATGAATTCCAAATTCAGTATGAGAAGTCTCTTGATTACAATTTAGTTGGATGTATACAAGATGGTGATGACATTGTGTTTAAAGTTGCCGTTAATGGTCATCCAAAGGAGAGATGTGTTAGGGTGAAGAAAGACAATACAATATCATGTAGTTGCAGGTTGTTTGAGATTGAAGGTATTTTGTGCCGGCATGCAATAAAAATCCTTACTAACTACATGAATGTCAAAGAAATTCCTGATCAGTATGTTTTAAAAAGGTGGACAAGACAAGCAAGATCTGAAAGTGTGAAAGACATGCATGGGTGGGACATCCAAGTAGATACCAACCTACAACAAACATCTTGGTACAAGTCTCTGAGTTCCATATCCACCAAGATTTCATCTCGAGCTGCCGAGAGAGAAGAGACGTATAATTTTGCTGTTCATCAATTGGGGGAGCTAAGCAAAGCTATTGAAGAGATGTTGTGTTCAAAAATGGATGCATTACAACTTGGTAAGGATGATCAGGTTACACCTTCCACCACTGTTAATGATACTAATGTGGCATGTCACTCAAATAAGGCAAAAGTAGTCCATGCCAAGGGATTCAAAAAAAGGGATTGTGCTCGAGGAAGAAAAAGAAGAATCATAGGTGATTTTGAAAAAAGCATGGCCAAGTATCGGAAAGGGAGGTCTCTTGAGGAAGAGAAGTCATCTAATTCTGATTCAACCAAGGTATGTTATCTCAGTAAAGACTTTCCTTGGTTTTGTTTTATTATTATTCATTTGGCAATAGCTTAGTTATTGATACAATTCAACCATATTCTTGGCTTGGTTTCTTTACCGTTTGAACCATATAATTCAAATATAGTTTACTCATATCTGTCTTCTTTTTTCATGTCCACAGTCTGGTAATTGTGTTCCACCGATTCCCATGTTTTGGATGCCATATCAACAACCTCAAAGTTTTAGTTACCAAGCCTTAATCAACTCTCAAAATCCTCCAGATGATGGGAATGAATCATATTGTGGTGATGAATGATTAGTCTCTTATGATTTTTGAACTCACAGTGGAGCATGCCTATTTGATGTCTATGTAACTAAAGCTTCCCAGATGTTTATGCAATTTTCAATGAATTGAAGTACGGTTATTTGACTACTTATTGTATTAAAGTGCAAACTCTGCACTAATTCTCTTGATGTTATTGACTCAGTAAATGGAAGCCTTACGATTGAGTTCAATGCATATGTTTTGCAATTCAATCCATATTGACCGAGTTCATGTCGATTGACCGAGTTCAGATAAAATGGATTCCTGTAGAATCGCTTGATTCGCTTCATAACAAAAATCCTGAGTGAAAATTTATTATTCCATGCTCCTCTTTTATCCATATTCCTAATTACGCATGCATCGGTTATTCCTTTTGTTATTTGTTAGTTGGTTTTGGCAGTAGTATTTGTTTACTTGGATTCTTATTTGGTTTCTATGTTCTGTTGAAGAAGAAGAGAGAGTATCGGACTTGGTACCAGACTGGTTCAGGAGCCGGTGGCTAGGTGGTTGGACGGGCCAAGTATGTGCTCTTTTCCTTTCTAAAGCGCTTCTGTTTTGATTTTCTCATACATTGTCATTCAGATACCAAGTTATTACGAGTATAATTGTGCTATCCTTACTTGAGAGCTTAGGAACAATATGCCGTAAGTGGTAAGGTTTCGGATAAACTCCAAAATATTGCTTGGGATAAAATGATCATATAGGAAGTAACTCGATATGGCCTAACATTTTTGGAAGTAAGGGTATCTATATGGCCTAACACTTACAGGAGGTGTGTTAGGAAGTAACTCGATGGTGTGATCTTGATCTCTCTTGGGAGGTAGAGAATGAGGAGTAGCAAATAGTGTCATACTTTGTGATTAGTGCCTGAATCTGTGGATTATCCACCCCTTCTGTCATGTTGACATTTGTAGCTTGCATCTGCACTAGCATTGCTTCTTTTTCTTTCCTTAACAACCTAGTCATTGCCTTGGTAATTGTGTGTCTTAGCTCACAAAAGTGTTAGAATATGGCAATAGCTTTGTGTATGCATTGCTCGCGCAACATTATTAAAGTGTTAAAATTTACTACTTACACAATTTTTCATACTGTAAAATGAAAAATCAAGGCTTTCAATTAATTAACGATAAATGCATGTTTACAAATTAAGAGTAAGTACATCATAGATTCATGAATTGTTTGGTCATGATGAGTCTAAAGTATAGAAGAATTCGACGCTACATTCTTCATACAGTGATTAATAACTAAGAACAATTGACTAATAATTCCATGGTTGCTTCTATCCAGATTGGTTCTCGCCAGCTCATCTTCATCATGTTTAAAGTATGTCTCGGAATCGACATTAAGCGTTTCTCCTCAATGTTATACACACCAACATCATCAAAATTATATAGAGTAAGGCCGGTCCAATCATTTGCAAAGTAAATGCAATTCGGAAAGCATCTTGAAAAATTTGAAGCCAACACAACTATTGAAGAATTGGCTCCTACAAAAAGAGCAAAACCACCCAAAGTGTGCATCTCAGTCCATTTACACTCATCGGCATCAAGTTTGTAAACTTTGAATTCCTTTGTCTTCAGTATTCCCTCTTGGCCTGGTCGACGACGTTTCCAAACCATGGACCTCCTAACCATCCATAGTTCTTTATGATCACTTAACTCCACCAGGTATTCCTTATCACAATCATTATCTTCAGTATATTTTACAACCAATTTTACATCTTGCGAGGTGAATTGATCAGAAGTAACAACTAAGGAATAAAGCCCTTTCAGACGATGGAAGTAATAGAATTTATCTTCAACATAAACAACATCTCCAATCACCAGAGGAGGCCCTTCAAATCGAATGTAAGTCCATGTTGTGTCTTTATCAATCCTAATAAAAGCCATTTGACAATAATTCTCATGTGTAACCGTAACAATACAATCTTTCGCATTTGAGATTGGGTCTGCTGAAATTGTAGCCCTAAAAATACAGAAGTCAGTATCGCTGGCCCACTTTTTCAAATCAGACTCTGAAAGTTTTATTCCAGGAAGGTTAATGATAGATTTTTCTTTCGCAATCCGCCCTTTGATTCTAGACAATGGATTTATCAGGTTTAAGATGAAGTTCTCATCCATAGATATTAACCAACCTTTTGAAAACCCACTGAATCGTCTTTCGGGCAAGTCTAATTGCAAATCGAGAATCTTATCACGCGTGATGTCGCATAAATACCATGTCTCTTCTCGACACGAATAAGTCAGGAGCATTGGAGCTGTGCGTTTGCCTATATTATCCTTAGCTATAGAGTTCCATGGCATGCAAACAACACTGAACCGCAAATAGTCTGAATATGCCGGTAATCTCTCTATAACTGAATCCAATAGATTCTTAGGCAGGTTTGCCCAATCTGAGGAATCCATAGTTTTGCACCAAGAAGAAGATTGATCGAACGTTTCAGTTGCTGAATCAAAATTAAAGATGAGGTGTACGCAGCTTTGTCTTCTCAGCCTTTGAAGTTTGGAGTGATATATATCAAAAGCATTCTGCACCCCCTCTATTTATAGATGAAGGTATGGTAACTCCTATAATGATTAGGATTGTGGAAAAACTTGTTTCCCATGAGTATTAGGATATTTATTCCGAGTCCAGAATGCATTTGGAAACCTATATTCCTAATCCCTATGGGCAATCAGTACCCTTTACTAGTCCTACGTACTGAAGCATCTTCAAGCCCATAGGTGCTTATGTTGTTTTCTTTTTTTTATTATTATGTAGGCGGTGAATGATATCCAAGCTTTCTCCAAAACAAAGCCTTCCCGCCTCCTAGACAATACATGCAAGAGCTTCCGCCGCCAAGGAAAGCGAGGCCGACGAACACCATAAATTAACCACTGAGGATCCGAAACCGACTGCAATGAAATCCAGTTCGATCGGAGCAGATGATTTTTTTTTTTTTGTAATATTAATTAAATTAGCGAAAAAATAAAATTGGAAAATGAAAATTAAAAAAGTGAGGGAATGAGATAAAATGTAAGGCGGCGGCGACTGACCTCAGATCTCGGGAGAGAGCTAAAAAAGAGTGGAGCTGTAATTTGGAGACACGAGAAATTGCAGAGAGAAAAAGGAGGAAGAGAGGAGCAGGACGACGCCGTTTATATACCTAGCGGGAATAGGGTGACCGGCTGCGTCGGTGGGCCTTGGCGCTATATCAGCGTGGATCAGGGGGCACGTGTCGGTGACTTTGGTGAGGAATGTAGTCGGACAGTCGGTGATAGATCGCGCGATGTCAACGTGAAGACCATGGAGACGTGGCTGGAGGGGATTGGAGGATCTCTAGGTTACTTATGATGGGCAGTGAGGATAGTAGTGCCTAGATGAGCCTTTAGAAGAAGTGATCGGCTGCGGTGGGTTCTAGAGGAGTAGGTCTACGGTCGTATCGTTCAAACTTCTTCAGAGGAGAAAGTGAGTCATGACAGGTGTTTATATATGATCGGATGAGGGATAGAGACTGACGTATAATTGAACAAAAGCCTCGTGTGGCTTTGAGCAAATATTACACGAAGTTAGTATAAAATATATATATATTACACGAAATTCTCAGAGCATCTCTAAAAACTTTTATATTTTCTAGTCAATTTTGAAGAATATAGAGTTGTTTTTAGGTCCAACAGTTTGCTCATCTCATTTCCCAAAATGGGAAGAAAGAGAAGTCTTTATTAAATGTAAAGTCTTCATTCCCCAAAATTAAATTCTTCGCTTGCTCAAATGAATTCAAAACAACAATATAATATTTTATTGTTACAATGAAATATGTAATGTTTTTTGTTATAATTAATAATGATATAATATATTTTATTGTTGTATTAAATGCCAAAATCTCCAAAATAGAGAAGCTGTTAGATTTTGAGCATAATTTTTTTTGGAGATTTTAGCTTTTGCTTCCCCATTTTAGAGAAATTTTAGAGAAATTGTTGGAGATATTCTTAGCTACTATTTACTAGTGTAAATTTTTTATATTGTAAAATGAAAAACCAAGGCTTTCAAATAATTAACGATACACATAAACATGCTTACAAATTAAGAGTAACGGGTTAGGAACTTTGGAAGGTTAGGAAACTAGGAAAAAGTGATAGAGAGTTTGTTTTCGGTCACTCTGTTACAACTTGATGTTGGCCACGGTCCAAATTGGTGCTATATAGTTTTTTTTTCTTGATTAGTGTTGATGGAGTTGAGCAGAAACTTGGAAGAAAAGAGAATGTTCGGATTATTGATGGCATATATTTTATTTTCAGCATAAATTACTTCTTCAATCATGTAAGATGGTGCATTAATGTAAGTCCACTTTGCGTCTTTGCCAAGTTGGCATCCATCATATATGACCACAACTATGCTTTTGGTTTGTCTTTCGATCATTTGTTCTTTCGCATTTGATGGACTTTCTTGTGATCTTTCAGCACTCAATTCTTTCATTTGATCTTTACTGTATTTGATCGACTTTAGGTTCAACAACGACGATCGGTGGAATGATCGGTTCATTAGCAAATGGAAAGATGAAGATTGTTGGTCGTAGAGGGGTAAGATTTTGCAATGCGCTCTTCAACACTGAGTCTGCTGAAGATTGTTAAATGTAAAATCTGAAAT
Organism: Fragaria iinumae; assembly: GCA_009720345.1. Lineage (NCBI taxonomy): Eukaryota > Viridiplantae > Streptophyta > Magnoliopsida > Rosales > Rosaceae > Fragaria > Fragaria iinumae. Next base: position 24,510,509 of record CM019123.1, on the reverse strand, counting down.
ATTCAGTGATGCAGGGTGGCTCGCTACAGCAGCAGTTAGTCCGCTCTGATATATGGTATTGTTCAACTCTTTATATTCAAGGATCAAGAATTATGTGCTTTTTGTGGATGATTGTTCTCAATACTCATGGTTGTTTCCAATGAAACACAAAAGTGAAGTTCTTCAAATTTTCATTAAATTTCGTATATATATTGAGAAGCAATTTTCTTGTTCTATCAAACAGTTTCAAACTGATGAAGGAGGTGAATATACCTCCAATGCCTTCAAAACTTTTCACATGGTATTCATCATCGCTTCTCTTGCTCTAAACATCCTGAACAGAATGGCCTAGCTGAAAGAAAGCATAGGCACATTGTGATACAGCACGCTTATATGCCATCATCATATTGGGCTGAAGCTTGTCATACTGCTACATATATCATCAATCGGCTTCCCTTTCCCATTCTGAAAAATAAAGCTCCCTCCTCTTATCTCTTTAACAAATAACCAAATTACTTTTTTCTTAGGACTTTTGACAAAGAGTAGTATACTTATCTAGACATGTTTTATTTGATGAGACTTTCTTCCTTTCCGCATGGCCATTCTCACATCCCCAGCAGGTACGTCTTCTTCTCCCTTGTCCTTTATTTCCGTTCAAAATGCTTTACCTTCTTCAGTCACCACACAAAATCACTCACTTCCTCCAAATTCTTCTCACAACTCACAGATTCCACATAACTCTACTTCATCTCCACCTCTTTCACTCACCAACACATGCACACAATACTTCTGTATCACCGTCTATTTCCTCTGTCTAATGCACTGGAACACTCACTCTCACCTCTGCCTCATACATCTTTGAATATTACAAGAGACTCTAGTCAGGTATGCTTAACACAATCAGCAGTGATGTTTACTTGCTCACTATACAGGACTTGGCTTGGGTTCCTGGTTGGCTTCAGCGGCATCAGATAGAGAAGTTTGATGAGTGCATCAAGAAACGTAAGGGTACCGACTTAGAGCTAGAATGCAAGGTTGGAGCTAGGCCTATTCTTGTTCTGAAGTCCATAAGCTGTAGTGTAATAAATGTTAACTGTTCACTAATTCATTATCTTTACTTCATTGGTTAGGATGTGAAAGTTTCTCCATGAAAAAACAGTAAGGAGGAGACTAAGTGACACCTCAGCAGGCTCTAAGGAGGAGACTTGTTCTGCAATGGGGCATAATCTTGGTTGAAGATATTTGGTACCTCTAAATTCCATTCAGAAATCCATGGAGGATGTTGGTCCACAATGTCCTTCCAATGACAAGATATCAGCAACACATATTAGTGAAAAGTATTTTGCCAAGTACCTCAAAGCAACTAACATGACAGCAGCAGCTGAACTCTCGATTGCCGCATCTGAGGCATTGGTTATACATGAAATAGTGAGGTGTGGGACTGTGACAGATGCATTTCCAACTGAAATGGTAATTGAAGCTGCCCTTCGGGTAAAGAAAGCTCAGTTGGAGTGGTCAGTACTCAGTAGATGCCTCAGACAGCCTAACTGACGAAACAGACGAGAGTGATTCTCTTTCAGACTTGGATAATTTAACGATGTCTGATGTATATGAAGATGTAGGACTGTCTCATTGTATTCCTTTTGATGACTGCACTTGTGGTTCATCTGTTTCCCTGTAGAGTTGGGGGCTCAACAACTCAAGTCTGATAATATGTCTGTGCAAGGACAGCTATCGTAGAAAATGGTTATGGATAGATGAAAAGACAATGTGCCTGCGATATCTTTCAATCAAGAGAAGTTCTACGATAACCTATTTCCAGGTTTAAACATCTGCAATGTGGCCAGATACAACGATTCAGCTATGAAGAACTCAAATGTTTTGACTAAGGAACAGGTAAAGGTTATATTAATTTTCTCTCTTCAACTGTGATCAGCCAATCAATTTTAGAAAAAGGGGCACATCAGAAAGATGTAATATCTCATCAGAATTGGTCATTGTTATGCACTTAATTTTGTCATTTTGGTCAGAATCTTTGAACTTTTTTTTTTGTTTGGATACAGGGGGGCCGAAAGCCCAAACAGAATCTTTGAACATTTTCTCTCCATTCTAAATCAGATTCTTATTGCGCAATTCGAACTTATAATGAATTAATTGTGCAACTTGCAGACTATTGGCCCAAGTATGTTGGATGTAACTTCTTATCAGCCTCAAAATGAGTTAAATATAGCCTCCATTCTTGGAACTCTGCAAATGCTAGTGAGTGAAAATTTATTATTCCATGCTCCTCTTTTATCCATATTCCTAATTACGCATGCATCGGTTATTCCTTTTGTTATTTGTTAGTTGGTTTTGGCAGTAGTATTTGTTTACTTGGATTCTTATTTGGTTTCTATGTTCTGTTGAAGAAGAAGAGAGAGTATCGGACTTGGTACCAGACTGGTTCAGGAGCCGGTGGCTAGGTGGTTGGACGGGCCAAGTATGTGCTCTTTTCCTTTCTAAAGCGCTTCTGTTTTGATTTTCTCATACATTGTCATTCAGATACCAAGTTATTACGAGTATAATTGTGCTATCCTTACTTGAGAGCTTAGGAACAATATGCCGTAAGTGGTAAGGTTTCGGATAAACTCCAAAATATTGCTTGGGATAAAATGATCATATAGGAAGTAACTCGATATGGCCTAACATTTTTGGAAGTAAGGGTATCTATATGGCCTAACACTTACAGGAGGTGTGTTAGGAAGTAACTCGATGGTGTGATCTTGATCTCTCTTGGGAGGTAGAGAATGAGGAGTAGCAAATAGTGTCATACTTTGTGATTAGTGCCTGAATCTGTGGATTATCCACCCCTTCTGTCATGTTGACATTTGTAGCTTGCATCTGCACTAGCATTGCTTCTTTTTCTTTCCTTAACAACCTAGTCATTGCCTTGGTAATTGTGTGTCTTAACTCACAAAAGTGTTAGAATATGGCAATAGCTTTGTGTATGCATTGCTCGCGCAACATTATTAAAGTGTTAAAATTTACTACTTACTAGTGTAAATTTTTCATACTGTAAAATGAAAAACCAAGGCTTTCAAATAATTAACGATAAATACATGTTTACAAATTAAGAGCAAGTACATCATAGATTCATGAATTGTTTGGTCATGATGAGTCTAAAGTATAGAAGAATTCGATGCTACATTCTTCATACAGTGGTTAATAACTAAGAACAATTGACTAATAATTCCATGGTTGCTTCTATCCAGATTGGTTCTCGCCAGCTCATCTTCATCATGTTTAAAGTATGTCTCGGAATCGACAATAAGCGTTTCTCCTCAATGTTATACACACCAACATCATCAAAATTATATAGAGTAAGGCCGGTAAAATCATTTACAAAGTAAATGCAATTCGGAAAGCATCTTGAAAAATTTGAAGCCAACACAACTATTGAAGAATTGGCTCCTACAAAAAGAGCAAAACCACCCAAAGTGTGCATCTCAGTCCATTTACACTCATCGGCATCAAGTTTGTAAACTTTGAATTCCTTTGTCTTCAGTATTCCCTCTTGGCCTGGTCGACGACGTTTCCAAACCATGGACCTCCTAACCATCCATAGTTCTTTATGATCACTTAACTCCACCAGGTATTCCTTCTCACAATGATTATCTTCAGTATATTTTACAACCAATTTTACATCTTGCGAGGTGAATTGATCAGAAGTAACAACTAAGGAATAAAGCCCTTTCAGACGATGGAAGTAATAGAATTTATCTTCAACATAAACAACATCTCCAATCACCAGAGGAGGCCCTTCAAATCGAATGTAAGTCCATGTTGTGTCTTTATCAATCCTAATAAAAGCCATTTGACAATAATTCTCATGTGTAACCGTAACAATACAATCTTTCGCATTTGAGATTGGGTCTGCTGAAATTGTAGCCCTAAAAATACAGAAGTCAGTATCGCTGGCCCACTTTTTCAAATCAGACTCTGAAAGTTTTATTGCAGGAAGGTTGATGATAGATTTTTCTTTCGCAATCCGCCCTTTGATTCTAGACAATGGATTTATCAGGTTTAAGATGAAGTTCTCATCCATAGATATTAACCAACCTTTTGAAAACCCACTGAATCGTCTTTCGGGCAAGTCTAATTGCAAATCGAGAATCTTATCACGCGTGATGTCGCATAAATACCATGTCTCTTCTCGACACGAATAAGTCAGGAGCATTGGAGCTGTGCGTTTGCCTATATTATCCTTAGCTATAGAGTTCCATGGCATGCAAACAACACTGAACCGCAAATAGTCTGAATATGCCGGTAATCTCTCTATAACTGAATCCAATAGATTCTTAGGCAGGTTTGCCCAATCTGAGGAATCCATAGTTTTGCACCAAGAAGAAGATTGATCGAACGTTTCAGTTGCTGAATCAAAATTAAAGATGAGGTGTACGCAACTTTGTCTTCTCAGCCTTTGAAGTTTGGAGTGATATATATCAAAAGCATTCTGCACCCCCTCTATTTATAGATGAAGGTACGGTAACTCCTATAATGATTAGGATTGTGGAAAAACTTGTTTTCCATGAGTATTAGGATATTTATTCCGAGTCCAGAATGCATTTGGAAACCTATATTCCTAATCCCTATGGGCAATCAGGACCCTTTACTGGTCCTACGTACTGAAGCATCTTCAAGCCCATAGGTGCTTATGTTGTTTTCTTTTTTTGATTATTATGTAGGCGGTGAATGAAATCCAAGCTTTCTCCAAAACAAAGCCTTCCCGCCTCCTAGAAAATACATGCAAGAGCTTCCGCCGCCAAGGAAAGCGAGGCCGACGAACACCACAAATTAACCACTGAGGATCCGAAACCGACTGCAATGAAATCCAGTTCGATCGGAGCAGATGATTTTTTTTTTTTTGTAATTTTAATTAAATTAGCGAAACAATAAAATTGGAAAATGAAAATTAAAAAGTGAGAGAATGAGATAAAATGTAAGGCGGCGGCGACTGACCTCAGATCTCGGTAAGATTTTGCAATGCGCTCTTCAACACTGAGTCTGCTGAAGATTGTTAAATGTAAAATCTGAAATATTCAGTGATGTAGGGTGGCTCGCTACAGCAGCAGTTAGTCCACTGATATATGGTCTTGTTCAACTCTTTATATTCAAGGATCAGGAATTATGTGCTTTTTGTGGATGATTGTTCTCAATACTCATGGTTGTTTCCAATGAAACACAAAAGTGAAGTTCTTGAAATTTTCATTAAATTTCGTATATATATTGAGAAGCAATTTTCTTGTGAATTAATAATCATTAATTCACGAATATCTATATAGATTTTAAGACTATGGATTTTGCTAACTCAATGCATGTTCTGATGGTTGAGAAAATAAGAGAGGCTAACTATAATGTTGATTGCTAGAGTGATACAATCCAGATCAAGTACATGTTAATTAATTCTAAGACTATGGTATTGACACCAGTTTGTTTACTTTACAATTGTGATCGTTGTTCACATTCTGGACTTTTGCTTTACTATTGTGATTATACTGTTCATATTCTGGACTCGTACTTTATAATTATGAACATTGTTCAGATTCTGGACTCTGGGAGATGCTACCCAAGGGGACTCGTTCGCTTCTTGTACAACCAGTGATGGATGTTTTGCACCCACCCAAATTTATCTTAAAGGTTCCTGAAAGGTCTGATCTTATCTGTTTGGCCTAGCTATGTTTTGGCAGCAACTGTATGGTGCCGAACCAAGTGAAGTTGCTGTCTGGAATGGACTTAAGATATCATTCAACATCCCTAGTACAAACTGAAGATCACAACAGTGTTCCCCTGAAAGTTCACTGATCACACTTGTTTTAACAATTGAATACTTTACATCATTAGAAAGTTAGTACAAAATCTTCTTTTCTCTCTGCTGCTTCTTTTAACAAACCATCTCCCGTTAAGCTTTTCATTTATGAACCTTGTATGGTGGCATATATGAGGTTAAGGTAACACATCAATGAGATTGAAGAAAGCTTGGAGTTTTATAGAAGTTTCTCTAAGCCATACACCAGGCTCTGCAAGAAAGGAAAACAGTTGAGAGATGAGAGAGTCACCTAGTATTGAGTGTAGCAGGCTACATGAAAATTTTAAGAATGTACTGTTGCACATATGTGTTACCTTGATGCGAACAATCTTTCTGATAGCTAAGATAAGGCCTGGCATGAGACTTTGCACATCTGTGATATCATGTTTCAGAGTGTAAACCTGTCACAAGCATGCTAGTTCATCAAATTATTATCTCGCAAGAGCTTCTTTTTCTTCTTCTTTGTAATTTTTTTCTCTGATTCACTTATAGCTACATTGTTCAAGTCGGCACTTCTGAATTGAGAAGAGATGAGTAAACTCAGAAACACACCTCTCCTGGGCGAGAAAAGTAGACTGTTGTACTGGAGGGGAGCCCAGGAAGGACTAAACTATGCACACGAACTCCATCTTCACCCAGAACTTGACCCCTTGCCTTATTGGACAAATCAAGAATGAGTTCTAATGCATAAAATGGCACTATAAAAAGACTAAGTTGTGTATTTTAGCTACCTTAACATCTGTTGAAATGTCTTCTCTGTTATATATCTGGCCAAGGTTAGAGAGGTTGTTGGCAATTTGGGTCGCATCTGATGATGGAAGATCCTGTTTTCGAAAGACAAATTTAGCAACATCAGGTTGTATTTTATGCGTCTCTTAAACCTGTGTACTGAACTACTGATGTTAATACAGTAAACTTTTGAAATTTTCTGGTCAAAATCATAGATTGACAAAATGCTGCAAGTGTTGTCTCCTTAGTGTTGTCTTCATTTCATGTTATTTTGTAAGGTATTGAACTAGATTTGCTGAACTTCCTTAAGCATAGAGCACCACTGTGGTCTGATCTGCAAATACGAGAGAGAGTTTACCGTCGTGTTAGCTCTTGATTCTACAATTTCTACATTGTTAAAGTGAAAGGAAGCTGAAATTGCAGCTTGCTGGAGGAGTATAGATCCAATCGACAGAGTCGGTGCGACAAGACAACCCTGACAACAGTAACAAATTCATGATCAGGCAAGAGAAGTAATGTCTAATCCACAGAAACTCAATGGTACTTGTGAAAATTCGATTGTAGAGTATCTCACCCTGTGCTCACCATGCTGGCTTTCTCACAGAATGCAGATAATGCTGATACTGTATCTAACTTAATCTTTGGCACATAGACCACACTTCTCATCCCAAATGCTGTTGCCTAGTAGGGGGAAAAAAACATGATGAGACATGTTCGATTTGTGAATGTTTCGTAACTTTGGAAGCTAAAAATGTCATGAATCTCAGTCAAAACAAAACCCATGGAAGCTAAAAACTTCATCAATATGGCCTCTACCTGCTTCACATTGTCATAAACTTTGGAAGGGTCAGTAAAATCCACAACTACTCCTGTTGCTTTAGACTGCCAATCGACATCAATGGCGTGGTAAACATATCAACAGAATGAACAAAACTACACTCACATTACACACATAGATATCATTTTGGTATGCACCTGTGATATGGAACCTAAGACCATGGTCAGATCATTCGTTATCGGTATCTCCAGCGGCTCCGCCATGTCACATACATTCCCAATATCTTCTCCTACAAGATACGAATCCACTGCCCCGGCAACCTCCATCCCTCGAGCTCTGGTCACTGCAATCACTGCAGCCCTTCCTATTTCCTTTGCAGCTCCATTTATAATGACCTATAGCAGCACGTTGCATTTGATTCTTTCCGATGCATCTTACTATAAAAGAAAAGAGATAGCATTTGATGTAGAACCAAATATGTAACCTTGATGTTGTTCTGAGACGGTTGCATTGAGCAAAAAGCAGAAGGTCTAGCTTTACGATTGCGATAACTCTTGCAGACAAGAGGTTGAAACTGGCAGCTCAGAGCTACCATGGCTTCTTCTTCTCAGCTCAAACACAGTTAGTGCCTATGTTCACAGGAAGATGATAAGCCTATTTTCCTTAGCCATATGGTTTAGTCATTTCTCTCTCTAAGATAAGGTTTCTCGTGCTGTAGATTGGTCTTGTTTGGAAGGATCTTACTGTGACAAATCGACGATGACAGGGGTGCATGTTTTCCTTTGTGCCTCTTTTCGTTAGGGGCCATGTTGCGCATGTGTCTCCAGGAATAGGGCAACATTTCCTCTTTTCGTTGATTTGTAATCTCAAACTTGCATCCATCAAGATCAAGTGCATCATAGTCGTTACCATTTTTATGAATACTCACAAATCACTATGCATTCGAAATTCATTCGGAACCAATTTCATGGACTTTTGTTATTTAGAAGAATTAGTGATGGCCAGTTTACTTTGAAACACATGATGATATATGATAACATTTGATTAGTCGTTCGGTCGTTCCTACCAATGGTTAAACTAACTCTTAATGATGAGATTTGACATTTGACAAGTATATTTTTTTCGTATCCTTTAAATGATCGAATTAACTTAAAGTTGGCCCCCAAAAAAATATTACTTCATATCAGGATGTGTTAAAAAAGAGCTAGCTAATTGGTATGAATGATTATTGAAGGCCATCTTATACAAAGAATCCTCCAATTACTTCGAGAAGGAGGTCGATCTTATGAGACCCCCAGCTAACCCCAATAGCTTCATTCTTCAATCATGAGGTCGCTAGCTAGCTACCTTCTAAGTACATGACATTATACCAACATGATCATCTCCCTATTTTCAATTCGGCCAAAAAGTCTCTAAGACTATGAGAGGGTAGAGTGGTTTCTAGTCATTCATCCTGTTATGAATTTTGTGGTGTCAGGATTTGATAGCGCACCACAAAGCTTGTAGAACATCAAAATCAGTCCTGCAGAACAGAAACGTAAATTAAGCTTTACAAAGAAACCAAGCCTATTTCTGGAGTAGTATCTGATGACTTGAGTGTTAAGGGAGGCGTTTAGATTGCATGTACATGAAGCATTTCAACCAAATTAAGCGATGTTCTTCCTTTGCAGGTCCAAATCTAGTGCTCCATCATTTTCGAACCAGATGATACACAGAAAAGATTGAAGCTAACTAATAATATAGAAGCTAGCTACATATCATAAACCTCGTGCTTGATTTGTATTGTTCAATAATTTTGAGCAGTTGAGTATTCGTTTTCAAATCACAAGGATCAGTAATCCTTAAAGAGACCCTCCACCATCTTTGATTCTACAAATTAATCATATAGATCTATACCTACATGTAATTTCACAATTAGCAAATACAAATCCAACTCTTATACTATACCCAACGGCAGATCCAGAATGAAATTGTTATCCTGGCTAATGAAACAAAACGTATCGTAGAGTAAATTATATGTATTGATTAAGGAGAGATTAATTATTATAATTAGTGAAAGAACCCTAATCATTTCCATTGTATGATTAAAGTTTTGACATGCACTTTCCACGTGCCTCCATCTAACTCGGAGAAGACGACCAAACCCTAGGGTTTCCCTTGTGCGTGGAGCCCTAAAAGCATGCATGCCCCATTGTTTCTGGTAGTGCTCTGCAACATCATACTAACATGTATATGAACAGCAAATGATCACTTTGCCTTTTCTTATAATTCGTGTCGTCCGATCCAAGGCATACCCAATCGGGTTGAAATATATGAAGCTTTTAGCTATATTTAGCCTACTTTCTAAGCTTGCGCAAGTTTATATATGATCGAATGCTTTTACTCTTTATATATACTTTGATCATTTTGCGATCAATGTGATGATGATATACAAGTTTATGTGCTCATGAATATGTATCGTACTTCAGACTCTTGTGTCTCTGGATGTTGGTGCTGGCTCTACTTGTAATCATACTTCTAATATTTTGAGAGTACGCGACACTTGTAAAACTTCATATATAACCCATATATTATATACGCTTCATTATTCCTTTTTACCTTTGCAACTATTATGATAACCTAGCTTTTTTGCCTTGTCCCTTAAGTTTTTTATGTAGCTATTAGGTTTCGAAACGTGCCCAGAAGGCCGTTACCACCAAATGATAAGGTAGTAGTTCAAAGCAACTCTTCAAAAACAAGACAAATGGAATAAACAAGCAAGAAAAAATTGTTCAAGAAATGTACCTCTATGGCTCCATATCATGCATACAATTCATGACAAGAAGATATCGGCATGCTAATTCAGAGAATCAAAGTTTATTCTTTTTGATATATATGCGTTCAAGACGAGATTTATAAAGTAATTTATGATCAACGACGTTATTGTACATTGTTAGAAACTAATCCTTCTTCATACAGCAAGTAATGCAATCATGTTAGTCCTTTTGGCTAAACGATCAAGATCGCTTTGAGTCCTTTCACAAGGGGACATGCATGTTTCAAAAGTCCAAAGCCCTTTTCTTTGTAGAAAACCCCACAACTCCACAAGAACAAGAATAAGAACACAGCTAGCTGAGTCGTCGCGCAAGAAGCACTGCTTGTCCTGGTTCTCACGTGCCTCATATTTTTGACCCACAGAATTCTATAAAACCACTGCAATGCCCTGAATATATTTTACACCAAATGGTCGGTTTCCTGTCCCCGATCACATACAAGATCCACCTATTTTACTCCCAAAAACCCAGAAATGATTAAACTATAAGCTTGACTAAGTTCCTGATTAATTAAGTAATAATAATAATCAGCTAATCACCCTCAAAAAATAGCTAATTAAAATTAAGAAAATTGTAATTATACGTATGGTTGCACCATCTCCATCGAAACCCAGCGACTCTCGACGGTTCCTACTTGGCGGCGTTTTCCTCCTAATCTCTATGGCTTTGCCTCTCGCCACGTGTCAATATATTCCCACGTGTGGAATTTGTCGGTGGGAGAGTACGGTGGACCTTTCGGTCTTTGTTTCGAACACTGGTTACTTTTGTTCTGATATGTACTTTTACCTGCGAATGATGCGCTGGGCCATAATGTAATTTCAAAATTAATTTTCCATATTTGTGTTAATAAATTGGGAATATTTCAATCAGACTATATAGAGCTTTATATATTCTTGTCTTTCAAAAGTAGTAGTACTAGATTTACCAAAAGATGCTAAGCTAGGAACCGACAAACCAAGTTCTCTATTGGGTAAATAATGGTACGCATAGTAGTATTAAGATCGTTTTCATTTTCAAAAAGTATGAAGCTAGAGAATAATTGACACTATCATTACAATCTTGTCCGACAACACTGTGTTAATATTTTAAGTAAAGTAGGGAAAACAAAATACTATTATAAAGATTAAAAATTTGTCACTTTGGTGATTCACGATGTTTCATGATATGATCGAAGTTGGTCATGGCCACAATGTAATCTCACCTTCTTTCTAACTTTCTATATATTGATAACACAGCTAGCTGTGAATGATAAATCATAAAATCAGGAACATCAAAATGAGTTAAAAATCTACACACTCTTCATCTCCTTTTTCTCATATCCAGGTTGATTTACTTCCTTTTTTAGCTCATCAGTTATGGAAAATCTAATTAGTAGAAAAATTAAGTTTCCAAAAAAAAGAAGAAGTAAAATGGAAAACCAAACTGGCCAACCACGTACCCACCGTGTCACCACAAAGTTGGCGCCGCGGCCTCCATGTTAAAATCTCCCACGTCGGCCACGCCAAATCCCACAAGTCAATCATTAGTCGCCATTTCACTTCCCAAATTACCCCTTACCCCGCCACGTGTCTAACCCATCCAAACAACACGCCCCTCTCTCCACGCGTAGCGTTCTCACACCGGAACACAACCCCCAAAGTTTCCCGTGTGTTTTTTTTTAACCTTTGGCGGCTTCTACGGCTTCACTTTTTCTTTTTTCTTTTTTTCTGTCGTCATAAATAATAATTTACGCATAATTATAGTAGCTATATTAAATCATTTTAAAATTTCCTTATATAATAATGAAGGTTCCAACCAGCCTCACTTAGCTGGCCAGCCACTTGTTTTTTTTTTTTTTTTTTTCCTTCTATATTTACTTCCATTTTTATTTTCCTCCTCCTCGACTTCTCCAGAACCAGAGACAAAAAAAACAGAGAGCCATAGTTCTCCCTCTTTTTGATTCTCATTGGTTTTCCCGGCCTATCTTTGTCTACTTCATCTCAGGTTTCAAGCTCTCCTTCATCTTCCTCATCGGGTTTTTTAGTTTCTGGTGTTAAATAAGGAGCTTTGTTGCAGCTGTTTGACTTGTGTGTGACTGCATTATTTTGCCGGAGAGATCTCAGAGGGCTTAGACTCTAAACCGGGGCCGAACCGGTTTGTTGGGTTTTCTGTTTTTGAAAGGGAAGCTTTGGAGTTTCGTGAATATATACATGGATTGTTTTCGAGTTTTTCTTTTGTAAGACGCCATTGATTCTGGTGTAAAGCGAAGACAAAAGACAGGTTCTTGGTTGGTGTCGAAGCACACCACGTGGCTGTTGGCGTGATATGCCGGAGTTGGGTGGATTAAAGAGAAGTGTCTTGTTGTTGTTGTTGTGTTGTGGTGTGGTGTGAGGAGGTGTGTGGTTCAATTGGGCAGAGTTTGAAGCAGATCTTCGGGGAAATTGGAGGAGATCTTTGAAGATGATGAGAATGAAGAACAAGACGAGTTCAGGTGTGGAGGTGCCGTTCTCTAGTATGAATGGAGGTTCGGGGGCAGCAGAGTCTGGACCGGCCGGGGAGTGGGAGGTCAGGCCAGGAGGAATGTTGGTTCAGAAACGGAATCCGGACTCTGATCGGAACGTGGCGCCGCCGCCGACAATTCGAGTGAGGGTCAAGCACGGGTCTGTGTACCATGAAATCAGTATTAGCGCGCAAGCTTCCTTTGGTGAGTTTCATCCAACTTTGTTTTGTTGTCTTGAGAATTGTGTTGAGAGAGAAATGTTTTGGTTTTGTGTTTGTGGTGTGTGAAGTGTTTAATTTTGTGTGCAGGGGAGTTGAAGAAAATGCTGGTTGGACCGACGGGTCTACACCACCAGGATCAGAAGCTGATATTCAAAGACAAGGAGAGGGATTCCAAGGCCTTTCTTGACATTTCCGGGGTGAAAGACCGATCAAAGATTGTGTGTGTTGAAGACCCTCTTAGCCAAGAAAAGAGGTACATTGAGATGAGGCGCAATGCCAAGATGGAGAAGGCATCAAAGTCTATCTCGGAGATCAGCTTGGAAGTAGACCGGCTCGCTGGTCAGGTATTGTGCTCAGTTCTTTACTAAAGTTGAAGTAGCTAGTATTAGAATCAACTTGTTTCGGAATTGAACTGGGAATTGGGAATTTTGTAGGTGTCTGCTCTTGAAACAATTATTACTAAAGGCGCAAAAGTTGCAGAACAAGATGTGCTTAAAGTGATCGAGCAGCTGATGAATCAGTTGCTTAAATTAGACGGAATTATGGGGGATGGAGATGTGAAATTGCAGAGGAAAATGCAGGTGAGTTTGATTGTTATGGACCTGTAGTCTTGTTTGTTTCAATTTAACATTTTTGAGCACCAATTTGAAGATTGTTCATGGATGGTTTGTAGGTGAAAAGAGTTCAGAAGTATGTTGAAACTCTGGATGTATTGAAAATAAAAAACTCCATGCCTAGTAGCAATGGAGGTCATATTCCGAAGCAAGCTCATAGTCATAGACAAAATCATTCCAATGGCAATGGGCGTATCCTAACACCAATTCAAGAGCACCAACCAAGGCATTCACTTGGGAATTTACCTACACCCCAGCAGCAAGGCCAAAAGCAGCAGCTTCAACAACAACCATCGAGGCATTCAACATCAGGGGCAACCGTTACCACGCAGTGGGAGACTTTTGATAATATGCCGCCATTGATCCCAATCTCGTCAACATCTACATCCACAACCTCAGCAGCCAATGGTTCTGCCTACCCTAAATTTAATTGGGAGTCGTTCGAGTAAGCGATATACCTATTGTTTGTGATTGAGTGTCTGTGTGTGTGTCTGTGGATGTGTTTTGATATTGTATCCTAAATGGTTTGCCTTCTCTTCTACATTCTTTTCTGTACTTAGAAAATGTTTTCGACCCCTTTTACTCTCTGTCATTGTTCACCAGAAATAAATGGGGTTACTCCAATAGTGATGATTAATATCAATATTGTTCTTTTTTTCTTTGAATTCCATTTCTGTGGTTTGGTTTTCCATACTGTAAACTTGGCCTTCTGTATATTCCTTACTAGAGCAATTAGTCTCAGACATTTGAGGGCTCTCCTTCTTGAAATCCAATAAAGCAGTTCAATCATATACAATTTTTGGTGGTTGTGTATGCATTATACCTTGCTTCCTGCAGAGGCTACAAACTGACAAAAAGAATGGTATTGATGAAAGCTATATACTCTAGTAATGAAATAGTTAACTAACTAACCCTTCCAATGATTTCAGTGAATTGTTTAAACTATTCTGGATTAGAGAAGTTGTGCTCCTTGCCTCCTTGGTCATGATTATTCTACTCACTCCACCTTTCCAAATTCAGAATCCTTCTTCTTGTTTTAACCTCCAGAATCCAAATAAAGTTTGAGACTGTCATAACTACTACGCCATTGAGATATAAAGTTACTCAATCAGGGCCATTATTATTATTATTTTTTTTGATGAGACTCAGACAGGGCCATAGTACTGATGATAAAAACAGTTGACCTAACTATAGTTGTTTCTTTGTAATGCAAGTAAGATATCTTGGTGCTAAGAATAGCAAGTTATTTGATAAAGACACAAGCATGGAAGCATACTGATATGAACTCTCAACATTGTTTCACCTGCTTGATCTTGGACAGCCCACCCTTTTCAATTGCTTGCTAACAATGCTGCTGCATATCTCCACATTCGCCACACACCCTGCAAGTCTGCAACTAAACCGGAAACCGATTAGTCCCTAGCAACCAAGATTCAAGTTCACTAATTACTCGATTTAGAAATCATTGCCCCGTTTGGTTCTGTTTATGTGCAGTCAGTTGTGAAGTATCCAAAACGTTTTGATCGGAAATCTTTTGGATCGGAAGGATTCCCTCTTTCTTCTTTAGGGTACAGATTGTTCTTCACTAGAAAATGTGTGCCACACTGGAAGTCTCAGAGTTGTGTTATATGCACTATAAGCACCATTCTAGCTCTCTAGAAAGTTGGACAAAGAAGATAGAATCACAGAGAAAGTTGGCGATAAGCAACTGAAGGGAGGAGATAGATGGGTTTATGTCCTTACCTGAACTATGAAGGTAGCTAGCGATCCAGTAATGAGACGCCTGAATAGTTCTTGGCTGGGTGTTAGGACTCGTTTGTAACGCAGGGACAGAGTGAATTTCGGGAATTCGGGTCAAAGTGACCAAGAGATGGGTGGGTTCAACTATATGGATATGCTCAATTAGTCAGGCTTTAAGGTGAACTCGACTTATAAGAGTACTTTAGGGCCCAACAACCGTATTCTATGGCCTGCTAACGAGTTCAGGCTCAACTATTATTGGTATGTGTTTAATACTTTTTCTTATTAACAAGTATAAGGTGGCCTTTTTTGGATTGTGCCAAAGAAAGAGGTTTTAGAAGACTTTAGACTGAAGTGACTCAAAGCTCGTAATTGACGCTGTCAATGGTAGATGTACCCCTCCTTGGAGGCTTTGAAAGATTATTCATGATATCAAACTTCTCTCGTTTCATTTTGAATCAATCTCTTTGAAACATGTATTCCGGGAAGCTAACTTTTAGCTGCTGCTCTAACTAATCTAGGCAACTCTAATAGTAGCAATCGATCTTGAACCAATAAGGTTCCAATGGAGGTTGGTAATGCCATCATATTCGACAATGTCAAATAAGGTCGCCTTTGAGCTATATAGGGATATTTATCCAAAACTTGGTCACCGTTGTGCTTTCCAAAGGATCTTTTCGCTATATGTCACAACACATATACATTCTGAAATAAACAAAGATCATGGAGTGATCGCTAGCTAGTCCTGAACTAGAAATTGTGACTGGAACGTCAAACTGACCAAACTAATGAGATATACAGCTACCTAGTCCCTAATGAATTAGGATTTGGGCTTCATACATACAGCTCTTATAAATTATTTCTTGCTTTGCACCTACTTTCCAGTCTCTGGAGGTTATTGGACGTATATATATATAGCCGGCCTTGAAAGAAATTAGGGTTTTAGATCCATGTGAAATTCCTTTTTCTTAATCTGTATGTGTCTTTCAGCAAGTAGCAGAGGGTCATTTCAAAATTGAAATGATGCAGTGCATTACTTTCTCATCCAATATGCACCTATAGCTAGCTGACACACTTCCCCTTTTCATGATATTTATATGAACTTCGTTGCCGGCAGATTTAACTCGTTGATCGATTCCTTACCGACTTGTAGTCTTATTGGAGAAATTGACTACTTTGGGGAAGTAAGATACTAAGATTTACTATATTGTTGTAGTAGGTCTTTGATTAGGCTGGCTTCCATAATATGTATGATATTGGACTTTAAGCCTGCCTGGGCTTCTACTGTGAATTACCGTGTATTGGCCATTAAGCAACTAAGCAAGTGCATGCTGATGGTTCATTACCTCAGTTAATCAGAGATGCTAAGCAAGTGGCTTTTAATATTGATCGAGGTGGTTGTTTTGTCATGCATGATCGAGCAGAAGTGGGAAACAAACAATGACATGAAGTATATCGCAGCACACAGACACGGTCGAATTCGAAGTTTCAAATGATGATGAAACGACGTGCAGATATCGATCATCAGCGCACTGATTCAATCGGTGTTATGGTAAAACTTAACGGAAAGGGAAATCTATTGCTTGAAAATGATGAACGAAAACAGCAAACATATTTTGACCATGAGTGTCAAGTCTTGTTTCCAGAAATCAATGTCCCCCAATCCCTATGCAACTCAACTTCTTCTCTTCATCGTCTTTATCACTGTGATCTTGGATCCTAGTGATTGACAGTGTTGTATTCTAGCTGTAAGCATGCTTATTATATACGTGCAAAGTTTGAAAAGTAAAACTTCAGGTATTATTTTGTCTAAATTCATTGTGCTAGCTATTCTCAACTGTTGAATATATTTTGTTATCAAATGTTGTGGTCTGGTTTTGGTGTCTCGTTTTACTCTTGATCAGTATGAATCTGAGGATCCGGATTCTCTGTTTGGATTAAAGTTGCTTGGATGTGCTTGGATGTCTTATAACCATTAGATGAAGTAAGAATGACATAAGGATGACATGGTGGTCCCAAGTTGTACTCAATCCAATGGTTAGAAGTCATCCAAGCAACATGAATCCAAGCAGAGAAGCCAAATTCTGAATCTGAACATTACAAAGACAATCAAACTCTAACAAAAGATCTCCTCTTAGGAGGTTTAGAACAAAATCCAAAGATAGAAAACTATCTAAATTCGAATTGACCTAAAAACTATATAGATCAGTGTTGGTGCTAATAGACATCATTTATCAAAATTTCCCTTGCATCAAACGCAAAACTCTAATATCAAATGATATCTTAGGACTCATTATATATTATAAACGCAAAACTATATGATGACTCATAATATATTATTTGAAATTAGAATTTATGAGACTCTGAAGGAGGTTATATATATTCCGAATGCTCACCTTTATTCACATCAGTGTTATTGTCAAATTTCAACTTCTTATTAGTTTTTCGAACAGGATTACACTCACTTCATTTCACATAAATAAAACGTCTCTCCTCTATCTTCTACATGCACCACATCGTGTCATAGTGATAGCTAGCATAGCCATAGTTCATCCTAAAAGCATTCCCAAAAGAACATTCTAATATATATGATCACCAAGTAGAGATATTTATAGA
The DNA here is from genome assembly GCA_009720345.1 of Fragaria iinumae. NCBI lineage: Eukaryota > Viridiplantae > Streptophyta > Magnoliopsida > Rosales > Rosaceae > Fragaria > Fragaria iinumae. The sequence goes on along the minus strand of CM019123.1, from coordinate 24,492,695 downwards.
AAACAAAAAAGAAGGTTGAGATAAGGTGCAAGTAGTGTTGGTTTTTGATAAAGAAAGTAATGGCTGATCGAGTTCAAAAGTGTTGTCTGAGAATTCCATGACGACGACCAAGCCTGGATCTCGGAGCCTCGGGATCGGGGGCACTGCTTCGGACTCCGAGCCTGGCTAAGTGGCGCTCGTTCCGTACGGTGTGGTGTTAGCATTTGTCTCCACAGAGGGTGTCACGACCTCTGTTGTTGCCATTCTCCCCGTTAACCCTATTTTTAATTACCATTAACATTAATCTATCTCCCCTAACCTAATCTCATCATCACTAAAGAACGTCTTATTTACTTTTCCAGATTCTACACTCTTTTATTCTTTCCTTCCCAACCCTCCATGGCCTGACGTCGTCTCTGATCATGACCATTATCCCGACTTCTCTATTACTCTCCTCTCGAAAACTTAACTAAGTAGTGCAATTATATGGATTTTATTTCAGATTCAATTAGAACTAGTACTATATCTGGCTCTTCGATCATTCTATTAGGCACCAAATCCTTAAATCACATGTCACAAACATAATTAACGAAAAACATAACATGTACAAGATCGATATATAGATATAAGATATAGAGGTGTTACTATAGAATGAAGTGATAGATTAAACACAAATGATGCATGCACGTAGCATCGAAGGAGGCCGCAAATAATTGATCCGATCATTTGCTGTATATTCATTTTAAAGTGATTGATCAAATTTTCAAACAGAAAATTCCCAACACATATCTTCGACGTGTAAAAATGACTTTGCACGTCCCCAGCATATCAATCTAGCAAGCTAAGCCGATATATACCTCATCCATATATCTATCTATCTTAATTCGAACTGCATGCTTTTGAGATTTGATCGAATAAGAAAACGCATAGGTACTTTAATCAGGTTTTACAGGGGAGGGTCATCGATCTTCTAGTCCAGTCATTTTGTGATGCAAAGTGAAAATAAAACGGCAGCAACTAGGCTACAGCAGCAGCAGCCTCCGCTGCGTTCAGCGCGCACCCATTCATCCCTTTTATCTTGTTTGCTCTGAAAAAGTAGAGACGTCGGCGCCGTAGAATGTTCTCAAGTTTGGCTAGGATCTGGGTGGGTATCGTGTCACCCAGACTCAGTTTGTGCGGGTTCCATCATATACGTGGGACTTTGTGGTTCGTTTATTTTAACATTTAACGTTTGCAGCTATCTGCTTGCAATTGCAATGCTTGGAGATTTTGAGATGTCTTCTCCTGCATGCAAAAGTCCCCTAAATAATTAAATCTTCGAGTCCCGAATCCCAGGTTTTGCTTACTTAAATGGATTACCCCCACCCCTACTGGGTCTATCAGTGACTTGCATTATAATGTCAGCAGATGAAGCTTCCACTGTTACTCATTCTAGTTAGGATATGATACTGATGTGGTTTTTAGGTTTTCTTTCTACAGTTTAATAATACGATGGATCGAGTTGCCTTCCTAGGGTTAAGTTGTATATCACTGCTTAATTCAGGTCGTATATGGCTGATCAGATAGGGATCGGGGCTTCCACATCATATATCATACCAAAGCATGCTCTATAATGAGAATTATATATATCCAATTGCGAAATTCGAAAAATTGAAACCGTACGCGTTTCTTCTTTCTAATAATAAAATCCACATATTTTTGTATTAGTTGTATATGCTTAATATTTTCTGTCTCAATTGGAGCTTGGGATAAAATTAAAAATGGCATTCCAACATTGTCGATCCTTTTCAGATCATCAAGAAAATTCAAACTTTATGGATGGTTGTATTTGATTAATTTTATACAAGAGCATTTTTCTATATATATGCATGTATACCAGACTTGATTATATGACATGTTTTAGAAATGCTAGTGCTACAGATTGATGTCATGCGTGCCATAAGCAACATATATATAATTATATATAGACATATATATGTAGGTCGACGTAAGAGGAGCACAAAGTAAGTTAAGGATTCATATATTAGTTATGATTTGTATGCACCGTACCAAGCATATTGTTTCTTAACTAAGCAACTTTCTACTCCAAATCAATTACCTAACTAGTTATGACGAAAAAAAAGAAACCAAAGAGTGCATAGCAGCACCAGCACGCGCTCAATGATATTGCGTACAATATTTCAATATTGAAATGTAGAATCTGTTAAGGGAAAGCGAGCTAAGCATCGGAAATCTGTATAAGATCACTTGGCTTTTGGCTTTTGATGGCTTCCAAGAGGTCCAGCAGCATGAAGTTGACACGGGATCGATTGTGGCCATTCAGATTCACCAACATGCAAATAAGCTACCATTATGCAACTCATTAACAAATGCGATAAAGATGTACGTACTTGGCATTAAGCCATTATCTGATCTGTGTCATTATGATATTTCAAGGTTGGTTTATGGGGAGCTAAATCCCCTGAACCCTGGATGGTGGTGATTAGTTGGTTTAGGGTTTCATCGTTCCAAATTGTCTCCTCAGTAGGATGCCACCGCCTTCTGTTCTCCCCATCTTAATTTCGGCCTGTCCACTAAATCTGTTTCAGTGGCCATTCTTGAAAATTTGACATTTACTCCCTTCCATTCAATTTTGGCTCCTTTAGGTCCTTAGATTTGCTCCCATAGTCCCATCGAATTATCTGTATGCAATATACAGCTAAAAAAACAAAATAAAACGTATATATGGATGAAAACAATAATCAAAACTCTTCAATTTAACATAGACACGTGACTTTTACACCATGAAAAATGAGAACTGACGTACTATTTCGGTTTCATATATAAATTTATATATGAACCAACGTACTATCGCAAATCCCAAGTTCATGTATAAATTTATATAGAATCTTTGAAAAAGAACTCCGAATCCGCTTTGTCTACGAACATGGAAGTTGTATATAAGTAATGCAACTATGAATCTCATGGAGAGTAACTTCTTTTTTCCTCATCAAAAAAAAAAAATAATTATTATTTTTTCTTATTTTATTTTACTTGTGAATTATGATCATATCACTGATATCAGTAAACTTATCCTAAGGTAACTAAGTAGTTGGTTCTATAAGAGATTCATAATCTTATGGAGTCGCATGATGCATATATCATATTTGAGTGTAATTGTTATAATATGTAAGATATTAACTGGACTGGTGAATATCTTTGTGGTCTATTATCGTTTCACATCTATAAAAAATTTATATATACATGAAGAAATTCGACTCGATTGTGTACGTCTCAACTATTGCGTCGCGTGTCATCAACATTATTTTGACTGTTCATACATCATGACATTGAGACTTTGAACAAAACGTAAACTTCCTAGACCTTCTTAACGTCCAAATTAAGGTGAGTTCTAATTGTGTATATTGTATCCTAAAAGTTGAAAAACGATGACCTAATCTTAAAAAGTAAATAATACTCTCTGGACATATCTCATATATTAGTGGTTAACGTCATACTCAGTTACTAAATCATCATAATTATTCAAGCTGAAGAAATAGTTTACTCAGTTTAAGTTTGTGTCGAAGTTTTATTCATAGTTAGTCACAACCTCTTTCATTTTCATTTTAAATTTGAACAGGAATGTCATCATAGTAAGTTCGTTCCATTTTTGTATCCTTTTTCGTGCATAAATCATTTCTGCAGACGAACATGCATGTCGAGGGTATAGTGGGACAACAAATTATGAATTATCTCTTTACTTGAATATATCATGAATGGGGAATGACATGGACTTCAACCAAGATAGTTTTGGAATGCTGCAAAATCTATCTAAAAGCATACTAGTTTATCTGAATCACACATACGATCGCACTGGAGATCGATAGCTACTTTTCCCACAACGTACGATATCAAACCCCAGTTAGTTTTTTGCAAGCACAAACCTTAACCCAAGTGGACTTCTCAAACATCTTTGCTCATATATTCGAAACCACATAAACATACAAGTAGCTAGATGGTCGAATATTACGTTTAGGATTTCAGGGCGGCAGCACGCAACCTTATATATATATATTAATCCTCGATTAACACATTCATGCAGGCATATATGTTCATCATAATCCTTCTCCTTTCATTTTTTCCCCTTCTTTTAAAATTCTCTTCAGCTTTGTTCTAATTGGATGTATTAACTTACTTAGATCTTAGATTCTTTGAACTAAGAGAGGTGCACAAAGATCCTGCAGTTCAGCCACGAACACATAATTAATTTAAACTGAATTTAGTTTAATGATCATATATTCATAGGCCAATAGTTAATTGCGACCCCCATATACATACAAAGCAACATATATAGAGTACTGCCGGCCATATGAAATTGTCCACAAAATGAAGGATGTATTAAAATTATTAGGTTTCCAAGTCCAATGCCCCCCCCCCCCCCCCAAGCAAATCTCTATCTCTCAAATTTGATACTCGTCAATATCAGACTGATTAACCACCGCCCCATGCATACCATGCATGCAATTCATTATATTGATTAATAGCTAATCGATCATTGGGTTATAGACTTAATAGTATATGCATGGGTTGTATATATATACTTGCAATATATCTCACGCCCTTGCAGAGCTGCACTGTCCATTATACTCGACTCCATACTGAACCCGACTCTTGAGTCTTGAATATATAAGAGATAAAGTCCTACGTACATATATGTGTATAATATATCATCGATCGACAATTGAAGATTCTATATGTATTTTGCACACTAGATGATCTTACGTGCACTTGGGGATCGTATCGATATGGGTAGTATGGAGTGTGCACGATATCTGCGCTTCCGTTCTCTAATCTAAGTACATACGTAAATCATCTTTAAATTTTACCAAGAACAATTCGAGTCAAAGAACATTGGGAGAGATCTTAGGGATGTTGTGGAGATTATAGTGAGCTTGGGATTGATGGAACTTGTTCGTTCAGAGGTACTATAACTGAGAAATCAAGGTCATTGGGAAACATAAAACTTAGAATTGAGAAATTATACGTGACTTTGTCATTAATCTAATCTAAACCCTAGATATTATGTTTGGGTTCATCACCCGATCGATAGAAGAAGATATTCTCTTAATTTGTTTACCATTAACATCAACTTAATCAACATTTCACGTACAAGAACTTAATCCCAATGAAGCTGATGATTATGAGCATATTTTTAGAACTAAGTCCATGTTTGTTTCATGGGATTGGATGAGATTGTGTTAAATAAAAAGTCAAATTTAGTTAATTAGTGCTGTGTTTAGTGTTATTGGGTACTAAAATAAATGAGTTTACGTAACATCTTGTTTTTATTTTGACCTCCTTAGATAGTGTTATTATGGCTACTCAAATGTGTCATCCTTAGATAACACTATCATTCTAAACCATAAACCAAATAAACTACTCTCTAATCTCATGCAACACCAAACATAAGTTAATATTAGTACAACTTAAGACACCTCATATAAGTACATGAGAGTCTTAAAATATAAAAAGATCTAACGTAGTCTCAGATTGACCAAATCATTACAAATGGCACGTCAGTAATGAGCGTAAGTATTGTATTATTGTGTGTATCAATTGTACGCATGGCTAGCTAGTACTGTATTTTATGATACGGAAAACATATAAATTCTTGACTAGAGACAAGTAGCATCATAATATAATGTATGAAACATACTTAACAAATCAAAGTCAACCATATATACGCGGCATGGGGACTATATATTATGATCTGTCTTATGCATTTGGCAGTGTTTGCTAGCTAGCACTGTTATTCCTGCATGGGATCTCTCTCTCTCTCTCTCTCTCTCTCTCTCTAATGCAACTGAGTTTGACCACCCTGCAATCTGCATATGTGTGTGCAAGATTACAAGGCAAGGCACTACTAGAATAATGGACATCGACTCCAACATAACACAATTCGATCAGTCAACTACTCACTGCAAGGCATCCACTGCTAGCTAGGCCACTCCACCACGATCAATCATTACTGGAAATTACTTACAATCGTATATATATATATATGTTAGAACTTAGAAGCAGCAGTTCTATTTCTCTGTACAATTATACGTCTAAATATGTTACTAAAGAGTACCATAAGAACAACATTGAGCTCTTTTTTGTTTGAAGACGGATTATAATAGTTAGTTAGCTACAACAATTTTTATCTTATATTTTGACCTTGGCATGCATAATATTAATCTGCAATCTCATCACCATATTGTAGATATATGCAACAAATTATATAAACCAAAAGGCAAAAGGTCAAAACAAGCTATTGTTGTGTAACGGTGTAACCCAATATAAAGTCAACCCCCCGTTGTCGTTATTTGCTACTAAACATTGGACGGCTGCTTCTCCTTATGGGGGCTCAACATAGACCAACAGAAACAATAGTAAATATTATTACATGAAAATTAGAAATGAGAGAACCAGCTTAATTTCATGATCATTTTTTATAATGGCAGGGGAGGACTTTGGAATCATTTAAAAACACATCCTAAAAACCTTTTGTTACTCACTCTTTGGTGTAGCATGTGGCATTGCTCAAGTGTTAATGATGAATTCAGCTATTTAAGGAATAATTGTTGAAGTTAGTGTTATTCAACTCAAAACTAATTAATAAATTACTAGGATTTACTAAGATATTCTTTTAACACATTCTCTAGCTTGGTGTGAGGTCAAAGTACTGTATGAATTTGATAGACTCGTGAGTTTAAAATGACGGTTTGTTTTACTTGTTCGAATAATTTTTTTTATTTTTTTTTGTTTTAAATCGATTCGATTCAATGAATACTCTGCTCTGAAGTCTTCAATGTCCAAGATTGGTTCCTGAAGAGCTTAACTATGGGGAGTTTTGGGATTAGCTACCTATAGCAATAATGGAGTATACATGTCAAACACAGAGAATAGTGGCATATATATATATATATATATATATATATATATGTATATGTAGTTCCGTTCCTATGTGTGTAATCTGCTGATGATTGTGATTAATAACAAAGAAAAAGCAACAGATGAGAGCTCTTGGGGTGGGGAAGAGTTAGGTCCATGTCTAAGTCTTGAAACTGATCTGTAAAGGAGTGGAGTAATATATGACTTAGTTCTGGATTAGGAAACGTTTGCAAGTTGAGGTACAACTGGAACTTCTTTCTCTGATGAGCATCTTGCTCCTTTTGGCTATCTCATTTCTCGATCTGCAGTAGTAGGAATAGTAAGATTCCTGGTTTCGTGCATACTCAAAGCTAGCTAGACTGCATGTTGTTCTTATTAATTTAGTTCCATGTGAATGACTACATCATGATTGATCATGTTACCCGAAAACGTGCATCATGTACCTCTCAGACTAAGTAGCCGGCCGGCCTTTTGTTCCGGCCAACTGACTCCGGCTAATCAATGCGATCAAGTTTCATGTTCAGCATGAATGACTTTGACAAGACAATCATCTGATTAAGGTATCAGATGATTGATTGCAAGTATGTAGAGATCATCAACACCTATTAAAAATCAGTTTTGGTATAAACAATTTTTCTAAATATTTGGTAACCTTAAAGCTTCGAGCATTGCTTTTTGTACCACTTATGTTTTGATGAAGAAAAGAAATATATATATTGGAAACAATGTGTTGTAATTTGCATCACGTACATAGCTTGAAACACACATTGTTGGTCAATTGTACAGCTCAATGTAGCTCATATATTTGGAATACAATGATTGTCAAAAATGATATTTGTATGTTCAAATATCTCCGTCCCATTTCACTTTATGAATAATATAAGACCCTACATTTTAGTAAGTGGAAATCATACGGTACATAAATAGATCGATACAGTGATTTCAAATCTTCAACGCAACGATAGTAAGTTACATCACTTTCAAAACCCTAATATAGTGATAGCTAGCCAACCTCTTGTAGCTGGTCTACTCCCACAGCATCACCTATCGAACTTTGCTGTTCTCTGCTCCTTCTAATCAATTAAATTCAAACCAAAGGGATGGATTGTGATTTGCAAATAATTCTTCTTCAATGACTCTGTATCCGATTGCAAAATACAGAAAAAGGGTGGGGATGATGACCATGTACATTCCCTAGCTACTTCCTATGAAATTCAACATTTTACAGATTACAATTGAATTTCACTGCAACTATGAAAACTCATGGAGACAGAGCTAGTTTTGCCAATACAAATACCCTCCTCTCCTACCCAAAACAAAGTCACAACTCCTTGCTCTTGATCTACATGCACCCAAAGACTACTATACACCTTAGGACAAAACAAGAAGACCCCCAAAAGAAAAAAAGAATCCAAACGAGGGGATTAAACTAAACATTAGAATCACTATAACTACTCTCATTATTGTCATCATCATTAGCGTAATCTAACTCATCACCTAATAGAATTAAACAGTCTTCTCCCTTGATTTCAGCTTTGTCTGGCTTGTCCTCTTCAACTTCTGCGCTGTCATCCACAACTCCAGCAGCTCCTGTCAACTGCCTGGCTTTCTGGGCTTCATACTCCCAATCTGTAACACCCAAAACCACCAACATGGTGACAGCACAGGAACCCTGAGCCGCCAAAAGTCCAAGCCACAGTCCCATGAAGTCTAATCCGGCAAAGAACCCCAGCCCCACCGCCACCGGCATTCCCACAATGTAAAAGCACCCAAGGTTTATGTTGGCCCCAACTTTCGGCCGCGCCGTACCTCTCAGCACGCCGCAGCCGGTTGTCTGCGGGCAGTTTCCGAGCTCGCACAGCCCAATTATGGGCAGGACCATTGATGTGAGGGCTATGATTTCCTTGTCCTGAGTGAACATGCTGGCCCATATGTTCCTTACCGTCACTGCAAAGATCAGAGCTGCTAGGCCTAAAATGAAGCTGTAACAAAGCCCCACAATGGCTGCGAGTTTCGCCTTTCTTGGGTTGTTTGCTCCGATTTCGTTGCCAACACGTGTGGACACACTGAAGCTTAGAGAAGAAGGGAAGATGTAGATTAAAGAAGTCGTCTGGATTAGAACCCCCATTGACGCAACAGTTGCTCTTGGATTCAGTAACAACCCACAGAGCAAAATCATGATCTCGTACCACCACCATTCAAGGCACACAGAAATGCAGCTTGGTATGGCCAAATTGAGAAGAGTCTTCCATCCTCGTAAACACTCCATGGAAATACCTCCCCATGTTTTCTTGTACACGCCGGAGATAATGATGTAGAGTATCAAAGAAATTACAAGATTGAAATTCGACCAAACTCCGCTCAAGGCAACACCTCGGATTCCCAAATTGAGATGCGACACCAGAAAGTAGTTGATGGGAATGTGAAGGATGATCGCAAGAGTTGCGCAGAATGTCAGAGGCAGAGTGATGGATTGAGACCTTAGGTAAATTCTCAAAGGGTGTAACAGAGATTGAGCAAGAAGATCAGGAAGTGAATAGAGGAGGTATGATTGGGCTTCAATGGCAATAGCTTCGTCCTGGCCACAAAGGATTAGGAGTTTCTTCATGTTGAGCCAGAGAAGTGAAATTGGTATGGAGGTAAGAACAAGGAGAAGGACTGTTCTTTGCAAACAGAGACCAAGCAGAGTATGTTTCTTGGCACCAAAAGCTTGGCCGCAAATGGGTTCCATTCCCATGGCGAGACCGGAAAGGATGGAGTATCCGGTGATGTTGGCAAAGCCGACGGCCAAGGAGCCGCCGGCTAAGGCCAGGTCGCCGAGGCGGCCGAGGAAGAGCATGGAGATCATGGACCGAGAATAGAGTAAAAGGCCTGTCAAGATCATAGGGAAAGCAATACTAGCTATAGAATATGCTTCTTTCAGAGCCAAGGAAAAATGGGATTTCTGAGGTTTTTTATGTGTCTGGGGTTTTTGTTCTTTGGTTTTGGTGATCAATGGGGTGGTGAGTAGGGGTTTCTTGTCTTCTGAGTTTGAGTCCTTCACAAAGTCTGAACTGCCATTGCAGCAGCAAGAGAGAGGAGGAGATGTCATCTTGCACATTATGATATATGAGGATGAATTGGAATCAAGCTTGAGAAAAAAGAGAGGGATGGAGATTTGTGGGGGTCTGTAAAGGAAGAGGTGAAGGGGTTTATATAGGGGTTGGGGATGAGACTTTGAAACTTTGAATAGAGTGCGTGCTTTGTTTGGAGGGGACTATTGCGTCTTTGTTATGACCGGCGAAGCAAAACCTACTAACCTAGTGAGAAGGTGTAAAATCCACTTTTATTTCTCAAAGGGAAGAAAAAGGAAAAGAAAAATCTGCAGAACTAAGATTTTGCAGAGAAAGGTCTAATTTATAAGCTGGTGGTATGTGTTTGTTTCTTGTTCGAAATTTACGTCTTCAAATCTCAACAATTAATCACGCATTAATTTAGAGATTGATTAATCAAGTCAAAGTTTGTAACGTTTTCGAATAGGAGGAATTAGACAGAAGGAAATGGGACAAAAAAGACTCTTGGCCAGTTATACTTGGACTTGATTTTTACATAGAAGCCAAACAACCCCATTGATTTAGGGACCCGTCTATGATGCAGAGGAAATTTTAGGAAAGTCCAAGAATTCAGGGGAATAATATATAATGCCTATCTTGTACAATTGGCTCATTGCAATGCTTGCAGTGCTCCACCGCCTTGGCCTTGTCAAGGGTTTTATTTATCAGTGATGGATAGGTCCAAAGAAGGACTCGGTCGATCCGTTGAGTAACAGCAAAAGAACTCGTGATACTTTTAAAGTGTGAAAATAACGTCTTTGGTGAAATGTCTTGAGGTGGTGTTGAAAAATTGTACGATAGAAAAAGGATTCGTAAAACGTAAAAAACGGTAAGCCAAAATCAAGTTTGTACGATAGAAAAAGGATTCGCAAAGCGTTAAAAGCGATAAGCTAGAATTAAGTCTGTACGATACAAAGAGGATTCGCAAAGCGTCGAAAGTGATAAATTAGAATCCACTAACAATTACGGTGAGATTTATCTAAGATTTAGTTTTTAATGATATGAAAGATATTACAACCTAGGAGGTGTCGTATATAAAGCACCTAACATAAACCTAATTCAACTAGAAAACATTAGCATTGTTCTTTAAACTAGGAGAAACCTAATTAAACTTGAATATAATAATAATGGGAAATAAGATCCTAGATACTAAAGGAATATCACGCAACTATGTGTTAGAATCCCGACCAAGATTTTTCTCAAGTATCCAAAAGAGTAATTTACGAGTGATTTCGTCATTATGAAGTCTATATGTATTTATGAAATACCAATTTTTAATATCATAGTCATTCTTGTTAGTGTGACGACGATTCTTTATTTTTAAGAATCTTGGTTGAAATCGGCTAAAATCTTATGATGCATAACTAAGACACTAAGGCAATAAATATTTAACAAGCTTTGAGAACCCAAATCGCTTTCGACTTCGCCAACTCTCAACTGCAGGCACACAAAGGTAAACAATCGTAGTACCTGAAGGGCAGGCCATAATAAGTACGTGGGTCTCATACGGAACCTCTTATTCAAAACCATGTCGAAATTGGGTATGGGACACTATTGAGGGTTGAATGGCACCATTTGGTTTGAACGCCATTACCAAAAGGGGAAGAATCTTTTTCTTTTTTTTTGGGTGAAAATAATGAAGGTTCTTGATGAATATCAATATCAGAACATGAAGAAGAGAAAAGTCAGCTTCTGCTGGGGTTCTCTCTGAAGTCTTTTTTATATTGCTCTAAGTCGCTCCTCAATAGAGAAACACTGCCAAGTGGCATGGATGGCATCTGTGATTGCACACGCATGAATATTGGAGTGTTGAGTGGGTTGGTCTTTCACTGTTTCTAGATGTTTATGAATTTCAGATAATCTATAGGAGGTTCGATTCTAAAACCCCTAATGAAAAGGGCATGTAAAACCAAGTGATAAGCTAGCCTTCTTTTTTGAGTCAAAATATATTAAGACAAAGACGCTGGTTTAAGTCATAAAAACGTGTAGAAAGTTCTTCATGTGCTTCATATTGGGTGGCTTTAACATCTACTTTGACCCCCAAGATTTGAGTTTCATGCTTTTGAATGTGTTTGGTACCAATATGAGCAATCGTGCGTTTCGATCGACCTCATTTGTAGTTATTAGGAGAATGTTTCTTCATGTTTTCTTTGTCATTTTATGAGTCCAACTTTCGGTTGAACCTAGTGTGGAGGTTTAGAAGATACCCTAATACACCAAGAGAAAGGTCATACATAATAGATAGATATTATAAAGAAAATAGCAACTTGTTCTTTTTAACAATCGGCATGGATACTTTTTATTTGTCATTCTCATCTTACATTATACTTTTTAGTTTGAACGTTCAGTATAACGATTATCGATTGAATTCGAAGTTCATAACTGGACGACATCGATCACCTTTTATCCGGTTAGGGTCTCTTGTTCGATAATTTCATGTTAGAAACAATTTTTAAATGGTGATCTTAGAACTCAATCCGAACACGTTAAATTTCACTTTTCGATTGAAAGAAGAAAAAAGGATTGAAAAGAAGAAAGCTACTAACACCTAGCATTTCCCCAAAAGAAAAAGACAGCGATAAAAAGCAAGGGAATAAAAGGAAATGTACAGAACTATGCAAACAGCAAAGTTGGGAAAGAAGAATAAAGAGCTGGGTCGACAGACATGGGAGTCTAGCTAAATACGGCAAAAAATGAGTCGCATTCAACACAACTGTCAATGCCCAAAGAAGGAAATACCATGTTAGCTTAACATGTTCTAGCTGCTGCTTCTGTAAAACCCTAAAATCAAAGCAGAAAAACCAAATCCCCTTCAGTTAAAACTTGGTGTCGTATTATCTCGCTTTATATTTGGTCCTCACTACGAACCAAGCCAACAAGCACAGCCTAGACAGAAATGCACAGAGTCATTTCTGTCATCGAAACTCAAGACAGAAATGCCTTCAGTGCGGAACTGAAAGGGACTCCAATTAATACAATCAGCTCGATCATTTCAAACCCCAATGATAATGAAGATGATCGATTCAAGTAATTCAGCACCGACGAAAACATCTAATACACAAATGTTATAATGAATCTTAGCCGACAGTAAGCATGCATGCCACAAAATTCTACGGCATGCAAGAAAAGTAATTGCACTCGTTTCATTCTGTTTCATAATTTCTCAGATCCTTGATAACTCTTTGTTGACCTCAGAGAGACTTTGTTTACGCAAACTATAGTTTATAGAGTAGAAATAGACGCATGATAATGATGTGTATATTTACGCGCAAAATCAGTTTTAGTCGCATTTCTTTTACTTTCTTGACTACATTGTCCAAGCTAGCTCCCCAAATGAGTACTGGCCGGTATGTCAATCGTAATCAAGCAATCCTCAGAAATCAAAGGAATCCAGAACGAAAGCAACAGCAACTACCAAGTGACAAAAGCTCCAGACTTTGAAATTTCTGTCAAACTTTTGATTTTTCGTTCCGAAAGCGCTGATGATGATCTGAACATGATCCAAGAAAGTTGTAATAATGAACTAAATCCTATGCAACAGCCGTAATTATAATCTTAAGAATGGAGGAAAAATTTTGCTACTTAGGGTACAGTCTTAGACTAATAGCGTGATTACAAGTAAGCTAAGCACTCTTGTGCTAACCGCTAATCCAACCGTAACTCTCTTAGTCTTGTCATTCTTTGTCTTCGATGTCGGAAAAGCTATAAACATCATAAAAGTTAGTGAGTGAACGATAAGATTAACGACAGGTAATGAGTCATTACAACCTCGTAATCGGTTTCGAATCGATCATTAACAAAACAATTAAACTGGAAAGATCCAATTCCAGGGGAGGAGTTCAAGATCTGATTAGCTAGAATCTTGATGAGCTTGAACATTGATTGGTCAAAGAAACTAGCTAGGGATGTTATCTAGATCAAATGTCTTAAAGTATCAGTCTTAGCTTGCTCGGTATATATCTAGCTTATAAAACTATACTCTAGTGACTTTTCCATTGTAACTAAGGGAAGCACTTAGAAGTGAAGCATCTTCGAATTCCTCTTTTGACTTTGTCACCTCCACACCAGCCATTGTTGTAGTGTATTGTCTTCTTCACCGAAAGCCATTCCCATTTGGTTGGTAGTGTGAGGGAAGAGACAGACGCTCAAACAGGGTGTGAAATTAGGATTTGGAATTATGATTAGGATTAGGATTAGGATTGATAAGAACTTGGTTGGTGTTCACACATACGCTAATTCGCACGTGTCAGCAGTCCGTAATATTTTTGGCCTTAAATATCTGATCGGAAACGCGTAAAACGGTCATTTTCTCTGTCACAGAATCCTTTGCCGACTTGGACAAGACACAAGACAATATGGAACTGAGATTGTTAGAGAAGAGTGGAATCTAATACTTCGTCTACTTGGTTTACCTGGTCCGCGGAACTCTGCAAGTTGAAACCGAAAACGAAAACGAAAACGAAGACGTACCCGAAACATCCTCATTCATCCCAAGCTCGAATATGACCCGTATGCTAAACAAGTATGGTATCAAGAAGAGAGCAGCACTCTCCCGAGGCCTCAGATGCAGTGTGTAGCTAACAGAGGAAACCGAAAATGAAGTTCCTCAATGTAGAAGTGTCTATGGTGATGACAAAATTGTCCAATGATACTACACTTCAAGTCATAGTTGGTATTCTTACTTCTACGGTTCCAAAGGGTCTATTATTTAGGACACTGTTGGATATACCATAATCAAAATACGAAAAGCATCAAGTTGCTGCAGATAAAACTCAACAAATCCGACATAAAATGTCATTAAATGGTGCCAAATGGGGGCAACCTGTATTAGGAGTCATGCTCAGAAACAATTATCAAAATAAGTTCCTTCAAGGTTTTAAGCAGAAGCTACAACACATAATAAGCATCTAAATGCTAAATACTAGGCTACACGAAACTACAGATCTCTTGATGGAACCCACATTAGATGCTGGGAACTACAAATTGCAACAGACAAAGCTCCGACTCCACTTGTCACCAGACACTAGTACAGACCACCAAGATCATTCCTCCTCAGCTTGGGGTGACCGACTGCAGTTAACAACAGTATTACGTAATACGGTATGCAAAGCATAAAATGAAGACAACTGCAGTTAGTTACTTGGATTGAATTTCAAACCTGTTGTATCTCTCATGCATGGGGCTTTCAGGCCCACCATAATTGGGGCTATCCTTGGCATCGGGCACTGAGTTGGGACTCGGAATGCGACCTTCCTCGGGGCTGTTGGCTCTATCTCCCTCATAAGGGCTAATGCTGGGACCATGACCATTTTCAGGGCTAGCTCTAGTTCTCTTATAAGGAGTAGGACTAGGGCTTCGGGCGTGACCATTTTCAGCAGCAGCCACATCTCTTCCAACATAAGGGCTACGGCTGCGGATGCGGTCACGGCCATGATCAGCACTCACCCTCTCTTTTCGGGGACTACGACTGGAGACCCTCCCATGATCAGATCTCTCCCTCCTATAAGGACTAGGGCTACGCCCACGGGCATAGTCAGGGCTTGCTCTTTCCCTTCGGTAAGGACTTGTGCCACGTCCATAATCAGGACTACCCCTCTCCCTTCGGTATGGACCAGGACTAGGGCCACGGCCATAATCAGGGCTTCCCCTCTCTCTTTTGTAGGGACTTGGGGATCGTCTTCTGTCACGGCCTCTCTCTAGTGACCTCTCACGACTTCTCCTGTCAGGGCTATAGCCATCTCTTTTTTCATCATCATCACGAACTGCATATTCAACTGATATAACTCGGTCCATCAGCTTGCTGCAGAAAACACAAATCCAGCAAACAAACGTTAGTGCAACTTCATGTTAAACTGGTACAGACTGGTACAGAATTAACAGGGAAGAAAAATGAGCCTGCTCTGATTGACACCTAGCAGGAACTCCAATTTCCAAAATAATAATAATAATAATAATAATGAAAGTTGCATCATCAAATACCGACCTCATGTTTGTAGCCTCCAGTGCCCTAGTAGCATCCTCCTGTGACTCATACTGAACAAATGCGAAGTTCCTTCGGATCCTTACACTTATTATTTTCCCATATGGATCAAAATGCCTCTCCAAATCCTTGGTCCTGGTGTGATATGGATCAAAATTTATCACAAACAAGGTCTTTGATGGTCTTGTGATAGTTGAAGACCTTCTTGAAGCACCAGGTTTTCTAGAGCCACGCTCATGCTACAATAAACATAAACGTGCTTAAGACTGTATACACTTGAAACAAACCAGACAACCAGTTACAAGACAAGGAGTGATAAAAGGGCACTCACACTGGATACCTTCGACCATTCAACACGAAGCCTGCGTCCTTTCCGACCAAATTCTCTCCGATCGAGTCCTCGTATCGCATAGTCAGCATCTCTCTCGTCATCCATGTAAATGAAAGCAAAACCTACAAAACAGTAAGGTAAAATACTCTGAATAGATTGAAATCAAATCCCATATCTGTTGTACGAAACGAAGGCAAGATCCCCCGACAAGGATTCTTCAAGAAGAGACGGCATTCCACCCTTCGGCAATGTAACAAGCCACCCAGATTCTATCCTATTTTATAAGTTTGGCAACCTCCTGGAAATCTATAAACTAAGTGACCAATAAAATTAGTAACAGACCTTGTATAATGAACTAAGTGATGTCAAGGGACAAGAATCCAAAAGTGAATGTCTCATGGTGGGTCAGTGTAAAGATGGTGCCTTCTCCATCTAATCTGCTGCCTTTGCTGTGGAATCAGCACAGTTTCAATCTTGAAACATGTCTGACATTGAAGGCTGGGCGAAAGTCATGAGGAATGAAAGGCAATGGTGACTGTGGAAAGTGGAATGGTGGTAGTGCCATTGCAGGTCAGAATGTCTCTTCTTGAAAACAAGAAAAGGGATCTCGTCACAGGCAAGAAACGGAATTCTGTAGAGCCCATCCACTAGCCTGGAAGAGGATGGATATCCCAAGATAATCCTGCGTCAAAGAAAATGTTGAGTATGGGGGTTTATGCGTCATATAATACATGCTTGTTTCTTAAACGTATCCTGAACCCCCACAGGAACTCAACAACGGAAGACGGCTGCCGCGGAGCATGTGTTCGGGATGATAATTCGGATGGGCTGCCGAA
Source organism: Fragaria iinumae (assembly GCA_009720345.1). NCBI lineage: Eukaryota > Viridiplantae > Streptophyta > Magnoliopsida > Rosales > Rosaceae > Fragaria > Fragaria iinumae. The sequence goes on along the minus strand of CM019123.1, from coordinate 24,475,562 downwards.
GAAGCAGGGGCATAGGTGAGACTCACGGATAAGGCAGGGATGCATTGCCTTGCTTCTGTAACCTCCAGGCATGATAGTTTTATATGATCCTTACTATCAGTGGACAATCAGTGCAGATTACATGCAAATGCACAGATTTGGACCTTTGTTTTGAAAAAAAAAAAGCAAACCAGACACATGAATAATGTCCACATTTAATGAACACACAGTAACCTTCCTAATGGTTCAGACAAATCAAAACTGGTGGAAAATAAATGCTGGGTTTTTGGAAGCTCATACATGTTTATGATAAAACCTAATAGCCCAAACATACAAATTAAACTACAATCTTTAAATGAAAATGTCACAGTTTTCTAATATCTCAAAAGAGTTGCAACTTATAATTCTTATTGCAAGTGAAAGAAAGGGTGATTTTGGAAAAATAAGCAGAACATGGAAATGAGAAAGACCCAAGAGTTAACAAAATAATAAGCTTCAGGCAGATGGAAAGGTAACCAACACAAGATGAGCAAAAGAACTCACCAGCCTTCATATCCACCCTATCAACTTTCCCATATCTTCCAAAAAGCCGCTCCAGATCATTCTGTCGAGCATCATATTCAAAATTCCCACAAAAAATGGGCCTCATTTCCTGGAACAAGCAAGATGAACCATTTACAGACATGCTAAACACGCCATTCAAATAAATAAGACCAATATAACTCTGCATTCAATCCATCACAGAAGCATATCATATCGTATCAAGAACAAACTAACAATCCAGCATTGCCTATTCACAGAATTACATCACCGTTTCATTTTCTCTATAGACTGCTACATTACAAGACTAATTTCATTACCAAAACCTCAAATCACACTCTTTTTCAGCTGAAAACTAAGACAGCAGTCACAAAAAGCTCAAGAATTTCTGGAAAATCAATCCGCAAGATTCATCAAGATTCATCCTTAACACTAAACCAGACCTCCAAATTCAATTTAACCAAATCAAAACACGTATCAATTTCAACTCAACCAGTCTAAACACCGAAACCAATCCCTAATCCAAGAATCAACACCTCGAAATCAAATCCACATCAATTCAAAACCAGATCAAGAAACAACAGAGCCAGATCTACAATTACGCATAACCTAATTGCCAGATCCCCATTTCTTGAACAAAGAAGTACCGAACGAAAGCGTTTCATTTCGGGTTTGAATCAAGAGCAGCTAAAATATTGTAGCTAAGAAAATAGAGATCGGATTCTGGTGGATTCTTACCTCAAGTCAGACGCCGGCGATTTGAAAGTGACGGAGCTCAAACCCTAGCGATGTCAGATGAGTCTGTGTGATAGTATCTTCGATTTGACCGAAATAAAAAGCCATGAGTGATATAAATAGCCCACGTTTTGGAAATTTGGATATTGTCCAAAAAGACCTTGTACTTTCACTTATTGGTAACTTCTGTCCTCTTTTATCAATTTATTTTTCTTTTCTTTTTCTTTTTTCTCCAATTTTTTTCTTTTCTTTTTAGGTTCTTGTTATAATTGATAATTGGATATCATAGTTGTAATGTATTTGATCAGATTGGGTATAAATGAGCTTGTTAAGAGCATGACAATAGCTACACTCGGTCACTGTATTGGTTTTGGCCTGTTTTACGAGTCAGTTTGGTTGGACATCAAACCATACACTATGAAATACATGTACAGTTTCATATCAATATTTATTATCAACCGATTTTATTATACTTCATTTTGAACTAGATTGAAATACATTCAAATATAGAGACTAGAAAACAAAAGAGAAACCAAAAGAAAAGAAATAGGTAATGCATGCACTTTGTAGCTGAATTTCATTACTATGGCCAAGTAATCTAATCAGATAAACCAATTAGGAGCTTTAGAGGAAGAACCAGATTGGTCCTGATGAACTTGATCAGTACTCAACTGAATCTCAGATGCTTGTCCATGTCCATTAGAGCTAAGAATTGCAATCTCAGCACGTAGTTTGGCTAATTCAGATTCAATGTTATGTATTTGTTGTTGCAAGTGGAAAATAATCGCAGCGCAGCCATACACAGGATTTTGTATTCTACTTTCAGCCTCATAGCATAAGGTATCAACGGCTTGAGCTCGGAAATACGGTTGCAATGGTTCCAATTCCTGATATATCATAAGGAATAACACGTCAAAGTAGGCGTCAAAGTAAATCTAAATTGCTTCCCTAGTACATTGCTTTAGTGAGAGATATACCGGTGATGACTTGACACAAGTGTGTGTGTGTGTGTGTGTAGTGTTCAATGAATAGTACCTTGAGCATGGTGGCAACATTCTTGGCACCATAGATTCTATGAACATTCTCAAATCTTTGGGGATTGTTGGAGGGAAAATAGGGAGCAAATATGCAATCTTCCGGACATGCCTTTCTCAAATACTTGCAAGCAGCACAGCGACCCATAACCATGATTCCAAATCTAGAGTGGATCTCAGAATTTCACTCACAAAGATTTCTTGATCTTCTTTTTCTTGAGAAAGGAATCTGTTAGAAAGATTTTCTGGTGTCTTGGTTTATAAAGAAGAAAAGAATATGGTACATGTATGGATTTTGTGTTAGATATGGATAGAAAATTCGAACGGCTACTTTTGTTTGAAATTGAAGATTTTTTTGGTAAGTTGGTCTAATTAGAACTTACAATTAGGGTATGATTTTCTCATTTCAAATTTCTTACTCTTTACAACCATTGTATTTGTATTGGTTTTAGAAACTTTTGTGGTTTCCTTAATTTGCTTATGTATCTATTCGCATTTTGGAGAGAATTTCCAACAGCTACATTTCATTCAAATTGTACTAATTTCATTTTGTTAATATTATTTTTTGTTTCCTAATAGCATCCTTAGAATTCATCTGCGTTTCTTGATATATCTATAAAGTCGATCAATCGTGGAGTCCTCGAGTTCATAGTTAGTGAGTCCTGATAGCTCCATGTTTTGAGATTTACTGAATCTATGTTATTCAGAGTAGTGATGATTTCATCGTCCAAGATATTGATTGGCAGAACACTGCCTTTCTTGAACAACTCCATCAGCATCCATTTATCCTTAAACGGTATGAATGTGGTGCACTTCTTTGATCCCCAAATGAGGGTTCTTCGTGGTACAAGAAGATACATGCATGCTGCTCGAGTCTAGACCAATAATGGTGATTCCCATCTGCACATCAAATGAAGCCTGCTGTTACAAGTGTGTAAGATCTTCTTATTTTTACACCCATAGTACGTAGACCAATGTCAATCATTTTGAGGTTTGTAATTACTAATTATAATTAGTTGGTGTTTTTATTTCCTGCCAAATATCTTGTTGTTTTCTACTTTTCTTTGTGAGGGTGCGTACTGGGTACATATAAACAAAGGTAGCATTCCCGCACCAAAATTATGGGTATATTATTGAAAAAGTGTGGCTTAGATTAGAGCACTTTGGAATTCCACATCAGAAACGTGAAGAGTTATTATTGGATTATAAGGAATGGTATCACACACACTAATGTCGAAGCCTTTTGTGTAAAACTACATACCCGTTTCGCATCCGGGTGGCTAAACTGAGGACAGTATCAGCATTTCTAGACCCGTGTGTGTGAGACCATCGGGGCCCGTCTGCTGCTTCCTCATAACAAGTGGTAGCCCAGGTGACGCTTGAGACTTGATGTCTCATACGATCGAGTTTCAATTTGGTGGAGCTCCCATTTGGATTGGGATCACAGGATTTGAAATTTGATGTTTGTGATTACGGTTGAGTTATTGAGACTTGGATCGTGAGATTTGGAGATGGCTCGAATCACACCAAGTGGAGAGTGTTGGAAAAGTGTGGCTTAGATTAGAGCCATTTGGAATCTCACATCAGAAACGTGAAGAGTTATAATTGGGTTATAAGGAATGATACCACACGCACTAATGTCGACGCATTTTGTGTAAAACCTCATACCCGTTTCGCATCCGGATAGCTAAAATGAGGACAATATCAGCATTTCTGGACCCGTGTGTGTGGGACCCTCGGGGCCCGTCGGCCGCTTCTGCATAACACATATATCCTTGAGTTATTTCCGCAATCACATCATGCACAATTCTATAATGCAAACCTAGAACACAAAACTATTAGTAAGCGAGATCCCCAAGACAATATGTGTACATCAAAACATAGCTACAAGCCTGCTAGAAGAACATAGACTTCTCAATGGAAGCTTTAGGATCTAATCAATGAACAACACCCATTAACCATTATGGTGGCAGAATCATTAATCAATGAGATACTCTTGTGGATCTCGATCTAAGTACTGACTGGATGAGTGTGCTACCAGCTTGCTAACATAACGATGTTATCTCATTCTCAATTAAAAAAAGAAAAAGAAAAAAGAACTTATAACTAGGTCAGGTAATGTTTTCTAATTTCAAATGTATCTTTAACAGACTAAATTTGAAAAATGTTTTTGATAATCTTTTTTTCTTCCCTTTATCAACATGCATTACCATAACGTGTGTGACCTGGATCATACCGAAGTATAAAGAGGTAGAGCACTGAGCAAGAGGGAGAGCAAACTTTTTTTTTACAAGGCATAAGTATATATATGCTCTATGTAATGCATGTATTATCCAAGCATAAAGAGGGCCGGGAGAGAGCAAGAGGGAGAGCAGACATTTTTTACAAGGCATAAGCATATGCTCCATGCATGTATTATACATATCAAAAGCAAATTAAGCACAATAATTAAGTCTCAATAACGAGACAAGATAGCCAAATTCAAATATATATTCTACCGACTTGATCATCATCATAACTATAATTAGTACCTGCATATAACATTGCACTTCAACATACGTCTTAATTCTGTAGTTCTAGCTTTATAATCCAAATCCAAACGAATAGTAAAGAAAGGGTTTCTAATACTGAATTTTGACTGATATCGATACATGCCCCCCTTCATATATCTCCCTTCAATAGTCACCGAAACCAATTAGTGCATTCAGGAAGTCATCATCTCCATCCTGCAAGATAAGTGAAACCAAAATGCTCATTAGCAAAATCTCAAAACAGTACAGTTTCAATATATATAGAAGCTCCCACAAATGCTTTCTTGTTTGTGTGCCTCTATGTGGCATCACAAACAGTGGGTTACCCGAAGCTGGCTAAAAACGATGTTGTGAAACAAATGCTAAAGAAAGATCAGGTTAGAGATGGCATGTGCAACTCATACTCTTATTTTCTTAATCTACTACTGATGATCATATGAATTAGTAATTATAGTTCGAGTCCTTGACTTGCCTGAGAAGCGAACTGTTGATCAAGTAGACTAGAATAGTCATCCGACTGAAACATGCTAGTGAATTCGGAGTTGAGCATCTGTTGATTACCTCCTTGCTCTCCCTGCACAGTTATATATAATACATTTGCCCAAATTAGTATATCATAAACAATATGGATACATGATCGATAAGGGTTCGGATTGCCCAAATTAGTATATATGGGTGCAATGTCTTATTACCGGGCTCCAAGATTGCTCATCATCAGCTGCATTATCTTCCTTATGGTACGAATCTAAGCCAAAAAAGTCAGGGTTCCCACTTTGGTTCGCAGTTGGGTTCAGCTCACCAAGCTGACTGTTAGAAGAAGAACTACAGCTCAAGTTAGGGTTCTCAACTTGGTTTGCAGTTGGGTTCAGGTCAAGATGACGGTCAGGATTAGAGTTTAGAATGTTCAAAAAACGGATAGGGTCTAGCTGAGCCTCATCGTTAACAGCAGAGTTAAGCTTAACTTGGGAGTGGACAGTAGGAGTAGGTGAAGGGTTCAGCTCAAATTGACTAATTGGATTAAGATTAGAGTTCTGCTGATCTTGGCCGTTCACAAAGGGATTAGGGGTCAGCTGAACACTATCATTTGCAAAAGAATTAGCGATGTTAAGCTGATGAACTTCGCCATTCACAGAAGGATTAGGGTCCAGCTGAACTTGACTATTTGCAACATGATTAGGGGTCTGCTGAACTAGACCATAGGCAGCATGATTAGTGTTCATCTGAACTTGTGCATCGATTGTAGGATTAGGTGCAGGAACCTTGTCTTGATATAACATGCTAGTCAAGTTGACAGGAACTTCTTCCCCACCTTGTTTCTACACCAAACGAATATGGCAAGATTAAATGCATGCAATATAATGCAAGCCTTTGAAACTAAAAATGAGAAATAATGTTTATCTAGCTGGTTAATTAAGTTCATATGTACCTGATGAGAAGGAGGCTGGCAGTTTTCGAGCTGCTGCAAGACCAGATTATTGATCACCATCATGTCATCGTCGTCATTGGCCAGAGAAATGTTGAAGTTTCTCGTGGAGTTGTTCGTTAGAGAACTAAAGGAAAAATCATTGTTTCCACACCCAGAAGTTGATGACATGCCATACTGATTTGGTTGCAGCCCATTTGGTGACAACAATAGTGAAGCATTTTGCTGCTGCTGAATGTTTCTCGGAAAAATTGGTGCAATTGGGTTTGCAGTACTAGTCTCAAACCTATAAGAAGAAACATTACTCCCAATATTCCCTAGTGTTGGTGCATTGCAATTAGTACCGTTTAGGTTGACATTACGAACTCCGTTCGTAATCCCATTGACAACTTCATTGTTGATGGCCAATCCATTATATCCACCGTTTATAATATTGTCGAATCCACGGGCTGGTTGACTGGTTATGCCACCAAAGCTTGGCCCCCGATTAGCATTGTTCATAGGACTCATCAAGTTGTCAATGCTTGGAGATGAAACTCTGGGTGTGTTCCCAAAGTTGAATGGGTTAGAGGTGAAATTTAGTGCCTTTTGAAGCTGCTTGGCTTGACTTTGTTGCGAGTAAGTTTCCATCCAGTTGGTACCACCATTCATAAGGCCATTTCCACCATTATTCATCAGACTGCCATAGCCTCCTATGCTTCCATCGTTGTTGTTCACCATCTGCATTCCAAAACCGGAGCCTTGGTTTGCTTGAGAAAACATGTTCATTCCATTACCAAGCTGCATTGAACGTTGTTGCTGAAGAGTATTGTTCATCAAGAGACGCGACTGCCCCGAACCAAAGAGTTGGTGACTCTGAGGGTCGTTGCTAGCTAGGTTTAGAGCTGCTGATTGCTGATTGTAATTCATCGGATATTGGAACGAGCTCGATCCAAGGTGGGCAGTACCAAGAGTAGCTAGGGTATTCTGCAATGGTGGTGCGAGTCCCATTTCATTCATCTGCAATTGTTGTTTCAGGTATTCAGCATATTGTTCTCGTTGGACATGATTGAAAGATGCTGTACTTGGAAGGCCAAATGCCAAGCTTGACCTGAATATCCTCTCAGACAAGCACTTTGACAGTCTAGCTTTCTCCGCAACTCGCTTCAAGAACATACGGTACTTCTGCAAAATGGTATTCATGGATACCATTGTTAAACGATCTTTCTATGTATATAAACGTATGTGTTTCTGATTAACAACTAACAAGGAAATGATCATCAAAGATTCAAAAGAAAACAAATATTATAACTTTCTTTGCATGATGTGGGAAGCGACATGAATTGGTGTTAATGGATAATTGGATATAAAAAATGGAAATAAAACCGTATAATAATTAAATTTAGACACATATATCAACTAATATATATAGACTTTGAGAAAAACAAACCTGCAAATGGCTAGCTACGTTCTCCCTAGTCAAGCCAGGAACATTCATGAACTCGAGGATTCTCTTTGGCACAGCCTCTGTATGTAAAACCAAACGGTAAACAATAGCTATTACTGGACCGAAAATTAATCAAAGAGTGAAAAATATAATACAAACTTACTGTCCAAGCCTATATGTTTGATGGCCAGCAGAAAGTGATTGTGAAGTGCATTACTCCACACCACTTTCGCCTTCTTTCTGGCAAGCAGACGCCGATCATGTTCACCATCATCATCTTCTTCATCGTCCATATTCCTATCCCTCTTGCGCATTTTTTTCTTACCGGGCTGTCCCTTTTTGTGATCCTCCTTATATTTGACGTCATTGTTGATGGAGATGCAATCTAAGTCCTCGAGCTCACCAGGACCCCGCAGCAGCTGGCCGGATGCGCCGACGTCCATTATCTCCTCGAGGGTGACACTGGAGGATCTGCTCTTCCTAGATTGAAGAACACACTTCCACACCATTTGTATGTCTTCTCTGCTCACAGGCTTTACTATATAGTACACACTTCCTCCCTCTAGACTCTTCAGTATCACGCTCTCTTTGTCATCCGCAGACATCACTGCACCCATTGAGTAATAAAATTAGTATATCGATCAAACTAAACTAAAAATTGATTCAACAAATTGAGTTAAAAGACATGAACTCACTAATGACGGGCAGCTCAAACTCATCATGTACTAGCTTCTGCAACTCCAAACCATTCATCTGAGGCATGTGGAGATCTGTAACAACCAGATCAAAGGAGCATTTTCCCTTTCGAAGGATGGAAAGAGCATCGATAGGGTTCGGAACAGTCACAACTGGAATCATTTAGGGCAAACAAAAGAAAATTACTATGTGAAATAGTTGATCAAAATTAACAATTGATTGGATATTATTAGAACATTATTTTCGTGTATAATATTTGTCCAAAACAGTTTGTTGAACATCCTAGTAGCAAAAATGAATGATTTTATGTGCATATAATCTATGTGTAAGGGCGGATCGGATGCATGTACAATGTGCAGTAGAATATTGATATGTGATTCGATCCAAATTAATTTCCTAAATAACGTACAACGTATCATAGAATATTGATATGTGATTCGATCCAAATTAATTTCTTAAAGACATGTTACTAGTAAAAATGCAATGAAGGTAATCATCATCATCAGACAAGATTACACTAAATTATGTCTCATAAGATGTGCGCACATTCGCCCTCCAATGTTTGCACCTCTTTATCATCTCTTAACCAAATCTTACTGATAAAAAAGAGTAAAGAAATTTGAGTTCTAAACACAAATTTTAGGGTGGCTAGCTGTTCTGAAAATGAAAAGTTATTTTGGAGCCATCAAGCTAGTCAATTGAAAAACAAGGACTAGATGGTGCCGAAATCTTCAATTTCCACTAGAGAATTAACATCTAATGAAGAGGAAAGTGTAATTGGTTAATAAAACCACCACATGCAAGATGCAACTGACAAAACAACTCTAGTTAAAACCGATTTCAAATTATAAAGAATTAAGAACATCAAACATAAATTGAAATCTTGCTTAAAGATGAAGTTTTTCATGAATTGAGCTAGCTAGATGCAAAACATATATTTTTTTCATGATATAAAGTCTCAGTCGACTACTCATGTACGAGGGAAAATCAAGGGTTATCTAAATCAAAATCTGAAGCAAAAATTCAATCGAGTGACAAAAGCCAAGGAGACTAGAAACTCATAAGAAAGCCAGATCTACAAAAGCCAATCGTGGAGTCCTCATAGATAACGTTACTACCTTCATAGCTCCATGTTTTGAGCATTGCAGAAACTATGTTTAGAGTGGTGATATCATCGTCGACAAGCAAGATATTGATATTGGCAGAGTACTGCCTCCCTTCAACACCTCCCTCTGTATACATTTTTGCTTAAATGGTATGATTTTGGTGCACTCTTCGATCCCCAATGAGGGCTATATATAATACAAGAAGATGCTTAGGTCCAATGCCACATCAAATGAAGCTGTTACAAGTGTTAAGAGGTCACTGCTGCTTTTTTCTTTCAAAAAAGAAAAAAAATCAGATCTGAGTTATTTCCACTGTATTTCCCAGACAGATTGCATGCAGCAAAGATTGAGTTACAGGGAGGATATGCATGAATCGCCCCCTTTCACATTGCACACTAATTAATGGATAATTCTAGAGTGAAATAAAAATTATTACATTTTTACCAAAGATAGGAGGTTCATTAGAGTTCTTATCCTCAGGAAGATTCGCAATCTTCTAGTTTAAATTCTTCCAAATAGAATTAATATACCAATGTAGGAGTAAAATTTTCAAATTTTCGAGTTTCATTATACATTTGATGAATATTCGGTAGGACTGTAGAGAAAGAGCTTAGCATTTTTGTTAGTTTCATTGAAGAAAATATGAATGCTCTAATTCATGGACAATTAAACAAGTTTACTTCTTGCATATTGAGTTAACGTGTCTACATGCATTTTGTTACATATGTTACTATCCAAACTAGCTAGTTTATTTAGAAAATTACTCATAAGTGTCACTTTGAAAACTCTAGTAGCTGGTTTTTGGATTTTCAAAAATGTATTGACATTACTAGAAAATATAAGTTGCATCAGCTTATACAACTTGAATTAGTGTAGTTTGTCATTATGAGAGTAGAACGTAAGAGAATGTTCCGAGAGTATCAATTTAATAACTGAACGAAATGTATCGTATCTTATATGCATTTAACTTCCACAGTATCCCAACAACTTACGACCCAACCGACATAACGGTTAGCAATCGATTACGTACGTATACGTTTCGTAAATATTACATACTTTCACTCATCACAGCACCAACAATTTGGGGTTTCTGAAAATTACTACCAAAGTTGCTTAATTACTAAAGCAGAATCAAATTTAGGGGTAATTTTTATTACAATTGATATTACATCTTCATGTTAAGAAATATAAGTGAATGTAATTCGTAATGTAAAAGTTGAAAATGCAGTCCACTATAGCAGTGCGAGAGACGTACGTACGTGAAGAAAATTACACGTATCCTTTTGTTTTTGTTTTCTCACTATTGAATCTAGCTGAGGTAAAATTTTGTTTTGATAATGTGAACTTATTTTACAACCTCAGCAAGAAATGTTTGATATGAATTGGTGGGAATGCTCTCACCATAGCTTTACCACTGATTCGCACTCATTATAATTTGGCTGGCTCTACTAAAACCACAGTTACTAAACCAACACGGTTTTGATTTAAAGAAAAACCAACACTGTTTTAGAAATCCACTAACTTCTTGCTAGCATTAGTCGTCCATATTCACGTGAATAACACTCAACAAACTAAATAAGGATAAGACTTGCGGTTTTAAAAGAGTCCACTAGATTTTAATTTTAATACTAACATCGATCGTTCATACTCACATGAACACAAAATTCTTAAAAGCGCTAAATGTAAAGGGCCAATTAGGTACATGAACTTTTTCTTCTTCCTTTTGTCATAGAGAAGCAACACTACTCCAACACACCAAAAATGCCCTGTCACATGAAATCCAGGACCCTTTAATTTGTTTGCATTCTAAGCTTAACCATGTTACCTGGATGGAAAACTGTCACACGTATCGTTTTATTACATCCTTATCCCATAATTAATTACATGGCTCATTGGATTATATCTCACAAAATACCAGTGGCTGGCCAAAACCTAAACTGGAAAGCTACAATCCGCCCACAGATTCAAGCTTAAACGAATCTATTTACCAGGATAAGTTGTTACCAAATACAACAGGCTCGTCCCTTTTGGTTGTCACAGAACTGCATGACTATGTACCAAATCTTACAATTACTCTTATCCCAGGTTTTGTTTTGTACATCTCCAGTTTAGGAAGTAGGAAAAATTATTAGTTCTATACAAACTCCTCTCGTAGAAGAAGTACTACTCATATGCTTAATCATGTGAAGGAATTCTATTCCAGAGAAACTAATATAAACACAGACACACTGTCACACACAGTTACAAGTATGAATTCGTAGGAGATTGAGGAACTGATTAATTTGGAAGGTGCCAAGGACTCAAGGATTTGAGGTGTTGTTTGAGGGTAAATTTACACCTCTTGGATTTGTAGTGTATCGAACCAGTTATGTGGTTCGTCGTGGATATGATCGAGTATCTTTGGAGATATTCGCTATCAAGGCTAAACCGAGCCTACTTGGAGATCAAACCATTTTGGTGTAAATCCGGGATATTATCGATATATCATGGATCCGGTAATTAATGGAGAATTGTTTGGTCACAAAGATTGAGTAATATTGAAGATCTTGCATAGACGTGAGAATTGAAAAGTATAAGACAATTGAGGCATGGAGTATACTTGGTCCAATTAAGGAAGGATATCATGCAAAGAGACCTTATTTGGTTAAAAGAGTATCTACGTACGTCCAGAGGCATATAGACATATCAAAATGCATTCAAATCAATTAAGGTTTCCTTGCCTTAGTTGTAGTTGAATGTCGACGGTTGGAAGATAATCAAAGACAATTATGTTGCCTAAGTTGATCACATCACCTTGATCTCCGAAAGTTATATTTGAGGTAAATATCTTTACCTAGACATCCTATCTAGTTTGATACGCGAACCGATACATGCGGTTTAATTTAGTAAATATCTTTCTTTTCCATTGGGTAATTACTGGCGGAAGATTTACCTTGGTATGCAAGTCATTCGCGAACCCTAGCCGCTCAGTTCTCTATGTAAGGAGGTTAAGGCGAATGAGGGATCCCCCCCCCCCTGACAATTCAACAAACTCTGCATCATTGCAAATTGGACGTCTCCCCAGGAGCACCCAATCTACCAAAAAAGCCTCTTCAGGGAGCACCACCAAAGCCTCATCGCGAGCAAATCCCGATTCACTCACCAGCCTCATCACAAGTAAAAAGTCCACCCCAATTCATAAAGCCTCACCGCGAGCACAAGTCCATCCCATTGTTAAGGAGCGATCTTTAGCAAATATCCCTTTAATTTTCATTGTTTAACCATCCTAAGAGCAATCTTATGTTTGGTAAAAGGCCCCAACAGTTCGCTTGGAGCAGAAGTCAGAAGAAAGAGCATGCAGCAGCAAATCAAGAAGGTTACGTTGAACCCAGAAGCGTTGGCACACCAGCATCTCAAAAAACTCTGGACCGAATCGAGTAATTTGCCAAATTCGTTGAAATCTTTTGATACCATTCATATATGCCTTTCATTTCAATTGCTGTGTTAGAATCAAAATAACAGACTGCCTAATGAAATAAGCTATACATATGAACAATATCCATACATGATCAACTTGGAAGCATGAATCGATCCCCAAGTTACTGTTTCCCGTTAGTTCATGAAAATTTGTCTACACAAGATGAAATTTTTCACCAATTTCTGATTCCAAAACAACTTTGTGCAGTTTAAAAATGTTTGCAACACCGGTCAATTGTGCTTCACTCCATAAACCCACCTTTTATCTGCTCATAAAATGCCCACAGGACGATGCCAATGATAGTATCTCTAACCAAGTCCTTGAGCAACTTGACAACCCAGCCATTAGAAGCAGCATCGTTAGAACTCCATGAAGGCCTCTGTCCTCCAACAAGGTCTCGAAACCGCAGGTCTCCCAAGTCAGCCATTAGTGCATAGATTACACCATTCATGTGGCCTTTTCCGATAACCCCCACCACTGTCTTACTCTTGTTGACAGCTTTGCTCCTCTTTAAAGACCATGCAAGGTACTACAATAGAACAAAAGAATGCACATAACTTCTAATGTTTTCACTATCAAATAGTCACTCATCACAATTAAGACTTGTTCATAAAGGGTTATGTTATGTATGTGTTGGAATTTTCAGAGGCATTGTTGTTGATCGAAAAATACTTACGGTGTCACGTTCATGTATAAGAGGTTGCAGGAGGGAGGGATATGAAGAACTTAGTTGCTCATACAGCTGAAAGGTGCTGTCACTTGCACTTGATTCCTACAATACAACATAGAAGCAAAAAATTCACTGATAAAGTAATAAACTAATAATAAGTTCATGCTTCTTATGTGTCACTGTGTGAAAATTAGTTGTAAAACTAAGTTACTGGCCGTCCCTAATTCAAGAATAGCAAGAGATTCACCTTGAGACTCATCTGGGACATATCAGATGAAGATGTTATCCCACGAAAAACTGACGTCACTAAGCTCAGTTTCTCTGTCCATGTCAGAGAATTCCAAGCCCTTTCAAGCTACAGAGACATGTTGTACATAACCAAATGAAGCAATGTTGTTGTTAAATGTCGTCAACCAGTATTGCTAATCCAACTTCCACATTAAAGATTCAGAATTTAGGCTATACTATATACAGCATCAACCATAACATTGGAAGGGTCTAAATTTGTCCATACAGTTATTTCAATTGGACGGTCCCCCAACACAATTTGAGCACCAACTTCTTCAGAAGCTTTTCGAGCAGCTCGGAACTGCAATCAATTCAATTAAAGCTCACCAAGACTGTCATAAACATAATTGGTATGCAGAGTGCATCATCATCATCATCATCATCATGACTTCAAGTCTTTAATCTAACAATTCCAGTTTCATTTTCAGTCGTACGTCACTCTATAAATACTGTTAACTCAAGCCACTACCTCATCACCGAAAGGACGATTGATATCCGATGAGATCTTTGAAGAGAAAACCGCCAAGAGTACTCGTAATGCCAGAGCAGTTTGTCCCCCTGCCACAATATTCATGATCACATAAACGACGAAATGCTAATCCCACCATATTGATCAGCATGATATAAAGGTCGGCCTGTTCGTTTGTATATCAAAGCAGTCGAACTACAACATTACAAACAGAAATTTACTTCTTACCCAGGTTTATGCTACGGCCAACGGCTCCAAAGAATCCATTTCCACTCAAGGAGAACATGTTCGACTTCAATTGTTGACCCGACTCATCATCCATGGAAGCATACATAATCCCAGCTCTGAAAATGGGCTCTGCAACAACTCAAGTTAAGATCGATGTGGATTGTATTAATTCATCCACTTTGTTTTGTCACACTTCGAATAACAATATCACTCTATCATAGACAAAAATAATTACAGAGTAATTTCTGTAATTGAAACACAATAATTCAACAAATTAATCATAAAACCTTAATTCTGGTCATATAATTACTTGCCTGCTTCTACATAGCTCCACAACCACATTATCAGGCTTCACTGCCCTGACTACACGCTCAACCTCCAAAGCAGAGTCCTGAGAAATATGAGTGGTTCCAACTAACCATATCGCCTCAGGCTCAACGAACTCGGTTCTCCATGCGGGAACGGGACCGAAGCGGCTCTTATCGACCAAGAACAAGCTCCCGTTTTCAGCCAAATCAAGCAATTCAGGGTGAGTTTTTGCGATTGTGGCTCTTGAGTCTTCCAATATCTCTGACCTGAAATCGAAGTCTGGTGGTGGAGGTTTGATGGAAACCTTGATGGGTCTAAGCGGCTTGCGAGTGAAGAAAACTGGGTTTGTGTGGAAAATCGGAAAGGTTGATCGAATGGTTTCCATGGGCGAGATAGAACGACAGAGTTCAAGTCCTTCAGATAATTTGACCAATGCAAGAAAGTGTCACCCGTTTTAGATAAGGAAACTAACTTTTAGCGGTCACCATTGTAGTCTATTCTACAGTTTGCAGAACAGAGTAATTTACGTTCGACCCCTTAAATAATTGGGATATTTCATTATGTGTTAAGTTTGTCACGTATTTATTTATTTATATTTAAATTTGTATCAATTTCACATCTCCTGTTTAGGGATTTTAAAATGAGTCCGTTGGATTACATTGACGGTCTACAAAATAACAAGCACAAGCATTTATCATGTGATCACATACATCTAAACACAATAAAACTCACCCACCCAAACCACCTCTCCTCCTTCGAAGAATTCTAGAATAAAATAATACCTCTCTCTCTCTCTCTCTTTTCACCGGCATCAGAGCTCCCTGGAAGCGTTTCCGGTTAACAAATTATGAATCTCTTTCAACATATTTTCTTTTTTCTACTGTATTTCTTACCCTTTTATAATGCCTGAGTTCAATCCGTGGAATTAGTTTATAGTATCTTTCTCCTATAGCAGCCCATGGGTGAAGGAGGAGGGAAGTATTAACGTTAAAAGGAAATGTAAGAATGAAAGGATCTGTTAATCTTGCAATACAACGGTCCCGGTCCAAATAAAACATTATTGTTTTTATAGAAAGACACGATGTTTTGGTACAATAAGGAAAGACGGGATCTCTAAAACTCTAAAAGGAACATAAGGGGATTTAACTATGTCCGTGAAATCTATATTTTGCTGGTACAATCTCAAACAATCTCCGTCTTTGTATGAAAAAAGAAGAAAAATAATTGAAGAAGATTAATTTGATACTTTATTAACAAAAAGCAAATCAAGAAATCATACTAACCACATCCATAACAACTTTGTGATGCATGTGATGAAAGTGTAATCTCATAACTCACATTGTTAAATAACTAGATCACATTGTCTCTAAATCTCTCTAATAAGAGCATCAAACATTCAAACGACTAATGCTCGTAGCCGTAGGTAGCTAGGATTGTAAAGCAACCACCGCATCAACTGATCTTAGAACTGAAACCAAACATGAATAGTTGAAGTCACTAATATAAGTAACGTTTGAATTAAAATAAGAGATTCCCTCGGTGGGAATATAAGAGAGATCATATATAGTATGTGCATAATTCTCTCTTGGTCTTGAACACAATACATGTCCTTACAGTCGACCAAAACCAATATAAGTAGCTGAGTGGCGAGCATGATCGATCTAATTAACTATGATAAAAATCCCCCATTTGGCAGAACAGCATCATCCTCAAGCATTGCACTCAGCAAGAAACCAGAATTAAACTAAGATCAAAATCCCCCATTTGGCAAAACAAAATCATCCTCACTGCACTTGTCAAAAGAACCGGAATTAAAAAGAGAACCAAACAGTGTTCTTGGTGGCACTAGAGCAGACACCAGCTAATTCGCCTAGCTTTTCTTCGCAGCGGTTAATACGTGTTTGTTTTGTAGCCTCGTTCTAATAAGAATCATCACGTTTAATAAGAATCGAAAGCAAAATGTAATGCTAGCTAGCTCCCGCGACTTTCCCACGCTTCTGCCCCCGTTACGATGCATCAGTTTTTAACCTAACCTCGCACACCTCCATTTTTTATATAGACTTTGTGCCAGTCAAATCAAAACTTGACCCATATATTATATATAATACTACGTACGTGAAGCAACTGTATGGCTGATCCGTATGGCAACGTGCCCAAAAGTGACGAGCAGCCATCCGATTCCAACCCACCTTTCTTTATTCAACTTCCTCCAACCAGCAGCACCTCCTCCTCCATTGTCAATGATCATAAAGACCTCTCGGGCCTCCGTTCTCCGACCGGTGGTGGATCCGTTTCTTCTTCGCCAAGGAGCAGACACCCGCTTTACCGAGGGATCCGGAGCCGGAGCGGGAAATGGGTGTCCGAGATAAGGGAGCCACGTAAGTCTACCCGGATATGGCTTGGCACGTATGCGATGCCCGAGATGGCCGCCGCGGCGTACGACGTGGCGGCCATCGCGCTCAAAGGGCCTGATACGGCCCTCAATTTCCCCAGCGCCCTAATTACCTATCCGATCCCGGCTTCTTCGGCGGCCAGTGACATAAGGGCTGCGGCAGCTAGGGCAGCCTCGTCTAGGGCGGAGGTCATTAGGCAGGGAGAGATCTCATCGGCGGGTGGGGTTGAAAATGTGGATAGGTCAGGTGGTGGTCGTGGCCGTCGTGCTGCGGTGACGTCAGATGACGGTGGTGGTTGTCAGGAGTTTATGGACGAGGAAGAGCTGCTGAATATGCCGAATTTGCTGGTGGACATGGCGGAGGGAATGCTGGTGAGTCCGCCGAGAGGACCCGCTAATGATTCGCCGGAAAATTCTGACGGAGAAAGTCTGTGGAGCTATTAATCATCTCACAGTGATCAACTCTATTCGGATCGAAATCGGGGGTATCCGGGTATGAATTATAATCATATATACATATGATTGATTTGCATTATTAATAAGCAGCTCTTAATTAGCTAATCAAGAACTGGGTGTCGCAGACGTTTTTCTTTTTTCTTTTTGGCTTTGGCTGGATGTAACAATTTCTGTCGGAGTTTGAGTTTCTTTCTGTGTGTTTTTGTTGGCCGGATCGATCGATGGTCGATCATTGTGGGTCTGAAATCTTTCTGCAGTCAGCTGCTTCCTATGTACTGCTTCTTTTTGCAGCTGATTAGTCTCACTGCTTCTGCTTTTGCTGGTATCCTATTATGATTCAGTTCTCGATAATCTATCTCTTTATCATTTGCAGCAGCTGCCATACTATCTGCTACTATCTATATGTCTGATATGTATATATTGAGGATCTTTTAATTTGCTGTTGTTTGGTTAGTTAATTGCTTGAATTTGCTGCTTAATTTCTTGACCAAATGCCTTAATTCAGGCCAAGTTAGCTCCTTATAATCATATATTTCCTTATTCTACATCAGAAGAAGTCAAAGTTTCCGGACAGGAGGCTAATTTTGTGCCCAGGATCTAGGGCATATATAGATATATGTTATAGATAATTGCTGGTCTGCTTGGATTTGCTGATCATTTGTGAAAGAGATGGGGAAACTGAATAACTGAAAGTCTACATATATGTGGATAGAAATAAACGTAGAAACATATATAGCATCTGAATTTTAACACGTATTGTATATGTGAAACAATAATATTAATACGATTAGCTTGCATCTTATGTGTGAATTAGCTAGTGCGATGGTGAGTCTGACAAAAACACACATAAACCGTCTGAAAGAGGAAATTCGAATGCCTTGATTTTTAACCAAACACCATTTAGGACTCATTGTGTAGCTCAGAGACAAGACGAGTCGACTTAATTAGAAGTGTTCTTCAACGTGCAAGTGTCATTCAATAAGCAGAAGTAGCTTCCGTCGAGTTTAATAAAATCTAGATACTCAAATCACATATACTTACTGTGTACTCGTAGCTATTCAGGTTAGAACACTCTTCCGATATCTGCACATAAAGGGTTTTTGACTAGTGCATCTCCTAGAAGATATACAACTAGCTGGAGGAGTCGGGGCCTAGGGACAGTGTCTTACTTGTGTATAAACAGTGTTAGACCTAGTCGACCCAGGTGATGATGAGCAGTGCTCAATATTGTAGTGTTTTTTTTCTTCTATATGTTATGTATGGTAGTATTTTTGGTTTCAGAAGTTGCAGCTACTAGTAGAGGCCCCGAGGGAGCTGGGCTGGGGTATTATATGTACAAGAACATGATGCTGCCACGTGAAGTCTCACAAAGAAACAACATGCTGCCACGTGTGCGGCGGCCCTCTGGACTGACAAACTGAGTGTGGCCTGGTCGTTCTCCCACGCATCCATCCAAATTTGGAAAGATTCCAAGCTCCAAATGGTACTTGATATTTTCTAGTTTGGATTTAAGCTACTAGCTAGTGTAATATCAACAATAGTTCGTTGCTCTCAGTGGATGCCAGGAGACGTTCGGCTCCAACTTGAGACGTTGAGCCTCGATCGTGTCAACACAATTCCAAACTCAATATATACTTCACAAATGTTGATTGAGATTGTGCTTGAAAGAATTATCAACTATGTAGGTTGTTTCTGTGGCAGAATGTTGAAAATATAAGAAGCACGAGTGACTCCATCAACTCTATTGATGAAATACTGGGGTACTTGTCAAGAGAAATTATAGAAGTTCGTTGAGTGTGGATTTATATCACTCCGATGCCATAGTTGTATTCTTTGTATTTGGTATCCCAAATAAATATGTAAAATAGCTAATTACTGTTAAAGAGGGCACTTGGTCCCTTAAATAGTCATACGTTGGAATGAGTTACTGTAAAAGTTTTCGATTTGGAATAGATATGTATGTCTCTTAACTAACAATATTTGAGGTTATTGTTAGAAGATGTGATGAGTGTGATCTTTGATTACAAGTATTCATGTCATTTCAATAATTGAACTAATTTGGAATTGGACATTTCGTATTTATATATTAAAATTACAAATTGAGTTGTTGATTAACTTCAAAAATAAAATCTTAAAATCATTAGATCGCTCCAGAGGTTGAGCATAACGCCAAAAAATTTGTACATACGCAATCGATTTGATTTCATTCATTGTTTGCTTGGTTTTATTAGAATTAATTAGTGATTACATACAAGTTAGGTCTAGTTTGGTACAGCTTCGCTTTTAGAAAAATCAGTTTTTATCCGAACTTTTAGATTTTATAATGTTTGGTAAATGAAAGAAAAATAGTTTTTAAAAAAAAAAAAAATTACGGGTCACTAATAGATGTTACTTTTAGAATTGAAAATTAGGGGTCACTGAAAGATTTTTTTTTTTAAAAAATTACGGGTCACCTTTATAAGCAACCTAAAGGTTACTTTTAAAAGCAGATGTTACTAAAAATTAATAAATTTTTATCTTGGCAGCACTTTTAAAACTAATATTTACCAAACACAAAATTGTTTAATTCACAGCTGATTATTTTCACAGTACAGCAGCATCAGTTTTTTCTTTTAAAGTCACAGCAATACCAAACTAGCCCTTAGAGTGGACTAACAGTCATCATTTATACATGGAAACAACTCAGAGACTTAAATATACGATTGACTTAAATCAGTTAAATGTATGCATATGAGTATATGTACGTAGCATATCGACCCCCAAGGGGCCAAGGGCCAACAAGGCGCACAGAGGCAGAGGCCGGAAAAAGTTTACTTTCTCGGTTAACGAGCGAGAGAGGCAGGATGCATGACAGTCCAACAAGTAAAGCTAAAGGCAGTTTCATCTATCGCTTTCTTTCAATAATTAACCTAATTCCCGAACCCAACATATTTCAATTGTACACAGACGTATATCTCTCCCTTGTTTCTTCCTTTGTCTGAAGAGAAAAGCTTAAAGGTTTGAATAAAC
This sequence comes from Fragaria iinumae, assembly GCA_009720345.1. Classification (NCBI taxonomy): domain Eukaryota; kingdom Viridiplantae; phylum Streptophyta; class Magnoliopsida; order Rosales; family Rosaceae; genus Fragaria; species Fragaria iinumae. The sequence goes on along the minus strand of CM019123.1, from coordinate 24,454,814 downwards.
TTTCGTTAACTAATTCCTCAAGCAAAGAAATGACGGATAAAAACACAATCTTAAAGCTAGCTACTACCAACTCAAGCTTTCTCCTAACATTTGTACTGACTGGGACGATGGTCGGAACTCTTCCTCTCAAGATGATGGTCGGAACTGGTAATTGGTAAACCCGACTTGATCGGAAATCGGTCGGATTCTAGCTAGGCTTTGAGGGGTCTTATTAACTCTACAGCCCCAACCTGTCTCACAAGAGCTCAGATGAAGGACCACATACATAAATAATTAGTCAGACGAGCTTTAAAATTGCCTTGGATTATACATGATCTATGATGCTATGACAAGATTGTATCAGCCAAGGGGAAAAATGAAACTTTTTACTGCATAAGCAATGCTGCGCTGTTTAAATTTCAGCTTAAACAATAAGCTACGAGCATTCATCAGATCGAAAACAGTAAAAAGAGATAAGAGATACTGGGTCAGGATCATGATTAATTCTTTTTCAAGGCAAAGGACGACTTGTCTTGTCTACCTTAACTGTTTCTTGAGTAGGCAGAGAGATGGTGCATGTCTGAATCGACCATCATTTTTCTGAAAATTAGGTTTAGGTTTTTTGTGGTCGAAGCAGTCTAGCTTGAAGAGGAGGAGATGAGAATTGTGGTCCAAAATTCGGTACCGAGATGATTCTACTAATAAAAGAAAAAGAAGTGAAAAAAGCTCAGCTCCAATTCCAATTCCAAAATGCTGTCAGCTGTCGGAATCGAATAATGGCCAATGAATGAGATGTGGATCGATATAGCCAGGTTCAATTCACTCATTAGTTTTGAGGTCGATCAAAGACTACTGTTGCTAAAGCGGCCGCCACAATCAATTATGAGAATAATTGCATGAAAAATGTACAGATCGATGAAAACGTATATAAATAGGGCAGCCATGGACTGAAACTTGAAATGAGCTTCAATGCTTCATCACCTTGCATGTCTTCAAGGTTGCTATTATCACTTCTCAACATTCAAGAACAAGTGAGAAAAAAGAAAAGGCAAAAATAGGCATGTTAAGGTATATACATTGTGAACTGAAGGTACGATCTGATAGTGATCGACTCTAATATGTGTGTTTTGGATTAATCGTAGGGCAACATGCGTGCAGTAGTCGTCTGCACTATTCTGCTATAATCTAAATAATTATTTTTTTTAATTTTTAGTTTTATTTTTTGCAGCTGTTTCAAATTATTAAAAAGCAGCTGCAAAATACAGAATAGTGCAGATAGACTACTGTATCCATGTTGTCCTAAGATTAGTCCAAAACATCCAAATCAGGGTTGACCACGCTCAGATTGTACCCTCAGTTCACTTTGTATGTATGTTACCATGCCCCTTTTTGTTTCTCTAGAAAGTGCATCATTATGATTATAGCTACAAGGTGGTGACTAGATCAAATCAGACCATTATGGTCTGTTTGAATAGTTTCAAATCAGATCATACCCTCAGTTGACTCTGCATGCATGCACTCTTCAAATTAGTTCAAAAGTTGCAGATCTGTCTGACCCGGCCTATCACTCAGAATTTCAGATCATACTCTCAGTTCACTATATATATTTGAGCTGTATTTCTAATTTTCTATAGCTAAATTGTTTTTTTTTAGAAGTGTCTATCTTTAAATCTCTTCACAGGGTTGGCCGGGGCTAATTACTGGTTCTATGAAGTGGATTTATTAGGTGATCGAGTCGGATCGACAAGCAAATCTAGATCTCTGCTGAAGATCTCCTTTCTTTTTTCCATTACACTTAAATAATAGCACCTTACTCATCATGACCTTTCGGTCTCCGGCGGTAGGTATAAGGTACGACTACTGACCATTGAGTAAAGTTTCCAGACAATTGGATGCAAAGTTTGTGCCAAAGATTTTGGGCATCCCATCATTTCATGCTCCCAAATTAACTTTACATACTAGTCACTGCTGCTTTGAACCTACTGTTCAATCATTGGAAATAAACGGGGAAAAATCGATGAAAGCTAAGGTAAATGGTCAGTAGATCGATCATATTCCAGAGCAAAACTGTGGATTTTTCATTATTTCTTTCTTGTGTTTTTATGCTAGAATTCGAAAAATACATGTTAGTCCTATATATATGTTGCAGAGGTTTGAACCCCATGCCAGAACCAGATAGGCTATCTGCTATCAAGATAAAGTACGGCGTATTATTGGTTTTTGAATTTTGAAAGAAGTGATAAGCTGGCTAGATAGTTTCAGCAATCTGAGTGATGAAAAGATGAACAAATCGAAGTCGCTAGATTCATGCAGGCTTGCAATGCAGAGGTACAAGGTCATGATTCAATAAGGAAAACGTTGGTGGCGGACCATGGTAGTCGCTGACAGCCTTGTCGTTCATGTTCATTACCTATATCTCAAAGAATCACACAGATGGCTCCATTTCTTCAATCATCACGATTATCTGGACTGTTGTAAATTTGGAATCCACTCCAATATATAACAACAGATCAACAACATTCAGGATGATCAGTATTCACTAGCTCGCTACAGCTGGTCACTAACGATAGAGCTAGCCAAACACACGGTTGTCATATTCGTTTATGTTAACTGCTGATCACATCTTCAATTGTATGTTAAGAAACTATGCGTTTCTGGGTTGTTCCTGCGACCCCAAATTTGTATGCTTGAATATCTTTGTCTTTTTTGTAAGCTCAGTTATGAGTTATGATCACAGAACAATGCATACTGTAATATCAACTGAAACAAATTTAGTGTGTTGCAATAGGCTGGTATAATGGTATTCCTGGAGTTAGTTTATTTACTGTACCCTTTTAATCTTCAGTGAAATTCTCAATAACCAACTAAAGGATACTAAACAAAACGGGCAGCTAACAGTCTTGGTATTTTTATGACTGCAATATATAGGGTGAATTCTTGAACTTTTTTCACACTCAAGATTCAAAGTAGTTGTCGATCACTTGATCATCCACATCAATCGTTGCAACTTGATTGTAGAACAGTTGTGTCATGTCTCGATCACATGGCTTTTGACAGCATTAGTACTACATAGGAAAGTGAGACAAACGACAGCAGGAGCGAAGTTCCCTACTGCAGGAGAGAGACAAGAAAGCTAATGCTGTATTTCACTTAATCACATATGAAAAAGCATAACAAATTATTTGAAAAGAAAGAAAGTGGGGGTTTGAATGAAGCAATTATATATATTTACAACCTTATTCGGTTGTTACACGTCTTATTATCTCAACGTTTCACATAAGTATTGTCTGAAGATTGACGGTTTAATTTATTGTTCTTACATGCTCTTTAAGAGGACCCATATATTATACCTACAAATATAAGACTCACAAGTAAACCCATATATTATACCTACAAATATAAGACTCACAAGTAGCGTTTTATTATAGCTGCAAGTCTGCATATGCCCAAAGAACCATGTCCTATATACAACAAAAGAACCTATACATTACATATACGACCTGCACACATGATTAAATTTCTAGGGCATAAAACATTACCAAGAAAACTCCGAGGAAATTGGCCAAAACTTAGGGTGCGGGAGGAAGATGGGGTCCAAACTCCAATTAGGTTAAATATGAGTGGTGGGTATCAGGGGTGTAGCCCAACATATAATATGCTTTCCGAAATTTGCCGGATCTTAGAAACACTATTACAATGGCTTCTGTGGTCTCTGCTCTTTTGTTTTCTTTCATCAGTGCAGTATCACTGTTGCTATAGCGGCCATAAGATATATCTGGAGGACCAATAAGTGGACTCAAAACATAATAGAATCAGGGGAAAAGACAGGAGGCTTTACAGCCGGCCTCTTTTTTGAAGAAGATGAAGACGAAGATGAATATCAAGATATATGATCGAGGACAACTTGTCCGGGAGTTGAGGCTAACAACAAGTTTGTTTCTTCCATCAAGACAAAATAGTCACGACCTCTTACTCTTTACTTGAACGGGTGACATTAAACCACACCCACGATTTTTCCTAGCTCAAGCGACTAGAGTGATCAAGATCAAATGAAAGTTTCATAAAGAAAACAAGAAGGAAAACTTACTAATTTCAAGCTAGTATACAATGTCTAAACAGAGTGATGTTTGTTGTGGAGCTCAATCAAACTTAGAAGCTCGATCGTGGGAATTACCTCAAACTTGAAGGAGGCTGTGTTAGACACATTTGGTTAGGAGGCTAATGATGACTTATCTTGGTTCTTTGGGTCCAACTTCATCTTTGGTTCCATAAGATGAAATAGAAAATGGTACAGAGACCACGGTTAGTGACCTCAGTGACTAATTTTGGGGTTAATCTTTTCTATGACCACTTTATCTCAATGACGTGCTCCATGGGTGGCATCCGATGAAATTAGAGAAAAACAGTAAATGTTTGAGCCCAAATTCTCTCTCGGAGCCGAACTGCAAAACTCTAAAACACCATCAAACCTCCCTCTTATGTTGACTGATCGGCTGCAAAAACTGGATACTGGAAGTGTTAGTAGGGGTCATTAGGCTTAGATGATGATTAGCAGAACCTGTAGAAGTAGATAAGCATATGCCTGCAGTTTGATTCATAACAAGCCCAATACTTGTAGAAGGCCAGGCCTGTAGTTTCACCACACCATCAACAATTGGGCTCAAAAGAATGAATCCCCAACAGCCCAATCAAGCAAACGTGAACCTTTTGACCCCATCAACGTCATCATCCTCGACGCTATGACTCGTTGCACACCCCAGAAGCCATGTACCACCTTTTCTTACTCGTAAAGGATCCAAGTACGTAACAGTCAATTCCAGAATAGTCCTGAACCTGGGGTTAATTACAGTATTCCTATAAGGATAAGGATTCAATTCTTTCATCAAAATAGCTGACCTTGACATTTGACACGGATCAGTTTCCTCTCAAAACTTCCCAAGCAAGTCCAAACTGAGGGAAACTGGGTGGGCCCCAAAAGTATGGTGGCGAGGAGGACGATAAGCGGCCCAGTTGTGTTGGGTTCAAGAAACATTCAATTAGAGCACAGTGGTCAACACGTCGTTTACGCGGGAAAAATGTGGGAGAAAATGGGAAATCCAAACCGCCCACCGGAAGTTATTATAACTGTCAAAACCGTGTGGCAGTTGCTTTTAATATTTCTTTGGATTCATTTCAAAAAGGTGCTTGCTTGTACTTATCGCCACGTCACCCACCGCCCTTCTTCCCGCCGTAGTTTCCAACGACCTTCCCAGACGCTCGTTGCACGCTCCCTCCTCCTCTACTTGCCCGATCTTTTCTTTTCAATTCCTCGGCAGGTCAACTCCCACTTCATCTCTCTACAAACATATGTTCACACCCTTCGTTTGTTATTCTTATTGGTCAATATATTGTGACTTTTCTTTAATTCATTGAACCTGTAAGTATAATATTGTCTCGTGATTATTTTAGGTGCAAGCATATTGGAGATCCAAAAATATTATCAACACAATCAATGATGACAACATTAATTTATATTATTACATGTTTGTTTAGTTAAATACTTACCTAGCACAACGATACGCATATACAAACATAACTAATACGAGAAGTTTAAACCATGATAAATGACTCGTGCTGAAGATGTCACAAAATACCACAAAATACCCAGAATCGACGAGTAGAAGATGTCTCCTCCAAGTAGTACAACTAGCAGGTAGAAGAAGTAGTCAAATAGATAATGATATGAAGCTTTTTTGGGGTTGCAAGAAATAATGTTAAACAAGTAGAACAAGTCACGAGTGATGGAGACCGATCTTTGACCATGACATATCTTCATCCAAGATATATCAACTTTCCTCCTCAGTGCCGTACACTAATATCCACCGGTCAAAACACTGAACCCACACTAGCTAGACACATCCAAATAACCCCAAAAGCCCATACCCAAGCCACTTGGCCTCCTAACTCTTAACTCCTAACTCCATAGCTGGCAGCTTATCAATTCCGTGTTCGCGTTTTCTCTCATCTCCGGACCCCCTGAAAAGCACACTTCCCTATATACATATATAAACGCAGTTGTACCCACCCAATCCATATGTACTTCGAATCTCAGATCACTTATAACTTTCAAAAGCTACTACTGCTCATTTCAGTCAATCTCAGATCATACATTCATACCCAGTACTTGATTAGTCTTCAGCATCTCCAGCTCAGTAATTCAGTAGTAATGGATGGTGGTTTCTCAGCTTTGTCTCAGTACTATGATCACAACCCAGTTGGTTCGGATTTGCTGGAATCTTCGTCTCATTCCGATAACAACAGCGGCGGCCTTGGGCGGATGACCTTGTCAGACGAGGAGGTCATGCTGGCGGAGACGTACCCGAAGAAGAGGGCGGGAAGGAAGAAGTTCAAGGAGACGAGGCACCCGGTGTACCGTGGCGTAAGGAGGAGAAACTCCGGCAAGTGGGTTTGCGAGGTTCGTGAGCCGAACAAGAAGACGAGGATTTGGCTTGGGACTTTCCCCACTGCCGAAATGGCTGCGCGTGCACACGACGTGGCGGCGATTGCCTTGAGGGGCCGGTCTGCGTGTTTGAACTTTGCCGACTCGGCGTGGCGGCTGCCGGTGCCGGCTTCTAATAGTGCTAAGGACATACAGACGGCGGCTGCCGAGGCGGCGGAGGCGTTTCGGCCTAATGGGGAGGAATCGGAAGTTGTGTCGAAAGCGGCGGAGGCGGTGGAAGCGGAATCGGAACAACCGGTGTTTTATATGGACGAGGAGGATGTGTTTGGGATGCCGGGGTTGCTGGCCAACATGGCGGAAGGGATGCTACTGCCGCCTCCTCACTATAGTGGCTACGGCGGCGATGACATGGAAGCTTATGCTGATGTGTCACTATGGAGTTACTCCATTTAGGAGATTTGGAGGATTTGATTTGGAAAAAATCATTTTTCTCCGTACTTATAACTTCTTCGTTTTTTTAGAAGTAATATGGGAAGGAAAAAAAAAATGAAAAAGAGGGGTTGTGGGAGTGAATGTTATGATGGAAGCTTAGCTTAGCTAGTTAGCTATAGTTGTGTGACATAGTTTTCTATCTTTAATTGAGATCATGACTAGTATTTTTGGTCTTTAAAAAAAAAAAAAATAAAGAATGTCACTATGTGGTATCAGTCAAAGTTGTAATTGAATGAAAACAAGCCAATATGGTCTTTATGCGATTCGAGAAATGTGAAGAAAACTTTCGTCCAAGATCAGATATCGTGTTTTCGACCTCTCTCCTTTTCACTTTGCCAAACCCTCGTCCATGTTTTCAAATGTTACCTGTAAATTTTGATTTACAACTCACACTGGTAAATTTTGATTTACAACTCACTCTGGTATTGAAGTGAGCAAACAATTCTTGCTTGGGAAAGTAACATCTGCAGAATTTGCACTGGACGAGTTGCTGCGCAGATCTGCAACACTCAATGATAAATAAGTGGCGATTGACATCTTCTATATTGGGACAGTAAGCTCCACAAGTTTTGCATGGATGCATTCTCCTATTGTCCTAATGTAACGCTGGATCAAGAGACATTACATACGCTTGAACATAAAGTAACACAAATCATGAGCATCATCATCAAGTAATTAACTAGATGGGTAATAGTGGATGAGAACGGTTGAAATTCAGTATGATCCACCTCTATGGTAGCAACATACTCCAGAAAAACAGGATCGGAGAAGTTGATGTGGAAGACATCTATACTTTCCTCGTAGTGGGAAAGCAATAACTTACAATTATCCTCCTCCAAGTCCAATGTCATAGGGAAGCTTATCAAAAACATCTGATCCCAAGAGATAGATCGAGGCTCGCCTAATAAACTCTTCCATGGTCCTGTAGGCTCCGCCACGTCAAAGCAGTAGAAGACCGGAGTCATGCCGGAAGAGACCAAGATGTTGGTGCCCACAACTACACAAGAGAGACGTCCTGTAGATTCCCTAATCGGGGGCGGAGGATCCGGAAGAGACGCCCATAATCCGGTTTTGGTATCAAATACCTCAAAGCTCATGTAGGAGACCCGTTCAGGATATAGATCGAGAACGTAGAATTCACCCTGGATCTCCATCAGCTTGGGACGTCCTTTTGGTGATTGTAATTGTGGAATACTGAAATCAACACGAGCTTTGGCTTTGGATTTGCCTCTTTCAGCTTTGATGATGCTGAGCTTCTTAACTCTTTGCAACTTGGGATTGGTCTCCAACACATAGACGTCGGAAGATCGATTCACGTCGTCTTGGTTGTTCAACTCCGCCGGAGAGAACAATCTGAGATCCAAACACACCGAAACTCATGCGGTAAGGAACCAATTCGCCTCGAAGAGAATCAACTTCTCGCAGAATATGGTTTTCGTCGTCTTGACTCATCATAGCTAGTTTTTTGGTTCGTCGTGATCTGGGAAAGGAGATGGCGATCGGACTAGAGGAAAAGGAGAGCAGCTCGGTTAAGTTGACGGCCTGGATACTGTAGCAGCCTGACATCACGTAAGCGATCAGGTACGCCTCCAGGCTACATATGTACAACGATTTCTTGTGCCTAATTAATCTAGTATTTATACTCCTAGCCAAGGCGTGCAAACATTGGGCTGTACCGTTCTTAATAAAAGAAATTAACTAAAATTCCATTCACAAATCTCTTGGTAATTGTGGTAATGAAAATTCTATGGTACACCAAATATATGGATGTTCTAGTTATATATGATATTTGTCTTAGCGATTATTGGTTCTTCAGGGCACCTCCCACCTACGTACGTACCAAAACATACAGGTTCCGATTGATGAAATATTCTTAACGGATTTTTGTGTATGATCGAGGGTTTTAAAATCGAAAGCCGAGTGAAGTCATAAGTAGAATTTGTTCGATGCTTTTGGCTAGTATTCCACAAGTTCAGATGTATTCTAAAATTGATGCTCTATTACTAGATGTGCTCACAAATTACAATACATGCGAAGTTCAAAGAAGATGCTGAACTTCAAGTAGCTAGCTGAATTTGCTTCTAAGCTATGGATTGAAATGTCGCACTCTGGCGGCAACCAAATCTGTCGCATGGCGGCATTCCATCGTTTAGACGATCGAAATCGAATTAGGTGGTGAGCTAGTATATGATCATGCTTTACTTAGCTGCTAGTATATGATCAGTCTCATGCTTTACTTAGCTCAAGTCATCTACGGCTATTAATTATTCGATCATATGCCAAGAATATAGTTGGCAACCGAAAAAAAGCCTTTTCTTTCCATTGGTGACTAAGGAAGGTTAATGCTTGACTTTGTATGTTTGATAATAACGCATCTTCATGTAAGTCGAGCTTTAGAAAATGTACACGAATTCAATAATACATGAATCTGCCATGCTGAAACGATCGAATTCAGGATAATCAACCTCTCGTCTCTTTATTATGGAAGTCAACCCATTCTAAATGTCTCGACTTGAGAGTGAGCGAACAACATAATACTTTGGTCCAAATAAACCAGGCAAATTTCTCAAATTTGCTACCCTAATTTTGAAATTTTAGAGTTTTATTGGTAGAATCAATTAGCACGAAATCCTAATCCTACTTGTTTGGGATCATCATCGACACTCAAAGTTTTGTAAGAGAAATGATAACACAACGATAAAATTATGAGAATATATCAATGTACAGATATAAAAAGTCGATTGACTAGCTAGATTCGATGCAAACATAAACACTCCAAACATAAACATAAACACTAGACCATATCAACTTGATCTCGAATTAGTCTACATCCATATCGAGACAGTCTACATCTGAATCAAACTATTATACTTGATGCTGTATAAATGATGTATCCACAAATTCTTGCACTATTGTAATCTATTTCTTGAAAGATTCGTATGTAAGGCAAGCGTGGGTAATCATTTACTAAATTGAAGTAAAGTCTACTTCTTCACCATTAAAAGAAGAAGTGGATTTATAAGGATTACTACGAAATTTTCATATATAAACACCAAATTTCTCATGTCTCATAAACATTATATCTCTTCCTTGCTTGTGTAAGCCAATAAGAGTGGATAACTTGTTAGCCTATAGTGTTTTCTTATGAATTCTTTTGCCAGAGACTTTCATGACATACAAACAAGACTGAAATGCAGAGTCTACCAACAACTTTGCCTCTCTTCTTTGCATGTGTAAGCCAATAAAAGTGGATAACTTGTTAGCCTATAGTGTTTTCTTATGAATTCTTTTGCCAAAGACTTTCATTACATACAACAAGACCGAAATGCACATAGTCTACTAGCAACTTTGCCTTGAAGAATCCATGATTTGAAAACTTCGAAGAAATTTTTTTTATCAAAGAATGTCAAGTTGTTAACTATGTCATGAACTTTTCTTTCTTAGCCTATAGAGTTTTGGATTGATGTCTAGTAAATATATAATCTTCCTCTCTCACATTTATATAGACGTTCTTTACTATTACTCCCCACTCCTTCCAGTACTAGGATATATATCTCCCAAAAATAATAGAAAACAAATTCCCTCTTCTGTCTAGAAAATATAATAAAAGTTTTTTTTTGTTTTACGGAAATTGAATACAACAATTATCTGATCATTAATGAGACAAGGTTTAATCATTGTTTGTCACACATAAGACGACTACAAACTTTCTCTAGTAAATACTTAGGCAACTTTCCCAATTTGAAGAGTCGACCATGTCATGATTTGGAAACTAAGAAGAAAATTTTAAATCAAATAACCTCAAGTTGTCTAGTCTACATAAAACTATATCAAGTACAACTATTTTCACAACTACATTCGATTCGAAACACTATTTCCGCACAATATACTCATCTACACGTAATTAAACAGATTTTTTCTTCAATTCCAAATTATTCATTCCTAATTTTCTAGCTCAACCAAAACACTTAAGGTAATTAGAAAAGCATTGTTTCACTTAATATTTAGCTAGATCGGTGTCGATTGAGCTCTCGCAACACTCCTAGAACATAGATTCTCGCAACTGCAAGGAGGGAATGCAAAAGGTGCATCTTTTTCATCCTAGAGGCCCTTGAGTTTTGTGAAAAACTTTTACTTTTCCTCACAATCATGAATCGCATTTTTTATGTGAAGAGAATCAATAACTGAACTTTTTCTTCACAGATTTCGCAATCTAATTTTACAAAACTATACTCGAATCTAGGTAAGGATGAACCAAAACATGTAAGGTAATTACGAAATCATTACCTCCCCGATGATGATGACCTCGTTGTCCTCAATTTCTTCCGATCTATTTCGATCTCGACCTCTGCAACTTCCGACCACCACGATCTGTACTCTCTCTCGCTCTCTCTCTTCTCCTATCTTCCTTTCTCTCTAACTCGCTCTCTCTCAAAATTCAAATTACAATTTTTGTTTCGCTCAAATTGGCGCTTTTAAAGTGGCTGGACCTCAGTAGACATAAGAGATATGGTGTTTAACAACTTCGCTTTACCAAACACATCAATACAGCATATTGAACATTCAAAATATGCAGAAGCAGTCTTCGCAATACATCATAACACATCAAATTGCCTTCCAAACACCATATCTCTCTCTCTCTATCTCTCCCTCCCCCCCCCCCCCCCCCCCCCCCCCCCCAAACTTCAAATTCCCAAATCCAATTTCTCCAAATTCCCGCTTTTAAATTGGCTTTCCAACCAAGAAAGAATCTTTTTCCAAAATAACCCTCAAATATTGAAGAACCTTTGAACTGGATTAATATTTCGGAAGGACAAAATTGACAAATTCACAAATAAAAGGAAATACGAAAGATTTTTTTTTTTATTAAAAAAAAGATAATTCAGCAAAATTCTCCACATCGACGGGCCAACTTCCCAATTCCCGTTGGCCTCTAGTTAAAATGAAGGGAAGACAAAAAAATGCTTTATATTATTTACGTGTGTTGCTTATAAGTGAGACAAAAAAATGTCATATTGTAGCTAGTCGTCTATTAAAGATCTGAGTTCGACCAAAATTTCTTTAGATCAAATTTTCACCGTACTTGTAACTTTTTTTGAGAAGTACGGTTTGCATAATATGGGAAGAAGAAAAGAGAAAACAAAATACAAGGGTTATGGAATTGAATGTTATGAAGGAAGCTTAGCTTAACTAGTTAGCTTTTGTTGAGAGTATCAGTTAATGTTGTTATTGAATGAAAATAAGCCAAATCGCTCTAATGCAAATTAACATTCACTTTTCCAAGATTTTGTAAATCGCAAGACTTACTCCTTCACTCGTACATAAGGTTGACTCAAATGCACAATGTTCTATCACTAGATATCGCTGGAAAAAAGCTTTATATAGTTGCGCAGACATACTTATAGGCCGGAGTTCGTGTCTCATTTTCGATGCTGCGTGGCGGCTCATGCTCATACGGTAACAGAAGCCGCTGCACCATACTTGTCTAATGCTATACGATGAAGCGACGGAAGGCCACAGTGAAGACATAAACAGATTGCATATGAAATGGACTTAAATTCCCATCATACACAATTGTCTATCACACATTAGAAACGGCTTACCCAATTAAGCAAGGAGAAAAATGAAAGGCAAAGAGAAAAGTAACAGGCACAAACACTCTGGTAAATAAAACAACCAGTAGCTAGGCCGGACTAGAAACGAGTAACAGTACGGTTAATCAGAGGGGCAATATGCATCTGATAGTGTTGAACTGTCGATAACAGTATTGAGCAATACCAAAACAATATATACCTAACGTAACGCTTAATTAAGACATTATATACGTTTGAACAGAACATAAAGTAACACAAATCATCGTCAAGTAACTACATAACTTATAGTATGTAACTCAAGAAAGACACAAAGTTCACAACGGAAACGTTGGTAATATCCACATACGGTGCCAATGGTTAAAATCCTTTTGATGAAAGAAGAATGGCAAATATAATGGACATTGATTGTTACATTGTTCCAGGAAACCAACAATACAACCAAAAGGAAAAATAAGAAAGATAAATAAGTTTACAGCCGAAACGATGGCAAAATCCAGATTGGTGGTTGTTTGCTCAACTTGGCTAGAGTTGAAACATGTATGGTGTCGATGGTTAAAAACCGTTTATTTTCAAAATCATACACACCAAAATCATGAGGACCATGAGCTCCCAAGACTTCTTCTTGATTGTTACTATCATGGCTAAAGTATACGGAATTTGGTAGACATCCTCGGAAACTTGACGCCGTCACAGAAAATGAAGAGTTATCACCCACAAAGATAGCAACATCACCTAAAGTATTTATCTCAATCCACTTGCGCTTATTGAAATTCAGTTTATAAATTACAAATTTCACAGTACGCAGTCTCTCATCCCCATCCTTAACAATCAGCCTGTGAACTAACAACAATCCTTTCTCATTTAAATACACGAGATAATTCTTGGTCCAATTTATATAAAAGCTCCGTGCAATTATTTTTAGGCCGGAATGAAAACGAGAGTTGATCTCACAAGATAATACTCTGTTATCACATTGAACACCATATAACTTACCTTCAAGAAAAACAACTTCACAAAACCCACGAGCACGGTAACGCCAGTCAACAAAAGTCCAAGTTGAGTCTTTCCCGAGTCGAATAAAAGCCAGTTGGGAAAAAGGCTCAGTTATGACCACAACAATGCACTCATTTGCGTTCAGTAATGGGTCTGCTGAAATTACAACCTTGTGAACCAAATAATCAAAGTGTTGACGATAAAAATCGTTTATAGGGGGCAACAATGGAGGAAGGTGGATAACTGAATTTTGTTTCTCTCTCCTCCCTCGAACCCTAAAGAATGGATTTAGAAGGGTAATGGCATAATTATTCTTCTCCACATATATCAGCCATCCTTTTGAAGACCCACAAAACCGAGTATTTGGCAATCTTACTTCCATATCAAGAAGCTTATTATCCATGACGTTGTATACCTTCCATGTATCTTCATTGTCAGTATTAATCAAGAGCATTGGAGGAGGACGACAACTTTGCCTTGTAGCAAATATGTTTTTATTATCCTTTGCTACCCAATACCATGGTTTACAGACAATACTAAACCGCAAATAATCTCCCAGTAACTCTAGCCTCCCTAGAACTGAATCCAATAGGTTCTTAGGCAACTGTGACCAATCTGAATCCAAAAAATCAGCATTGAGACTTGAGAGTATCAAATAGAGGACTAGCCAGTTATTTGCTTCAAACGGTTTCCAAATAATTGGGTCGGAATCCCTGGATTGTAAGAGTAAGTAGGAAATAACAGAACTAACTCATCTTAGTTTCTCAAAGCGTTCTCATGGAATTAAAATAACTGAGTTCTTGACAAAAAGAACCCGCCGATACAGAACCCAAACTAATAAGTAACATTCAACAGAATCCTACAACAACAAATTGAAACTAGCCCACCAAGTGAGGGTCATATACAGAGACATCTAGAAGACCTGGTCGAAGCAAATAACATCTCACTCTCACTGTCCTACTCCTAGTCCAAAATTCAGAGACACAAGTGCATCTACCTTGTCATAGTGCTCCAAAAACTCATCAAAATCATGCATAAGACTTTGATCTGCTTGAATTGAGTCATCCACCAAGTTCAAAAACTCCGTCGCATCTATCACTCCACTAGCACACATGTGAAATTGCTTCAAGAATTCAGTATACTTCTCAGCATTACCGAGTGTTTCCTTTGCTCTTTTGCAAAGGAAAACCACTCTTTCATACGTGCTCTTCTTCAATTTCTCCTGAATATCCTTGATATCTCTCACGACGATTTTGTGCTCCAGACCAAACACATAGATTGCCCATAGGGATTAGGAATATAGGTTTCCAAATGCATTCTGGACTCGGAATAAATATCCTAATACTCATGGAAAACAAGTTTTTCCACAATCCTAATCATTATAGGAGTTACCGTACCTTCATCTATAAATAGAGGGGGTGCAGAATGCTTTTCATATATATCACTCCAAACTTCAAAGGCTGAGAAGACAAAGCTGCGTACACCTCATCTTTAATTTTGATTCAGCAACTGAAACGTTCGATCAATCTTCTTCTTGGTGCAAAACTATGGATTCCTCAGATTGGGCAAACCTGCCTAAGAATCTATTGGATTCAGTTATAGAGAGATTACCGGCATATTCAGACTATTTGCGGTTCAGTGTTGTTTGCATGCCATGGAACTCTATAGCTAAGGATAATATAGGCAAACGCACAGCTCCAATGCTCCTGACTTATTCGTGTCGAGAAGAGACATGGTATTTATGCGACATCACGCGTGATAAGATTCTCGATTTGCAATTAGACTTGCCCGAAAGACGATTCAGTGGGTTTTCAAAAGGTTGGTTAATATCTATGGATGAGAACTTCATCTTAAACCTGATAAATCCATTGTCTAGAATCAAAGGGCGGATTGCGAAAGAAAAATCTATCATCAACCTTCCTGCAATAAAACTTTCAGAGTCTGATTTGAAAAAGTGGGCCAGCGATACTGACTTCTGTATTTTTAGGGCTACAATTTCAGCAGACCCAATCTCAAATGCGAAAGATTGTATTGTTACGGTTACACATGAGAATTATTGTCAAATGGCTTTTATTAGGATTGATAAAGACACAACATGGACTTACATTCGATTTGAAGGGCCTCCTCTGGTGATTGGAGATGTTGTTTATGTTGAAGATAAATTCTATTACTTCCATCGTCTGAAAGGGCTTTATTCCTTAGTTGTTACTTCTGATCAATTCACCTCGCAAGATGTAAAATTGGTTGTAAAATATACTGAAGATAATGATTGTGATAAGGAATACCTGGTGGAGTTAAGTGATCATAAAGAACTATGGATGGTTAGGAGGTCCATGGTTTGGAAACGTCGTCGACCAGGCCAAGAGGGAATACTGAAGACAAAGGAATTCAAAGTTTACAAACTTGATGCCGATGAGTGTAAATGGACTGAGATGCACACTTTGGGTGGTTTTGCTCTTTTTGTAGGAGCCAATTCTTCAATAGTTGTGTTGGCTTCAAATTTTTCAAGATGCTTTCCGAATTGCATTTACTTTGTAAATGATTTTACCGGCCTTACTCTATATAATTTTGATGATGTTGGTGTGTATAACATTGAGGAGAAACGCTTATTGTCGATTCCGAGACATACTTTAAACATGATGAAGATGAGCTGGCGAGAACCAATCTGGATAGAAGCAACCATGGAATTATTAGTCAATTGTTCTTAGTTATTAACCACTGTATGAAGAATGTAGCATCGAATTCTTCTATACTTTAGACTCATCATGACCAAACAATTCATGAATCTATGATGTACTTGCTCTTAATTTGTAAACATGTATTTATCGTTAATTATTTGAAAGCCTTGGTTTTTCATTTTACAGTATGAAAAATTTACACTAGTAAGTAGTAAATTTTAACACTTTAATAATGTTGCGCGAGCAATGCATACACAAAGCTATTGCCATATTCTAACACTTTTGTGAGTTAAGACACACAATTACCAAGGCAATGACTAGGTTGTTAAGGAAAGAAAAAGAAGCAATGCTAGTGCAGATGCAAGCTACAAATGTCAACATGACAGAAGGGGTGGATAATCCACAGATTCAGGCACTAATCACAAAGTATGACACTATTTGCTACTCCTCATTCTCTACCTCCCAAGAGAGATCAAGATCATAGAAACTGAATTTGCTTTCCCTATTTCACAGAAATGGGTCTAATTTCATTTTAGCGGTGGCCGAGTACTGAGCCAATAGCTCTTCTTCGCGCCAATACACCACGTGATGGTTGGTTACGTGGTTGAACATGAATGGTCTGTTAAGTGTGGGTATGTTGTTCTGCATAACACTCGATTGTAGCTGCTATCTTTGTCTCATTTTGTTATTTTTATTTATTTTCTTTAGTGATATCAAATTGAGAAATTTTATTAACACATCCTTAATATTTTTTTATACAAATTATATAAAACTTTGTGGGTACGTAAAATTACCAAAAAAGACATTCATATCAAAAGTAAAGAAAACTTATTGAAATAAAATATCCTGCTTAAGAGTTTTCTTCTTCTATACGAGAACAACGTATGTGAAAATATCAAGCCCTATAATTTAAACCTATATAAATTAATAACATCGGGACCGGTAAAAAAAATTATTTAATCGAGATTGTTAATTTATCGACTCAATTTTGCTAATTCTTTATTTCGGGACTGACAAAAATATTATTTAATCGAGGTTATTAATTTATCAAATATTAAATTATCAAGGTTTTACTATCAATAGTACAAATTGAAGTTTAAAATTTAGATTTTACTGTTCACGCATGCTAGGTCGTTCAAACTGAACACCAAACTAGAACTTGGGATGATGCTATATATATACTCCATTTTTTTTTTTGAATAAATTGAGTTGCAGATCTAGAAAAGTATGTGTATTTAGTGAATGAGTTGTGTATTTAATGAATAAGTGGTGTATTTTAAATGAGGGTATTGTAAGAATGTTGAGTATGTGTATTTAGTAAAATGTTAAAATAAAAAAGTCAATAGGTGTGTATCTAATAATTAAGGATGTGTTAATAAAATTTCTCTATCAAATTATGGAGATATGTGAGGGTAAAAAATTTTGGGCGGAAATGGAGGGATAATAATCAAATTCAATAATTTTGTAAAAGCAAAATCCATGACTATAATCGCCAATTTCATAGAGAATATTATGATTTTGAGAACTTTTTTATTTTAGTCATTGTTCTATATAAACTAATGACTGAATATGAATATCAGGATTATATAAAAAGAGTCCTTTTTGTTTTCGTAAAACCTCCCATATATGATTCCATTTGTTAAATTTAACTACAACGAATTATAGTACCGTTGCAGACCAACTATAATTGGATCACACCAATGCAATCAATAATCGAATCTATTTTTTGTGACGAACCAATGAAGAACATACTTCTGGTTTTCTTTTCCTTACGATGCAAGAAATAGTACAATAATGTCCTGTAATTGTCATACAGTGGATTTCCTTGGAGAAAAAACAAATTTTGCTTATTCGAAACATTATATCAAACACAGTATACCGGAAACAATTAACAGAGCTAGCAAACATATCAGCATAAAAAATCTGAAAGTTTTTCATCGAGGTCTGAAAAGTTGGTT
The DNA here is from genome assembly GCA_009720345.1 of Fragaria iinumae. Taxonomy (NCBI): domain Eukaryota; kingdom Viridiplantae; phylum Streptophyta; class Magnoliopsida; order Rosales; family Rosaceae; genus Fragaria; species Fragaria iinumae. The sequence continues at coordinate 24,436,681 of CM019123.1, read as the reverse complement.
GCACTATATTGAAGATCAGTTTTGTTTACTGCTCGATATCTGCGATTCCATATGTTGGCCTGCCTCTTCAAGAGACAGTTTCTCCTTCTTGAGGGACTCAAGTTTATCAGCATTGGCCTTTTGAATCTTCTCGGGGACCTTTTCTTTGTAACCAGCAGCATTCATCACCTTCGTTAGCTTCTCATGTTGCCTGTTGATTATGAAACTGCTGTTAGAATTATCAGAACTTATACACGTGCTGCTAACCAGGAACCAGGAAGAAATTGAACCCGTATAATCCAAAGCCATTCATGATTGAACTATCTTTTTAGCATTATTATTCATACTAAACTTTCAAATTATGTATCAGGTATTTTAGCTCTTAAATTGCACTAATACTATACTTCTCTATAAAATGTTTACCTTGTTGTAGAACTATATTCCCTTAAGTGCTTTTCAAATAAAAAATACTGTTTGTGAGAACTGCAAGGTACGAAAGTAAGTTAAACTTTTGAACTTACAATTTAATGTCTTCCATCTTTTTTCGGATCTTTTCAAGATCTATTTCTGCTGAACGAGATCCTAGAATCTTCAGATAAACAGACAGGCTTTCATTTACAACAGACACAGCACATCCAGTTGGGGCAGGATCATTCTCACTGATTACCTGTGGAGACAATATTTTAGCATATTTAAAAACCAACAACTAAAGGAGCTATGACATTTAACTTGATTTAATAGGAAACGGAATGAGTGAAGTACAACCATGAAGGACAGACAACTTACCATCAGAGATGACAGATTCGCAAGAGTTTCAATCTCGAGTTGTTGTCTGCATATAATTTCCCCATCTGACATCGATCGACACAGCACAAAAGCTGGTCGTCTACGTTAACAGAATAGACAAATAAGATAAATCAATCATTTATCAATTTGCAACATGAAAGTCAAAAGTTCACAGAACTGAAGCGGAAGAAAACATGTCACACTGCATTAAAAAGAAAATTACCTTTCACGACTCTCTTGAGATAGTGACCGGAGAGATCTCACAATAGAGTCAATTAGACTCATTTCAGACTCCACCCTATCATTTGTCCAGCACTGGAGGAATATAATATAGAAAGATTAGTTACTACACAATCTACGTTCATCTCTAAAATTTTTGATAGTACATGGTAAGCTATAAAAACCAGAAACGACCTCCTTATGGCCTGACAGCTATAATTCAAGTGCAACATCATACAAGTTGATAAATAAATAAATAAATTAAAATATTGCGCATGTATGACACTAAAATAACAGGAAACACTGTCGAAGTGCAGAGTGAATAACATATACATAAAACATACTATATGTGTGTGAGTGTGTGTGTGTAAAAGATATGACAGGACATTAATGTGGATAAAAAAAGCACTGTCATACAAAATCAGCCTAAGATTTGTTGAAAGGCTTTGGTTATCGGACATTAACAAAATTGCCTCTTGTTAGGACACCTGCACATAGTGTGTCCACCACAGGAAAACTACCCACAAACCATATGGTTTAATCCTTTCTTTATGTTTATGATTAGACATCAATACACAATAAAAATAAATAACCAACCTCCACGATGGATGGATAGTCGCATATCATAATTGATGCTGGCCTACTGTGATGCTTGGACGATGGGAGACGCTGCCATAGTTCTTCAGTAACAAAGGGCATAAATGGATGAAGCAGCCGTAGTCCATTGTCCAGACACAACCAGAGCGTGTCTCGTGCAAAAGCCCTTTCAGATGTAAACTTTGGATCGTTTCCAGCAAAGTAGGGTTTTATGGCTTCAATGAACACATCACACAATTGGTACTGCCACCAAGCATACACAGCAGTGGCTGCATCGGAAAACTCGTATGATTCCAATGACAAAACAGTTTTGGAGATGGCTTTATTTAGTACCGAGAGTATCCACTGGCAACTAAATGGAAGCAGATCCGGGACTACTGATGTCGCCGGAACATAATCATCCCCAAGTTTGCTCATAGCAAACCGTATGGCGTTCCAAAGTTTATTACACCACTGCCGGTAACCCACAACCCTTTGGATGTCCAGATTTATCTTATCAGACTGAAAATAGACATACCAATTAGGTTAATAATCCATTATAAGAAAATACAGTCACCCACAAAAAGTAGAAAGAGAGAAACCTAAACCTGAGCAGTGTACGACACCAGGGCAAAATGTAGCGCATCAGAACCACATTCAGCAATACCATCAGGGAAATCCTTTTTTTGGCCTTCTTTGGCTACGGCTAGTTCTCTCGGGTCCAAATTTCCCTCTGAAAGCTTTTTGTGCAGATCTTCCAGTGAAATACCATTTATCACATCAAGAGGATCAATGACATTCCCCAAGGACTTGGACATTTTACGTCCATGTGCATCACGAATCATTGGATGCATGTACACCTGCAGAGCACCAATCACCTTAGCAATCAATATATAAACAACTACCCAGCATATATAGGAGAAAGTAAACATTCGTCATCCGTATGTGCATAAGAAACAGAGCATAAATTCTAATGTCACACATTTATGTAAGGAACAAAGGCGTCCGAATTTGAATCGGGAAAGGAGTATTCTCAGCTCCTTGACAAGGTTGGTAATCAACCATACTATACTTGACAAGGTTGATAATGAACTATACTATATTTCATCAATAAATCTGAACATTCTTTCCATGAAGCCAGACTCCAGTGATTAAAATTAAAATCCAATCAACTATATTAGAGAAGGCACCTAGCACCAGCAGACACAATACATGCTCAATGATGACAAGCAGAAACATAAAAGGGTAACAGTTGTAATTACATGTAAATTTAAACTCATACACCATTCGCTCTTTAATTTTTATAGTAGCAACTTGTGAGTTATAATTAGCTACCAAGTTTAAAGTAGAATAACACACACTGAAACATATTGACTAGCTAGTATCAAGTAAACATGTACCACCCAAGATAACACTGCCTATAGCACGGCTATACATCTATTATATCCATTTATTGCTCACCTTTGAGAAAGGTACATTACCACCCAATGTACTTCCAAGCATGACCATACGAGCAACCCAGAAAAAAAGGATGTCATGACCAGTTTCAAGAACTGAAGTTGGATAGAAAGCTCTTAAATCTTCTGTATCTTCTGGCCACCCCAACACAGACATTGGGAAGAGACCAGAAGAAAACCATGTGTCAAGCACATCAGGATCTTGTTCTAGTTTAAACTCCTTCCCCTTGTATCTTTGACTAGCCAGTGCTTTAGCCTCTTCCTTGTTTCTTGCAACCACCCATCGGTCATCTAATGATCCAAAATCTTCTGACTTGTCACCATCGAAACCGACATACCATGCAGGAATGCGGTGACCCCACCAAAGTTGCCGTGAGACACACCAATCGTGAATGTTCTCGAGCCATCTATGATCAACAAAAGATAAGCTTTTTATTTTTGTTTTCTTCATATGGTAAATATAACAGCTTATGTCATCAATTGTAATATCATTACCAATAAACACAGTAGAAATTTCTTAGAGCAAGGCAAAAAGGAGACTACCTCTTCCAATCAGCATTATACTGTCTTGGGATGATGTCAAGCTTTTTATTATCATCATCTACAGCAGCATCAAGAGCTCCCTTGGCCATACCACTACATTTGACATACCACTGGGGCTTTATCATGGGTTCAACAACATCCTTGCTTCTAGAGCATACACCAAGACGCATCTCATTTGCTGTTGATTCTTTAAAGAGGCCCTAAATGCCAAAAGAATAATGTCACGGAAACAATCATTACGGCATTGAGAATATGACGTAAATAGACAGTACCCACCAACTACTATGAGAATAAGGAACGTAAACCAATTAACCAATTGATGTTGGTAATAGACGCAATTATATGTACGTTTTGTGCATTATCGAATGAAGGGACTGCAGCCAATTCAATTTCTTTGTTTGAAAAGTATAAAGTTGAAACCAAAAACATTGTGTAAGGTGATAGTGTCTAAGGTGTTACAACATATAACGATAATGTTAAGTGGTTCTCAAACCAAATAGTAAATGATTTAGTCGCAAACATATGTAGTACTTAATAGATGATACCTTCTTCTTTAATGCTTCAGTAACTGCCTCCCGGGCTTTGAAGCGTGGCATCCCTGCAAACTCTCCACCATCCTGGTTTATTTTTCCATCATCAGTAAAGACATTTATAAACCCAAGATTATGGCGCTTTCCGACATTAAAGTCATTAGGATCATGGGCCGGAGTAATCTGCGGGACACAGAACAGCAAGATTGAGTTTAAATACCATAGCATAAATCTGAAAGAGATAAAAGAACAGTTACTATATATAATGACTTGTATGCTATTATGTTTAGCTCTTACCTTCACAGCACCAGTCCCAAACTCTGGATCCACGAGGATTGCATCACAGATTATAGGAATCCTTCTTCCATTAAATGGATGAATGGCATGTTTTCCATGAAGATGCTTATATCTGTCATCATCTGGATGTACAGCGATAGCAGTATCACCCAGCATAGTTTCAATTCTAGTTGTTGCCACAACTATCTCACCTAAATTATTTTCCAGAGGGTATGCAAATGATGTCAAAACACCGAATTCAACACGGTTCTCATACCCAGGAACCTCAAGGAATGTTCTTTCTTTGATATCTATATAGTCCACCTACACATATAGCAAGAACTTCAATGATACTGCAAATATATGGGAAAAAATATACAACAAAAAGGAGAGGGCTGACCTCAATTTCAGATATTGCTGTTCGCAAGACACAATCCCAGTTCACCAGACGGTTATCCCTGAAAAACAAAATCAGGCATAATAGAGACATGAGAACAATTTAGGCATTGTTACTGGAGAACCAAAGCAGATAAAAAGTACAAGGATCAACATATAACAAATCATTATATCACACTAGTTTGTGTTAATTCAACAAGGTCTACGGTCTTTACCCAAATACTCAACCCCAAACATGCATAGAAATTCAAACTAGAATCACAGATATAAAGCTAGCGTCCGCATACAATTAGGTCTTGAAGCTGTAATAATCTAATTTTCCCAAAACGTATCACATATAATCTGAGTTTTGATGAAGCATATACCTGTAGATGAGCTCTTTCTCATAAAGCCTTACAAAAGCCTCTGTCACAGCCTTACACCTCTTCTCGTCCATTGTAAAGCACTAAAAGTTGAGGAAAAATAAAGGAAAATAAGTTATATCTATGTATATCATACATATAAAGAGAGAGATCTTTGTGACTACGACAAATTCGAACCAAGAAAATACAAGCTACAGGAAGTTCCAACCTCGCGGGACCAATCCAATGAAGCACCCAAACGCCGTAGCTGCTGTAAAATAGCGTCCCCATAACTATTTTTCCATTTCCAAACCTGTCAGAAACAAGAACCAACGGTATGAATGAATTCGACAACCTTTTAACAGAACAATTATCATGGATTCCAATATTACATAGCAATTTGAACTCACTTCAGATACAAACTCTTCACGGCCAATATCATGCCGGGTTAGATTGCGCTCACGCATCAGCTTCTTTTCTACAACAACCTATAAACAGCATATAGAAGTTACAGCCAGGCAAATAAACAACATCTGTATTGAAGATAATCTAGATTTGGTGATGAACGGGATGGAAAAGAACCTGAGTTGCAATCCCAGCATGGTCCATTGAAGGCACCCACAAGGCATTGAAACCTGACATTCTTCGCCAACGAATCATCGTGTCCTGCATGACACGAATAACGTCAAATTACTTTTTCAGACAACCTCTGGAAGCCACCAATGGACATAACAAATTTAGGAATTTATCTTAGACACAACCTCAATAGCAGCAGTAAGAGCATGGCCAATATGAAGCTTGCCGGTCACATTTGGAGGCGGCAAAGCCTGCAACACAATGTGAGAACCAAATAATTCCGCTGCTTGATATCAATACAAAACCAAGAACGGAGGGGGCGGTAAGACACTTACAATCACAAACGGAGGTTTAGAGCTCTTAGCATCTGCTTTAAAGCACCCCGAATTCTCCCACCACGGATACCACCTAAAACCAGCAAGCACGAATCACAACATGCACAACATACAATTCAAAAAAACCAGCACCAAAATCGCACCAACCAAACACGAAACTCACCCTTTCTCCACGGCAGCTGGACTGTACTGCTTGGCCATCAGCTTAGACAGCTGCTTCTTCTGGCCAGCCGGAGTCGGAGGATCAAAAAAATCAGCTGCATTTTCATCCTCCTCATTCCCACGCTTCACATTCTTCTTCTCACTCTTTTTCGAAGCCGCATTGGCTTGTTGAGCCTGAAAACCACATCAATTCGAATCCATAAACACCTCAAATGTAATCGAAATTGCATCCAAATTCACTCCAAATCCAAACTCAACCGTAACTACCTGAAACTTAGCAGCTTTCTCCAACGCTTTTTGCTTCTTCAATTCTTTCTCTCTTGCCTGAAATCAACAATTTCCGTCGGTAAAAACTTAACAAAAATCGCAGGCTATAATCCATCGGTGAAAGTAAAGATACCTTCTCTTCCTTCTTCTTCTTCTTCTCCGGGTCTTCGATTCCAGCGTCCATCTACAGTTGAAGAGTGCACAGTTAGATGAAGAGTTGAGACTGACGGATGTGATTCGTCGGCGGTGGATTTATACTTACCGGTTTGGCGGCGGGAGCTGATTGGAGTAGAGGAGGCGGAGTATGGAAGCGACGGAGGGGCACGGCGGCTGCAACTTTGATACGGTTACCGATGGAGGAGATATGCGGCTTCGCTAAAACCCTATAGCAGGGCCTCAGCATATATAACGTAATAACTGTCTCCTTGGTATATATTCGACCAGCTCTTTTATATATAGTTTTGTTCAGGTGCTAAAAATATTGTGGTGTTCTCCAAGGAAATTGTGGAGACGAAAACAGATATCAAAGAGAACAGAGAATCATATATCCATTGTCCGAATTATACAGGTGTTGTAGAAGGAAACATATATTTTTTTTCTTTTGATTAGCATTACACCAAGACACACATAGGTCGAGTATCCTTCAATATGTGTTCATTTTTTATTTTCAAAAATATTGTGTTCATTTTATTAGGAAAAAAGAAAACTTTGCAAGCATATGGACCAGAGGGGATGGTAATTGAGCCCAAAAAAAAGAAAAAAAAAAAACCATTTTAAATACAAGCGTCGAATGACATTATTTTTAAATTGATAAAAAATCACTTTTAAGTCGAAATCATCTCAAACTTGAGCACCAAGAAATCATCTCAAACTTGAACACCAAGAAATCATCCAAGTTAAGAAATTAGAGACCGAGGGACGTCTTATGTGATTGCCATGACAAACTCCACTTTTCTATACCAATCAAGGTGAAAAGGAATGTTTCTTTCGAGCTTTGGGGTTTGAGGTGCGAGTCTTGAGAAAGGTTAGAACTATCGGAAGCATGGGAATTTTCATCATCTGGTGGTGTAGGTGAGGTGACAGTATCCGTCCCCTCAGATTGTTCTAGGACAAGTTCAAGTGACTCAGAAATGTCATTTTGGTCGCACTTAAGCTCTTGCGCTTCATGAAGTGTCTCATTGCTGGATTCTCTGTCTTGGGTATAGAAAGCATTATTCTCTAGATTATGTTTTATGCAGCAGCATAATGAACCTATGAGTATGCTTGCCCTTTAAGTACTGGATGTCTGCAGTGAGATCGATCTGAAGTTGCTTTGGCAAATTGCATCACTGGGACTTATACGAGATGAAATAATGTCGAGCCTCACTCTTTGGGAGTCGGAGTTGGATGTGATGATGTTCTCATCTATATGATCTTCATAGATCCTTAAAAAGGGGCAGGGCATCAAGAACTGGTTAAAGGTACAAGTGCAGGTCACTACAATAATCTTCTATGGTATTTTCATTGCTACAGAAAACGAGCCAGCGTCATCCTAAACAATGCACAAATGATATTCCACCTCTCCAAGCTAGTATGTAGTTATGTTTGGTTTATTAACAATATAGGATATTAAGAGTAAAAACTATATGTCCACTTATAGATGCTTGTCGTCAATATCTGATATCGTTTCTGCATAAGCGTATATACTTCCAATACATAGACAGAATTAACACAATAAGCTAAATGGTATCCACAAAGATTTACACTACAATAAAGAAACTCAGTTATTTTGACCCTCACGCCTACAAACTAAGAAATTTTCCAGGAAAAAACCAAGAACACAATGACCTGGAAACTTGGATTCTTTCAGTGGAAACAATTGGACATCTACCACTGAAATGCAAAAACCACGGAAACCACTGTGGTAAGCATTTCGGATAAATGTGTACGCATGGAAAAAAAGAAGAAGAGTATTGATGAATCAACAGGGGAGAATATGTCGTATATCTTGATAACTTCCACCATCTGAGCACACATCATATTCAGGAGTACTATTTTGCTTTCTTCAGGAGAGCTGATGTCATAAACTCGGCATCATCCTTGACAAAACTCCACCAAAGGTATGTGAGAGGGATGGTGATTGCGTTAGAAATAGCATGAGCATCTATAAATCCCCGGTACGGTGGGAGGTCATATATCTCCAAGAGCATGGTAATGCTTCCTCCTGCAACAACCACCCACAACTTCCAGCGTGACGGATGACGGGTAGTACCAGCCCAAACAGCCCATGTAAGAAGCTGAAGAACGCCCATGGCTGTACAAACTTTCATATTCAGACCTGCAAAACTTGTATAAGTTAGTTTCCAGAAGATTGGAACCCCACAACTATGCCAGCAAATTCTGTCATAAACAGTTTAACCAACAAAATAAAATTTAATATCCTACAAGATGCTTGTTCTGGCTGATAAATTAGGATTCATTAGGCTTGATGATGGAAGCCAATTCATGGAAATACATTTAAATACATGTGTATACATCAGAAGCTGTTCCATATAATCTCAACACAAAAAGAAGACTGTTCTGATGTTATCTACAGCTCACTAAGACTAAAACTTAGACACATATCTATCCATCCATGATACCCACAACTGGGGAACCATGTATCATAATTAATGCACTGTTGGGCAGTAAGAGCTTCATTAATAGAGAAAACAAGATAAAGATATAGCAAAGTGTTTCCAATAAAACCAGTGACTGCATTTCACTGAGTAAACTGTAATCAATGAACTTGGTGCAGTGAAAGACAAAGAAGCAAAAGGATTTTGTAACAACAAAATCACCATATAATTAACTTTAGTTTTGGAAATACTTAGTAAGGCAATCCTTTACATGCAATTGCAATTAAGGTAATTACTAACTGAACCCGATTTTCATCATTCACATACTGGGGCTACAAGAAAAATGCATTACCACAATCAAGTTTATAGAAGTTCAGGTACAGTATGTGTGTTGTCACAAATGCTATCACTGGAGCGCAGACCATGACCCTGGCAGCCTCATCTCTGACATTGAAAGCTCTCAGTATGGCTAGAATGAGAGAAAAACCAAGTAATGCGACAGCAGAAGATATATCTAGCTTCTCTGTCAACTCCACATCCCTGCATTGTACCAAAAAGTTATGAAAATTATCAACATTCAACTAGATAAACATATGAAAGTTCTGTCCTCCCCTGACTCTAGGCACAATCAATTCACTAAAGTTTTGTATGGGGTGCCATGTCTGTATTTCGAGTTATAGCATAGTTTTGCTTTTGCAATATTAACTCGTAGTGTGGGTAACTAGAGCATAGGAGAAATTATCAGAGGGAATACCCTATTGTGCAATAGTGATTCTATTTTCTTCCACTTTCATTAATTTGTGAATCTTAGGTGGAAAAGTCTAATGGTACTATGCAATTGTAGTGTGCTCTATCTTTCATTCAAAAGTTATTTTTGGAAGATATAACTATTGTAATTAATCATCCATAATGCATAGGACTTCAACACCACTTACCGGCTGTGAAATACAGCGCTCCAAAACCAAGAATTCATTGATAAGATCCCCCAGATATGCCACACGCCAGTATATTCGTAGTAAGTCTTCTTAGTTGGCCTCAGAGGCAACTTGTAGTATACGAGGATAAAGAATGAAATCCAACCTTGAAATTGCATGGCAAGATTGAGAGCACAAAGAGCAACGGACACAGGTTCCTGAAAACATGAATACGTTCAATAAAACTGATTAGGCCATGCCAGCAAGCAAAATAAGCTTAACTAGCCTACTGAGCTTGAGTGGAAACCTGAATGCCATAGACACGGTTAAATGGCCATTTTCCATGATACTTTACAGGCTTGTCACCGAGTTTCTTTCTTTCCTCCTCCCTTGCAAGCATGCAGTGGTACCTACAGTCAGTTTGACAGTCCCATTGCTTCCAGCGCAGATAGAGAGGTTCTTCAATATACCAAGGGCCATCAATAGGTTTCCCATCAGATGAAAATTTACAGTGCTGAAAGCATCTTTCCCCTACGCATCCAGACTTTTGACACTGCTCCACACAAGACCTGCCAAAACCGTACAACCACAATGAAAATGACTCCACAGTCTACACCAACCGAAAAGTGAAGAAGTAACTATTTCACCAATAACTCTTTTTCACAGAATGGACCACAAAATCCAAAATGCAATCTTTTTTCTTCATCATTCCTTCTTTTCAATAAATGCACAGCATGACTATCCAAGTCTGCAATTAATCATCATTAAGATAACCTCAATTCTGTTATTAAAGCTCAATCTTCTCTCCTAGCATTAAATCCATATAGAACTTTCCTCATAAATCACTTGATCACATCAATACACAATAATCCGTAGCCTATTTCCAGATTTCTTGAGTTTCTGAATGACCTCATCAAATCTCTCTGTGAATTTACTGTATCGAAAACTAAACCTACCTCATCAATCAAACAGTGCTAGCATTACTGAACTCATATAATCAAAAAGGCATAAGGCGCTCGATTCTTCTCATCACAAAAGTTGAATGAAAACGAAAAACACAAGCGAGCTCTATCGTCATGGAAAATGGAACAGAAACGGAAAACGGAGAGCGGAAAAAAGCGTTACCGGTAAACCGGATCGGAGTCGCCGGAGCTGGCGAGAAGCGCGGGAAGCAGAGCGGCGGAGAGCGCGGCGAGGAAGAGAATGCAACGGAGCCGGCGAGCCATCTGGATTCGAAAGTCAACAAAAGTTTTCTCGAGGTTTCTCTAGAGCTGCCGACGACGAATGCTCGCTCCCATGGAAATCCGAAGCCGGCCGGTGAGCGAGTTGGCGAGTCGAGTGGAGTCGAGTCGAGTTGAGGTGAGGCGGAGGAGAGGGAGGAGACTCAGTGTGTTGGGGAGAGCGAGTTGTTGTGGTGGTGAGAATCGAGGCGATATTGGGGGAGCGGAGACCAGAATCTCGTGAGTGAGGGTTTGTGACGATTCTCGAGGAGACGCGTGGATAGCTGGACGTGCTGATATGCTTCTCTCTCTTTATCTTCGCTGATAGCTAGAATAGAATAATATCCTTTTCTACGGACGCTTCTAGATTGGTGACTGTAAAGTGAGACTGGCGGTAAAAAAATCAGTAAAGTTTCTTGTGCATTTTTGGCAATTTGGTAGCTTTCATGTCGTCACCTGTCATGGTTACGTACACACATTGACTAATGAACATTTGGATGGATAATCTACCGTCACATAAATTTTAGGTAGAAACCAAATTTTTGGGGACCCTTAATTATTACAATAGCGTGAGAATTACGGATGGTCGGAGATAAACTACTAAAACTAATTATGTTAAATTGTGATAGAATTTTAAACATATTACATGAAGTTGTTACTGAGTTACATTGTTCTTTTGGTTTTATTCATTAGTTATTACAACGTTATGTAATTTTGAGAATGTTTAAATTTTTCATTGTTTTTACTCTAGAAGACACAAAGTTATTTGTTTATGAGCTCGCTCTTCAACTAGCTTATCATTCACTTGTAATGAGTTCACTTGCTTATAATAGGGTTTCAGATTTTCTTTCCTCATATCTTTTTAAAAAAATATGTCATACGCGATTGCTATGTATTAGTTAACTCTTAAACTGAAGCCATACCGTTTTTGAAATTTTTACAATTACAAAACTAAAAAGTTATGTGTATAGTAGAAAATGAAAATCATCCACACGGTGGTATGTAGAGTGAAAATTCAAATCATCTTTTTTTTTTTTACAAATTCTAATTGCAGACTGATTACAAAGTGAAAAATTCAAATTCTTTTTTTTTTTCCACATAATAATTCTAGGAAAAACGCTTCACTAACTAAACGGTAAATGATGAGGTAAAAAGTGAAAAAGGTAAAAATCAAAAGAGAGAAAATCCTCGCGCGTGGGGGATTGGAGGGAGAGAGATAATCCATCCCTCCCAAAATTTTGGACAAAGCAAACGTTTCGTCGCCGTTATCTCACACTTTCCCAGTCGCTCACCACCACCGGAGACACAGCAACCAACCGCTAAACCGCCGTCATGACCTCCGTCACGCTCTCCCTCCCACTCACTCCCGTCTCCACGCGCCTCCGCACAACTGATTCCCGACTCGCCTCGCTCTACCAACCTCTCCGCCAATCATACTCCTTCCCGCGCTTCTCACTCCACCGCCTCCCTAACCTCACCCCCGCCTCCGCCTACGTGTCCGGACCCGCCTCCGACCCGATTGTCACCGAGCCCGACCCGAAGTTCGACGAGCCGGAGGACTCCAAGCTCCAGCCGCCGAGTGTGATTAGCTGGAGCTTACTCTGGAGCCTTCTCCTCAAGCACAAGCTCAGACTGGTAATTTCCGCTTTTGCCCTCGTCGGCTGCAGCGCCTGCACTCTTTCCATGCCGATATTTTCAGGTGAGATAGGGTGAGAGTTTCAGTTTAGAGTTCCGATTTCGAAGTGGATTTCATGTGAACTTTTATTTGTTTGGATTATCAGGACGGTTTTTCGAAGTTCTGATAGGGAAGAGAACAGAGGCATTGTGGACGTTGCTGAGTAAAGTCGGAGTGTTGTATGCGTTGGAGCCGATTTTAACTGTTGTTTTCGTTGTTAATATGAATACTGTATGGGAGAAGGTCATGTCCACGCTTAGAGCTCAAATTTTCGGCAGGGTTTTGATTCAGAAGGTACAACTCAGTTACCAGCTTATCACATTATCGCACCGTTGTGACATTAGTTTTTATCATCTCTTTTGATGTTGTTTCGTTTGTTGATCCTTGCAGGTCGAGTTTTTTGACCGTTACAAGGTATGTATGTGTATGCATTTGAGGAATTTATGTGTTTTGTTGTGTTAGTGTGGTATATGATTGATTTTGGTTCTGGTTTGTGTAGGTTGGTGAACTGACGGGATTGTTAACATCTGATTTGGGTTCTCTGAAAAATGTTGTGAGCGAAAACATTTCAAGGGACCGCGGATTCAGGGCACTTACTGAGGCAAGCAACTCTACACCAAGCACAAGGGGGCTTTATGTTGCCTCCATTTAAGCATGTAATACCTGATTTTGATCTTATGGCATTCACTCTTTCACTTTTCACCACTACCCCACCAAAATAATCCGTGATAGTAGGATTTAGTTAACGTCGTATGATTGTTTCTGGATGTGATAACTAACTTTGTATGAATCAAATTTTCGTACTACAAAATGGAACTTAAAAAGTAATTCTATGCAAAGTAATATTAGTTTCCAGTTCAGTATTCAAAGTACCACCCATATTTATGTAGGCCCATTAAATCTCATGTTTCTTGGTCTTGTAGGTTACTGGGACAATGTGCATACTCTTTGTTTTGGCTCCCCAACTTGCACCGATCCTTGGGGTTCTGATGCTCACCGTTTCTGTTTTAGTTGGTACTTATCTTGTCTTCAAGACTTTCTTTGAGACGGTCTTTATTTTGTGCTCACAATTGTTTTTAAGTGTGAAATTTTGGTGTCTTGTTGGCTGCAACAAAATTTTCCCTGATTCTGACTACTATCAATTTTCATAAGCTTTGTACAAGAGATCAACTGTACCTGTTTTCAAGGCGCATGGAATGGCTCAAGCATTCATTGCTGATTGTGTGACAGAAACTTTTTCTGCAATACGTACTGTAAGTTCTTTGAAATTGTTGACTACATATTTTTTGCACCATCTGAATTTTAAAATAATTTTCTTTATAAATTTGTCTCTTCATTCAGAAAAGGAGCGTGGTTTAAGAATTTCTATACATTTTATGATTGATATAGTAACATGCTGTTGTAGGTAAGATCCTTTGGTGGGGAAAAGCGCCAGATGCTAATGTTTGGTAAACAGGTAAAATAACACAAACTAGTCGATATGAAAACTTGAAAGACCATCAGGTGTTTAGAATTTTCTTTATGAGCTTGGCAGGTGCTAGCTTACCAGAGCAGTGGAATAAAGCTTGGGGTTTTCAAATCCATAAATGAATCGTTGACTAGAGTTGTTGTGTATATATCTCTTTTGGCCTTATATGCTCTTGGAGGAAGCAAAGTGAAGGCGGTAAGCACTTGTAACCCTTCTCAAGCATGATTCAGATTCAGTCCATTCTCTTGCCATCTCTTCCTTATACCTTTTCTTATGAGATTGATGACATCCCCCATCAATCTATTTTTTAATCTCACTAGGCAAGGTAGAAGCAGGCCTTGAATACATTATTTATTATACTCATATTCACAGTCAAGGTTTTTTCTGAACTTCTGCTGCTTGTAGGGTGAACTCTCTGTTGGAACTGTGGCTTCTTTTATTGGTTATACTTTCACATTAACATTCGCGGTTAGTCACCTTATTATGGTTCTTATACCTTTGTGGTGTATTTCCATCTTGGCAAGGCTTGTGATAAGTGTTTGACGTAACCTGCTTTTCAGGTTCAAGGCCTGGTTAATACATTTGGAGATCTTCGTGGAACTTTTGCTGCAGTGGAGAGGATTAACTCTGTTTTATCAGGGGTAGAAATCGATGAAGCCCTTGCTTATGGCTTAGAAAAGGAAATGCAACAAAAGAAATTACTTGATGAAAATTACAGATTGTTCCTCATCGATGGTTCCAATGAGAAAAATCAGTCGGTAAATACGCATTACATGTCAGCTCTGAAATCGGCCAGCAATGTTGGACGCTTAGCTTGGTCTGGCGATGTTTGTCTTGAAGGTATCTAGAATTCAGTTTCATGCATTCTCTTTGAGGTGCAATGACTGTTTAGGTCTTCTGTGTGTTTGTTTTGCCTTGCATGTGTCTGTGTGTTTACGTGTGCGTGTCTCAGCAGGTGAGACTACAAAGACAAAGCTTCCCATAATATTGTTTATATGAAATGTGTATTATTTACTGTTTAGTTTCCTAAAAAATGTTTAATGTGTTCCACTGTGCCAATGAGTAACCTGATTTCATTCTGCAGATGTGCATTTCTCTTATCCTTTGAGATCTGATGTAGAAATTCTGAATGGTCTAAATCTAACGCTAAAGTGTGGAACTGTAACTGCTCTAGTTGGTTCCAGCGGTTCTGGAAAAAGTACTGTTGTACAGCTATTGGCACGTTTCTATGAGGTTTTCTTTCTCTTATCTTTTGATGTTCAAAAAGAAATATTTCATTTTACTCATCTTTAATAGATGACAACCCATATGAACTTAGGTATCCAACTTTTGCAGCCAACTACAGGTCGTATAACAGTTGGAGGAGAGGATGTCCGGACATTTGACAAGAGTGAATGGGCACGAGTCGTGTCAATAGTGAATCAGGTAACTTCTTTAGTCTGCTCATATATGATATAACACTTCACATAATGCATAATTTCAAATATAACATTTTCTTTCCTTTGGTGCTATAGCTGAACTTGATTCATATATCCCAGTATCTAATTGTTTGTGTAACAAATTGTCAAATTGTGGAATATAGGTAGCAAACTATGTTACCTTTGAAGTACTTCATTGTCGTTCAATATGCCAATTAGTTTAAGTTGACAGCATGTAATGCGATTTTAACTGATTTTGATCATGAAGATTAACTATGTTGTATACCTTTTTTCTTACTTGCATCTTTCATTAGCCTGCATTCCTAAATTGTACAAACATTATACTTAATGATGAATGCACGTAGTTTGGATTGGTCATATATTCCTGCAAACATATTATTCCTCATTCCTTTCCCATTTCAATCTGTGTCCCTCCTGTTTCATTGATGGACCAACAATTACTTCTACTGTGCATTATAGAACAAAGTTGAGTATATGCTTAGAGGTTCAGAAGATTATTTTGACCTTTCTCCACTTGAAATTATACAGGAACCCGTTCTTTTCTCGGTATCAGTTGGTGAAAATATTGCATATGGGCTTCCAGATGATCATGTATCCAAGGATGATGTGATAAAGGCTGCAAAAGCTGCAAATGCTCATGAATTCATAATTTCACTTCCACAGGTTAGACTGCCTTTCAGCATGTCATGTTTTACTCTGCTAGTTTTTGCGTTGTTTACTGAATGTTTCTTTAAATTTTGAAAGGGTTATGATACACTAGTTGGTGAACGTGGAGGGCTACTTAGTGGTGGCCAGAGACAGGTATTGAAAAAAAGCTTTGAGAGACTGAGAGAGAGGGAAAAGGAGACGGGAAGATAAATTTCAATTTCCTTGACACTTTTTATTTTTATTTCAATCTGCAGAGAATTGCTATTGCAAGAGCACTGCTTAAGAATTCCCCAATCCTTATACTTGATGAGGTAATTCTATGCTCTTTAGTCTATCTATTTATATGTTTGCGTGTAATAGTTGAGGGAGAAAGTTGTTTTGAACCATGGTAAGTTGGTCACAAATGAGTCGGAACATATTGAAAAAGAAAGAAAAATCTGGAATGGCTCTCAACGTTTTTCTTCCACTTGAGTTCCTTTTTGTGGCAATTGATTTTCTGAGACAACCAAAGTTTAGGTTTTCATTGGAGTTCTTTACTGAAATGCAGGCCACCAGTGCATTGGATGCAGTTAGTGAGCGCCTAGTCCAAGATGCGTTGAATCATCTAATGAAACGGCGGACAACGTTGGTGATTGCTCACCGGTTAAGCACAGTCCAAAATGCCCATCAAATTGCATTGTGCTCCGAGGGTAAGATAACTGAGCTTGGGACACACTCTGAACTATTGGCCAAGAAAGGTCAATATGCTTCATTGGTTGGCACTCAGAGACTTGCATTCGAGTGATTCGACGTTGAAAAGGGAATTACTGTAAATTGCTTTCATGAGCAGTTTTCTTACCCTGTATGAAGCAGTCAAACTCAGCTACATGTTAATGTACAGTACAGGTATATAATGGACATTGTATACTGTGGTAGTGTGGTTAACGATATAAAAGAATCAGAAATAGAACTTTGATCCTCGCTTACATTAAAAAGAACCTCTGAATCAATGATGCCAAATCTTGCAAATATTGCGTCACACTTGCGAACTTCGAATTATAAAAACGAAACTTAGGCCGTAACACAAAATGACATTGGTTTCTTTGGGTTTTTTTTTTTTTTTTTTCGAGGAAGGATATTGATGTTGTATTTTCAACTTCATTGATGGATTTTGTTACTGTGGTAGAATTTGACTAGAAATGTCAGATACAAGCATAATCAATTTGGTGGTGCTTGTAAAACTTGAAATCGTAAATAGTATTTTGGTATTGGATTCATACAAAGACTAATCGAGTATATTGTTGGCTCGACATCATAGAAAGATCAAATTCTAAGGCTAAGAAGTAGATAAAGAGATAACAGCGTTCATGCTTGCAAGGCATTCAGTAGGGAGGCCAAGGAAGGTGTTCATGGAAAGGTCATCAATAGGTTCAACAGTTGCGACTCCAACCAATTTGCAGTTTCCTTGTTCATCCAACCTCTCCCCTTTTCCACTTCTCATTGTTCCTCTTGATTCCTCAGATGTTAAAACCGTCTCCACCACAAGTGGAGGAGCTCTATAGATGCTCCCAACCGAAAACCAGAACTTAGCCTTGAACTCAAGATCAACCTACAAACAATGTCATCATCATATAGGTCGCGTTTTCAAAAACGTTCTAGTTCATTACTCTGGTTGAAGTTAGTGAGAGTGCAACATAGAGTTTACCTTGCCGGATTCTTGATTGATTCTGCCACGAAAAAGCTCCGGGACAATGTCAATCTTCAAAAACGGTGGCAATGGCAGTCCAAGAAACTTTGTTGTTGAAGTCTGCAATGGTGGTATGTAGAGTGTGTTAATGTCAAATGACACTGAAACTTCACCACTTGAGTTGCTGCTTTCTGTTGTACCAGACCCGGTTCCGGTGCCACCTTCAGCATCATATTCGAAATCGGGATATCTAGCTATGCCGACCTTGCAGGCACTCAAGGTCTTGAACTTGACAGCGTAAAGCTTAGAGTTTTGATACGAGGTTTGAGAGTCTGTGGTGGCGGAAGAGAAGGCTATGGTTTTTGTTCTAGGCCTCTGCTGCTTAGTCGGGATTTTCCAAAGAATTGGAGGGTTTGAGTTGTTGATCTTGCTACCCATTGCTATTACCTCCTTTTGGGTTTTGGTGATGGTAGAAGGGAAGGAACTGGGGTTTCTGAAGAAGCTATGACAATTGACTGAGAAGCAATACCGTCTCTTTCTCAGTTTTCCTTCTCAAATGAAGCATTGAAAATTTTGAGGCTGGTTTTGAGTATAGAACCTCATCCTTGTATGGGAAGCTTAATATCTATATAGTGCCTGGTTGAGCAATTGACACTTGGGTAAAGACAAACCTTAGAAAAGAAACATGGGAATGGTTCTCAAAGAGAGGCATGTAGAGACTGGCCAAAGCTTCCATTGATTATAATCTATATAAATCAGACAATTGGCCAAAGGTTCCACTGATACATGTAGCAGTATTAGTATTTGGCCTATGATGATATCAACTTTCTTTTGGTGCATGAAATGGGTAATAGAATGGTGTATTTTATAGTAAGGAAAGCAAACCATGAATATTGAATAATATATCACATGGAAAAAAAAAAGACAGACAGACCAAATGGTAAGATTGCATACTAGGACAGCATTATGTGAACAATCAATTTATACACAAGGGCCAGGCTCATATCCATAACTGGGCACTCCTCCAACTTAAGACTAAACTCCACAAATCACTCTCCATAACCATTAGAACTTACAAGACATCAATAATTACACCTCCTACTCAAAGCTAGTGAAAAGTAAAACCAAGCATCAGCAATCAGCCCGCTGGGAACATGATAGAATACATTAACATCACTTCACACGAGCATGTTAATTCTGCAAATTGGCTCTGTTTACTCTTTCTACCGACCGGTAAAAGCCAAATTATCATCATACTTGCAACTAATATCAAAAGTGGCACTAAGCATCAGGAATTAGCAACATGATACACTGTCAGGTCAACAAACGAGAGAAGATCGTAGAGAAGTAGTAAGATGTGTACATGATGACCAGCGGATGATTGATTCGTTGACCATGAAATCTAGTTGCTCATGCTCACCAAGTCCAATTGTGCGGTTCCTCTTGCTGTGGATGCCCAATGTCCTAGACCCAGTTGTCACACCGGATCTTTTAGCTTCTGCTGGTCTGTTAATCACTTCTCTAGCTTCAAGTCTAAATGAAAGGGAATCTGACAATAGGAGCAACTTCGCTGAGCTTGTCTCTGCATCACAATGCATCAATATGATATTAGATGAGAAACATTTTATGAATACTGCAGGGAGCTAGAAGATGCAATTGAAAATACCTTGATGAACTGCATCTATGCTGGCTGAAAACTCCAACGAACAACTACCTTCCTCAACCATAGAACTAGGGCTGAAGAATGCAAAGCTTGGCATTGAGGAAACAGGGGAGGAGAATTCCAGGCAATTGGAGACGCCATTGCTACGGAACGACAGCCCACCAGATGCCAAGCAAGGAGTAGATGGCTCTACCAGGAAAGGAGAAAAAGATGACCTACATGTGAATATGGGGGATTGGACTTCACATATACTAGGTGATGCGGTACCAAAGCTGATGTCCTGACTCCTGGACATAAAAGGGGTGGTGAATGAGCTACTGCCCACATCACATTCTCCGCAACCTAAAGTTTGACATTGACTAGGTTGTTTAGAAAGGGATTCCATACTCCTCATCCAGGAATGATCTGCAAAAGAAAAAAGGGGAAGATCAGAAATAGTTTTCTCAATTACAATCAGAAAGAGTTATTATTTGATATAACTAAAAGAAAATAAGGTGCAACACAAAGACACTGCAGACTTGGAGAACTCATCGATGCAAAAACAGTTCCAAGTAAGATATTGCTTTCTCGGACAGAGTACAGCTTTTAGGAAAGATCAATCTCTATTAATTTGCACAGTAATTTTGCAGGCATATGAATGACCACAAATTGATGTGATATCATTGTTTGTATTTGCTCCTGAAAATCCCTACCTACCAACTTATGTAAGGTGTCAATCAAAACGGAATCTTCTTGTCATTCTTCTAATAAGTCCCCCTGCTAAAATTCAATGCTATGTTACTATACTTTAATGAAGTTCAAGAATAAAAAGTTTTGAGTTATCACCTCCCACAGTTCAAATATGCAAATGGAATCCAAAATGGGTAACTGTATTTAACAGCTATAAGCTTTTAGTATCTGAGATCAGCATTTGAGCAAACGCGGCCTGAGAAAAATGGGGTTTTATTTAACAGTTACTGCAATCAATATTTAACCTACCTAGAACCTGGTGAGCGGTGAGCCTTTTAGAAGGATCTTTACAGAGCATTCCTCGAATCAAATCATTAGCTGATTCAGTAATGCCATCCCAGGGATCAGATGGGAACCTCAGATCAGCAGTCCTAACGGCATCAAATATGCTTGACTTTGTCTTCCCCCAAAATGGTGGCATTCCGCTAAGAAGAATGTAAAGAATTACCCCTGCACTCCAAACATCAGCAGCCTGGTTATAGCCTCCGGCAAGTACCTCAGGCGCTATATAAAACGGACTCCCCACCAAACCATGCAAACTCTGACCTGCTTGAACCAAAATATTGTCAAATATCTGACATCAAAGTTTAGGGGCGACGACTAACTAAAAGTGGAGAGAAAACCGAACTCATCAAAAGAAAAAAAGGAATTTGGAAGTACCAGGCATGATGTAAGTTGCAAGACCAAAGTCTGCCAATTTGATTGGAGATGAGGAGGCCTTTGTGGCCAACAGAATATTCTCGGGCTTCAAATCTCTGTGGACAACCCCATTTTCATGACAATATAAAACTACCTGAATCAGATGCCTAAAGAGAACCCTCGCATCCGATTCAGAGAACTGCCCATGTTTCTCTAACTGGTGGAAAAGCTCCCCTCCTGCACAGAGCTCCATCACCAAATGAACGTACTCTTCCTCTTCATACACTGCCTTGAGATCTACAACATTTGGGTGACCAGACAACCTGGTCATGATTTCAATCTCAAGCTTGATGCTACGGACATCATCTGAGGTCACTAATCGATCTTTAGATATTGATTTGCATGCCAACACCTCTCCGGTAAACTTATCAGTGCACGCCCTAATAACACCGAATTGCCCCAAACCTAATTGCTCTCCAAGAATATACCGATCTTTTAGATTTGATGTCTCATTTGCGTCCAAGATGGAGGAAGTTAAGCTCAAGATTTTGTAAGAATTGCATAGCCGTGTTGATTGTTCCCTGTTGCTACTGCTGTTGGCAACAGCCATACCAATATCCAGTTCCTCACTCAACCACGAATCAGACAATCGTCGCTCAGAAGCTTTCTTTCCAAGTATGCAGCTTAGTTTCACCACCCTTTTCCAACTGACACAAAAGCACCCAAGTTCTAAGTCAATATCAGATTCCCTAGCTTCAGTTATGCATTCACCAAAACGTACATGAGTCGAAATCAGAAGAGGAGCTTCATCCAGGCCGGTAGTTATAGAAGTTGACAAATGCTCCAACTGAAACCTTGAGAACAATAAAAGGCTCAAACTTTCAGCTGGGGATTCCTTCAAACTGTGACTGGGACACCTGGATCTGGATGAAATATCAATTACCTAACTCAGTCCCCGGTTTTAAATTGAGAAGCAAACCGATCCTAAACAATTAACCAATGGAATTCAATACTTTGGGAAACAAATATTCCTTTGGTTCTACTAACACTGTTTATGTTTTTGGAATTTATCAAGCTTCACAACCAAGCAGAAATTACAAAAATCAAACAAATTTTTTCATTACTATCCAAAAAGAAAAACCAAACTATTACCACAATTCATACAAACAGATCAGTCAATTAATCTTCAATAACAACCTCTATCCCCTAAACCAACCCCAATCTGCCCTATTCATCTCGCAAAAAGCCAAAAGCCCCCAAATCCATCAACCTAAAAGTTCCTAACTTTACAAACAAACACCAAATCCAACAAAAACCCACCACAAATTCAGCTCAAACCAACCTCCCAGATCCAAATTCGCCAGCATCCACTCAAATTCCAACTCCCAAATAAACCCCCACATTCCCAAAACCACCCAAACCCATCAACAAAGCTCCAAAATTTATCCGCAAACCCCAAATTCAACCCAACCCATCACAATTCAGCTTCAAACAAACCACCCCTGATCCCAAAAATCTGAAAAACCCACATTCCCAAATACAATAACAGAGAGAGTTTGAGAGGCTACCTAAGTACCTGAAATAAGAGAGAGCACAAATAGGAGGGCAGTGGCTTGTTGAGCTCCCCAAGACAGAGGCTCTGTCCTGTTGAGCTCACTCTTTGGCTTTGGTTTGGATTTTAGGGGGCACCTATCCCAGTCTGCTTCAACTTCTTCTTGTTTATGATGTTGAGGGTTTGGCTCTCCCTGTCCCTTTGTTTAATTAGCTCCCCTTTGCCTTTTATTTATTTTCATTTTTATTTATTTTTTCAAACAGAGGCTAGGGATTCTCTGATTTTCTACTCGCGGGCGTACTCGCTCTCCAAACCACACTTTCCTTTTCCACGAGTTCCTACGCCAACAAGAAAAACTAACTTTCCGTTTTGGGCAGCTTTCTTACAGATAGTCGTATCAAAATCAATGCAAAGCAAGATAGAGGTTTCTTTTCTTGTTTTAGTGATGCAACATAGGGTTCATTTCACCTACTTGAGGGTTTGATCAAGGTGACTATTTATAAACCGTGCTTGAAATACAATACTCGATTAACATTGAAGTTTATTGTGATTGATGATACGGAAAATGAAAATCTAATACTTCTGTAACTTTGAAGAAATTCAATATATGAATACTAACCACGTGATTGATATCTTAGATATCGTTTCTAGAATTGTGTTCCATATCTACGTAAATTAAGACTAAAGAAGATGATTGCTTTTCAATTTTGCTCTGAACTTCTGATGATGCTTTTCTAACCTAAACGTTTACATGAAGAACTCTATTGTCACGTTTACTTACTTGGAATGAAATTTATTAAGAATGAAAGATGGAAGGAATGGGAGACGAAATGAAATAATATGTGGAGTTTTTAATTACATTGAGTTGTTTACTTACCACATGAAATTAGAATAATCATGTAATTAATTATTATTTTAATTACTAATATACCCATGAAAAAAATGAACTACATTTTTCGATCACTCTCAACACAATTTTTTCTATATATGTTGATCTAGTTTTGTTTGTCATTTTGATTGTCTCAGTTGATAAGTTATGTATAATAAACAAACCAGATAGACTATTTTGATTCAGTGTATTGATTGTAATCATATGGTTACATATTAATAATATAATACAGAGGCTACGTGGTTATATTGCAATTTCGTTCTTGCATAAACTCTCTTCTACCATGATTTATCAAAATCATTTAGGCTTAGTACTAGCATTTTTGGTGTATCTCAAACCGCAAGTTGCAAGGGTTGAATAACAAAATTAAGGCATCATACTTTTATACATTTTGGTAATATTATAATAAATAAATAAATTAAACAACTTTCACAAATAGTATATTACTAGCCTTTATACCCGCGAAACTCGCGTGTAGAAGACGTCATTATTAGGTAGTTACTTTTTCTTTCTAATTTGTAACTGTTTTTTTCTTTTTGTGAAGTTAGTGGGGAGTGGAGAGTTTTTTGTTGCAGTTAAAACTTTTAACATCCCAATTTTCACAATTATCTACTCTATTTTTTATATTTTCTTTTCTTTTTGCTTTTTACTATAATGTCCAGTTTACTTAATTATTTTAATTAAAGATTAATTTCAGTAAACCCCCTGAGGTTCGGGGTTAATATCATTTCAGTCCCCATACTTATAATTTTGAAAGTTTACCCCCTGAAGTTTCTAATTTTCATAAATTAAGCTCAATTGCTAAAAATCCATCCAGTTTGGAGGTTAATTGCTAGTATGAAATCTTAGAAAAAGGGTCATAAAAAACGATTTATGTTGTTATATGACTATGTTAGCCCTTTTAGTGAGTTATGAAGTCAAGATTAACGTTTAAATTAGGCGGAATTTCAGCAATTAGACATGATTGATGAAAATTGGAAACTTTAGGGATAAATTTTCAAAATTAAGAGTATGGGCACTGAAATGATGCTAATCTCAAATCTCAGGAGGGTAAACTGAATTTAATCCAAAAAGAAATTAAGAAGCCAATAGTTAATCCTTGTGTTTTGCCTCCTTGTGTTTGTTGAGATCATCCTTGCAGCATAAAGTACTTGGAAGCTCACAGTTACCACAAACTGATGTGCTTCAAGATCCCCAGGTTTCAATTTAAAGTTGCACTTTGGGCATTTCACCTACCCAAAATCAAATTCATCAATATTATCAACAATGGCGGAACTAGAATTTTGAAATGGGGTGGGTTAAATTTTTTTATTAGAGTTATTTACTCTTTAAGTTCTACATATCATATCTTAGTTTAAAAACATATCAAACAATCAAGTAATAAACTGATTAAACAGAAATCAACATAATATCATTTGATAGAATCAAAAGTTAAGAAAACAAACACTGCTCTAGCAACTGATTAAACAAATCTTTGATCTTCAAACCTTAATCGGAAAAGAAAGATACAGTCAGTCAGCGCGTCTTAAAAAAAAAGACACAATTGAAGAATTATGGAATCAAATGGATTAATTGATCGAGGAATTAAGCAATTGGGAACTAAAATAAAAAAATATATATGACCAATCATATACACAAACATCCAAATACTATCTTGTTTGGCCTAATTTTATTTTAGGCATAATGACAAAATAGTTCAAAAAAAACAAACAATTCATCTCTGTTTAAAAAACTAAGTTTAATAACCTATGGGCTAAGTATGAAAATTTGGGGTGGGCTAGTTTTTAAAATTTAACTTATTAAACTAAAATTTAGCTACAAATTAATATTTTCGTTAAATTTGAGGTGGGTTGTAGCCCACTGTAGCCCGTGTTTAGGTACACCATGGATTATCAAATTAAAACATTCTAAACTCAACATCAAACTCAAACGAACGATTTGTGAGAAAGGGTGTTAGTGTTACCTTGATTGTTGTAGGAATTGAATCTGGAGCAAGATTTTCCACCGGCTTATGCTGCTTCCCCTTCTTGTTCATCTTCATCTTCTTATTCTTCGGCAGTTCTGGGTTCAGTCTCTGTCGTTCTAGCTCCTCCTAGTCTCTCTCTCTCTCTCTCTCTCTCTCTCTCTCTACTCTCTCAAATGTGAAGCCTTTTGGACGAGAGGGTGTGATGTACTACTTTAATGCGGCAGGGAGACACGATCGTTGTACAACCTCCCTCCCGCGGTTCGTGTTGTTTGTCGTCATGCACATAGTGTTTGAATTTCTATCTTTTATTTTTACTTTTTGGTTTTTCTTTTTTGGTCGAGAATGTTTAAAGGTTAAACAAGAGGTTTTATTGGAAAAATTACTTTTTATTTTTTATAGGGTAAAAGTTATAAGAGCAAATGCACCTGTTTTTGGTGGGTTGGACTAATTTTTAACCCGGGTTAATACATTATTTATTCAAATTTTATTTAAATTAGTCATTGGTCCTCCGTACAACAATACAACAATGAGATAAATCCTAAGACTAATTATACAAAAAGTGGGCTAAGCAAACAATTTTTTCAATTAAACAAAAGGAATGCAACTTAAGCCATGTATAAAATAGTGTTCGTTTGGGCCCACGTAGGAATTGGTCTGGACTAATAGGTGAGTTAATTCTTACACCAACATTTGATTAGGTTAGGTGGGCTCCATATAGGACCCACGTCTAACCTAGCCTAATTTTGTCCTTATAGATGAGAAGAGGAACCAGCAGCATAGAAAGCAAAGCGAGGCCAACCACCGATCCTTTACAACTCTTCTTTCCCCTTATGGTTTTGCTACTTAAGCTTTAGCAGTGATTTATGGCCTCAGGAGGTGCAAAACAAGAAGCTTGTTTGAATAAAAGCTTTTGCCTACTGTTTGACATGAATTACAAGCCTTTTAGTTGTTTAAAAATTTGTCGTTTGTCTCCTAATCTTTCTTGAGATTTATGGATGTTTCTTTTTATAATCATCAGTTTTTCAGTTTGCTAGTACAAAATTATACTTAGGCATTTGTTCAACTTATAAATAAAAAAGACTTCATCAGCTCTTTCTGTTTTATATTTGATTTTGCATAAGATTAAATTGCACCTATCGACCACCGCTTTTAACCTTTTGAGTTGATTACAACTAATGATGCAAGTACATTGGTGGAGAATATAACATGGTGCTGCAATGCATGATCCTAGTATTTGCTCCCCAGAGACTCCATATCATAAACTAAATCTCGAAAACATTCCAGTCAGTCTCATAGCTAGAAAAGCTCTTTGGCGTAGTCTGGACTGCAAGTTGCATAACCTTGAAAGCTTAAAGAAGTGTATAAGAGCCAGAGGCTTTATCAGTTGAAAGTATTTGTTTTTGCAAAGCGTAGTCCACCAAGAATAGAACATGTAAAACAAATACAAGTTCATCAGCTAGAGTTCAAGAAAGTTATAGTAACATGACATAGTCACTGAAATCTATGCTTGTCAATCTTGTGTTGGGTGCGATCTTGCTAAGTGATGAATGATCTTTTCGGGATCGTTTCACAAACACCACACACAAAGACTTTCTTTTTCCCATCAGAAGTTGTCTCGATCATTGCGACGCGTGATGTTTGTCTCATTGATTTCTCGCACCCAAACTTGACGTGTGCTTCAATGTCTTCAGCTCTCGCCTCAGTGTTATAAGATTTACATTTCACCTTCTACAAAACAAGTAGATTAGAAGAGTAAATGAAGTCTCTGTAACTTTCTTTTTTTGCCAAACAATGTGTATACTTCAATTCTCAAACACCATAGATCAAAATCTAGACCCACTAACCTAAGAATAACACATAACAACCCAAATGACCAAATCCAAATCAAAATCAAAGCAAAGAAGCAAAAAGAATATAGCGGAAACAAATTTGCAATGGGAATAGAGCATAAACTCACTTGCATATATGCTGTAAGCATCAGATTATCTCGTTACAATTAAAGTTAAAACCAAGCATGTTCCTCTTACCATATGTGAATGGCATACTAACTGAGGAGCATGCCGGAGTTAAAACATCAAGCAGCATAAACCCTAAACCCTAAGCAAGCCTCTCGTTAATGGTTTTCTAAGTTCACATAAGTCATTATTGCTGCTAGTTTTTCTCAATCCAAAACATATTACTCTCTACTCGTCCGCAAAAAGGGTACATCTCTGACTGTCTTGTTAATGTATGCGGACGATATTCTGATCACAGGGAACAATGTGGAGTCTATTAATGCCTTGAAGCAGTTCCTTCAAACTCGTTTCTGTATCAAGGACCTTGGTGATCTGAAATTTTTCCTAAGCATTGAAGTAGCTCATTCCAAGAAAGGGATTTATCTATCTCAGCATAATTATGCGGTGGAGATTATTAAAGACACTGGTTTCTTAGGTGTTAAACTTGTTGATTTTCCCATGGAAGAATCCAAGTTGTCAAATAAAGGAGAGCCACTCAAGGATCCTGCTATATATCGGCGTTGAGAATATTATGCAAATAGGAGAACCAGGAGAAGCCTAAACCAAAGAGGAGAACCAGGAGAAGTCTACTGTGTTAAGAATATTATGTATTTAATATAATAGATTCCATGTATATTTCCTGTACATTTAGGAGATTGCCTAGTATCCCTAGTTTGTAGGGATTTGATAGTTGTACGCTAAGTTTGCTTGCTTGTATGTAAACTCTCTGTATCAATGAGAATATTATTCAGTCTTAATATCTTCTCTATATGGTATTAGAGTTTAGAGACCCAACTTCTGAACCAAGGCTTTCGAGATAAGATTCTTCTCATTACCTGAATCCACAATGGCATCAACCAAACTAGTCTTCACCTGTAACTTAACAACAAAGAGCTGCTCTCTTAGGTCTGCTTCATCCGTTACGGACTGCTTATTTCCTGCCATAAGATTGAGCTTTGCATTTGATTCTATCATCCCTGGTACTTCCTTTAGCTCGTGCGTGGTCAAAGCGGTTTTCTTTTTCTCCTTCTTCTGCCTTAACTCTCTTGGTTTAAGATGAGGATACTTCACCCAACACTTATCCACCACATGACCTGTTTCTTTGCAGTGACTGCAAACCAAACATTTTTTCCCATCAGACTCACCATTCTTATGCTCCTCCTCTTTGACATAAGAACTACTGGACTTACCCACAGATTGCTTCCCATCGCTTTTTGTCTGTTTTTCTTAAATTTACCTTTAAAGGCAATGACTTTCACGCTGGCCTCTACAATAGTCTCCACCGTGAATAATTTTAACTCCTTCTGTATATACTCATTCAAACCCAACATATACTTCATGAACATAGAGTACTCCTTCAATGAAATATCCAAAACCATAGCTTGATTCTGGATTTCGGTGGTGTAATCTTGTACGGACTGATTGAATTCCTGACACAAGTTGTACCACTTGCACCATCTTTCTTCCAAAAAACCAACTGGATAGAACTGCTTTCTAAGCAACTCTATGAACTTCTTCCATGACATTGCCTCACCATCACTATACTTCCGATAGGACTTCCACCAAGTCAAAGCATGAGCCGATAGTTTTAAAGTTACGAAGATAATCTTCTCCTTTGACGTATAGCCATAAAGAGTAAAATAGGTCTCTAGACGCTCAATCCAATCGTCCAGTCTCTCTACGTTGACGCTCCGGTCATACATAAGGATTTTAACTTTGAAATCGATCTTCAGATTCTAAAAAGAACCCTTGCCTTTTTGCAGCGAAGTTTTGCTGGTGTCGTCTGTATCCTCATCTGAATCTGCTTCATCCCCTTCATAATTTGAATCAGAAGTCGTGTGCCTCAACTTCTCCAAAGGTTTGACTTCCTTCTCCTGTTTGATGAAATTGGCCCGTTCCGTAAGAGTATAGTTGATCGACACCATATGCTTTTCTAACGCATCAAGTCTATCTTTCTCTGTTCTTTCGTCACCCATCTTCTTTCTCTTGTCCTCCTGGTTTTCTCTTAAGAAACAAGAACCTTGCCTAGTTTTCTGTATTGTGATCGAATAAGGACCATAAACCACAGGAACCCCCTTGTAGAATCGATGCGCTCTTGATACCAACTTGATACAAATCACTAAGCAAGTACTATTGATCGCGGAATTATCAATAGCAATTAGAAAGGTGTTTACAAGAACAGAACTTTTAAAGAAAACTATCTTCTTTTCTATGTTGTACAAAAGAAACAAATCTCTAAATTTTTCCCTCACAATATCACTAAACATATTTATGTTTCTGTTTCACTTTATCTAAACAGATGTTGTTTCTATTTCACTCTATGTAAACAGATGTTGTCTCTGTTTAGATCTAAACTAAACATATATATTTATAGACCTTATAATCCTTAACTAACCTAAAAACTATTTCCCTATCTAAGTAAGAAAATTGTTTCCCTAACTAAGTTGGAAAATGAATCTAACTAAGCTCCTGGAGAGCATGATACACACGTATCAGAGATTGAAAAAGGTGTGGACGAGGGTATGATCTTTGCTTCATTTTAGGTTAGAATGGTGGCTAGTGAATCACACAATTTATAGACGAAGCTTGAAGCCCTACTTCATACGGACTTGGAAACCTTGTCTCCTTTAACTATTAGGGAAAAGATTCTCGCATGCAGCTTACTTAAAGTTGTCTCCATTGAGATTGGGAAACTCATTCCTTAAGATTGGGAAACTGGGTCCAACTTATCCTGTAATTTCCAAAATGACAATGTTATAGTTGTGAATTTCTTTCCCGTTATTGTGCTAAATTCTTATACGTCAAAGAGAATGACATTATTATTTTTTCGAACAAGATAATGACATTATTTGCTATGAGCAGACTTGAGATATTTATTTATATTCAGTTGTCACGATAGTACCAGATGCATGTGTTTCCCAGTCTAGATCGATCTGATACTTACTAATTAAGGAGAGGCTGCAGAGCATACCCAGAAGACCAAAGTTGTTCAACTTATTGTCATGATAGTACCAAAGCTGTGATTCTAGTCGTGTTGTCACCTCCATCTCCAAATTTGGGAGTTTGAGTCTTGGAGATCGGGGTTTTGGTATGCGACTTAGAATATCACCATTTGATGTAAAGACGGAGGGCTTTGCGCAAAGTCTTCGTGTGGTTTAGAGACAAAAAAAGATGAAGGGAAGAGAGGTACTTTTTTTTTTGATAGGAAGAGAGGTACCTTTTTACCTTTCAAAATATACAACATTTGGCAATTCACTCATGCTAACGACGTCAAGTACATATATTGATTCAGGTTTACAATTTTACAATCTAATGTGTTAAAAATTAGTTGAGTGTTGTTGTTTGGAGTGTGGTACTCTTCCTCTCTTTGTGGGGGGTTTAAAGAGGCCACTCTTATACTTCTTTTGATGTAGTTTATTCAATCATGAATGAAATTACATCTTGATCAAAAAAATATAAAAAATTGTGTCAAAATTTATTTTGAACTTTAACGTACATAAATTCATACTCAACCAACTTAAAAATACCGCTTACATGAATTAAAGCTAAAATAATTTGTGAGTCATGTTCATATCTCAACCTTTTTAGTACGTTGTGTCTCGTTCATACGCACTATAAGACTAGTAGCACAAAACCAATACAAATGTTTTTCATGTAAACGGGGGTGTTGTCTCAAAATTAAAATCTGAAATCTAATATAGATCATCATCAATCCATCGACGAAACATATTTTTGAAAGGACAATTAAACCCCTTGCCATAAAAACTTCGATCAAAGAAAACGGCACCGTCCACCACCAACGCCTACGGCTTGCAAGTCCCTAAGTTTTGAAATGACAACACAATCCCTCAGCTGCACTGCAGGGCATTCTAATCACCAGGGCATATCAGTAATTTCAGTTATTTTCTCGTAGAGATGATGCAGTTTATAGTTATATACATCACCCGCCTCCGGTAGAGACTGTTAGAGACTGATCAGAGCGAGAGTCTCAGATCAACCGCCACCAGTTTTTTTAGGGTTTTCTCGAAACTCCAACCTCCTCCGGCGACCAAATTAGGGTTTCCGATCACGTCCAATCCACTCCAACCAACCTCGGAAGCCTCCAATTTCAGAAATCGGAAGCTAAATGGATGTAGACGGAGGCGGAAGCAAGCGGATCTTCAATAGATTGGGCGGGCCGGCGCAACCCGACCCGAACAAGAACCAGAAAGTATGCTTCCATTGGAGAGCGGGCAAGTGCAACCGCCACCCTTGCCCTTATCTCCACCGCGAGCTACCTGCGCCGCCTTCACACGGCCTCAACGGGACGGCGTCGTCTAAGCGGCAACACGGCTTCGCCGCCAACACCGATGGCCCGTCGGGGCCACGTGGCCGGGGTCCGAATAACTTCAGCGGCGGAGGGTCGAACACGTGGGGGCGGAGCGGCGGCGGCGGAGGAGGGAATAGGGTTTTTGTTAGGAAGATGGATAAGGTTTGTAATTATTGGGTTCAGGGGAACTGTAGCTATGGGGATAGGTGTAAGTTCTTGCATTCTTGGAGCACTGGGGACTGTGTTAGCTTGTTGACGACCCTTGAGGGGCATCAGAATGTGAGTTGTGAGCTTTGTGGTTTGGCATTGTTTTGTGTGCATTGTGTGAAATTTGATTGCTGATGTTTTCGGGTTTCTGATGAACAGGTTGTTAGTGGGATTGCATTGCCTTCGGGGTCGGATAAGCTTTACACTGGGAGCAAGGATGAGACTGTGAGAGTGTGGGATTGCCAATCTGGTCAGGTAAGTGGAAACTATTCGATTTTGTTTTGGGTTAAGTTTTCCTTGTTATTTGATATGTCAAAGTTTATTATAGTTATAAGGTCACTGCCTGGTAGAAGGTTTTGTTTAATGTCCTCAAGTAACTCTCTCGAGAAACTTTAATGATCACAAACTGTTGTAACCGAAAATAGCTACTAAGTACTAACCGGTAAACTCAACTTAATACTACCAAGTGATAAACTCGCTTTTGGTTTCGGTTAGTTTTTCATAGTTGTTAATAGGTGAAAGTGTAGTTTCTAAATAGTGGAAGGAGGGCCTGTGTGGAGTTGAATTCGAAATAGTGTAGGGGTTTGTACCAGTGTACCAGTTATAGTTATAAGGTCACTGCCTAGTAGAAGGTTCTGTTTAATGTCCTCCGTTTAACTATGTCGAA
The DNA here is from genome assembly GCA_009720345.1 of Fragaria iinumae. NCBI lineage: Eukaryota > Viridiplantae > Streptophyta > Magnoliopsida > Rosales > Rosaceae > Fragaria > Fragaria iinumae. The sequence continues at coordinate 24,403,996 of CM019123.1, read as the reverse complement.
ATACTTATATGCTCACAAAATGTTGTAACAAAAAACTGTTTCTGATTGGTAAACTTATATATTACTAAGTGGATGTGGTTTTTGTATAATGTTTCCAATGAATCATGATTGAATGTGGCTGCATGATCTTTCTAAATATATAGTCCGACTGATGGAAGTTGTAGTAAGGAGTCTGTAAACTTATAAGTTGAAAAGTTCGTGGAAAGGAAAATTGGCTTCTATTGTTGGTTGCATAAAGATCCAGAGGAGAGGTTTTATTGCCATGGAAAACAGGAGAGTTTATGGAGAAATAATCTCATATATGTCATTGTCATATCTTTTCATTTCACCATTCACAGGATCATGGTCTTAGTCAAGATACTCGGATGAGACAAATAATCTATGCAATATGTCTGTCTTTTACAGTGCCTGGGAGTAATTAATCTTGGTGGTGAAGTAGGTTGTATGATCAGTGAAGGTCCTTGGATTTTTGTTGGTATACCAAATGCTGTAAAGGTAGGACAAGAATCTCTTTTAACATCAGCTTATTGCTGTAAACTTCTGTATTTTACCACCTCATTCATTCATGGATATGGTTTTCTAGGCGTGGAACACCCAAGCTAACTCCGAAATGAGTCTTAGTGGGCCTGTTGGACAAGTTTATACCATGGTTGTGGGTAATGATTTGCTCTTTGCTGGTACGCAGGTAATTCCTACGTTAAGGTTTCATTTTGTCTGGTCCCCAGTCTTGTTAAGCTTTATTGTTGGGGATTCAAGCAATGAGTATTGTGGTATGCACAGCTGCATCATCCAATTGTAAACTATATTTTGAGGGAGGACAGTTTGCATCTCATTGATGGGACACCCTTGCATCTACTTCCTCCATCCCTCACTCCATTTTATTCAGTGAATGCGTGTCATCAGCATATTCTTGTAATGTTGATTAAAAAGTTTTGTTTCGTTTGATACAGGATGGTTCTATCTTGGCTTGGAAATTTAATACAGTCACCAATTGCTTCGAACCGGCTGCATCACTTAATGGTCACACCCTTGCAGTTGTATCATTAGTAGTTGGAGCAAATAGGCTTTACTCTGGTTCAATGGATCATTCTATAAGGGTAAGTCCAGTTTAGTATAATTATAATTGTGTAATAAGCACCAATTCATTCCTGTTGAAGTTTTTTGAGGCCTTTGATTGCTCAAGAGTAGTTCAGGCTGGTCAGCCATTTGACTTGTTCGCTTCATCTGTTGTTATGTATTCTTTCAGGTCTGGAGCCTTGAAAACTTGCAATGCATACAAACACTAACAGAGCATACATCAGTCGTGATGTCCGTTCTTTGCTGGGATCAGTTTCTCTTATCAAGTTCTTTGGATCAAAAATTAAAGGTTCATCTTGCTTTCCTCAATTATAAATTATTTGGCTGTTTGTGAGTGTGATTATTGTAACTGTTTCACTTTTTCGCATTAGGACTATAAGCTTATCTAGTTACAATTCTTTGGTTTTGCAGATCTGGGCTGCTACTCAAAGCGGAAACTTGGAAGTAGCATATACTCACGATGAAGACCATGTATGTTCATATTTGAATGTTTTGATTAAACAGTTATATCTCTGTGCTGTCATGGACCAAGAACAAGCTGGGTTTTTAAAGGATTTTACCTGAAATACTTGAGGCTCTAATGCAAGTTATATATGTCAGCATTTTAGGTTTACTTAGCTTGTTAAGCAAGTATAATTGCAAATTAGGCATAAATTTTGATACCTAAATGAATGAATGGCACTTACTGAAATGGCTTGTTGTAATTCCTTGACCTACTACTACTCTCATGTGTCATCATTGAATTTCTAGGTAAGTCTAATCATCTTTTGACCTTACTGCAGCCTTTGCTTACGCTTTGTGGGATGCATGATTCCGAAGCCAAGCCAGTCTTACTGTGTGCATGCAATGACAACACTGTCCGTCTCTACGATTTGCCATCGTGAGCTTTTAAACACTATTCTTTACTCTCTATTTTCCTGATCACTCTGCTCTAGTTGCTTATGTCATTCTATTGTAACAGGTTTTCTGAGAGAGGTAAAATATTCTCAAAACAGGAGATACGAGCAATCCAGGTTGGCCCTGGTGGCTTGTTTTTCACTGGCGATGGAACTGGACAAGTGAGAGTATGGAAGTGGTTGGCCGAACCAGTTGCAACTGCCTGAGAGATGATATTGTTTATTTTGGGCCGTATTGTATTTTAACATATTATTCTGGGTACTCCAGTAAGCGTAGTCTGGGGAGACACTTAGTTTTTGTGTCTGGTACGAGTGGAATTATGAGATATAGAGGTAGGATTCAGTAGCATCAACAATGTCTACTCCTTCGCACTGTGTGGCATGGACATAAAGAAGGTTCTTTTGGTCCATGAAAAGTCACGACTGCGCAACAGATCTCCATAAAGGGTGAGCATATATGTACATGCTGTTTGCAGCAGAGTTGTAATTGTCGCTAGATCATGTTGCTCCTTGTGAGCAATCAAAGTTGTAGCAGCAGACCTGTGCAAGCGCATGAAAGTCGATCTCTTGTCTTTTTAGAAAACAATAAAGGGCAACTGATTTGAGAAGTTCATCCCATTTTGGGTTTCAGGTTCATAATAATTTTTGATTGAGAAATATGCCCCTGTAGAGGCTATTTTGTATATTATTACTGCGGTCATTATACCAATTCAATGCAATTCTGAAGTTAATGTCATGTTTTTCTTTCATCTTCCTGTTGGAGTAGAAAGTATCTAGTGATATGTCTTGGTAGCTTTCCTGTAATCCTGAGTTTTTTCTTCTCATTTTTTTTCAAGTTCATCATCCTTTCTTGAGTCAAAGGACAATCAATATTAAATAAACCAAGGGAATATATATACTATCAATTCACAGAGGCGAGCTGCTGGAATAACTCAGTGTCACTTAGCACAGTAACTGAGATGGCACCAGGATACTCAGGTTAGTGAAAACTCCTGCCCAGTTTTGTACTTTGATGTGGCTGTGTGGACAATGAAAATGGGAGTGGGGTTTGGTGCAGCTCTCTCAAGCACGGCAGGCAGTCTTATGGGAGCTCTCTCAATACCGCTTCATGTTCCTTCATCTCTGGCTACGACTGAAGCCCTTGCTCTTTGGCATGGGGTTAATAACTGTAAGCAGTTGGGAGTGACAACGGTTGTAGTTAAAGGAAATGCTCTTAGTGTGTTGAATGCACTAGACAATCTGGGACTTGAGCAAAATTGGGAGAGATTTGGATGCAGTTGAGTTACGAAGAGAGAATTTGAGATCTTCTCGTGGAAGCATGTAAACAAAAGACTGAACACAGTAGCTCACAAGCTCACTAGATCAGCTTTGGCTATGCCACAGGCTATGTATGGTAAGGAGTTTGGCCCTCAGTGGCTGAATGAATTAGTTGCTGGTAGTTAGATAGGTTGAGTTCTGGGGTCTCTACTGAGACTATGATCCCAGCTTGATGTAATCAATCTTGATTCGATAAGTTCCAATCACACAAAAAGAATAAGGAAAACAAGTCTGTACTCATATTAGCTTGGAGTAGGGAGGTCATTCTGGTAGCTGACCTTACAGATAAAACATGAACGAGAAGATATTTATTCAATCATAATGTTGGTATTCTTCTCCTTTTACAGCATTAGATCTGGTATATAAAGCTGCAGCTGCAGCTGCCTTTACAGGTTAAACATGACCTTAATGGCATTGCCTCCACGAGCACTGGTTGCAAAGGCTTCTTCCACCTCCTTTTGAGAAAACCCAAACCGATGTGTTATGAGGGGCTTCACATCGATCTTACCACTTCTCAAAAACTCCAGGCATAGAGGCCATGTATTCTTGTATCGGAAAATTCCAATCACATCTACCTCCCTATGACAAGAGGAACCACAACTGTCAAGTATATCCATGTTTGCACATTCACACCTTGATCCACAATACTAAACAAAGCTACAATCTTCATGTATAGCGAATGTTCATTTTGCTCATGTGATTAGTTCATTATTATAGTTTAGCTAGCTGAATAACTGGAATTAGTGTATACCTGGCAGAAGCTGAAGTGAGTGGGAGAGTCATCGCGTCGTGCCCCATTCCCACAAGGCAAACTTTGCCACCAGGACGAGTAGCACGCAGAGCTGTAGACATGGTTTTATCAAAGCCTGCACAATCAAAGGTCACATCCACTCCAGCTCCCATAGCTTTACGTATTTGAACCACTTCTTCAGCAACATCCTGTCAATGAATTTCATGATCAATTCAAAGAAACCAAGGACTAATAAGTGGAGCATAAGATATGGACTGAAGAAGGACATGGACATGGACATGAAGCTAAATTTCAATTTCTTTCTCTTCTGGATGCAACAAGCTAAACTTGAGGTCCATATAATGGAGGTTGAGAGATCCTTGGCAATGGCTTATTACAAAAGAATGAAAAGAAAAGAAGGAAGAAGCACACCCTTAGTCAAAAAGTACAGTTTCCGAAGCCAATTACAGAATTTTCAGCTTAGCAGTGCATGATTAAATTTTAAGAAGTGGGACAATAGAAATGAGAAACATATAGCACTTCTTAGGCATGGTGAAATCAATGTAACAAAGTGACAATAAAGTTTGCAAAACAGTCTGGATGATGGTAGTGAATTTAGGACATCTTATATTGAAACCTGGATGTTTGTTGAAACTTTTACGATCTCATCTGCGCCTAGAGTCTTTGCAACTGATAAACGATGGTCATCCACGTCTGCAATGACGATTCTCGGTGCCCCAAAAGCACGAGCAGCTAGCAGTGTAACAAGCCCTATGGGTCCTGCTCCCATGACCAAAACATTTGTTTCTGGACCAACATTAGCTCGGCGACAGGCATGAACACCAACACTCAAGGGCTCACACATTGCCCCTTCTTCCAAACTCACATTCTCTGGCAGTTTAAAACACAGGTCTGCAGGATGGACAACCTGTCGAAACAAACATTTACCTTGAAGTCAAACTTCCCCATCCGAAAACCCATTGAACTATAGTATTCACAAATCAAATTTGACATAAAGAAGGCATGATAAGTTTGCAATTGCAAGGTAGAATCTGAAATGTTGCAAGTATGTTCAGTTACCTGGTTTGCCAGTGAACCATGAACCGGTGGAGTAGCAAAGAACTTCATATCCGGGCATAGATTGTATCGACCTTCTTTGCAAGATTCACACCTCCAGCAACTGATACCGGGCTCTAGTGCCACACGGTCACCTGGTACCAGATGCTTCACCTCACTTCCAATTTCCTCTATGATCCCAGCACACTCATGCCCAATTACCATTGGCTCTTTAACAATAAAATCTGCAACTCTCATGGCCTAGAAGTAACAAACAACAATCAACACAGCAAGTAAACTATACATAAAGCATAGTTTTGAGATTCAACTTTTTCTATCTGATTATATACTCTTTTTAAGCAATCAACACTTGCACCTCAAATAATCACAAAACAAATGAAACTCATAAACCAAAACGTATCAAAGAAACTAGAACCTTGAGGTAGTGAACATCACTCCCACATATCCCAACAGCCTTCATCCGAATCCTTACATCATGAGGTCCTACAGTGATTTAAGTATCCCAAATGATTCAGTAAAGTAAAACAATCAAAGGGTCTCAAACTCAGTGATCAAACTAAAAAGCTTCAAAAGGGAAAGCAAGTAAATGATACCAAGTTCAGGGAGCTTGAAAGGTTGAATCTTGAGGGTGTTGATACCAACAAGCCAAGCAGCCATGTTCTCTTGTTGGTCATCTCCATGTGACATCCCTCCCTTTCCCATTTTCGCTATCAGTGTTTGATCAAACTGTGGATACTCTGGAGTGAACAAAGTGTGTATATAATTTGGTCAAGCTCTGGTGTGGTGGTCACAGCAAAATGAGAACCTTTATTTCACACATTCAGATAAGTCCAACAGTTAGTGTAGTTTAATGTGGGATCTGTCTTGTGGTGACATGTTAATTGTTCTCATCTCATGACTCATGAGTTGCAAAGTTTTTGCCAAAACAATCAGTATCTAGAGTTGGCTACACATCAGCTTTGGATCCCTCACCCCTGGTTACATGGGTTCTCGCTGTTACCTGCCTTTGTTTTCTGCCACGCCTCATAAAAAACCAAAATTGGATCATAAATTAGGTTAATGAACCAGATTCCACATCAATTATTGCACTTGATAAGAATGAAACACGTATCTAAATTCTTTTTCCAAACAAAAAAAAAAATTTGTCAAAAATCATGATTTTCATTGAAAATCGTGGATTACATCACACGATTTTTCGACCAAATTTATATGTTCTTGTTTTCTCGTAAATTTTTTATTATTGATAAATCATGATTTTTGAGTAATTTCAGGATTAACATATGTCAAAAATATTTTGGTATCCCTTTTTCAATTTTTCAAAGTCAAGAAACGGAGAAAATCGATCAAGATTTTTGAGATCCGTCATTTTGAACATTCATGTTGAAATAACAAGAGATAATATGAACGAAAAAAATAATGTTGGCAAAGTTTTAGCCACGTTTCAACATGTCACTAAACCTCTATTGACACCTCCGATGTGTAAAACCATGTCAAGGATCTTATTTCTTATAATGTGTTCATATCATAACCAAACCAGAGTAATGATGTGGAATTTGGTCCACTGACCTATTTACAATCCAATTTTTTTGATGTGAAAATTGGTTACTAGATTTGTTGAGATTTTCCAGTTCCTTCTGCTAGGTTAAACTTAGTATGAACGGGATCCGTATTCTTCAAGGAATATCATTTGCTCTTTTGTATGAGAAGCAGTGTTTCTTACAGTCGGATTCAAAATGTAGAACCTATAAAAACTACTGGTCTCTCTCTATATAAAACTTCTAGAACTCATTGAACACATTGCAAGATGCCACAACTTCTGAAAATCTTTTGGCATTCTTTCATATGTCGCCAAGGTTTCTTCGGCATTGCAGCTAAGCTACCTGACATCATAACACTTGTAAGAGAAAAGGTTTCTAGTCCGTAAGGATAGGGCTTCATCTATAGATAGAGGGATTAACCACCAATCCAATCTAAAAGCTGCTGGGCGATTCCCTCATTCATACTTTTCAATCTTAGATATTACAACGTATCAAGATTTTCTCTCCAGGTTTAAATCATGGGATCCTCAGATTGGGCAGAGCTGCCTAAGCACCTATTAGATTCGGTTTTAAAGAGACTACCATCAACTTCAGAGGTGTTAGGGTGTGCATATACTTCATACACGATTATAATAGGGTACCTTGTGAGCAACCCCGTGATTTTGGTTTGTATAACATCAAAACCGAAAACTTATTACCAATTAACGACACACAAGCGGCAATCCTAATCAACATGAGCAATCGAACTCCAATTTGGATTGTGCCAAACATCAAGTTGTAAAAGGGTGTTTTTTCGTTTTTTGAACAAGTAGAAGTTGTAAAAGGGTGTTTCACATGTTTTTGTGTTAATTTTGTGCAACTGTAAAACGTTGAGATCCTTGGCAGTGGCTTATTACAAAAGAATGAAAAGAAAAGAAGGACGAAGCACAGCCTTAGTTAAAAAGTGCACTTTTCAAAGTCAATTAGAGAACTTCCAGGTTACCAGTGCATGATTAATTTTAAGTGACAATCGAGATTGCAGTCCCGATCATGGTAGTGAATTTAGGACATATCTTAAAGAAACCTGGATGTTTGTTGAAACTTTCACAATCTCATCTGCACCAAGAGTCTTTGCAACTGATAAACGGTGGTCATCCACATCCGCCATGACAATTCTGGGTGCCCCAAGCACGAGCAGCCAGCCATGTAACAAGTCCTATGGGTCCTGCTCCCATAACCAAAACATTTGTCTGTGGACTAACATTAGCTCGGCGACAAGCATGAACACCAACACTCAAGGGCACACACATTACCCCTTCTTCCAAACTCACTTTCTCTGGCTGTTTAAAAGTTAAAACACAGGCCTGCAGGATGGACAACCTGCCGAAACAAACATTTACTTTGAAGTCACACTTCCCCATCTGACATCCATCGAACTATAGTATTGAACAAATTAAGTTGGACATAAAATTGGCATGATAAGTTTACATTTACAATAAAGAATCTGAAATGCTGCAAGTATGTCTAGTTACCTGGTTTGCCAGTGAACCAAGAACTAGTGGAGTGGCGAAAAACTTCATATCCGGGCATAGATTGTATTTCTTTGCAAGATTCACACCTCCAGCATCTGATACTGGGCTCTAGTGCCACACGGGGTCACCAGGCACCAGATGCTTGACCTCACTCCCAAATTCCTCAATGATCCCAGCACACTCATACCCAATTACCATGGGCTCTTTAACTATAAAATCTGCGACTCTCATGGCCTAGAAGTAACAAACAACAATCAAATTCAAAGTCAGTCAAGTAAACCTAAAAGATAATTTGGAGATTCAAGTTCTTAAATCTAATTATATAGTTATATTCTCTTTCAGCATTCAAACACTTGCACCATATATCACCACAAACCAAATGAAACTCATAAACCAAAACACATCGAAACTCATAAACCAAAACACATCAAACAAACTTGAACCTTGAGATAGTGAACATCACTCCCACATATCCCAACAGCCTTCATCTGAATCCTAACATCTTGAGGTCCTACAGTGATTTAAGTATCCCAAATGATTCAGTAAAGTAACACAATCAAAGGGTTCATCTCAAAATCAGTGATCAAACTAAAAAGCTTCAAAAGGGAAAGCAAGGAATTGATACCAAGTTCAGGGAGCTTGAAAGGTTGAATCTTGAGGGTGTTGATACCAACAAGCCAAGCAGCCATGTTCTCTTGTTGGTCATCTCCAAGTGACACCCTCCCCTTCCCATTTTTGCTATCAGTGTTTGATCAGACTGTGGATACTGTAGAGTGAACAAAGTGTGTATAATTTGGTCAAGCTCTGGTGTGGTGGTCACAGCAAAAATTTCACACATTCAGATAAGTCCAACAATTAGTGAGGCCTGTCAGGCGTGAACTTCTATTTGGTTTCTGTTTCAAGACTAGCTCCCACAGTCATTGCAATGTGATCAGGTTGAGATAAGAAACCCAATTGCAAATAACCATTCATCTAGGTATATATGTTGATGAATCGTTTGATGATCCTCTACGTATTAGATAAGTTATTTGATAATGCAACATTAATTTCAATGGAGCTACTACCAAATGGCTTCTGCACGTTGCTCTCATCCATCAATCCTCTCATTTTGGCAACACCATCCCATCTATGAGAAAGTGCATAGTTATTTGATGAGAGAATATAGTTCCCGCTGTTAGATGGGTCCAATTCGATAAGCTTGTTTGACACAATCTCAGCCAAGGCCAAATTCCCATGAACTTGACAAGCACCCAGCAAAATTCTCCATACTATAACATCTGGTACCATAGGCATATTCTGCATGAATTCGTATGCCTCCTGCAGTTTACCAGAACGACTTAAAAGATCCACAACACACCCGTAGTGTTTCATCTCTGGCTTTAGTCCATGAACCTTTTCCATGCTTTTGAAATATTCCAATCCCTTATCCACTAATCCAGCATGAGCGCAAGCTAATAGAATCCCTACAAAACTTGAATGAGTTGGTCGAATACCTTCTTTTAACATCTGTGAGAAGAACTCATGTGCAGAATCTGCAAAACCGTTTACCGCAAGGCCTGAAATCACCGAAGTCCATGAGATAGAATCTTTCTTATCCATCCCTTGAAACACTGCCAATGCCTTCTCAGCCACCCCACATTTGCAATACATATCTATCAAAGCATTCCCTACATAAACATCTGTTTTCACTCCATGCTTCCTTATGTACTCTTGTACAGCCTCTCCCACATCGAGTGAACCAACATGGGCACAAGCGGAAAGCACACTAGCCACTGTCACTTTATCCGGCCTCACATTAGCTGCCATCATTTCGCGAAAAAGACTCACCGCCTCAGCATGTTGGTTAGCTTGAGAATAACCAGTGATCATGGAAGTCCAAGAAATCACATCCCTATTCGGCATCCTATCAAAAAGATTTCTTGCATCCACCAAGTTCCCCACTTTGGCATACCCATTGATCATGGCATTCCATGATACTACATTCCTTTCTCGCATCCTATCAAAAACTTCCCTAGCCAAACGCGGCAAACCACGCCGCCCATACATATCAATCATCGTATTCCCCAAGTAAACATCAACACCGACATGATTATCTTCCACATACTTCACCATACAATCTGCAATTCCCCATTCACCTAGCTGAATACATGCCAAAACAACTTTCACCATCGTCACCGCATCAGCCCTCACATTCCCTGTCACCGTCATCGCCTCGAAAAGACCCAAAACCTCCTTATACCTGTTACACTGACTATACCCACACATCAACGAATTCCACGAAACCAAATCTCTCTCCTGCATTTCATCAAACACCTTCTGGGCGCAACTCAAATCACCACAACTCGAATACATATGAATCAAAGCATTGGAAACATACATATATGATTCAAACCCAATCTTTATCACACAAGCTTGAGCCTTTTGGCCACATACAACATCCGAAACTCGAGCACAGGCCTTGAAAACGAATATGAAGGTCAAATTGTTCCCAACCAATCCTTGTTGCCTCATTCGGCTATACATACGAATCGCTTCACTGGGTTTTTCACTCTGCGATAGTCCACGGATCATGAGGTTCCAAACCATCAATGTGGGTTGTCCAATTTGATTGAAGATGAAATGGGCTTTGTTTAAGTGTGGTGGAGATAGTGTGTAGAATTTGAGAACGTCGGAGATTGAAGATGGGTCTTTGTGGAGGTGGGTTCTGATGAGGTGGGCGTGAAGCTCTTTGGTTGAGGCCAAGATGGTGATCGGTGGTTTCGGCGGCGCTGCGGTGGTGCTCAGGTGGCGCCAAATGGGTTTTGCGCGGTTCATGAGTAATAGTGTGTGGAGGCAAAATTTGAACTTGCCCTGGCCAATTCTTTATGGGTTTAGGGTTTAGTATTATCTGTGGTTATATATAGGACCTTTAATTTTTTTTATTTTTTTTTTCTAGTTTCATTTCAAGAGTTATTATTTGAATTTCATATTTCACCAAACATTTTGAACTAGAAAATGAATCTTTTCATCAAAGGATTATAAAAAAATGGGTGCGGATTATAGAGTAACTATTTGTATTCTTGAATTCTCTATTCTCATTAATCGAACAAAAAAGCTATTGTGCGGACATATATCACTTAAGTGATAGATACTTCGTTACATGTCACATTAATATCTTTGCTCTTCATCTAGTCATGTAATCTCTTTGCAACCTGGAGAATCTGAACTACTTTAGTTTCCATAGATTAGTATCTTCCAAGAATTTCATTTGGTAAAACAAGAGCCACCATGCTAATAGGGAAAAAGCTTTTCAGCTGGGCTGCAAATCGTAATGATTTATCAAGTCTAATTAGGTCATCCACAGAGATGGTGATTATGCCAGTGGTTGGAAATTTGTGTCATACTGTCGTGTAGAATCATGTATTAACCGGCCATTGCCGAAATGCATGTCACTTCAATAAACCTAAAGTGCTAAAATGTGGTGGGAATATGTTTCAATGTAATTGACACATTACGACTGTGGCCACCGGCCGCCACTGAAGATAAGTGACTATATACACCTTAATTGTGTTACATTTGCTTTCCATCAACTCATTGCAATAGCATATATTATATCCCATCGATCATCATTTCTGATATATTACTGGTTAATGGTGGATGGTGACGCCAATTATAGGGAATAATATGACCTCTAAAAATAATTACAGGGAATATAACGACACCCAATTCATATACATTCTTTGCACTAGAAATATGCTAATAATCCTTTTGTGGCTGAAACATCATACATAGAATACTTAATCGGCATTAAACAGAACCTTATCTGCACCACTAGTACCCCCAGCAATCCACATGTTGCCCTACTTCAAATCTGTTCTTGATAAAACTAATTCCGACTTGCCCTTTATGTAGCTCTGACTTTAGCTATACATTCATGATCGATTTTCATGGAATTAGGTTTGACATACCAGCTTGTTAAGTTTAGAGGAACTTGGTCAATAGGTTTGGTGGGTGATAGATTTGGATGGCTAAACTCATCAATATGATAATTTAAGTACGTTCTCTATAAGTGGCAGCTAGGTTGGTAAGGGAGGAAAAGCTACCAAGTATTTCTAGTACTAAACTTGTGTATGTTAAAGTTGAATTCATAATTATGCATACCAAACCCTTGGAATGGTCCTCGACTCCTATATACTAACTAAGCATCTATTAGCTGGAAATTAAGCCAGAGAAAGAGGTTTATCGATATAATATTGGAATCGAATTTCGAGCAATTTGGATAGGCAACGGGGCATTACCACTTTTCATTTACCAGACTAACTTCTAAAAGCATCTCATTACCAGACGTCTCAAAAAAAAGCTAACATAATGAACGACGACCATTTCATACATTTATGATCAGAAAAAACCTAAATGGACTAATTTGTAGATAATTGATGATCCACATAACCGGTACCCATCAAAATGTCAAACCTAAATGTCACGTACATTGGTTGCAGACGGGGATATGGGATGAATGAATGATACATATATGGCTCTTGGTCCGCCCCATAAAGAAAGGAACTAAGAGAAGAAAATGAAAGCAGCCTCGCGCTTAGGATGATCATGATCTATAAGCTTTCGGTCCCTGCAGTTGCCAATATATATGACTTAGTCATCTAGTCCAATAAGCAGGTGATAAAGCCATTGCATCTCTTGCACGCCAGGAAGCAAAAATCCAAAACGTCTCCAAACCCCATTTCGTGACTAGAATGTCAAAGACTATATACAACACAGTACTTTGTGCTGGTTTATGATCGACGATTTTGGTTTCAGTTGGCCGGTAGGGTTTGGTAGTTGTTTATATATGCAGATCGATGATGACGCATAATATATGATAGTTACAGATTTCTTCTAGGTAGCGAGTGAGTGGGGAAAGTCGACCACAACCTCCTCACGCAATTCGCCACTTTCTCCACGCTAAAATCACCACCCCCACATTTTCCTCTCCCCACTACATACCTATCTTCAATCTTTTCTCTCCTCTAGCTCCAACTGCTATATAATTTTGTATTAGCTGCATGCCCTTAGAAAATGGATTAGGTTTGGAATTATGTAGTGTTGTAACGGTTCTAGTACTTATACTACAAGAAGTCGTGGGAAGAAGTTTTATCTATCTTTATATGCTAGACTAGATAGCAGCCTCTCTGACTGATATACAAATCAATATCCCATATTGAATGAAAAAGAGAGAATAACGTGATCGTTTTATTATCAAAATGAGGCGTTTGGATAAAAGAGCAAGTAAATCACTACTATGAATCAAGAATCAAAAATAGAAATCTTAGCTGTATCTTGATGAATCTATCTGTGAGAAACACGCATCAACTTGTTTGATTGACGAATTTGTGCTAAATCACCCTTAATCTGAAATCCGTAAACTCTTTGATTATAATATTGTCTGTTTCAAAAGAAAAATAAAATCCCCAGGCAAACAAGGCCTGAGACGCTCAAAGTCCACGTTGAACCCAACCTCCTCTCAACGCAAACGACCAAAACGCCTTTCTCCCTCCCTCATAAATTCCCCCTTTCCCTCCATATCTCTATATATACCTCTACAGGCATACACATATCGACACAAACTCATCATCAGACTAGCTTCTTGTATTTCATTTCACCCAAACCCAACTCTTATATGGGTCTGAAAACCATTAAAGCTTCATCCATGGCCGACGCAGCTTCATGGTACTGCGCTACAATTCTACTAGCTCTAATCCTTCTGGCTTCTATAAGAGAGAGCACGGATTCCACCACAGAAGATGACTCCTTCCGAGGGAAACAGTTCTTGCAGATGAACCGTCCCTGCGACGAAATTTATGTCGTCGGAGAAGGTGAGACCCTCCACACCATCAGCGACAAGTGCTGCGACCCCTTCATCGTGGAGCGCAACCCGCATATCCATGACCCGGATGATGTCTTTCCCGGACTCGTCATCAAGATCACTCCTAATTCCCGACCCTCCAATGTTTAGTTTTTCAAGCTTTTGTGAATTTGAATTCATAGTATAGTAGATACTTGTAGTTTTGATCGAGAGACTAGTCTAGCTGGTCATACAGCTTCGAATTCTCCATAGCCATAGCTGCTTTGTAAGTTGTAAATTATACACAGAACTGAATCGATGAATTTTCTTTCCTAGAGCTAGAAACCCAATTCTACTTTCTCCTTAATTTTCAATAAAACAGTGCACTACTACTTTTGTTTTTTCCTTCATTTCCATGAGCTTTGATTATATCGTTGAAATATCCTTAAGATGAGTCATGCATACTGTTGCTAATGTTAAATGCAGTCTTTGGCTTTTCCATGGCCTTTTTTCGGTTTTGTTTTAGTCTATGACCAATACTTTTGAGTTTTGACTCATTCAATCCGAAATATATAGGATCTCACTGCAGAACAAAAGGAGAGAATTATATCAAGGATGATTATTAATGGATTTTAATTTGTTTCCATCTTGTTCTCCTTTTCGGTTTCTCTTTGGCTATTTGCTCTTATTTGTTCTGGGGGGGGGGGGGGGTGGGCATGTGTTTGACTGCACTATTCTTTCTGAAGAATAACACACAAACTTTTCAAGTAAAAAATTAATTCGTCATTCAAACAGTAAAATTAAGAATTTGGTAACCAAAAGGTTTGGGCATGCAGTTGGAACTTGGAAAATAGAGAGAGAGAGAGAGAGAGAGAGAGAGAGCAGCCTCATCGATCAGCAGCGAACAAGTAAATAAGGAATTCAACAGTTTTGACCGTTTGACGTTTACCAAGTTCAACATTTTTGCATGCTTTTCGTATTTCATAAGCCATGAACTATGTTTTGGTAAGTTCTATGTGCATGTTTAAAAAAAAAAAAAGAAAAAAAAAAGTTCTATGTGCGTGAAAGAAGAGGCCAACCTTATGACCATAACCGTTACATGTCCGTCAAAATCGATAACACTATTTTAATTTTCTATCCAATTAATAGGGTTTTTATTCTTCTAAGAAAATTGGGTTTTTATTATATATATTTCCTTGTATCAAAATTTTGTTCTACTTATGAGGGTGTATAAGATTGACAATTCTTAGTAGAATTGTTAGGCTCACTATGAAGTTAGTGCATACATTTTTCGGAACCAAAATAGAAGAAAGATATGTTATGGCCTCCTTCGGTGGATGATCTAGAAATGGGGGTGCATATATGGCAGCATCGTTATGAACGTGGAAGAATTATGGACCATACGCCGAATAATTTCGTTCTTTTCCTAATCCGTTATCCACTTTAGGTTGGTGAAGATGTTACATGTTTCATGTTTGATGCCTCGATCAGAACACAACCATAGACGTGTTGTGTTGCTTCAAGCTTCCACCTACACCAGTACACCACTAGGATGAAGCTACCCGACTCTCTAAGTCTCGACCGAAAAGAAAAGGGTTGAGCTTTGGTCTTTGGATATTGAGCTCTACAAAACTGATATTGAGGTCATACTAATACCATTGTTTAAAATGTTTTCATTTCTAAACCCTAAAGCAAAAGTTAATTGCTCGATCTCAAATTAGGTCAAGAAGTCAAGAATGAAGCTATTAATAAGACGTACATATATGGCATGGATTCCCTAGGCCAGCCTAAACAATACCATTAGCATATCACATATCAATATGCTTAATAATCCTGAACAACAAATATGACTTTGTTCTTCGAGTGAATGAACTAATAAATTATGGTCTACATGATTGGTGTAACCAGATGTGGTGCCAGTATTAATCAAAGACATTGTATCTTTACATGAGCAGGTGAAAATTAATATTGTTCAACTAGAAAAGTGTCTGGGAAAAAGGCAAAAACATCGGCTTCGTTTTGTGCACAAAGAACGTTCGGCCCCTATGCTTCAGGGTTCAGGCTTATTTAAAGAACAGACCGGTCTTTGTTGTACGTAATAGCTAGCTCTGTAGAGATCCACATATCAGAATCGAAGAATGGATTTCAGATGGTGGAGAAGATCATTCTCTGGAGCTTTGCTTTCGTGGATGTTCTTCTTTCTTCGCATTTCTTGTTCGGACAAAGGTATGGATTTGTTTGTGTAGAGCTAACATGACACAAGATAATAGAAAACAAATATTTTTTATTTACTTAATTAATTTGTGTCTGCAGCTCCAGACTTCACATTTGTGCACGAAGCAACGTCGGCTCCGCTAGAGATTTTCTACGACTACATAATCGTCGGCGGCGGTACTGCCGGGTGTCCTCTAGCTGCTACTCTCTCGCACGGCGGCGCAAAAGTCTTAGTCCTGGAACGTGGTGGCTCGCCCTACACTAACCCTAACATCACCGACATTGGCAACTTTGCTTCTGTTCTTCTGGACAAGTCTCCCACTTCCCCGGCGCAGCCCTTCACCTCCGAGGATGGTGTCTACAATGCAAGGGCACGCATCCTTGGCGGCGGCTCGGCTGTCAACGCCGGGTTTTACTCGCGTGCCAGCACGCTCTACATCAAGGAAGCGGGGTGGAACCAAAAATGGGTCGAACAGGCTTATGAATGGGTTGAACAAGTTGTGGCATTTCAACCTCCCATGTTGGAGTGGGAGACTGCTCTAAGAGATGGCTTGCTTGAAGTCGGAGTGTTGCCGAATAACGGCTATACCTTCAACCATTCGTACGGTACTAAAGTCGGAGGTACCATTTTCGACAGAGAAGGCCATAGACACACCGCCGCGGATTTGCTTGATTATGCAAATCCGAGCAGTATCACCGTCTACTTGCATGCCATTGTGCACAAAGTTTTGTTTAGACGCATTCCCGGTAAGAGTTTAATACCAAATGATGTGACACTAAACATTTGGGTTAGCCAAGATCACTATCTTGACGTGAGTTTGATTTGTTTATGCAGGAAGAGCAAGGCCTCAAGCTTATGGTGTGATATATAAAGATGCAAATGGAGTTACGCACGAAGCTTACCTAAACAGTGACTCCAAGAATGAGATTATATTAACAGCTGGAGCTATTGGGAGTCCCCAGCTACTGATGCTAAGTGGTATTGGGCCTGGTTACCATCTTCAGAAGCACGGCATTCAGGTGGTGGTGGATCAGCCGTTGGTGGGGCAAGGAATGGCTGATAATCCAATGAACGTCCTCCTCATTCCGTCACCTCTGCCGGTTGAGGTGTCTCTGGTTCAAGTTGTCGGCATAACCAGATTTGATACCTTCATTGAAGGAGCTAGCGGATTGAGCTTGGTCTATCCTTTGGCTCAAAGGCTTGCTAAAAGCTTTAGGCTCATATTGAATGAGGTTAGTACTTCATTAACTTAATTTTCTCCTTCAGAAATTGGGTGTGAAAAGATAAATTAAGGGGGCCTATAGAAATACCCTTTAGGAAAGTATGGTTATTATTATTATTAGTTTTTTTGGTAAGATTACAAAACTATGATTCAAGTGGGCTAGTCACATGAAACTTGCTCCATAAGTTTGCCACTGGTTTGTAGTCTGGTTTGAAATTTTCTAACTGCTGTTTGGAACAATACTACTATATCATGGTGATTTTGGATATGTAACACGGTTATAATCAAAGTATGCAAAAATGTAGTATAGAGTGTCCATTTCTGTACAAAGAAAATTGATGGAGCATTTGCTTGATTGGAATTTGTAGGGTAATTATGAGCCTTTCAAAGTTGTACCAGAAGCCAAGCCGATAGCAGTAGACACAGTAAACGCAGTTGTGAACGGGACCCTGAGAGCTGGAGTCATACTTGAAAAAATCACAGGTCCGCTCTCCAGAGGTCATCTAGAGCTGAGGAACCTAGATCCTGATGACACTCCGTTTGTCACATTCAACTACTTCAAAGAGCCAGAGGACTTGAGAAGGTGCATTCAGGGTATGAGGACCATTATCAGTGTGATCAATTCCAAAGCCTTTTCGAAGTTCCGTTACAAGAAGATGCCAATCGAAGCTCTCATTAACCTGATGCTGACTTTGCCGATTAACAATAGGCGAAGACATGCGAATGCTATGTTTTCCTTGGAGCAATTTTGCATAGACACAGTGATGACCATATGGCATTATCATGGAGGTTGTCAAGTTGGGAGGGTTGTGGACAAAGAGTACAAGGTGCTTGGTGTTGATTCACTTAGGGTTGTTGATGGATCCACATTTCATCAGACTCCAGGAACAAATCCTCAAGCTACAGTCATGATGCTTGGCAGGCAAGTACACACTAAGCATGTAATCATGAAACTATACTGTATGTATAGTAATCAGTTGCTAATCAATTTTCTTTCCCGTAATGTAGGTATGTGGGAGAAAGGATTGTTCATGAAAGATACCTATCTCGAAGATCAGAAGAGAAGAATTGATCGAGTACATAATGTCGATGACGCGCGACGTTGATCAAGTACATTTCTGCAAGACATTTGAATATTTTGTAGGAGTGTAGATCTGAATTTATTATCTAGATATTTTTTTAAATGTTGTACTACTGTGGATCACATCCTATAGCTAGCTAGTGGATAAAGGTATTGGTGTAGAAGAATGAGCTGTGGTACCCTTATTACAATGTAAGCTATCCCTATTGATATTTAATCCCCAGCTTGCTGCTTTCTTGTTTAGTGAATCAAGACATGAAAACTAAGAAGTTTAGACTTGATCCGGCTCCTCTAAAGTGAGGAATACGTAAAGTTACGTAAATTTTATAAAATTTAAATGTTCTATATAATCTAACGGTCTTAACCGTTGACATGTCACTTTACTAATAATTTTTAAGATTTTTGTCTAAACACCGTTAACTTGACGTTAACTCTGAAATATATGGACTGCATTTTGATATATTTTTGTTTTCATTTTGAAACGATATTGTTAATCAAGGATGTCGATAAGTTGTGGGTAATCATAATTGAATCAACTTCGACTGACAAACCTGGACTCAATAGGTTTCCTAATCTTCAAAGGCTACATAGAGAATAGAGAAGACAAAAGCTGAAGATCGAACAGATCCAAATTGTGAAGAGTTTCCTAGTTGTAGGGGGGTCCGGAAATTAAAAGAAATCCCGGAGTCTTGAGGAATAGTACAGTCACTACGGTGCATAACCTTTTCTATAAATACAAGAGAGACTAGACTATTTGCCTGACAGCCCAATTCAAGAACAGGCCCAAATCAGGAAAAGAAAGAGACGCCAGCTCTGACAGAAACTGTTCCTTCTATAAATAGCTAAAGTTGGGATCTAAACCTGACTCCATCTGCCGGCCGTACTGAAGACGTGAAGAACTCGCGAGCAAGACGTGAAACACAACCTGTTCGACCTTTGAGATTTCAAATTATGGATCCATCTCGAGGTACGTTTTCTTCAACATCTCTTTACTTATAAATAGATTTTTTCAAGTCTTTGTTTTGGTCGATCGATCTCTTCTTTTACAGATACTACATGATTTTGACTGTATTTGCCTGCCCGGATATATCATATGTTCATCCCTTAATTTGAGATTTTCTATACTCTAAAACCGTTCTCGATTGTTTGTTTTCCGGTTGCTTCTCTAGTTTTTGATTATTTTTTTTGGGGAAGTTGCCTTTATGCAGGCTGTTTTGTTTGATTTTTAAGTTTGGTTCACACGAAATTCATTAGTTATATATTTGTTTGATAAACGCTGGTCGGTATCTCTCTAATTTATCCCCTTTATTTTGGTTTATCCCAGATTGGTCAGAGTTGCCTAAAAACCTTTTGGATTCAGTTATAGTGAGACTAGAGTTATTGGGAGATTACTTGCGATTTAGTATTGTCTGTAAATCGTGGTATTGGGTAGCAAAGGATAATAAAAACATATTTGCTGCAAGACAATGTTGTCATCCTCCTCCAATGCTCTTGATTAACACTGACAAAGAAGATACATGGAAGGTATACAACGTCATGGATAATAAGCTTCTTGATTTGGAAGTAAGAGTGCCAAATACTCGGTTTTGTGGGTCTTCGAAAGGATGGTTGATATTTGTGGAGAAGAATAATTATGCCATTACCCTTGTAAATCCATTCTTTAGGGTTCGAGGGAGGAGAGAGAAACAAAATTCAGTTATCCACCTTCCTCCATTGTTGCCCCCTATAAACGATTTTTATCGTCAACACTTTGATTATTTGGTTCACAAGGTTGTAATTTCAGCAGACCCATTACTGAATGCAAATGAGTGCATTGTTGTGGTCGTAACTGAGCCATTTTCCCAACTTGCTTTTATTCGACTCGGGAAAGACTCAACCTGGACTTTTGTTGACTGGCGTTACCGTGCTCGTGGGTTTTGTGAAGTTGTTTTTCTTGAAGGTAAGTTATATGGTGTTCAATCTGATAACAGGGTTTTATCTTGTGAGATCAACTCTCGTTTTCATTCCGGCCTAAAATTAGCTGCACGCAACTTTCAAAAAAATTATTGGGCCAAGAATTATCTGGTGTGTTCAAAGGAAAAAGGATTGTTGTTGGTTCATAGGGTGATGATGTTTAAGGGGGGGAGACGTACGTTGAAATTTGTAATATATAAACTGAATTTCAACAAGCGCAAGTGGATTGAGATAAATACTTTAGGTGATGTTGCTCTCTTTGTGGGTGATAACTCTTCATTTTCTGTGACGGCATCAAGTTTCCGAGGATGTCTACCAAATTCCGTATACTTTAGCCATGATAGTAACAATGAAGATGAAGTCTTGGGAGCCGATGGTCCTCATGATTTTGGCGTGTATGATTTTGAAAATAAACGGTTTTTAACCATTGACGCCATACATGTTTCAACTCTAACTAAGATGAGCAAGCAACCACCGATTTGGATTGTGCCAACGTTTCAGCTATAACCTTGTGTATTTTTCCTTTTTTTGTTTATTTGGTTCACTATGCTGCTTCATGCCAATGGATTAGCACTTTTAACTTACAAGAAGGTTAGCTAGTGAAGTATGAAATGAATATACAAGATGAGATAGTGTAACAAACAATTTGTAGTAATTAATGTCCCAAGTATACTTCTTGAAAAATATGATCATTTGAATTCAGGCTACAGTTAGAATTACAATTGTAACTGTAGCAATTGTACTATAGTCTATCTTTCGTAAATATGAGGTTGAGAGATAAAAGGCGGAGTTAAAAATGTAATATAAAACAACATAAGATCACCATGGACTGCCCTTCGATATTTTCTAGCTAGCCATCGATGATCGATCTTTAGCACTATGAAATCAGTTCTCCTTGTTATGAACAAAACTAGGACTTCATAGTGGTTGAAACATAAGTATAGTTTTGCAAAAAGAATTTGATATCCTTTTGTTTTCATTTTGAAACCATTCTCATTAGTCAGGGATGTGGCTTTTTTCACATTAAACATTTTCCTGTGTTTTTCACCAGTCTTGTGTGTTTTTAAATACATCATCTAACATCAATTGAACCATTATAACATCAAAAGCTCGTGGCTTTTATAAATTTACTCACAATCGAGTCTAAATGACTCACGACAAGTTTGTTTGGTAAATGTGTTGGAACTGTTACTTTCAGAGGAACTAAGTGAATCGCCGAGCTTGTGGAGTCTTCAATTCTTCTCATATTGACCTCGGAAACCTAAATTTTAGAAAAGCTTACATGTTACCAATCTTTTAAAGTTTCACCAAATTTCAACCTAAGTGTTATAACCAAGAGTTTTTGTTGAATTTTTGTGAAACTTGAAAAGATTGGTAACATGTAAGTTTTTCCAAAATTTAGGTTTCCGACGTCAGTATGAGAAGAATTGAAGACTCCACAAGCATGGCGATTCAATTAGTTCCTCTGAAAGTTACAGTCCTAACACATTTACCAAACAAAGTTGTCGTTAGTTATGTAAGTTGGATTGTGAGTAAATTTATAAAAGGCACGAGCTTTTGATGTTATAATGGTTCAATTGATGTTAGATGATGTATATAAAAGCACACAAGAATGGAAAAAAACCACAGGTTCAGAAAAAGTGAAATCTCTCAAAAACCCAATTGTTATAACAAGGGGTTTTGGTTGAAATTTGGTGAAACTTGAAAAGATTGGAAACATGTAAACTTTTCCAAAATTTAGGCTTTCGAGGTCAGTATGAGAAGAATTGAAGACTCCACAAGATCGGCGATTCACCTAGTTCATCTGAAAGTAACAGTTCCAACACATTTACCAAACAAACTTGTCGTGAGTCATTTAGGCTCGATTGTGAGTAAATTTATAAAAGCCACGAGCTTTTTATGTTTTAATGGTTCAATTGATGTTAGATGATGTATATAAAAGCACAAAAGAATGGAAAAAAACCACAGGTTCAGAAAAAGTGAAATTTCTCAAAAACCCGTTTGTTATAACAAGGGGTTTTGGTTGAAATTTGGTGAAATTTGAAAAGATTGGTAACATGTAAGCTTCCAAAATTTAGGTTTCCGAGGTCAGTATGAGAAGAATTGAAGACTCCACAAGATCGGCGATTCACCTAGTTTCTCTGAAAGTAACAGTTCCAACACATTTACCAAACAAACTTGTTGTGAGTCATTTAGGCTCGATTATTAGTAAATTTATAAAAGCCACGAGCTTTATAATGGTTCAATTGATGTTAGATGATGTATATAAAAGCACACAAGAATGGAAAAAAAAAACACAGGTTCAGAAAAAGTGATATCTCTCAAATACCCGTTTGTTATAACAAGGGGTTTTGGTTGAAATTTGGTGAAACTTGAAAAGATTGGTATGATGTAAGCTTTTCCAAAATTTAGGTTTCCGAGATCAGTATTAGAAGAATTGAAAACTCCACAAGCTCGGCGATTCACCTAGTTGCTCTGAACGTAACAGTTCCAACACATTTACCAAACAAACTTGTCGTGAGTCATTTAGGCTCGATTGTGAGTAAATTTATAAAAGCCACGAGCTTTTTATGTTTTAATGGTTCATCTGAAGTTCGATGATGTATATAAAAGCACACAAGAATGGAAAAAAACCATAGGTTCAGAAAAAGTGAAATTTCTCAAAAACCCGTTTGTTATAATAAGGGGTTTTTGTTGAATTTTGGTTAAACTTGAAAAGATTGGTAACATGTAAGTTTTTCCAAAATTTAGATTTCCGAGGTCAGTATGAGAAGAATTAAAGACTCCACAAGCATGGTGATTTAATTAGTTCCTCTGGAAGTTATAGTTCCAATACATTTACCAAACAAAGTTGTCGTGGGTCATTTAGGCTCGATTGTGAGTAAATTTATAAAAGCCACGAGCTTTATAATGGTTCAATTGATGTTAGATGATGTATATAAAAACACACAAGAATGAAAAAAAAACACAGGTTCAGAAAAAGTGATATCTCTCAAATACCCGTTTGTTATAACAAGGGGTTTTGGTTGAAATTTGGTGAAACTTGAAAAGATTGGTAACATGTAAGCTTTTTCAAAATTTAGGTTTTCGAGGTCAGTATGAAAAGAATTGAGGACTCCACAAGCTCGGCGATTCACCTAGTTGCTCTGAAAGTAACAGTTTCAACACATTTACCAAACAAACTTGTCGTGAGTCATTTAGGCTTGATTGTGAGTAAATCTATAAAAGCCACGAGCTTTTGATGTTTTAATGGTTCAATTGATGTTAGATGATGTATATAAAAACACACAAGAATGGAAAAAAAACCCACAGTTTCAGAAAAAGTGAAATTTCTCAAAAACCCGTGTGTTATAACAAGGGGTTTTTGTTGAATTTTGGTGAAACTTGAAAAGATTTGGTAACATGTAAGTTTTTCCAAAATTTAGGTTTCCGAGGTCAGTATGAGAAGAATTGAAGACTCCACAAGCATGGTGATTCAAATAGTTCCTCTGAAAGTTACAGTTCCAACACATTTACCAAACAAAGTTGTCGTGAGTCATTTAGGCTCGATTGTGAGTAAATTTATAAAATCCAGGAGCTTTATCATGGTTCAATTGATGTTAGATGATGTATATAAAAGCACACAAAAATGGAAAAAAACCACAGGTTCAGAAAAAGTGAAATCTCTCAAAAACCCGTTTGTTATAACAAGGGGTTTTTGTTGAATTTTGGTGAAACTTGAAAAGATTTGGTAACATGTAAGTTTTTCCAAAATTTAGGTTTCCGAGGTCAGTATGAGAAGAATTGAAGACTCCACAAGCATGGTGATTCAAATAGTTCCTCTGAAAGTTACAGTTCCAACACATTTACCAAACAAAGTTGTCGTGAGTCATTTAGGCTCGATTGTGAGTAAATTTATAAAATCCACGAGCTTTATCATGGTTCAATTGATGTTAGATGATGTATATAAAAGCACACAAGAATGGAAAAAAAAAACACAGGTTCAGAAAAAGTGATATCTCTCAAATACCCGTTTGTTATAACAAGGGGCTTTGGTTGAAATTTGGTGAAACTTGAAAAGATTGGTATGATGTAAGCTTTTCCAAAATTTAGGTTTCCGAGATCAGTATTAGAAGAATTGAAAACTCCACAAGCTCGGCGATTCACCTAGTTGCTCTGAACGTAACAGTTCCAACACATTTACCAAACAAACTTGTCGTGAGTCATTTAGGCTCGATTGTGAGTAAATTTATAAAAGCCACGAGCTTTTTATGTTTTAATGGTTCATCTGAAGTTCGATGATGTATATAAAAGCACACAAGAATGGAAAAAAACCATAGGTTCAGAAAAAGTGAAATTTCTCAAAAACCCGTTTGTTATAATAAGGGGTTTTTGTTGAATTTTGGTTAAACTTGAAAAGATTGGTAACATGTAAATTTTTCCAAAATTTAGATTTCCGAGGTCAGTATGAGAAGAATTAAAGACTCCACAAGCATGGTGATTTAATTAGTTCCTCTGGAAGTTATAGTTCCAATACATTTACCAAACAAAGTTGTCGTGGGTCATTTAGGCTCGATTGTGAGTAAATTTATAAAAGCCACGAGCTTTATAATGGTTCAATTGATGTTAGATGATGTATATAAAAGCACACAAGAATGAAAAAAAAACACAGGTTCAGAAAAAGTGATATCTCTCAAATACCCGTTTGTTATAACAAGGGGTTTTGGTTGAAATTTGGTGAAACTTGAAAAGATTGGTAACATGTAAGCTTTTTCAAAATTTAGGTTTTCGAGGTCAGTATGAAAAGAATTGAGGACTCCACAAGCTCGGCGATTCACCTAGTTGCTCTGAAAGTAACAGTTTCAACACATTTACCAAACAAACTTGTCGTGAGTCATTTAGGCTTGATTGTGAGTAAATCTATAAAAGCCACGAGCTTTTGATGTTTTAATGGTTCAATTGATGTTAGATGATGTATATAAAAACACACAAGAATGGAAAAAAAAACCCACAGTTTCAGAAAAAGTGAAATTTCTCAAAAACCCGTGTGTTATAACAAGGGGTTTTTGTTGAATTTTGGTGAAACTTGAAAAGATTTGGTAACATGTAAGTTTTTCCAAAATTTAGGTTTCCGAGGTCAGTATGAGAAGAATTGAAGACTCCACAAGCATGGTGATTCAAATAGTTCCTCTGAAAGTTACAGTTCCAACACATTTACCAAACAAAGTTGTCGTGAGTCATTTAGGCTCGATTGTGAGTAAATTTATAAAATCCAGGAGCTTTATCATGGTTCAATTGATGTTAGATGATGTATATAAAAGCACACAAAAATGGAAAAAAACCACAGGTTCAGAAAAAGTGAAATCTCTCAAAAACCCGTTTGTTATAACAAGGGGTTTTTGTTGAATTTTGGTGAAACTTGAAAAGATTTGGTAACATGTAAGTTTTTCCAAAATTTAGGTTTCCGAGGTCAGTATGAGAAGAATTGAAGACTCCACAAGCATGGTGATTCAAATAGTTCCTCTGAAAGTTACAGTTCCAACACATTTACCAAACAAAGTTGTCGTAAGTCATTTAGGCTCGATTGTGAGTAAATTTATAAAATCCACGAGCTTTATCATGGTTCAATTGATGTTAGATGATGTATATAAAAGCACACAAGAATGGAAAAAAACCACAGGTTCAGAAAAAGGGAAATCTCTCAAAAACCCGTTTGTTATAACAAGGGATTTTTGTTGAAATTTGGTGAAACTTGAAAAGATTGGTAACATGTAAGCTTTTCCAAAATTTAGGTTTCCAAGGTCAGTATGAGAAGAATTGAGGACTCCACAAGCTCGGCGATTCACCTAGTTGCTCTGAAAGTAACAGTTCCAACACATTTACCAAACAAACTTGTCGTGAGTCATTTAGGCTCGATTGTGAGTAAATTTATAAAAGCCACGAGCTTTTTATGTTTTAATGGTTCAACTGAAGTTCGATGATGTATATAAAAGCACACAAGAATGGAAAAAAACCACAGGTTCAGAAAAAGTGAAATTTCTCAAAAACCCGTTTGTTATAATAAGGGGTTTTTGTTGAATTTTGGTTAAACTTGAAAAGATTGGTAACATGTAAGTTTTTCCAAAATTTAGATTTCCGAGGTCAGTATGAGAAGAATTAAAGACTCCACAAGCATGGCGATTCAATTAGTTCCTCTGAAAGTTACAGTTCCAACACATTTACCAAACAAAGTTGTCGTGGGTCATTTAGGCTCGATTGTGAGTAAATTTATAAAAGCCACGAGCTTTATAATGGTTCAATTGATGTTAGATGATGTATATAAAAGCACACAACAATGGAAAAAAACCACAGGTTCAGAAAAAGTGAAATTTCTCAAAAACCCTTTTGTTATAACAACGGTTTTGGTTGAAATTTGGTGAAATTTGAAAAGATTGGTAACATGTAAGCTTTTCCAAAATTTAGGTTTCCGAGGTCAGTATGAGAAGAATTGAAGACTCCACAAGATTGGCGATTCACCTAGTTCCTCTGAAAGTAACAGTTCCAACACATTTACCAAACAAACTTGTTGTGAGTCATTTAGGCTCGATTGTTAGTAAATTTATAAAAGCCACGAGCTTTATAATGGTTCAATTGATGTTAGATGATGTATATAAAAGCACACAAGAATGGACAAAAACCACAGGTTCAGAAAAAGTGAAATTTCTCAAAAACCCGTTTGTTATAACAAGGCGTTTTGGTTGAAATTTGGTGAAACTTGAAAAGATTGGTAACATGTAAGCTTTTCCAAAATTTGATTTCCGAGGTCAGTATGATAAGAATTGAAGACATCACAAGCTGGGCGATTCACCTAGTTCCTCTGAAAGTAACAGTTCCAACACATTTACCAAACAAACTTGTCGTGAGTTATTTAGGCTCGATTGTGAGTAAATTTATAAGAGCCACGAGCTTTTGGTGTTTTAATGTTCCAGTTGATGTTAGATGATGTATATAAAAACAGACACGAATGGAAAAAAAACCAGAGGTTTAGAAAAAGTGAAATTTCTCAAAAACCCGTGTGTTATAATAGGGGGTTTTTGTTGAAATGTGGTGAAACTTGAAAAGATTGGTAACATGTAAGCTGTTCCAAAATATATGTTTCCGAGGTCAGTTTGAGAAGAATTGAAGACTCCACAAGCATGGTGATTCAAATAGTTCCTCTGAAAGTTACAGTTCCAACACATTTACCAAACAAAGTTGTCGTGAGTCATTTAAGCTCGATTGTGAGTAAATTTATAAAATCCAGGAGCTTTATCATGGTTCAATTGATGTTAGATGATGTATATAAAAGCACACAAGAATGGAAAAAAACCACAGGTTCAGAAAAAGGGAAATCTCTCAAAAACCCGTTTGTTATAACAAGGGGTTTTGGTTCAAATTTGGTGAAACTTGAAAAGATTGGTAACATGTAAGCTTTTCCAAAATTTAGGTTTCCGAGGTCAGTATGGGAAGAATTGAAGACTCCACAAGCTCGGCGATTCACCTAGTTGCTCTGAAAGTAACAGTTTCAACACATTTACCAAACAAACTTATCGTGAGTCATTTAGGCTCGATTGTGAGTAAATTTATAAAAGCGACGATCTTTATAATGGTTTAATGGTTCAACTGAAGTTCGATGATGTATATAAAAGCACACAAGAATGGAAAAAAACCACAGGTTCAGAAAAAGTGAAATTTCTCAAAAATCCGTTTGTTATAATAAGGGGTTTTTGTTGAATTTTGGTTAAACTTGAAAAGATTGGTAACATGTAAGTTTTTCCAAAATTTAGGTTTCCGAGGTCAGTATGAGAAGAATTAAAGACTCCACAAGCATGGCGATTCAATTAGTTCCTCTGAAAGTTACAGTTCCAACACATTTACCAAACAAAGTTGTCGTGGGTCATTTAGGCTCGATTGTGAGTAAATTTATAAAAGCCACGAGCTTTATAATGGTTCAATTGATGTTAGATGATGTATATAAAAACACACAACAATGGAAAAAAACCACAGGTTCAGAAAGAGTGAAATTTCTCAAAAACCCGTTTGTTATAACAACGGTTTTGGTTGAAATTTGGTGAAATTTGAAAAGATTGGTAACATGTAAGCTTTTCCAAAATTTAGGTTTCCGAGGTCAGTATGAGAAGTATTGAAGACTCCACAAGATCGGCGATTCACCTAGTTCCTCTGAAAGTAACAGTTCCAACACATTTACCAAACAAACTTGTTGTGAGTCATTTAGGCTCGATTGTTAGTAAATTTATAAAAGCCACGCGCTTTATAATGGTTTAATTGATGTTAGATGATGTATATAAAAGCACACAAGAATGGAAAAAAACCACAGGTTCAGAAAAAGTGAAATTTCTCAAAAACCCGTTTGTTATAACAAGGCGTTTTGGTTGAAATTTGGTGAAACTTGAAAAGATTGGTAACATGTAAGCTTTTCCAAAATTTGATTTCCGAGGTCAGTATGATAAGAATTGAAGACATCACAAGCTGGGCGATTCACCTAGTTCCTCTGAAAGTAACAGTTCCAACATATTTACCAAACAAACTTGTCATGAGTTATTTAGGCTTGATTGTGAGTAAATTTATAAGAGCCATGAGCTTTTGGTGTTTTAATGTTCCAGTTGATGTTAGATGATGTATATAAAAACAGACACGAATGGAAAAAAAACCAGACGTTTAGAAAAAGTGAAATTTCTCAAAAACCCGTGTGTTATAATAGGGGGTTTTTGTTGAAATGTTGAAACTTGAAAAGATTGGTAACATGTAAGCTGTTCCAAAATTTAGGTTTCCGAGGTCAGTTTGAGAAGAATTGAAGACTCCACAAGCATGGCGATTCAATTAGTTCCTCTGAAAGTTACAGTTCCAACACATTTGACAAACAAAGTTGTCGTGAGTCATTTAGGCTCGATTTTGAGTAAATTTATAAAAGCCACGAGCTTTTGATGTTATAATGGTTCAATTGATGTTAGATGATTTATAAAAAAGCACACAAGAATGGTAAAAAACCACAGGTTCAAAAAATTGAAATTTCTCAAAAACCCGTTTGTTATAACAAGGGGTTTTGGTTGAAATTTGGTGAAACTTGAAAATATTGGTAACATGTAAGCTTTTCCAAAATTTAGGTTTCCAGGTCATTATGAGAAGAATTGAAGACTCCACAAGATCGGCGATTCACCTTGTTCCTCTGAAAGTAACTGTTCCAACAAATTAACCAAACAAACTTGTCGTGAGTCATTTAGGCTCGATTGTGAGTAAATTTATAAAAGCCACGAGCTTTTGATGTTATAATGGTTTAATTGATGTTAGATGATATATATAAAAGCACACAAGAATGGAAAAAAAACCACAGTTTCAGAAAAAGTGAAATTTCTCAAAAACCCGTGTGTTTATAACATGGGATTTTTGTTGAATTTTGGTGAAACTTGAAAAGATTTGTAACATGTAAGCTTTTCCAAAATTTAGGTTTCCGAGAAGAGTATGAGAAGAATTGAAGACTCCACAAGCATGGCGATTCAAATAGTTCCTCTGAAAGTTACAGTTCCAACACATTTAC
Source organism: Fragaria iinumae (assembly GCA_009720345.1). Classification (NCBI taxonomy): domain Eukaryota; kingdom Viridiplantae; phylum Streptophyta; class Magnoliopsida; order Rosales; family Rosaceae; genus Fragaria; species Fragaria iinumae. The sequence goes on along the minus strand of CM019123.1, from coordinate 24,374,008 downwards.
CAAACAAAGTTGTCGTGAGTCATTTAGGCTCGATTATGAGGAAATTTATAAAAGCCACGAGTTTTTGATGTTTTAATGGTTTAATTGATGTTAGATGATGTATATAAAAGCACAAAAGAATGGAAAAAAAAAAAACCACAGTTTCAGAAAAAGTGAAATTTCTCAAAAACCCGTGTGTTATAACAAGGGGTTTTTGTTGAATTTTGGGGAAACTTGAAAAGATTGGTAACAAGTAAGCTTTTCAAAAATTTAGGTTTCCGAGGTCAGTATGGGAAGAATTGAAGACTCCACAAGCTCGGCGATTCACCTAGTTCCTCTGAAAGTAACAGTTCCAACACATTTACCAAACAAACTTGTCGTGAGTCATGTTGGTTCGATTGTGAGTAAATTTATAAAAGCCACGAGCTTTTGATGTTATAATTGTTTAATTGATGTTACATGATGTATATAAAAGCACACAAGAATGGAAAAAAAACCATAGGTTCAGATTAAGTGAAAAAATCTCAAAAACCCGTGTGTTATAACAAGGGGTTTTGGTTGAAATTTGGTGAAACTTGAAAACATTGGTAACATGTAAGCTTTTCAAAAATTTAGGTTTCCGAGGTCAGTATGAGAAGAATTGAAGACTCAACAAGCTCGGCGATTCACCTAGTTCTTCTGAAAGTAACAGTTCCAACACATTTACCAAACAAAGTTGTCGTGGGTCATTTAGGCTCGATTGTGAGTAAATTTATAAAAGCCACGAGCTTTATAATGGTTCAATTGATGTTAGATGATGTATATAAAAGCACACGAGAATGGAAAAAAACACAGGTTCAGAAAAAGTAAAATTTCTCAAAAACCCGTTTGTTATAACAATGGGTTTTGGTTGAAATTTGGTAATACTTGAAAATATTGGTAACATGTAAGCTTTTCCAAAATTTAGGTTTCCGAGGTCAGTATGTGAAGAATTGAAGACTTCACAAGAATGGCGATTCACTTAGTTCCTCTGAAAGTAACAGTTCTAACACATTTACCAAACAAAGTTGTCGTGAGTCATGTAGGTTCGATTGTGAGTAAATTTATAAAAGCCACGAGCTTTTGATGTTATAATTGTTTAATTGATGTTACATGATGTATATAAAAGCATAGAAGAATGGAAAAAAACCATAGGTTCAGAAAAAGTGAAATTTCTCAAAAACCCGTGTGTTATAACAAGGGCTTTTCCAAAATTTAGGTTTCCGAGGTCATAATGTGAAGAATTGAAGACTCCACAAGAATGGCGATTCACTTACTGTTTAAGCCTAAATTAACATTTTACTGGACAGTAAATGTTGATGTAAATATTAATTATTTCTTGGCCCATGTCATACCGGCGAGCCCAAGTTTTCTTTAAATTTACAAGTGATGGCCCGCCAGAACCACCACGCAAGCTGAGAACAGAGTTCGCGTGCGAACTGGTCTTCGCTTAGCTCGCGCGCGGAATGGACATAGGCGGACTACGCAGTTCGCGTGGAACACTTAGCTCGCGCGCGGAATGACTTCGCGCGGAATTACTATTTAACACTCCGCGTAGGCGAGGCGAGATTGACTCTCCGCGTAGGCGAGGCGAGCTGGCGAACTGGCTTGCGTAGAAGACTTCGCGAGGAAGGAACATGTGGAGTCCGCGCGCACCACGACAAACGTTGAAGACTTTTACAAGTCTTTGATATGTTTCGGGCCAATCCCTGTGGCCTATTAAATATAAAAAGCCCTTTTAAGGCTCGCGATCTGCAATAGCCCGCGAAATGGAAGTGAGCTTCAAGAGCACGCGAGATAGCAACCTGTGACAGCCCGCGGGATGAATTCCAGTTCGCATAGGAGTTTACAGTTGGCAGCACGGAAACAAAGCCCTATGCGGAATGAAGTGTGCGAACTGGACATGTGTCACAAGATGGTTGGTTCGCATGGACGGAGCAATGTCCTTGTGCGAATAGGGTTTCAGAGTCCGACTTGGATTCTAATTATACTTTTATTCTGCCGCAAGTCGAACTACTATATAAGGGGGCTCGAACCCTAACAGAAACACTCTCTCAAACAAAACACAAATACAAACTGAAACCAGTTACCTTTCGAGCTCCTCGAAACCCTAACCCTAAGCGCCGCCGCCTAGGTTCTCCTTTTCAAAGCCCTCCGGACTCTACATCCCAGCTTCTCTCTGAACTCTCTATAGTTGCTCTGCTCGCGCCGCCGTGAGTATCGATCGCTTGTGCTCGTAAATCCTCGTCTGAGGTGGCACCTGTAACCCCCTTCGCCTGATCAAGAAGTCAAGCGCACCCCTACTACTCTTTCCTCGTCCGTGAGGTGGCACGCCCGCAACACCTCCCCCCTTCTCTTTGTTCGCTAGAAACCTCTGCTCCGCGCGCTGAGGATCGTGGCCAAAGCACTTAGTTCCTCTGAAAGTAACAGTTCCAACACATTTAAAAAACAAACTTGTCGTGAGTCATTTAGGCTCGATTGTGAGTAAATTTATAAAAGCCACGAGATTTTAATGTTTTAATGGTTCAACTGATGTTAGATGATGTATATAAAAACACACAAGAATGGAAAAAAAAAACCACAGTTTCAGAAAAAGTAAAATTTCTCAAAAACCCGTCTGTTTATAAGGGGTTTTTGTTGAAATTTGGTGAAACTTGAAAAGATTGGTAACAAGTAAGCTTTTCCAAAATTTAGGTTTCCGAGGTGAGTATGAGAAGAAATGAAGAATCCACAAGAATGGCGATTCACTTAGTTCCTCTGAAAGTAACAGTTCCAACACATTTACCAAACAAACTTGTCGTGAGTCATTTAGGCTCGATTGTGAGTAAATTTATAAAAGCCACGAGCTTTTGATGTTTTAATGGTTCAATTGATGTTAGATGATGTATATAAAAACACACAAGAATAGAAAAAAAACCACAGTTTCAGAAAAAGTAAAATTTCTCAAAAACCCCGTGTGTTATAACAAGGGGTTTTTGTTGAAATTTGGTGAAACATGAAAAGATTAGTAACATGTAAGCTTTTCCAAAATTTAAGTTTCCGAGGTCAGTATGAGAAGAATTGAAGACTCCACAAGATTAGCGATTCACTTAGTTCCTCTGAAAGTAACAGTTCCAACAAATTTACCAAACAAAGTTGTCGCGAGTCATGTAGGTTCGATTGTGAGTAAATTTATAAAAGCCACGAGCTTTTGATGTTATAATTGTTTAATTGATGTTAGATGATGTATATAAAAGCACACAAGAATGGAAAAAAACAACAGATTCAGAAAAAGTGAAATTTCTCAAAAACCCAAGTTTTATAACAAGGGGTTTTGGTTGAAATTTGGTGAAACTTGAAAAGATTGGTAACATGTAAGTTTTTCCAAAATTTAGGTTTCCAAGGTCAGTATGAGAATAATTGAAGATTCCACAAGAATGGCAATTCACTTAGTTTCTTTGAAAGTAACAGTTCCAACACATTTACCAAACAAAGTTGTCGTGAGTCATTTAGGCTCGATTGTGAGTAAATTTATAAAAGCCACAAGCATTTGATGTTTTAATGGTTTAATTGATGTTAGATGATGTATAGAAAAACACACAAGAATGGGAAAAAAACACAGGTTCAGAAAAAGTGAAATTTCTCAAAAACCCGTGCGTTATAAAAAGGGGTTTTTATTGAAATTTGGTGAAACTTGAAAAGATTGCTAACATGTAAACTTTTCCAAAATTCAGGTTTCCGAGGTCAGTATGAGAAGAATTGAAGACTCCACAACCATGGCGATTCAATTAGTTCCTCTGAAAGTTACAGTTCCAAAACATTTACCAAACAAAGTTGTCGTGAGTCATTTAGGCTCGATTGTGAGTAAATTTATAAAAGCCACGAGCTTTTGATGTAATAATGGTTCAATTGATGTTAGATGATATATACAAAAGCACACAAGAATGGAAAAAAACCACAGGTTCTGAAAAAATGAAATTTCTCAAAAACCCGTTTGTCATAACAAGGGGTTTTGGTTGAAATTTGGTGAAACTTGAAAAGATTGGTAACATGTAAGCTTTTCCAAAAATTAGGTTTCCGAGGTCAGTATGAGAAGAATTGAAGACTCCACAAGCTCGGCGATTCACCTAGTTCTTCTGAAAGTAACAGTTCCAACAAATTAACCAAACAAACTTGTCGTGAGTCATTTTGGCTCGATTGTGAGTAAATTTATAAAAGCCACGAGTTTTTGATGTTTTAATGGTTCAATTGATGTTAGATGATGTATATAAAAACACACAAGAATGGAAAAAAAAAAACCACAGGTTGAGAAAAAGAGAAATTTCTCAAAAACCCGTGTGTTATAACAAGGGGTTTTTGTTGAAATTTGGTGAAACTTGAAAAGATTGGTAACATGTAAGGTTTTCGAAAATTTAGGTTTCAGAGGTCAATATGAGAAGAATTGAAGACTCCACAAGCATGGCGATTCAATTAGTTCCTCTAAAAGTTACAGTTCCAACACATTTACCAAACAAAGTTGTCGTGAGTCATTTAGGCTCGATTGTGAGTAAATTTATAAAAGCCACGAGCTTTTGATGTTATAATGGTTTAATTGATGTTAGATGATGTATACAAAAGCACACAAGAATGGAAAAAAACCACAGGTTAAGAAAAAGTGAAATTTCTCAAAAACCCGTTTGTTATAACAAGGGGTTTTGGTTGAAATTTGATGAAACTTGAAAAGATTGGGAACAAATAAGCTTTTCCAAAATTTATGTTTCTGAGGTCAGTATGACAAGAATTGAAGACTCCACAAGCTCGGCTATTCTCTTAGTTCCTCTGAAAGTAACAGTTCCAACACATTTACCAAACAAAGTTGTCATGAGTCATTTAGGCTCGATTGTGAGTAAATTTATAAAAGCCACGGGATTTTGATTTTTAATGGTTCAATTGATGTTAGATGATGTATATAAAAGCACACAAGAATGAAAAAAAACACAGGTTCAGAAAAAGTGAAATTTCTCAAAAACTCAGGTGTTATAACAATGGGTTTTTGTTGAAATTTGGTGAAACTTGAAAAGATTGGTAACGTGTAAGCTTTTCCAAAATTTAGGTTTCCGAGGTCAGCATGACAAGAATTGAAGACCCCAGAAGCTCGGCGATTCACTTAGTTCCTTTGAAAGTAACAGTTCCAACACATTTACCAAAAAACTTGTCGTGAGTCATTTAGGCTCGATTGTGAGTAAATTTATAAAAGCCACGAGCTTTTGATGTTTTAATGGTTTAATTGATGTTAGATGATGTATATAAAAACACACAAGAATGGAAAAAAAACACAGGTTTAGAAAAAGTGAAATTTCTCAAAAACCCAAATGTTATAACAAATAGTTTTGGTTGAAATTTGGTGAAACTTGAAAAGATTGGTAACATATAAGCTTTTCGGAAACCTAAATTTTGGATTAAACATTATACATTATACATTTTTTTTCCATTGGGGGGTAATCTGAATTAAATCAACTTCGACTGATAGACCCAAGACCCTGACTCAATAGGTTTCTTAATCTTTCAAGGCTACGCAGAGAATGAAGAAGAAAAAAGAACATATCCAAACTGCAGAGAGTTTCCTAGTTGTAGAAGGTTCCGGAAAGTAAAATGTATCCCGGTGTCCTGAGGAATAGTACAATAGAAAAGGATTTGATATTTTCTATAAATAGAGGGAGAGATCAGGGTATTAGCGTGAAAGCCCAATACAAGAGTTCAACACCGGGCCCAAATCAGGTAAAGAAACAGAAGCCAGTTCTGACAGAAACTGTTCCTTCTATAAATAGCTAAAGTTGGGATCTAGACCTGACTCCATCTCTGCCGGCCATACTGAAGACTTCAAGAACCTTCGAGCAAGACGTTGTAGAGTTTTAGGGCACAACCTTGTTATGGAACCATCTCGAGGTACGTTTTTCTTCAACATCTCTGTTCTTATATATATATATATGTATAGATTTTCAAGTCTTTGTTTTGGTCGATCGATCTCTTTTATTGCAGTTAATTCATGTTCTTGATATATATATATATATATATTAATTTGAAGGAGGATCTATATGGCTGCTACGTATAGTATATGTTCATCCTTAACTTTAGATTTTCTGTTCTCGGTGCTTCTCTAGTTTAGATTGTTTTTGGGTAGTTTACCTTTGTGCAGGCTGTTATGTTTTGTCTGATTCTTTTTTCCTTCCATGAGAGGGTTTTTGGGTAATAATTATATTATTAAGGTTTATAGTTTTGGTTCATACGAAATTCATATTCATTAGTTATATATTTGTTTGATAAAACTCTGGTCAGTGATCATCTCTCTAATATTTTTCCCTTTATTTTGGTTTATCAGATTGGTCACAGTTGCCTAAGGACCTATTGGATTCAGTTTTAGGGAGGCTAGAGTTATTGGGAGATTATTTGCGGTTTAGTATTGTCTGTAAACCATGGTATTGGGTAGCAAAGGATAATAAAAACATATTTGCTACAAGGCAAAGTTGTCGTCCTCCTCCAATGCTCTTGATTAATACTGACAATGAAGATACATGGAAGGTATACAACGTCATGGATAATAAGCTTCTTGATATGGAAGTAAGATTGCCAAATACTCGGTTTTGTGGGTCTTCAAAAGGATGGCTGATATATGTGGAGAAGAATAATTATGCCATTACCCTTCTAAATCCATTCTTTAGGGTTCGAGGGAGGAGAGAGAAACAAAATTCAGTTATCCACCTTCCTCCATTGTTGCCCCCTATAAACGATTTTTATCGTCAACACTTTGATTATTTGGTTCACAAGGTTGTAATTTCAGCAGACCCATTACTGAACGCAAATGAGTGCATTGTTGTGGTCATAACTGAGCCTTTTTCCCAACTGGCTTTTATTCGACTCGGGAAAGACTCAACTTGGACTTTTGTTGACTGGCGTTACCGTGCTCGTGGGTTTTGTGAAGTTGTTTTTCTTGAAGGTAAGTTATATGGTGTTCAATGTGATAACAGAGTATTATCTTGTGAGATCAACTCTCGTTTTCATTCCGGCCTAAAAATAATTGCACGGAGCTTTTATATAAATTGGACCAAGAATTATCTCGTGTATTTAAATGAGAAAGGATTGTTGTTAGTTCACAGGCTGATTGTTAAGGATGGGGATGAGAGACTGCGTACTGTGAAATTTGTAATTTATAAACTGAATTTCAATAAGCGCAAGTGGATTGAGATAAATACTTTAGGTGATGTTGCTATCTTTGTGGGTGATAACTCTTCATTTTCTGTGACGGCGTCAAGTTTCCGAGGATGTCTACCAAATTCCGTATACTTTAGCCATGATAGTAACAATCAAGAAGAAGTCTTGGGAGCTCATGGTCCTCATGATTTTGGTGTGTATGATTTTGAAAATAAACGGTTTTTAACCATCGACACCATACATGTTTCAACTCTAGCCAAGTTGAGCAAGCAACCACCGATTTGGATTGTGCCAACGTTTCAGCTGTAACCTTGTGTATTTTTTTTTTTTTTCTTTTGGTTGTACTGTTGGGTTGTAGGATTGATGTAGCGTCGGTTGTATTGTTTTTTTTTTCTTTCTTTATTGAAAGATTTTAAATGGGGAAAATTTTACCAAATCAGTTGTGATGATTCAACCTTCATTGGTTTTATACTCATTTCAACATTCTGTTTTATTCCAAAAATAATAATAATAATAATTTATGTTCTTCCATGAATGGAGACAGCAATATTAGTACACAATGCCATTTAAATACAAAATCAATATTCTAAAAATCTCCGCCTATGCGCTAGGTAGTGCTTCACCGTTTCCGCCTAGAAATCTAGAAAACCGATTAATCTTCGATTAACCCGCCTAGGCGCTAGTCACCGGTTGTCCGCCCGACTAGCGCCTAGTGTTTTTTAGAACATTTAACAAAGTTATATTATTAAGGAAAACTTAAATGCTGCCAAAAAAATATATATATAGATACACACACACACAGAGTTTCTCAGATGCGGATGTCCGCATTTATTCTTACGGTACGGATTTCCACGTTACACTCACTTTTCAATCGAATTTTCACATCTCCACCGTCTAGTATTTAGATACCAATGTATGGATCATCTCTGTAAAATTTCAGTCAATTTGGTTATCATTAAGGCACTTAAAACTGCGTTTTTCTGTTATAAACATGAACGGTTCAAGTTCGACAGGATTATGTTCATTCATTGTTTTAATCGAGTTTGAGTGTCTTAATGATAACCAAATTGGCTGAAATTTTGCAGAGATGATCTATACATTGGTATCTAAATACTAGACGGTGGAGATGTGAAAATTCAATTGAAAAGTGAGTGTAAAGTGGAAATCTGCACCGTAAGAATAAATGCGGACGTCCGCAGCTGAGAAACTCTGTATATATACAGTTCCTATCTAGAGCGAAGCTTCACTTTGAAATTAAAATGTGAAGTTCCTTATTTGACTCACTTTTCGGTCATATTTCCACATCTCCACCGTTCAGTTTATAGAACCTAATACATAGATCACTCCTGCCAAGTTTCATTGAATTTGATGATCATTTGGGTTTTCATAATCGTTATTTACACAAATAGTTCTGAATAGACATATTTATGGTTCGTTCGTCGATTTAATCTAATTCGGTACCTTAACGATCATCAAATTAAATTTGATTTGAAGGTCTGGGCAGCAACCTCCACCCGAAACTTCAGACAAGATCGATCTCGTCGGAAAACTGGAATTCGGCGGACTCGCCAGTGAGAGAACGTGATCGGGGACGCCTCTGGTGTCCGCGCGCCGGACGGTGCAGAACGAAAGGACGTCCGCACTTTAAGGGCATGCGGACGTCCACCTCTGATCCGGACATGTATATATGTGTGTGTGTGTGTGTGTGTGTGTGTGTGTGTGTGTGTGTGTGTGTGTGTGTGTGTGTGTGTGTGTGTGTGTGTGTGTGTGTGTGTGTGTGTGTGTGTGTGTGTGTGTTGTGTGTGTGTGTGTGTGTTGGAAGCATTCCTTGAGATTACAGAAGCAATCTTGGCCGACATTACAACATAAAGGCTCCCTTGTCTCTACTTATGCCTGTTGTTTTCTCCATTCCCGCCTCTGTCTTTCACTAAAGCCACACAGATTACGATTATAGTGCAGAGCAATAAAGTTAAACACTAGAATTTACATTAACGTAGTGTAGCATTCCACTCAAATGCACGATGTTTCTGATAATCTCTACAATCAATCTCTCAATGCACGCCTGATTAATTGACTGAACTTTTAACTTACAAGAAGGCTAGCCAGTGTTTGAAATGAATGTAGTAACAAAGAATTTGTAGTAATTAATGTCCCAAGTATACTTCATGAAAAATATGATTATTTGAATTGAGGCTACAGTTAGAATTACAATTATAATACTCATCCTAATGTAAAGATATTGAAGAAAAAGATGCAGGAAATGGCCTCAACTTGAAATGTTAAAACTTAAATGGAGGTAGAAAATCCCTTTAAGATTGGCTGGTATTAGCAAGGATGTCTAACACTGCATGCATGTATATCCTCATTTTGAGGGTGGCTAGTATCCCCAACTAGAAACTCGTGAGCCTTACCGTCCCACCTTTATGACACTTGAGCCGGGGGCCTTCTGTATACCTCTCTTCTTCATCAACCTCCTTATTCTTGTTGCATCAGCCCATCTATTATTAGCAGCAAAAATGTTAGATAGAAGCGCATAAACCCCACTGTCTTGCCACTCAAGTTGCAGGAGACGGTCTAATATTTCTTGCGAGAGCTCAGCATCATCTTTGGCCTTGCAAGCACTTAGAAGAGCTCCTAATATCAGCACATCAGGTTGCACAGGCATGGTGTTTATCAATTTCTGAGCATCATCCAGGAGTCCAGCTCTACATAGCAAATCAACCATGCATCCATAGTGTTCTAATCTTGGAGACACAGACTATGAGGTGGACTTATCATCTCATAAAAGTATCCGCGACCTTCATCAATCAAACTGGAATGGCAGCAAGCTGTCAAGACGGCTAGAAAAGTAACCGCATTTGGCCTGATGCCAGACCTAGTCATTTCTTCAAACTTTTTGAGTGACTCATCCCCATGACCATGCATGGCTAACCCACCTAGCAATGCATTCCAAGTAGAGACATTCCCACAAGGCAATTCACTGAAAGTACGCAATGCCATGTTTATACAGCCGCACTTTTCATACATGTCGATCAGAGCTGTTCCGATATGCACATCCCATTTGATACCCTTACGATCAATATACTCATGCAACCATCTACCATAGTGCCACAAGCTCAAAGCACAGTAGAAAGTATAATCTTATCAGGCTGTATTCCCAAAGTATGCATTTCACAAAAAACAAATCCAACGACTACCTCGGACGTTTACATTGCACGTATCCACTTATCAAGCTAGCCCAAGACACAATGTCTCTTTCCGGAAGCTCATCAAAAACCCGCTTCGCCTCATACAGACTCTCACACTTAAAATACATATCAACAACAGCAATGCCCACCACCAAATCCATCCCCAACGAATGCTTCAAAATCAATCCATGAACACCCTTCCCCACATTCAAATACCCCATCCTTCCACACGCCACAACCACACTAACAAAACTCGCCGCATTCGGCTTCACATCCATCCTCAAAAACAACTCCACAGCCTCACCATACAACCCTGCCTTGACATGCCCCGAAACCAAACCAGTCCAAGACACCACATCCCTCACACGCATTTCATCAAACACCTTCTTCCGCCTATAGAAATGCACAAGCGAGTTCTTAACATAAACATCACAAACAAAACTAGGGGTCATCGTTCGGCCTAAAGGGCCAAAGCCCGGCCCGGCCTGTCAAAAAGCTCATCTCAGCCCGGTCCATAGGGCATGAGGCCGGACAGGGGCGGAGGGTTCATCCCCGCGGCCCGACCCATTACATGATCATCAAAGCCCACCCGGGCCGGGCCTAAAAAGCCCATCTAAAAACTCTTTCAATTGTTTTATTAATATTTTTATGTAGTTATTAGTTAAATATGTAAACTAATTAATTGATTAAGTCATATTTTTCTTTAATTTTTATTACACTTAGTTCAATTATTAACAAATCTTAACTTTTTCATAGTTTTTAGTTTTAAAAAATAAAAATCTATTAGATATATGTATATAATAAGCCCGGCCCGACCCGGCCTTAAAAAACCCGTAAGGCTTGGACCTGTAGGCGGCTCGTGGGCTTTGATTTTTTTGAATAGACCGGCCCGGTCCGGCGCTATAATTTAGAAAAACATGATTAAGGCCCGGCTCGAGCCCGTAAGACTTGAGTAGGGCCAGGCTGGCCAGGCTTTTTGACGACCCCTACACAAAACCCATCTTCACAACCACACCATGAACCTGTCTACCTTCTCCTATCCCAAAAAACTTAACACAAGATTTCAACACCGCCGGAATAGTAAACATATCAGGCACAAGCCCATCTCTAACTATCCTTCTATAAACCAAAACAGCCTCCCAGGGCTTCTCACCATTACCATAGCTAGAGATCAACATGTTAAACGGAAAGAAGAGCTCAAATGGCATGATGGCAATCAACTTGTTTCAGAAATCCACCATCGTAATCAAAATGGGTTACAGATTTTCCTAAGAACTTAACAACGTTTCTGTTTTTCGAAAGAAGAACTTAAAAACATTGGTGGCAAACAAGTCATTGCAAGCCAGGCATGTGTTGGGCATTTTTGCCTTATGTATTTTCTTCATTTCGAGGCATATTGTTTGCCATGTACATATGTATAATTTATCCAAATCTCAGCTTGACTAACCCTTCACTCCCTTTTTGAAAGGAAAAATCATATTCATTCTTAAACCTCACAAGTCACAAGCCATAAGAAAAATAAGTAACAAACAAACTTATTGTAGTCGGTAGTCAGTAAACTACCTTCCCCGCCCGTAGACCAGTCATGAAACTTGTAGACCGACGTCCGGACTACCTCGTCATGGTGAAAGATCATCGGTACCACATCGGGAAGGTGCTCCTCCAAGCTCCACAAAAAGGAACCATGATAAGATAAATGCATAGTTAGTCCCACATCGATAATGTGTAATAAGAGGAAACATTCCTTATCTATAAAATGAAGGCTCCCCCTGTGTAGAAATGATCGATCTCTCTCTGACTTCCCCATCCCCCTCTCCCGGGCAGGATGGATGGATGCTCTTGTAACACCAAAGGCCTATTGGCCATGATAGTGGATTCGTAAGTGGACGTAGTCATGTCCTCCGAGGCATGGTGAACCACTATATGTCTATATGCCCCTGTGTTGTCTATTGTTCATGTTCCACTGTGGTTCCGCATAGCCTACGGGATTATGCAGAAACACTTACCAACCACATTTTACTTGCATGTCTCAATTAGGCCTGGGCATGGGCCGGGACGGACAGGGATTAGAGTGATCCCGAACCCGAACCCGAAATTTTGAATAGGGACGGGACGATACGGGATTAGTGTTTTTGAGAAGTGATCCCGATAGGCCCGAATCTCGTTTGGGGCCGGGCCTAAAACGGGCCTTTGAACCAAAAAAAAGGAAAAAAGCAGCAAAAAACTTTTTCTAAGCAGAACCTAAACACAGATGTTTCATGCTTGTAATCCTTGTATGCTTTAAGTTCTAACCAAAAAAGGAGAAATTACTGATCCTTCTTACTAACACAACCAATTCCTACTCCATTTCATGGTTTCTATGTAGTAGAATCCAATTTATATCATCTAAATACTACTGGTAGAAAAAACCTAAATTGTGAAAAAAAAAAAAAAACATATCCAATTACAGCCGAAAAGAAAAGAGTCGCATATGAAGTGTAAACCAGTCAGAATTTCATCGAAAAAGATCAATAATTCAACAAAGAGAAAGCATTTACATGCCAAACCAACTGGCCATTACCAAAAAGATTAGAGGATTCAATTCAATTCAGACCCAAATATCCCAAATTCCAATTGGGAATCCCATAAATCATCAAAAAACTGAAAATCGGTACCTAAAAATTAGAGAGCGAGTAGCAACACGAAACAGAAGAAGAATCGAATCGAATTGATAACCAACAGAGAGAGCGAGAAATAGTAGGCGGGGTGTCTTTGATTTCGGTCACCGGCGTTTTGGGCAAAGAGAGACTGGGTGGGTCTTTTAAAAAGTGACGATGGTCTGAGAGTTCGGAGAGAGAGAGAGAGAGAGAGAGAGAGAGAGAGATCGAAGAAGTGAAGAGCAAGGCTGAAGACTCTGCTTCTTCTCCCAACTCACCTTGCACCGATCGAGATTCCGTAAAAAAGTGACAATGTCTGAGAGTTCGCAGAGAGAGAGAGAGAGATCAAAGAAGTGAAGACTGAAGTGCGGCTATGATAGAATTAGGTTTAACAACTTACCACAGATCGGACGGTGTAGATTAACTCACACCACATTGATTATTTTAAACGGGATGGGCCAGGCCTAAACGGGATCCAGCTAAAAAGGCCTTATTCCGAATCCGATTTTTCAAAACGAGACGGGATCGGGATGGGCCTTCAATATTCAAAACGAAGTCCCGTCTCATCCCGTGAAATTTAGGGACGGGATCGGGACGGGCCTTCGGGACCGGTTTCGGATGCCCAGCCCTAGTCTCAATACCGGTCATCTAAATTTGTATCGAAAATAGATGTGATGATATTAAAAGTCAAGACGCTAATGACATTGTATCAAGTGTGTAGAAACCGGTTAACGATTTTAGGAGAAGATGTGAAACATCTATGGTGCATTGTGTTTGTTGCTTTGGTCAAATGTGCATTGCATTTGGATCCCCTATTTTACACGTATTTCGAATCGGAAGTTTAGGATTTAGAATGTGTTGAGATAGGAAGTTCAATATCTCTTAGTTTCTAGCTCGTACACAACCATGTTGCGTTTTACCAACTGCTTTCTCTTATTTATAATTTTTCTTAATTGGCTACCTTCAGCTCTCACCTTCTTATTACCAGAGGTGGCAAACGGGCCGGCCCATCCCGGCCCGGCAAGCCTAATCGGGTTTCGGGTCGTGTTTGGGCCGGCCCACTACGGGCAACTTCTTAACGGGCTCGAGTTTGGGCTAGCCCATTTACTCAAATGTAAGGCCCAACCCGACCCACGGCCGAAGCCCATAATGTGGTGGGCCGTGCTCGGGCCGCGCTCATGAAAGGGCCGTGTCAGGCCCGTTTCGTGCCGAAAATTAAAAATAGTCGAGCTGAATGTCCTATACCACCCCTACTACTCTCATAATCTCAACTTTTAATTATACATGATACGATTACAAACCAAATTTAATTCATACAATCTATCGATCATTTTTTTTCTTTGTCAGTAAACTAAAGAAATAAGTGATAAATGCTCATTGTTCACAATTAATAAATTTTTAGGCAAAAACTTCTTATGAGTCTAGGGGAATTGAAATTCATACTCAAATAAATAATTATTAGTATATAAGTTTATTGTTCACACTCAAAATTAAGTTTATTATTTATAAATATGTTATCTTCATATTAGAAATGAAAATATATATATATATATATTATTTTTTTTTTTATAGCAGGCCGGGCCGGGCCGTGGGTCTCAAATTATTGTGCTCGAGCCGGACCGGGCCCATAGGCTCATTTTTCTAGGCCCAGCCCGACCCATTCGTGCTTGGACCGTGTCGTGCCATTTTTAAACGTGTCGTGCCATTTTTAAACGTGTCGTGCTCGTGTTTAGCGGCCCGTTTGCCACCTCTACTTATTACCACTGAATTAAGCTGTTACACTTTTTTACAAAATAAGGAAAACGAAACTCATGTGAATCTAGAGTCATTTAGATACTTCGGCAAAGAATATAGGGATAGTCATTAGTTCGTTACATTTCCCTAAAAAAAACAAAAAAACGTTGAGCAAGAGAGAAAGGAAATAGAACGAGAAGTTGAAAGCTGAGTCTGCGTTGGTAAAACCTATAGTTTTTTGTTTACAGTAAAACAGTAACTTGTTCTGTAATGAAAACCCCCCACTGCGCTAATTACCGGGGCGGGGTTTATACTTATAGCGCGAAGCTAGGAATTAGAAAGGTCCAGAAAGAAGAGAGGAGAAGAGAAGAGAGAGAGTGCGAGTGCGAGTGCGATTGAGAGAAAGAGAGAGAGGGAGAGAGAGAGAGAGGAAGAGGTGAGATCGTGTGTTGCTGAGCTCAGAAGATGGTGAACAACAGGGAGAAGCAGCTTGAGGTAAAATTTCATAACCTAATCTTGATTCTTGAGTTTGATAAATTTAGGTTATGCAATGTGATTCCGATTTCGAAGTGAATCGGATGCTTAGTTGTAGTTTACACTCTTCACTCTTGAGAAAATTGTTGGCTGTAAGATCTGGGTGTGTAGTTGTAGACTCTGTGAAAAACAGAGTAGGCCCTGCAAAAAACTGTTCGATCAAATTCCAGTAGTAGCTTATGGTTTAGTTCTGTGTGTGTATTACTGCCTTATCTTGGAGTTGTGTGAAAACTGTTATTTCGTTTCGATTTTTGTCATTTTCATATGCGAATGAGTAGTGCTGATTCTTTGGGTTTGATACTTTGGGAAAATGAATGTGTTATGTTTTGGGAAAATGAGTGGGTTACTGGATCTTAGAGAGTGCAATTGTATTTATGTGGGACTGTTGTTTCTGATGATTGGAGTAGTTAGGGTGTATTGAAATTGAGGGGTTTTGTTGCAGGACTAGTTAGCTAGTTTGGATTGCTTTGTGATACTCTGTTGGTCATGGTTTTGGGGGTGGATAGGTTGAAGATTTGGGCAGAGAAGGAAGAGATTGATTGAGATGAATGGTGAGACTGAGAGAAGGAGTTATTTGCGGAGCAGGCCGAGGAAGAGGGGATAGGCTAAGGGGGATAGTGAACCAAATGCCAGAGAGGAGATTGAGCCGAAAGTGAGGGACTTAGAGATGAATGGAAGACTGAAAGAGGGAGTGATAGGCTGATGGGGAAAATGGTGAGGAGAGTGAACCAAAAGTTAGGGATTTAGCAAACGTTAGGGAGCCAAAATACTTAGTTTTTGGCTCACTCTCCTCACTTGATTCTTTATGCAAGTGAGGGACTTGATTGTTAATGCAAGTGAGGGACTTGATTGTTTATGCAAGTGAGGGACTTGATTGTTTATGCAAGTAGCTATATTATATGGGAAATCGAATTGATTGTTGTTGTATTTGCAGGTTGATGCAATGTTCTGCAACACTTGCAGGGCCAAATTCAACAATAACAATGACTATGACAAGCACTTTCCTAAGAAAAAAGAATGCATTGCCATCCGAGATGCTGCTTACGGGCAGTACGACAAGCAAGGTCCATTGAGCCTTGAGAAGAGACAGAGGGTGCTCCGAAAACAGCTGGAGAAGGTGGAGAAGAACGAAGAGGAAGGGGAAGGTGGGGGAAAGAAGAAGAAGAGGGGGAACCAGGGAAAGAAGAAGAAGGGGAACCAAGGAAAGAAGAATCAGGGGAGGAAGGGTAAGAAGAACAAGAAGAAATGAGATCCACTCCACATGCCTACTTGCATATTTTACTGATAAGTACTGGTTTGAATTACTTAGCATAATATGTGAAGAACATAGTATGTAGTGTACTGGTTTGAATTACTTAGCATAATATGTGAAGAACATAGCATGTAGTGTACTGGTTTGAATCACTTAGCATAATATCTGAAGAACATAGTATTGTATGTAGTCCATCCCTCTGCTTACTTTCCTGAGTTTCCTCTATCACATCTTCCACGCTCTGGGAGCAATTAGTAAATATGCTTCGGCTATTGTTTTGTCCGGAAACTTATAGCTATTTTGTGTTGCTCACGTATTTATGTCCGACTAGCTAGCTAAATCATACAAGTACAGCAGTCTAGCTAGGTGAATTTGTAGTGGTACCACCATACTTGCATGTCGATCTGCTTTTAAGTCCTGTGATTCGTTCTTCCTGTCCATATAATGATCGAGTAGAGGTTATTGATGTAAGCTGAATATACAAGTGAGTTATAAGAACTCAATGTGATGGTTTAAGAAGTATGGTAATGTGACTTCCTTGAGATATTGAGTGTGACTTAAATTGATGGATCGATGTCAAGTATTTCAGGACATGTTTTTTTTTTTTTTTTCGATTACTTAAAGAAAGAGCGAAATTACAACACAAAACCTCTAAGAAATTTCAGAGGCCGCATGTTGAAACAATGAAGAAAGCAGATGCATTAAATAATAAACAAGGCATGAGGCATCTAATCACTAATTCTCATTGATGGGAAATACATGTAAATGATTATTGTTCATGGCGACTAAAACGCAGGTCAAGGTGGACAAGATTCTTAGGGTTAAAATAGAATGGCAAAGACTTTACTGGGTATCTATGCCAGATGAGACACCTCAACTATGAGAAATAAACTCGAACTCTCCAATCAGATGTTTACAGTTAATGGAGCCGTTATCATAAACTTGGAGCAGGCTTAATTTCTTCATAGTAACAAAAGCCTCTGCAATGAAGTATACCTCTTTTGAGTTTAACAGATCATGGGTTATAACTTGAACTATTTTAGTAACCTGGATGACAAATATAGAGAAAAATGTCAGTACAAATATGCAGAACCATACAGAAGATCATAATTTACCACATATCCTCCTATGATGGAATAAAGTAGTTGGATAGTCAGAGCCCCTATGATAGAATACTGCATTTTCACTTTGGGTTGAGGAGGTGTCACAATGACTCTCCGATGTACTAATTTTTTATGTAACTATCTAGTTTGCTTTTAATTCCATTCTTAAAAATATATATATATATATATATATATATATATATATATATATATTTATGCCTAGAGACTTTCAGTACTCTATCTTACCTGAAAATTAATATCGGCATTGAGAGAGTGGCAAGCTGATGTATCACACGATATATCACACCATGCTTGATATATCATTCTTTCAAAACTTTGTTTTCTCATTTGCAAGCTCATTTGGCTTTGCGTTTTCCTATAATAAACTATTTGAGTCCAGACCATAGTTTGATAGTTTCTCATTTAATCTGACTCAACTAGTTTATGACACCTTCTGATAGGGTTTTTAATTTTGACTTTAGCCGTCAATTAATCGAGTCCGGTGAGAAGATGGCGGCGGTGGCTCCTCCACTGCCGGAAGAGGCCATTGTGAGCCTGATTGATGGTAATGGAGATGCCTGCGTCGGAGGCGGCGTTGGTGATGCCTCGTCGGACGGCGAGGTGATTCCGGCTGTTGGAATGAAGGGGATGTCAGAGATGGGGGCTGCTGGTCCGATTTCCACGGCGGGAAACTTGAATTTAAAATCAGGGTTCTTGCTGGGTTGGACCATGAAGTGGGCCTGTGAATTGTGGGCCTCTGGGAGAGCTGATGGGCCTGATTCTGTTGGGTTAAGGGCAGGTAACGCTGGGCTGACTGAATCTGCAATTGGGGTCTTCCCTTTTCACCTTGGTGAACCTGCTTGTTGAAAGATGTTGGCCAAATGACATACAAAAAGAAGAGCAGACGTCCGCTTAGAAGCAAGAATAAGCAGCCACATCCCGGCAAGAAGTCTAGTGCAGTGCGTTTCTTTGCCAATAAGGGAGGAGAATGTTAGCCCAACCTTAAGGGCAAGGGATTTCCTTGATGCATATTGTGGAGAAATTCCTAGTTGTAGGAGGGTCCAGAAAGTAAACTGTATCCCGAAACAATGAGGAATAGTATATACTACAAACGTGAAAACCTTTTCTATAAATAGAGGGGATAGATTAAACTATTTGCGTGAATGCCCAACATAAGACCAAGCCCAAATCAGGAAAAGAAACAGAAGCCAGTCCTGACAAAAAACTGTTCCTGCTATAATTAGCTAAACTAGGGATCTAAACGGCTAAACCTGACTCCATCTCTGCCGGCCGTACTGAAGACTGCAAGAACCTTCGAGCAAGACGTAGTAGAGTTGTAGGGCACAACCCTTTTCAACTTTTGAGATTTCAAAATATGGATCCATCTCGAGGTACGTTTTTGTTCGACATCTCTTTCTTATCAAATTTTCAAGTCTTTATTTTGGTCGATCGATCTCTTCTATATGTTGCAGATAATACATGTTCTTGAGGATCTATACGGCTGCTCTATATATATATATATATATATATATTCATCCTTACATTTAGATTTTCTGTTCTCGAGTGTTTTGATTTGCAGTTGCTTCTCTAGTTTAGATTGTTTTTGGGTAGTTTACCTTTATGCAGGCTGTTATGTTTTGTCTGATTCTTTTTTCCTTCCATGAGAGGGTTTTTGGGTAATAATTATATTATTAAGGTTTATAGTTTTGGTTCATACGAAATTCATATTCATTAGTTATATATTTGTTTGATAAAACTCTGGTCAGTGATCATCTCTCTAATATTTTTCCCTTTATTTTGGTTTTCAGATTGGTCACATTTGCCAAAGAACCTATTGGATTCAGTTTTAGGGAGGCTAGAGTTACTGGGAGATTATTTGCGGTTTAGTATTGTCTGTAAACCATGGTATTGGGTAGCAAAGGATAATAAAAACATATTTGCTACAAGGCAAAGTTGTCGTCCTCCTCCAATGCTCTTGATTAATACTGACAATGAAGATACATGGAAGGTATACAACGTCATGGATAATAAGCTTCTCGATTTGGAAGTAAGAGTTCCTAATACTCGGTTTTGTGGGTCTTCAAAAGGATGGCTGATATTTGTGGAGAATAATTATGCCGTTACCCTTGTAAATCCATTCTTTAGGGTTAGGGGGAGGACAGAGAAACAAAATTCAGTCATCCACCTTCCTCTAGTGTGGCACTTTAAGAAGTCAGATCATTTTGATTATTATGTTCACAAGGCTGTAATTTCAGCAGACCCATTACTGAATGCAAACGAGTGCATTGTTGTGCTCGTAACTGAGCCCTTTTACCAGTTGGCTTTTATTCGACTTGGGAAAGACTCAACTTGGAGTTATGTTGACTGGCGCATCCGTGGTCGTGGATTTGATGAAGTTGTTTTCCTTGAAGGTAAGTTATATGGTGTTCAATCTCGTAACAGAGTTTTATCTTGTGAGATCAACACTCGTTTTCATTCTGGCCTAAAATTAGCTGCAAACAAGTTTCAAACAAATTATTGGGCCAAGAATTATCTGGTGTGTTCAAAGGAGAAAGGATTGTTGTTGGTTCATAGGCTGATGGATTTTGAGGGGGGGAGACGTACAACGAAATTTGTAGTATATAAACTGAATTTCAATAAGCGTAAGTGGACTGAGATAGATACTTTAGGTGATGTTGCTCTCTTTGTGGGTGATAATTCTTCATTTTTCGTGGCGGCGTTCCGAGGATGTCTGCCAAATTGCGTATACTTTAGCCATGATAGTGATTGTAACGAAGAAGTCTTGGGAGCTGATGGTCCTCGTGATTTTGGCGTGTATGATATCGAAAATAAAAGGTTTCTAACCATTGACACCACATATGTTTCAACTCTAGCCAAGATGAGCAAGCAACCACCCATCTGGATTGTGCCAACGTTTCAGCTGTAATATTGTGTATTTTTCCTTCTTTCTTTCATTTGTCTGTTGGTTCTAGGATCTGACATAACAACGCCCATTGTATTGCTTTTTTTCTTTCTTTCTTTATTGAAAGATTTTAATTGGGGAAATTTTTATCAAATAAGTTGTGATGATTCAGCCTTCATTGATTTCTTACACATTTCAACATTCTCTTTCATTCTGAAAAAGTAATAATAATAATTTTTGTTCTTCATGAATGGAGAACAATGCCATTTAAAGACAAATATTAGTACACAATGCCATTTAAAGACACATTTATAATATTATTTCAAGTAAAAAGAACTGTTGTTGCTTCGAAATTGTACGAGAGAATATGAATGTTGTTCTGGAGGCAAAGACGAATGGCATTTCAAGTGAAGAAAATTGGATTAATATTCAATGATATAGCAAAAAAAATTGTCAAACTTAAAGCAAGCAGAGTTGGAAGCATTCCTAGAGATTACAGAAGCAATTCAATGACTGACTTGTTAGCAAAGCATTGGTCATAAAAATGAGCACGGACGCAGATTCTTTAGCTCCCCCCTACTGGTGTTATTCCTCTCTTGGCCAGCTATGAACACAGATTACAATTATCGTGCTGAACATGAAAGTTAAACACTAGGATGATCTGCATATACTCCATATAGTGTTATCAGTATGTCGTTAACGTAGTGTACCATTCCACTCAAATGTACCATGAACCATGTTTCATTGTTTCTGATAATCTCTACAATCAATCTCTCAATGCACGCCTGATTGACTGAACTACTGGTCTAGATCAATTGACCTTCCACGACAAGTATGGCAAGTAAACCATGCTGCTTCAGTGCTTCATGCCAATGGATTAGCACTTTTAACTTACAAGAAGGCTAGCTAGTGTTTGAAATGAATATACTAGATGAGATACTGTATCAAAGAATCTGTAGTAATTAATGTCCCAAGTATACTTCATGAAAAATATGATTATTTGAATTGAGGCTACAGTTAGAATTACAATTATAATACTCATCCTATTGTAAAGATATTGAAGAAAAAGATGCAGGAAATTGCACAAAATCCCTTTAAGATTAGCTGGTGTTAGCAAGGATGTCCAACACCTCATGTATATCCTCATTTTGAGGGTGGCTAGTATCCCCAACTAGAAACTCGTGAGCCTTGCCGTCCACCTCTATGACACTTGAGCCGGGGGCCTTCTGTATACCTCTCTTCTTCATCAACCTCCTTATTCTTGTTGCATCAGCCCATCTTTTATTAGCAGCAAATATGTTTGATAGAAGCACATAAACTCCACTGTCTTCCCACTCAAGGTGCAGGAGACGGTCTAATATTTCTTGAGAGAGCTCAGCATCATCTTTGGCCTTGCAAGCACTTAGAAGAGCTCCTAATATCAGCACATCAGGTTGCATAGGCATGGTGTTTATCAATTTCTGAGCTTCATCCAGGAGTCCAGCTCTACATAGCAGATCAACCATGCATCCGTAGTGTTCTAATCTTGGAGACAGACTATGAGGTGGACTAATCATCTCATTAAAGTATCCGCGGCCTTCATCAATCAAACCGGAATGGCAGCAAGCTGTCAAGACGGCTAGAAAAGTAACCGCATTTGGCCTGATGCCAGACCTAGTCATTTCTTCAAACTTTTTGAGCGCCTCATCCCCATGACCATGCATGGCTAAACCGCCTAGCAATGCATTCCAAGTAGAGACATTCCCACCCGGCAATTCACTGAAAATACGCAATGCCATATTTATACAACCGCACTTGGCATACATGTCGATCAGAGCTGTTCCAATATGCACATCCCATTTGATACCCTTACGATCAATATACTCATGCACCCATCTACCATAATCAAGTGCCCCAAGACTGGCACAGGCTGAAATCACACTGGAAAGTATAATCTTATCAGGCTGTATTCCCAGACTCTGCATCTCACAAAACAAATCCAACGACTCGCTCGGACGTTTACATTGTACGTATCCACTTATCAAGCTAGTCCAAGACACAATGTCTCTTTCCGGAAGCTCATCAAAAACCCGCTTCGCCTCACACAGACTCTCACACTTAACATACATATCCACAACAGCATTGCTCACCACCAAATCCATCCCCAACGAATGCTTCAAAATCAATCCATGAACACCCTTCCCCACATTCAAATACCCCATCCTTCCACATGCCACAACGACACTAACAAAACTCGCCGCATTCGGCTTCACATCCATCCTCAAGAACAACTCCACAGCCTCACCATACAACCCTGCCTTGACATGCCCCGAAACCAAACCAGTCCAAGACACCACATCCCTCACACGCATTTCATCAAACACCTTCTTCGCATCATCACACTCCCCACAAACACTATAGAAATGCACAAGCGAGTTCTCAACATACACATCACACGCAAAACCCATCTTCACAACCACACCATGAACCTGTCTGCCTTCTCCTTTCCCCAAAAACTTAACACAACATTTCAACACCGCCGGAATAGTAAACATATCAGGCACAAACCCATCTCTAACAATCCTTCTATAAACCAAAACCGCCTCCCTGGACTTTTCACCATTACCATAGCTAGAGATCAACATGTTAAATGGAAAAGAGCTCACACGGCAATCAAGTTGCTTCAGAAATTCACAAGCGTAATCGAAATGGGTTGCAGATTTTCCCAAGAACTTGACAACATTGGTGGCAACCAAGTCATTGCAAGCCAGGCCTGAAGTTTCAATCTTTGCGTGGATTTGCTTGAAACAAGTCATGGTTTTGCATTGAGCAAGCAAATCCAAGAGAACCCATTTCAGAGACTGCATGGAACTACTTATGTTAGCTATAAAGTCTTCATTTTGAGGGAGTTGGAGGGTTGGTGAAAGCTGAGATTTTGAGAGGGAACTTCAAAACTGGACACTAATGGTGAAATGGGAATTTACAGAGTAACATACACATTTTGAGTGAAGTTTATATCAAAATTATACGGCGCATCCGGCGAATCTCACCGTCCACTCACTGTGCCCGGCCCCACCCGACGATCTCACCGTTAAATTTCCGGGTGCGCTGAATAAGCTCTCAAGTTTATAAGTAGAGAACTTTGATCAAACTATGCTTACTCTGAATCAGCCAGTACTGCTTTGAATTTGAGCACCAAGTCTAAATGGCAAGTTGTATTTGGGTCCTATGTTGTCTGGTGTTTTTTGGTTGATCAAGTCCCACTTGGTTCTTGGAATGAGGTGAAATGCATTTTCAATCGTTCTCTTCATTCTGAGGCATTGTGTCTCATGTGACATGTATAATTTATCAAACCGGAAAACCACGCTCATTTGTAAAAAAGCAAAATGAAAATTAAGTGTGTCGAAATGAGGTTTGACGAGCCTAAACAATCAACTAGTGTAATGTTATGTCAAGAATAGATATGAGACAACAAAATAGGAGAGACTGTGGAACATTGTGGTGCATTGTTTTTGTTGCTTTGGCCAAATGTGCATTGCATTTGGAATCGGTAAGTTTAGGATTTTCACTTTTTCAGTACGTCGAGCACAGATTATAAATACGTTCATCACATTTAATCTCTTGAATACTTGAGTTGTCATTGCCTAGTATGGTAAGTTTTCTTTAAATGGGGCTGGGATTACCGCTTTCACCCAATTCACGACATGAGTGAGCTTGCTTGCCGCCAGTGCCACTCGCTTTGGCAAATCAGAAAGGTTTTTATTCAAAACTGCACAGATGAACCAAAATCAGAAGAAGCACCAATGAAGACTAAAGACTAAATGGACTTGGATTAGTACTAAACAGTTTCCCTGCATCATTACAAAAAGGCCAAAGAGCCTAAAACCCTGCACCACTAATTCACTAAAACCTTAGTTAATTGAGTCAAAAGCCTCTGGCCTTGAATATGGCATTTGTGAATTTCGAAATCAACCAAAACAGAGAAGTCTGTGCAGCATTACAAAAAAGGCCTAAACCCTTCTACACCCAACCCTCCATGACTCAAGGCTTTGAGTATTGAGCTTGTGAATTTCCACACAGATCACCCAAGAACTGAAGCTCCCTCTTATCCAAAGTATCCAAAGACAAGTCCCTTAGCAACTGAGTATGACTCATCGGAGCAGCTGTAGTAGCACTAGTGTCACTACTAGTAACCACATTACTATTACTAACTCCCAAACTAGTCGAACAGCTCCCACCACCACTCGAAATCGAACCAGAAGTGGCCTGCACTTCAACCCCAGATTGCAATGCTGTGACAGGGAAGTTCGACATTGGCCTCCCTTGCAGATTGAACATCGTCTGCCCCGAAACTGAATCCGAAGGAATAGCCCAACCAGAGTTTGGGAACATAAAAAACGGCACAGCCGGCACATTGGCCCCGAATTGCCACATAGGCACCAAACCCCCACCACCACCACCACCACCACCAATGCCGCCGTAGTTAACCGTCGCCATCGGCGCCAACCCACCCGAAATCGAGCTCAAATCCTCCACATCAACAAATTCACTATTGCAATGTAGCCTCCTCTTCTTCCTGGGAAGCTCAGAGACCTCTCCATTCGGATTCGCCAGCGAACTCGTCGGAATCTTCAGCGCGCCGCCGACGGAGACTGCGATAGCGGGGACTGTTCCGGTACCGGTGGCTGCAATTATCGCCGGCTCGGCGTGCTCGAGAAGCCACCGGATGGTTTCTCCGTCGGTCTTGTGACCCAATTCTCGGGTCAGCTGGAAAACCCGGGCCGCACAGGCCGCCGGCATTCGAACCCTCCGGCCGCGGCCCTGCACCTTCGTGTGGCGGTCCTTCGTCGACGACCGCTGCTTCACCACCGGTTTCGCCGACGCCGGAACCGGAATCAGACCCATCGACAGAGACCCTTCTTCGAACTCTTCTTTCTTCGCCGCCGCCGGAAATTTCTGACCGGAAAATGTAGGGTTCATGGGTTCAAGACTCTGCCTTTGATTTTCTCCCATCAAAAACTTGCTTGATTTTCTCAGCGAAACTTTGAAATTGAGGGTTTTAAAGGAAACCCAGATAGAATTGAACAAGAACAAGAAGAAAAGGGCAACAAATTTCACGAATTTAAGAGAATGAAATTTGGGGGAAGTTGAAGAAATTGAGCAAGAACAATAAAGGTTGCAGCTTTGGGGGAGTTTTGGTATGAAAGTTTGGTCATGATTAGATTAGAGGACTAATTGGAGAAATGAAGAACAAAAAGTTTCAAGTCTTTTGGGTGATTTGGAGTGAGCTATCAGCTAAAGAAATTGAGATGGGGATGGAACTCATGGAAGAAGAAACAAGGCCTAGAAGAGAAGGAAGAGGAGGCAGACCCACTTATCCTCTTTCTATGTTGACAACCCTACCAGGGAGGGACCCCTAGGGCGCTTTAGTTATTTATTCAGGGGTGGGGGTCTTATCGACGGTGAGGGGCTGCCCACGGTAGCCTTTACCGTTGAGATGGCGCCACGTGATGTGGGATTTCTTCGGAATCTTTAAACTTGACTAGCTACTTGAGAAAGAGAGAGCTAGTCGCCTACAGCTTAGTACAACTAGACAAGAATCTGATATCTCGTTACATCGAATACGCCGACTAAGAGCAATTTAACGAGTACTTTTTATTTTAGATTTTAGTTATTTTAATAAGTGTGTTTAGTTTTTTTTGAATGTTTTAGGAACTCCAGCAGATTAACCAAATTTAAGCTATTATAACTTTTAGCTATCTCGCTAGCTAAATATAACTTAAATGAGGCTAGCGATAATTTATTACATTCCTTGTAATATATTTTTTGTGATATATAAATATATTTAAACTATTTAAATTCTATTTAGAGAATAATGTTGACGTAATGCTAGCTAAAATAGAGAGCATTGATGCAGCCACATTTCTAAAGTGGGTAGCCAAAATGACATTTTAGCTAATTTGACTAAAATTTAACTTAAAAATAGCTAGCATTGCTAAAGATGCTCTAATCACTATACTTATTGCCAAGCTAACTTCAGTAATCTCAAGCTAGTTCATCCTTACAATTACATTGATGTACAATGGATAGGTTAATGTTGATCAAATACGGTTACGAACACAAAAGTCATGTGGCGGATTCAGGATCCGAGAGCTGTCTAGACTAATTATACAAACGCACAAATTTTTTTTTTTAAAGGTTTGAAACTACCATGGAAAGAAACTAAGTAAATGGTATCTTACAAGGCCTGCTTACTTCAAACTCATCAATCTGATTCATTATCAATTTTATGGCAATTTTTTCAATGTAGAGAATCATCATATCATCATCAAGAGACTATTTGCTCCTCTATGTCACAAGAACAAATGGGTAATTCATAACCTTATACAAAATGAACAAAAGCTCTAGAGCTTACAATTTACATAAACGTCTAAATCAACAACTTCAGCATTACATCCTCAATTCTTCTCCAAATCCCCACTACCATTAAATCGTACATGAATACATAAAAAACCTCAATTCATCTAGTCCCAAATTCACAATTGAGCATAGCAGCAAAATTAAAACCCTCAATTCGAGCAGCCTTTTAAGAAAGATTTGTACACGAGTGTATGATATAATTTGAGTAGCCTTTAATTTCCTAATATTGCAAAAGCTAGCTAATCTAGCTTAGTGGACAATCAATTGAGATTTGTTATCGTATTTTGAGTAATGCCAAAAGAAAAAAACTTGCAAAATGAAGTTTGTGATGATCACGTAGGAACACATGTTCAACTTCAAACTTGTTTGCATATATTATCCTCACCAACCGTACGCATAAACCTACCTGATAGACACAAGCCAACAGTTCTTTTAACATATTTTCACACTTTTCTTCATATGAACTTTGCTTTTCTTTGGAACCTTTCCATTTTAATCTACTCAACTAAACTTTGATCGTCCAAGAGTACAAGATATACAAGCTTAGGTGTACTAGACTTGATCTCAAAGTACACAGATAGACTAAAAGCTTCAATTAGGTGTAGTACATAGTCAAATTTATAACACAGATATACAGGTTGTGATATCCATCGAGTAACTTTGAAGTAGAATATATCATAAATATATATATATATATATATATATATATATGAACTTTGTCCTTGCTTATATATACTGGTCGATTGGGAAGAGTTTCTCATCAACCTTGAGCTTGAATTTCATCTTTGTTCTGTGATTTCTGTCGATAGCCTCTCGATCTTTCGTATCTTCTTTGTCCCAGCATAAATGGCTGCATTTGCACCAAAAACCATTCTATTCTGCACATTTTTGCTTCTTTTACATACTCTTCCACAATCAAGAGCAGCACTCGATACTCACTATTACGATAAAACATGTCCACAAGCCGAGAAAATCATATTTCAGACGGTATACAATGCTTCCATGCATGACCCTAAAGTCCCAGCTCGCATCCTAAGGATGTTCTTCCATGATTGCTTTATAAGGGTATACCATTTATGCTCTATGCATCTAGCCCTCATTTCCATTCTTGATCTTTGCAGAGCTTACATATGCGTTGGTGTTTTCTTTGACCGTACTCATTCTTATAATCTTGTTGATTAGGGTTGTGATGCGTCCTTGCTGCTCGACTCAACCCCAGGGAACCAAGCAGAGAAAGATGGCCCTCCCAACATTTCAGTCCGATCATTCTACGTGATCGACGAGGCCAAAGCTAAGCTAGAAGCCGCATGTCCGCATATCGTTTCTTGTGCCGATATCATAGGCATTGCTGCAAGAGATGTAGTAACCATGGTAGGTTTCAGTATATATAGTCGATCATGTTTGCGTTTAACTATCACACTATCGCTAATGCTAAAGACTAAAGTTACTAATCTATTTGTTCGCTAAATGATGCGTTAGTCTCGAGGGCCATATTGGACTGTGCTAAAAGGAAGAAAAGATGGAAGGGTGTCGAGGGCAAACGAGACCATCAACCTACCAGCTCCAACCTTCAACGTAAGCCAACTCATTCAAAGCTTTGCCAAGAGAGGTTTAGGAGTCAAGGAATTGGTAGCTCTATCCGGTGGCCATACTCTAGGGTTTTCGCATTGTTCTTCCTTCGAAGCTCGTCTTCGCAATTTTAGTTCGGTCCATGATGTTGACCCGACTATGGATAGTGAGTTTGCTCTAAAGCTAAGAAAACAATGCCCTAAACCAAACAGGGATCACAGCGCTGGGGAGTTGTTGGACTCGACGTCCTCGATCTTCGATAATGATTATTACAAGCGATTGATAGGAGGAAAGGGAGTGTTTGGATCGGACCAAGCATTGTTTGGTGATTTCAGGACTAAATGGATTGTGGAATCGTTTGCCAAAGATCAAAGTTTGTTCTTTAAAGAGTTTGCAGCTTCTATGGTGAAGCTAGGTAATGTTGGGGTGATTGAGAATGGAGAAGTGAGAGTGAATTGCAGAGTGGTAAACTGATCAGAGAAGAGAGAGTAATAATAACAACCCAAAGACTTTTTTTCTTACATCAGTTACATGTATGTGTGATTCCCCATTCATAACTCAAAATTAATGTAATTTTGATCTTATTTTGATCTTGTTATGAGAATAAACTAAACTTGTTTATTTTTTGGTATACTTGCATGTCCTTGGATGTGAAACACTGATAAGAAAAGATAATAGACAATATATACGAGCACCAATATTCGTCTGAAACGTCAAACTCCAAATCATTTGACAATAAGTGAATCAAAATGTGCGAATCGAAGCATCACTCCATGCTACAAAGTTTTCTTGGAAGGTTATAAAGCTAAGAAATTAACTTATACATAATTGAATAAGACCACTCTCATTTACTTGTTACTGTTATTTGCAGTCATGATCGACATTGCAAAGGAATCACCAAGTTACAGTTATGGAGGGATTTCAATGGATTTGCAGCTAGATTATGGGATGAGGAAGTTGCAAGAGTATCAGGTTGTGGAATTTTCGTGCAGTTATACTATGAACTGAAGCATAACGAGAGAATGGGACATTGGGACTTCTTGGGACTCCCCGGCGACAACTTTTCAACCATATAATGGGGAAGGACACATAACTATGGGCATTATAGATTCAGTGGGTTGAGATTTATATAAACACCAAAGGGGGGAATTGTTCCCCTGTGAGACTGTGACTATTGATCAAATGGTGCTGGCATTCTTGATGCAGACGGAACAGGTATCATCACCTTTTAATATTTCAATCTGTTGATCCTGCCTTCTCTTTTCCCGTTCTAACAACACTCATCAATCCGGAAGAAATTGAGGAAGTAATGGAAGTATCAGGTAAATAATCAACACAGTCGACCTTTATAACAGTTTTAGCAACATATATTGGTTTCTTACTTTGAACCACTGAAACCTCAGTTAACCAGAGGCAAGTACTCGAGTTACTGAAAAATGGAAGGATCGACAGATTCTACGAGAGCCTATTCAGCGCACCCAGCCATCTCACCCGGGTGCGGCCGGGCCCGGTGAGATGGACGGTGAGATGGTGCGCTGTATAATTTTCGCAGATTCTACAGGCACCGTTTGTACCCACTTTATCATCAAGAGGACCCTCACCTAATGGTGCCTGATAATATAAAGAGAGCATTTTCTAGGACTGAAAACCATCACTTTATTTCACTATATGCATTACTCCATTCATATATGTTCTCACAAGTTGAATAAAATTAATAGCCTGACCTCGTTGCACCGGGTGCTTATATGAGTTATATCCTTGCGGCTTGGTCACCTGTTGCAAAAGCTTCAGTTAACAAAGAGGACGCAAGGATTGTCAAATACTTCATAGACTCTGAACGTCAATGTCTTGCCCACAGGTAACAGAAGCAGCAGCTATTGTGAAGGCCAAGCACCCACGCTGGTCTCCTGCGGCAATCAAATCTGCACTCATGGCCGCTGGTATAGATTTCAACTGATCATTTTGCTAGTATGATTTTCAGAACAACTTTACATGACAAGGAAATAGAATTGGGGATCTGGTTTTCTCAACCCAATGAAGGCACTTGATCCTGGGGATAGTTTTTTATGCATCTGAGAAAGATTAGGCTACAACACCACTACACTAAAGAGAATAAAAGGTGACAATATTCTTTGCAGGAACACCAAGCCTGGCAGGGCATGGGACCTTAACTACCCCTCCTTCTCTCTACCTACAGAAGATGGTAATAGAATCAAGGGAAATTTCCATAGGGCTGTACTGATGTTGGAATTGGAACTTAACCTACTATGTCAGCATAGACGCACCTGCTCTCGTGGAGACTAAAGTAGAACCAAGTGCACCATCATTCACCATATATGCTATTGTGCTTTAGGCGTCCATGTGAAGTAATTAGCACTTGTATTTATGTGGTCCATTGACCTCCACTCTGAATGATTCTTTCCCCAACTCCCATTAGTAATATACACTGCTTCCATCTGTATTTCTTAACGATCCCTCTCTCGCACACAGATGTCACGACTCACAAGATCAGGAAACTACTGTATTAGGTTACTAAAGTGAATGTCACACAAACTGAGCCACTGTAGCACATATATTAGGTGCATTAGGCGGTGATGCACTCTGCTTCTATCATATCTTAAGGCAGTACAAGACCAGTGTTAAGATTTTCCCTATTGTCAAGAATGTTTTTTAATGGTTTCTGTTTCTGGTTTATCAACCAGAAACAGAAATCAAGTATTCAGATAGAGATTATCATTTGTTTACTCTTTTATGCATGGTTGTGACCTTTATGAAATGTTTATTTAGGTGAATTTCTTTGGGAGCATGTAACATCAGAAGAACAAAGAAACTTCAGATCAGCAATGAATAGATGATTGACATTTCTGCTACTACATTCTTTTAGTTATCGAGAAACTCAGAAACACTCTCACATTACACAAGTTTATATCAGAAAATTTTCAAGTACTTACATCATGCAAATACAACATCTGAACGGAACACATACTTGATACCCTTAGTAACATTTCGAGCTTCATGCAGCATACATTTGTGCCCATGAATGTGTAGAAGAGCCATCCCTTCAACAGGAGCCACCTGCATAATAAGCACGATCAACAAGCCATACATAATCCATAGAGCTCTAATTAAAAACTTCCAAAATGGCAAGATTATACATCATACGGAAGTTGAACATAAATTAAAAAGGTATAAACATCAACATGGTATGACTACAAGATAGCCTACTACCTCAGCCACAACACTATTCCTTGAGCCATAGAAGACAGTCTCTCCTCCAACCAGAGGCTCAGAGGATGAATCCTCAGGACTGCCCACATCGTTTTTCGCTTTCGGTTTAGAACCACCACTCAAATATATCAACAAAGTATAATGTGTGCGTTTTCCATCTTCAAGATCAACACTTTCATCAATATGCCTCCCAAATCGCTGACCAGCCTTGTACCTAAGATCCATTGCAACAAAAAGCCACAAACTTTATGAACCCAAAATGCAACAAAACTCAAACATTCAAATCATATAAATAGAGAAGCAATTCTCAAAGCATGAATGTAATGAGTTCTAGCATATTCAACCTGTAGAATCTGATATTTGGGTTTAAGCCAACAGCAACCTCCCGTCGAATTTTGATGTCAGAAAACAATTTGCTGAGCCCAGAATTCCATATTGTATCAGCAAGAACAGGATTGTTCACAGAGATTCTATCATTGTCTCTATAAGCTTCACCTTTTGTTGGGCCCAGACTTCCTTGGTGAACAAACCCAATAGACTCTGCAACTTTAACAAAAGCCTTTGATTCTGCAGATGTGAAGAAATTTGGTACCTGAACAAATTGAAAACAACAGGCTAAAGTCAGACAAAGATTGAAGTTTGTAAAGGAAGGTCAGAATAGATGCAAGGATATTGAGGATAAAAATGGAATGGGATTCTTACAGTGAAAAGATCATTGTCTTTGAGACGGGTTATCTGAATGTTTTGCTTTGATTTGACTGTTGGCCACTTTGGTGTTGTTTTCCTGGAACTAGAATCAGCTTCTCTTCTATCTCCCATCTTCCTCTTCCTTGTTTCTGTTTCAGCCATACGCGACCTCTTCTTTTTTTCTTATTCACCATCTATATGGGCTATGTGCTCTTGGGCTTGATGGACCGCCCATGAATCAGAATCTTCTTTTTTTTGTTTTGGAACAGCGTGTAATCATAAATTCATAATGCATCATCCTTCACGATCTATTAGAGTATTGAATAATATATATTTCACTATCTATTGATTCCATTCAAGTATTTTGTGATCTTATTTCACCACTAAGGATTGTAAATGGATCCATCACTTCATTTAACTAAGTTGACTTCATCTTATTCACTTTAGCTACATATATAGATATATAGCCTCACTTTTGTATAGCTCATGATGTTTTGTTCAAGTAGCAGTTAGATAGATAAGGTAAAAGGCTAGGTGAAACATTTTCTATGTTTGTCTTGGACTCTTGGGGAAGAAGGGTCTCATTTGGGACATCATCTACCAGTGTAACTTCATCAATACACTAACTCTAAGTGAAATATTGGCATGGCATTTTAAAATGATCTAAGAAGGGAAATAAGAATTTATTCGTTGTCGATCAGATGCTAATAGCATAATACTTCCATAGTAAGGTTGCAATAATAAGAATCTATAAAAGAAAATTTATGTGATCAATTGTAGCGAGCGAGTATTTTTCAATTGTAAGTGTTTTCTTTTTTCTTGAGTAAGAACGCGATAAAAACAAAGGAGATTTTCATATACACCCAATTTTGAAGAGTGATTTTAAATAAAACTCACATAATATTTCTTTCTGATAGACATCTAAAATGTATCAATTATGATACATATTATGTCCTATTTTTTCTAAATTTTACACAATTGCCACCATTCAACTATAACATATAAACATAATAAATAAACTTAATTGATGTTGTCTTAAATACCTTGATTATGAGTTTTTCTTCTAACACTAACATTTTTCAATCAATTTGCAAGAATCATGCAGTTTTCTTTATTTTTATGAAAAAATATAGGTGAAATAAATACATTCTATGATCTATACATCAGGTAAAATATAATATAAATAAGATATCTGATTATTAAAGTAAAATAATTTTTTTTATAGTGTTACCGTAAGCCCTAAGCCTTAAACCCTATACCCTAAACACAATTTTGAGTTTATTATTTGTAGGTATATTATCATATCATGTCCTACTTAATAGGTATATTAGAAATGTAAATGTTCTCTCCATCATGATGAGAAATAATATAATAACATACCTAAAAAGAAGAAAATTAATCAAAGAACAAAAACGTGTACCTTACAATTAGACATTTTTCGACTATGTAGAAAGACACCAAATGTGAGCTTAAAAATGAAAATAATCATTCTATTACAAATGACATACTTCTACGTATAACATATATATACATACACACTCAAGTTAGTAACAATAAAGTAAGAAATTAAATAATGTAATTGATTATGATAAAGTTAAATCCAGCTAAATTTTAGCTCATTATTTGAGTTTCAAATTGATGCTAAAATTAAGAAAGATACCAAATTTAACTTTATATCGCCTGAAGGGCAAATCAGAGAAACTAAAAAAATGAAGAAAACTATTAATTATAGACATATGCTCTATATAGTAAGTTTGCTTATGTGGAGTGAGTGTAAAATGAAAGAAAAATATGTATGAGTTTATCTTAAAAAATGTCTAGTATTTTAAGTTTTTATCTGATTTTCTCTAAAAACAATCAAACAAACGAAAATGTAAGGTTTCTTCGTCTCAATCTATTTATAGATGAAAATCTATCTATCCATGAAAATAATATGAAGTGTATACAGTTTGTATATGAAGTACTTGTGTAATAGTAGTTTTACTAAAACACGATAATAACAACACAGCAACTCAGCAAGCTAGAGTCTCTTCATCTCAACTTACCTGTCACTCACATAATGTCTCAATTAAGAAGTAGCATTCACTTAACAAGATATTATAATTTGCAAACAAACACATTTGACCTTGCTAGAGAGCCGATCCAAATATACTTTCATAGATCGTCTCCAGCAAATGGAAATTGACCTGGTTCTGGTTCTGGTTCTGGTTGGTTCTTCATCCTCGAATTCTCTTTACATATTCTGCTGCCAAGAACGTCTTTCCTAAATACTGTGTTCTCCAGCAAAGTCATTAGGTCTTGTATGAATTTTAAAACTTTTGAAAAAAAAATAAAGTACAAATTGACGCGCCACTCAAGGTTAGCCACGTGACACGGTCCCCCCATTGGGGAATATGACGACTGTGTGCTGACCACAGACGGCTCGCTGGCACGTTCCTATTGGCCAGTCACGACATCATTGTACGATGTAAATTTAAATAAGGGAAAATCGAAAGAGAAAGATCTAAAAAAATCTTCTTCAATCTGACTTTTGAGAGAAACATTTCAGCTATTTTCTGTTTTCTTTTAAATCTTTGCCAAAACAAGATAAGCAATGAGAACGAGAGGTTCGAGCATCCCTGAATTGTTTATTTCATCTTCTTGTTTTGTTTTTTTGTTTTGGTTGCAATTATTTGTTGCTTTGTGGGGTAAGCACTTGCGAAGCAGGGAAAGACATGGAGAATAATGGAAGAGATGTATTGATGAAAATGGAAATAAAGGGTTGTGTGGCCTCAGAATATCGAGGTTGGTACATCATCAACATTTCTAGTATAGGATAAAACGATAAAAAGTCATTCCTGCCTTCACTGCACTGCTCTAGCTAGGGTTTCTGATCTGTTTTTGCATATCTGTGTAAATTGATAGCAGTCCTTTGTTAGCTGAAAAGTTACTGGTTCTTCATGTTTCCAGAAACCTAAAGCTGACAACTTTCCAG
Organism: Fragaria iinumae; assembly: GCA_009720345.1. NCBI lineage: Eukaryota > Viridiplantae > Streptophyta > Magnoliopsida > Rosales > Rosaceae > Fragaria > Fragaria iinumae. Next base: position 24,338,638 of record CM019123.1, on the reverse strand, counting down.
GGGTTTTGCTTCTGGGTTTTCATCTCTGATCGAGACTCTTTGGGGGTTGATTGATTAAACCTTTCCTGGGTTTTGACTGTCCAGGTTTTAACTCGATCTTGTTCTTTCTTTCTTTCTTTCTTTCTTTCTTTCTTTTGTTTCCTGTCTGTATTTCTAATTCTGTTGTGTTTATCAATTTTTGAAAGAGTTTAGGGATCGATCTGATGGTGATGTTGTGATGTGTGTATAGGAGATGGTGAGAGGGAAGATTGAGATGAAAAGAATTGAAAATGCGACAAGCAGGCAGGTAACCTTTTCTAAACGTCGAAACGGGCTGTTGAAGAAGGCTCATGAGCTTTCGGTTCTTTGCGATGCCGAAGTTGCGGTCATCGTCTTTTCTCAGAAGGGCAGGCTCTATGAGTTTTCCAGCTCTGAGTACGTTTCATGTTTAATTTATCTAAATTATTTTTGAAACTTGAAACCCCGACTGTTTTTTCTCCTCTTCTTTTGATCTTTTCTCTGTAATCCATATGCTGCTGCTGCTTCAGTGCTTCGTTACGTGTAGCCATCCTAGCTATATAAGTGAAGGTCTGAAGGACACAGATTATTAGAAATAGATATAGATATGAACTTTTGGCGTGTTGAGCACAAAGTTGTGGGCGTGTTGTACTTGGTGTTGGTAGGAGGGTTGTAATAACACTGTATATGATCGGTAGCTAGTGTGTTCTAGTATATCAAGTACATCTATTAATTTACTGGGTAGATGCAATAGGATTGCTCTATCTGATCTTTTTTTATAAACTTTCTGGCCCCCTTTGTCCTTTGATTCAGCTCAATTGGGAGATGGAACACTCTCTATTTTCCTCCTTTGATTTCCTATTCCATCGGGTTTAGCAGTTGTTTTTTATGAGAACCAGCTGCAAATTCAATTCCATTGATTTTCCCCAAAATTATCCCTATATAAAATGCATCCGTGAGTACTGATTTGCATCTGGTTACATTAATTAATCAAGATTAAGTACTACATAAGTACATATATATCATAGAAGTAATTAATGATTTCATACTAGTGCATGGTATAATGCGATTTGAAGAAGCATTATATCATGTCTGCTAAACTGAATTAAATGCTAAACTGAATTATCTAGGTTTTATGTAGTACTATTATACCAGATTTCATGCTTTCGATTTTCGAATCGCATTCGGTCTTAATTTGTTTTGATGTTTGTGGTTAAGTTCTGGTAAGCTATGCACAGATCTTGTACACCCTTTGTCAATAACCACCTTGTACATTTCCCTTTGTCAATAACCACCTTGTACAGTTCCCATAGTCAATTACCACCTTGTACATTTCCCATATGCTTGCTTTGCATACATCATTATAACCAATACTTTCTCATGAATCATCATCAACATCATCAAGTCTGACCACTAGAATTGATATAGGTAACTAACTAAAAGGAAACATGATCAAAATTGAACTGCACCTCTGAAGTTTATATGCATTCATGTGTAAGATCATCCTTCTATATGCAAATTTTTAGATTTCTGTATATTTAGACGAAGAAAATTAACCCGTCAAGCCCAAATGTTGAACCCCTATGAGCAAGCTTTTGACACACATTACTTCATCAGAAGATGCTAGAAGCTTATTTGATATTTTTGTACTTCAGGTCTGTAGATATATTTTGGACAAAATACTGGTCACTCCTCTTATTTTTTAGGGTTCGACAGTTTAGTCCTCCTTTTTTCAATTTCAACAGCTCACTCCTATTAATTTTCAATGTCATACAATTAGGTCCAACTGTTAAAATTGACTGTTAAGTGTCCACATCGGGCTGTAAAATTCCTAATCTACCCCTAGCCTATTACACCCTTATCAACGCAGGAAAACCCAGGTGTGATTCTTCAAGAGAGCATTGATTTCCTCAGCCATAGCCGATCATTCCTTGGATTGAGATGCCTGGGTCCTTGGATTGAGATGCCTGGGTATAACAAGAATGCTCCATATCGTTGATAACAGAGAGTAGAGCACGAGGAACCGGATATATACCTGACGGTCCCATTCCTTCCCTGCCGAGCCTCCTCTCTTCGCCATTCGAAGTACTACCTCTGCCTTCCCTTTCTTCCCTTTCTATAAGATACCCACACGCCCTCACTGCTCAAGTAAGTGCGCGACTCCGTATGAGGACCTCCTTCCCTTATGCCCACTCTCCGTTCACGCGGTTCTCAAAACAGAGGAGGAAGGGTGGGCAGCAGGTACCACGAGCCCTTTGTCTCACACATCTATCCAGAAGCAAGTGTAGTTCACCGGTTCCACTGAATGCTCCTATCTCTCGGCAAAGATATCGTGTGAGTGTGCAGTTATGCTTCGGATGCTTCGCCATAGAATAGATCGACCCAGTTCCCGTTCTTTTCCGGTGCACTCGCTTTATATCTCCGACACACAAGGAAGGACGCGGTGGGAAGGAAGCAGCCCTAGCCTCTGTCCAGCCGATCATTCCGCTGGCATCTTGCATTCACGCCTTCCATTTGACTGCCACTCGGGGATGTAATTGTAGATACGTTAGTCTTAGTGGGTTGTTGGCTCCACCTGTTGTAGTAAGGTAGGGCGGTTCGCTTGAGTTGCTCAACCGCCCCTTAGCCCGGTGCTCATGACGCGCTACAGAATCTCCACCGTGCCGGGGGACCAAGCAGGGCATAGCTAGCGGCATAGGAGCCGACTCGGACCGTTTTCGGATGAGATCTGTATCCCGATACCCATCTCCGATGAGTGCTGCTTCGATCCGTCTTTCGAACAGCATTCTCATCTCGAGTATCTCCATCTGATGTGTGAGATCGGAGAAGGTATTTCGGCCTAAGAACTGCACACCGAGCCCGACGGCCAGTTCGCGTCGCCTATGCTCGTCTAGCATTAGGGGTTGCGGCAGTTCCGGAATTTCCGGTGGGGGCGATGGGGGAGAGAGGGGTTCTGGCAACTCGGCCTCTTCGGGCAGGGCGGAGTAAAACTCGATTGGATTACCCCCAGTCGTTGAATAACACAAGGCCACTTTAGCGGGCTCAAAAAAAAGAAGAAGCAAGGCCGCGATAAAAAAGGAAGGAGGTAACTTGTTCTCAAAAAAAGGATCCGCCTTCATATTAAGCAGAATGAATGGAATGATGATCAAATGGAAGATGTAATAAGCTAGGGGTAGTTTAGGGATTTTACAGCCCGATGTGGACACACTTAACGTGCCACGTCATCATATTAACAGTCAATTTTAACAGTTGGACCAAATTGGACCTAATTGTATGACATTGAAAATTAATAGGAGTGAGCTGTTGAAATTGAAAAAAGGAGGACTAAACTGTCGAACCCTAAAAAATAAGAGGAGTGACCAGTATTTTGTTCATATATTTTTAACCTTCATCTGGTTATATAATGGTCAAACTTACTATTATGGTAACTTTTATGAGATATATAACTGAAAGTCTTGTTTTGGTGGAATGATTGTGGTATGCATGTTAAGATTCTAAGTTATAAACTGTGTTTTCGGGAATACTTCTGATAATCAGGTAGAAAATGGAATTATGTTTTGATTTTCAATTTATTGATTTATCAGCTTTAATGGATTTTGACATTATGTGTTTTGGATGGATGGATCAGCATGCAAAAGACTATAAAACGATACCATAAACATGCAAAAGGTGCGCAGACCAACACTACTGAAGTGGAACAGTATATGCAGGTTAGAACCTCTCAGCATCTCTTCTGAGTGTGAACATCTATTAAAGGTCTTTTTACATTTAGTTGATTACTTATATAAGACCCTTGTTAGTAATCCAAGACTATTTACAGCGGAAAGATAGTATTACTCTTTTCTTTATGTTTTAGTTAAGTATGTGAGAACGACAGATATTTACAGAAATTAAGTCGGAGGACATGATTCAAAACCCCTCAAAGCTAAGTGGAAGGCAAACCAAAATCATAACCAGTTACTTATACTTCGTTATATACAGCAATTAGATGTAGCCGGTACACTAGTATTTGTATACTATTATTGAGTAGGTGTTAGGTTGACTCTGTGATATGTCAAATCCACACCGAAAGCCAAACAGTACTTAATCAACTAAAGTCTAAAATTCTAAAGTAATTTCAACACACATTTTTCATTCTAGTTTGCAAGATTTTCAACCCTAAAATGAAAATATTTCCTATACAAATGGATCAGTATATGGTTTAGGATGTATAATCCAACTGGCCATATGCTTGTCCATTTTTGTTTGTCGACTGATAGTAATTTAAATATCTTGCAAGTACAGCAATTGAAGCATGAATCAGCTGACATGGCCAAGAAGATTGAGATCCTAGAAGCTTCTCAACGGTTTATGACTTAGCTAGTTTGATCTTCTTCTCATGTACATTTGCACTCACATCTGACATTCCATTAAGACTAGGTTTTCCTAAAGTCTAAAATTTCTATCTCTCAGGAGGCTTTTGGGACATGATTTAGATTCTTGCTCTGCTCAAGAACTCAATCAGATAAGTAGCCAGCTCGAGCGAAGCATACGCATTGTTCGAGATAGAAAGGTAGCCAGCGTTTTATTTTACTGTCATTTTCTTCAACCAAAGACGACTATTTACCTAACTGGAACTGCAAGCTTCCTGCAGGGTCAGCTATTCATGGAACAAATAGAACGACTCCAAGCGAAGGTATACTCTATTTTTCAGACATTAAGTTATGCTTGTTTTAGTTTTGTGGTGCTTTAATTCTGCAGTTTTGATACCATCTATCAATATTTTTGCCCTAACACCAGGAGAGGATCCTCTTAGAAGAGAATACAAAACTTAACATAGAGGTGAGTCAATTGCTTAACCCTTAACATACAGATAAACATGCCTGTGATTCATTCTTCTCTGCACTAGATGATATGATATTCTTAATCAGTGTGGTGCAAGGCCTTGGCAGCAACATATAGTACAAGAAAAAGGAGTTGGGGCAGCAACTTATAACTGGATGAACAGTAGTCAAAGTAGCAGCAGCCAAACAATCAGTAATTCAAATCAGGTGGAGACCGGGTTGTTCATCGGACCACCAGCGATGCGCTGTGAATAATGTATAGCACAGTTTTGTGTCATCTTCTGAAAACCAACACCAACATCTCAGCTGATATTGGCCATAAGCAAGGAAATAAACAATGCTCTTTCTTCGGGCAAACCCTATTTCATATATATGTATTCGACTAATGTAGAGGGCCAAATTAGTGATTTTTTTTGTCTTTTGAAAGTTGTTTTTACAAGTCCTGCACTCCTGCCAGTTTCATGTATCTGATTAATGTAAAGTGTATAATCAAGACTTACATTTCAAAACTATTCCGAAATCTGAATGCCATATTAATGAAGCTTTAGACAAGCTTGCATCTTCCTTAAGTATAAAGTTTTCTTCACACTGGCACCTAAAGTCTCCAAACAATGAAGAGTAACATGTCAGTTTCAGCTACATGCCTACATACATGTCAATCTCCAGAATTCAATTCATGTAAAAGTGCAAAGCACTGTGTGTCCTTAAGGTGCAAGGCCCTTGCATCAAGGGTAGGTAATTAACTCGAATCATGTATTTGGACCGTCTCAAATTCAAGCCCAGACACTAATTGGGCCTCTTGTATTGTTTCATTTGGAGATTTTCACTTTTTCTGCCTTTGGTTTTTGGATTGATTTGGTTTTGCTTTGAATGGGGTTCTATAATTGTGCTGTGCAGAACTGCAGACTGCAACTGAAGACTGAAGACAATCCTTTATTCATTTTTCTGGTGTGAAGACAATGATTCACCTAAAAATTGTTGATATCATTATTATCCTATAGGCTTAAGATCGACCTATACACTAAGGTAAAATACAAAAATGTTGGAACTTGGGTTCTTTCTTATTTGCAGTCTGATACGTATAATTTGGTAATTGAAAGTAACTTGTGCATGGAGGAAAATTAATTTTGGGGGGTTGCAGTCTCTTTTCTTCTCACTCTCAATAATGTGTTACAAGCAGCGCATGATTTTGGCAAGCACAAAAAATTGAAATAGGATGGGACCTCTCACTCTTTGGAGGTCTCTCACATTATCAATCTCTTCCCATTTCCCATGTTCAATAATGTAGCTGTCTAGCTGCTTATGTTTTGCATTGTATTACAAGCCGTCTCAATGTGTCCAAACAACCCACCCTTTTGATCCGTGCAACACTTAAGCCCACCAGACGCTCCTCTGTTTCACCGTTAATTCCCGTTTGGGCCAATCATCAATTTTCTTTTCTCGAGTATACAAAGTGTGTGTATGTAATCTCTAATAGTCAGGCAGAAATGTTCCCAGTCGTCAACTGATCAAGAAAACAATGTTCATTCTTTTTTGGATATAATTTAAAGGGTAGAGAGAATTATAAGGAAGTTTAGTTGTTTTGGGATGTAAATTTAAGGGGTTATTGATCTTAATTAATTTGGTCAATTGTTGAACAGGTGAATACTATTGTTTTCATTAGGTGCTCGATCGATCATCTAATGCGAAACTCTACAATATACCTAATCAACCCACGTATGCTGAAGCGCGCACGCGATTAGAATGATCATGCATCAACTGATCAAAGAATACATCATTTTGCACCTCACATATATAAACTTCAAGGAGTTGGCTAAGAGATAGCACTTAATTAACTTTGAAGCTGATGATAATCACATTATTTGCTGAAGAAGTTTATGATGAGCAAACGTCTTTGTTTTTTGGGTGGTAAGATGTGGTCGGCACCATACTGATCGAGTAGTTGTTTTACTATATATGAATTTTTCACGGGTCCCCGGGAAGAGGACCACTTTGAATTTGAAATACTCTCTCTCTCTCTCTCTCTCTCTCTCTCTCTCTCTCTCTCTCTCTCTCTCTCTCTCTCTCTCTCTCTCTCAAGTCACTGGTAGATTCAATTTAGAATGCTGAGGAAATGTTGAATCGTCAGGAATATGGTGGTAGGGGAGATGGAATCTGCCAAGTTTTGCGCAAAATCCGAATCAGAGATGACCTCACTAGTTACCCACTCTCCCTTTATAAAAAAAATTAGACAGGATAAGGTAAAAGATTCATAAGCTGAAAAGAAGGACAGAATAAACTTTCCCTCTTTAAAACACTTATGATATGATTATGATTGTATTAATCATCTCACATGTGCCAGCTCATACATGGACCAAATAACCTCAAAATGATCCAAGAAAACCTCCATGCATTTGTCAATGGCGTGTGCCATCCATATATGAATCTTGTGATTGATTTATATATGGCTTGATAGTCCTCGACTCGTTCTCGACTTAGTCGTTCTCACTAGAAGGCGCTCCTTGCTAACTATAGAGAAAAACTTGGTGTCATGTAAAGGAAAGAATAGAAGCATTTGAGGTTTCAAACCATATACTTGTGGTCCATATACATGCCACACACCATCCCATAGATGTGATCGATCTGTGCTGGAAAATTAAGCCAACTGAGGCTCGGAAAAATCTCAGTCCACGTGGGATCCTCATCTCTCATCCTCTTCCACAGCAGCTAGAACTGCATCAAATTAGTTTCGGGGTCCATAGCATATGCAAATATACATATTTGTATGGTTTAGTTTGTCCAGTTGTCCTTCCCATGTCGGAAGAGAGATCGATCTGTCACGCCAGACGATCATGGATGCGTTTAGCTAGCTGCTAAAGCTCTTACGGGTCCATCCTTTCCATCACTGAATGATTTCTGAAAGCAACTCCTGAGCTAGCTAATTGGAATGGCTGTCTTTTTTTAGCCTAGATAGCTTTAATACCATCTGGATACATCTATAACCAACTTAGCACAGGCATATCTATAAGAGGTAAACATTAGGGTATACCGGTATAGACAGGTTCCCACATGATAATTATACTTGGATGCTTGCTAGCTATAGTAGCACTACTGAAGCAAGTTTATAATTACATTTGAACAAGAGGGTATCTAGCTCACAGTTAATTATATATAAATCTAAATGCATGTGAGATTGTGAGGTGATACTTATTAAAAATGGGATGAACAGGTCATATATTTTCTCTGTAAAATGCTGACAGTGAATTCAGTGCTATATTCATTATTATTTATATAAGCTTGTCAGTAATTCTGTGTTGATGCATATAACTGCATAAGGTGGTTTAAATAGTGTTCTTGACCCATACATATAATCCTCTACATTGAAACCTGAAAACCTGATCGGATCGGAGAACATATATATGCTACACCAAAAATTTCAAAATTTGGATTTGGTTGCGAGGATGAGGAATATATGAGCTACGGTATGATAGCCACTCGATTACTGAAGCGAATTACATGCATGGGGTCATGGCAGCTTGACCCATTATGGTATACTATCCTGAGGCTTTGGTTCTTTTAGCTAGGCTATACCACATTACCACCACAAGTTAGACGGCAAGAATCTGAATGATGAGGCTAACCATGGTTAAAGAGCATGAAATCAAAATAGCTGCATTGCTGCAATGTGGTTACTGAAACTGAAACCGCAAGATGTTGGATAGAATATTAAAACCAAAAGGGTTAAGTCGCAGATCCCCAATACACCTCGTATATCAGAACCCATGAATGGTGTGGTGTGTGAATCACTTTGACACTACCTCTGTGAGTCGAGCTCAGTTACACTCAATCACTCACATGCATATAAGAAAGGTTTAGGGTTACATGTGAGTGAGTGAGAGAGAGAGAGAGAGAGAGAGAGAGAGAGAGAGAGAGAGAGAGAGAGAGAGAGAGAGAGAGAGAGAGAGAGAGAGAGAGAGAGAGAGAGAGAGAGAGAGAGAGAGAGAATGTCTCTCTTTGCTGTATAAAAGGGAGAGAGGTGCGTGGTCATATCGTCATCTTTTCCATTTCTTTACAGTTCTCCCTTCCCAATGTGAGATAGAGAAACGAAAAAAAGGAAAAAGCAGAGCTTGATTCTTAGTTCGGAGTCTGGTAAAAGCTTGGGAGTGAGTGTCAAAAAACTACAAATTAAGATAAAAGTGAGTGTCTGTGAATGTGAGAGGAAGCTAGAGAGAGAAAATATACCCCAAGAGCGCCAAGAACCTTCACTCATTCTTTTGCTTGTTGCTATCTACTTAATTCCCTTGCTGAAAATCAAATGCTAGCTAGCTCTTAATATTTATGCTTCATGGATCCGCTTTTCTCGCTTCTTCACATCAAATCAGCTCAGCCATTTCTCTCAAACATATACAAAGTCAAGTCACAGTCGACCTTAGCTCTTTAGGACTGGCCCTTCTGTCATTTTCACTCTCATTGTAATAGAAGATTTAGCTTTTAGTACTCTAGGAACATCTTTCTTGTTCAAAAGGAGTGGTTTTGCATAGCTTAGCTTTGTTATGGGTTGGGGTGGAAGAGCCTCCAAGAGAGGTGGTGGAGATGGTGGAGGAAGAGAGAGAGACACCACCACTTCTGGTTGCATGTGTGCTGTTTTTCAGTTCTTCGACTTCCATCACCTCCAGTTTCCTAACTTACACCAGCAACAACACCCTCTACGCCCAGAAGATCTCACTATCCCCAAAGGTAGGTCATCTCGATCTCTTGCTCTTCCACAAAATATATACTCTTAAGCAAATAAAGAGAGACATTTTGATTTTGATATATATGATACTACAGGTGTTGAAGCACCAAAGAACAGCTTGGATTCATCTGAGGGAGGGACTTCATTGTCATCTATCACAAAAGAAGAAGAAAGTTTAAACAGTCCTGTAAGTGTTGTAGTATAATATCTTAGTTTGCTTCCCTTTTTTTGGATTTCTCACCCGTTTCTCTAACATTGAGGAAAAGCAATTGTAGTGATGATGAAGATAATGATATACACAGGGACTTAACCCAGGACCACTTTGTTTATATCCCTTGTTTATATGCAGATTTTGAAAATCCAACAAATCAAAACAAATGGAGGCACAGTTTCAGATAGCAGCAGCTGCTCACCAGGAACAAAGACTCCAAGTCTTGTAGCAAGATTAATGGGACTGGACCTTCTTCCAGAATCTCAGTCACCCTCTTCTACTTCGTCATTAACCCCAAATCCACATTCCATTTCAAAACCACATTTGAATCTACACCCTCTTCGGCCTTCTCGCCAACCCCTCCAAAACATCAAAGACGTCAATGCAGCAGGTACTCGCTCGTTGCCGGAGACTCCTAGAATATCATCAGCCAGAAGATCGGACGTTGATCACCACCACCGCCTTTCGCTTCAGATCAACAAAGAGAACATAGCCGTTGGCGAGGAGTTGGAGTTTTCGAGGCTGTCGTCGTTCAAAAGGAAGGAGCTGCTCAAGAGTATTATTGCAGAACGTGAGAGTGGTAGGAGTCCAAGTCACTATGCTAGGCAAATCGTCAAACAGGTCAAGGAGACTGTGAGCAGGAAAGTTGGATTGGTCGACGTTACAAACATCACAAGAAATGATCAACACCTCATCAATCACCAACTCAAGTCGAAAAAACCATCAACACCTTCTTCTTGTTCCCCAAGGCTCAGATTGTCCGAGGCCAAGACTACCAAACCAAGCAGTACTAGTATTACAGTATCAACAACTTGCAAGGACCAAATTCAAGTTGTGCATCCAAAACCAAACAATGTCAAGGTTCAAGCCAAGCCAAAGCCTCAACCATTGCAAGAACTGAAGCCGCCGCAGGCCACAACAATTCAGAAGCGCCGAAAAATGGTAGAAGATGGGTTTAGTCCAGCGAAATTGAAGAAGCAAGAAGAAGCGTTCGTTCGACCATCAACGGCTCCCACAAGAGCTCAGCAGCAATGCAAGAAAACACAACTGATCTCGAACAATCTTCTCAATCTCCACAATGTCCCTACTCTTCTTCCGATCAAGAAAGACCCTTCACCGCCGGCGACCAAACTCCCACAAAAACAAGTAAATACATGTAACATGCTTGTCATTTTACATATTGCTCGGTTTTTTATTCTACATTTTTTTTTTGCAAATTCTTAGTACTTATTATTTGTTTGGTTATCACAGTTATCTAGTTCTACGAGCCAGCAGCTGCAGAGTCAGTACAAAATAGATCAAGCAGCCTCCTCCTCGAGCCTTGTGCTCGCTGCTCGAGGCAAAAACGACGACGTAGTACCTAACGGTCTCGCCGCCGCCAGAACCACCGGTGGCTCTGGTGGTGTTGTGAGAATATCAGCAGATGTGCGGCAGTACGTCACGAGAATATTATGCCGTACTGGCATAGATAAAGACACACAAGTTTCATTCACCAACTGGTTCTCTCCGTCCCACCCACTTGACCCTTCCATTTTCTACCACCTTGAAAACTCTGTTACTACTTTTACCACGAGTCACAACCCTAGCCAGCTCGGCCTAAGGTGCAACCGGAAGCTAGTGTTTCATGTGGTGGACGAAATTCTCGTCGAAATCTTGAGACCCTATCTCAACCTTAAACCATGGGTTAACACAACAAGTGTTACAAAATCTGGTTACAAGGGTTCAAAGTTAATCGACATCGTGTGCTACAAACTCCAGAGCTTTCCGGGCGCCGATTGCCGTGTCCTGGAAGACATAGACGCGTTGATCGACGAGGACTTGCCGGAGTCGAATATGCAAAGTGTATTGGCATTGGCGTTTGAGGAAGAAGGAGAGGGGGTGGTGACGGAGATAGAGAAGGACATATTGGACACTCTAGTACAAGAAACGGCAATGTGCCTATGGTTTTGAATTTCCTAGCCTCCCTGAAACGACGGCATAACGGGTTGCATGGGCGCGCATGAGTGAGAGAGAGAGAGAGGGCTAGACCAGGGTACATGGGGTGGTGCAGAGGGGGTCACATGGGTGGTTCACGTGATGAGATGCTATTCGTCCGGGGGGGTGCTCTGGGGTGGTGGAACCCAAGTGCAGATTGGGACCTGTAAAGTGGGCGAGAGGGCGACACGTTTGGTATCGGAGACCGATCGACAGTGGTGGCAGAGAGACGCAGAGGAATCCATTCCCTTCTTCTCTATCTCTAGCCTTTTGTAATTTGTAAATTCTTGCTTAGCTTTCGAAATTCTACATTATATATATATATATATATATATGTATTCTTTGGGTTATCAAAGTACGTCAACGTAAGTACGTACATCTCATATATGTTATATTAGACTAGTATAAATATATATTGGTCTAGTACGGCTCACTGTTGTATTGGTGGTAGCCTTGCGTGTTAGAACTCGCATGTATGCAAATTTCTAACATATATGAGGAATGATTCCTGCCTAGTTCATTTGCTTAGCAGCTTTAAGCTTCTACGCATGCATGATCGTTGCATAGAGTGATCTTGATATATAAATGGTAAATTTTTGCTGAGTTTACTCAACAAAATGAATAGGTTATTTTGTAAAAGGTTGGTAAACTTATAAAAAATAAAAAGGTTGGTAAATAGTAAAAATAGCATACTTTCATCCAAAATCTCTGTACACCATCCCATATAAATATATAACACTTAACTTGATGGATAAGATATGTTTTCGAGGAAAAATAATATACGGGAAAAGCGTCATTATTAGTTTAAATCTTTTGGGTTTCAGCACTAACCAGTTACCACTAACTAGTATGTACCACTAAATATATTTGGGATTGTAGAGGGTATATGCCATGAGAATCCTGCAGGATTTGGTTGCCACAGTACTGCATGTATATCATGGGAGTCTGAGCTAGAAAACTTAAAATTAAAATCACAGAACCAATCCTGTTCTCTAAATTGGATAGGGACAGGGAATCTACGCAAAACTAAAACATATATGAAGCTGGTGCGAAACCCAAATTGTTTAGGGATTTACCAATATACACCTGATTTCCTGGTTTTAACTAATGCGGTAATGCCTAATAAGTTAGCAAACCAACACATTTTGGTCTGTGTTCAAGTGTACTTGGCAATTGGCATAGTTATTCTCCAAGCATTAACGAGTTCATCCGTGGAATACACTACAGGGAATGGTGATGTTAAAAAGCCTGATCCAACAAATTGTTTGTGTAATTTTCCATAGTATAGCTAAGTCATGCATGCAATATTGAAACTCTTTCATCTTTATGCATACTGAGTTTTCTCTCTCTCTCTCTCTCTCTCTCTCTCTCTCGTACAGACGTACTTTTTTGCCAAGACAAATTGTGAAGGTTAATAAAGAAGCATTATTACGTGTGTTAAATCTACCAGAATCATAAACATTGCCATAACTGCATTTCAGGAACGCCCTGGAATTAAAGTCAGTCCTATAAGATCGAGCATGGACAATGGTTAACGTTATACTTGTACCTAGCTAGCTGGTTAAAGAAGAAGAAGAAGAAGAACACTCTATCTCTGCAAAGCTCTCTTACTTCTGTTTATTATAATTTTCCCCAGAGTCACATAATAACATAGTGACAGGTGAGGCCAAACAATTGCAAAGATTCCTACAAGAAATTTAAATCAAATGGATTGGTTATTATAATGTGGATGTATTATTATTAGTTGGTAGCCGCCTCTGGGTTGAAAATGAAGCAACGAGCAGAGAAAGATGCAAAAAATATATAGCTTCTGGAGAGGCTAGGGTAGGATTTATTTCAGCAATTACTAATCTTACACATATATAGAACTCATAGAGTGAATTATTAGTATTGGCAGTGATCTATAACTATGCTATACTTATAGACTAAGAGCGGGAAATTCAAATGAAATGGAATGCAATACAAAATGACAGATTGACATGCATGTGGCTTTGGGGTTTAAATTATGGGGCATTTCCATCATGATGCAGAAATCTGAGAGTCGACTGCATCCCAATTAATGATGTTTGAACAGATTGAAGAAATTAAAGTCTTGCAGCAGCTTATGAATCTGTATTTTTCTAAGTTCCCCTAGAGGTGTGTGTGATATAGATTTTGTGAACATTCTATAGGTATCACTTTCCTAAGTTACTTCAAATGTTACTCTAGAGAGGTGTTTATAGTTTTCGTAGTAATGAAATTTCGGAGACATGAGCGGTTAGGTTAGTTCAATATACAAAAAAAAACACTAGTAACGACTGTCTAACATTGTTCACATCTCCGGCATATTAAAACTCCGGAATACTATATATAGAACTTGTATATTTGTTAGGTTGATGAAAATGATGATGAAGCTGCTCAATTCAATGGGTTTCTTCGGATTGATGGGACAATATACATACGCAATGCCAGTAGAAGCACATTGCTGTAATTGCTACAAGAGAATTAGATGGTGATAGAGTAAATAGACTTGAAGAAACGTACTTCACCATTACAACAAAGGTACGTTTCTGTGTAAGATATACTTACTTTTACACCAATAAAACTGAGCTAGATGAATTTGACGTGACAAATATAAGAGGGTGGTGGCCAGTGAAAATGATGGTAAGGTCGAGTTTTGCAGGCTCAAAAATTTAAAGATTGGCCTAACTTTGCAGAAACATGTCAATGCATATGCAAAAATAAATGAACAACTTGAAGACCTACAGACTTGACCATGCCAATCACTAGCCACTGCAGCTGAGAAATCTTCATCAGTGTTATGATTGTAACAATACAGAGCTGGGCTACCCCTGACCCTAGTGTCCCATGCATTCAGGGCACCGAGTCTGGTGTCTGCACCACAATAACGTAGTAGCCGAGTGCGCTATGGCAAATATAACACAGAGCCAACCAATCCTTCCATTCTAGACTTCTAGTCTTAATGATCATCATACTGTTCTTGAATTTGGTTCAGTGAGGAAAGGGTATCTGGATATATAGTTTAAAAACTTGAAGATTGAACTAGCAATTTGGAATTTACAAAGAGGGTGAACTTTTAATTCTGCTAATAAATAAAATAGGTAGACAGTGGATAGAAACAATTACCAGAAAACAATAAGTTTCTAGGCCAATAATGTATTGAACCCAGAACATCATCCTATATTCATAAAGTTTCAGTTGTACCGTTGTGATTCTCCTTAATAGATGTCAGTGTACAATTCAGGTCCACAGGTTTCCTTGCCTGGTTAGATTGATAATAGAAAGAAGAAGAAAAAAAAAAAATTAAGTTTACCTTTCTGACATGAGTACCAAGAATTTATGGCATAAGACATGTCCTTTGATGTTCAATCATTTGGGATTATGATCGAAGATACATTAAAGAGGGGAATGATTTCACTTTTATCAACCTCACAAATCAATTAACTGCTTATTGGTAGCTGATACCTAGAACAGGGAGACAATACATATCTTGACCATTAAGAAGGATCAAGAAATGGTTCCTCAAATATAAGATTTTCATGTTGCATGACTTTATGACAACGATTAACAAGTAACATATGTTCTCGATTCATGACTAGTGAGATGATACTGGCTAGATACACTGGTGTGAGGAAGCAGTGGAGAGTTGGATTGCACTTCCCATATGACAGTTAACAGAATACAAGGGAAGGAGAACAGAGCCCAAGAAGTAACCCAAGGAAAGAAAGATGAACTAGAGAATATATATCCCTAAGGCTTATCCAATGGCTTCAGCAATGAGGGAATCTGATGTGATGCTTCTAATTTCTACCATCCACATCAAACCCAGACCCCGTCCAGCCAGGCGCAGGAGGTCCTCTACCCTTGGGCACGGCTCCAAGTCCCTTTCCTCTTCCATGGTACTGGCTTTTCTTCTTTCCTCTTCCTTCACCCTCAACAGGAGCCTGTTGATTGTTCCCATTCATGACCGGAACGTTTCCAGCATTTCCTTGATTAGGTATGTTACCAGCAACTCCACCAGGAACCTGAGAGGAATCTGGAGCGGTGACACTTTGAGCAAGTCCCATTGAGTTCCCATCCTAAACATAATTCCAAGCGGAAGCTATTAGTATTCCTATACTACATGCTTATATAAGAACATCTTAATGCTCCAAGTCCATGGCTATTCAGATATACATGAGAAATGTTCCCTAGGCATGTAAGAGTTTGGGAAACGAAAGAGTTGATTTGGCTCCGCTCTTTTCCCCTCTCCCTGCAATGACTTACTGGTCGGGCTCATCAAGGTAGGTATGCTTGGCAAATGCCATTGTAGCCAACAAAATTACTTCTGTAAGGCTAACCTGATCTTAAAACACGTCCACAAATTTACCAGTGGATTATGGCTTCTCAATGGGAAGAGTTAAGAGGTACCCCTAAAAAGGAGAGAGGAGATGCCTGCCATGCGTATAACATTTATAACTAGTTTGAATTGACCTCTAGATCATTAATCAAAATACTAATATCTATGAGGTACACCAGCAGTTGTCATGACATTCCGGCACACTCCATAGTGAAGAGAAAATGCAATCTCTTTGATCACTTGAAGGAATTTCAAGGCTAATGGAAGAAAAGAGAAAGCTTCTCAATCCTCAAAGTAAAAAGAAACAGAACACTTCAATGTTTAATCAACACACCAGATGCATGAAGGCTAGTGCCTATAACTTGCACACACACGCAGATGAGATTTATTTGAACTGCATGCATGAAACTATTGCTCATGCTATGACATTTCAAAATGTTACTCGATAACCACAATGCAATGCCGTCCATCCCATTAAAAACTTATAATTATAATACCCTCATATATGAAAAGAGAACTTACAAGAGAAACTGAGGCCGATGCTCTGGTTGGGTTCAAAGCTTCAAGTCGTCTTTTTAACTCCTCCAGTCTTGAAAACTGAGTATTGCTGCTTTCTTGTACCTGTTAAAAGTTCAAACACACTGTCAACAATATTTGTTGAGAGTTAAGACTAACCTCAAGGTTACACTAAAACAAAGATCATGTACCAGACTATTTAAGTCATCACACAGCTTCTGCTTGATGGCTTCCTCATCCTTAACAACCTTTGCTGCTGCTTCCCATGCCTGAAATACATCAAATACAAATAGCCATTAGACGCTATTGGGGGATAAATGTTTGATATGATTAGGAGAACCATCCAAATTTTTGTATACAAGCATCAAATCTCTATCCATTAAGTATAGCTAGAGTTCTTCAATGAATCTGGACCAAGTCAAACAATTCAATTACTTCTAAGTAGACAAAACCACACCAAGTTTCTTTGAAATATCTGATCTTTCTGATCTTTGAAAGCTCTAGGTCTGTTTCCTCAAGCATTCAAGTTAAAGCGCAAGCAATTTCAAGGGGCGGACCTTTTTTGCTTGATCTTCCTTCAGTTTCGCAGCATGAATTCTCTCTGTTGCTATCTCTATTTTCTTCCTCAAGTGTTCAAGAGCTTAAGAACACATACACAAAATCAAAAAGGAAACAGTTTTCAAATACTAATACAAAGAAGACAAAATTCCACAAAATTGCAACATGATAGAGCTAGCACTGATATTGTAGCAACCTGATTTTTTCGGCCCAGCTGTGAGTTTCATCTCCATTGAAAGACTTGCAAACTCTCGTTCAACATCGCGGATTTTAGAGTAATTTTCTTCTATATATCTGAACATGTTAGCATTTCCACTCATGAATCAGTGGATCCTATGGAACAAATTCAATTACAATAGCTACATGTTGGTTAAAATCTAAAGATTAAAAAAAAAATAAACCCTGTTCTAAACTACTGCACTACTGCATTTGTAACTTTAGCACACAAGAAAGCCAAGGGTCAAAACACACAAAGACACTTCCGATTACTTGATTTCCTATACCAAGCATACAAACAATGCAGAGGTTCTTGCATCCCATTATTGAACAAAGCTAATTTCTTTTAAGTTAAATGTGAACTTCTTTGAGTTAAATCTAAGCTAAGAAGTTACTTGGATCCCTCAAGATTATCGAGAAACTTATAAATTCAATCTTGTCAAACAAATTTCCCACTTTTCTTGACTTCCTGCTAATCTCTTTTAAGTCAAATCTCAGCTTCTTATTTACTTAAACCCCCTCAAGATTAACAAGAAACTATTACATTCATTCATTCTTGTCAAATCAAACCTATCACCGGCTATCGCTAAATTCAAGATTCTGATTCATATCATCTAATAGAGCAACTATATTCCACTGCATTACTGCTCCAACACTCAACTCTAGCAAGCAGCAACTTTAATTCCATAAACTGATACATATAACCTATAGAAACAGATCATAAACCCTAACAGATCGCCATAGAGAAACGAAACGAAAATGCGAGATTGAATAAGAAAAAAAAACCTACTTACTTTCTCAATTGATGCTGTTCTTCCTCGATCACCTGCCACAAATCCATCACACACTTCAAGAATCCACCAAAGAAACCAGAAATCGATAGAGAGAGAGAGAGAGAGAGAGAGACGTACTTTCTCAGTGTAGGTAATGACGGAGGCCTCGCGAGCAAGGCCGTCGGGTCCGATCTCCGGCATCAGAGACGGATTCGTCTTCGAAGCCATTTCGGATTCTTCGCCGGAATTTGAATCAGAGAGGCATCGATTTCTGATTCAAACTCCCAAACCTGCAGAGACCCCCTCCCCAATTTCCCTTTATACGTCGTCGTTTTCCTCTTCTTCCTTTCTCTCTCCGTTTCGCTTTCCGTTAAAACGGAAACGTGGATTTCGTTAATTTCTCGTTAATAAATCATTCTTCATGTTCTGTTAGAAAAACAATTAGGTTAAACCGCAATTTCGCGCGTCGGTGTTTGCGACGTAACGACGAAAATGCCCCTGGTTATTGGATCCGCTTCATCACGTGACATGACGTCACTCCCCGAACGTGCCCGCACAACGCGGTAAAAAAAAGTCGACAACGCCGCAGCAAGCAACGGTTCCGTCTCGTTGAGTTTAAACAAAAATTAAGAGACTTAATTACTCTTTTTTTTCATATATGCACGACGTATTTACTCGAGGTAATTTTAACTGTTCATAACAATTTATATGTTTGATCATCATATTTTTATATTATTTTTTTTTATGAAAATACAGACCGTGTCCTGAAGATGTTCTCATTAATTACAGCTAATAAAACCTAAATCTTAGACTTAATAACAGCTAATAAACCCTAAATCCTAGACTTAGTAACAGCTAATAAGCCAAAAGTTGGAGCAAAGGGTGAAGAATGAAGATCACAACTGTGGGAGTGTTTAAAAGTTTAAGGTGTTTTAAGTTTTATGTGATTGGTTGCACGAACTTGCCACGTGACAAAGACCGTCTTGTTCAAGATGTTATACCATGAACAGCCGAATGAGTGATGATAAATTGTATTGCATCACGAAAGAAGAACAAAATTCATTCACAAAAGTGACTTGGAAATTATTGGCAGTGTTTATATCCACTATGGTACATTGGAAGGGAGATTGAAAATTTATGGGAGGATTTGCGGAGCAAAGAGCTCGATGATATCTCAAGTTCTCAACAGGGAAAATCAAATTATACAAGCTTTAGCTTGATACATGAGTTAGGAATGGTGTCTTGTCTCTACTTTTTATCAGTGTTTTGAGCTAAAAATTGGAGGACAGCTTCTGTTGTCGGCATTGCAGGAATGGCTCCTCGTTCTGTTACTGTGATTGCGCCGCAGGCATTTGCGAAAAGTAAAGCTTCTCGTAACCCTTCCTCATCCTGCAGGTGAAATATTGTTTAGTGCTGAAGGAAATGATGATAAGGGCTAATATGTGTGGCAGCATATCTTCATATTAAATTATATCTTGTTCATTCAAAACTACTTTCAAGAACCATAAACTAATAGGGTACATTTTCTTGCAGAATTCACTCTTCAGCACATAAGCATGAGGAGCAGGTACCTGAAAAAGATTCGAATCAGAAGCTAAGCTGTTGAGTATCCCACCAACAAATGCATCACCAGCACCAGTTGTATCAACGGCTTTTACTTTGATCCCAGCAACACGGCCCCTGAAATTCTGAGAGAATTTTGGTTTATGTCAACAAGATTGTAAACAACTAACTAGAAATAGAGTAGGTGGAAGACAGCAATGTAGTGTGCATTGTTCCAAAAATTAGTGAGTTCTTTTTTCAAGAGAGACATCAGAGTACTGAAAATAAAATAGAAAACTTGATAGATGTACATGTGTGTAATATCTGCAACCCTCTGATCCTTCGGTTACTATCAAAAGTTTAAGATTAGGATGAAAAAGCTTTGTTAACACCACATTATCATCATAAGGATCATCACCACCAGTCAGGAAAGTTATTTCCTCCTCGCTTATCTGCAAATTTGTGATAACAAAACCTGATGAAAACTAAGGATAAATATGTAGATAGTATTTCTACACCTATCCAAGAGCTATCGAGTAATAACTTCCACACATGAATTTTCTACTTTGGGACATCTTACCTTGATAATATCTGCTTGATCCCATATGCTCATTATTTCTGTCCGTGCAGCCTCTGCTGATGGCCACAATGCCAATCGCAAATTTGGATCATAAGAAAGGATGCAACCAGACTTCTTGGCTATGTTCATCGCAGCTTGATGGGTTGACCTGCATGGTTCATCAATCAAACTAATTGAACCATAATGGAAAATTTTTGCCTGCAAAGAATATTCTCCGGATCAGTTTCAGTCAAATGAATAGGCTTGTTATATTGATGGACAGTCTCTCAAAAAAAGATGAGAAAGATAGCACACCTGTTGAAGAAGACTTATTTCAAGTTCTGACTCGTGTAAAAGCATATCAGCACTTGGATTACGGAAAAACAAGAATTCGCGCTCACCATCAGCTCTGAGTGTTACAAATGCCAATGCAGTTCTTGCATTGTGGTCAAATCGCACGCCAGAGGTGTTAACATTGTTTTGTTTTAAAATATCAGCCAACATCTTGCCAAACTCATCGTCACCTACCTGTATTGCAGGTACTTTGTAAGTTGAGACAAGGAGTCACTAACATCAAAATATGAGTTTCTTACTCCTTGTGGGATTGGATGAATGATTAGTTGGAAGATATTTAATGTACTAGGAATCAAAGTCAAGGGGTGTCGGTCCAAAGTGATGCGATTTTACAGGGGTTTCTCATAACAGGGAAGTGTGAGGGAATGTTGTTTGACTCAAATTTCTGATTGTTGTGAAATTGGGACACAAGAAAAAGTGGGAGAAAAATGCATTCTTGGACCATCTAATACTCAAAAATTGAATTTATTGTAATTTTCAGATGCATCATACATGCAAGAAAAGGTTTACTATAAATATCCTTCTCAATTATAGATTCCAGGAAAAAAAAAAAACCAAAACCAAAGGAAAAGAAAGTAGATCTCTTCATACTAAAGAGGGCTGAAAAATACTGAAGTGTACCTTGCCTATAAAAGCTGCTGAACCACCGAGTCTAGAGATACCAACAGCCACATTAGCAGGAGCGCCACCAGGAGCTTTTTTGAAAGCAGGTGCTTCAGCAAGTGAAACTCCGGCGACAGTTGGCACAAAGTCAATCAGCATTTCCCCGAAGCAAACAACCATCGATTTGTTATCTTTTATTTCTGGATCAGCGGAAGGAGTTTTAGAATTTTTAGCCAAATCCAACATTTTGAGATCATCAAGAACTGCAATCATATGAACTAACCAGTATTAATCAAACAGCACAACACACAAAGTTTGCTTTCAACAGAGCTATTTCCAGTCCAGCTTTTTAATATTTAGAGTGCCACCTGGTTATATGTTTTAAGCTATTTTTATGATCAATTAACTATGTATTTCTTAGACAAGATTAATAAGACATATGCCAGCAAAAAAGTTGGCAGCTATAAATAAAGGGACAAACCATAAGAAGCCATTTCAAAAATACAAAATCAAAATCACCATAATACTCCAAGGAATACTCCTAGTGGGGACTATGTTAGAATCAATTTCCTTTCTTCTTTTCCTCTTCATCTCTTATACCCCACAACTTGGTAAAGCAAACTATTGATTTACTGATCCTATAATACCCAAATTGTTGAGAAAAATGTTCAATCTTTACAAACATTCCTTAACCAACTAATCTCTACAGTTTCCTTCTGGAGTTTTCAAACACTTCACAGACAGATCAACCATCAAACTCATGTGCTTATAATGAAGCTAGTGAACCCATATGGAGCAATTGATCAAGTTCTAAACTTTTGAACACAGTAAGATTCTGAATCACTACTTTCACTCAAAAGACTTGAATCTACTGCAAGTTGGTGTAATACACTTCCAAGAGATATTCAATCAAATACGCAGAGAAAGATTCATCACTGCAAAACAGGATTCAGCAAACAGAACCCAAGTAGAGAAAAACACACCCAAGACAAAACAAACAATCTTCAGCTCAAAAACACTAAATTGAAACCAAACCCAGATTCACAAAACTCACCAGTAAGATACTAAATGAAATCAAAGACCCAATTTGAGGACATATATGATCAAAATGGAGTGTAATTTATACGAACAAGCAGTATAAAAGAAGTGGAAACAAACCTGAGTTGGGAGTAGAAGCCATTAGAGCAATGGAATTGAAACAGAGAAAACTGAGTGTTTCTCAAGAAATTGGTTTGGCGGCTTCGTGTAGTAGTTTGGTTAATAAAGAGAGAAGGGAAGGAAGAAGACAAACGGTGAAGCTTAAAGAAGGTAAATACTAAATTTGCGATCTTGAAGAATCAAAAGAGTCTGAGAGCTGTAAAGGAATAAAAACAAAACATACATGATGAATTCTCAGATGGTAATCTTGCAATTTTATAACCCCAAATCCGTATCTTCAGCCTAATCTTATTCTTGGCTGTCTTTTCCCTAGTAATTAGTTTATGAAAATGAGAAAGAAAAAAAAAATCCATAATATTATATTTTACTATTTTTAGTTGCAACATTTCTCATTTTATCGATTAATTTTTTTTTTTTGAAAGAGTTTGAAAGAGATTCTAAAGTTTCATTAATTATGTAAAAAATAAGGTTCACACTTCTCTACGTATTTATATTGTTTAAGATGTCGAATACCTTGCAACTCGAGTTTGACGAGGGCACATTTTTTTGGCATACAGTCAGACGCTATTGCGGGTCTTGGTCACTGAATGGCAGACGGCCAGACGCTATTGATGGATGGAAGTCATGAAACCAAAGACTTCCTCGTTTTTGTTCTACGAGTTTTTCATAGTACTTTTAATTTCTTTCATTATCAAAAAAATTGAGTAATGAAACTGTCTCAAACAATCAACCATGACACTACGTACATAACAAAATACAAAGACGAGTTTTTCAATTGGAACAAGATACATGCCTGCTTGGCTAATTTGATCGAGGCAAATAGGAATAAGTAGTTTGTACTTGGTTATTTTGCCTTGTTTACTTTTTAAGTCTTATTTATTTGTTCAGCTAGTTTTAAGAAAACTCGAAATATGAATATATATTTCCTTTTTTAACAGGAAGTGAAAATATTTTATTTTATTTGTATATAAATTTGTCCCACTCTTGTCTTCGTTCTTGAAGGGACCGAGTGGAGGAAGAAGGAGCTGCTCTTCCTAGAAAGACTTTGAAGCTTTTGTATCTAACACTTGCGGACGACTACCGTAGGTATGTGGCTGGTTGTCTCTATACATGAAATTAATCAATCATTCTTGCCTATAAAACAAGTTATATTGCCTCTCTTTGAGAAAAAAAAAAGAAAAAAAAAACTCAACCACACGTGTGGATTTTTGTCCCCCACCTCGTATAAGAATTCAAAATGATTGTTTCTTGTAATTTTGTGATTAGGGTAGTTGATTTTGTAAGTTTATGAAGCCACGAAAATTCATCAAAAGATGATTTTACTATGGTGAAATTCATGTCACATCGATATCTTACCCGGTAGCATTAGCTACGGTTAAACTAATTATAGTTTGAACAAATCCCATGAACAATTCACCGTTCCACTTCCATGCATGAAGGCAAGGGCCAGAACTACTGGAAGAAAAACAAGAAGAATCTAATGTCACATATGTTGCATCACATATGATCTGACTAGCCAAGGGATTTGAAACCATATATATTATACGCTTGATTAATAACATGCAAAAATTAGCGGAGATATATGATTGCATACATTCTAAATCGAATCAGTGGTAGTGCTTCATTTTTCGTCACAAACGCAACCGCATTATCCTTTTTCTAATTCGTTGAAAATGATTGATCATTATTCAATTGATAACTTTGCATCTAAAAGGTTGGATTTTCTTATAATTGTCTGGATTTAAAAGCAAGCTTCGGATATGACAATTTAGAATAGGACTATAGAGAGACCAAACTTTTAGGCGACTAAACCCTAGCCGCACTCTTTCCAAACCCTAGACTAGGCCTATGCTCCGTCTCTTTCGGAGTACCCTGGTAATACGAAACCTAGGTTTCCTTAACGCGGCTGCTGGCCTCGTGCTTCGTCGTTCCAGCAGTGGTATGATGGTGGGAACGCCAGCAAAACTTTTCATAAGGTTCCAGCAGAGGCCTTCTCTAGGAGTTGAGGGTGTTGTAGGTGGACGTGTTTCGACAACCTTTGTCGAAGTTTCGTCTGCGAAAGGTCGAGAACCTCCTTGTTAGCTTGAATCTAAGGCAGCGGCGATGGAGGCTGAAGACCTATATGGTGGTTACGAGTTACAACTGGCACTATAGGAAATCTCGTCCTAGGCGACGAAAACAACTCGTCTCCTAAGACAAAAAATTCGTCGCCTAGGATCTTGGCAGACGAAGTATCCGTCGACTAAGTTTCGTCGCCTAAGTGGCGTGAGGTAGACACTTAGGCGACAGAACTAAAGTTAGTCGTCGACTAAGAGGGATCCTACCCGACGGACCTTTTCCTGCCTTGTCGACAAACTTTTTCGTCAATAAAAACCTATGTCGACGGAAAATTTTGTCGGAAAGATTCTTAGCCGACGAAATTGTCGTCGGTATGTATGTTTACCGACGAACATTGCGTCGACCTGAAGCGACGAAATATTCGTCGGCAGAGTTTTAAACCGATGAATGCATAACAGTTCTTAATCGACGATTGATCTTTGTATTCGTCGGATAGGTGGTTTATCTTAGGCGACGAATGTTACTGGTTCCGTCGCCTAAGTGGTTTATCTTGGGAGACGAATGTTACTGTTTCCGTCGCCTAAGTGGTTTATCTTGGGCGACAAATGTTACTGTTTCCGTCGCCTAAGATATTTATCTTGAGCGACGAATATTACTGTTTCCGTCGCCTAAGAGATTTTATTTAGGGTAACCTTATTCACTGTTTCCAAAAATTACAAATCAGTATCAATAATCAAACACATACAGCAGGCAGGAAGCACTGGATTTAGAAAACATATTCATATATTGATCATGATAACTAGATGGACAAATATTGTTCATATATACAAAATAAAAAGTTTGGTTGGTTAATGTGTTTAATTGACAACTTTAAGGTCATGGGTTCAAACCTCATTGACATATGTAGGGTGTGTAAGTTATTAATAAAAAATGTTTTAAAAAAAAACTAGGTAGAAAATTGTTCATACAATCTAACTAAACTATGAACGAAGTACTACAAAATCAATAATGTCAATTGACATTCTCGTCCAATCCTATGTTGTCGCATCTATCATCATTGTTCTGTGGGGAAACTTGTGGAGGAGGAGAAGATTGTGGAGGAGGATGAGGAAATTGTGGAGGAGGAGAAGGTGGCATACCTAGGTGCTCATATATGGCTGCAACTTGGGACTGCACAACACTATACAAAGACTCGGCACGCAGGACACGCTGCTGGACCTCTTGGATTTGTTGCTGGGCACACTCCTCTGATTCCTTTAGTCTCTGCTCATAGCGCTCATGCACCTCTTGGAATTGCTGCTCATCAACTCTAGGAGAACGACTACGTGAAGTCGAACCATTTGAAGAATGGCTCAAGTCTCGCTCGCCTCCTCGTCCCATCCCTCTGATCTCCTTTCCTTTCTGAGTTTTGAGCACCGTACCCAACACCTCAATTTGTTGGGACTGAACACTTTCCATAATCTCCTCCTCCGTCGCGTCAGGGTGTTGTTCCTTAAATGCATCATTTTTATTTATTGACCTCATCAACCA
Organism: Fragaria iinumae; assembly: GCA_009720345.1. Classification (NCBI taxonomy): domain Eukaryota; kingdom Viridiplantae; phylum Streptophyta; class Magnoliopsida; order Rosales; family Rosaceae; genus Fragaria; species Fragaria iinumae. The sequence goes on along the minus strand of CM019123.1, from coordinate 24,312,713 downwards.
TGTCATTCTGCATTTAAAATATATCAATTAATAAACAAAACATACAGCTCAACATTTCCATAATAAACTTAACATTTTGCATAATAAATAGGGAATCTTCACTTATTAGCTAGGTACACCTGATCAAACAATACATGGAAGCTTAATAAACTTGACATTTATTAATAGACCTGATCAACCATGCATCATAATAAATGTCAAGTTTATTAAGTGTACCTAATAAACAGGGAAGCTTCCATGTCAAGCTTTCCAATTTATGGTTTGATCATAAACAGGGAAACTGACAATAAAATGTGCAAGTATTAATAGACCTGTATTAATAATATACAGGGAAGCTTTCCAATGCATGGTTTGATCATAAACATTTATTAATAGACTTGGTTTGATCATAAACAGGGAAGTTGACAATAAAATGATAATGATAATGATAAACAGGGAAGTTTATAAACAGGTTTGATCATAAACAGAGAAGTTTCCAATCTCATCACAGGAAAACTCAGCTTCTCACCCTAAAACTATACATCTTAATTAATGATAATGATAATAACACTTTTTTTTGTTTTGGAAGAAGCACGAAAACATGACATTCATTCAACCTATGATCATATATATACCAATAGCCGGATTTACACATGCTTGACTAATCACTGATAAGCTTACATAATAGTAAAAGGAGAGACACTTACATAATGCTTGGTTGTAACTTCATCATCACCCTCCCTGACATAGGTTTTCTGAAAACCTTTGATTATTGGAAGCTACTCGCTTTGTATTCTGAGTTCCTCCATTGTGTAGATGATAGGAGAAAACCCCGTGTGGTGGTGCATAGTCTTCTGCCCATGGTTCCGCTTGTTTGTCAAGGAGAGTCTTTAATACAAGAAAAAATATTAAATAGATTAGTTCTAACATCTTACACATTTCACATTTTAAGTTATAAATACATAACTATACATGAATGAGCTAATAATAAAATACAAGGGAAACAATGAAGGTAATTAAAAAAATCATCTTGAACGCATCTGACTCAAAGTGCTCGCATAGAAACTCTCACTGGTCCTCTCTCCCAATGAAATCTGAAGGCATGCCAGAGGGCCCTTCCTTCAGATAAGCTTTGTGACACTGGTACTTCCAGTCCTTGTACCTCTCATGTGCCCTCTTCAGTATCCTATTGAACATTGCCTCATCATTTTCATTCCACTCGTACTTCGCCTAAGTAAGAAATAAAAACAAATTCCCATGTTAAGCACTGAAAAATAAAATAAAAAAATTAATACACCCAATTACTATCACAAAACACATCTTTCAATTCATATTAACACATAATACTTTACACACATTCAATCATACTTTACACATATCCATAACATTTTCACTTTATAAGAAAACTCAGTCTTATGCAAACATATCCTTAGACATGAAATTTTATCAACAGAGATATGTCAATTCAGTCAGTTCATGCCTTTCAATTACATAAGAAATCATATATATGTTATCAAACAAATATAATTAAGTAAATTTACAAGATGCAGTGTGGGCACTCAACTTCATCCTTGTTTTCTTTGTAATACAAGATGCAGTTATTGACGCAAGCGTCTATCTTCTGGTGATCAAGACCGAGGTCAGCCAACATGCTTTTTGCATGGTCGAAATTTTCCGGACAACTGTTACCTTTGGGAAGCACTTCCTTCATAAGTGCAATATCCTCATCAAAACATACGTTAGTTTTTCCCCGCTTGTTTTTTATCTTCATTTGTTTCATGACGGTACCCAACACAATATGATCACTGCTAGGATACAATGGGGTTTGTACTTGCCGTAGAAGTCTGTTGTACTTATCCTGCTATAGTCAACGTGAGAGACATTAGGGAAGGTGTCGGGGGCGTTGTCATAAACAACATTTTCCTGATATCCTGAGGCGGCGAATGGGAAGGCATCGTTTAAGATGTTCATCACAGCAGGGTCCCCGTAACTAGCACTGGAAGATCCTGCCTGCTGATTATGTTGTGCTTGAATTTCTGCAAGTGTAGGCATTTGAACTTGATTTTCGCCGTGCCATGTCCTTTGATCTTTCTGTCAGTTTCAGTTATCTTTGGTTGTCAATGTCAGTTTTTTTTTGTTACAGGGTGGTTATTGGGTGTCAGTAAACTTTCGTTACTCTGTTCAGGAAAATTACTGACTCCCAATAATTTTCCATACTTGAGAGTTTACTACCCCATTATGTCATTAGAGAATGCTTGAAAGATATCTAAGTAATAACAATCATCTAGAAAATTTGGTTGATCTGGTAAGGAAAATTACTGACCCCTAATAATTTCCACACTTGAACATATATGAGCATAACAAAAACTGGAAGCATTCCAGAGTAAAGAAAAGACCTGGAAAAGAGTAAAACAAACATCCAAGTATCAAACTGGAAGAAAATCAAAGAAGGGATGTGTTGTATCAAGTAATACATAAAATTAAAGAGAATCAAACCGAGACGGAACTGAAGAGCAAACTAAAACCCGATCTCTATCCATCGACTAAGAGATTATGATCTAGATCTATTAATGTACGTTGTTCATATTGCTTAATCTTCACCTTATACCTCCAGTTAGAACCCTAATCCCGTTTAAGAGCACATGATATTGTGATTTCGTTTGTTGTTGGGGCGTTTTGAATTCGCATATGTGAGAAAATTTCGGCAGCATCTCCCTACAGTTCCCCAAGTGCAAGAATATCTATACCTAGTATGCACTCGAGAAACAATAAAAGAAGATCATGTCGAAATATATATACCCACAACCGAAAACGAAACGTACCAACAACAAACAGAATCTCAATGTCATATGCTCCCAAACTGTCTAAATATGAGACAATTCGAAAACCATTTTGTTAGACACAGTCGTAACATAATGGTTCTCGAACGGGATTTCTAAGGGTAACAATATATTGATGAATGTATAAGAATATTATAATTCTTAATTACATCATTCATCATTTTATTTTTTATCATTTGAATATACAAATGATTTGCATGAAAACAAAAATTTGATAATTAAACATATTATTCACATAATTATTAATCATACATACAAAAGCTAAAGATATATATATATATATATATATATATATATATATATATATATACAAACATAATAATATATATACACACATATATAATATTATATATCCAGTAATTATATTATCCTCACAAGTAAGCAACATTCCATCAAAATTGGACCGGCAAAGTCGCCAAAACTAGATTTGGATCGGATGATAAATTCTGTGAGGGGGGGAGGGGGAGAAACTATGCATTTCTTTTGCGTTCTCTTCTTAGCAGAAGTTGTATAAATGATGTTTTTACTTAGCCGACGGAATATTCTATCGCCTAAGACAAAAGGCGTCGGCAAAAATATTTGTTTTGCGTTGTGTCAGGCAATAATGGCATTTCTTAGGCGACGGAAAAAATCGTCGGCTAAGAAAGACATATTCGTCGCCCTATACCTACTAAGCCGACGGAAAATGGTTCGTCGCCTAAGAGTTACTAAGCCGACAAAAGACGATCGACGGAAAATATTCGTCGCCTCTGATTTACTAAGTCGACGGAACTTAGACGACGAATGTTGTTTCGTCGCAGAGAAATATCTTAGTCGACGGACGTCGCCATAGTCATTTTACGTCGCCTAAATAGGTCTTAGGCGACGGTTGTGGTGTCCTATACGACGATTGTTTTTCCGTCGACGAAGATAATCTTAGGCCACGGAAATTTTTTTTTCCGTCGCCTAAGACGAGATTTCTTGTAGTGTGGTTGTGGTGGCGGCTGTTATGGTGCAGCCCTACATGTCAGAGATTGGATTGGAGCTTCAAGCGTGGCCGGATCTCATGGTGGCCGGGAAAGCCGTCTGACCTAGCTTCTACGGCGAGACACCCTAACCTAGGGTTGACCACGGCTGAGTTGACTGGGCTAGATCTGGTGTTTGGACTCCCAGTTGTTGGATCGGATGGGTGTGAGTTTAGGCCCACTAAGATGGATTCAACTGCGATTGGTGTTAAGGCTTGCCCTGTTGCTAAGGGCACGGGCAAGACGTAGGCCTTGGGTTGTTCTCAGCCCAAACATTAAAGTTAGTTTTACTACTTATTTCTTAAGCTTATTAGGTGTACACCAATTGAGGTTTTAGGCAGCTAATATTCTGTTCCAGAGATTTAGGTAGTGAGATTGTGTTATATTGTTTCGGGCTCATTTTGAGTCTATGTGTAATCAGTAAAGGTACATGTCTTGGTGTTTGTAAGCCTCTCTTAACACATTATGTGGAGAACGGCATTTTGATGTACGTGCTTTCTAGTCATTGTTAAGCAATATAAGTTATCATTTTCAAAAAAAAAAAAAAAGCTTCGGATTCGATGTTTGGGATAGAAAATTACCTAATAGGTTATGGCCGAGATGATCCAAGTGATAGTGAAAATTACCTAAGAGGTTAGAGCCGAGATGAACATTCTGGTGTCACACAAACCCTCGATCATAAGTTCTTAACTATATATGTAATAGGCGGCCTTATACTTTGAGAGGAAGATCATATTTAAACGTCAAAATAGAACATTCAAGACCATATTCCTCACTAATAGTGCCATGAGATCATCATGAGTGATCAATGTGCTAAAGCAAGGTGTTTGTTGCAATCCGAATCCTGCATACTCCAAAACAAGGTTGATGCAACCTTGTAACTGCTCGTATCAAATTTCTGAAAGAAGCAGAAAACTTTTTTTTCTATCAAAATGGAAAGAGAAGAGAAACCTACTAAATTTAGTGGATCACTAATCAAATTCTAAATGGAATTTAGATAGGTAGGAATTATATTCGTTCGTAGATGCACAATCTTCGTGGCACCATTGCGTACCATTGGGTTCGAATGAGATGGGTTTTTTTTATATATACGGAACTTTGAAACCAAAGTTGGAACAATTTTTAGGAAGAGGTATCTTATAACTCTGCTCATTCATTCGAATAAAATGTAGGCATTGATAAACTGCAGTCTGAATCATTTTGTAGAACATCCTCACGTTTTGGCTTTCCACTATAACAAAGTTCTAGGCCAGAATGCTATAAATTTAGACAAATCAATAAAAGTTTCTTGACTCAACTCTAAAAGGCCAGGAAGCCCTTATTGATAACATTACACTATATATATACCTACATGCATTGCATGAGGATATAATACAAGAATAATTTCAGGGATGCCAATATTGCCACAGCCCTAATTGCTGTTGCAGCTGCAGAGTCACACCCGAACTGTTCATGTTTCAAAATGGAATAAATATTTAGGGTTAGGGTTTCTACATTAGGTGTTAATTAAGGTGAGAAGTTCCAAATTAATAAACAGGATATCGATCTTTACCAGATTCATAAGCATAAGGTAGGCTCTTGATTAGCATTTGCAGAGGGCATTTTAGTAGAAATGTTCTCATGAGAAGCTCCAGCAGATACAGTTGGCCCTCCTCCCGGACGACCTTGAATTAGTGCTTCATCTTCATCATCCTCATCAGTATTGTTATCATGTTTTTCCCTTTCTTCAAGCTGAAAATTATCACAAACATCCAAAAATTTCATTTACCAGAAGCTATTATCACACACGCTCAATGACGCGCGCACACACACACACTGAAGTACGAGCACAGTACCTCAGATTCGAGCTGCTTTTTTATCTCTTCAAGATCACTCTCCTGCCATTTTTAAAAACTAATATTATTAAATGTGGTCGAATTAGAAAATGAAGGATCTATATGTATAATTCCATTTCTAATTAGCCCCTTGTTTCAGGCCGGTGTAGTGGAACACTGGAACTCTTCACCAGCTCTGCACTTACCAAAAAACATGAATATACTAAAAATAAAAATCAAATATGGAGATAAACTATTTTCCTGTTTTCAAACCTCTGATGCAAAATGTCTTATGCACTAGTCTCTAGAAGAAGAAAGAATAGGATATGTGATTTGGAAACTAGCAGCCTAGAATGTTTTCGTATGTGCTAAGCTGCTAGCTGGAGAATCAATATTTGATCTCATTTTCAAGTCTGTTTAGAATGCTGCTGATGACCGGTTTGCTTTTCTTATTAGAACTAAGCTATTGGTGATTTTGTACGTACAAAGCTCAATCATATATATATATATATATATGGAAATTATAGATGGAAAGTCTCATACCAATTCATACTGTTCGGGTCCTTTTGAACAGAGACTGCTAGATTTGCTTGAATGGCTTGATTTCCTCTTTTTACCCGTTCTGAGTTCAAGAACTGGGCCCAAAGCTTCCAGGAGCTTTGTGCGTGTTTTCCCTAGGATCTCCCCTAGCCTGCAGTAATATTGGTTTGTTGCGGGGATGATAGTCTGCTACGGTGACATGTTGTTTGTGATCTGGAGGCATGAACTTGATATGGTTTTGATTGCATGATAGATTAACAAAGTACATAAAAGGGTTTGCAAGATGACATGTGGCGTGGGAGCTAGAAGCACATGAATTACAAAAGATGAGAGGCTTTTTGTGGTGAAGGTTTGCTGTGGGGTAATCTATTGCAGTGAGGAAAAAAATGATCTGGTAGTGTTTGATGGGTTTAGGGCTGTATAGAGCTTGAGAATGGTTTTGGATTGGAGGCTAGGGATGCTTGGCTTGATGCTTGAGGCTTGCTTATGTGATCTAGGATGTATTGTTTGGGGTTGTATGTTCTGTTGCGTGAGAGTTGTGTTGTATTTGCAGCACCTAAAGCCCCTAATTTATAGGCTGGAAGGGTGAGGTTAATACACAGGAATGAGGCAAGTCTGCTAGACAATCAAAGAGATGTATCATGTTGAGTTCAAATGTACAAAACACCATAGTGACCACAAGATTAAGATGTGATGTATATTGTTATGCGTGAAGTTGGAATTGGAGTAGCAGATCTCAAGGAAATGTTGATGTGTGTCGATAGATGTGTATATTGGTATAGCATGTGGAGTCTAGAGCTTAGAACAGAGTGAAGAGAAAAAGCTAATAGGGACTTATGCTTGGTGTAGAAAAAGCTGACTTGCTGCAGGGTAAAGTAAAGCTGATGGGGACTTGTGCTTGGCGTAGAGGAAGATGAATTACGGCGGGGTAAAAGCAGGTAGTATTATTTGTGTGGCCGAAAAGCTATTGGTTTTGTGGGTAAAATAGGTAATTAGTTTAAGTCTATGGATTTGGATTTGGATTTGGATTATCTCATCTTTGCAGCCCATTAAGCGATTTAGATTGTTGGGCTTGGATTTTGGTCCCAAGTCCAAAATCGCCAACAACCAAAACCGAGAATGAGTCTCATGTACTTCTGTTACCTTCCACACCACACTCAAACTTGTAAGCCTCAATAGCGTGATTGTGGCTTGGGTCCACATGTGTGGCATGACTATTCGAATAAATATGTAACTTTGTATTTTTTAAATGTAACTTTGTATTTTTTAAATGTAATTTGCATGTGTATTTCTTTATTGAGGTTGGAATATCCATTGAGCATGAATATTGATTTTTTGAGTATCAACACATACATAGAAGTACAACAATGCAAGTCTAATAGAGCAAGACATGCCCTGTTGATTAAATTTATTGATAATATGGTAATGATATCATGCATTTACGTACGTACCTTTCTGCGTAGTGCTTCTAATTGATCTAACATCATTTGCGTCTGCATATATAAACCAGAAAAGGACCGTTGATCATATATCTTCTGTAAACTTTTAACTCTACACGACCTTAGTAAAAGATGGGAATTTCTTTTTTTGGTAAGCGTAGAGGGACTAACTTCGTCCCCCCACGAAAATTTATTGATAAAAAAAAAGGAACAAGAAGCTGGAGGACTAGGCCAAAGCCAGCCATAAAGAACAAATAACCTCTTTTGTAAATGAACAAGTAATCACATAAAAACATCAATGAACACATGACAAAGACATTAACAAATACGAAAATTCGGAAGACCAAGTGCATCTCGCCGGCAATGATCAACGATGGAAGGAGGAGGAACATCCCACCAAGACATGCCAATCAATGACAACCCAATATTAACAAGCGCATCCGCCACTTGATTACCTTCTCTGAAAATATGAGAGCACCGAAAATGCATATGTGAGATATGGTGCAAGCAATTACTCCAGGCCACCCGTAACCGCCAAGGAACAAGATGAGGATCCCAAAGATATTGAAGGACAAGAGTCGAATCCACCTCAAGCCATATATGTTTCCATTCTCTAACCCAATCTAACTCAATAGCTTGGATTACTACCATGACCTCAGCCTCAACGGAGCTAGGAATATTAAGATTATACACAAAAGCACCAAGAAAGGAACCACGAAAGTCACGAAAAATACCACTGTAGCAGGCTCGTCCTAATACACGCTGCCAAGCACCATCAGTATTAATTTTCACCCACCCAAGGATTGGAGGATGCCAATTAACCTCAATAATACGAGGAGCTCTACGTGGACGACATGAAATATTATAATTCTTCAGGACCCGCAACTCCTCCAAAGAGTTGAACATACAACCTGTAGCTAATCTACTAGCAGCTTGTATGTGCCCCAAAATAAGCCTACGCAAAGCATCCACACCAATGAAACGACCATCATGCTTCATTATGTTCCTTGCCTTCCAAATAAACCATAGAGTAGTATTAAAACAAAGCAGCCACAATTCTCTAAGTTGTTGGCTACGGCCATTCAAACCATAGAATAACAAATCCATAATAGTCGATGGCATAACACCCAACTCAAACCAAGAAACCTAGCATCCCCACAAGGAATAAGCATAAGAGCATGAGAAAAAAATATGAAGCAATGATTCCCCTTCCAAGCCACCAAGGACACAACGAGAAGCCAAGGAAAATCCCCGTCGTTGCAACACATCTTCTGACAATACCTTGCCTCGTAACACTTTCCATGAATGAATAGAGATACGAGGAATAATATATTTAGAACATATAAGCTTACCCCAATTTTTCTGAGGAAGTCGCGGACGTAGAAAGTGAAAAGCATCCTTTGCAGTTAACTCACCAGAAGCAGATGGAACCCATATCAATTTATCAGGCATATTTGATGACATAGCAATAGAAACACCACTAACTAAATCACAGAGGCCTGGATAATGTAGTTGAAGCAATGAGGGAAAATTCCAAGCACCATTAAGAAAGTAATCAGCTACCAACCCATCCATGAGAGCAGCCAAACCTGCATTATCATTCCCAAAAAAATTGAGAAGTGGCCTACCCAAGAAATTATCTCTCCAGAAACGTACCGATCTCCCACAGCCAATGAGCCACCTTGAGTTCTCTTGAACTTGAGCCCAAAAACGTTTCACTCCTAGCCAAATAGAAGAGCTTGCATACGAACGACGCAAGACCCCATTACGCCAAAAGCGAGCTCGAAGGAAAGAGCTACCAACTGAAGAAGAAGAAAAAACTTCTGAGCTCATCTTTAGAAGAAGAGACTTATTCTGGAGAGTAAGTTGCTTTAAGCCGAGCCCACCCTCCTCCAATGAAGTACAACAATTCTTCCATGCTACCAAAGGAACACCTCTCTTATCAATGGAGCCAGACCACAAGTAATTCCTACTCCAAACCTCCAAACGCCGCAGCTGTGAAATAGGTCATTCATAAACTTGAAAACTATATACCAGCATGCTATTAAAAACAGACTTGAGCAATTGAAGCCTGCCAGCCATGGAAAGAATAGAACCCATCCAACTAGATAGACGAACTCGAATTTTATCAATAATCGGCTGAAAGTAAGATGCTCGAGGCCTCCCACAAAAAATTGGCACACCCAAGTAAGTAAATGGAATTTTTCCAATGGGAATACCCAAACACGTTTGTTTCATGGAATCAGGGCATAAGGAAAAGAAACTGGTTCCTTTCTAATGTTTGGATGCTATAGGAAATTAGCTGGAATGGAACGTGGTTCCTGGGAGCAAGGAAAATAAGTGAGAAATTAGTTCACTCCACTCACCCCATAGAATTACTTTCCCTCCCAATTTCCTACACTTATTAAACTATTTTTTATTAAGTTTTCCCTACTCAAATGATTGTTTCCTAAATTTTAATCACATGTCTTTCAAAATAGATATGATTTTCTTTCCTCTCCATTATAAGTACCAAACATTGGAAGGCAAAATGGATAGGAATTACAATTTCCCATGGTAATGGAAAATGCAAAGAAATAATTTCCTATCCTTCCTTTTTCATGAACCAAACATGCCCAAAGATTTGCAATGGACTGCCGACGGTAATAAATATGTTTACTGACAAATACCTGTGACTTAGCCTTGTTAATTATTTGCCCTGAATTGTGCCCATACTCATCAAATAAAGACATAACCAAAGCCAAGTTACGTTGATCCCCTCGACAGAACAATCACATCATCTGCAAATAAAACATGTGAAGGTGCCACAACTCCCCGCGGGGAAGAGATAGGTTTCAGTCTGCCATTATTTAAAAGCTCAGAAATACCTCGGCTTAGAACTTCCTCAGCTAAGCAGAATAGAAGAGGAGACAAAGGGTCCCCTTGACGCACGCCCCTGCCACAAGAAAAATACCCCACTACTGCTCTTCCTTTAACCAATAGAGAGAGTTTTGCTGAATGAAGAATAGCTCGTACCCATGAAACAAAAGTCGGATGAAAACCGAAAGCTTCCAAAACATGAAGAATGAAGTCCCATGAGAGAGTATCAAAGGCCTTCGTAATATCCATTTTGATGGCTACATTTCCACCATGGCACTTGGAATCTAGTAAATTAATACACTCTGAAGTTGTAATAATACAATCTGCAATGTTTCTTCCAGGAACAAAAGCATGTTGTTGTGGTGAGATTATTCTCGAAGCAATAGACGCAAGCCGAAGAGACAGAATCTTTAGAATAATCTTGAAGACAAAATTAGATAATGCAATAGGCCTATACTCCTTGATAGTTACGGCATGATCAACTTTAGGAATAAGAATAATCATACTTGAATTGAAAGATGCCGGAAGGGATCCATGTTGGAAAAAGAATTGGATAGCTGAAATTACATCCGCACCAACAGTTGCCCAACATGAGACAAAAAAATGACCAATAAATCCATCATGCCCTGGAGCGTTGTCTGGGTCCATGTCGTTGAGTGCTAAATAAATCTCTTCAGAAGAGGGAACTGAAGTTAGGGACATATTCTCATCATCAGTAATCAAGGAAGGAATGACCCGGCTAATAAGCCCCGTATCACAATAATCTGCATGGTTAGCAAATAAATCAGTGTAGTAAGCAACAATGTGATTCTGTATTGTAAGGGGATCCTGATAAACCTGATCACCATCTCTCAATAATGTTATTGAAGAACGGGCACGCCGAGCACGGCACATAGCATAAAAGAAAGTCGTGTTAATGTCCCCCTCTGAAATCCAACGCAACCTCGATTTTTCCTTCAAAAATAGTTCTTGTAATCGCAAAGACTCAGATAAATTGGCCTGTAACTCACACTCTTTAGCATAATCGTCATCCGAACCCCCTGAAACTGAGATATCATTTTGTAGGGCTACTAGGACAGCAAGGTCTGCGTCCACACGTCTATTGACATCTCCAAAAACTTCCCAATTCCAATTTCGAAGGGCTTTACGCAAGACTCTTAATTTATGCTGCAATACAGACAATGGACAACCATGCATTCGGACAGAATCCCAGCATTGCTTAACCACATCCGCCTAAACCGAAATAGACTTTGGCGTGCCCCAAAAGCATTAGAAAAGGTCATCATGATAGGATTATGATCCGAGCATAAGCGAGGAAGAGTGCAACAATCAAAAGAGTCCCAGCTATCCAACCAAGGAAGATTAGCAAGACAACGATCAAGTCTCTCCTCAACATTACCTGTAACACCACGACGACGAACCCAAGTGAATTCTGCTCCTCTAGTAGCAACATGAATAAGCTCACAAACATCAGTCATAGCTTGAAACTCTTCACATGATCGACGACATACTGGAGCACCTCCTTTTTTCTCATGAGCCCCCAGAATTGCGTTGAAATCACCAAACACAAGCCAAGGGCCAGAAACAAAATTCTCTTTAACTGAAGCAAGGTCAATCCAAAGACGCCGCCGACCCTCCATAGTTGTGCGAGCATATACAGAAGTAAGCACACACTGAACTGAATCCAAAGTAACAGTAATAGACACTTGCTGATCAGTCCTAGAAACAACATTAATTGCATGGAGAAGAGACGGTTTGCAAAACATCCATAAATTAGGCAAAGCTGCACCCTGGTCATTAGTACTTACTTCCGCCAAGTTCATGGACATCCAAAACTGAGATGGAATGGAGTCCAAAGAAACAAAAGGTTCAGCAATACATAACACATCAGGATGATGATCCCGGACAAACTTTCTTAGAAGGTCTTGCATAGGGTCGTTAGAAATACCCCGCAAGTTCCAATAGAAAATCTTCATTTGGAAATATCCTTTGTGCGACGAAGGTAAGCCTCTCGGTTGGATGCCAAGGCAGCTTGACGCTTCATCAACTTCTTATGAGACTTGGACTGTACAAGAGTGAAATCCCCACCCACTTCCTCACGTTCAGTTTCATCATACCAACTTGAAAGTAGGGTTGGAGAGCCAACACCTTTGGTAGGAACACTCTCATGCACCACATGTTGCTCATTAGCACTAACAGATCTCATGGACATCGCTCTCGGCCCCATCTTGTCTAAAAACAACAATTTGAGCATCCTCTTGAACTACAATATTTTCAGACAAGACATTCTGGTCTTCCACCTGAACCACCTCATTATTTGCATCAAGAGCACCTTGAAGCTGAGTTTCTTCAAGCTCCACATCAACCGTCTTATTACATTCAACATCCTCCTGCACTTGGACAGGTGACTTCTGAGCAAAGGAGGGTCCTTCACCATAATCAATCCTAGTACTAGGAGAGGAGTCCACCAGTATACCCTTGCCCTCCAGCTGCTTTGGAACGTAGACTTGAGAAGCCGCACGTTTCCTACGCTGCTTGGGACGTCGCCGGCGCGAACGACCTCTACCATTCGGTGGCACATCAGACTCAGAGGGTGCAGGCTTCACAAATTTGCAATTTGTAACACAATGTCCCACATTCCCACTCCCCTGTACAAAACTAGGTCTTGATCCATTCAAGATGCACGTACTGATCACAGCTAGTACTAATAACCCTTCACTCCATTATAGCTGACCAAACAAGACTCTGACCAATTATATAATGTAAATTTGCAAGACAGTTCTAGCAAACATAACATGGCAGACGACCTATATAACAATATTAATCATCACTTTACACACACATATATACTGACATACATAAAGAACATACAAATACATGCTATAGTATTGTTATACCTTTCTTTGTCTAGCTCGTGAAAGAGTTCTGTCAAGCTGTTTCTCTAGATGTTCCAGTTCTTTCAGACGAAGTTTATCAAAATCCTCTCCAAGAAAATGCCTAAACACGCACAACTAAAGAATCATCTAGTATGCTACAAGAGCTATATAACTCTGCATGATGAATTAATTGCCAAGTCGAAACATAAATGTATGCATGGTTTTCATACTCACCTTGGCCAACTCTGAAGAGATTCATATCTGACTTTCAATCTTGAGACCTCTTGATATGAGTTCTGCAATAGAACAATGAAATGTCTAATAAGAACATACTGGACTGCAAATGAATTAAAGCTTAGCAAAATTTGCAGCTATATTTGGGACAGATTTCAAGTGGTTAGCAATCTTTGCTCAACTGATTATCAACGATGTATTAGTTATTAGGGATTAAAGCCATTCAATTTGATCATTTTCAGCATACTCAATAACCTGCTCCGTAATCATTTATTTCATGATTATCATCCATAATATATATTATCATGATTTTTGCTGCATCGTCTGCTCCATCATCATTCATTTCATGATTCAGCCGTGACAGATGCACTGGCCAGTATACCTCTCTAAACCTCACTCAATAATGGAAAAGTAAATATCAATATGAAGGCTCCAAGTTACTATACATACTATACAAATGAATTTAAATAGTAGATGAAACAAGTAGATGTAACTACAAAAACTCAGAAAATAGACGTATATATGTATATAGGCACTCCTTTATTAACAAGTTTCCACAATTGCATTGGATTTGAGAGATATATTCAACAACCTGTGTTTCACTCTCAGCAACATTGTCTTGTGAGGAATAGCAGCATTGGTGGTAGCGGTTGAGGATTTCGTTTACACTAGCAAAAGGATGACAGCCAGTCAATCTTAATTCGTGTTGTTGACACTTACAAGTTGATAAATAGAGAGACTAGTGTGAGAGAAGTGAAAGGGAACTGGAGGATTGCATACATATATATAACATATGTATACGAAACACACACACACACACAAAAGATGCATTCCATGCCGGCATGCCTAATATATATCTTGTTTGTCATATCATCTAACCGTGCGAGTTGCACTGTTTAAGTATTTATACAGAACTAGAGTAGAGAAAACTAATTAAGTACATATATAGCATTCAACTCCTTTGATCTAGTAGTTTAAATTTTAAAATACCTCCTTGACCTTAATTAACCACTCGTATTGGTTTGTTCTTGTTTATAGTAATAAAGGAAATCCACATTGACATATATATCTCAGATATTGAACTCAGATTTATATACAGCACTCCTCTGATTTAACTCAGATTTAACAAAGGAAATCTGTAACAGCAGTCTAGCTACAAGCATACAGAAACAGAAAACTGGACATAGATGATTAATGGCAAGAGAAATCATGTAATTGGAATCCCGGGTTAATTTATACACAATGTATCAAATGCATAAGTTAGGGGTCTGAATTGTATAGTGATTGATCTGATTTAACTCTAATTGAGTTGATTGATTGAGGTGATTGATCAATGATATAAATGACATACAAATTAAGGATATATGTGATTCTATTACTAATTGGTTTCTATTATGAGAGGAGCCTAAACCTTAGTTGAATCCTATATAAACCTGGTCCCTATACACACTCTATTCACCAGTTGCTAAAAGTCTAGTCTCATACAGATATAAAATAGAGTGTTGTGTAGAAGATCAGAGTTTAGAATATCAATGGCCTCTAGTTCAGGTTTGTTGAATTCCTTTAAGAACTCTAGTTAGTATATTTACTTAGCTATGTTATACTTTGTTTGATTATGTTGTATCTATTTATCTTATCTTGTGTGTTGAGTTCCTTGTGATCAATGCATCAAGGCTAACAGTTCTCGATTCTCTTCATTACCACTTTCCCCCTCCCCATCTTTCTTACACTGTTTATGTCTTTCTTTCTCAGTCTCTTTGAGCTCTCACTTCTCACACAGTCAACTTGGATTCACTGTAGAAGTCTGTGGTGGTTTCCCTGTGTTCGTGGCCCTATAATTTATTTGGTGAGAGGCACGTGTCGGCCGGAGTACACCGGGCATGGCCACTCTCCAATCTTTAAGCTTGAACAGTGACAAGAGTGGGGTTGTTTGCTGAAGGAAACAGGATCAGATGTGACTCAAGCAGGGAAAGGGTACAGGTTTCGTACCGTTTGCTGTTGAATGAGAGAGTTTGAGTGCCAGCAAGCGAGTAGGGTCTCGACACGTATCCGGGCTCCAAGGCGATTGACTGCACTGGATTGCTTTGTGTTTCGTTTCTTTTCCCAAGAACCAATAGGCATTTTAGTATGCATTTTAGTCGTACGGAAAGGCATGCCAGATTACAGTGTCCATGGGGAAATCGTTTCACTGCATTTAGACAATTTCGATCACTTATTTGAGCCTATAAACTCTCAACTTGTTTCAAACACATAGAAAACTATATAGATAGGCAATGCACTCAATTGTGGTGTTTCAGAACTATGATCATCAAAGTGTCAAATAATTTTAAAGATCCTAAGACACGTACGTATATTTAGATTTGTAATAAACGCTTCAAAACTCACACCGTCTTTATACGGAACATCGACATCAATGCCCAAAAATGACCCTCAAAACTTGTCACCAATCAACCTTCCAAAACCACGAGCCACATACCTTCTCTCTTGACCTTATCACTCTGCAATTAAGTACCCGTCCGGCAACCAACAAAATGACAAGGTGGCAATTCCAGCGGTATCGTTGATCGTTGTCAAACATGGAACCACTTTGGTGATGTAGTTGCTCTCTCGCAGCGCTAGGGCTAAGAGAGAGTTTACACTTTTTACAATGGATTTTATAGCAGAGTTATGGATCCGGCTCCTCTAAAATGAGGAGTTTATGAAGTTAGTTTAAGTTCATAAAATCTACTCTCTTCATATAATCTAAGGGTTCTAATCATGACACATCACTCTGAGATCAATTTACCTTAAACTGTAGTTAACTTATGTTAACTACCGTTATATTGAGATTTGACTATGATCCGTGATCAAAGTCATCAAACCCTAAAACCTAACAAGACTTGAAAAGCTATTTCAATTTGTTCTGCACTTCAAGAGCATAAACATCTCCTTATACTTCTTTTGTATATATTACTATATATGTCACCGAAAACAAGAGTCATCATATCAAATGATTCATGATATGCCTCTCCTGATCTTAAACTGTTCCCCACTGGTGAAAAAAACCCAATATAAAAAATCAAAGATATTGAACTCATATAATCGTATTACTGTGATTTGGAGGATGGTAATGTAGGGGGTTCCTATCTTCACGTGAGATTTACAACGAGGCTGAGGTTTTATCGAGAATGAGCAATTTGCAGATTACTTCTTCCAAACCAAGCCTCTATGTCAGAATCGAAGAACATCTCAATCATCTGCATCTCTCTTCTAACCTATATATTTTACTTCTTCCGTCAAGGCTTTCAAGTCTTGTTTTTAGGGTTTGATCACATATCATAGTCAAATCTCTCTGTGCATGACTAACATCATTGAACAATATAAATTGATGTTTATGCTTTGTCTTTTTTTTGTACTTTTTTTTTTTTTTTTTTTTTTTTTTGCAGTTGACAGCAATTAACACAAGTTAACCACGGTCTATGGTAAATTGATCCAAGAGTGATGTGTCATGTTTGTAGCCCTTATATTAGATGAAGAGTGTAGATTTTATGAACTTATACTAACTTCACGTACTCCTCACTTTAGAGGAGCCGGATCCCAGAGTTATATTGTGAGTCTATTGATTAACTTGTAATATGTTTCTTGAATAATCTGTACGTGAATTTATAACTTTTTAAAAAAGGAACAATTTCATTTCAAAACGGGACACCGTTTTGAAATTAAAGTGTGGTGCTCCTCATTTCACTCACTTTCATGTCATATTTTTACATTTTCACCGTTCAGTATCTAGGACATAGTGTGTAGATCATTCATGCAAAGTTTCATCCAATTTAAAGATCATTTAGGTACCGAATTAGATTAAATGAATCAACTGAACAAAATTTTTCCAAACGGAATCGTTCGTGTGATTCACAATTACGGGAGCTCAAATGATCTAAAGTATAACACTAACTTATATTTATATCTAAATATCATATTCAATGTATCCATACATTAATGTATCGAGTCCGACTCAAAATGGAGCGATTAGAAATAGAAGTACAAAAAAGACAAAAACCAAAATCAGAAAAAGAAAAAAGAAATAAAAATTAAGTCACATGATGACATGAAAGTGAGGATAAGTGGGCCAAGTGTTTCCCAACGTACATGTGGCGACCATGGAGTTTCAAATCAAACTCCTAATCATCGGGCAGCATATACTCCAAGAACAGATCTTCCCCGACTCCTTCTTCTTCCCAACACACACACACACACACACACACTCACAAACTCAAAACTCAAACTCAAACTCAAACTCAAGAATGGCACTTTCTCTCAGACTACACACCCTTCTCTCCACCACTTCCCGACCCAGCTTCTCTTCCAATGCCACTCTCACTTCTCCAAGCCCTTCTATCTCTCTCTGCTCCTCCTCACCTTTCCCCCACCTCCCTCTCAGAACCTCTCACTCCCTCACCGTCAAAGCCACCTCTTCTCCCTCCACCGTAGCAGACCCCAAGGGCATCAAGGTCTCTCTCTCTCTCTCTCCATTATCCATGTGTTTACTCTGTTCATGTCTTGAAGTTAATTATTAAAACAAATTGGGTGTCTTTTTCTATACAGATTAATTTGGTCCCAACCAAACCGATTGAAGGCCAGAAGACAGGAACCAGCGGTCTCCGAAAGAAGGTATGTTTCTGTCTTTCATTGTTTTTGCTGTGCCATTTTTGTTGAAATGAAGAAAATTGTGATGCTTGAATTGTGTGTGTTGTTGTTTGAAGAAAGACTTATCATGGATCACTTTTGTTTGTGCATTGTAATGAGATTGATTCGTTTTCCCCAAAATGTTTGCTTTGTAGGTGAAAATTTTCCAGCAAGAGAATTACCTTGCCAATTGGATCCAGGTATGAATGCTTGCACTTATTTGCGGTGTGGATTTCGTATTTGTGTTTAGTGCATTGTGGTATTCGGAGTGATTCTTTGAATTTTCTGTCACATAGGCGTTATTTGATTCATTGCCTCCCGAGGATTACAAGGATGGTTTACTGGTGTTGGGAGGTGATGGTCGTTACTTTAATCGTGAAGCTGCACAGGTCTTCTTATAAAAGCTTCATCCTTTAGCTTGCACTCAATGCTGCATTAGTTTGTTGTTTTTCTGTTTTTCATGTGATTTCCATTCATATCAGAAATCCTACTTTCTGTGTTTATGATCAATTTTTTGGATCTGTATTGCAGATTATCATCAAAATCGCCGCAGGGAATGGTGTTGGGAAAATTTTGGTTGGCAAGTAAGTGCCTGGATTGTCTGATATCTCAAGTGCTATTAGTGTCTTTACATAATTGCTTCAATTTTGTGTAAAGGCTGATGTCGAACTTTTAGGTTCTCATGTATCCAGTGCCATGTTTTGATCCTTTTTAGGTTCTCATTTAAGCTTTAGCAATACGAGTTAATGATAGAATTACTATAACTTGCAGGGAAGGAATTTTATCAACACCTGCTGTTTCTGCTGTAATCCGTAAGAGGAAGGCAAGCTAGTGCTGCTTGATTCTTCTTTATTTCATCATGATGATCATTTAACAGTGTAATTATTCGAGTTTTGTCATTCTTTTTTTCAAATGTTTCAAAATATTTTATAGGCCAATGGTGGTTTTATAATGAGTGCAAGCCATAATCCTGGTGGACCTGATTATGATTGGGGTATTAAGGTGAGTTTCTCATGCACACATAATATGGAGAATGCATAGTGCAATGTATAGTATGACAGGATCATAGTCCTTGCACTTGCCATGTCTCAACTTATTTTATTTTGTCCTTGATTCTTTCAGTTCTGTGTTGACACATTGCAACGTTTTTAAATCAACTACTTGGTAAAATCTGACTCAACATCTGTGATGACTTCGCAGTTTAATTACAGTAGTGGACAACCTGCACCTGAGTCCATCACTGACAAGATCTATGGAAACACTCTTTCTGTAAGTATCTGGTTTTATATGCTTATTTGCTACCCTTCTTATCCTGCTATTCATATTCGTTGAATGTGGTTTCTGCGTTGTTGCTCCATGTCTTTTTATAACTCACCCAAAGAATAAACCACTATAATTTGTCTAAATCAGATGTCAAACTTAAGATACACAGTAAGATCTGTTTGATTCAAAATCAACTTTACTCTCCACTTTTCCCCCTAGCAGTCTCTGTAGGAGAAGTCTTGACCTCTAGTTATATTTCTTGAAGTATAATTTCAATAGTTAAAGTTTTGTACAATTTTCATGTGCTCTTCACCTATACCATTTCTGTGTGATTAAGTTTGAATCCTGTAAATGCCATGCAGATCTCACAGATAAAGGTAGCAGATATTGCTGATGTTGACCTATCTTCTGTTGGAGTTATAAACTATGGCAACTTCACTGTTGAAGTTATTGATCCGGTTACTGACTATTTGGAACTAATGGAGGTGCAGACAAAAATCATGCTCTATAAAGACTTTTTCTTATGACAAATAATTTAGTTGGAATACCACTAATTGTATGATATTTCCTGCAGAATGTATTTGATTTCCAGCTAATCAAAAATCTTCTGAAGTTAGACTTTAGGTATACTTATCTGCCCTCAATCAAGAAGGATCTTTACCGTGTGCTAGCTTATGTTGGTTGTATATCTTAATTGTTAACGGATCATGAATTGCTTTATATTCAGTTCATACCATGTTTGAGTGTTAGTACTCAATATGGTATATTAGATTTCCTTGATTCTAGACTACTTTATGGCTGGAACTGTGCAGGTTTCTATTTGATGCCATGCATGCTGTTACTGGTGCTTATGCAAAACCCATCTTTGTGGATAAACTGGGAGCCACTCCGGTATGTTAGACTAATTGGAGAATGATTATAATCTATTTCAGATCTGTTTCCTCATGTCAGAAGTTCGACATGTCATGTAGGATTCAATCACAAATGGAGTGCCTCTAGAGGATTTTGGGCACGGTCATCCAGATCCTAATCTTACGTAAGAGTTTAACGGTATTGATGATGATAGATTGATAACTTTTTACCATATCAGGGCACTGCTAACATGTTATTATGTTCTCAAACAGGTATGCTAAGGATCTCGTTGACGTTTTGTTCAGTACAAATGGACCTGACTTTGGAGCCGCAAGTGATGGTATGTTAACTAAGGCAGTAAAAAGTTTACTACCAAATTCATGAATTAGAAATCATAAAGCTTTATTAGTATAACTTTTGATGTTGTAAATTTAATTACCCTCACATGATAAGAGAAATTGCATAGCATGGAAGTTCTGAAGTCGGAGATTATGCAACTCATTTTCATTGTCGTTTTACAAATTGCAATGGACATATTAATTTGTTGAATTGTAAAAAAGTACTTTTTTTTTTTTTTTTTTTTTCAGGGGATGGTGATAGAAACATGATTCTTGGTAAAGGCTTTTTTGTTACCCCTTCAGACTCTGTTGCAATTATCGCAGCCAATGCTCAAGAAGCTATTCCGTATTTCAAGAGTGGCCCCAAGGTGTGCACTTATTTTTAACTTTCCAGCTTTTTACTTCTCTTGTGTGCCTCTATCTTAAGAACAGCAGTAAATAACTCTTTTTATTTTATTCTATTTAAAAATTGTTTAGGGATTAGCACGGTCCATGCCAACAAGTGGTGCACTTGATCGTGTTGCTGAAAAGTTAAAGCTTCCTTTCTTTGAGGTTCAACTCTCTTGATTATCCTTGAAGCAGTGAATTATATATAAGAGATGCACTTCTGATGACGTGTCATGTAACTTCAGGTTCCCACTGGTTGGAAATTCTTTGGAAATCTTATGGATGCTGGGAAGTTATCTATATGTGGGGAAGAGAGTTTCGGAACAGGTTCTGACCACATCCGCGAGAAGGATGGCATATGGTATTTGACTAGATCCACTATCTTTCCGGGTTCTCATAGTGTGAACTTTTTTCCTACTTTGAAAAAGATCTCTTGTACATATTAGAAAATGGATTGCCTATTAACAAAAGGTGCAACTCTCTGCCGAAGTTTTGCTTCTTGAATGTTTTTGTTTGTTAGTGTGAATTCTCTCGTATCTAAGTAGAATGAGTGGAGCTATTATAGCTCTTCCCTCCCATAGGCTCACTCTCTAATCTAGTTACTGTAGTTTCTTTTATCACACCCTGCTTGCCTTTGGTTCTACTTGTACAAAATGGTTTCGAACAGCTTGCTATTCTTTTCCAAAATCAGTGGCCTTTCAATGAATTGTCTGATGCTTCAATTTTTAATTCTTGAACGAGTTTGGGATAATTATGGGCGTATTACACTTCAAATAGGTTGTTTTTTTTTTGTTTTTGTTTTGTCCATTGCTTCATCACAGTAATTGCCATTTCCAGTGTGAATAACATGAGCGTTTAAATGACAGGGCTGTCTTAGCTTGGCTTTCTATCATTGCATATCGGAACAAAGACAAAAAACCTGGCGAGAAGTTGGTTTCTGTTGCAGATGTTGTGAAAGAACACTGGGCAACCTACGGAAGAAATTTCTTTTCTCGATATGACTACGAAGTAAGCATCTTAGCTGCTATTTGGACCATACTTTCTTCTCAGTGTAGGCACTTTACTTACAGTTCTGGGGATTTGTGATCATCTGTTTAGATTAACTTATCTTTTACTGGGTTAACTGCAATGTTTTAATTAGTCTTTATCCAGGAATGTGCATCTGAAGATGCGAATAAGATGATAAATCATCTTAGAGAATTAATCTCTCAGAGCAAGCCTGGTGAAAAGTTTGGTAAGTATCTCCTGTATTTCTCTTGGTTGCTATGGTGACCTTTTGGATGCTGAAATATCACAACACAGGAAATTATGCTCTCAAATTTGCCGATGACTTCACGTATACTGACCCTGTAAGTTCCAGAGCCCTACATGTTTACCATCCTTCCCAATTCTGTGACTTCAAGCAGATGAATAAAGTTTCTGAGTCCAATCTCTTACTGTTTTGCAGGTTGATGGAAGTGTGGCATCAAAGCAAGGTGTTCGGTTTGTTTTTACAGATGGATCAAGGATCATATATCGTTTATCAGTAATAAGCTTTTTTTCATTCTAGTTTCAGATTTTTTATTTTTCGAAGCTTTTCTTCTACAGAATGTAAGACTTTCAAATATCATATGTACAGGGAACAGGTTCAGCGGGAGCAACAATTCGAATATACATTGAACAGTATGAACCGGATGTCTCCAAACATGACGAGGACGCCCAAGTGGCACTGAAACCCTTAATAGGTTAGTGTACTCACTGTACTGTATTATTTCAGTATTAAAGGAAGTACTTAACTGTTACTCACATCCTTTTCTCGTTATGCTTTAGATTTGGCATTGTCTGTATCAAAGCTGAAGGAACTCACTGGAAGGGAGAAGCCCACAGTCATCACATAAAGCACAACTCGACGACTGGTATCATTTGTCATAAGAATCACGCCAAGTTAATAATGCCAGAGGCAGTGAGTTGTGGTACATATCCCACCTTTTAAGTTTTGATTTACGGTTGGTAATCTGGCTTGTCTTGAAAAATAAATCACCACCCTTGTATTATATGTTGGAAAGAAATATATGAAAGTGAAAAGAGAGATAATTCCTTGGATCAAGAGGTGATGGCATTGCGTTGGTGCTGTAAAGACTTCAACTCCGGACTTATATATACACAGAATAAACATCCCATCTCAATTGTAAACCAGCTACTCACTATGTTTGAACCTTTGCTGTGTTTAACTTTTAACTTTGGATTGCAAACTTATTGGCACGAGCAACGAAATGGAGCTCAAGCAGAGTAGGAGCAGAAACACAATAACGTCTGCTGGAACACTAAAATGCTAAAAAGCGCATTTGCTCCAAATCAGAGAAATGGCGAGACCCTAAACCCCGAAAAGCCGAACTGATACCAGGAGGTCTACAGCCAAGAAAAGCGTTGACAGAAATAAACTTTCGTGTAACAGTGTTGATCATAGTAAGAGAAACAAATCTGGTAGTTTCATACTGGAAAAAGGGAGCTCGTAGCTCCGCTCCGGTGATGGGAAGCATTAACTCTTAAAACTAGATCCAGTTCAAATCTCCCATTTCCTTTGCTTCTCACTATCAGACGCTCATCATTGCCTTTATTGAGAGGCATACCAGGCTTTGAACCAGCCAATCACCCCAACATGCCATCATTCATTTGTTTGGAACATAAAGAACAAAAGCTACTTGAGGATCTCTGATACTAGTCTTCTGTTGGTTCATGTAGACCTGATCAGTTCTCCACAATAAACTGCAGCATCCAATAGCCGCTTCGGACCTTTTTACATGGGAGCTGACTGTAAAACTAAACTGGCAGGTCCACCATCCTCCTCACTATATAGACTGGATTATGCATAAGGGGGAGCTGAAAAGACTAGTCATACAATTAGATAACTCATCCTAACTAGTCCTGGACTTCTCTCAGAGCGACACCTTTCACTTTGTAGGGATGTGACTCTTTTTTCTGGCTGCTTCTACATTTTGCTCTGTCTTTCTGTTTCTGATTATTGTGGTTATATGATTTATTTCATATGGGTGAATGTTGTCTTAAGGATGTCAACCAATGCAAAATTGCAAATCCTTGATTGGTTTGAGCACTATGCAATCAGCTTTATGCAACTAAGGCTAACCATTCATTTAGATTCCACACTTTCTCTGATCAAAGTACTTGAAGATCGAAGATTGGTTGTTAGTGCATTTGGGTGAGGTAGTAGCAGGAATCAAGAATGACAGGATTTGGGTCCCCATAGCTGTTCTTGTAGCCTTCTTGTTGCTTTCATTGTTCAAGGGTTATGCTAGTTTCTACTTTTTTACCCAATTTTTTCTGGAAAAACAGTTCTCATTTCCAGTGTTGAAAGATGGCACCAAAGTTAATGATGTTGAAGCCTAAACCGCAATATAATTTCTTGACATAATTGCTACCAAGCAAGCCACGCACAACCGGCCTTTCTTGCTCAAAAGTCCAAAACCAATATCAAATCCAGATTGTCTTTGCCCCCCATTGTCCAATTTGATCTTAAATCTCTAAGCAGAAGAAGACCCACCAGCAAATAATGGTAGAGATGGTGATAAAAGTAAGCAACCTTTTAGTGGATATATAGTAAGAGAAAACCGGATTGATGGACACTGTATTTGTCCTTATAGAATTGAGACACTGCTACTCAGCTCAGCTGTTTTGAAAGTACTTAGAGCAGCACTAGTTGATGATAGATCCAACCTTCTCGGGTCTATCAGTTTCATGGGAGAAGAGCTAAAACTCCAACAATCATCTTCTTCTTCGTGTTCATGAATTAATGTGCCTCACTCGTGGGCATGGACCTTCATGTCTCTAATTGTCACCTACCGTGTCTTCTTCTTCTGTGCTGTAAGATAATAGGAATTCGATCAGGAATGTTTCAACTGTTATTTGGAAAGAACATTATGGGACAGCAGTTATGGTGCTCAATCCACAATAATTTTGGGACAAACTTATAACTCAAAGCCACACATCAAAGATATTTTAAGGAATAAATAAGTTTAAAAGGTTCTAAAAGCATTTTAAATCTGCATAGCTAGTGTGATCCCCCATTAAACAGACAATGAACTAAAAGAGAATCGCACGCATGAAAAATGATCAAAACTGTTTCTTCATATTGCTTTGCTTTCTAACATACTGTTTAACAAGTAGTTTGCCTTTTTGAGAAATGCCATCGGGTTAGGTTTCACCATGACAACATCATACATTCATACAAAAGTGAAATAAAGAAAGAAGCACAAAAACTGATGAGGCAGTGAAATAGAAATCCAACGTAGGATAAAGCTCAGATGAACAATGAAATCCAGCAATAATTCACCGACAAATTCTCGATAGAGATATGGGAACTGGTGTCAGTAGTGTTAAATAATTAGTGACCAAGCTACAGTAGTTCACTACAAAATTCAACTGAAACCCTAGCTTAAAATCAGACAAAGAACCCAACGAAAGCACTCCTTAATTATATACATGCTTCAAACTCTAATCCTTACTGAAAACTAAACACTCACATCATCATAATTTGGTAGAAATGGAAACGAGTCCAAATTAACTAACACGTGATCGATACATCCACAATATGCATTCTTCAAATTTTATCCAACACTTTGAACCACCAATGATCATCTACGCTTTGGAATTCGCTCAGACACATCCAATCTGTTGCTATGCTCCAATGTCATTAACCTAATTTACTCATGATTTGATCTGCTACTCGATCTGGCCTTCCCACTTATCAAAATATCCATGAAACTGATAATGGAGGGCGGCATAGACAACATGCAAGTCAACTCGACAATGCAAACAAGTTAAACACTACTTAGGATGTGATGCGATCTCAGTGTTCCAACACACGCTTCCATTCACTTCTGTCTGTTGACTGTTGAGACTTGAGAATGTGTATACAAAATTTGCATGTCATGTCAAATTGGAGATCTAGGAACTACTGATACACCCGACCCAAGCAAGAGTTACGATTAATTTTGTATTTGAACACCCTTTTTCTGTTTGAGCATCCATTCTAAACTAATGGACCATATATATGTGGTTAACTGGTTATGAACCTATTGCAGCAACTGCAATCCAATTTATGCTTTCATATATGTGTAAGTATTTTTATTTGCAATGCACGACACATCTTTTCCTCTTATACTTAAACATTGGATTGTTCATGTCCACATCAAGATTAACCGAACGTACCAAGAATGTACAATTAGACATCACTATAGACGAGTGCATGAATAATGCAATTTCTGGAATTTGTCACATGTGCATATGTTGTACATGAATGTGACTCTACCCTATTGTATTTGCATCGACATTAGTATCGTTTTTAATAGAAGAGAAATTGTTGTTTCGAGTAATCATGATAGTGAGATGGAGAGTGACAATGGGATAATACGCACGGATGCATAGAATGATAGAAACATACATTGCAATTTTGCCATGCTAGAAATTAGTGGGGAGTAAGACATAAATTTGGACAAGAATAGGCACATACATTATCACTTGTATATCCTTTGCCTACATATTTTTGTCCCATTGATTAGTGGTTGTAGATATTGCATACATCGATCGCACCCTTGTTGTTGTTCTTCTTGTTGTCATGCACCAAGCTATTTTTGTCATGCTTAATCAACTAGTTCCTGGGTTAGAGCTAGAGCTAGAGCATATTAACGATAAGAAAGAAAGAAAGAAAGAAAAAAACAAACAAACTGTGTCTTGCAGTAGTGGAGCTAGCTAGCTGCTATTACGGACGTGCTTATATATTCTGCAGCAAGTAGCCTTATTGATGTATGCAGAAATGGGGAACAACCAGGTACGTAGCTAGTCCAATGAAAAGGATATTACCTCAGCCTAGAATGCCCATGAACGTATTTTTGAAGTTATACGTTTTATTTTTGCCACATCTAACAGAGGTAAAAACAAAGAATAGAGATGAACATAAACCATGAAAGATTAGATTTCTCTTTACCACATAACCTGTTGTCCCTTCTTTTGTATGATACGTTGGAGTTTCTTCCAAGACAAATATGCAGTTTGCATATCCCTTCTCTTCTTTTCTTCTTTTTGAAATCAATAAAAGAACTTGCAGGAATTTAGGGTTTTTCTACGGGTCCGGTTCAAGTTCGACGATTTTTGCTAAAAAGAAAGATTGAGGATGTCTTCTCGCTCGATCTTCTGGGTTCATTTCTATTAAACCAGCTTTCTCCATTGCATCTGAAATCTTCTCAGCTTGTAAACCCTAATACAAAGGTCCGTCCCCACCAGGATTGGTCTGATTACGGCATATAGATGAGTCTACATGGGTCAAAACTAAAAAGAGAGAGAAATCTTTTAGTGGATAATGAAAGGAACTGAAAGTTGTTTCGACGATATGGCACTCGATGATCACATATACTTTACAGTTTTACAAGTTTCTTCTAGTTCATCGATTTTCCGAGGGACTTTCGGTGCAAACTAATAGGCATATGTGACAGTGTTTCAAAATCCACTACGTACCCTCCACCATGCCAGTTGCCCTTGATTGTCACCTCCGATCCTAATCCCACTACATAATGTGAATAAGGAAATTAAGTCCTTGGCTACACTGTTACGCATAGAGTTTATATACCTCAATGGCATGTATAAAAATTTATACCTCAACCTTAATCACCATAGGTTGAGGTGACTGAAAGCCTAAGAATTATTAGGAAGAGAAGGAGGTTTAATTTGAGCAAACTAGAGTTTGTGATTCATTAAGAATTTCAAAGTTTTTTTCACTAATTTATATTTCATTATTATTTATTATATCTTAACTAATATTTAACATTACGCATTTGATAAACCGACAGAAGTTACATGAGTTGATGTCTCGAGAACAATAGAACTATCTAGTCAAGAGAAATGATCTCTTATATCAAACCATATAGCAAACAACAAAAAGTATAAACTCAACTGTAAAGTTGAGTGTGGCATACTTGTCTATATTTGATAACTTTATAGAAAGTGAGAACCTAATATTTAACTGTAGCTCTCATGACTTCCGGGAAGTTAATTATAGCCAATTAATTTAGCAGAAGAAATTAGCTTATATTCATCATCGAAAGAAAAATTAACTTATAATCGATCTACACGTACTCTTTGAGTATTCTTGTTTGTTGGACATTGTTTGCTTTCATTTGAAGGCAGTAATTAACCATAAGCAAACCTGCACTCTTTCTTGCACTACTCTCAAACTTTTACAGTGATCGAGTGCAAATAATAAACCTAGACTAGCCATTTTTAATAATACTGTCTCTTCACTTTTCCTTGTTGTAGAGTCACTTCGATTGAGTCGTGCATGTCGAATTGTCCATGTCCATGGCGTTTCGATGTTTGCGTAATTAACCCTCATCCTCATGCATGCAGTTAGCCATCTTGTAATTAACAGCGCATGCTAGCTGCTTAATTGTACAGATGAGTATGCTTTGCTTATTCGTTAATCATGTTTAAAGCAGAAGACCTAGCCTTTCTCTCGTCCATTGAATAATAATGATCATCAGCGCCTTGAATTACCAGTGAAAATATCTCTGGCCATCTGTGTCTTTGAGATTTCCATCTATAAAAACAAAACACAGATCGACACGATGGTCATGATCATAGGGTTTTCTTTCAATATTTCGTGTTTAGAATCCAAATGATCTGGTGCCCGTCCAAATCGAAATCCACTTTACCTGGCTAATTAAGCTAGTGATCGAATCGACCGTGCTGTTGGGTGAGATATACATATCCGATATGATCTGATATAATCTTCCATCTGTAAACAAATTAGGCCCTACTGAGTATACAGAGACGGTGACCGTTGCTTCAATGCCATAGTATGCAAGCATCTTAGTCTCTTTCATTCTGTTCTTGCATGTACCCCCGACCCCCACCCCTAACCTCCTCTTCATATCTCTCATTGTAATTAGCTAGGATTCTCTGTCATTTTCTTAATTTTTCTCTCTGGATAAAACCCTTTCATTCCTCCTTGCAGAAACAAATAGATTACTCGTTTGTCCTCTCCTTCATATGTTGGAATATTGCAATCATGGCAAACATAGCCATGCCACCTGGTACTTCACAATTCACTCGTGCTCATTGGTCATGCCAAAGTACTTGTTTCAAAACAAGTCTGCTTTCGAGTACTTTGCTGTTGCTCGCTCAATGTCACATCTCTCTCTTTCCCTCTGTGCATTTTCCGCTTTGCTTTAATAGAAATAAAAAGGCAAAAAAAATCAGTATCTTTCAGAGGCACACAAAACAAATGTTTAAAGCTCATGAAAATGGCCCTCTCTTGCAAAATTTTTTGTACTCTCTGTTAAAAGATTATTAGAAATTTGATAAAAAAAAAGTGTATGTTAAAAGATTATATAAAAAAACAGTATGTAGAATGAAGAAAATTTAAATTTGAATCGAGTTGTACAAATTAACTTAATAACATCTATTTTATCAATCTTATTTCCTTTAACAAAAGAATTTCGAAGGGGAGCACTAATTATATATTTAGGAGATTGGCTTTTCCTAATTAACTCAAGCACATAGAGCTCCAAAAAGGGCAGGTGTTTCTGCCGTCTTTTGCTAGAGGGCTCCACGCTCCGTTCACCGGAACATTGTTGGTCTATTAACATCGAGTTCAATTTTACTATATATACCCCATGCAAAGTTGAAAGTTACAGATTCTGTTTACAGAAATTTAGAGCAAAAAAGGTTATTGAGACTGAAATAATATAGTGCTGCCGTGCTGGTCTGGTGGTTTAAGGGGTGCCATTAACATTTCCTCCCCAGAAGAAAATGCCAAAACCCCATCGGGAAACGCTTTCCTGGCACCAACAATAAAGACAAACAATCACCCAGATGGGTTCCGTTTCACAAATTCGCCAATTCTCAAACCCATCTCTGCAACTTTCGCCTCTCCAAGCCCTTCTCTGCAATCATACTATTTGAATGAGAGAGAAGAGAGCTATAAGATTCCAATTTTTGTTCACTCATCCACCCAATAAGCGGCCTTGGCTTTTCTCTCATCACACTTCTCAAACTTATATCAGTCAGTTTTCTTCCCACTAAGAATACTCTGTTTTCTCTACCCTCTCTCTCTCTCTCTCTCTCTCTCTCTCTCTCTCTCTCTCTCTCTCTCACACACACACACACACATTTGTTAATGCAATGGCAGTTGAGTGCATGAAAACCCTAAGCCACCACAAAGAAGATGACCAAAAGCCACTAGTCTTTGACGCTTCTTTGCTCCGGTACCAAACTGACATACCCAAACAGTTCATTTGGCCCGACGATGAGAAGCCATGTCCTAACACACCAGAGCTACAAGTCCCACTCATAGACTTGGGTGACTTCCTCTCCGGCAACCCTGAGGCCGCAATGAAAGCCTCGAGGCTCGTCGGAGAAGCCTGCGAAAAGCATGGCTTCTTTCTCGTTGTGAATCACGGCGTTAAAGAGAGCCTCATAGCTGATGCACACCAATACATGGACGAGTTCTTTGGTTTGCCCCTCTCTGAAAAACAGAGGGCTCAGAGGAAAGCCGGCGAGCACTGCGGCTACGCCAGTAGCTTCACAGGAAGGTTCTCGTCGAAACTCCCCTGGAAAGAAACGCTGTCGTTTCGCTACACCGCAGATCAAAGCTCCTCCAATGTTGTTAAGGATTACCTCTGCAATGCCATGGGAGAAGAGTTCGATGAATTCGGGTATGTTAAAACTGAAACAGAGCAAAAGTAAAAACAGAGCATACTCTGTTCCGCCCTAATTATTAATCTGATTTTTGCTTGTGTTTTTCAGGAGGGTGTACCAAGATTACAGTGAGGCCATGAGCACACTGTCCATAGGGATCATGGAGCTTCTGGGAATGAGCCTCGGCGTGGGCAGAACACATTTCAAAGAGTTTTTTGGAGACAATGATTCGATAATGAGGTTGAATTACTACCCACCATGCCAGAAACCAGACCAGACTTTAGGCACAGGACCTCATTGTGACCCGACTTCTTTAACCATTCTTCACCAAGACCAAGTTGGGGGACTTGAAGTGTTTGTGGACGAAGAATGGCGCTCGATCAGCCCGAATTTAAACGCCTTTGTTGTCAACATTGGTGACACCTTCATGGTAATTAAGAAAATACTACAATTATTGATTAGGTTGTTGATGAATGAAATAATTAATTAACGAATTGGTTTCGGTTTTTTTTTTTCATACAGGCTCTTTCAAACGGGAGGTACAAGAGTTGCTTGCACAGAGCAGTAGTGAACAGCAAAACCCCGAGGAAATCACTAGCGTTTTTCTTGTGTCCAAAAGATGATAAGGTGGTGAAGCCACCGAGGGAGTTGGTTGATAGTTCGTACCCGAGAATATATCCGGATTTCACATGGCCGATGTTGCTAGAGTTCACACAGAAGCATTACAGAGCTGACATGAAGACCCTGCAAGCCTTCACGAACTGGCTTCAAGAACAGAGGAGCAGCTGAAGAAGTTTTACCTAAACAGAAACTTGGGTTCCACATGGGTCTAGGAAAATGACATTATCGGATGGAGGTGGTGGTAGGCCTGGGAATTTCGCTTAGACTGCTATGCAAAAGAATTGAGACAGAGGCAAAGTTAAAGGAAAAGCCACTCTTTTTTTCTTTTCTTTTTTTTCTTTTTGGTACACTGTTCCGGCTCTGGTAATTAGGTAGTTCTTAGGAGAAGAACAGAAAGCAAGACAAAATGGGACATAAGGAACCAATAAATTAAGAGCTGGGTTCAGTCTTTTTTTGTATTTTACTTTGATTATGTAGAAAGATTATCTATAGCAATTAGCGTTAATTATTACCTTTGCCCCTCTTCATCCACATGTATCATGCATATATAGCATAGTAGTAGATTAATTAGATTGAATCAATGAGGCTCTATGTAGTAAAGCTATAAAGTTCTCCTTTAATTATAATTCAAGAAAACATGAGTGTAATCGGAAATCGTCTAATCATTCATCTAACGTATCAAATTTAGCCGCGTTAAAGTATCACAAATCAAATATGATCGAATGAGAGATACAAATAAGTAGTTTCAAACCTTAAAAATACGTGTACATTCGTTGAATAAAATTGGTAGAGAACAATCTGATGATCTTCCGTATGGCTGTATGCATATGAATTATGAAATCAATATTACTGCTAAACCCATCATTAGTGATCTCAG
This sequence comes from Fragaria iinumae, assembly GCA_009720345.1. Lineage (NCBI taxonomy): Eukaryota > Viridiplantae > Streptophyta > Magnoliopsida > Rosales > Rosaceae > Fragaria > Fragaria iinumae. The sequence continues at coordinate 24,280,441 of CM019123.1, read as the reverse complement.
TAACCAATAATAATTCCTTAAATTGAAAGCTCTCAAATCCAATGCGGGTGTAGGGTTAAAGAGTAAAAACGCAGCAGAAAGCTCCAATGGAGGATTTGGCCCACGCCAATGGATGATTCAGAGTAATAGGATGCTAGAATCCATCGAGGGATTGACAGAGCTACTTTTGTCTCCAAGAAGAAACTATAATTTTATGTTCTCTTGGATTTATTCTGGTATTTTTTTTATACCTGGAGATTTGGAGGCTTGTGGATTATATATATATAGTATGCGAAGGAATACTAGCTATGCAATTGTCGTGGTGTTTGTCTTTAATTGCTGCAACATTCTTCTGAAGTTCTGATGGTTATTACAAACATTAAACCAACTATTTTGAAATCAAGGCGTGGGAGGAGTTGTACGTCTTACCCTGCACTGTACAGGCCAGGGTAAGATGATCATAGCTCTTGTAATTGTTTTTTAAAGGAGATGATTGCTAGCTAAGGTTGAACATATAAATTAGAGCAATAACCTTTCAAAGTAACTGATTTATATTACCCGAGAAAGGTGATTGAAGAAGGTGTATTACTGTGCTGAAGTATGATCTGATAAGTCCTCATCCATTTCTGGGTAAATTAAGAATGAGCTAGGTCCGCTAAGATTACATATTACGTAAGTGTCGGTTCACTTTTACTTTGATGCATGTGCAAATAACTTTCGTCAAACAATTTTCGATGTAATTAGTTTTCCGTAAAGATGATTTTGACATGAGAGTTATCAAAAGTCATGAGACGAAATCGTCCAAACTCATTCACAACACACAGTACCAGGAACAAGTCTGGTTGATCCATAGCTAGGGTTCATAACTGCCCATGCATACTTGTGGTGTGGTTTTGTTTCCAAGTCCTAGTTTTATCTGGCACAAAATGATGCTAGAAGTAAGGGGAACTTATCTACCCCGTATAAAAAACCAGAAGAAGAGCTGGATATTTCAGATAAACAAGGTTAAGGTCACAGCCGCCACAGGTAAGGACAATGACAGTCCCATTCCCCGTACTCGGCTCCAAAAGGCCCGCATCACGTGGAAACCATCTGTAGTTTGTTCTGGCACCACCACACGCACCCTCCCTCCTTCTCCTTCCATCTCTTCACATTTCATTTTCCGATATCCATTTTATTTCTCTTTCTTTCTTTCTTTCTCTCTAGCTAGGAGTATAATTATATGAATTTTTGTTTCTGTGTTTGCAACCACAACTGCTCGAAAACTATTCTCTCCTCCCCCTTAAACGACAAAGTTTCAGATTTCTCTCATGGATACCCACCTGCTCTTCGCACTATCTATCTGTAGCTTCCTTTGTCTTCTTCTCTGTTGCACCACCCCCTCTACTATTCCCCCCACTCGATCTCTCCCTCTTCTAACTTCCAACCACGGCCATTGTTTATACATACCGGAATATCATATGCATAATTTTTTAGTTTTCTTGTTTTCTCACCCTCCGCTGTCATCAAGAAACACCTCTCCTATATCGACAAAAAAAAACGAGACGTCGCAAACGTAGACATCTGCCTTTACATGCATCCTTAGCCTGCATCTGCATGCGAAACTTGTCCTCAAACACCTCAACACATGCCTCACCCTTCTTCCCCAAGTACCCTTCCTGCTCATCAAAACCACATTACTTGGACCAGTGAGTGCATAAGGGTTTAGGTAATCTTCTTGTTTTTATTCATTATAACAGTTTACTAGCAAATTAAAAGATTCAAAGTAAGAAAAACAAGCTATCTAGTCCCTCTCGAGCTACTGTCCAACAGATAAAATAACCTAGTTCTAGCTCTAGGACTACTAATATGTTTTATAATGTATAATTCCTCTTCTCTCATTTTCATACTGTGCATGTACGTAGGACAGAGAAGAATACGCTCTTAGCTATGGTAAAAAATGTAGTTGAAGCCATATATATCATCTTCTTGATTGATAATGATCAAGAATTCAGGATAATAGTTGTAAAAAAAAAAAATTATATATATATATATATTCAGGATAATATTGAATTGCTTAGTATCGATAGAGAGCTAAACTGCCTAAACATGCATATTTGAACCACTTCCACTTGTCGACAACGATCACATATCACATATGATCAGATCGAGTTGGGATATACTACGTCGTTTCTGTGGAATAATAATTTACGTGCCAGGATGTCCTACATAGATAACGATTTAAATCAATCGGACAAAATCTTATTTCTTCCAATTTTCTTGTCTTTTGCTCTAGCAATATATACACTGTGTCGTCGATCAATATCTGTAATGAGAGTGAGCATGCAGCTGAGTCTGTAGTGCTCGATATCGATGGCAATGGGGAAGACGACGAGGAAGCCCTCATGCATTGCAATCATCCCTCATATTTCTTATCTTCTTCGACTCGGCTATAGCAAAGTGTCATTTACTAAGATACACATGCATGCATGTTACATGTTTATACGTGTGACATTGTTTTCTTCTGTATTTCTCTTTGATTTCCTTTTAGTTTTTCTTTCATGTTAGAATCTAAACTATAATGAGAAAACGATATGATCTTAGATTATGTTTTCAACTTATGGTAGTGAGCGAAAATATAGAGGAGAAGAAAAGGGACGACAGAGAGGTTAATACACACACATATGTTCAACAGATTGCTTCAAAAAAAAAAAAAACTAATTTAGAGTTTCAAACAGATTTAGACATATACAATTAAATGTATATATGAATAATTACATGGAAGAGATTGAATTCAGTCTTATAGTAGATACAGTCTTTACGTTATTGTGATAGTTTGGATCATATTTTGGTCTCTAGCTATGGCTCGATTGATACTTTTCTATTGTGAAAATGATTAGACTTTGCCACGACAACGGTTAACCTTCATTTTGTTCCAAAATGAGAGTGATGATTTTGTTGCGTGACATAGTTTTGTTCCAATTATTTAATCTTCATTTTGTTTGATTTTGTCACATTGTTGCATGATCGATCGGTTTAAAGTGCATAAACCGAGTTAAGTCTGTATCTCTACACACGTCGATACATGTAGAGAGATTGTGTCGTATATGAAACCCAAGCTTTCAAACCCTAAATAAGATATTTGAGGTTTGAAAGGTACTCGGAATTAAACTTATGGTTGGTGGAGGAGTCAGACTCCGATATGTGATATTGATGATTTTTTTAACAACTAATTTTGTACTTTACAAGCAGTACAATCCTAGCTTCCATGTCACAATGACATATGGATCGAGTAAAACATATAGTATTAGAGAGCTCATACCCCAATATAGTAGTTTTGCCTAATTAACCACATATTTGGGGGTTTTATATATAATCGTGTCGACGAACACTAATTTGTCATCGTTTGCATGCGTTTTGTCACCATATATGCATGTTCAATAAGATAGGTGCTTATAAAATCAAACAGGGAGATCGTTTTGATTTTCTTTTTATTTTGTATAATTTCGTTTTGATTTGCTAGCTTCTTGGTGTTTCTGTTTCATGGTCGACCATATATGAGCAGCTGGAGCCTGGAGGTGTGGATATGGTATATCTAGGTCCACCACATAAGCTTGTTGTTGCATGAGTGGCCTATGGTGGCGTGGGCAAGCGGCGGCTTTGCCTCCCATTATCCCAGCCAAAGTTTTCAAAACCTCGAGCTATACATCTTCGTTTTGTTATCTCAACCTCATCTACACAGCTCTAATGAAGCCCCTCGGCCCTCTTTCCCCTCGATCGGATAGCAACTAACATCTTTGTCAAGCTGTTTCCCTGTCGTGTGTGTGCATGGTGTATAACCTAGCTAGCTAGTTGTATTCCATTCATGGGAGTTACAGTACTCGATCGTGCTCCTGATAATTCATGTCCTCTATAATTTTGAATCGTCTCCATTCAAGATATTCTTGTTCGGAAATCAATTATTTCAGAAACTATATAGCTACTGTTACTCGCTAGCTTTCCTATTGTAACCCGGACTTCAAGTCGTGGAGCCTAGGGTTGTTGTTTTAGCTGATGAATGAACGGTGAAATATATTTTGCCCCCGAAATCTGTAGATCTTGATTCATATATACCCCACGCCTGACTAATTTTATCGTTTCTTCAAATATGGAATGTAGTTTCAATGCCAAAAATAGTATGGATTGTGCGTCGACGTTAGCTCCGGCCACCACCATAAGTTAGATTTCTTTTGGATTGGGGTCATCGATGTTCTAGCTATATATGGCATCAGATATGCGTAGTCTTGCTGATCATTGTTTGCTACTCGAGTAGCTCTTTGGTTGCTACTCATTAGTGTTCTTCTGAATCATCTCCAATAACTAATTAAGTTCATTGAACCGAAAAGAATGATCCAACTGAATGCTGTTTCAGTGGGCTTCCCATGCACAATGGACAAAGCTACAATAATGGGGGAAATGGATGGCCAAGTCCAGGCCCATAAATAATTGAATGTTCGAAAGAAATAGAAAACATAAAATAGAAATTTCTAGATGGCCACTCTAATTGACAGAACTTTCAAACCTCATGATACGTACTGTATGTAGTTTGAATATCTTGACAAGAGGAAGAATATACATCGACTTATATGAATATAATTTGTTTGTGTTTTTTAGTAATTTATTTGTTGAAATTTAAGTTCGTTGATGACGAACTTGTCTTGACGATAGTATATATTTTATCTATTTAAATAGAACGCGCACATGAATATTCATACGTATTCACATAAATATTGGATCATGGGTGCTTTTAGTCTTGTGTTATCCAAACAATGACTTCATGTAGCTTACAAATTAATTAGGCGTAGTTGAGTCTAAGTATTGATAGAAAACCCTATTTAGTTATGTAACATGCTTAATTTCTCATTTTGTCCACAATTTAAAGAGAGCGCCAGCTATTTCCTATCTAGGAAGATCAAACTGGCCCTCTGCGCTACACTATATGAATTAGTAAGAATATTTATCATATGTACCTTAGTATTGTTTCGCGCTCGTGATAAAAAAAAAAAAAAAAAAATATTATAACAACTTCATACATCATGAAGATATATGTAAATATAGAACCATAACATTATTGAAAAGAACAAACGTTTTTTTTTTTTTTTTTTTTTTTTTTTTTGAAAAGAAAAGAACAAACGTTACAAATTAAGGAAATATGAAAGGTTTAACAAGTTCAAACACTGGCTTGGCTTTGGAGGGTTCAACATCCTGATCCCCATGATAACCTCCTTCAATGAACTGACTCACAACTTGGACACCCTTCTCCTCCAACATCTTCACCATCTCAATCTGACGGTCGACCAGCGGGTCTCCCTCAGAGCCAGTCACCAAAACTCTCCAGCCAAGTGCTTTCACTTGATCAAAGCATTTAGAATCGCCTCCGGCCGCCATTGGATTGCAATACTCATGATCACGGTCAGCCCCGGAAGGCAACGATAATTCCCACATGAGATCACATACAGTTAGCGCCACAATAGGGTCGTTCACTAGCCTCAACTCCAAGCTAGTCCTTCGGATACCACCGAAGAATGGTTGGATCAATATCAGCCCTCTTATTTTCAAAGGGTGGAGAATGTGAATGTCATCAACCTCAGCAGCCACACGCAGCCCTGCATTGTAGGCTATGTTAGCCCCAGCACTGGATCCCATTAGGAAACAATTGGAGAGGTCAGCGTAGTCCCTCAACCAATCATCTTGGCTTGTTTTGATCCAGTGAAGCGCCTCCACTGCATCATCATAAGCCGCCGGCAGCCGGTGCTCAGGAGCCAACCTGTACTCAACAGATGCGATGATCACGGGGACGTCGGCTGCAAAATTGGAACAGAAATGATGGAAAATGGTGGAGGATGCACTAAGTAATACGAAGCCTCCACCATGGTAATAAACGACGAGAGGAAGCTTATTAGTTGGTGAGGTTTGGTCTAGTACATGGCGGGGAAGGAACAGTCGAAGCCAGGTGTTGTTTGACTGGTTGATGGGGATGTCTTTGGATAGAACCGGAGTGGGAAGCTTGGGATCAGATGAGGGCGGCGTGTCTGGACAGTTATACAAGCGCGTGATGCTGCCGTCGGGATTGCGTGCTAACTGGAGACGCTGGTAAGGATCAACGCCGGAATTGGGATCGGTATCCGCTGCTGCCCTTTCATTTGACATTGTTGACTGAATTCCAAGCTATCTAGCTTGTTGGAGTAAAATTTAATGAAACATGTTGTGAAAGGGCATAATTATATAGTGGTTTAGAACTTACTCCAAAGAATAAACAATTTCAAGCTGTTGATCGATATATATTAACTAACTCGATCAGCTTAACAGCTACTCTAACTCTCATATAAAGGTTCCCCATCATAAATGAGTCAGACCTGCCATACTCAAGGATGTTATATAGCTAGTGATTTACATATAAATTAACTCATATTCTAGTCACGTTCTATAATTTATCCTAAATTTATTATTAATTGATAGCAGGTAACGGTCAACTGACTCAATGCCAGCCAATACCACGAGATAAGATTGCAGACGCATGAGCCCGGCATTCATTCAGTTCTGCTTATATTGACCTAGCCCTTGCTCATTAGTTTCTCATCACTATTGATGAACATAATTGATACTTGAAAAAATGGTTTCTTAGTTTCAAAGTTCTGATGATTGATAATCTTCATTTGAAATAGGCGAATATCGTTGCCAAGAAATGAAAGACTAGTGATAGATTGCATTGCTTTGGTTTAATTTTTCATCGAGTATTTTGATCATGGGAATATGCCCTACAAATACGAACATTTTTGTAATGTGTGTGTGTGTGTGGAATCCTCATGTTCTATTTTAATTTTTTTTTTTTGGCAAACAGAAAATTTTATTAAAGAAAAAAAGATAGTACCTAAGGGGGGATATGAAACCAAAACCCCTTAAAAATAAACAAAAGAACAAAGAGAACCAAAACATAAGAACGATCAGAGCGGATTGTGTTATAGATCAAGACGCACCACGCAGTACGGACGTCCGATTACTGGTAGGGTAAGGATCTCGTGAATCTTTTTTGGACTTCACTTTTTTCTCTTGAGATTTTGGTAGAGATTTGAGAAGATTCTCATCCTCTAGAGTCCTCATGTTGTTAATTCCTAGAATTCTCATATTTCCTATCTTTATATTTTGTTGCATATCCACGGGTTTCATGAGCTATATATGACATAGTGTGACATACAATCTTACGAAGTAGTATCTTCGGAAATTAGTATATGAAATTTTTCAACACGGCAAATAAACCCGGAGCTTTGGACGAGTCAGTTATTTCCAAACCATGACAACCATCGCCAAAGTGGGTCGCCGTCTGCACACCCTTCTCCTCTACCATTCTCGCCAACCCCATCTGCCGGTCAATCATCGGATCTCCATAACAACCCAAAACCAAAACCCTACAATCCACGGCCCTCATCGCACCCCAAGCATCATTTCTGTCAACCACCATTGGGTTGCAATACTCATGATCACGGTCAGCACCTTTAGGCAACACCAATTTCCAGGCCGCATCGCTTGCCCGGAGTGGCAAAACCCGATCATGCTCCATCTTCAGCTCCGATTCGGTCCTCTCGGATCCACCAAAGAAGGGATGGTGCAGTATGAGTCCTTTGATTTTCAAGTGCCTAAGTTGGTCACTAACTTCACCAGCAAGAAGCCCTGCATGGTAAGCTAGGTTTCCACCAGAACTAGTACCCATTAGAAAACAGCTTGAGAAATCAGCAAACTCTCTTACCCATACTTCCTCTGCGGTTTTGATCCAGTACAACACATCTACGGCGTCCTCGTAGGCTGCAGGGAGGCGGTGTTCGGGGGCGAGACGGTAGTCAACGGATACTACAATAGCTTGGAGTTCCGAAGCCATGTTTGAACAGAACTCATGGAAAACAGTTGTAGTTGCGCTGCAATAGAGAAACGCACCGCCGTGGTAGTAAAATATGAGAGGGAGTTTGGTTTTTGAGCCAAGGACATTCCGGGGGAGGAAGAATCGGACCATGGTTTGGGTCTTAGGGTTTACAGGGATGTCTTTGGAGAGTACTGGGTTAGTGGCTGAGGTAGAGTCGGCATCAGTGCTTGGAAATTTTATGAGGCGCGTGTATGTTCCATCTGGATTAGAGATGATTTTGGGTTTGAACTGATCAGTGTTTGACATATGGTTCAGCTTATTCTTGTTGAAGGTAATCAGAGGTTCTTCTTGGTATTCTTCTTAGTTCTTATATAGAATCGTTGTTCGTTGATTGAGATGATGAAGAAGGTGAGTTCAAAACAGAATCTTCGAGTTGGTCATCATGTCCAAACAAAGTTAAACAACGACATTTAGGGAAAGATACATGGGAGCCCTTCTAGTGAGCACTCTTAAGTTGAAGACTTTTCGGTTTATGGTTTAAAAAACATATTTTTCGATCACATCTTGGTATCTCATCCGTTCAATTTTTAGGTCTATATGTGTAGATCAGCCCTACAAATTTTTAGCCAAATCGATGATCGTTAAGATAACAAAATAGATCAAATTAATGGACGAACCAAATCTGTCAAACAGGAATCGTTCAAGTTCATAATTGATAAATTACACTTATGAATGTCTTAACGATTTTCAATATGGCTGAAAATTTACAGAAATGATCTACTCATAAATATTTATAAACTGAACGGTCAAGATGTGGATATAAGATCGAAAAATAGGGTAAGCCAAAAAGTCCTCAACTTAAGAGCTCTCATTAGAAAGGCTTCCAAAATATATGGTAGACAAAAGTATATGGTAGCGTTAGTTTTAGGTAGTCAAATTAATTTGCTGAAAGCCTGATGTTACCATTGTTGTTCTACCACCAAATGCAGTAGACAAACAAATAGCTACATATACTAGTGTCCACTGAAGTTTGAACCAATCAAATTAACTATCAGATCGTTCCAAAAGAGTTGTGTCCATAAACGAAATAGCAATATTTCTTTGATTTCTCTCTGTATATGAAAACTAATGCATCAAAACACCAGCATTTCACTTACAACTGTCTAAAAACTAGGTTTCTTTACAGTTGGTCTTTTCATTAATCATTGAAATAGGTCCAAAGCATGAATCTACTAGAAAAATAATTGTCGGGCAAATGCAGAAATACCTCTCCTTCTAGTCATCAAGCACTAAAATCCTCATCCGATACGATTAATAAGCTTAATTGAGAATCCATAAAAAATAAATTAGGAAATGCGGAAGCGATTAAGCCTCACCGAGTCACCGCAGTTGGCCTCATGGGCCTGTCAAACAAGCCTGTCCATTAACAAGGTATCTTCCGGGTTTTCCCTGCAGAGAAATAAGGTGTGTTAAGCCGAAAAGAATTCCCAAGTTAAACATAAGATTTGGTTGTCCTTTTCACTAGTTTTAATCTTTAGTTCCATTGTGATTTCCTTTTCTGTTTCTATTGCTGTTGAATTGATTCGGGTTTTGATTTTGAAAGGATTTTGCTAACGCTGTCGTATGAGTTATGGGTGACCGATCGAGATTGGGCTACTTCCACCGCTTTCCAGTTTACAACCCAAGCTACAAATCGAGTTATTCTGAGGTAAACTTTCTTCATTCGATGTTCATTTTCTTTTTCTTTTATTTTGATCTGATCCTTTCATCACGAGTTCAGAATTATTATTATTATTATTATTTTTTATAGTTTTTTTATGTCCTCAAAGGCTAAATCCCAATAGCTCTATGTAACTTTTACTGGTTTGCAAATATTACAAGGATGAGCTGTTGTTCAGTTTGCAAGTTTTGGTTTGTGGTTGTACTGGATACAAATTGATATCAAAGTTTGACAATTTTACGCAACAAATTCATGTCAGGTGATTTTCCATGGTGCTTTCAGGTTGCTATACACTACTGTAGATGTAGCCATTTTCATTTTCAGTGCATATGGGGGTTCTAATGAATCTGGGATCTTCAAGTTTAGTTAGATTGTTCATAATCGCTTCATGCTTATGTATTCGGGTGTAATTATGTTTCTATATTCATCAAATGTATATGCAGATAGCTGGAGGTGGTGGGGGACTGACTAAGTGAATACATCTTTCGGTTGAGGCAAGACATGGGAGGAAGCAATTAGATACTAACAGAGTACTCAATTCCCATATGGGTGCTAATGACACTCTCTGCTAAAATTGCAAGTAATACTTCAACTCTATTTTTTTTTTTTTTGTTATTCTCTTTTGTTCTTGACTGCATTTTTAATTTTGCTGTGTTTTATAACAATGTTACCGCAATAAAGGATAGATCAGCACAATTAACTGAACATTTCTCATTGTTTTTGTAGTAATCATTTATAACATGTCTGACTGATGTTGTTACTCTATTTTAGAGGGAAACGATTTGGAAAGTCGTCAGTCTTGATCTACTGCCTAAAGATTTAGGAAAGACATATTAAGGTAAAGCTAACTTTAATTTCGCTGTTTTTTTTATTTTTTATTTTTAATAAATTTCAGTGTGAACTCTAATTGATCATAGGTGAGAGAACTTGCTCAACGTGGTCTTTGCCTTATTTATACAATTGGGTCGATTTCTCTATTTAGAAATGTCTTTCCGTTTTCTTGGAACTTTATCTTTCTAGCATGATAACTTCTGATCACTGGCCTTATTGATGAATTATGATTCAAATGCTTTTGATTATAATGAATGTCAAAGAAACAATTATTGTCGATATATTCTGCTGGGTTTTAATAGTGTGCTAGACTGTCTTTTTTGGACTTTCTATTTCATACCAAGTCCACACAATTTGCAGAAGTATTGTCTTGCTCACAACCACAACATTTGAATTTTCAGTTTTGAGATCCTAAGTTTGGATCTTAGATCTGTAGAATCCTAAAATCTGTTGTCTTACTAATCTTTCCAGTCTTTACTAATCTGTTGGCATTCACAAGTCTTAATCCTATCTTTAAAGCATATAAGATTCTGTAAATGTTAATATAAGCACCAAAATATAGATTAATGCAAACAATTTAGAATCCGAATTGTATTAATCGAGCCTGTCACATTGCCTTATGTTGCACGGTCCAGTTACTACAAGTTTGAGGATTTGAGGTCAGCAACAGAAAAAAATTTGTGATGAAAATAAACTGTATACAACAAAAGTGAAGTCATCAAAATCAAATGAAGCTTATAACTTGGTGCATGCAGAGTCTTTGCCGTAAGTATTTGTTTACAATAGTTTTAATCTACATTTTATGGTGCATAATATTTAGTATCATTTCTGTAAATTTGGTAGTTATTCCACTGACAAGTTTAGATTTAGATTTTTAGTAGTAAATGTGAATACAATCGAGTAAATGCGCAAAATTAGCCAAAATTTTTGGAAGTAAATCTGAAATTGACTTCATCTGATATCTGCGCGTGAAAACTGAGATGTAAAGTTCTTCATCTTAATGTACTCAGGGCTCTGCAAATCTGCAATGTCCTCAGTTTTCTTCTCAGTTGTATTCCCACTTCCATTTTCAGTTTGATCTTTATTAGATTCATTTGATATGATTCATTCTTGGAGTATGCTATATTTCACATATATATATGCAGCTTGGAAACCTAATGTCAGAAAAGTTTTTTCAGGACTTGGACAGTGAGGAACATTAGCTGCTTTCAGGACTTTTGCCATGAAGAGATCAATGCTGGCACAACTGTGGATCAAGGTACCTTTCAAGATAGACATGCAGATGCGTTGGACCAATTTCATGGTGGAATGAACAGTGGCGAAGAAAATGTCAAATTACAAGATCACGAAAAAAGTGTTTTTTAAGCATTTTGGAGCTGAAACATCAGTCAATTCAAGCTTAATAGGCAATTGAAGAACTGTTTTGAAATGACAATGAAAGCAGAATTGGTATTCACAAACAGTAATGTTCAGCATGTCTTTATGGATACTTAACATTGTAAAGATTCAAATCAATTTTTTTTAACTTTGTGAGTATATTAGCCCCAGATAGTAAGGAGTTATGGATTCAATAAAAAGAAGTAATGGAGGCCTTCGAACTGAATTTAAAGAATAAAGCCGCAGCAACGCGCGGGTCTCTTGCTAGTGGAATTACTAAAATGGAGACACAATTGGCCCGCAGGCAGAGCAACTAGGTTTTGCTAGCACGAAGTGATAAAAGTTCTCCCACTAATGAAACATGGGTAGATTTCCACTCATTCTCTGTAGCTAGATCGAATGCAGGAGCAATTTATTAAGTGGTATAAGAAATTTTCAATAAGTTATAGAGAGAGAGAGATGTGGGAGACAAAGAAGAGATTCAAGACAAGAAGAGAGGAAATGTTTCTTCCAAGTACCCGTCTCATCTCTCTTCTTATTTGAGTTTTTTCATTTCTATACTTAGGTAGTTAGGTATTATCCATGTATGAATTATGAATGGGTCAAAGATGAAAAAAACAAATGTTATTTTTGATGATTTTGGAGAAAGAGAAATTTGGGAGAGGAAAAGGAAAAACATAATAGTGAAATTACAATGACATGCTTAATATTACCATTAAAGTTTAAAGAGCAATTCAGTAAGAGTTACGTGCTCAGTGTTTTAAGAATGTAAAGAATGATGCGCGCGTACCGAAGTTGTTGGGTGCCATTTGCGATGGAGAAGAAGGATTTTTTTTTTTTTTTTGTTAGGGTACGACAGAAATTTCTTGATTGCAAGGGATTGGTGTTGATTAAGAGGTAGAAGAAGAACAAAGGTGGAGTTGACGGAGGAAGATAAAATACAGAATTTTTGTGGAATAAAGAAGAAACACAAAAGAAAGAATTGAAACACTTGGAAGGAAGCAGAAGGTGGAATCACAGGTAAGGATCGATGTTTAGGCTGATACCATGTTAAATATGATTTCCATTGATTCACAATTGTACAGAATACTAGCTATTCTAGATTCTATATATAGAAAACAGTAAATACAAATAATAGCATTGATATTTAGTTATAGCATAGAATCAAAACAGCTTATGAATTCTCCATGGGAGGAAAATCAGATGGCTGGGTTTTAGGAGAAGATTGAGTATGTCTAACAGAGTTACACGCTATGAATTAAAAGATTAAGAAGTCGTTGAACCTCAAAAAACAAAAATACTATAAAATTTCTAAAAACTGAAAAATTAGTCACTTGAGGTGATTTTTTTTTTCAACTCAAAGACAATTTTATCATTAGTATTCAAGTAGAGGGTACAATACAAATCGATTCGTTGCCATGCGTACAAAGGACAAACAAGATCATAAAATTCATATGAGGGTTGTATCCTCATTTACATTTCGGCTCACAATTTGAGCCTACAATCTAATAGAAAATAGAGTATAGGCTAAGATCCCATCTAAAAAACTAGAAAAAAGACTAATAGAAAAATAGACTCTGTAGTCGGTAGTCATTAAACTACCTTCCCCACCCATAGACCAGTCATGAAACTTGTAGACCGACGTCCGGGCTACCTCGCCGTGGTGAAAGATCATCGGTACCACATCGGGAATGTGCTTCCCCAAGCTCCACAAGAAGGCACCACGATAAGATAAATGCATAGTTAGTCCCACATCGGTAATGTGTAATAAAAGGAAACATTCCTTATCTATAAAAGGAAGGCTTCCCCTGTGTAGAAAGGACGGACTCTCTCTCTAGGAATGATAACCACTCTATCCCGGAGAACTCTTGTAATACCAAAGGTTTATTGGCCATGATAGTGGAATCTTAAGTGGACGTAGCCATGTCCTCCGATGGCATGGTGAACCACTATATGTCCTTGTCTCTTGCCCATGTTGTCTCTTATTCATAATTGTTCATGTTCCACCGTGATTCTACATAGCCTACGGGTTCTTGTAGAAACAGACTCATAATGCTAAGACGACATGAGACACACAAAAATGCTTAGGCACAAAAGTATTTAGAGTCATAATGAAATGAACTTATTGTACTAAAAAACTATAAACTAAAAAAGCTGCCCAAAACCCCAAAAAAATTAAACCTAAACCCTAAACAGTTGACCTAGCCTAACTTTCCTTCACAATTGTAGGAAGGACATGAAAGAAGAACACCATAGTTGTCGCCGTCGTGAAATGAAGTTGACTTCGTGAGACGTCGTCGTCGTGAGACGCCGTTGCCTTAGAGAAAGAACACCATAGACGTCGTCGTCGTGAGTGCACATCCCGGGAAGAAGAAACTCCATCGTCGCCACGAACTTAGAGATCAAACATCTCCACGAAATCAAAAACTCCTCCCATGTGTAACAAGGACGGAGATGGAATCGGGAAGATGAAACCAGATATGCTCCTCGAGTCCATGGTGCCATACATCCATCCTGATATGAAAAGTCATGCTGATCAAAAACTGTTAAGAACATCTTGCCAATTACCTCTAAAAACATTTGGTTGCTGACATATCCTTCATTCGGCAACAAAGTCATACGGCTTCAGCAAATCTAGAGACCCACCTACCTTTAGACCGTCGCCGGATAAATGTGAGATTTCGTGGTTGGCTGCCGACTTAAAAAGAGAGCTTTAGGGTGTCACTTGAGGTGAATTGATTTAGTCTTCTGGTGGTATAATTATGCCCTTGGCTTGAGAGCATCTCTAATGGGAGATGACAATTTCCTTTGTCAAATTTGAATTCGACATTTTGATTTTCATATATCTCATCTCCGTTGGAAGTTATATTTAAATATTATTATATATTTTCCTGAATATTATATATATTAAAACTTAAAAAACGGTTTTCTTCTTCTGTTCTCGATCTTCTATCTCTTCTAATCTCATCTAAAGCCGTAGTCAGAGCCTGCTACCGCACTACCACCACCAAGCCAACCACCACTTGCATCTCAAACCCCCACTTCCACTGAAGCTCTGTTTCTCTTATTCATTTGGTCATTAGGGTTTTGTCTCTAACAACACCATTCAAACAAAAACCCTCATTGTTCTTCCTCTTCCTCCATATCCGACTAAACCCAGAAGTGCAATTGAGGAACTGAATGATCTTTACAAGCCTTATATTCTTCCCGAAATTTCACCAAAACTCATCTCTTCTTTCTCCTCCCCCACAAATTGCACCACATCCCAACCAATCTCCCCCAACTGCTCCACGGACACGAAGATGCAGTACAAGAAAACAAAAAAGAAAGAAGATTTGCAAGGAAGAAGAGACATAAGGGAGAGAGAAATAATAATAAACAGAGAAAGACAACAAATTTGACAGTATCCTTGAATACTGTCAAACAGGTGGAAGCCAAGTAAATTTGACGTATGGGTTGAAGTTGGGTGTGAGTTGTCTTTCAGAGCTGTTAGGCTTACATGGCGAAAATACATCTCCATTCGAGATGCTCTAGGTAAGAGCTGGAGTGCTGGACTATATCAAATTAAACTAAGATGGTAAGAATCAGCAGCAAAAAAATCATAAAGCAGTAGTAGAGAAAAACTAATCGTAAATTAAGATTCTGCAATCCAGGGCAAATTAGCCTAGCTAGCCTTGTCCATGTCAAACGAAACCTTCCCTTATCATACCCTAAGCACACTTGCAGAGAGACGTCTGCTCCAATAAAAAACCCACATCAGATCAGAGCTTTCAAATTTTCCGAACACTCTCTGCCTGACGTTGATTTGAGACCAGTAGTCACTTCTATGTTTTAAACAGCCTGCAGCAGCCGCCGTCTGTTCCCCTCTGTCCTCCCCATAAACCAATAAAACCCTTTCACAATATATAAACCCCTCTCAATCTCTCATTTTTCATCTTTAAGGTATCAAATTAGCAAAGCAACAAGAACAAAACTCAACAAAGAAAGAAAGAAATAGAGGGTGGCCATTTATAGAGAAGAGCCATGTGAAAGCATGCAACCCAATCCTGTAAAACTGTAAAAATAAAAACCCAGTAGTCACATCATGGCGGTGACAACCGACAGTGACGACTGGAGCTGAAGCAGGTGGTGGTAGCATTCGGCTGCAGTTGGCCTAAGCTCTGGGTTTTGTTCCAAACACCGATTCTGGAGCTCCCTCAGCATCTTTGGCACACCTGCCAACCCACAACTCCTCACCAGGTGACCCACACCCCACACGTCCACTTTCACCCCATGCAACCCCCTATCCAGCTCCGGCGCGTGTCCTCCACGCTCTGCCGCAGCAACCTGGTACGGATTCAACTGTGGTGCTCCAACCGCCTCGTCAAACCCACAAAGGAGCCACTCGTTTTCCCTCTCCGTGCTCCTCATCACTTTGTCCCACCCTATGTCCCTGTGCATGAACGATAAGTCGTGCAGTGCCACCAGAGCTTTGGTCACGTACTTGAGCGCCTCCACGAGCTCGTCGCAGTTTCTTGGCTTGAATTTGCACCCTCTTGGCTTGAAAACCAAGGCCAAGTCTTTCTCCGACGACCTGTGAATATACTCTGCATGGGGTATTCTGTGATCAAGGAAGTCGTAGATTTCTTTGACCGCTGACCACTTTCTTTGGTTGGAGAAAAATCTGGTCACTGTATTTGGGGTCAGCTCAACAATATTCCCGTTACGCAAATCAACCCTCTCAAAATCACTGTAAGGAAGTAGCATAAACTTGTAACTTGTAGCACCCCCGTTGCTAGTACTAGTAGTCCCGCTGTTGATCATGTTTAAGCATTTATCAGCTAGCAAGGGCAATAATCCAGCAACTCTGTAACACAGGACTAGGGCTTTCAGTCTATCCGACGGCAAAGATAGATCAAGCGTCTGTAAGTTAGTCTGAATAACTTGATCTTGTCCTCCTTTACTTAGAGCACAGAATGTGACCAAACTACCTATAGAATAGTACCCAAAAATATAAGGAAGATCGTTATACGTCCATTGAAGTTTCTCCACTAATGATTTGGAAGGATGAATGTGACCTTCTCTAACTTGATCTGTCTCTTCCCCTCTCCACAAACAAAAGTTTTTCACAAACCCCGTCACATTTGGCCATTGGTCCTGCAAAGCTTCAGTTGTTGATATTGACGATGTAGCCTTTCGAACGAAGACCATGTCGACACAACAAAACTTGGAGACGAACCTACTGATGCAGTCATCCCAAAGGCCAATGAAGGAGTCTCTACTAGTGGTAGCACCAATACCATAGTTGCTTCGAATAATGGTGCTTACAATATCGTACGTGATGGCTCTACAATCCAGCAAATCATTTGATGTAGTGAAGAAACTCTCTCTCCCTGGTGGCAAGTCCCGGTAAACGTCTTTCTGGAGTGGAAATCGGAGCTCCTCAGGCGGTGGCTGTAGCAAGTAGCTTGAAAGGTCCGATAAGCGTGGAAGCGATTGGGGTGGAACTCGAAGACAAGTGATGTAGTATTCACTTGGGTCTTGAAACTCCCATGGAGGCATTGCTGCAACCGTTAGACCAGGTCCTAATTAATTATATGGACATTTAAACATAAAATGACCCTACTCATAATAATCTTTATATATTTTTGTTGAACAAAAAACCCTAGTTTTAATCTAGTTTAATTTTCAATTCTTAAAAGACTTACATCTTATAGAGGATTCAGCATACGGAAGGGTCTTCTTTGAGAAGCCTTGACATTATAAACGCAATGTCAGATGTTGAACTAACCAAGATTTGATTGTCAAATAAGATTGGGAAAGTAAAGTCTTGACCTTAACTTAACTAACAGTGCAACGTCAGAACTACGAAGATTTAGTATATCAAAGAGCAGGACGTCGTCGTTTTCATACCTGGAGTGGATGGCTTTCGTCTGCCAAAGACCTTGACTTGTTGACCAGACACAAAACGATCAACAGAGAAACCTCTAAGAGGGCCATCTTCGAAAGCTTCCATGGTGCAGGAGACCATGGAATCGTCAAAGTAAGCAAGCTCGTCGGCATTCAAGAAGCTTGAGCCGCCTTGAATCTTGATCCTCCCACGGTGATGCTCACCTTCTTCACCCCACAAACTAACAGATTCTTCCCATGTCATCCGAATCTTCCCAATTCGACGAAGCTCCTTCGTCAAAGACGTCGATGAAGAAACACCTGCGACGTAGTCTAGTGAAGACTGGTGATGATAGTGAGGTAGATGATCAAACCCTAACAAGCTTCCCGATCTGGGGTAAAAAGGTACTTCCCCACCACCGGTCATGATCATTAGCTGCCTTGCCCTACCTACATATCATGTATCATATCATCATCCACAGTGAATCCCCTATTCCTTTCCGACGTGCAAACATATATAGATACATAAATTTTCTAATTTTTTTGATGAAATACCTGAGTTAGGGAGGTCTTCTTCTCTGAAAGAAGGTGGTTGTGGCAAAACACTACTTGTGGTGACATAAAGAGATTGAGACCGTGTGCTATCAGCAGCTCTGCTGATCGGAGGAGTCCTCATTCTAGACCCCATAAACTGTGCGAGCTCATCAAATACCTCTTCGTCAAAAGAAGCAGGCAATCTGTGAAGCTTCCTCTCGTAAGGAGAAAGCCTGAAATAGCTCTTGTTCCCAACTTGTTCTCTATCAGCTCCTCTTTCCCACTCATAGACTTTTCGAAATTCTCCCAGCATGTTATCCCATTTCGTACCGGCTGTTTTTGCGTCTCGGTTGATCCCATTCTTCTGAAGAAACTCGGCAACTTCCCTGTCCTTATCAGCCCTTGTTTTGGCTCTGGTGGGTTGACCAGTGATATCTGAGTGGTGTTCTGAGCCTTGGCTTTGATAAACAGCCCTCCAAGCCTTGGCTAGCCACAACATCTCGTGGGGCTTCCAAACCGGACTGACATACTTGCCTCTTCGGAACTGACTGCGGTGAAGAGATGGGTTTTGTTCTTCTCCTTCAGTTTTCGTTGTGTCTTGGCCTGAGGTTGCGGAGAGAGACGGGAGAGGAGAGTGAGGTGGGGATGAGGCTGTATCTGAGGAAGAAGCTCCAGTAGTTTGGGTAGGAGTCTGTTTTTGTTGGGAAGATGGGGATGGTAGAAGCTTCCATTGGCCAGTACTGGTGTATCTAGGTCTCTTGGGATTCACAGCCTCAAATTGTGATTGATCAAAAGGCAATGAAGAAGATGTTGCACCACTGATTGGAACATACAATGGAGCAGGAATGTTAAAGGGAGCAGTAGCTCCGGTCACAACTACCGTTAACGGTGATGCTTCTTCAAGAGGGTCATTTGGAGAGGCTGATATTTGCTGCTGCTGCTGCTGAGTTTGTTGTGGTTGTTGGTGCTGTATGTTGGGGTTATCTCCTTTGGTTTCACCCATACTCTCTCAAAATGGGCCCAGAAGAAAATTAAGACTTTGAAGCTAAAGAGAAAGTTAATAGAGCAGAACCAGAAGAACTAGCTAGCTTCGGTTTTGGTTGTTATACTGTTCAAACTCACAAACCTCACAATAGAGCAGAACCAGGAGAACCGGAAGAAATTCATATATGGTTTGATGTTTGCAGCGAAACCTCCAACAGGGAAAGTCGAAAAGAAAGTATAGGGCTGAATCTGATAGCTGAGCTAGCTCGCAGTTAGTTAAAAGTAATACCAGAGAGACTAAAGCAAGAGAGGGAAAGAAAAGTCGTGGTTGTGGAACTGCAATGACTGCGACCCTTCAGTCCATTAATCACGTAGTTAAGAGCTCAAAATTTTGATTTGTCACATTGACAGCTTAGCGTGCCTGTATTATGTACAATGTGGAATGATTAGGATGGAGAGGAGGAGTCATGATTGTACTACTGCCGGAAGTGCTTTTATGCTCAGAGAGTGCTTTTAGTGTTTGTGTTTCGTTATTGTTGTTCTATGGCTTCCCGCGTAGAGTGAGGGAGTGGAGGACTGTGAGAAAGATTGAAGGTATATTTTTGGTTCAGAAGGTGATATGGACCAGACGAATCGATTGCAAGATCTGAATGGCTTCAGTCACAGAGTGTGATTGGATCGCTATCGTGTATATGATTCTTTGGAAATCTTCTTGTTTTTGTTTGCTCTCGATCGATATCTTCTTGATTCTCTGCTCTCGTTAATCATTTGATCAAGGAAATAAATTGAACAAACTAGTATTTAGATTTTTCGTTTTACTGAAATTAATAATGAGAGAAAAAGCTAAGTTCTTGCTAGTCACGTCTTTGAGCTAAGCTCTTTATAATCGACATGAATATCTCATATATGGGCATCTCACGGGTATGCCTTTTGCTAGTTGATAAAAGCCTGATTGTTACAAGCTATTCAATTTATGAAAGTCACGAACTGATCATCACTTTCATGAAGATTTGCTTTACATATATGCATCGTGTTACATGTTGGTTAGAGCAAGTGAGCAACCATGCATATCTAGTTCGACTTTTATTTCCGGAGTACACCATGGTCCTGGATGCTTCAAATAGTCATTTACGATTGTACCTTCATGTATATGCATCTAGGCATTTAGGTAGACTTGTAAATGGACCGGATCTGGAACGGATCGATTTAGATTAGATCTGTAATATAAATTTTGAATCCGGATCCGACCCGTTACCCGCCGGATCATTGATATCTCGATCCAAATCCGGATCCGGCAGCTTAACAAATACCTGACCCGTTAATCCGATCCGTTTATAATAATAAATATTTTTAAATTTTAAATAATAATTTCTTAATTTTATCATAAATTTTCATAAAACACTATTGAAATATTATAACAAAATAAAGGTTACATCAAAAGTTGAATTACATAGTCAAAATACTCCTTAACAATAAACTAATATAATCAAAATATTAGACCTCTAATGTTTTTAGCTAAGAGCATAAAAATAACATAGCTATCGGTAACCTTCAACTTTATCAAATCATACTTTTAACGTAATTTAGACGTTTACATTATCTAAATAATAATTATATTATTTAATATTTATAAAAATATTATATTTATAAAAATATTATTTAATTATTATAAAACGGATCCGGGTCCTTAACGGATCGGATCAACCTCGATCTGTATCCGATCCGCCTCGTTTAACGGATATGAGTCCTTAACGGATCAACGGGTCAAATTTTCGATCTAAACCCATTTAAAAACCACGGTTGATCGAGTGGGTCTGGATCAAGATCCGATCCATGTACAGGTCTACATTTAGGTAATTCTTTTCTTATTAATTTCGAACACCGGATCAACCGTAGTTTTATAAATTTATAAGTATGAACCACACAAAATAGCTAGCGCTAAATTATGAGGACCGTAACATTGTTGAAACTTAGATGCAGTACATTCCACACTAAAGACAATCAATCATATCACGTGACACGTACTGACGTACGACATTCAAAACTGATCTAGTAGCGCAATCGCCACACGGAAGTTTGGTCAACCAGTAGTTCAGAAACGGTAAAACTATTTCAACATACATATATGTTTGAACCCTAAATGTTGAATTAGGTGAATTTGGGTTGGTAAATAACAAATCCTTTTGATTAAAAAATAAAGTGTCATGACTTCAAATACACAGAGACTTACGACTTGTGTCATGAAGATAAGTGCATACTGGAGCGCTAGCACAAACCAATGTACTCCCATTTGAATTCTGTTCGGATTGTGCCTTCAGGATCAGCAATCATATTCTGACAGTAGCACCACAGTGGATTTTGCAATCGTCCGGCCACCGATTCCAATATACAAGTGCGTTTACCTATAACTTTATTTGCAAAATCATCGTCAAGAATGTTAGTGTTACTGGTCGATAAGTCATAATTTCACAATTCTTTGTGCTAATACAAGTAAGAATGCAATGTATCATTCTTCTGTCACTTGCATTTTAGTAAATGATAACATCAACTAATCAAGTATCCTTGTGGAGAGGGGTGTTTCACTGATTCTTTTGTTCAAGTATAATGTCGTTTAGGCTCGGGCATTTCTTACAGTTTCGTTAGCTAGAGTACCCTAGAGACTTTGCAAACATCCCTTTCTGAAAGTGTCTGTTAAGCCACGCTATCCCAAACAAGAGAACTCACTCACCAGCCAAATTCATGACAAACCTTGCAGTTCAATTTATCAATAGCTTTCGCAACTATATTAGTAGGATTCAATAGGCTGTTCTCATAATTCAACATTTCAACTTCCTGCAGATTCCCATGAACACTAGCTAGCTTCTGCTAATCAAGCAATATATTATGTGATTCCATAGATACAAACCCTGGTTTCATTTGATGAAGCATTCGCGTGCTCAAGGCTAATTGCTTGGTAAATTCGCCTATATGCATGACAACTAGCTTCGATTTATGCACAAAATACGAGAGGAATATTTGAGCATACACATATATACATGCTCGCGTAATATAGAAAAATGAGCACTTTTTCACAAAATTAATGGTTTAGTGATCAAAACCACATTGTTCATCAATAATTCAGTCAAAAATAAACAGTGATCGCCGGTGTGGAACTAGGACGCCCTTAATTAGAGTAAATGAACTTTTGTTTTTGGGAGAAGCTGTGCCAATTACGCTAAAATTAGTCACAACTCACAACTGGCAATATTCAATAGAAAGCACAGATAGCAAAGTAGGAGTAAGCTCGGGCCCTTAGAAACGTTTCTTAATCGTATCAAAAAAACCGTTTCTTAATACTTGCATATACCAGAAGATAGTAATATGCCATAAAGATTAGTCATATCTGTTGTAAGCACTTTATTTCTTTTCACTGTCTGCTTAGGCTTTTGTGGAATTATTGGCTTCTGGTAAAGCCAAAAGTATGTATCCAAATTATATAAGGGCTCTGGCCTTGGATTGGCACGCTGCATGCATATATGGCTCTCACGCAGAGAAAGAGAATAATTACTAGAATTGCGTTTTCACCAATTATCATGAATTGGAACAACAACATACATATAGCTAGATCTGCACACAGGCAGCCTGTGATTCAATTCTGCTGTGTATATGTACAATTAAACGTTATCATTTTTACAACACATTTAGTAGCCCATCACTTATGCATGGAGTTCCTTTGAAATCAATAGCCGCTACTACAACAACCAATAGACAGAAAGATGATAATAATTAACAAGGGAATAATTGATCTATGACTTAATAATTAATAATACGCAACGCTAACAACAAGAGCTATTACAATTAGGTTGTGAAATAGAACTCGATCGATCGATTGATCTCTTTGTTTTTTGTTTTTTGTTTTTTTTTTCTGGCGTGGTTGATTCTACCATGCCAAATACGAAACTATTTTAGAATCGGTATGCGTGCGTATTTGTACTGAATTCTAAAACAAAACTGAATGCTAGTCATTTTTTTAAATTGGTTGATTTCGGTAGCCAAAGCGATTATGATAGTTTTATTTATTTTGGATATAGAGTTGATTGATATATATATATATGTATATATACATATATATTCTTAGGTGCGGATGTCCGTATTTATTTTTACGGTGCAGATTTCCACTTTACACTCACTTTTCAATCGAATTTTCACATCTACACCGTATAGTCTTTAGATACTAATGTATAGATCATCTCTGCAAAATTTCAGCCAATTTGGTTATCATTAAGACACTCAAACTCGATTCAACCAATTGATTAACATAATTTTGTCGAACTTGAACCATTCATGTTTATAACAGAAAAATGCAGTTTTGAGTGCCTTAATAATAACCAAATTGGCTGAAATTTTGCAGAGATGATCTATACATTAGTATCTAAATACTAGACGGTAGAGATGTGAAAATTGGATTGAAAAGTGAGTGTAAAGTGGAAATCCGCACCGTAAGAATAAATGCGGACGTCCGCAGCTGAGAAGCCCTGTATATGCGGAGGTCCGCACCAATGGTTTTGGTGCGGATTTCCATTTTTACACCACTTTTCGATTGAATTTCTCCATCTCCACCGTCTAGTATCTAGATAATATTGTGCAGATCATCTCTGAAAAATTTCAGCCAATTTGGTAATCGTTAAGGCCCTCAAAATTGCGTTTTTCTGTTTTAAACATGAACGGTTCATGTTTGACAAAATTTAGTCCGTCAATTTGTTTTTCGAGTTTGAGGGCCTTAACGATTACCAAATTGGCTGAAATTTTGCAGAGATGATCTACACAATATTATCTAGATACTACACGGTGGAGATGAGGAAATTCGATCAAAAAGTGGTGCAAAAATGGAAATCCGCACCAAAACCATTGGTGCGGACCTCCGCACCTGAGAAGGACTCTATATATATATATATAGTCACACACACAGTCCGGATCCAAAGAGGATGTCCGCACTGGGTTTAAAGTGCGAACGTCCCTCCATTCTCCACTGGACGACTCCGACGACGGAGCTGCTCCACCCGAGCGGACTTCAGTGGCGTCCCCGAACACTTTCCCTTTCCGGAAAAATCGATTTGAAGGTCTGGACAGCAACCTCCACCCAAAACTTCACACAAGATCGATCTCGCCGGAAAACTGGAATTCGACGGACTCGCCGGGGAGAGAAAGTGGTCGGGGACGCCGTTGGAGTCCGCTCGGGTGGAGGCGTGCCGTCGTCGGAGCCGGACAGTGGAGAACGGACGTGCGGACGTCCTCACTTTAAGGGCGTGCGGACGTCCTCTTTGGATCCTCTCTGTATATATATATATATATATATATATATATATATATATATATATATATATTTCATAGTTTATGAATGGATCAACTAGTTTACTTAAAATCAAATTGAAAGCCCTTCTTTCTTGGATCAAAAGTGAATCATTCTATCTCCATATCATGCTAGGCGACAAGTAACATCAATTTTATTAGCGCAGAAGTCCATGTATATATATGAGTGCTACACATTGATCTGTTACATGCAGGACAGTAGTGATCACTAAATCCACATGAATTTTGGGGTTTTGACCCTATTGCATACTCGTGATTGCTATATACACACAGAGAAGGAGACGACAATTGCCTCGCCATTTCCCATAATGCTTAATTACACTGTTCCTCTCTCAAGTCTCTGTTACACCAGTAAGGCTGCACCAGCACTCTGAATAAGCTTTGCCCTGCTTAGCTTCGCTGGACCATCATAACTCCATTCATCACAATAAATCGATCCCCATATATATAGCTATCATAGATCGATTCGATTAATTCGACCTAGCTTAGCTTTGAATTCTCAAACCGTTAGCCAAATGACAAGTACGTAAATGGCATCTGGAGCTGCCTGCAGCCTCGATGAAACCCAGCTACCCAGCTACATAAACCTCGATACAGTTAGCCTCCTTAGCTAGGACGGCTAATCCAGGCTCCAGCGCATTCTAATGTTCCTTTCAAAGGCTACACACCAAATGCTTTCACAAGCATTATAGTGCTGCTTTTAACAGGATCATCATACAGTGATCTGCTTTTTTCTGGGTTGAGCATGAATGCCACTGCCATCTAACTTAGATCTGAAACACACAAAGCTTCAATGCACAGTCGACCTGCATATATTTATTTCGATGTGTCTTACTCTTATATGTGACATATATATATTTATATAGTCGTCTGTCGTCTGTCGTCCTAAAGCTACCAAAGCAAAAGCCTTAAAGCCCGCTCTACCCAAATTCGCATCTATGTAGGTGGACTAGGTTTCATCTCTTTTAACTACAAAAACATGTTTTGTTGGGATTTGAGACTCTAAAAGCTGTGTTGCCACTTCCATTTTTATTCGTGTCTTGTATGCATCTGTGAACGCTGAAAATGCATGTCTTCTTGGTTTGGTTATTTTAATCTTGGTGATTAATCTACCAGCTTAGAAGTAGTTAGACAAATCCTCTTTTAAAAGTCAAGTCCAGCTTCTTCTTGTCGCTAAAGTTTTTAGCATATGTAACATCAATTCTGTTCTTCTTTTTATAACAATTAGTACCACTTGTGTATGAAGCTGATAGAATTAGAGAGAAAATTGATTCTGTATGGAATCTTGGAGTCTTATCACAAGAAATGAGCTGGAGTGCAGGTGGCGACTGGCCAGTATGTAACTAACCACGTAATGTGATAACCCTAATTAAGAAATGAGCATATGATAAACTTTTTTTTTGTCGACCGGAAAGGACTACAAAGATGTATTCTTTACGGTTCTTTGTAGTCATTTGCAGTAAAGAAAAGAAAAAAGTTTATTATGGAAGCCCTTCTATTGAGAGCTTTTAAGTTGAAGATTGGTTGAGGATTTTTCGGTTTATCCTATTTTTTGATCTTATATCCACATCTTAACCGTTCAATTTATAGGTATTTATAAGTATATCATTTATGCAAATTCCAGCCATATTGAAAATCGTTAAGACATTCATAAGTGTGATTTACCAATTATGAACTTGAACGGTTCATGTTTGACAGATTTGGTTTGTCTATTAATTTGATCTAGTTTGTTACCTTAACGATTACTGATTTGGATGAACATTTGTAAGACTGATATACACATATAGATCTAAAAACTGAACGGATGAGATGTCAAGATGAACTTGAACGGTTCAAGTTCAATTATGAACTTGAACGGTTCATGTTTGACAGATTTGGTTTGTCTATTAATTTGATCTAGTTTGTTACCTTAACGATTACTGATTTGGATGAACATTTGTAAGACTGATCTACAAATATAGATCTAAAAACTGAACGGATGAGATGCCAAGATGTGATCGAAAAATATATTTTTTAAATCATAAACCGAAAAATCTTCAACTAATCCTCAATTTAACGGTCCTTATTAGAAAGGCTCCCCAAATACTTCATTGACCATTAAACTTGAATGTGTGGATTCTATATGACTGCTGGATACCAATTGTACAATAATTCAGGTTTAGGCCCATATAGGTTTAAGCCCAAACACGGCATGATCTGTCTCATCTTATTGGGCCTTGTTGCCACCTTCCCATTATTCCCAGATGAAAATGAAAACGACACTCGAAACCAAGAAAAAGCGAAAACGACACACCTTGTTTTGTCGTTTATAACCTAGCAATAGTTCAAAACGGAGCAACGGATTCGATCCCTGTCTGTCTATTTGATCCAGAAACGTTTTCCAGAAGAAGATGACATGCAGATGGTCGAAGCTCTTGTTATTCATGAGAAAACGGTAGGCTCCCATTATCTTCTCCAGGGTTTACGATTTAGGGTTTAATGTTTAGAATATTACTTATTCATTCTTTTGAAATTGCTAGGTACAGTTATATATAGTTCATAAATTTGTAGGGGTTTTGAAACTGATAGTCTTTTCTACAAAGTACAAATCACATCCGCCTCTATATCTATAAGTATATTGTTTTTTCAATGGGCATATGCATGGAAGAAGATGTGGTTTGTGAAGAAATGGGTGCCAATTTCAATCCCCGTTTTTTATGACAAACTTGCTGATTGCTTTCCGTCTTTATCAAGCTGGGACGAATTTGATATATGTTTTCTACTTATTGAAGTGACTCACTACTCCCAGCTAGCGCTTCTGGTAGATTAACAACACAATTTCAAAGACATGCTTTTCCATAACCAAATCAAAGATATAGTTTTGTGTTATTATTAATTCTAGATCCAAACAATATATGAATATAATGCCGTTTCTTTCTTGCTTTCAGTTTGTTATACGATATCGTATTCAATTGTCCTTTTCAAATTAGGGTTAGCTCAAATAATTGTCGATGATATTATATTGGCCCCAGAACCTCGATTAGTGCTTAATATTAATGGGATAATCTTCATGTCATGTTTCTTTAAGCTCGCAAAAATCTTCAACTTTTAAACCCATCTCGTATGAATTGGCCAAGTTTAATTCCTAGCAACAATCATATCTATTTATATTCGGAGCCTAGTTTTCTATAGATTATATAAGGACTAAGGTCCTTCAATGTTTTTCCTTTAACTTTGATCAAGGGTAGTGAATAAAACATAAACAAAGGGAAGGCAATTTGAACGATAAGATTTTGAACACACTAGAACTTATTAGAAGCAATACCAAAACAAACAGTTGAGACAAATGTGGAATAATGTCTCTACTCATGAATGGTATAATACTCATAGGACATTAATCATATTCCAAAATACAGTTTGAAGACTAGTACTCTTGATTAAACCTATACATCGGAGACGAAGTCATGTCTACTAATTTCTCAAGTTACGTACGTACATGACTGATGATGACTCGAAACAAAATACAAAGGCCAAACAGATGTTTTTTGATCAGTCTCCCAAAATAAAAGATTGAGATTTGGATTCATCATCTCCTCTGTGATTTAGCATTTGTAGTATCCTTTTTGTTATCAGAAATCTCCATCCCATACCCTTCAAAATCAGTATCATTTCCGTCGTTTTCTTCATTTTCATCATCCTCCATGCCTCCCACATTTGTTATCTCCTTCTTCTTTGTTCCCATTCCCCCCTTCAGCCAATCCGCTACTTGTTTCATGGTGGGTCGATTCTCGGGGTTGTTATCGGTACATTTCATTGCAATCGTGATAGTGAACTTCACTTGTTCACGATCGAACTTTCCCTTCAACCTTGGATCTGCAATGTGATTATATGCACCCTTTTCGACATAGGGGGTTGCCCATTGCACAATGTCACGTTTAACTCCGCCAGGGAGTTTCTCTATTGGCTTTCTCCCGCTAATTATCTCTAAGAGCAAGATACCAAAGCTGTAAACATCACAACTCTCTGAAACTTTTCCCCACATAGCATATTCAGGAGCTAAATAACCAAGAGTTCCTTTCACTCTAGTTGTCAGATGACTCACACCCTCTGGAATCAGCTTTGCAAATCCAAAATCAGCGACTTTTGCTTGAAAATCATTGTCTAGAAGCACATTGCTTGCCTTTATATCTCTGTGTATTATATGAGGATTGGCCTCATGGTGCAGGTACCTTTTAACAATTCGATCATCAAAGATAATACAAGATAATATATCAATACTATTAGAAGGGATTCATTGTCAATAATGATTGAAAATTATGACCATGAATGAGCAGGAAACTTTTGAAATTTTTTTTAACATGAGGGAAGATCCAAGCACAACAAATTGAAAGAAAAAGAAGTCAGAGAGCCTAAGCTCAACCTCCCACTCCATTAATCCCCAATTTGGGAGTGCAGTTGAGTATATAATAACTTATAACTCTTAGAAACTTATTCTCACAATTTTTTGAAACTTGATATATAAGAGAATGCCAAATTTGAGAAAAATATAACCAAAACTAAGCTGCCGATATATTGTGGTGGTTTTCTCATACATGCAGAATCTAGAACTTAAATAGGCATTCATTTTCTCACAGAGTATGGGTTTGCTTGATTTGTTATCTTGTTTGCGGCTATGGTTTGATGATGACCGTACTTAGTTTTGTGGCAAACTTTAGTATTGATTAAAAAGAGGAGAGAAACTTGATGTTGTTTACCTTGATCTCAATATGATAATGAACCAGACGGCAGCTAGGTTAAGCATCTTTTTCATATATATATATATATATATATATATATATATTCATCTAATGAAGAACTACCTTTGATTGCAACTGGTACTAAAGAAATACACAGAGATGACCTAATCAAGGGTTTACTTTTTATTTTCTAAAAACCATTGATTTTTTCTGTGCAAACTGAAGATTAACGAGTTTAGAGCTTACGATAAGCCATCAGCTGATCCGATCATGATGCTCAATCTTCTTGGCCAATCAAGAAGACAATCATTTGCAAGCTGGCCATGTAAATGGGTGATCAGGCTATGGTTAGGCATGAAATCATACACTATTAGTCTTTCATCACCTCCGGCGTAGAATCCACGCAGCCCTAACAAATTTCTATGTCTCACCCTCCCTAGTATCTCAACTTCCACCGCAAATTCCATCTCCGCCTTTGGGCTCATGGTCTTCAGTCGTTTCACTGCTATCTGCAC
Source organism: Fragaria iinumae (assembly GCA_009720345.1). Classification (NCBI taxonomy): domain Eukaryota; kingdom Viridiplantae; phylum Streptophyta; class Magnoliopsida; order Rosales; family Rosaceae; genus Fragaria; species Fragaria iinumae. The sequence continues at coordinate 24,250,696 of CM019123.1, read as the reverse complement.
ATATACACACAGATCATGACCAAAATGATAAAAGAAAGAACTCCCTACAACCAATATCATAAGAACTGAAACTTAAAGGAGAGTAGGAGGGAGATGAAAATGATAATTACCTCGACGCCTTTGCTTGTTCGACCCCAATACACACTTCCAAAACCTCCCTCACCGATCTTGTTATCATGGTGGAAGTTGTTTGTTGCATGAAGAAGCTCCTTGAGAGGGTATATATCCCAAGGGTAATCTCTATTTTTGGTCACCCTGATATATATCAGAACTCCTTAAGTCAATACACAAATAAGCCTGCCTGCTAATACGATTTGATCAAGTAGATGTATCTAAGCAAATATGTATGTACCTGGGGGTCTCAGCTGGCTGATTCTCCTGAGAGTCGACGCAACAAAAGCAGTTCCAGGGCATTTTACTCGAAAACAAACCAGAAAGCATGTACTGATGTATAAACGATGTATATAATGGATTATTGGGAGTGTGACTCGAGCTATGTGAGTTGGCGATGAGATGAAAACAAAAGGTTTGATCAAAGCGAGGAAGAAGGCAACAAATTAGTATTTCGGAAACTTTGAAGCATAAGGGAAGGAGGCTTATGGTGAAGACAAAAGGCAGCCTTAGAAGTCAAGGAATTTGCAAGTTTATATATAATGGTATATAATATCAAAGAACAACCCCTTAAAAGATCAAAATATAAAACAAGAAAATTTTAATCAGGCTGGTCACAAAAAGCCTTCACCTTGATGTATTCTTGTGCTTGTTAGCTAGCTTTTGCCCACCCTTTACATTTTTCCATCGGAAACGTCACATTTTTTAAATTTGTTATATTAACTAGACTTAGAAATTTTGAAGTTCCGTAAAGTTTGTAGCTTTGGTAGGAATATTATTTGAATTTTAACGGCCAAAACATATATAAATGTCAATAGCTTCGGTAAACTATTTTGGAGGATACATATGTGTGTGTCTGTACTTCAAGTTATAGTGGATGAAGTTGGCTCTATACCCATCAATCGTGACTTTTCAACGTTATAAGCATTCCAGAAAGGGGAAAACTAAGTTTGTCTAAAAACAGCTAGGAATAGGTCACAGTCTGCTCTCTATCAAAATTAGCCCGAATCATCCTACTCAACGAAGCCGCTAAGTTTGATTATTGGGCCCATCGTTTACATATCTCTTGATCGGGAGACTGGGTAGATTAGGCCCAAGTTTAAAGTTTGGCCTTGTGGCGGTGCTCAAGTTGGGCCGATATTATACTCTTCATATTTTATAGCCTGTTGTCAATATGTTACGTTCTATGGAAATTTTACAATAAGTTTATTTGCAAGTGAAGTAACAAGCATATTTATCGAACATGCTTGATGATCGATTCCAAGGATTTCAAACATGGAGGTATACATGTTTACGCATGTACTTGTGCATTTTCAGGATTACTCAGATAGTCATTTGTCATAATTTTCAGTACCAGCTAGCTAGCTAGCTCCCATTGATGACATTCCCCTAGCTACCTGCATCTCAATGCATCAAGTATGTAATGGTTCTTTTCTCCATTCCATGCATTCTTAATGCCCTCCTCACCACAAATGAACACAATTCATATTCTGGAGTACCCAAACAGTCAGTAATATACATTATTAGTAGTTAATATGCCAAGACTGAAATATGTACACTAGCTTTCATAGTTGCATTGCTAAAGAAGCACAAGAGGCCGGGGTTTCTGTTTCAGAAAGTTGGGAATCACATGGGTACTTAGGAGTAGCACTAGTGTTCCTCAAATCTCAATGGTATATATAAGGGACAATGGCACTCGGATTAGAACATCTACTAGAAAAATAGTTTTTCTTTGTCTGAGTATAACATATATACACTGAGACTTTCTGGCAACTCGATCAGAAGGTCGTAAAAACTGCAAAAATCATGGTACTGTGTATACCTTTGTATGTGCATGGTTACATCAAACTCAAGTCACTCACCTATATCCCTTTTGATGTATGTCATAATGTCAAGATAAACTAGTCTATAAATTTATAGCTAAGGCGTTTACCATGCCAGTTAGCGTGTGTGTGTGTGTATATATACACATTACAAGTTAATGTATATTACTTCTATTGAATCTACAACAGGTAGGACATACAAAACATTTCATGAAGTACGTAGAAAATTAGGTTGAGGAGAAAATTATAGACATATTAGATTCTTGAACACCTTTTATCCAAGTTCATGACCGTTGTAATTAAGTTTCTTAAAACTCAATTCAGAATAGAGCAGTACAAAATGTGAAACATAGTATTTATTAGGTTGAGCACCAAGCTAGACGCGCAAACACAACACACAACTTATAAGTTATCTAGCTAGGCTCCGTTCTGATCAAAGTTGTTCAATCAACGTAGTGAAGGGAATACCTATCTCCCAACTAGAATGTCATGCTGACTAGCCAGAATTGCATAAATAATTCAGTTTCAGTTGCAGCTCAGGCAAATTCTGACAAGCCAAATCTTCCACCTGCATGCGAATTCGAATAACAAACACTATGAACTAATTTGTTGAATCCATGGTTTTAGCTGTAGTAAGATTGAGGGAGTAATCAAATTTTAAAGGATTCAGCAGTCATACCTCACACTGAATAGTGTGAAACAACCTCTGATTTACTGTGGTGGAAGCACACTCCACAATGGTAAGGCCCTCCGCAAGCAATGCTTTCAGTACTCCTGAAAGAGCAAAACCTTCTAGCTCACTGCTATTTGTACTACTACTACTACTACTACTACTAGTACTTACCACAATCTCCACTCCACCCCAACATGTTGGGCCAACCATGATATTGGAAGTACTCTTAGCACCCAAATTTCCAGTAATTTCAGGACTGAAATCATGAGCAGAACTACTGTAATGTTGATGCACCCTTGTAAGCTCTTCCCTCCTGGCATTCAGCTCCTGTGTCTTCTCCTTCAGTTGCTTTATATAATTCACTGCTTCGTTGATGTGCTCCGAGAGTGAACGTTTTCCCTGAAAATCCCAGTCAAACGATAAAATCCTACCTAGAATCATTGTGAATTTGTGATTAATTGATTCACTATCGAAAACCTAGATATGTTTAAACTCGATCAACCACCCCAGAAAAAATGGATCCCATCTGTGCAAACTACTAATTACTAATCAACTAATTAAACAATTACCTTGATGGATTCAAGAGGGAGGAGGGATCGAAGTGATGCAGTACGAATCGCCATAAGTTGTCTCCGTTGGCGCTCATTGTCCCTACGCATGATCTTCCTTTCGTGCGCATCAGTATCCTTATTAACATTTGCTTCACTAATATTAATATTGGATAAACTGCATCCCTGCAGATCATGAGATGGCAAAACGTCAAGACTATCCGGCATCATGATCAGATCTTGTTGCATAAAATCTTCTTGTTGGGGAGTCGAAGATACTTCGAATCCCAAATATTCGCTTTGATGATCATGAGGGAAAGGAAACATTGAAAAAAGCCTGGATATGGATTAGGGTAAGAGCAACTATAAGGAGCTAAAGGACATAGATACGTTTGTTGAGATCTTCAGAGATCGAGGAACTTAAATTATTTAGTGTGCTTATGATTTCTGGTTATTTTTGTTAAAGAGGAAGGCCGTCTGGACGGCATAAAATATAAAGACATGGAAACTATAGGCCACTTTTCTAGTAGTGTGGCATTGTGAGCAGTAGTGAGTACGCATATATTCTTTCACTTTTGAGCTGCACCAATTACTGCCTGGTTACTTTCACATTTGGTGGAACATAATCTGTCGGAAAGTCAGCAGTTTGACCATCGAGCCAGGTTTACACTAGCTACGAGATTAATCAATCTCATTATTTGTGAATATATATGGGGGAGTTACACCTAAAACAATCTCGTATCTGCGTGTTAGATTGATGACATTATATTGTATATATACAAAGGAAATTTTCATTTGAATATGCTCTTCAAATTGAACTGATCGAGTAGTTCAGGAAATATACAAATTAGGAAATACTCATTTGCGATAGCTTGTTTCAGTTTTGTGTAGGAGGTTTTCTAATCTATGGTCCTAATCCAGGCTGATAATCCATTTCTAATTGGTTCTTAATTTTTTTTTTCTCAACCTCTGCAATAGTCTCCACCAAATTCGATTGATATTGCCCCGAACCACTTCATGACAAAGCCAAGTGATAGTCCGGCTCTCCAGAACAGTAGACTAATTACTCGATCAGGACGAATGATATTCTCATTGAATTGCAAAGTGAGGTTGCAGTAATGATGAATAGTGGTTCTAATCCTCAGTAATCTCTCCTTGAATTGAAGAACGAGCGAGAAATTGGAGTAAATGGAAGCTCCCAGTCTCTAAACCTATAGCTGATAACCATAAAATTATGCAGAAGCGATAACCTCCTGTACGTTAAGCCAACAACTTGAGCACCGGCCTTGCTACGCAATCATAGAGTAAAACATACTAAAGTGAAAATTATATATCAGTTTTTGGACCAGCATGCATATTTTATTAAGAAGTTTTAACATGTGTTGCTAAAAGCTGATACAGCTTGTAATAAAACTTAATGAATTAATCCGAGGAAGGAGAGCCGTAATTGCAACAGTATCACGGAAAAGATACGCATGACATATATAAACTTCTCTATAATACTAGCTACCCAATAAATTTCATTATGCTAAACCTGCTGTACGTGTAACTGGTGGGTTGCACAGAGGACAAGTGAAAGGACCGTCGCACGTAAGATTTTCTCCTTTGTGAGCTGTGAGAGTTCCACAGGTGTGAGAGTTCCTCAGCTTAGCGATTGAGTCCTTTTGATCTGATATATATACACACAGACACACACACACACACTTCATCATATATATATATATATATGGACGTTCGCACCAATAGTTTTGGTGCGAATTTTCATTTTTGCACCACTTTTCGATCGAATTTCCTCATCTCCACCGTCTAGTATCTAGATAATATTGTGTAGATCATCTCTGCAAAATTTCAGTCAATTTGGTAATCGTTAAGGCCCTCAAAATGACGTCTTTCTGTTACAAACATGAACCGTTCATGTTTGACAGAATTCAGTCCGTCCATTGGTTTTTCGAGTTTGAGGGTCTTAACGATTACCAAATTGGTTGAAATTTTGCAGAGATGATCTACACAATATTATCTAGATACTAGATAGTGGAGATGAGAAAATTCGATCGAAAAGTGGTGCAAAAATAAAAATCCACACCAAAATCATTAGTGCGGAAGAAAAATCCTATATATATATTTAGACACACACATCATGTGGTTAACACTTCACACCACACTGTGACACGAGGAACTCTCGCTGTATAACAGAGCAGCAAAGGTCCCATCATCTGTGGAAATATCCATATCCGGTACAAGCTATTCTTAGGCTCTTCTTTTTTGGAGGCTTCAATTATTATGGTTTCATCATCTGTGGAAATCACTATAGGTGATTGTACGTGACATATCCTAGATTATCTCGGGGCTTTTTTTTTTGGATAAGGATCTCGGTCTTTTGTTGGTCCCCCCAATTTCTTAAGAGCTTCTTAAGAGCTTCATATCAAACTATCAAAGGCACTAAACGCTCCGACATACTGTGCATGCTCCGTTATCATGATAAAAGGATGGGGAAATTAACAGTGACTTAATTTGATGACCCTTGCCAAGCTTGAAAATAAAAAGTTATACAACTAATCCTATGTTCTTGCAATTCTAAAAGCGAGGAACTCAGGAAGTATTGCTTCTGATATGCGACTAATTAAAGAAAGTCATGGCGACCTAAATTTCTTGAGAAACATCTTCAATTCGTTATAGACTTTGATTTTTTTTTTTTTAAAGGTGATCTGGTTTAGTCACTCTTATTATATACATGAGAATGGCTACCAATTGAAAACAATCGTAATGTTGGGAGAAAACTGAGAGACAAATCAAGCAAGAAAATTAGCAAAACGTTGCTGATGATTGGTTGTGTTACGTTCTTGCAGAGAAGAAACCTAGAATTTAAACTTAATTTCTTGGGATTTCTGTAAAATTAACTATATAACCATATACATTGCCACCTTCAAAATCAGGTGGATGATGAGATGACTTTAGTGAGAGTCTGCTCCAGCCCAGGAAAGTCTATACACGATGGATTGCTAACCTGTGAAGTTGAAGATATATACAAAACAAGAATTACGATCTTATTGTACTGTACTCGTACATCAAAACCTAAAACTCTTAAATGAGTAATCAAAGACTAGCTACCTCGGATTGGATGGTGTAGACAAGCCTTTTGTTAACACGGGTAGTAGCACAATTAGTTACAGTAAGTCCTTGTTCAAGCAGTATTTGCAGCAGTCTTGATAAGACCACACCAGTAACACAGCTGATTACAATCTCAACGCCACCTAAACAAGGGTTGACTGCAACACGGCTGGTTGAAAAGTTTCCTGCTAACAATGAAGAAGAGCTACCAGTAGATCCACTAAGATTCCCATCCAGGCCAAGAGCACTAGTACTACTCAAATCTGGCGACGACCTTTGTATCTTTAGGTCGTCTCTCCGGGAACCAAGTTCCTTGATCCTGGTTTGCAGGAGTTTAATATAATTCACAGCCTCGTTCATATGATCTGCCAATGAACGTTTTCCCTGAAATAATCCATCTACATATATCATCATAATCCTGTTCATCGCATTATTTAGTCTATGTAATTTAGGAGGATAGACCCTAAACCAGATTCTGAGAGAACCGATTATTCCAAAACCCAGAAAAAAAAATACAAAGTACTGAGCCTAGTATGAAGAACAGTACGTACAGTACGTTTTAACAAATTACCTTCATAGATTGAGGAGGCAGTGTGGATCTTAGTGATGCATAAAGGGTGGCCATTTCTTGTCTTCTTTTCCTTTCAGTATCTCTATGCATCATCTTCTTTTGGTTATCGTCAATAATGGAATTCGCACAAGGTTGATCATTGTCCATTGAACCGAAGCTTATATGTGGCGAGATCAGATCTTGTCGGCCTGCTAGCCTATTCTGTAGTTTTGTTCAAAGCTAGGAATAATTAGATGATTGATGAAGTACACGAAGGACCATGTATAATTCAAGATTCTCTGAATTATACATGGTTTAATATACAGACAACCTATCGATCTACTACTCAAATTAAGCACACGGATCTCTTCAAACGTTTTGTTTAGGTCAAGGTGGCTGGTAAGGAAGGGAAAAGTAGTAGATTCGTTAGTTAGGGTTTTAGATCTTCCATCAGTTCCATGGACCAAATCAAAATCCCGGCAGCAAGATTCCCCAAAAGTCTCTTCAATGGCCTAGCTGTATTAATTCATCTATTAAAAACTTGGCTTCGGCCACACAGCTTTTCTTTTGGAATTGGAAAGGCAACGCCCAACCCACCAGCATTTTCTCTACCATGCTTCTCCATGTTTCTTCTCTTCTTGTTCCTCAGTCTTTAGATCCCACATACATAATCAAAGAATTAGATAATACGTAACCCTTTTTAAGTTTCATATAATACGTACTGCTACTAGCAAAGCCTGGTTCAAATATTGATGCTGATCCAAACACTGAGGGCCACTTTCGGTAGGTTAATTTTTGCGCTTCCATTATTCTTGCCTTCTTGGTTAGAAGGCTTTATCAAACGTTGATTAATTTTAATCATGGGAGTACTCGTGGGTTTCGCGCATTACAACATTCTCCTTATTCCTCCGCGTGCATGATGACTTAGATATATCTATTTAGCATTCTTTCATTCTGAGATACATACACAGAGACTCATCCTTTTTTTTGTTTTTTTGTTGAAGAAATAGAGACACATCATCGTTTCTTTTCCACATTAAGAATGGTCTCCGTTCCTAATACCTATCTGGCTCCTCGACAATACTCAGAAATGTGATTACCAGTGAGCAGTATTTCTGCAGGATTACCCTTAGTAAACTAGAACTGAAAACAAGTTTATGTAAGCTAGTATAAAAATAACAAGTTTATGTAAGCCATTTATTCCAATCAAGGGAATTAAACTTTTTTTTTAAAATATCGATCATATATTGATATTCATGCTAGAAAAGACCATTACGTACCCTCCCTTTACCGATTATGGGTAGATAAAAAGTTTGTGATACAAGACAATGATTTCTTAATTCCCTTGATTAAGAAATCAGATATGCTACGACTCCAATTAATTATACAGAGATAAATTAGAACAATAAGTCAATATATAACTAAGGTGATATCACTGATATGCACAAGTCATGAATGCCTAGAATTGCCTGCCGCCACAACTCAATAAGTATTAGCATTAGTTAGGGACGGAACTAGGGATGAAAACCGGGGTGGGCTACATTTGCCTTATACAGAATAAAATTCCTGCTCAATTTCAATTTAGCTTTGTCAAACCCTGTCTTGAATCCCTGATGCCCAATCTGTTTCTATTATTCTATATCAGTATTTTTTCTTAAAGCATAACAGCAGAACAAAATATAGATTCCATGCAAAAAAACAAGCATTTTAGAGCTATTTCCTGCATACAGAAGAAATATGCTAAACGACAGTGAAAATTCTAAGCCAACACTTGAATCTTTTTGTTTGTTTGATGAAACTACAAATATATTTCTTCATAGATAAAACCATACTGCCATACATAATACATCCGATTGGAAAACAATAGTAATGAGACCACAAACTCAAAACGTCATATGAAAGCACACTAGTAATTCCCCTACATTCCAAGTTTCCACAGCCAACACTTGAATTGTTAATTTTGAAGTATTACAGATTAAAGAGAAATATAACCTAATTCATAATCTCAATTCGTCAAGAAAGCCCCAAATAACATAACCTAATTCATAATCCCAATTCGTCAACAAATTTTCTATTAGCTCAGAAATAGAAACAATACCTTGCATTGTTTAATCAATGAATTAAGGCTTGGGCACTTCTCACTGGGAGTACAGCCCACCTAATTCATAATCAAGGGAAGTTCCCAGAAAGAAGAAGAGTTTACAAAGCATATGAAGATTAGAGAGAGACAAAAGATGAGAGGCAAAGTACATGCTAGAGCAATTTTGTATTTTGAGCGATGATGTGCTAACATGTACTGAAAATTTTCTTCCCAAAAAAATGAGGTGGGCTGCAGCAAACCCCAACCCACCCTTGTTCCGTGCCTGGCATTAGTGAGAAATCTCTTTTACTAGTTTTTTTTTTTGATAGGAATCTCTTTTACTAGTTAAGTTGTACCCAACCTCCAAACCCTAGCCGATAAAGCCCCCAGAGCTCTGTCCTGTTGCTGTACTCATGGTCATCATTAACGACAAATTAAAAATTAACTATGAGTGCTTCCATAACTCGATCTTATTCCCTCTAATACTTAATTTGTTCACAATTATTATCCACTATGAATATTATAATAGATATGAATCATATGATAGCTGATTTTGTCAAGAGAAAAGAATTAGGAAGCAGCTAATCTGTTATTTTCCAGCATTACAATATTCTCTTACAAATCTTCTTCTTGATACTGTTGGTTGTTGGGCTGCTTTATCTTCTCTTCTTCCTGGACACAACTGTTCTGGTCCATGCACAATAATGCTGTTGTTTAACTAACTGTAGCGCTAAATTTCTTACACATGAATTACATTTTTGAAATGGGTGAGAAATAAAGGACTTCCTGTTTATTACCCACTAAATGACCCACATTATCAAAGAGAGTGTCATTTCAGAGTCCTAATCAAAATGGACTAATTGAGCTTGAATATTGATCACTTAATTAAGTACTAAAAGTGACAGAAATAGAGACTATAAATTAAATTAATGTTTTAGGTCTGTGATCCACCTGATTATAATTATGTGAATGCAAATTATGCTGGGGTTAACTTTTGCCCCTAGCAACAGTGAGAGAGGAGCATATTAAAAAGTTTAAAGTGACCTTGGATGAGGTCACTTCTTAGCTCACCATTCTTGTAATTGAAAGAGATCGATATCAATTTTGAAGGAATCTTTGGCATCTTAGTTAGCCAGCTCGATCATATCTTCTTCCTCGATCTTCTTTAAAGTTTGAATTAGCTAACCAGCTATTCACTAAGTCTTTGATTTTGTTTTTGCAATGTTTCCTTTACACCAGGGAAATAAGCTGGTCTTCCAGATTTCATCATCTAATCCTCACCACCAGAATTCATCAGAAGATAGAATTCTCGGTTATGCTTCGCCGGATGGCTGCAGCAGTACCGTGCTTAGCAACAACAGTAACATGGCGGGGAAAAGGCGGCGGCGGAAATCAGTGTTTGCAGGTTTAGATCAGACAGTTATTGAAAATTCAAAGGATAACAAGAAAATGATGATTCATAGGGAGAGTGAGAGGCAAAGAAGGCAAGAAATGGCTACCTTATATTCCTCTCTTAGATCCCTTCTCCCTCTCGAATTCATCAAGGTGAAGATCAAAAACCCTCAAATTTAATTTCATTTTACTTTAGATCTCTACTTGCTTCAATTTTCTAAGTTTAGTTCGATCCATATATATCTATTTGAGATTTGACAGATTCTAATTAACTTAGGGTTGTAATATTGTTGGAAAATTAACTAAGCAGGGAAAGCGTTCGACGTCTGATCACATGAACGAAGCTGTGAACTACATAAAACACCTCCAGAATAGGATCAAAACATTAGATTCAAAGAGAGATGAACTGAAGAAATTCCCTAAAACAAGCACTGTTATTGACCGTCGCTGCACTACGGGAAGCTCCTTGAATTCAGATATGGTGATTTTGTCTAGCTGTTTTACAGTCCAACCAAGTTGTGGTGGAGTTCAAATTTTTGTGAGTAGCGGCTTCAGAGAGGAGGGTTCACCACTCATCTCAATCTCAGGCGTTTTAGAAATGCTGCTTGAACAAGGGCTTACTGTTGTTAGTTGTCTCTCCTCCCAAGTAAATGAAAGACTCCTTCACACTATCCAAATTGAGGTATTGAATTAAACTTGAGTTTAGCGTTTTGAGTTGCTATATATTTTGGTTTAGGGTTTTTCTGTCAGTTTTAATTTGCTATATATTTGTGGTTCAGAGTTAAAAGCTAGCTAATCACGATTCTTACTCCATGCATATATATATATATATATATATATATATATATCAGGTCAATGATGTGGAAACTCTATATCTTTCTGCGCTGGAACAGAAGCTAGCTAAAGTGTTTCCAACATCCAGAAATACTATCTCCAAGTGATACTACTCAATCTAATTGTATTAATTCATAACGACTCATAATTGAGTAACTAATTGCAGTTTACCTCGTAAGTACTACTTTCTTCTTTTAGGACCTCCCAGATTAAGGTAAAAGGACTTCTGGACTTGTGACTAGCTAATTGATTGCCTTTCCGAGTGTTTTTGTAAGATAAAGAAAGATGAAAATTGGCAAACCTTCTCGCAAGCTTCTATGTATCTTTTAGCCAATTTTTAGTTATACATAAAATGTTTGAAGCTCATACATAGAGTTAGAAACCATACCTGCCAGCCAGCTTCATGCATGACTTGCGTACTGTGATTTTCTCTGACATTGTACGTGTTGGATATATAACATTTACAGATTCATACATGTGAGGAAGCATATTATTCATGGATGATTGTGATCAGTGGCGTAGCCAAAAACGGTAAGTAGAAGGGTCAATGTTTAAACAAAAATACTAAAATGAATAATTTTTATTAAATAACATAAAAGTGTATGAAATTATTACATCAATACTTAAAATGTCATCTTTTATAATATTTTTCAAGAAAAACTTTTATATTTCCAAGTACATATTGAATTATGAAGGTTTTGATGTTGTTTGTAGGGAGAAAATAAATTACGCTGTTTTCAAAAAAAAAAGAAAACAAAATTATGCTAGGAACGGTTTAGAGAAAATGATAGAACACAAATAAATTATAAACGTAATTACATTGTAAATCATTAATTAATTAAAGTAAAAAAGACATGGGTGACTAGTAAATCTGTATAGGAGAAAACTTTTCTGCACATTGATTAGCAATATATGTATTTAAAAACTGATAAAAATCATGAATTAAACAAGACTTAGAAATATCTAGGCAATAATTAATATAAAACCAACTATGAAAATGACCAAATATTGTCTTGAAGTGTGTGTGTGTGTGTGTATATATATATATATATATATTAATTGCCCCAACCTTCACAGCTTAGCAGCCTTTGACATGAATGTCAGAGGGTTCAATTGAACCCTCTCGCCCCATTGTGACTATGCCACTGATTGTGATAGTCTCTACGTTTCAAAGGAATATGGAGAAGTCCTGCGATTATTCATCAGTATTTCTGGCCACCTTGTATTGTTTGGCTACCTAGCTTGTTTCATCAAACGTGCATTATGCAAGTTTGCTGCTATTCCTGGATTTGATTTAGTTGAATTAGCTGCTTGATAAAGTTCTTGAATCTTATGAAGAGAGCAATAATTTGTTCGAGTCATATATTTCGAAGAATCATGTTCCTTTCCAGGAAGCATCAACAGCCAGCTAGCTTCTTTGTTAGTTGACTTATTTCCATTGATTGAATTATCCAGTACAGACTTTGCACGAGTTATATTACAGACATTAACATAATCAAGCTGAGTTTTTCTTTAATCCTTTGCAGCTAGAAACATGTTTCTTTACCAAAAACTGAAGAAAGACTTCATGGCATGACTTGTATATTTTTTCGAAGCTGACCTTCATCCTCGTGCAAGTTTATATTAGCTAGCTAGCCGCTATATATTGTGTATATATATCTTGGCTTCCTCACATCTTTATGCGCTTAATATAACTTTTTCTTTTTCATTGTATTTCAAAATCCGAAAAGTATTTATGTAAAAATCTTAAGTGTTCAGCCTCTGAGGTTTATTTATTTTTTGTTTACACATTAATTAACTAGGTGTTCATCTGTGTACGTATATGCACTACTCCTGAATTGAAAATCCGGTTCCTCGTTTTCTTATAGGCTTTTATCCTTTAGTTTTTCTTTTCACGTCTGCATCAAATTCTCATCTTGAACAGGATAGGAACAAGATAGAAAAGTTTTTTTTACACACACCCCAGTTTGTTATGCGCAAAAGAAACTATGCAACACTTGATTTTCGAACATTTGTTGTTCGGGTGTTCTCCTAGTTGGTAAAAAGTAACTGACTAGCAGCCTTTCTGATTACCAATTGGACTTGGTTCCCAGTGTGGAATAGATGAAAACATGCATTTGCAGTTGTCGCCTATATAAGTACTCAATGTGTTCAGCTTTCAATCAATTGTATACCTTCTTGAAAGAGCTTGAAATACCAGAAATGCATATTTCTTCATCTATCTCATTCGCATGAGGTTTCACCTATCTCAAATTCTCAATGGGCTTGAGAGGTAGGTCGAGGGTACAGTAATGTTTGCAAGACGAAAACTGTGGTGACATGCGCAATCGAGGCACACTAGTTTGCCCCATGTTTGTACGGTGTCGTGGTGCCAAGTAGGATGAGTCCTCAAACTAGTGTAAACCTGAACCCAGCGACGAGTTTATCGAGTTCAATAGTATTGTAGTGTGCAATTTATGATTTGTTTTGTTATGCAGAACTGAGTTCTTCATCTCACGACACCACATTTTTCGTTATATCATCTGTTGTAAGCTTATTGTCCTCCATTAATCAGATGTCACTATTTCGATTAATTTCGTCACAAAGATTCAAAGGAAAAGTAAGATTCTACTTCAATTGGGTGGAATACATTCATCAGTCGAGATATACAGTTACAGGAAATGCGGGATGAATGCATTCTAGCCCCAATTTCATGGTTAGATCTAAAGCTCTCTGCCTACTGACTTGGACAATACCAAAAATCTTTGATAGAGCTGCTTCCTGTTTATTTCTCATCTATCCAGTAAGCAACTTCATTGAGTTCATTCCTTGCTATGGGCCATCAGCAAAGCAATTTTGTCACCACTGGATATTGTCTTTATGGGACGGCAAGGCTGCAAGCCTAGAACGATAACAGGGGAAGATAATATAAACAAGCCCTATATGAATTTGTGATTGGTCTGAAGGAACATGTCACGACTCGCACGAAGCTACGATTTGTAGCAATCTTTACCTGGAATTGGTTTTTGGCAGACTTACAGAACCACACCAGTAAGGACACACTGTAAGCAGTCTCTCTAATGAACGAATGGGTTCAAGTTCCGGTTACTCTCTAGATTGAAGCAAACATATTTATTGGTAAATAAGTAATAAGCTAATCAATACAGTAAAACTAAACTATTCGAGAACAATTATTTCATTTTGGTAGATAAAACAAGCACAAAATAGCACCACTACATCTCCACAACTCAATTTCATGCCCTTTTCTGCAGAAATGATGGAACAACCAAACTTGTTTACTGGATCATCTAAATTACTCGTGCAAAACTGCATAATGGCACCAGCCACAGGACAATCTATATGCATTCTTCATCCCAAATTCAATCTGTAAAACCTTTACTAATACCTTATAATATACTTTTCTTTCCCTAAAGAATGTCAGTACGAAAAGCACACTCAATTAACCCTCCACAAAATACGAGATAGGAACCAACAACTACCCTAGCCAGAAATTTCAAATGATGATTACACCAAAAATTTCAAATGATGAAAAGCAAGTTTCTTTCTTTTTTGCTTTTCTTTAGGGTCAGCTAAAAGAACTAGATTAAGCAAGTTCTAGTTCAATTTCTAGACACTGATTCAAATGACTACGCTAAAAAGTATGGACCAGATCCAAAAAGCAAAGTAAACCTGCCTCAAAGTCAGTGCAATAAGAATAGGATCAGGTAACAGTGCTCAAATTTTACCTCAAGTTAGGAAGCTGAGATATATTCTGGATTTGTAGGCCATATCAGTATCGAAAGAGCAAGTGAATATGTTCAAATGATCAGTTCATTTATAAATTCGAAAATCTATTTCCTTTTCCTCCTTTTGGATACACAAATCATCCACAAAGATGATGAAACAATGATCTAGAGCAGTATACCACCTAATTTTGACAAAAAACTAAAAGAGTAAATTAGAAACTCACCGGACTTTTTTATGGGACTTGTGTGAGAACCGTGACTGAGCTGATGTGGTTAACTCCGGTGGCAATTTGGGTGGTTCTAACTTGCCAGTCAGCATCCCCACAACCTCTTTCATTGAAGGCCGGCGAGCAGGTATCTTTTGCAAACAAACTAATGCCACAGTGATGCAAAGGAGGGCTTGTTCTCGGTCCAGACCCTGAATGGACTTATCAACAAGATCAATAAGCTTCCCAGCACGAGCAAGATGGCGTGCCCAAGACAACAAATTCGCCCTCTGGAACTCTGAAAGAGGGGAATTTGTTACCTGAAGTGGGCGCCTTCCGGCTATAATAACCAACAACACCACCCCAAAACTATAAACATCACATAATTCAGAAGGATCACCACCAAAACCATATTCCGGGGCAACATAACAGACAGTTCCTCTCATACTCGGAGTACTACTCATGCCACAGCTCTTAGGAATTTCCCCAATAACAGAATTGTTACTAGCATTACGACGCATTCCATCCAACCACCAATCAATACTACTCATACTCCCCCAACTCCTGCTCCTCCTCTTCTTCCTCTTCTTGCTCTCAGCATACAATTCATCATCGTGCGGCCACCAGTCACTCTCATTCTCATCAAAGCTCATTCCTTTACTCTGCTTCTTATCCTTCTTCTTTTTCTTCTTCGTCAGCTCATCACAATACTCCTCCTTCCACCATTCCCTCGCCGGCCTCCTCTTCTCCTTGCTCGAAACTTTCCCACTCTCCTCCATCGACATCCACCACTCCAATCTCTTCCCCTTCCTCTTCTTACTCTTCTTCTTCTCCCCCTTCCCCCACATTTCGCTACTCGAAGCAGCAGCCGTGGGCATCTCATTCCCAATTTCATTCCCAATCCACTCCATCACATAGTCCTTCACACAAGTCCCATTCTCCTGCCTCATCCACCAATCCTTATTCACACTCATCTTCTCTCCTCCCTCTTTGTCCACATTCTCCTCCGGGGACGCAGTCGCCGCTGTCTCCGGCGAAACAGGCACCGGAGACTGATCAGCTCCCAAATTCGACTCCTCAAACCCTGCGGTAGTAACACTCAAACTCGCGCAAACGCTCTCCGTTTCCTCAACCACAGAGCCATACTCTTCAACACCATTACCCTCCACCACCACACCATCACTCTTGTCCTTCTTCACATCTTCCCCAACGGCAACGTGAATTTCCGATTTTAGCCTCGCCAGCCCGAAATCGGCGATCTTTACATTGAAGCATCTATCCAGCAGCACATTACTCGGCTTGACGTCACCGTGCACCACCGGCGGGTCCAATCCGTGAAGATAACTCAGCCCTTTCGCAATATCCACCATGATCGAAAACCTCTTCTTCCACTCCATCAGCTCCGGGCACTTCTGACGCAGCAGCGCGTCCTGCAAGTTGCCGTTGCCCATGAACTCATACACCAACAGCATACGTCGTCGTTTTCGATCGGAGGAGAATCCGAGAACCGAGATCACGTGCTCGGAGTCGAGCATGGAAGCGAAAAAGAGCTCGTTCTGGAACTCGCGCTCGCTCTGGAGCGAGCCGGAGTCCATCAGTTTCACGGCGACGTCTTTCCCGGTGTGCGGGAGCGTTCCGAGGAACACGGACCCGGAGCCGCCCTGGCCGAGGCGGCGCGTGGGGGAGAAGGAGTCGGTGGCGCGGCGGAGGAGGGAGTAGGAGAACCGGTGAGGCGGCTTGGAGTCGGCTTCCGGGGCGGTGCGGTTGCGGGTGATTTTGCGGAAGCAGACGAGGAGGAAGAGGAGGAGGGAGAAGGCGGTGGTGGCGGCGCCGGCGAGTGGGACGACGAGGTTGGGCTGCGGGGGAAGAGACGACGGCGACGGCACCGGGGACTGGGTGATTGGGCGCATCGTGGAGCTACATAAAGGTGGAGTCTTTGGGTGATGGGAAGGTTGAGTCTTCGGTGGTTTTGAAGGTTGGGGCTTTACTGATGGTGGGTTGGTTTTACAGAGAGAGAAGGATGGAGAAGAAGGAGGAGGTGAGTTGTTCAGCTGGTTCGTTCTGTGCCGTGAAGTAGTGAATGAATTGGTTTTTGTTTTGGTAAGTTTTTATTTTTTGGGGGATTTATTGGCTGCTTTTACGTTTATTCTTTTCCGCTTTCCAGTTTGTATAAGGGAATTTGGCGCCTCTCTAGTCTCTCTAGTCTCTTGTACAGCTTTTTGCTCCGGATTGAATGAAAAGATTACTGTAATTCTGCCTCTTTTTTTGTTTTTGATTTTTAATTTAAGTATAAATTAATATCATTTTTTCCTTTATATTGGTTTGGTGATCTGAAAATAAAGGAGTGAAAAAAACAAGAAAGCAATTAATCGGAGGGAATTAGAGCTAATATAGGTAATTATGATGGGAGACTGGGAGAGTACCAAACAGAGGACCTCCAAGTCGTTGGTTTCATTGGGTTAGGTTTTGAGTTTTGACTAATTTATTCTCATGCTTAAATTGACAATTCCAAGATAGTTACTCCTTACTTGCTCAACATTTTCAAATCAATTATCTTAACCTCTTCTCTTAAAATATGAGTGTGATCTTTCTACATATTCTTCCCCTAATTCGATGAAAGTTTCAAAACAAACCCCAAAATTAAGAATATGATTTGCGAAGCTAAGGATTTCTAATCGGACACATTTTGTTACACTTTTAGTGGAAGAACTACAAATTTCTCAAATTCATTACCTTTCTCATTCGACAATAACGGTTTCATAAATGTTTTTCTCTTAAAAAAAAGGAATTTGTTATTTGACTTGTTGAGGAGGATATGATCATTTGAATAAGGTGCATGGTTCTGACTCAATCTTGCTAAGCCGTCTGCCGCCGCATATGTTCCTATTTCAAACCGACCATCTGTTTTCCAGTCAACATTTGGAAAACAATCCCAACGTAACGTAGTCGGTCGATCACTCACGTCACGTGACCTGAATCTCCCGCACGTGCAGCTATTTTTTTCCATTAAAAAAAATAACAGAGGGTTTGCAAGTCAAACATCTTGTTCAACTAACTAACCAGATTGCACTTGTATTATTAGATTCGATTTTACAGGTTGTAGAGCAAATACTTGGATTACTTTCCCTGAAAATACAAATCAGTAAGTAAGATGGGGAATATATAGTTCTAAATCAGTATGAATCTTAGAAAAATATTACACAACGTGGTTTTCGACCACATCCTTCTGTCATTGCCCTAACACCACACCAAGTGTTTCACATGTGCCATGAAATTTCCATGTGGTTCCCTTAGGCATCCCCCTCACCCAGTTTTGTCATGATTAGATTCATGGATCATGAGCCATTTCTGTTGCTTTTGCAGCAAGAAATGGAGGGTACTTTCTCTTAATGATTGGTTTAAAGGCGCTTAAAGGTTAAACAATTCAGTATCAAAGGTAATCTATATGAAACAAACCAGATTAATACTAAGACTTTTAGAGATATCATCCTTGTCTTAATGTCTTAAGAGTGCATATACATATAGTAAACTACAAGGTGGAAAGAAGGCAAATTAGAGAACTGAAAACAAAACGTCAATATATATAGACATAACTACACGATCCATTCCCTTGTTCATCCAAATAATCGTTTTGATAGATCTACGCTCGCAATCACCCAAACTTGAAAGATGAATGTAGACATAGAAAATTTAACGATAATAATAGTCGTTGAAAAATCCAAGCAAATACGTGGCTCGTGAGTCAACAACATTGGAAAGCCGTCGGAAATAACACGTGGCAACGTGGAAATGGTCGGCCGACAACAAAACCTTAAATCCCGATTGAAATTAATTATTAAGTGTCGATTGATGATCAGATATCAATTAATTGGACATCCCCAAAAATAAATGGTGATGGTTCGCCAGCGGTCAGGCGAGCTAGAGAGTAGACTTCGCGAAGCACGCTGAACTTCCTGAGGCGAACTAAACTTTGCCAGGCGAAATAGACTCCGTCAGGCGAACTAGACTTCGCGAGGCGAACTAGACTTCGCGAGGCGAACTAGACTTCACTTCGCGTAGACTTAAACAGTGGTGAAGTGAAATGACTTCGTATAGAGATAAATGAAGGCGAGGCGAACTGGACTTCACTTCGCGTAGACTTAAACAGTGGCGAAGTGAAATGACTTCGTATAGAGATATATGAAGGCGAGGCGAACTGGACTTCACTTCGCGTAGACTTAAACAGTGGCGAAGTGAAATGACTTCGTATAGAGATATATGAAGGCGAGGCGAACTGGACTTCACTTCGCGTAGACTTAAACAGTGGCGAAGTGAAATGACTTCGTATAGAGATAAATGAAGGCGAGGCGAATTGGACTTCACTTCGCGTAGACTTAAACAGTGGCGAAGTGAAATGACTTCGTATAGAGATAAATGAAGGCGAGGCGAACAAGACTTCACTTCGCGTAGACTTAAACAGTGGCGAAGTGAAATGACTTCGTATAGAGATAAATGAAGGCGAGGCGAACTGGACTTCACTTCGCGTAGACTTAAACAGTGGCGAAGTGAAATGACTTCGTATAGAGATAAATGAAGGCGAGGCGAACTGGACTTCACTTCGTGTAGACTTAAACAGTGGTGAGGAGGAATACCTCCGCGCGCACGAAGGCGAGGTGGAATGACTCCGCGCGCATGAAGGCGAGGTGGAATGACTCTGTGCGCGTAGGCTCACGCGAAGGCGAGGCGAGATGTCTCCGCATTGGGAAATTCGCGAAGTAGCTAGACGACAGAGTTCGCATGCATGCAGGGATGTATGTCCAAGATAAGTCATCCGCGAAATGGGATTGGAGATCACCGTTTGTTTGGAAATCAAGCCTCCTCGCGGGATACTTTCCATGTCCGCGAGATAGCTCGCCCCTTACTAAAGATCTCGCCCAAAGCTGGACATTCAATCCAAAGCGATCGGGGCATATCTAAATCTCAAGATTTGATTGGTTTGATTATGTTAAAATCGGCAAGTAGAACAATCAGTCAAGATTCATTGATTCGATTAAGGAAATATTATTGATTCAGAATCTTGATTACTTGCCTTAAGTGGAGGCATGTTAACACTATAAATACCCCCTCTCATACCAAGAGGAGGGGAGTGAAAACCAAGAGCATAAAGAGAAGCAGCGAACTAGAGAGAGAGAAATTTCTCCGCGGGCTCAGAAGTCTTCCTTAAACCCTTGAAGAACTATCAAGCTCCCCAGATAGCCAGTTCTTCACTAAACCTTTGAAGAATTATCAAGCTCCCCAGAAAGCCAGTTCTTCACTAAACCTAAATCCAAATCTCAGATACTTGTTACGTGATCAACCCCGCGTAACCCTCAAGAACAAGTGCTTGTCACTCTTGAGTTAAACCTAAACTCGGAGATAGAATAAGAGGAGTTTACAAAGATTGTAACCCGCATTCGCATTTGATTAAATTAAATTATTCTTTGTACACGTGTTGTTCTGTTATTTGTTGCAGATATTTTCGTGTTTACAATAAAAATCCAAATTCTAAGTTCCTCGCCAGGCATGACAACGAAAGTAGGCTCCGACCACCACCAATTAGAAGTACATCGTCCTTTGGCTCCAACTGGTATATATTTTCTTTTATTGTTTTAGGGTTCATCCTGTTGTATATCGATCTAGAAGAGTCGTTTGATTCCTTTTCTTTTACTGCTTCCAAATATTTGTATGAAAGTAAGTCGTGTTTATGTTTGGAAATATTAAAATTTGGTGTGTGTGTTTATCGAAATTGTTGATTTATTATGATAAGTAGAATACTCTGAGTTTGTATGTTTGTTTCTAATACATGGCAGCAATGGCTGGCCTATTGAGTTGGTTTCCGATTGAGAATTTCTGAATTTGTTTTTTGTTGTTTGTACTTGTACATACATGGGGCATTTCTTTATGAATTCCTGCAGCTAGGTTTGCATGTTCCTTATAATAGCTAGGTTAGTTGATCATCGGATCTATGAACAATTCTATTGGTTTTATTTTTATTTTTATTTTTTTATGATAGCCAAGTCCTTTAGTTTTGTATTCTAAAAAAAAAGGTCCATCAGTTTTGTGTGTGACGAGTGAAGTAAATGTGGCCAGCCTTGTTCATTCTTTAGCAGCCCTAACTAGGTGGGTCTGGGTAACCCCTTGGTAGGTCTAGGCGGCTCTTAAGCGGGTCTTGACGGCCCTTAGCGGGGTGAAGGCGCACCCTTGGCGGCCCTAAGTGGGTCTCGGAATCCCTTTGGCGGCCCTAGACATGTCTCGGTAGCCCTTGGCGGCCCTAAGCTGGTATAGGTAGCTCAAGGCAATCCCTTAGCAGGTCAAAGCGGCCCCATGGCGGCCCTCGACAGGTCAAGACCACCCTTTAGCGGCCCTAGGCGGGTCTCGACATCCCCTTGGCGGGTCTAGGATACCCTAAGCGGGTCTAGGCGGTCCCTACGTGGGTCTTGACGACCCTAGGCAAGTCAAGGCTCCCCTTGGCGGCCTTAAATGGGTCTCGACAACCCCTTGGAGGCCCTAGACGTGTTTCGGTAGCCCTTGGTGGCCCTAAGTTGGTATAGGTAGGTCAAGGCGGTCCCTTGGCAGGTCAAAGCGACCCCTTGGAGGCCCTTGGCAGGTCAAGATTGCCCTTTAGCTGCCCTAGCTAGCGGGTCTAGCTAGGAGGTCCCTACGCGGCTCATAAGCTGGTCTAGGCGGGTCTTGGCGGCTCTAGGCGGGTCAAGGTGCCCCCTTAGCTGCCCTAGACGTGTCTCGGCAGCCCCTTGGCGGGTCTAGGGTGGCCCCTAAGTGGGTCAAGGCAAGTTAAAGTGGCCCCTTGGCTGCTCTCGGTGGGTCAAGGTGGCCTATTAGAGGCCCTAAGCGGGTCTATGCAGCCCCTTTGCGAGTTTAGGCTACCTATAAGTGGTTCAAAGCAGTCCTTACGCCAGTCTTAAGCAGGTCTAGGCGGGTCTAGGTGATCTCTACGGGGGACCTAAACAGGTCTATGCGCCCTCTTGGTGGTCCTAAGTTGGTCTCAGCAGCCCCTTGGCCGCCCTAGACGTGTCTTGGTAGCCCTTGGCGGCACTAAGCTGGTTTTGGTAGGTCAAGGCGGTCCTTTGGCAGGTCAAAGCTACCCCATGGCGTCCCTCGGTGGGTCAAGACCGCCCTAAGCGGGTCTCGGTAGCCCTTTGACTAGTCTAGGCTACCATTAAGCGGGTCAAAGCAGTCCCTACGCAGATCTGAAGCAGGTCTAGGCGCCTCGTTGGCTGCCCTAGGTGGGTCTTGGCAGCCCCTTGGCAACCCTAAAAGTGTCTCGGTAGCCCTCGGCGATCCGAGGATCCCGATGTCAATATGAGAAGAATTGAAGAGAACAGAATCTTGGAATGTCACTCAATACCAATTAAAACAAGGCACACATGAGTAATTTAAGCACGAACGTGAGTAAATTGATAAAAGACACTGATTTTTGAAGTTAGAATAGTTCAATATATGTTATGAAGAGCCGCTAATGGGCCGCCTTAAGCCACCGAGGGCCGCCAATGAGCCGCTTTGACGCACCTTGACCTGCCAAGGGATCGCCTTGACATCCTTTGACAAGCTAAGGGGCCGCTTTGACTCGCCTTGATATGCCAAGGGATCGCCTTGGTCCTGCTAAACCCACGTAGGGACCACCTATACCCACTTAAGGCCGCCAAGGGGGCGCCTTGACCTGCTTAAGGATGTCAAGACTCAAGACCTACTTAGAACCCGCGAAGGGACCGCTTAAACCCGCTTAGGGTTAGCCAAGGCCTGCCAAGATCCGCCTAGGGCCGCTAATGGGCCGCTAAGGGGCCGCTTTGACCTGCCAAGGGATCGCCTTTACCGCCTTAACATGCCAAGGGATTGCTTTGACCCGCCCTGACCTGCCAAGGGACCGCCTTGACCTGCCTTGACATGCCAAGGGGCCGCTTTGACCCGTCTTGACCAGCCAAAGGGACTGCCTTGACCCGCCTTGACTTGCCAAAGGGACCACCTTGACCAGCATTGACATGCCGATGGGCCGCTTTGACCCGCCTTAACTTGCCAAGGGACTGGCTTGGCCTTCATATACCCACGTAGGTATCACCGAGACCCGCCTAGGGCCGCCTTAACCCGTCGAGAGCCGCCATAAGGCCTCTTTGACCCGCCTTGACTTGCCAAAGGACCGCCTTGAACCGCTTTGAAATGCCAATGGGCCGTTTTGACCCCCCCAACCCACATAGGTACCACCTAGACTCGCCTTGACTTGCCAAGGCACTGCCTTGACACCCCTTAACAAGCCAAGGGGCCGCTTTGACCCTCCTAGACCAACGTAAGGCTCTCCTAGACCAATGTAGGGATCACCTAGATCCACTAAGGGCCGCCAAGGCGGCGCCTTAACCCGCTTAAGGCCGTCAAGACCAGCCTGAACCTGCTTAGAACCCACGTAGGGACCGCCTAGACCCGCTTAATTAGGGGTAGCCTAGAGCAGCCAAGGGCCGCCTTGACCCGTCGAGGATCGCCATGGGGCCGTTTTAACCCGCCTTGACCTGCCAAGGGACCGCCTTGATACGCCTTGACATTCCAAGGGGCCGCTTTGACCCGCCTTGACCTGCCAAGGGACCACCTTGACCCTCCTTGACAAATCAAGGGACCGTTTTAACCCGCCTTGACATGCCAAGGGACCGCCTTGGCCCTCTTAGATCCACGTAGGGACCACCTAGACCCGCTTAAGGACTACCTAGACCCGCTTAGAGGTGACCTAGGGCCGCCAAAGAGACGGCTTGACCCGCCTAGGGACGTCAAGACCTTCCTAGCCTTGCTTAGAACCCGCGTAGGGACCGCTTAGACCCACTTAGGAGTAGCCTAGACCGCTTAGACTTGCTTGGACCCGCCTTGACCTGCCAAGGGACCACCTTAATCGCCTTGACCCCCCTTGACAAACCAAAGGACCGCTTTGACCCTCCTTGACATGCTAAGGGACTGCCTTGGCCCTCTTGGACCCACGTAGGGACCACCTAGACCCTCTTAGAGGCCACCTAGGGCCGCTAAGGAGGCGGCTTGACCCGCCTAAGGACGTTAAGACCTGCCTAGACTTGCTTAGAACCCGCCTAGAGACCGCTTAGACCCACTTAGGAGTAGCCTAGACTCTCTTTGGTTTAGCCTAGACCCGCCTAAGGTCGCTAGTGGGCCGTCCAAACATGCCGTGGGCCGCGAAGAGGCCGCTTTGACACGCCATGAGCCGTCGAGGACACTTTGACTCGCCTTGACCTGCCAAGGGACCGCCATGGCCCTCCTAGACCCACTAAGGGACCACCAAGACCCACTTAGGATCGCCAAAGGGGCGCCTTAACTTGCTTAGGGTCATCAAGACCCGCCTAGACCTGCTTAGAACCCGCTTAGACCCGCTTAGGGGTAGCCTAGACCCGCAAAGGGGATGCCAAGACCCGCTTAGGGCCGCTTTAACCCGCCTTGACCTGCTTAGGGACCGCATTTACTACCTTGACCCGCCTTCACAAGCCAAGGTGCCACTTTGACCATCCTTGACATGCCAAGGGACTGCTTAGAGCCCTCAAGACCCGCCTAGACCTACATAGAACCCGCGTAGGGAACGCCTAGACTCGCCAAGGGAATGCCAAGACCCGCCTAGGGCCGCTTTGACCCGTCGAGGGGCCGCTTTGACCAGCCTTGACCTGCTAAAGAACCGCCATGACCCGCCTTGACATGTCGAACAACCGCTTTGGCCCTCTTACACACCCGTATGGACCACCTAGACCCACTAAGGGCCGCCAAGGCGGCGCCTTAACCCGCTTAGGGCCGTTAAGACTAGCCAGAACCTGCTTAGAACCGCGTAGGGGCCGCCTAGACCCCCTTAGGGGTAGCCTAGACTCGCCAATGGCCGTGTTGACATGTCGAGGGCCCCCATGGGGCCGCTGTGACCTGCCTTGACCTGCCAGGGGACTGCCTTGACCCACCTTGACAAGCCAAGGGACCGCCTTGACCTCCCTTGACAAGCCAAGGGACCGCTTTGACCAGCCTTGACCTGCCAAGGGACCGCCTTGATTGCCTTGACCCACGTAAGGACCAACTAGACCCGTGTAGGGACCGTCTAAACCCGCGTAAGGACCGCCTAGACCCGCTTAGGGGTAGCCTAGAGGGGCAATACCTCATTTTCTTTGAAAACATAGGATCCCAATGTAAATATGAGAAGAATTGAGGAGATAAGAATCTTGAACAGTCACTCCAAGCCAATTAACACAACAATTTCAACAGCTTTACAAAACACCGTACGCGTGAGTTACTTAAGCCTAATCGCGAGTAAATTGATAAAAGATACTGACTTTTGAAACTAGAATGGTTCAATATATGTTATGAGGTGTCTAAAAGCACACTTGAAAGGAAAAATCCAGAGGATTAAAAAAAAGTAAAACTGGACAGAAAGTGTGCTGTTTTAGCTAGAATTTTGTGAAACATGAAAGGAGGGGCGATACCTCGTTTTCGTTGAAAACTGAGGATCCCAATGTGAATATGAGAAGAATTTAAAGGAAAAGAATTTTGGAAGTCATTATTTTCTAATTAAAACAAAAATTTCAATAGCTTTATAAAACAACCGTATGTGTCAGTTATTTAAGCCCGATCTCGAGTAAATTGATAAAAGATACGGATTTTTGATCTAGAATGGTTCAATATATGTTATGAGGTGTCTATAACCACTCCCAAACTGAAAAAGCCAGAGGCCCAAAACATTTAAAACTGGCTAGAAACTCGTGTGCAAAAACAAGCAGTTTTAGCTCGAATTGGGTGATACTTGTGGGTGAAACATGAAAGGAGAGGCATTACCTCATTTTCTTTGGAAACCTAGGATCCCAATGTGAATATGAGAAGAATTGAGGAGAATAGAATCTTGAACAGTCACTCAATACCAATTAACACAACAAATTGAAAAGCTTTGTAAAACACCGTACGTGTGAGTTATTTAAGCTCGA
The DNA here is from genome assembly GCA_009720345.1 of Fragaria iinumae. NCBI lineage: Eukaryota > Viridiplantae > Streptophyta > Magnoliopsida > Rosales > Rosaceae > Fragaria > Fragaria iinumae. The sequence goes on along the minus strand of CM019123.1, from coordinate 24,224,676 downwards.
TCTCGACTAAATTGATAAAAGATACAGATTTTTGAAGCTAGAATGGTTCAACATATCTTATGAGATATCTATAGCCACACCCGAACTGAAAAATTCAGAGGCTCAAAAGATTTAAATCTTGCTAGAAACTCGGGTGTTATAACAAGCGGTTTTGGCTCAAATTGGGTGAAACTCGAAAGGAGGGACTGTACCTTATTTTTTTTTTGAAAACTTAGGATCCCAATGTTATTATGAGAAGAATTGAGAAGAAAAGAATCTTGAACAGTCACTCAATACTAATTAACACAACAATTTGAAGAGCTTTGCAAAACACCGTACGTGTGAGTTATTTAAGCCCGATCTCGACTAAATTGATAAAAGATACAGATTTTTGAAGCTAGAATGGTTCAACATATGTTATGAGATGTCTATAGCCACACCCGAACTGAAAAAGCCAGACGCTCAAAAGATTTAAATCTGGTTAGAAACTCGTGTGCTATAACAAGCGGTTTTGGCTCGAATTAGGTGAAACTTCAACACCTCATTTTCTTTGAAAACATAGGATCCCAATGTTAATATGAGAAGAATTGAGGAGAATAGAATCTTGAACAGTCACTCAATACCAAGTAACACAAAAATTTAAAGAGCTTTGCTAAAAAACGTACGTGTGAGTTATTTAAGCCCGATCTCGATTAAATTGATAAAAGATACAGATTTTTAAAACAAGAATGGTTCAATATATGTTATGAGATGTCTATAGCCACACCCGAACAGAAAAAGCCAGAGGGTCAAAAGATTTAAAACTTGCTAGAAACTCATGTGTTATAACAAGCGGTTTTTGCTCGAATTGGGTGAAACTCGAAAGGAGGGGCTGTACCTTATTTGTTTTGAAAACTTAGGATGCCAATGTCATTATGAGAAGAATTGAGGAGAAAATAATGTTGAAATTCACTCAATACCAATTAACAAAACAATTTAAAAAGCTTTGCAAAACAACGTACGTGTGAATTATTTAAGCCCGATCTCGACTAAATTGATAAAAGATACAGATTTTTGAAGCTAGAATGGTTCAATATATGTTATGAGATGTCTATAGCCACACCCGAACTGAAAAAGCCATACGCTCAAAAGATTTAAATCTGGTTAGAAACTCGTGTGCTATAACAAGCGGTTTTGGCTCGAATTAGGTGAAACTTGTGGGTGAAACTTGAAAGGAGGGGCAATACCTCATTTTCTTTGAAAACATAGGATCCCAATGTTAATATGAGTAGAATTGAGGAGAATAGAATCTTGAACAGTCACTGAATACCAATTAACACAACAATTTCAAGAGCTTTGCAAAACAACGTACGTGTGACTTATTTTTGCCCGATCTCGACTAAATTGATAAAAGACACAGATTTTTGAAGCTAGAATGGTTCAATAGATGTTATGAGATGTCTATAGTCACACCCGAACTGAAAAAGCCATAGGCTCAAAAGATTTAAAACTGGCTAGAAACTCGTGTGCTATAACAAGCGGTTTTGGGTCAAATTAGGTGAAACTTGTGGGTGAAACTTGAAAGGAGGGGCAATACCTCATTTTCTTTGAAAACATAGGATCCCAATGTTAATATGAGAAGAATTGAGGAGAATAGAATCTTGAACAGTCACTCAATACCAAGTAACACAAAAATTTAAAGAGCTTTGCTAAAAAACGTACGTGTGAGTTATTTAAGCCCGATCTCGATTAAATTGATAAAAGATACAGATTTTTAAAACAAGAATGATTCAATATATGTTATGAGATGTCTATAGCCACACCCGAACAGAAAAAGCCAGAGGGTCAAAAGATTTAAAACTTGCTAGAAACTCATGTGTTATAACAAGCGGTTTTTGCTCGAATTGGGTGAAACTCGAAAGGAGGGGCTGTACCTTATTTGTTTTGAAAACTTAGGATGCCAATGTCATTATGAGAAGAATTGAGGAGAAAATAATGTTGAAATTCACTCAATACCAATTAACAAAACAATTTAAAAAGCTTTGCAAAACAACGTACGTGTGAATTATTTAAGCCCGATCTCGACTAAATTGATAAAAGATACAGATTTTTGAAGCTAGAATGGTTCAATATATGTTATGAGATGTCTATAGCCACACCCGAACTGAAAAAGCCATACGCTCAAAAGATTTAAATCTGGTTAGAAACTCGTGTGCTATAACAAGCGGTTTTGGCTCGAATTAGGTGAAACTTGTGGGTGAAACTTGAAAGGAGGGGCAATACCTCATTTTCTTTGAAAACATAGGATCCCAATGTTAATATGAGTAGAATTGAGGAGAATAGAATCTTGAACAGTCACTGAATACCAATTAACACAACAATTTCAAGAGCTTTGCAAAACAACGTACGTGTGACTTATTTTTGCCCGATCTCGACTAAATTGATAAAAGACACAGATTTTTGAAGCTAGAATGGTTCAATAGATGTTATGAGATGTCTATAGTCACACCCGAACTGAAAAAGCCATAGGCTCAAAAGATTTAAAACTGGCTAGAAACTCGTGTGCTATAACAAGCGGTTTTGGGTCAAATTAGGTGAAACTTGTGGGTGAAACTTGAAAGGAGGGGCAATACCTCATTTTCTTTGAAAACATAGGATCCCAATGTTAATATGAGAAGAATTGAGGAGAATAGAATCTTGAACAGTCACTCAATACCAAGTAACACAAAAATTTAAAGAGCTTTGCTAAAAAACGTACGTGTGAGTTATTTAAGCCCGATCTCGATTAAATTGATAAAAGATACAGATTTTTAAAACAAGAATGATTCAATATATGTTATGAGATGTCTATAGCCACACCCGAACAGAAAAAGCCAGAGGGTCAAAAGATTTAAAACTTGCTAGAAACTCATGTGTTATAACAAGCGGTTTTTGCTCGAATTGGGTGAAACTCGAAAGGAGGGGCTGTACCTTATTTTTTTTGAAAAATTAGGATCCCAATGTCATTATGAGAAGAATTGAGGAGAAAATAATCTTGAACAGTCACTCAATACCAATTAACACAACAATTTGAAGAGCTTTGCAAAACAACGTATGTGTGAGTTATTTAAGCCCGATCTTGACTAAATTGATAAAAGATACAGTTTTTTGAAGCTAGAATGGTTCAATAAATGTTATGAGATGTCTATAGCCACGCCCGAACTGAAAATGCTTGAGGCTCAAAAGATTTAAATCTGGCAAGAAACTCGTGTGTTATACCAAGTGATTTTGGCTCGAATTAGGTGAAACTTGTGGGTGAAACTCGAAAGGAGGGGCTGTACCTTTTTTTTTTTTTTTTGAAAACTTAGGATCCCACTGTCATTATGAGCAGAATTGAGGAGAATAGAATCTTGAACCGTCACTCAATACCAATTAACCCAACAATTTCAACAGATTTAAAAAACACCGTACGTGTGAGTTATTGAAGCCCGATCTGTACTAAACTGATAAAAGATACAGATTTTTGAAGCTAGAATAGTACAATATATGTTATGAGATGTCTATAGCCACACCCGAACTGAAAAAGCCAGACGCTCAAAAGATTTAAATCTGGCTAGAAACTCGTGTGCTATAACAAGCGGTTTTGTCTCGAATTAGGTGAAACTTGTGGGTGCAATACCTCATTTTCTTTGAAAACATAGGATCCCAATGTTAATATGAGTAGAATTGAGGAGAATAGAATCTTGAACAGTCACTAAATACCAATTAACATAACAATTTCAAGAGCTTTGCAAAACAACGTACGTGTGACTTATTTTAGCCCGATTTCGACTAAATTGATAAAAGATACAGATTTTTGAAGCTAGAATGGTTCAATATATGTTATGAGATGTCTATGGCCACACCGGAACCGAAAAAGCCAGAGGCTCAAACGATTTAAATCTGGTTAGAAACTCGTGTGCTATAACAAGCGGTTTTGGGTCGAATTATGTGAAACTTGTAGGTGAAACTTGAAAGGAGGGGCAATACCTCATGTTCTTTAAAACAAAGGATCCCAATGTTAATATTAGAAGAATTGCGGAGAATAGAATCTTGAACAGTCACTCAATACCAATTAACACAAAAATTTCAAGAGCTTTGCAAAACAACGTACGTGTGATTTATTTAAACCCGAGCTCGACTAAATTGATAAAACATACAGATTTTTAAAACTAGAATGGTTCAATATATGTTATGAGATGTCTATAGCCACACCCAAACAGAAAAAGCCAGAGGCTCAAAAGATTTAAATCTTGCTAGAAACTCGGGTGCTATAACAAGCGGTTTTGGCTCAAATTGGGTGAAACTCGAAAGGAGGGACTGTACCTTATTTTTTTTTTTGAAAACTTAGGATCCCAATGTTATTATGAGAAGAATTGAGAAGAAAAGAATCTTGAACAGTCACTCAATACTAATTAACACAACAATTTGAAGAGCTTTGCAAAACACCGTACGTGTGAGTTATTTAAGCCCGATCTCGACTAAATTGATAAAAGATACAGATTTTGGAAGCTAGATTGGTTCAATATATGTTATGAGATGTCTATAGCCACACCCCAACTGAAAAAGCCAGAGGCTCAAAAGATTTAAATCTGGGTAGAAACTCGTGTGCTATAACAGTCACTCAATACCAATTAACACAGAAATTTCAAGAGCTTTGCAAAACAACGTACGTGTGATTTATTTAAGCCCGAGCTCGACTAAATTGATAAAACATACAGATTTTTAAAAATAGAATGGTTCAATATATGTTATGAGATGTCTATAGCCACACCCAAACACAAAAAGCCAGAGGCTCAAAAGATTTAAATCTTGCTAGAAACTCGGGTGCTATAACAAGCGGTTTTGGTTCGAATATGGTGAAACTCGAAAGGAGGGGCTATACCTTTTTTTTTTTTGAAAACTTAGGATCCCAATGTCATTATGAGAAGAATTGAGGAGAAAAGAATCTTGAACAGTCACTCAATACGAATTAACACAACAATTTCAATACCAATTAACACAACAATTTGAAGAGCTTTGCAAAACACCGTACGTGTGAGTTATTTAAGCTCGATCTCGACTAAATTGATAAAAGATACAGTTTTTTGAAGCTAGAATGGTTCAATATAGAGAAATTCGTCTGAATGGTATACGAACTTTTGCTCCTTATAAACTTTGGTATATCAAGTTTTTAAAATATCAGATTGGTATCTCATGTTTCCATCCCAACCTAAGATTAGTATATATAGTCATTAAGATTACTAATTTACCCTCAAACCAAAAACAAAAATGACCAATTTACCCTTGAATTATCTTTTTTTTTTCTTAGTTTTTCTTCTTTGTTTTCATATTTCAATTTTCTTTTTTTGGTTTTTTATATTTTTAGGAACGTAAAGAAAAAATTCATCGTCACTTTCTCCTTGCTAATAATTAATTCTTCATCTCAATCATCTTTAAATGTCAACGACAACAACAAGATCTTTGAGTGTCAATGAAAACAAGAATGATTGAACTTCTGTATGTTTCCCCTCTTCAATCTTCTTTAAGTTTATAAAGGCCAACCCAAATCATCAAATTCCAAAACCTCTTCTAATATTTCTTGAATATGAAAACAAATTAAAAAAAAACTAAGAAAAAAAGAGAACTTAAGGGTAAATTGGTCATCTTAATGGCTATATATACTAATCTTAGGTCGGGATGGAAACATGAGATACCGTTCTGATATTTTCAAAACTTGATATACCAAAGTTTATAATGAGCAAAAGTTTGTATACCATTTAGACGAATTTCTCTTCAATATATGTTATGAGATGTCTATAACCACGCTCGAACTGAAAAAGCCAGAGGCCCAAAAAATTTGAAAATGGCTAGAAACTCGTGTGCTATAACACAAGTGGTTTTCGCTCGAATTGGGTAAAACTCTAAAGGAGGGGATGTACCTTATTTTTTTTGAAAACTTTGGATCCCACTGTCAATATGAGAAGAATTGAGGAGAAAAGAATTTTGAATAGTTATTCAATTCCAATTTAAACAACCATTTCAACAGCTTTACAAAACAGCGTACGCGTGAGTTATTTACACCTGATGGCGAATAAATCGACAAAACATACGGATTTTTGAAGCTAGAATGGTTCAATATATGTTATGAGGTGTCTATGATCACACCCAAACTGAAAAAGCCAGAGGCCCAAAAAATTTGAAACTGGCTAGAAATTTGTGTGATATAACAAGCGATTTTTGCTTGAATTTGGTGAAACTTGAAAAGAGGGGCAATACCTCATTTTCTTTGAAAACTTAGGATCCCAATGTCAATATAAGAAGAATTGAGGAGAAAAGAATCTTGAACAGTCACTCAATACCAATTAACACAACAATTTCAACAGCTTTATAAAACACGTCACGCGTGAGTTATTTAACCCCGAACGCGAGTAAATTGATAAAAGACAAGGATTTTTTAAACTAGAATGGGTCAATATATGATCAGAGGTGTCTATAAGCACACCCGAATGGAAAAATCCGAAGGCTTAAAAAAATGTGACTCTAGTCCGAAACTCGTGTGCTATAGTAACTATGCTACCTCTCACTTGAACCAATCGCAGCAATAACAACAAAAACAGCATAAGACACATATCCACAATTTCTGAATGAACACAGAACATCAAAAGATAAAAGCCAGAATAAGAGCAAATGTAAATGAACTCGGAAACCTGAAAAATCTAATAGTGCATCATTTTATATTTGCTCAAATTCAGATAAATTTAAATCGGACTTCCTCTCACCCCGCTGCGAGGCAGCAGATTGTTGCAGAGCTGTGAGGATGCATTTAGAAGCGAAAAACAGTTCGTTGCTCGGATGAAAGACACATGTTAGAGCCACCTTGCCGTAGGATAGGGCATACCAAATCCACCTTTAGCTAGATTAATGACTCATCTTCCTATGATGGAAATAAGAGATGGTTGTAATGTTATCACTGGTTTCAAGGAATTAACACTAGCATCAAATAAACTAAAAGGATAACTGCGCTACATAACGAGCCTACTCACATATCAGAAAGCAGTCCACCATATCCATACGTTGCAAAGACTCCCCTTTCATATCATGCTTTCCTCTTGTCTGATCTGTGCACGGAGTGTATTAAGGAAAATACGAGGACTAAATAGCTAATCTGAATAACAGTGCAACTGAGTTTTTAGTGTTCAGTGCCATTGACATACCAATATTTTAATAACTTCTGCAGAAGCAAAGAAAATCAAAGTTCAAAGCAGCAGCAAGACATATTCAGAGGGCACATATACATACCTCTTCCTGCAGACATGATCATGAATAGAAGAGCGAATATCATAAGAATACAAATCCAAGTAATTCCAAACAAAATCTGCATACTTGGGAAGAAGCACCCTATCCCATTACCAATATGACAGGACTTAATATGCCAAAAAGAACTCTTCTATGTCCTGTATGCTGGAGACGGGTCTGCATGTGTGATTTCCTCTGTAAGTAGTTCTGTATAATACTGGCTCATCACTAACGCGTTGCACGTGCTTAGTGGCCATACAGCCTTGATCCAATCGATAAGTGCATCTGTAATAGTTTCTGCCAACAAAAGTAATCTAATGTTAAGGGATGAAAACAATATTTTGATTTTTTAAATCTCGACTTTGGGTGACATTATCTTTGGGATACCATAGTTTTATTTCTTAATGATAAAAGACAAGCCACTTCATCTAAATGGAAAGAAAAGGAAAGAAGTGATTTACAGGTGAAATTCAGTTCCACATATAAGATGGTCCATAACTTATATTCCTTTTGCACAATGCTGCATTTATAAATACTTTAAAAAGGCACATTGCTGACCAATTCCCTGACAACAAAATCTTTTAGGCCTGTGGTTATCTAACATGGTACACTAGCGTTGTTTGCAAGAGGCCCGGGTTTGAATTCTTCATTCTCCACATCTTTGTTCAGTTGTTGGTTACTATTTGATCTTATAATTAAGTATCAAAGACAAGAACATGGCCGTACTTTAAAGAGAATGGGATCCAGACAATTAGAAGTCACAGACAAGAGTCGCATCATATCATAGTCTATTACCTCAAAAAGAAACATAGCAAGATTTGATATGATAAAAACGTCCGAAATACCTGGGATGTCTGGATCCAAGTATCTCCTTTTGGCCATACTTTCTCCAAGCATGGCCATCATCAATAAGCTGACTTGTATCCCGGATCCACGTTGCTGAGTTTCGCAAATTTGTACGCCTTCTTCTGTTAGTACTATTAGGGATAGTTGCACCATCACGTCTGCCAACACACAATCAAATGTCATGGGCGGAACTGCAAGTTGAATGGATACATAAATATGATCAAGACAAAAATCAAGGGAGGGGCATACTCATTGGCACCGCTTTCTACTGTTGCTACTGAAGAAAGGATAGAAAGAACCCCTTCCCCCACCGAGGACCTCTTGCCCACTGAGGGCCCTTCTCCAGCCAGGGACCCTTCCCTTGGTGGGGATCCTTCTTGCTCTTGCTCAGTGAACACCTCTTCTGCGGGAGGCCACTCCCACTGCAATGTCACCCCTGCTATATCTCTCTTTCTCTTCCTTGCAGTGTCCAATAGAATTTCACAGCTATCATGATGAGAATTAGGCTGAGCGATGCTTAGATTTTGCACTTCCATGTAATCACCATGAAACAAATGCACTCCGCAACTTGTGATGCAATGCCGGCGTATTACTGTCCTGTTATTCTCATGTGTATAGACTCCATTTTCTACCACAATCTCAAACGTGGCTTCAGTGTAGTAGCGTTCACTGACCGGCTTCCCTTCACTACTGCAGCGATATTGAGACCATGGCACATACCCCAAGAACATGTGATCCGACTGGAGGAATCTGTTTGTTCTGAAACCCCAATCAAGCAATTGAAAATTGAACTTGTACTCACCATGATTTCCTTTAAAGGTACAATAACAAATAGCAGAGAGATTGGATGCATCATTATGAGCACCCTTGAAATTACTAACAACACATAAAGCAAATCCCAAGAACTTATCGTCAAACCAATTCTGTGGTAGCTGCACATTCACTGAGAATCCCTTACACTGATGATTGAACCAATGAGGAATTTCACTTCCAGGAAGTGACATACTAAAGGAAAGAGGTCGCAGATAACTACCCTAGACAAGAAAAAAAACATAACAATGTTTAAGTACTTCTTTTGCGTGAACTTTTTGTTTGTTAGTGCTGAGTCACTGTAATTTTTTTGAACTTTAACAGAGAGAGAGAGAGAGAGAGAGAGAGAACCTGATAATGAGAATGAGTTTCCACAATATCCCTGAATAGATTAGTATGTATCAGCTGGAGGCAATTTGAAAATGTGAGGCAAAGATTTGTAGAAGACCGAGGCTTTGGTGTCGAAACTGTTTCCAAAGCTGTGCAATCATGAGCATCTATGTAACTAATACTTGATGAAAGCTCAGGTATTGATTTCAGTCTCTTGCACGCTTCTAATTCAAGATGTGATAAACGACGAAGTCGATTCATTACTTCAGGTAAGCTCTCCAAGTTGTTTCTGCGCAGCTCTAATGTTCTTAATGAGGACAAATGAGCAATACCATCTGATAATACCAACAGATTGCAGTCACTTAAATCAAGATGTAGAATACCAGAGTATGTATAAAATCCTTTGATTGGTGATGACCATGATGAAAGGGGGGCCATCATTTCTTTACATCCATCACATGATAATCTTTTAAGCTTATTCACACGTATGATCGAAAAAGGGAGTTCTTTTATACCACTTCTTTCTACTTCAAGGACTGTCAAGGATTCTAGATTCCCCAAGTTCTCAGGCAAACGATAAAGCTTTGAGCACCCAGAGAGAGTGAGATTCGTAAGGTAAGCCAAATTACAGATATTGTCTGGAAGACAAACAAGGCTTCTGCAGTTTGCCATATTCAATAACACAAGCCCCTGAAGCTGTTCAATCGATGACGGTAATTCTTCAATTGCAGTCTCATTCAAATAAAGCTCCGATAGGTCCTCCATAATTCCTGAGATCTCTGGAAACATCTCAAGATTTGAGCAGCCAGAAAGATCAAGGATTTTAAGAGACTTCATATAAATGCTACCTGGAAGACTCTTAACTGCTTTGCACCCTTTTAGACTCATGACAACAAGGCTTTTAAGAGCTGAAATGGATGGATGAATCTCCAATAAACTTAAACAACCATCAAGAATCAGTTTCTTCATATTCGTCGCCTCAGTGAAGTCAGGGATTTTCTTAAGGTATGGAGAGTGACTTAAATTAATAATTGTCAACTTTTTCAAAGGCTGCATGTCAAAACAACAAGATTAACATGAATTAGATAACATGCATAATGCATCTAAAACTTTATGCTTTCATTTTAAAGGAAAATGATACCTTGATTCCTTCCCACAGTTGTTCAATGTGACTAGAACGCATGTCAAGTTCAACAAGATTCTTCGGGTGAAAATAGGATGGCAAAGACTTTAAGGGGAATCCATGCCAGTGGAGAACCCTCAACTCATTAGAAAGAAAATTGAAGTCACCAACCAGTTGTTGTTGACAGTCATCACTTGGATGACATAAATCCTCACGTGAATGGTTATCACTAATAATCCTTAGCAGTCTCAGCCTCGTCATTTTAACAAAAGCTTCAGAAGTTAAGTATACCTGTTTTGACCTTAAGAAGTCGAGCATTATACCCTCAACTGCATCTGTAGCCTGGATAACCGTAGTGGAAATAACATGAGTAAAAATATCCATAAACTTATTTTGAATTATAAAGGTAGTACATGTTTTCTTCCCATAAAATGGTTTTGGTTAAAGTTAAAGGTTTCTACTAAACATAGGTACTGATATGAAAAAGAGTTAGAGGCCATGATCAAACATCTCACCGTATTTTGAGTGAAGACATGATCAACATCTTCATAAACCCACAACCTACTGCGCTTCCCAGGATCTTTAACTGATTGTTGTCGAACAATTTCCCAGCCTATTTCTTGTAGTAGATCATGCATTTCGAGCCTATTGTCATCTGAGATCGTAATGAGAGCTCTATCAAGTAGTACTCGTAATCCACTACGGGGGTAAAAGCCACAACTTTCCAGAACTTTTGTCACATATCCTTTGTCCATTCCTCTGAAGAAGCATGCAATATCTAGAAATATGTCCTTTTGTAAAGGCTCTAGTCCATTCAAGCTTGTTCTAAGCACACCCTGAATTTCCATGTGTGGAATTTTCTTTATTTTTTCTAGCTCATCTTCCCACTCACGTGCACTTTTGCAATCAAGAAAAGCTCCCAAAACTTTAAGTGCTAGAGGCAGACCTCGAGCATATCCTATGGCACGCCTTGAGAGAGAATCGTACTCTCTTGTGGGTTGGTGTGTTCTGAAGGCATACTGCATAAAAAGCTCAAGAGCTTCATCATCACTTAAAAATTTGGGACTATATCTCTCCTGCACTCCACTTAGTGATTGTATATCTCTAGTTGTTATAATGATTCTACTTCCACCACCAAATGAACATTGCTTTCCGAGTAAGGCTTCAATCTGGGCAAAAGTTTCCACATCATCAAGAACAAGCAAAACTTTTTTCTTATTCAGCCTTTCCATAACCATCTTAAAGCCTGTATTCAAATCACCTAAGTTACACACCTTTTTCTTCAACATTCTACATAGAAGTTCTTCCTGCAGACGTTCTGCACCTTTATTCTTGAAACCATCTTTGACATTTTCAAGAAAGCAATAGTGTTCAAACTGACAAGTGATTTCATCATAAACAGCTCGAGCAATGGTTGTTTTACCTATACCAGGCATTCCGTATATCCCAATACCACGAACATCATCCACCCCAAGACACAACATACTATCTACTTCTGCTATGTGTCTATCCATTCCAACCAAACAATTCTCTTTTCCAGGTCTCACCCATATCAATCTCTTAGAAATATCGTCGACAATTTTCTCAATAAACTTGGCATCATCCCTGTAATATTCAGAGAAAAAGAAAACAGAATAATAAATAAAATTTGTTCTTGCAAGTCCAGAGCAACAGCTAATGTACTAATGTCATGCTGAAACTAAGAAAAACATATAATTGCAACTCGAAACTAAACGTGATCCGACCAAACTGAATGTCATACTGATATTGGATTGGATCTAATTTTGTAGAACAAATGTCTAGCCTTTGCTATGATTCATATACACATAATCAAGTGAACTGAATCTCTAAACCCAATTTAGTTACCATAAAACTCTTCATTCCAACAATTACGCTGCACAGGTTGAAAATGAGAAGAAATGTTAGATATGACTGAAATATTTTACCGATAATTCCGGGAATCCCAGCAAGATAAACTGGCGGCTTGAATCAGAAGAGACTTCAATCTCCGCACCTCTTCCACATCATGCTTACCAAACCCTTCCTCAAAACTAGACTTAATATCACAACGATCAAGTTCGTAGAAAACAGGCACCACAATCTGCTTCATGGTTTTCATGCACTCCATGATCCTCACCAGCTCCTTCATGCACCACTTGGAAGAAGCATAGTGTTTGGAGAACACAACAATGGACAGCCTCGAGTCGGCGATGGCTTCCATAACCTCTGATGGGTCGTCGGAGTCGAGGAATGTGTTGATTGCTTTCTCATGCAGAGCCTTGTGGAGATGGCCGACGAAGATCTTGCGGGTGTCGTCGGCTTTGAAGCTGATGAAGACATCGTAGTTCCAACGGCCGACAGAGGAAGAAGAAGAAGAACCGGCCATGGAACTCGATCGAAATCTCGGAAGTGAAATGAGATCAAGTAGTTTGCTTAGTCAAAGTAAAGGGTTTGTCTTGAGAAGTGGGGAAAGAATCAAGTTGTATTTTATTAGCAACAGGGGGACACCTCTTGAGTTTAAGCAGAATTAACAAATGCTACTCATTTGTGTTCACGTCTTCGCTTGTAGTTTATTAATCGGGTAGATTAATGGGACAAAACCCGAAGAGGAAAGAAATGTTAGGTGGTGGGTGAGTTGTAGGATCGCGATTGACAAAAATAATTCTGTTGGTTGCATCTAACAGAAGACGCATTTTTGACTTCGGACTTATTTTATTGTGAAGATACAAGATACACCAGAAAACTTTGCATCCCCAACTTAAACACCAAATTTGATAGAGGAATAAATCATGTTGAATTCTCTAACAAAAGCTAAAAACTACCACAGCACAGTTCATGGAGCCAGATACTGAGTATTGATTGCTCAGTGGCAAATTTTATGTGAACATAGCACCAAAACTAGCATCAGTATCAACATACTACATTAAGCAAAAATGCAAAGAAAACCAGTTACGACTTACAACTAAACAGCACATATCAAGGAATTTGTGCATATCAATGAGTGTCTATTTCTACTGTTGGTGAGTTCCCAGTTGCAATAAAAGTAAAAGACTAAATATATGATGGTCTTAACGAGCAACATAGGGGAATAGAGTCACAAGCTGTTGCTGAGAAACTAACCTTGGATCACTACTGCCACCGCTTCAAGTAAACACAAGTTCCTTTCAGGAAAGACAAAGTCCTCTGCTTCTGCTACTTCTTTCTTTCAAAGCCGTACTTCTCCTTCATTCTCCATCAATTCTTTCTCTTCTTCGTCCTCACTCTGTGAATTTGGCATTACCAGGTCACTGTGGCTGCCCAACTCAGAAACTCAGTCTCCTTCTGTTTCTCTTTATGTTTCTCAATTCATATGGGTCCATAAAATAATCTCCAGTCTCAATACTGTCCGCGTGAACTTGGGCCTCTGGCATGTTTAGATTAGGCATTTTATCTGGATCATCATATAACAAATCAACTCTGCAGCTTCTGATGCTGAGTTGTTCTGTTATGGATTCACTTCTTACTATAATCTGAAATGTGGCCTCAGTATATGTTTCATTGACCAGTTTTCCCTTTGCAATCAAGTGACATTCAGCCCACGAAACATATCTCCAGAACCGTAGGATTCTATCGATTCTGAACACCGAATCTAGCATATCAAAGCTGAAACAACACTCGCCACTATCTCCTTTTAAAGTACATAAACAAGCAGCAGATAAAGGACAAGTATACTGATAAACACCCTGGTATTGTTTACCAACAGCGCAGATAGTGAATCCCATAAATCCCAAAAACCAATCAGCTGGTAGCTGCATAGTTACTGAAAATCCCCTGCTCCGAATGGTGAACCAATCGGGAACTTCACTCCCAGGAACAGACATTTTCAAACGAAGAGGTGGCATGTGATTGTCCTACACATTCAAAACAAAACCAACTTTATTTGGTTTAACTTTATGTTTGTACATGCTTGTTTGTTTATCTATCATAAAAGAGGGAGAGGGTGAGAGAGGAACCTGCAAATGTGGATGTGTTTCCACAATATCTCTAAATAGATTTGTTTGTACCAGCTGAAGGCAATTAGAAAATGTAAAGAAATGTTTTGTCTGGTATTGAGGCCTTGGCTTTGAAACTGTTTCCAAAGCTGTGCAATTATGCGCATCTATCTAACTTATACTCGATGAAAGCTCTGGTATTGATCTCAGTCTCTTACAACCTTGCACTACAAGATGTGTTAAACATCCAAGTTGATTCATTGCCACTGGTAAGCTCTCCAAATTGTTTCTGGACAGGTTTAACGATTTCAAAGATGACAAATGAGCAATACCATCTGATAATTCGAACACATTGCAGTCTCTTAAATCAAGATGTAGCAGAACAGAGTAACTACAATATCCTTCGATTGATGGACATGCTGACAAGGGTGCCGTCATCTCTTCACATCCAATGCATGATAATCTATCCCCCAAACGAAGGATAGAAAATGGAAGAAGTTTTATACCACTACCCCTTACGTGAAAGTCATTCAAGGATTTCAAGTCCCCCAAATTCTCAGGCAAGTTATGAAGTGCTGAGCACCCAGACAGATCGAGATGTGTAAGTTTAACCAGACGACACATACTGTTGGGAAGAAATTCAAGGCTTTTGCAGAATTGCATACTTATTTTTTTCAGCCCCTCAAGCTGATCAATTGATGAGGGCAGTCCTTTAATTCCGGTCCCATCTAAAAGAAGCTCCTTCATGATTCCTGAAATCTCTGGAAAGTTTTCAAGACTTGAGCAGCCCTTGAGGTTAAGTGTCTGAAGAGAACTTAGATGAATGCTGGTTGGTAGTGACTTGAGTTCTGTGCAACTTTCGAGATTCAATTCTACAAGCCCAGTGAGATTATTGATTGATGAGTGTAGTTCTATGATTGCAGTTCCATCTAGATCAAGGCATCTTAGCTTCGTCATATACTCTGAGATCTCTGGAAACTTCTCCACATTTGAACAGCCAGAAAGCCTGAGGGTGCGTAGCCATTTCATATCAATGCTGCTAGGCAGACTCCTAAATTCTCTGCAACCTCTGAGGTCCAAAGTACCAAGGCCTGTAAGATTATTAATCGATGATGGCAGTTCTTTAATTGCAGTCCCCCCTAGAGGAAGATATCTTAGCTCATCCATAACATCAGAAATTACTGGAAACTTTTCAAGATTTGAACAGCCACTAAGAGCAAGGGTTTCTAGAGATTTCATGTGAATGCTGCTTGGGAGACTCTTGAGTTCTTTGCACCCCCATTAAATCCAAATAATGAAGCTCTTGAAGATCAGAGATGGATGGATGAAGCTCACGTAAACTTTTACAGCCATTAAGATATAGTTTCTTTAGTCAAGTCAGGAATTTTAACAAGGTATTGACAGTGACTTAACATGATGACTTTCAGATTTTGCAGGGGCTGCATTTAAAACAACCAAGAAATTAAAACATGTATGCATACTTGAGCTAGGCACATAAAATTTTCAAACAACAAAAAGATGTGCAGATTATTGTACCTTGATTCCTTCCCAAAGTTCTTGAATGTGACTACCACGCATGTCAATTCTAACAAGATTCTTTGGGATAAAGGCTGATGGCAAAGACTTTAGCGGGCATCCATGCCATAAGAGAAACCTCAACTCATCAGAAAGAAACTCGAAGTCCCCCCTCGTGAGTTGTTTACAGCCATCAACTGGGCATAACTCCTCACGGCGGTTGCTAAGGTAGTCGTCATATCTGGAGTCGAATGAATAATGTAGTCTAAGCTTCGTCATTCTTACAAAGGCTCCACAATTTATGCATAGGTCGGCTTTTGAATTCGACAAGTCTAGCTTTAAGCATTCAACTGCATCCGTAGCCTGCATAACCAATAGCAACTTACATAACATTAATACAAGATTCCCATGAACTTGATTTTGATCGAAGTTGATCTATCTACCAAACATTATGTATACATATAACATGGAAAAGAGCTAGAAAATGATCATGATAAAATATCTCACCATATTTTGAGTCAATACACGATTAACATCTTCATAACTCCACAACCTACTGCGTTTTCCAGGTTCTTTAGTAGATTCTAGGCGGGTGATTTCTCTACCCATTTCTTGTAGTAAATCATGCATGTCGATCTCATCATCGTCTGATTGGTCTCCAGTTATAGACGATATAGTTATGAGTGCTTTGTCAACTAGAACTCTTAATCCATTGCGGGGAAAGAAGCCACAACTGTCTAGTAATTCTGTTACATAATCTTTTTCCCAGTATCTAAAGAGACATGCAATATCTAGAAATATGTCTTTCTCTGAATCGTCTAGTCCATCAAAGCTTATTCTAAGAACATGCTGAATTTCTATGTGTGGGATACTCTTCAGTTTCTCTAACACGGCTTCCCATTCACATATACTTTTGTTATCAAGAAAAGACCCCAAGACTTTAAGTGCTAGAGGCAAACCATGAGCATATTCTGTGGCGCACCTTGACAGATGATCGTACTCTCTACTGGGTTGATTTGTTCTGAAAGCATATTTCATAAACAGACCAAGAGCTTCATCACCACTTAAATACCTCGGCTCATATGTCTGATTAACTCCACTTAGTGATTGCTTATTTCTTGTGGTTACAATGATTCGACTTCCTTCGCCAAATGCATGTAATTCACCAAGCAAGGCCTCAATTTGAGAAAAAGTTTCCACATCATCAAGAACAACCAAGACTTTTTTCGTACCTAGCCTTTTCATTATCATATTCCTCCCCCTGCTCAAATCTATACTCTGCACCTTTTCCTTCAACAATTTAAACAGAAATTCTTCCTGCATTTGTACTTCACGCTTGTTATAAAGGCTTCCCTGACATTGTTAAGAAAGCAAGAGTATTCGAACTGCCAAGCAATTTCGTCATAAACAGCTCTAGCAATTGTTGTTTTCCCTAAACCACCCATACCCCATATTCCAACAACCCGAACATCATTCACCTCAAGAGATAATCTTGAATTCATTTTTCTAATGTGGGAATCCATTCCAACCAAGCCATTGGCTTTACTGTATGATGTGTGGATCAGTTCTTTAAGAGCACTCTCAACAATTTCCTCAATAAGCTTGCCATCATCCCTGCAAAATCAGAAATCCATGTAACTGTGATTGTAAGATTAATCAAAAGCAGATGTTAAAATTAAACTTCCATGATTCTGGAATTCATAGTGCATTAATCACTTATGACATAAGTGAGAAAGAAATGCAAAACTATACATGAAGGAAATCAATCCCAGCAACTTAAGTCAGTTCTCTGATAACCAATGTCATCAAGCTATCCACTTTAGAGCTAGCCCATGATGCCATCTTAAGTCTGTTGGATGACTTGGATCAATGCTCAACCAGTTAACTGGGCGGCTGACCCGGATTTTTGTTAATGTAATCTCTCATTAACCAATTAATCAAACTTCAAAAGCTTTGAACTTTTACTCGTATTTGTTTGGACTTGTATTTGGCCCATAGTGATGAGTCCAATAAGGCCCAATCAGCCCATTTTCCAAAATGATCAGATTTGAACTTTATTTGAAATCGTTTTGCTACTTGGGACAATCGTTTTGCTCTGTTCTCATCATCACACAAGCCAGATGTCATAAAATGCAGGGTATGTAATACATACATACTAACAAGATGATCATGGAGAAGCTAATAAACAACCGCTAGATGAACTATATATGAAGTGAGCTTAAAATTCAAGGCTGTTTACAGAAAATTTTGTTTATTCATCAAAAGCAATAAAACCATCCAGTAAGATTCATGCGTTGTCAAAAAAATTCTAGACCATGACTCATATCAGCATACCCCATGCCACAACAATTGGACTTCTCACTCTGTGCACTCCATCTTTCCACACCAAGCCTCCAAACTCGGGTTCTGGCTGCCTAGTCTTTGTGGTAAAGGTCACCTTGTAAGACAGCTTCTGATTAGCTTTGGTGAACTTCAGTATCCGCGGCTCAACTTTCACGTAAGCACCCTTGAATGGCGAAACAATGGCATGGTAGCTCGAAACTGCAGGGCCAACGTTAGTGACAGTTCTATGAACTGTCAAGACAGATACATTAGTGTTCTCCACAAACACAACTGAAATCGCTGGATAGTTGAGGTCCCCGGCATTGGCTAGAGTGTGACGGCAAGTCCTATTGCTAAACACCTTGAGCTGCATTGGGGTTAGCTTTTGTGTGCAGAGAAACTCAAGATAATCTTGAGGCTGAATGTCGTAAACCAAACCCGGGTCAAGAGCCTTGCTAGGGTTTATGTGTCCAGCTCCATGATCAAAAGGGGTTGAAATCTCAGCTCTTGAGGCATCTTCAAGAGGCTTATTTGTGTTGTCATGAACATAAGCTGTAGTCATCAAAGCGGATTTGATCGCGGCTGGACTCCACTCAGGGTGCCTAGACTTGAGCAAAGCAGCAATGCCACTCACATGAGGACATGACATAGAAGTCCCGGACAAGATATTAAACTTCACTCTCCTGCGATCAGTCGCCAAGCTCGACGGACCCAATTCTCCAGTCCAAGCAGCAAGGATATTCACTCCCGGCGCCACCAAATCCGGCTTCATAATCTCAAAACTCAACAGATTAGGCCCTCTAGACGAAAATGCAGCCACAACAGGAGAAGGCCTAACCCCAACTCTAGTACCAACAAATGCTAGAGTTGCCTTTGCTCTCGGACTAGTCATAGCATAATGCTTGATCGATTTTGCTTCATTCTCTCCAACTGCAACCGCCGGAATCAGATGACAATCAGCCACAAGCTCCTCCCCATTCGAGGCCGTATTCGCCAAGATCATCCCAATTCCTCCTGCATTCTTCACCACCACTCCCTTCTGCACTCTAGCACTAATCCCACGCTCACAAATCACAATCTTCCCCTTAACTTTCCTCGGATCCAAGGTACCTTCTAAACACAACGAACTCGGATCCGGACTACTCGAATTCCCACCCGCAAACACAACAGGATACATCTTCTTTGTATCAAGCTTCATTATACCTCTATAAAGCGAAACACCAGTAATACTCCTCCCATTTCCCAACTTCACAATGGCGGGAAAATCTCTATCCATAGTGCTAGCACCGACGGTGGTGATCCACGGCGACACATTAGTCAAACTCACCGGGTCTGGCCCACCGTTCCCGGCGGAGCAGGAAACAAAAACACCCATCTCCATAGCCCCAAACGCCGCAATAGACAAGCTATCCCGGTAGTACGAGGAAACCCCACCACCAAGTGAAATAGACAAAACATCGACGCCGTCCGCTACGGCCTTATCCACCGCCGCCATTATGTCGGAGCTGAAACAACCTCCGACCCAGCACACCTTGTACGCCGCGATCCTCGCCGCCGGCGCCATTCCCCTCGCCGTGCCGTAAGCGTAGCCGAGGAGATTGGCGCCGCGCACGGCGGACCCGGCGACGGTCGCGGCCGTGTGGGTCCCGTGGCCGTCCTGATCTCTCGGAGACTTGTATTCCTTTTGTTCGTTGAACTTTCCGGTGGCCGACTCGTACCCCCGGAGGAAGATTCTGGCGCCGACGACTTTCCGGTTGCAGTTCTGCTTCGTGAAGCCTCTCCCGGTCTCGCACGCGCCGCGCCACCGCCGCGGCACCGGAGACATCCCGGTGTCGTTGAAGCTCTGGCTCTCCGGCCAGACACCCGTGTCGAGTACTCCGACGATGACGTCATGGTCGGAGAGGCGCTGGGACCAGACGTTGGCGGTGGTGCTGTCGTGTGGCTCGAGTCCCAGAAACAGAGGACTTCTGGTCGTGTGGAGCTCGTACTTTTGTTCTGGGAATATAGACAAGACTCCGTCTTGTTGCTCTAGTAGTTGAGCTTCTTGTTGGGTCAGTTGAGCTGCGACGCCGTGGAAGGCGGTTTGGTAAGTGTAGATAATTCTGTCTTGGTTTTGGTTTTGATAGTCTGCTTTTTCTGGTTTGGTGAGTACTGAGTTTACTTTGGATGAGTACCAATCTAAGTGGGAGTTGAAAGATTCAGGCTTGGCAGACCTGTCCATTTGGATGATGTAAGTTTGGGTTTTTGCAGAGAGGGCATTGGTGAAGAAGAAGACAGAGCTTGCTAGGATCAGAACCTGCAGCCATTTGATCACTGGTTTTTCAACCATTTTCATGATTCAAATGAGGAAGAAGAGTAGGCCTTTCTTCCTTGAAGAGTGAAGTGGGGAGTGGAGTGTGGAGTGTGAGGATCTCAAGGAAATAAAGATGAAATATTTAGAG
Organism: Fragaria iinumae; assembly: GCA_009720345.1. Lineage (NCBI taxonomy): Eukaryota > Viridiplantae > Streptophyta > Magnoliopsida > Rosales > Rosaceae > Fragaria > Fragaria iinumae. Next base: position 24,204,064 of record CM019123.1, on the reverse strand, counting down.
GGGGATGGGGACCTTTGGTACTGTGGCAAATCTTGTGCTGGTCATAAAGATAGTTGGTTGTTTCATCAATGCAGTATTGTTGGGTAATGGCTGTCATTACTGGAGTAGATTATGATCAATGGGGTAGATTTAATCACATTTTGAACCCAGAGACATTGGTTGATTTAATTTCTGATAGTCTTGGCTAGTAGTAGTATCTATGGTGGTTCAAGGAGGTCAATTCCATTGCCATTGTGACATTGACAATGGCATCTACCCAATGATGAATGATCATAAGGAGAAATAAGGTGGCTGGTAGAACTGGAATAATATGAGCTTAGCTTCACTGAGTAAAGGGTACTGAGAGACCATGATGTATACAATTGCTACATTAATATGGGTGGGGTTGTTTTTGTACGAGGGTATGATCAAATTGTCCCACCTTCGTAAGATGCTTATTGACACCTCTGACCACCGCAAGGATGGAACCAACAAAGATGTCCCGAGGTTTCTCTGCAAATTTGCTCGAAGATGAAATTTTTTATTTTTTTTGGTAAGCGTAGAGAGACTAATCGATATATTAAGCAAATTATAGGTATTTGACGTATCAATACATTAAGCAAAAACTAGTGGTGATGAACGATGATCTACTATGATCTCTGCAATATAAAGAGTTGGTACATAATGGATGTATCGATACGTTTAACTTACTGAAGACTTTCCCGCAAACATGTCGGGTATGATTTCAAATTTTTTGTTCCCAAACAAAATTGATGAGGCTGGTGGTGTAGGTGATCCATGCTTGTTAAAGAGATTCCAGGGAAATATGAAATTAAAGGGTGAAAAGTAAAGTGCTCAAGTATGGGAAAGCTAAGCTGCAAAAGTCGTTCTGGGGAAAATGAAAGCACTACTGGATATTTAACATTGTTTTAAGAGCATAGGTTACCCTTCAACTAATTAGAAAGACCACTAGACCAGAAATAATGTAACATTAACCAAGCTAGAATGATGAATTAGTAGAATTACTATATGCATTATTTGGATGAACTATGACTTCTAGTTCTGGTAAATAAAATTGGCGAGTCAATTATTGTTGTTGGGGTGATGGGGAAGGCAAGTGTGACAGCTCAATGGCTCTAAGTCAGATCAAAGGGTAAAGGTACATTAATTCATTTCTGATAAGAGAGATAGCAGTAAATACACACATGGAGGTCAGCTTTCTCCTCTTAAAGGTTCATCCATGTTGGAAATCCCAACAATAAGGCAAGCTCAGCTACTTGGGCGTTTTGGACGGTGATCCGGCAGCAGTGGTTACTCTGGCGGTGACGGTGGTTTGCTGCAGCGGTTCTTTAGCCTCAAATCCCTCAATCATATTCTTTTCACCGAGAACACTTTGTATAGCATACAGATGTAAAAGTTTTCTCTAACTTACATATAGTTGTGTATGATCATGTCAGAAGTTTAACATTGTGTAAGAGAGAAGACAAAGTTCCAAATGCTATCAGTGGCACAAAGTGATGTGCGTGTGTGAAGGTTAGGATTCAGGAGCTTCATGCAGGCTTCTACATAGGGACAGTGAGATGAATTCTATTGTAAGGGACACATGAGAAATTGACTACAACTGACAAAAGTGTGGCCTAGGAATGAACTTGAGTTCACTCCCAACCCTTGATGGCTTGATGCTTTGGTTCATTTCATATACACAAACTAGCTATAACATCTAAAATAATACACATATTAGCTCATTACCTTTGCGATTTTGCAAATTCCACATACATTCATTGTCGTGAACAATATGCGGTGACGCCTTCATTAGATATGAAAAATAGTTAGTACCTCGAATCATAACAACCAGATCATTGCCGGTATGTATAAAATGGTTAACCAACATACCGACACTGGCATATTCATTTGGACGTGCCTAAATCAAACCGAACCGAACCGAACTAAACTAAATCTGCTATACTATGATTTGGGCACCTAATTAGCTTCTTCGTAGTCTCCAATTGGATATCGATGGATGCAATCGGCCCACGGGCCTCTCTTGGACTCACCCTCAATGGGCCTTATACACTTCCAAACTAAACTAGTGCACTTCGGCCCAGTGCCCATCCCAAGCTGCCAAACCTTGTCACCTTTCTTCACTCTCTCTTTTCCCTCCAAGTACGCCAATTCATACCACAGTGCAGAAGACGACTGGTTCCCGAACCTGTGCAACGTCATCACAGCAGCCTCCATTTCCCTATCTCCAAGCTTCAACCCTTTTCCGATCTCCCTTATCACCGGCCTCCCTGACGCCGGCAGACAGAAATGCTCTATCACACTCTTGAAATTCGGCACGTAAATCTCCGCAGACTTGTTCAAGAATCTCTTCCTGATTATCGAAACGCCGTGCCAGAACTTCTCGGACAACGGAAGGATTGACGACCCCAAAACGGTGACGTTTGCTCGGAGCGTCTCGCCGGCGACTTGGAGGAGATCACGTTTGATGGTGACCCCGAGTTTTCCTTCCGAGTCTTCTTCTCGGATGGTGGAGAGGTAAGCTCTGTCGTCGTAGGATTTATTTGTTCTGAGAGTTTTGAAGAGCTCGTACTTTGGATGTTTGGATGTTTGATTTTTGTTTGTGAGCAAAATGGCGGCGCTGCCCATTCTGAAGAGGCAGTTGAGGATCAACTTGGGCTTTTCATGACCTGCATACCAGCCTGTTGATAGAATCTCTGTGCTCAAAACGACGGCGTATGAGTTCTTGTGAATCTGGAGGAGGTTTTGGGCCATATCAATGCCCAAAGCGCCTGCGCTGCAGCCCATTCCGGAGAGGTTGAAGCTCTTGATGTCAGATTTCATTGAGTAGTGGTTGATGACAATGGAGGTTAGAGACGGAGTGGGATTGAAACCGCTGCAGTTTACTATTAGGATGTCAATGTCTTGAGGGGAGAGTTTGGTTTTGGCCAAAAGGTCATCCATGATGGGGAAAAGTACCATATGGACTTCTTTGATGTATTCATGGTGGTGGGTTTTGGGAGGAATGTGGTGCAAGGCTGGAGGGAGATAAGTCTCTTGGCTCTGTCCGGAAGAAGCGAGGATGTTGGCCATGAAAGCTACGCTTTCGCTGTCGAAACCTTTAATCATGGAGGAGTTCTTGAGGAATTTGGAGAAGGGGACTTTGCAGTGGCTTGGGGGTTTTAAACATGAGAAGTCTACCAAGTAGATTTTGTGAGTCTTTTTGGAGAGGTAAGGCTTGAGGATGAAGAAGATGGTGAAGCAAGAGAGGTTAATCAAGTGGAAAATGGGTGGACTTTTTTGGAGGAGAAACAAGGCTTCAAGGGATGTTACAAGTATGAGCACCAGAAGTCCTAGACTTTGGGAGAGAGTGGAAACTATCTGCTTAGAAACTAGAGGTGCCATTGGAGATGAGAGAGGAAGAGCAAAGATTTTGTTGGTGGTGTTAAGGGGATTGAGGCAGAGTTCTAAGTTGCAGAAGGCTAGGGTATAAATGAAGAGGTGTAATAGCTCATTGCAGTTGGCAGGTGAGACTCATTGCATAGTAATAAAAACTTGAAAAACATATTTCAAATGGCCATACTTGTTATACAGATAGCTAGTCAAAGTCTCTTTCACCATGTGTCAGATAAATTTAAAGTTAGACGAATTTGTGCTAGAGTAGCCATTAATATGTTTTGGATTGGTTTGGACTATGGAGCTTTGAGACTGCCAACATAATTAAAGTGGTGTCTAGCTTTTGGTATAGATCAAGATGTATTGGTGAGTGTTTTTGGGTGCTAACATCTGTTTGATTTTGTGGAGCTTTGTTACTTGCAGGTTAGCTGCTGATTGACAACTATGATGTTCCCCATGCACAGTTGTTTGAATTTCAAGTTCATCTGCACAGCAGCAGTGTATTCATGGTGGTACCACCCATTTTTGTTTTTTTTTTTTATTTTTCTTTTATTTCTCCATTTCATGATGTTAGTGAGATTTGAACGCATATGCTCTGATAGTTATTCGAGATAATCAACAGGTCACAGCTCACTGAAAAGCCGAGGTGCCACACATTACAGGCCAAAAGGGGAAGAAGTCAACCGTCAATGGAGCTGGAATTGAGGCAACGAAAACGTGATATATCAGATGATAGATCGATGGTCTATCATGATAAGGTGCATGCTTCTGGTTCATCATGTTTATGCATTTATGTTGTTTCTGTGATCATTTCTTGAGGTCCGGGATAATGGTAAGTTACCACCCCTCTCGGCAAGTTGGAAGTCCTGCGAGTAAGTACCAACTCCCCCAACCATAAACAAATCAGTAAAGAAAATGGCAAGAGGATGGGAATGGTCCTCTGGTTGGGGTTAAAGGATTTATTTCTCTTGTTGGTTTTAACATATTTGATCATATTCTTGGTGTTTATGATTGCATCTCATTGATTTTCATGTCTAGTTCTATGTTCTTTAACTCTGTGAAAAATATGAAAAACTTGTTTACTTCAAAACAAAGTTGAATATACTTGACTACAGCAATGTCACTAGACATTTCAGAACTACAAAACCAACTGGAAATATTACACTGAATCAGAGATTCCTAACTTACAGCCAAAGGTAGACAACTAAATGAATAGTTTTTTTTCTATAATTTTCAATATTAGCTTATACCTTCTGTGTGCTATTTATCATATGTATGTTTGTTTTTCCATTTGTATGGCTCATTATATATGTATGTAGATCAACTTCTTTTTTTTCAAGGATGATATGTAGATCATTTTCATACTATAGTAGATCAGAATCTAGTTTGAGGACTGAGATGATTGTATGATTGGTATCAGTCTATCAATGAATGAAACTAATCCAGTTTTTTATAGAACTAGTATATACTTGATTAATGTACGGTTGAGGGACGGGCTAATAAGTTGGGCAATGTTCTGCAGCCCACAGTCTCCTACAGTTGAGCTGAACCAGCTCCAGGTTAATAGGCTGGCCTGTTAGAGGTCCATTACTCTCCATTCCGCAGGTAACCCTACAATTGATTCTTCTTGTCTTTTCTCTCTTCATTTTTCATGCATTTTCTCAATGAATAGTCACACTAGCTCTTAATTCACAGTCTCAACCTGATATTGAGAAATAATTAAGAAATTAATGGTGCAATATATTGGGTCATTAGGTTCTAACATGAGCATTCATCAATGACAGAAGTCCTAATCCTACATATGGATTGAAAATACGTAGATTGGTTAATGGAACTGGTACATACTAAATACCAGATTCAAGTGTCGGTTAATCACGATTCAGAACACTACCCGTTATGGCATCCATGATATTTTATCTGACATGTGATTTGCCTTCATATATAATATGATCTTCTGAACCACCCTTGTTTCTTTAATGGCCTTGGCTAGCTATCAGACGAAGGCAAAAACAATCTGCAGATTATGATAGTTGCATATTTGTGCGACTTTTATCATGCTAATTATTCTTATTACTTATTTATTTTGTGATGTTTTCCTATTTTTAATTAACTTTATTTGTTTTTAGGTGTTTTGAAGTCAAACAAAGAAAAAGGAGATAATTGGGCTTAATTAGGATCCCTAATCCTAGTTGGATTGGTGATGGACGTGAGATATAGGTTAACTAACCTATTTATACAAGGGAGGCCGAACAAGAACGAAAGAAAAAAAAGAGAAGAAAGAAAGGGAAGAAAGAAAGAGAAGAAAAAGAGAGAGAAGGAGAAGAAAGAAAGGAGAGGAAAAAGAACTCGATCGGCAAAGATCTTCTTCAATCAAGTTTTCTTCTTCTCACCCTTATTTCATCTTCCATGTATTCTCTGATGTTCTTAATCAAGATTATGTGTAACTAAACTCCTTAGTAGTTAGGGGCTGATCAAAGCCCTAGATATGTCTTCGATTTCGAACCCCAATTGATTTATATAATTTTAGATGAGAATTTCTTCACTGATTGTTCATTGATAATTCTATTGCATGTTTCATTGAGTCGACACTTTGATGCATGTTTTAGGGTTTATTATTTTGAATGTGTTTATGACTGACATATCGTTGCATATTCTATGAGAGATAACAAGTTCTTTCCATGTACTTGTGTGAAGTGATTCCTTGGTAATCTAAGGCTACCGACATTGACCTTAGATTCTTTGTTGCTACTCAAACGTTCTTAGATCTTCATGATTTCAGTTATTTTGATCTAGATACCGACATTTCATAGATCAATTAATTGAGAATATAGTTAAGTCGATACCGACATTTCACTTAACATGGCAAGTAAGAGAACGTAATACGGTTAATGACCTAACGACATTGGCTTAACTGTGAGTGCATTCATCTTTAGTTATTGACATTGTTTTGGGGTGATTGAAGCGTATCTAGTGGTGGAGAGAAGTTCCTAGCTATTGTTTCTCTCATATTTACATCCATATTCACTTTTTAATATTCTGTTTTCAGCAGTACTTCTGTTTTATCTATTTTTGTTCACCAACCAAAACAACTCTGAATACCCTCAAAATTTGTGTGGTAGTCCGCCACTGTGTCTAGTTACTGTGTATTTAATTTCATAATTTTTGGTTGAGTCTAGATTAGCTAATTAATTAGGTTTCTGCTCCTAGGTCGAGTCTGCCAGATTTCTAGTTTACGTGTCTGTTTGTGTTTCTTGTGTGTTTAAGTCTTAGTATCACCAATCCTCTTCGGGTAATGACCCCTATTTGCCATTTACTACATTGATATAATTGATTTGATAATAGGGTATTTTTGTAGGTGCTTTTGCGCCTATCAGATTACTGCTTCTTACATGTTCAATAAATTGAGTTAGAGAATATTGTGAATCACACAAAATTCCAATTCCATTTTTAAAGCTTGCTCAGTTTAGAGAATATTTCTTTCATGGCATGCACTATGGTTTGTCCCTCAGCTAGGAATACTTCTCTTGGATGATCATCCAGATAGAATTATATTTTTGTCACCAGTATAGGGAATCTTGATCTCATCTATTTTGGAAGTGCTTATTGGTTTGAAACTAGTTTTACTTGAAGGATACTTGAATTCAATTATGTTAGGTTTGATAATTGATATACGTTTCACAGTTCAAATTAAACCAAACAAGGTTAAATTGATATATAGGTTTCTTGGGGTTTATAGGAATTCTATAAACTATAACAAACTCCACAAGGGATGGAAACTATAATAAGCCAATAAGGTTTAAATGTGCTAGCTATTCTGAATTTTGATTAAAATACTAAAGATGTCTGCAAATCCAGTATTCCAAAATATTATATATAGTATTAATCTAGAAATTTTAGACAGACAACAAAGAAAAACACCATAAGCACAGGAATTATGGGTAAACAATGGTGCTCTTTGTTCATAATCACATTCTTTGAACTATGCACATTTACCTTCTCTAGGCTTGAGCAAGTAACACCACCCCCCTAAAGAAAAAACACAACAGAGAAACCTTCTCTTGCCCAAGATCAATAGAACCAACAAGAAGAAGAACAAACCAGAAAACACACACAAAGAAATGGAGACTGAATTGAGACTTTTATTGGAGACAACAACTGAATACAAAAGTCACACTGCTTGGACACTCGTGGGGTTCTCCAACAGACTAAAATACTTAAATAAAGACTAAAGAGAGTTCTAGACACACAAGGATTCTAGAGACCTCCACCTACTACAACTTAGAGACTAACAAACATTAAATACATACAACATAAACAACATACTTTAACTTTTTCAAAATAACATATTTTAACTTTTTCAACTTCCAAAAAGAACTTTAAACTTAACACCCCCTTGCCAATTCTACCACTTCCTACATATCACCAGCTGAAATGGCAACAAAGGGAGATAATAATGTTCCTCCATTTTGGAGTGAACACATTCACTGGCCTTGAGCGTGGCACTGGAAATGAAAATCCAACCATATTCAACCCGGTTGCACTTGATGCGAGCCAATGGGTTAGTGTAGCAGAAGATGCAGGGATATCACTAATGATACTTACTGCAAAGCACCATGATGGGTTTTGCTTGTGGCCTTCTAAGTACACTGACCATACTGTAAAAAGATGTCCTTGGAAAAATGGCCATGGTGATGTTGTTCAGGAGCTGGTTGATGCGCCTAAGCCCCGCGGGGTTGATGTTGGGCTGTATCTCTCACCCTGGGATAGGCATGATCACAGATATGGGATGGAGAAACCATATAACGAATACTACTTGGCTCAGTTACAAGAGCTGCTCACTAGGTAATTGGAGGCATTTGGAGCTACTTGACATGATTTACATCGCTTTATTATTCATCTGCTTGTATATATGATTTGCTCTTTCTTGACAGATATGGGAGTTTAAGAGAATTTTGGTTTGACGGATTTAAAGGTGAACATGCACCAAACATGTCCTACATTTTTACAGATTGGTTCTCTATGGTGAAGGAGTTGCAGAGTTCCATTAACATATTTTCTGATGCTGGTCCGGATGTTAGATGGGTTGGAAATGAGGATGGGTTTGCCGGAGAATCATGCTGGTCCACCATCAATCGGACCTCGTTATCAATTGGGAATGCAAGCATTGAGCAGCAAGTAACTTAATATTGTTAGCTTGATATACATTGTTCATGTAGATTTTGGGTCGAATAGTTGTCCAAAGTGTGTATGCTTATCTCCACACAAGGATAAAACTCATGCTTGTCCAAAGTGAGTATGTATATCTGCATACAAAGCATAAATTCATGCTTTCAAGTTTCGGTGGATATTGAGAATTAAAAAACAGACATCTATGTTACATGGCCCATGCATCCAATTATTGATACTTCCCTATGAATGCAGTTATCTCAACAGAGGTGATCCAAAAGGGACAGATTGGTTGCCAGCAGAGAGCGATGTTTCAATCTGAAAAGGATGGTTTTGGCATAGTTCAGAGTCACCTAAGAAGCTAAGCCAGCTACTCAAAATTTACTATAACTCAGTAGGACGAAATTCTGTGTTACTACTCAACGTGCCTCCTAATTCGACAGGGCTCATATCAGAAGTAGATGTTGAAAGACTCCGAGAATTCAGAACTGCAATCGACACCATATTTTCGACAAATGTAGCCGAGAAATGCTCCATCAAGGTGAGTAGCCAAAGAGGGGGTATCGGAGGAGGTTTTGGACCTGAAAATGTGCTAGACAGTGACCATTTGTGGACATATTGGGCTCCCATGGATGGTGACAAAGATGACCACTGGATTGAATTCAGAGCAGATGAAGGGATGAGGTTTAATGTGATCAGGATTCAGGAGGCAATTGGTCTTGGTCAGAGGATCAAACGGCACGAAATTTATGCTGATGGTCAACTAGTAGCTAATGGAACTACAGTGGGTTACAAGAGACTTCACAGACTTGAAAATGGAGTAGTCCATGGCCAAACTGTAAGAATCAGAATTGAAGAATCAAGAGGTAATCTTCCTTTGATTTCATCCATTGGTCTGCATTTTGATCCCTATTGGCACCCAGAGAAAGGTGTATGATATTTTGATTCCCATGAATAAAAAAGAGCTACACTAATTCTCTTTGTTCCGGCACTTTGTGCAAAAGAAGGTTAGCCACTATGAAAAGTGAATCATATATGTTGCGTTTATGCTAAGATTATACCTGGCATGTGAAAATTGAGCTCTATTTCCCATTTCATGAACAACATGTAACATCCTGTGAAAGAGCATCTCCAACAGCTTCTCTATTTTTTTGAACTTCTCAATTTTGGGAAATATAGAGCTGTTTTTAGGTCCAACAGTTTCCTTATTTCATTTCCTAAAATTGGGATGGAGAAGAAAGAGAAGTTTTCATTCCTCAAATTTGCAGCAAAGCTTTCCTTCTCCAAAATTTAATTCTTCACGTACTTCAACGAATTTAAGGCAAAAATAGAATATTTTATTGGGTATTTTATTGTTACAATGAAATATATAATGGTATTTTGTTATAATTAATAATTATATATTATATTTTATTGTTGTATTAAATACTGAAATCTCCAAAATGAAGAAACTGTTTGATTTTGAACATAAATTTTTTGGAGATTTTAGCTTTTGTTTTCCTATTTTAAATTTTTTTTTAGAAAAACTGTTAGAGATGCTCTAATAACTAACCTGTAGAGATTTTTTTCCAGATATTTAATTTACCCTTAAACCAATTAGTCTTTACCATATGGGTCGCAAACCGTCCACTTTTGCAAACGTACGTTGAGCTCAGACAATTGAGCCTCCCAATGGTCACAGTGTCACTAGACCAGATGAAAAGGCAAAGCAACCCGTGAATGATTGCATCATATAATTGAAGAACAGCAAGACTTGCATGAAGAAACAGAGAGAACCAAACAAAAACTTCAGTGCCCAAAAGCTTAGTCGGTGTCATATGAGTTTTTCCTTCTCCATTTGGAGAACATAGCCTTTACATTATGCTTTGGTCCCAATCCCCACCTCAAAATGTTCATCAGCTTCCTCTGTTTTAGCTCTGCTCTACCCACAGAATCATCCATCTTCATCTTCATCTTCTTTAATCTTTGATCTCTACCTGAGCATCCCTAAAGTAATTTGATGATATCTCACTGAGTTTAATCACAATCAGCTTTCCATGTTTCACCAAATCGAGTATGATTAATTTGCTAGACAAAGTAACAAATTGTAGAGTTAGGAAAAGATTAGGTTCAAAAAGTCCCTGTTAGGCATGACTGTAAATTCCATAGTCCTATATATCCCTTATATGTGCCATGATAAGTAGCGCTATAGCCAAGAAAACAAAAGAGCATCATGGCCAAACAATGGCGCTCTTTGTGCATATTCACATTCCTCCAACTTTCCACATTCAGCATCTCAAGGCTTGAGCAAGTCCCAACTCCACCATTACCAATTCTACCTCTTCCCACATATTCCCAGCTCAAATGGCAACAAAGGGAGCTCATAATGTTCCTCCATTTCGGAGTGAACACCTTCACTGACTCCGAATGGGGAACTGGCCGTGAAAGCCCTGCCATTTTCAACCCGGCCAGGCTTGACGCCAACCAGTGGGTCAAAACAGCTTCTGATGCAGGCATATCACTAGTGGTACTCACTGCAAAGCACCATGATGGGTTTTGCTTGTGGCCTTCAAAGTACACTGACCACTCCGTGGGAAGTAGTCCTTGGAAAAGTGGCCATGGTGATGTTGTTCAAGAGCTTGTCAATGCCGCCACGACGCATGGCGACATTGACATCGGGCTTTATCTGTCGCCGTGGGACAGACATGACCAGAGATACGGTCATGAGGTAGCATACAATCAGTACTACTTGGCTCAGTTACAAGAACTTCTCAGCAGGTAGATCATAACATTTCCAAATAATACTTTTTATGAAACTAGATATTTTGCAATACAAGAAGATAAATTCTTGTACTTTTTATGTTTTGCAATACAATGAACATTGTTGCAATCACAGTTTGAAATTTGTTTTGAAGTTGATGTTTATTGAATTCTGTTTACTTTTTAGGTATGGGAGTGTAAGGGAAATTTGGTTTGATGGGAGCAAGGGTCCAAATGCACCAAACATGTCCTATTACTTTGCAGATTGGTTCTCCATGGTGAAGGAGTTACAGAGCACCATTAACATATTTTCGGATGCTGGTCCGGATGTTAGATGGGTCGGAAATGAGCAAGGCTTCGCCGGAAGCACAAGCTGGTCCACCATTAATCGGAGCTCATTATCAATTGGGAATGCAAGCATTGAAGGGTAAGTTCTAACACATACTCAAACCACTCTATCTGTCAGGTTTCTTGTTATATTGGTATATCACATTGTTAGTGCTTACTTTTCTGTGCTCTTTGTTTAATCACCTGTTTTTTTGTTTTGTTTTGTTTAATCACCTTTTGTACTAGGTAACTTGTGAAGCAAAGAATTTTTTAGTTGTGATCTAGTAAGTGATAGCTGGAGATCATCTGGCTTGATAGATGCTAATTAAAGTAGAAAATGACATCACTAAACCACCACCTAATTCGATTTATTCCAAATGAATGCAGTTATCTCAACACTGGTGATCCACAAGGGACGGATTGGTTGCCTCCAGAATGCGACGTATCGATAAGAAATGGATGGTTTTGGCACAAATCAGAGTCACCTAAGAAGCTAAGTACATTGCTTGAAATTTACTACAACTCGGTAGGAAGAAACTGTGTGCTGCTACTCAATGTGCCTCCTAATTCGACCGGACTTATATCCCAAGCAGATGTGCAAAGACTAAGAGAATTGAGGGGTGCAATTGACACTATATTTTCTAGCAATTTAGCAGAAAACTGCTCCATCAAAGTGAGTAGCCAAAGAGGAGGCAAAGGAGGAGGTTTTGGTCCTGAAAATGTGCTAGACAGTGACCATTTGTGGACATATTGGGCTCCAAAGGATGGTGACAAAGAGGAGCACTGGATTGAATTTAGAGGCAGAGATGAAAATAAAGGATTGAGGTTCAATGTGATCAGGATTCAAGAGGCAATAGGGCTTGGTCAGAGAATCAAAAGGCATGAAATTTATGTGGATGGTAAGATGGTTGCAAATGGAACCACAGTGGGGTACAAGAAGCTTCACAGACTTGAAGGGGGAGTACTCCATGGCCAAATTGTCAGAATTAAGATTGAAGACTCAAAAGGGCTGCCTTTGATTTCTTCAATTGGTCTGCATTTTGATCCATATTGGCACCCAAGTGTTTAGCTACTTTGAAAGTTAGGGATAAACAAAAACAAAAACAGAAGTATTTTAACTATTTGTCTATAAACTGATATTTATGCACTTTTTGGTGCCCATTCCCTGCTGCACTCTGTTTGAAGGGCCTTGCATGCTGTTCTTCAACACAATTATTTTACTAATTGTGAGAACTTCTGTGTAATTGCAACAATTTATCAATATAACTTTTGTTGATTACAGCAGGTATAAAGATGACAAGGCATTTGAACACTACTAGGTAAAGTAGTTTACATAAAAAACCAATGATGCACAGTAGTAGCTGTGGCACATGGAAACAAGGTCTTGCATTCTATATTCTCGGGGACGCAGTCACGTAGAGACCTCCATCAATTGGTAGGGTGACCATGGTCTTGTAATTCACCATTTTATTCTCATCAGCTAACTTGAATATATAGCTGCCTAAAAGCACAGCAGAAAATATTTTCATCTGCGTATAGGCATGTTCCTTTCCTAGACAAATTCTTGGACCGGCCTGCAATCACATAATCTCATCAGAAGTTACATTATGTAGTGAGACAGTGATTTCATTATTATCTTTTGCTTACACTGAAGGCTATGAATTTGTAAGGGCTTTCATCCTGGAAAAGGCCATTTTCGTCGAGCCATCTCTCTGGCCGAAACTCTTCTGCATCATCACCCCATAGAGATTTCATCCTTCCCATTGCATACAGTAGGTATACCACCATGTCCCCCTTTTTGACACTAAATCCATCTGGCCAGGTATCATCACGAAAACACATCCTGATATTCTATGAATGGCAGCATCACACAAACAAACTTGTAAGAAGTAGAATAAGTGATTAAAGTCCAGAAATGCGAGAAATTGTAAACTTACAAGTGTCAATTGAGCATATTGGATCTATTTACGTACCATTGGAGCTGCAGGATAGAGTCTTAATGTTTCTGTCAAAGCTGCATGGAGATATTGCATTTTGTTAAGGACTTCATCAGTAAGGCTTGCTGCAAGCTCATCAACTTTTGAGTCCTCTTTCAAATTTGTTACTTCTCTGACTTCCTTTGCGATCTTTTCTTGTATGTGAAGATGCTTGCACATCATATAAATAAACCATGAGAGAGAGCTAGATGTCGTGTCTTGTCCGGCGACAGTAACACAGAGGACTATGTCTCTCAGGTACTTCGGATCAGTATCTTTCAGTTCCAAACACCTTGAAACCAAGTCTCTTTTCTTTAGCTGCCATTGATCCTCAATACATTATTAATGATAAAATACGAAGTTAATTCACTCTATATGTAAAACATGGAAGATTAACTCACAGATAGGTTATGTTCTGGATGTCGCATAGCTTCAATCTTGCTATTGATTAATTTATACAAAAATTGATCAACCACTTTGATGTTTTTCTTTAGCTCTGCTTCCTTACCGATGTTTAAGAAGCGTTTGATCTTCCACAACTTATCAAATATCCGATACAGGGCAGCTTCTTGCTGCGCTTCAAAAGCATGGGAAAACCGGTTACCTTCTTCATCTTTTCCACTCATGCTGTCTAGTTCAATACCAAGTACAATCTTGATGATTGAGTCTAAGGTCGCTTTCATAAACAAATCCTTCCCCCAAAAAAAAAAAAAAAAAAAAAAAAAACACAAGATTAATGATATATCAAATAGATGTAACAACTTGAGACCAAAAACCAAAACATACTTGGATATCTATTGCTTGGTTGCAGGTTGCAGCTTCATAGATTATGCCAACAAGTTTAACTGCATTGGTTTTGAAAACTGAAGTGCTGAAGTCTCTAACTACTTTTGTTGAAAATTCAGCACTCATCATCTTCCTCTGATGCTGCCATTTTTGCCCATCCACTCCGAAGATCCCATCACCCACAACATCTGACAAAATGTTGTATGTATATGACCCCTGCAGCATGTTGCATTGGAACTATGACATGAATAATGTCACATATGTATGAATTGAACTCCTACACATTTAAGCATTCCACATCATATATACCTTGCCATAATTAGTGAAGTTTGTTTTGAGCACATATTCCACATTTGCAGGATCTGCTGTGTAAATCGCACCTTTGAAGAAGTCCAGCAGCCTGTAAGTGTTGTATTTGCATGCAAGCTCAGTCATGTAATGATGCAGCCTAGGGAAGTAGATGAGTTGTTGAAAGACAGTTCCGACAACAGGATGGTATCTCTTGTTCTTGTCACGCAACCTTCGGCCCCGGTGTCTTACCACAACTACAGCTAAAACTAACACTAAACTTAACACTATAGCCGGCGGGGAAGCAAAATCCATGACAGTGTTGAAGAAGATTATAGTAGCAGAGGAAGATAGCTTTTCGATCTGTTTCTGCCGATTTCCCTATGATAACATTACAGCCATTGATGTAAAAGCTTGAAATGTAAAGCTCAAAGGTAGAAGAAGATAAGAAATCTCAAAGGAGATAATACCACAAAGTTCTATCAGTCTGAAAACTTAACCAACTATTACAATCCAAAGCTATTTATATGAAAACGCTAGCAAAAGAAATTTACTGACTATTGGTAACACGCTTAACAGCTGGCACACATCTTGTGGATCTATCTGGAAGTCATGCCACGTCAACACCCTATCCAACTATATATCCAAGCTAGATATTTGCATGGGAACTCAGCAGCAATTGAACAATGACTGAGTAACAAGCTAATACATTGAACTTGTTGGTGTGATTGGAAATGGCTGGCCAAATCTCCATTAATTGCACAAGCCATATCACTAATCAAAGGAAAGGGAAAGGAGCAAGTGACTGTTGGTCCATATATGTATCATATTTTGTGTGTATGTGCATGTGTACGTGTTTTTCTTTTCTTTTTTTTTTGGGAGGGATAGCAACATTACTGCCAAACTCAATGTTACGTACAGCATGCAGCAGAAAACAAATCCATGAACGAAAATTATACAGCGCACCCGGCCATCTCACTGGCCATCTCACCGTTAAATTTTCGGGTGCGCTGAATAGGCTCTCATCCATGAAAACAAAAGGAGATGAGCAAGGCTTGGCCAAAATCACAACCGGTAACCAATATTGGCAATCTACTTAACCATGCATTGAGGATATATTACACACCCACTTTACTTTTCGTGCTCAACTAAATCTGCTATATATGGTGTATTGTTCTATTTGTTGATCGGATTTCAAGTGTTGCCTTTTCTGTTTTGTTTAGTCACTATTAACTAGCTTGTCCCTTTCGAAAGGAAAGGCTATTGCCAACTACTTGAGAGATGTAGATGACTTGAGCTAATTAAAGCATATGACTGATCATACTAGCTCACCACCTAATTCCATTTCATCCAAACGAATGCTAGCATGCGATAGATTGTGGTTGCTGCCGGAATGCGACATTTCAATTCATAATCACCTAAGAAGCTAATCTAGCTACTTGAAATTTACTACCAAGTATGAAGGAATTACGACTTACGAGTCATCTTCTTTCAACTTCACATGAGTTATGAGCATGGTAATAGAGCATCAATTTTAGAACTAGCTAGGCACAGCAAAACTGCGCGATGCTGCAGGTATATCATTGATGTATCTGGAAATTATGATAGAGGCAAAAAAGTAAATCAATACAATATGAGAGGTAATGTAGAGAATAGAGAATTGAGGTAATGTAAATCAATAATTCCAGTTTCAGTATCACCAATAATGGTCTTCCTAAGATATTGTTGCATCATTTTATCACGCAAACTTTTATTGATTACAGTACGTATGAAGATGATACGCTGCAGTAGGTAAAGGAGTTTACTCATCAAGACCACTGGTGCACTGAAGTAGCTATGGCAGTAATGGCACATGTCATTTAAGGTCTTGCATGCCATATTCTCGGGGAGGCAGTCACATAGAGACCTCCATCAATTGGTAGGGTGACCATGGTCTTGTAATTGACAATATTTTTCTCATCAGCTAGCTTGAATATATAGCTGCCTAAAAGCATAGCAGAAAATATTTTCATCTGCGTATAGGCATGTTCCTTTCCTAGACAAATTCTTGGACCGGCCTGCAATCACATAATCTCATCAGAAGTTACATTATGTAGTGAGACAGTGATTTCATTATTATATTTTTCTTACACTGAAGGCTATGAATTTGTACGGGCTTTCATCCTGGAAAATGCCATTTTCATCGAGCCATCTCTCTGGCCGAAACTCTTCTGCATCATCACCCCATAGAGATTTCATCCTTCCCATCGCATACGGTTGGTATACCACCATGTCCCCCTTTTTGACACTAAATCCATCTGGCCAGGTATCATCAGAAAAACACATCCTCATGTTCTACGAATGGCAGCATCACACAAAACAAACTTGTTTAGAGGTAGAATATGTGATTCAAGAAATGCGAGGAATTGTAACCTTGCAAGTGTCAATCGAGAATATTAGATTTATAGACGTACCATTGGAACTGCAGGATAGAGTCTTAATGTTTCTGTCAAAGCCGCATGGAGATATTGCATTTTTTTTAGGGCTTCATCAGTAAGGATTGCTGCAAGCACATCAACTCTTAAATTATCTTTCAAATTTGTTACTTCTCTAACTTCCTTTGCAATCTTCTCTTGTATGTGAAGATGCTTGCACATCATGTACACAAACCATGAAAGAGAGCTAGCTGTCGTGTCTTGGCCGGCAACAGTAACACAAAGGACCATGTCTCTCAGGTACTTTGGATCAGTATCTTTCATTTCCAAACGCCTTGAAACCAAGTCTCTTTTCTTCAGCTGCCATGGATCCTCATTACATATTTACATTAGAAATGATAAAACACCAATTTAATTCACTCTATAAGCAATAACAAACAAATGAAGTGGAAGGTAACTCACAGATAGGTTATCTTCTTGATTCTGCATAGTTTCAATCTTCCTATTGATTAATTTATACACAAATTGATCGACCTCTTTGATGTTTTTCTTTAGCTCTGCTTCCTTACCGATGTTCAAGAAGCGTTTTATTTTCCAGGAGATATCAATAAACCGATAGAGGGTAGCTTCTTGTCCAGATTCAAAAGCATGGGAAAACCGGTTACCTTGTTCATCCTTTCCACTCATGCTGTCTAGTTCGATATCAAGTAGAATCTTGATGATTGAATCCAAGGTTGATTTCATAAACAAATCCTTCCCAAAAAGAAAAAACACAAGATTTTTTGTAATTTCAAAAAGTAAACAATTTAAGACCAAATATCTTTTGTATGCATGAGTGGCTTTTGTTTAAAGTTGTAAATGTTGCAAACATACTTGGATCTCTATTGCTTGGTTGCAGGTTGAAGCTTCATAAATGATGCCAGCAAGTTTAACTGCATTGGTTTTGAAAACTGCACTACTGAAGTCTCTCACTACTTTTGTTGAGAATTCAGCGCTCATCACCTTCCTCTGATGCCTCCACTTTTGCCCGTCCACTCCAAAGATCCCATTGCCTAGTCCATCTGACAAAACGCTGTACATATACGACCCCTGCAGCATGATGAAAACTTGGATGGTAGTATGTACGTATAAATTTAACTTGTACACACACACATATAGGATACATGGTCCTCCTTCTAGTGAGCGATTTTTTTTTTTATCTTTTATAGGGATACCGCTACATTATTGAATTTGGTTTTTAATAACCTTGGATGACTGAGATTAAGTTAAAAATTCAACACTTTATGTCAAACCTGAAACGTTCAAGATCATTAAAAACAAATCAAAGTTTTGAACGATATAGTGTTAGGGGGTCATTCCTCTCTCACTCATCTTTCAGCTAAAAAAAAAAAAAATTCATTCAAAATAAATCAAAGTTTTGAACGATATATTTATTTATATGTATACTTAATTAAGTATATAATAAATGATCGTATACCTTGCCATAATTAGTGAAGTTTGTTTTGAGCGCATATTCCACATTTGCAGGATCTGCTGTGTAAACCGCTCCTTTGAACAAGTCGAGCATCCTGTAAGTTTTGTACTTGCATGCAAGCTCAGTCATGTAATGGTGCAGCCTAGAGAAGTTGATAAGTTGGTTCACCACCGTTCCGGCAACAGGATGGTATATCTTGTTCTTGCCACGCAATCTTCTGGCTCGGTGTCTAGCCACAACTACAGCTAAAACTAACACTAAACTTAATACTACTACAGCCGTGGAAGCAAAATCCATGACAATGTTGAAGAAGAACGTAGTAGCTAGCAAAGGAAGATGGCTTTTCTGTTTGTGCCGACTTCTCTACCCACCTCTCCAAGGTAGATATATGCATTTTTTTCGAGCTTGGGTAGATATATGCATTGAAACCAGTACTTTTGTGTAGATACGCAGACATGTTTTGTGGCAAAAATTACTGCCAAGCTCAATGCTACAGCAGCGGAGAACAACAAAAGGAGCAGTACTTGTCTTTCTCGTTGGATTTGAATTGCAGGTCTGGATGTTATATGGCCTGCAGGGGTTGGAGAATGGAGATGAGCAAGGCTTGGCCGAAGCACAAGCTGGTCCACCATTTCATCAGACTGTACCAATTGGGACGCAGTCACTGAGGGCGAGGACATACCTCTTTACGTTCTCTGCAGCTACTCAATCTGCTATGACACCCTGTTTTGTACTATTTGTTCATCGGATTTCAAGTTTTAGTCGACACTATTAACTAGGTAGGCACTTCAGAAAAGCAAAGGCTTTTTTTTTTGCCAACTACTTGGCATTGACGAATAATTGATAGCTGGATGAATATATTAAGCATAAAATTGATTTTCACCGATTGGAACACATTCTAAAACTCATGTTTTACTAATTGTTTTACTAATTGTGTGATTAAGAAATATGACTATTTCATAGAACGGGCTTTGCATGCAAGGTTTGGTACGATATATAGGAGGTTCGTGGGAGTGTGATGAGGGACATGGCTAAGATAATGTTAATCATGTTATGTAATACACACATCCATACATCAGATACACCGTAGAATTTTGGTTATTACTGCTGTAGAAAGTTTAATTATATTTTAAATTACCGAAATTAACCCTGTTGGGAGAAAGACTATAGTCCGGATAGAGAGAACGAGACTTGGGAGAAACTGAGAAAGTTAGAGAAGAATCCACTATCAGCGAAAAACAAAGGGTCATACTGTTATGACAATGTAAAGGAACAAAACAGTTTATGTAAAAGGGAAATGTTGGTTTTTTTTTTTTTATGACAATGTAAGGGAAATGTTGGTTGATCGAGGACAGAAGAAGAAGAAGAGGAGGAGGAGGGACACAAGATCGAGCACAGAATCTAATAGTTGGCCTTTGATTATCGAATTTCAAATTTCGGTAATTCTCAACTCTCAATTTTTCATTAATTAGCAAGAGATCAATATTTTTTTTCTGGGTTTTTTTTTTCCTGATTTGCTTTGATGCTAAAATCAAATAGGATTTCTCTGTGTTGCTCTCCCTGCATGCAGCCAAAACCCTAGTTAATACAGTAATATATGAACCATATATACATAGGTTTTTTTGGTAAACGACATATCAATAGTATCCCTTATGGTAATCGAAAGATTACTTTAAGTAATAGTTGACCTATTCTTTCATCGTTATCAAGCAATGCTGCAATGGTTATCTTGATTACACAGTCTGAAGATGACAAGGCATTTGAACGCTACTAGGAAAACCAAGATAACATAGACAAGACAAGGTGAACGTAGTTATAATACAGGGGATTTAAAGGTCTTCACAGACTTGAAGGGGGAGTGGAGTACTCCATGGCCAAATTGTCATTATTAGAATGGAAGACTCAAAAGGTCTGCCTTTGATTTCTTCCATGCATTTGGATCCCTATTGGCACCCCAAGTGGATAGCTACTTTGATATGTAAAGTCGGGGATAAAAAAAACTAAAATAGCATTATGTTAAGTACTCTTCATCTTTAAACTTACATTCATGCACATTTTGGAGCCCATTCTCGGATGCACTATGTTTGAAATGCCTTGTAGTCTCTTCTTCAAGCCATAGTCCCAAAGACAATAAAAGGAGCATTTTAATGGGGATCTTTGTCTGCCCATCTTCTGCTGTTCTATTGTTTGACATATGTTGTTTCATGTACTACTTATAAATCAAAACTTAGCACTGTTTGTCACACAATGCAAAAGATGAGTATCGGAGTCTTTTCATTCGGTATAACTTCACTAATTATACCTTGCCATAGTTAGTGAAGTTTGTTTTGAGCACATATTCCACATTTGCAGGATCTGCTGTGTAAACCGCACCTTTGAAAAGGTCGAGAATCCTGTAAGTGTTGTACTTGCATGCAAGCTCGGTCATGTAATCGTGTATCCTAGAAAAGTAGATAAGTTGGTGCACGACAGTTCCGGCCACAGGATGGTATCTCTTGTTCTTGTCACCCGATCTTCGGCTACAGTGTCTAGCCACAACTACAGCTAAAACCATCACTAAACTCAATACTACGGCAGTCGAAACCAAATCCATGACAGTGCTGAAGAAGAATGTAGTAGCAGAGGAAGATAGCTTTTCTTTTATTTGTGCCGACTTCCCTATCCAACTATATATCCAAGCTAGATATTTGCATGAGAACTCAGTCTTATAATATCCAGACCAAAATAAATAAAATAGTAATGAAAATAATATGAAAGGTTTCATGAGTTACACAAAGGTTACATGAGTTACACAAAAATTACATGAGTTACACAAGGTTACATGGATGGTTTTGGAGTTATAGTAAATGCATGAGTTACAGGAAGACTCATGAAGTACCATGTATTGGGAGAGCACTAATGAAAGATCTAGATGGTTCCTCCTTAACCTATAAAAGGAGAGTCATTTGCTCATTCCAAGCATCTCATCCATCTCAAGCATTTCTTCCAAGAGAGAAACATCCATCTTCCAAGTAGAGAAGAGTGTCCACTCCAAGTTGAGAGTATAAAGTAGTTGATGGCAAAACAAGTGTAAGAGAGGGTTTCCTTCAAGTACTGTTCTTGAAGTTGTGTATCTCGTGTACCCATTATTTTATAGTGGAAGTTCTTGTTATTGTTGTCCCGTGGACGTAGGCACATCGCCGAACCACGTTATATCCAGTATTCTCTTTCCTCTATCTTTTACATCTTTGCATATTTATCTTTTATGTGGTTTTGAATTATTGCTTCCATTATATTATTTTCCCAACACTCAGCAGCTATTGAACAATAATGAAGTGAACAAGCTAGGCTCCACTCCGATAATACATATATGGGGACTGATTGGAAACTGGACATGCATGGCATTGGCTGGCCAGATCTCCTTCTCGATCACATTCCTTATCACTAAGTTTTTCAAGATCGCTATGACTAATCAGTGAAGCTAGCTTATGAGTTTCTGTCCAGATCGACCAACAGTTCCCTCTCCTCTTTCATTTTTTGTCTACATTTATCATGTGCCCGTGCTCAGCTTACCGCTAACTCAACTGGTTGCTCTCAAACAGGACAGGGAAAGAAGGTAATGATTGTTGGTCCAACAATAGCGCCCCGTGCCAGATATAGACATTTATTTTTTGGAATTTGAGTAATTTTCTCTAGTATATATGAGTGATAACCGACAGGCCAGGAATGACTTGGACCGACAGGTCAGGAATGACTTGGATATATATCACCTAAACCTTGACACAAAAGGAGCACAGCCAAGCTAGGTAGATATGCAGACATGTTTCGTGGCATGGGAAAATTACTGCCAAGCTCAAGCTGTGTTTTCATACGGTATATTAAAACCTCTACGCCAGTCGCTAAGAGAAACTGTTTCAAACTTGTTCTCATGTGGTCTGTGTTATGCCAAATAATGGTCTTCATCATAGAGTACTTTTCCAATAATGCACCAATTTATCAAGCAAATTAACTTTTATTGATTACAATATGAAAGATGATGAAACGGGAACTTGCATTGAACAATATATACTAGATCAAGGATTTTACATAGCAAGACCAGTGATGCACTGAAGTAAGTAGCTATGGCACAGGGGACTTAAGGTCTTGCATGCAATAATCTTGGGGAGGCATTCACATAGAGACCTCCATCAATTGGTAGGGTGATCATTGTCTTGTAATTGACAATTTTTTCCTCATCAGCAAGCTTGAATACATAGCTGCCTAAAAGCACAGCAGAAAAAATCTTCATCTGTGTATAGGCATGTTCCTTTCCTAAACAAATTCTTGGACCGGCCTGCATGTAATAAAAAAAATCTCATCAAAAGTCACATTTTTTCAGAGATAACAATAAGTGTTGAGTGATTTCAATTTTCTTACACTGAAGGCTATGAATTTGTAAGGGCTTGCATCCTGGAAAAGGCCATTTTCGTCGAGCCATCTCTCTGGCCGAAACTCTTCTGCATCATCACCCCATAGAGATTTCATCCTTCCCATTGCATAAGGTTGGTATACCACCATGTCACCCTTTTTTACACTAAATCCATCTGGCCAGGTATCATCAGAAAAACACATCCTATTGTTCTATAAATGACAGAATCACACAGACAAACTTGTTAGGAAGTAGAATGTGCTATTCGAATCTAGAAAGGAAGGCATTAATTGTAACCTTGCAAGTTTCAGTTGAGCATATTAGATTTATTTACCATTGGAACTACAGGGTAGAGTCTTAATGTTTCCGTCAAAGTTGCATGGAGATATTGCATTTTGTTGAGGGCTTCATCAGTAAGGCTTGCTGCAAGCTCATCCACTCTTAAATCTTCTTTCAAATTTGTTACTTCTCTAACTTCCTTTGCAATCTTTTCTTGTATGTGAAGGTGCTTGCACATCATATAAATAAACCATGAAAGAGAGGTAGCTGTCGTGTCTTGTCCGGCGACTGTAACACAGAGGACTATGTCTCTTAGGTACTTTGGATCAATATCATTCAATTCCAAACGCCTTGAAACCAAGTCTCTTTTCTTCAGCTGCCATTAATCCTCATTACATTAGTAATTAATTTTAATTCACTCTATAAAAGCAATAACAAGCAGGATTACATGGAAGGCTAGGTTACTCACAGATATGTTATTTTCTGGACCCTGCAGAGCTTCAATCTTGTTATCGATCAACTTATACACAAATTGATCAACCACTTTGATGTTTTTCTTTAGCTGTGCTTCCTTGCCGATGTTCAAGAAGCGTTTGATCTTCCAGAACTTATCAACTATCCGATACAGGGCAGCTTCTTGTTGCGATTCAAAAGCATGAGAAAACCTTTTACCTTCTTCATCTTTTCCGCTCATGCTGTCTAGTTCGATACCAAGTAGAATCTTTATGATCGAGTCTAAGGTTGCTTTCATAAATAAATCCTTCAAAACAAAATGAACACAATTAAGATTTATGAAGGATCAAATAAATACAACAACTTCAGACCATAAACCAAATAAATATAAAATTGAACCTTCCGAACATTTCACATACTAAAACTTCACTAAAACCACATTTTAGGATGTTACCTACATCCCACCGTATGTGGCAACCAATGTTACAGAAAGTCCAACATATCACAAACTTTCATGAAATGACGTGTTTGTACTACATAATGTGAGATACATGTAGTACCCATAATTAAGTATGGTTTTCAGCCTCATATTTTTCTCTTCTTTCACAATTAATTAACACGTGCATCACACAAGTATGAGGTTTGTAATAATAATCCAATGTGATTGGCGAAAAACAGAAACGTTGTAAACATACTTGGATCTCTACTGCTTTGTTGCTGTTTGCAGCTTCAAAAATTATGCCAGCAAGTTTAACTGCATTGGTTTTGAAAACTGCCGTACTGAAGTCTCTCACTACTTTTGTTGAGAATTCAGCACTCATCATCTTCCTCTGATGCTGCCATTTTTGCCCATCCACTCCGAAGATCCCATCGCCGACGACATCCGACACAATGTTGTATATAAACGTCCCCTGCATCATGTTGGAAGTATAATTTAAATGGCACATATATACGTATGACTTTAACATTTATATATTTAAGCATTACACATCATACCTTGCCATAGTTAGTGAAGTTTGTTTTGAGCACGTATTCCACATTTGCAGGATCTGCTGTGTAAACCGCACCTTTGAAAAAGTCGAGTATCCTGTAGGTGTTGTACTTGCATGCAAGCTCGGTCATGTAATCGTGTATCCTAGAAAAGTAGATAAGTTGGTGCACGACAGTTCCGGCCACAGGATGGTATCTCTTGTTCTTGTCACCCAATCTTCGGCTACAGTGTCTAGCCACAACTACAGCTAAAACCATCACTAAACTCAATACTACGGCAGTCGAAACCAAATCCATGACAGTGCTGAAGAAGAATGTAGTAGCAGAGGAAGATAGCTTTTCTGTTATTTGTGCCGGCTTCCCTATCCAACTATATATCCAAGCTAGATATTTGCATGGGAACTCAGCAGCTATTGAACAATAATGAAGTGAACAAGGTATATAGGCTCCACTACTCCAATAATACATATAGAAACCGGAAAGAAATGACATGGCTGGCCAAATCTCCATCTCACATTCCTTATCACTAAATTGCTAGCTAGGACTAATCAGTGAAGGTAGCTATGGGTTTCTGTCCAGACCAACAGTTCCCTCTCTTCTTTCATTTTTCATGCGCGTGCCCCATGCTCTGCGTGCGTACCCGATAACGCAACTGGTGCTCTGGAACAGAAGGACAGTGAAAGAAGCAAATGATTGCTGCCTTGCTGGTCCTATATATGTGCCAATACCGCCCGTGCCAGATATAGACAATTTTATTTTTGGCATTTGAAAAAAATTCACTAAACCATGCATGGTACGTACTTGTTCTTTAGTATATGCTATACAAGTGATAACCGACAGGCCAGGAATGACTTGGAATTTACTATTTACTTTTACTATATATCTATTTGTACAGTGAAGACTGTTCATCTACAGTAAAACAGTGATGCCTGTCGGTTCTAACAGATTTGGGCCTCTATGTTGGGCCTATTTTTGGGTCGGTGGAACCTTATTTTTGGTCGGTTGAGATTATATTTAACCTATATCTATTTGTTTATAAGGAACAGTTTTGGGTCGGGCCCTCTCGAAGTCTCCAAACTCCAGCGAATCTCCATCCTATATCTACCCTATCCTCGCTGGTCTCTTCCCGAGTGTTGGGCTGCTGATCTTCTCGCGTCTCCTTCAACTGTCACAAATAGACAGAAAAAGGGAGAGCAAAGACTGTTAACTGTCATCGATCGGTGAATTGATTCATGGATGCAGAGATCGCCAACATCAGTTATTGGGTAAGACTATATCAGTTTCTCCTCAGAGTATGGAAGCAATCAACGTTCGTTGGGTTCTTTCTCTGGTTAAGGGTATGTATTGCGCAAATTGAAGGAGATGGCTGGTTTCAGAGACAGAGGACGGTTATGAATCTGGGTATTTTGTTTTGTTCATATTCTTTTTATGCTTCTTTTTTCTTCTGATGGATTGGAACTTCATATGGTTTTTGTTTTTTATGAATCTGGGTATTTTGTTTTAAGATTCTTCTGATGGATTAGAACTTCAGATGGTTTTTTTTTCTTTATCTTCGTTATGTTGCCTTAACAGTTATGTCCACTTATCTTCGTTTCTATTGTCTGAGAAAGTTGAGGTCAACGGCAAGGTTTGTTATGTGCTGTATAATTATGTTACCTGAGATTAAATTGCTAAAGATGGAACTCTGTTTGATTTTGAAGTTAAAGATTGTAACTTCATTATTACTGCCAGGTGAATCGGTTTGGATTTTGCGAAAGATCAGTTATCAGTTGCGTCTTCCAGGCAAAAGTTGAAGTCCAAAGCCTGCTACATGAACATTGAGTAAGCACTACTGGTAAATGCAACTTAGCAAGTACAATAGTTTGGAATCTGCTTCAGGATTCTGAACATATATATACAAGTAATCCATAGCCTAAATCATAGCAAAGCGGATTACTAAAACACAATTTGCAATTGCATGTTAAGGTGGGTCGTAGGTGATGCACTTGATTTGCCATTTAGTAATGGTCATTTTGATGCTATAACTATGGGTTACGGGCTGCGAAATGTAGTAGACAAACATAAGGCAATGAAGGAAATCTGTAGAGTTTTGAAAGCAGGTTTTGTTCTCTCCCTTTCTCATTCCAATGGAATTGAAGTTTTATGTTGTTTACACAGTATATATCTAAATCAACTTTGGCTTTACAGGGTCAAGAGTGTCCATCCTTGATTTTAACAAGAGTGCCTACCCAGTAACTTCCTCACAGCCCTCACTTCAGGTACGTACTCTTAACTTGGTACAATAATCCTTTGCATAATAAGAAAAAACAGAATAAGAAATCTGATCCTGAGGCATGGCATTATCATGGTAAGTAAAATATTTCACAACTAAAATGTTATAAAGTTCTTTGTTAAGGTTGAGAGGACTGTAGTTTGGGAAATTTTTACAGAGAGATAAATGCCTATTAAATTGTATTTCCATAGTTGAACCTCTCTTCTTCACCTTTCTACCTTTGTTCTACTGATACTGTAACCATTTGCTTTATATTATCCAGCTACATCAACTGCATGGAAAAAGCCTTTGAAAGAGTGATTTCTTTGCTCCTCTTATGCTGTCATTTGTATCGATGCTATCATTCGTTGTCATTCAGAATTGGCTTATAATGTCGGTTTCTTATATATGTAATTATCTGAGTTATTAATATGTATAATCATCTCTGACTGCAGATAACTGTTTGGAGCAAGAAGCCGAGTGTGTGAAAAAGTGCAACAGACTGTGAGTTAGTATGTTCTCAGGTTCTTTGTTTTCATTAATGTGTGGTTTTCTTGCTTGGTTACTTGAATTTTGGGCTGATTTCGTGTCAGATAAACAGAGAACACTTCAACTATACATGTATATCTTTATAAGTTTCTCTATTCTCTGCTAACATGTCAACTGCATGTTTTTTTGGGTTATGTGCTCTATCTGTGGTTCTCTGAAATGAATGACTATCAGAAACATTTACATCTGCAGTGAAAAGAATTCTTTAGCTTTAGCTTCACCAGAATTTGTTTTTCCCATGTTAATGACCATTGACCTTCTATGTTTGATCTCGCAGTTTCTAATGGGTCCTGAAAAGCTAAAGGTGGGAGGGATAATGGTGATATTAGAAGCTTAAAGATATGTACTGGCTTCGGAACATATATGGTCAAGGAAGTTGATGATAAAAGGTAAGACTCTTCTGGAAAGAACACCTGCAATAGGATCATATACACTGTCATCAAAACCACATTCCAGCTACCTTCACTTTAACTACCCTTTAACTTTTGTTTGTATTTTCTTTGGCTTCTTCACTTACTGTTTAAGTGAATTGATAAATCCCACTCTATAATTATATTTTTACTATGAACTTTAGGTATGTATGGAGCAAGCTTGGCATTTTTTTCATTTTTAGAAAGATCCAAGTATTTCTATTCTACTATTTCTAGGAAACTGGCTGGCTGCAACAGATTTGTATTTCAGATTTGCTGCGACAGTCAAAAGACATTGATTAGATTTGTTCGGTACTCAAAGTTAAAATGCAATTCTTCGCTATAAGTTCCTTCCTTAGTTTCTGTGCACATGTTGTGTTCCCTAAGAAAATACAACCACCAGATCGACAGATATTAGGAATAGATAATTTTGCTGCTTCTGTTAGCCAAATTGCAGTAGACCTCTTGGCTTCTTTAATTCAGTATTTGTTACCTTTGCGCTTTGCAAAACTCTGAGGTCAACAAAGTACTAATCTAACATTTTCAGGTACTGATGGCTTGAAAGTTCATGAAGGTGAATGATACTTTCAATGATGCAAGCATGTTTGGATCAGACAGACTGTTATTCTTCTCATAAAAAAATTGGATTGATATAAGAAGTTCTGAAGCGGGATATGTAGTAGTGTTGGCAATTGGAATATCGTACCGTGAAACAACATAGTCAAGTTTACATGACTATCTTCGGCAAGTGGAAGTTTTCAATGTGAAATATAATTCATCCATGTTTATGATAACAAAACCATTTATATTGTTAATTTTAACAGATGTGGATTTGATTATTATCCAATAGCACACTATCTAAATGTGAAATAATTGGTCTTTATACGTTGTAGACTTCAGAAAAGCAACCAGCTTCTGCAACAATTGAGGTTTAATTCATTGTGATTTTGCAATACCAAATAGATTGAATCCAGTATTTTAACATTGAAATGTGATTTTGCGCTGCGGGTGAGCAATCTAGTATCAGCTAAACCTTGACACAAACGGAACACAGTCGAAGCTAGCTAGATATATATATATGCAGAGACAAATTTTGTGGCATGGGAGTCAGGCAGACTACCATAGCAAAAGTTACTACTTACTACCAACAACTGCAACAAGCAGCGAATCTAATGGGTTGGCCTTTGATCATCAAATTTCAGATTTTGGTAATTCTCAACTCTCGATTTTTCATCAGTTAGCAAGATTACAATTTTCTTTTCGGGGTTTTGTTTTTCCTGATTTGCTTTATTTGATGGTAGAATCAAATGGTATAGGTTTTCACTGTGTTGCAGTCGAAACCCTAGTTGATAAAGTAATGAATCATATAGAATTAATATTATTATTATTTTTTTTCTCTGGTAAACGACATATCAACAGTATCCCTTATATGGTAATCGAAAGACCACTTTCAGAATTGAAGTAATAACTGATCCTTCATCAAGTTATCAAGCAATGCTTATTTTGATTACACAGTTTCAAGATGACAAGGTACTTGAACACTACTAGGAAAATTAAGAAGATAACATAGACAAAACAAGGGTTGCAATGTAGTTATAAAACAGGGGATTTAAGGTCTTGCATGCCCTGATCTCGGGTAGGCCTTCACAAAGAGGCCTCCATCAATTGGGAAGCTGACTGAGGTCTTGTAAGTGACAACTTTTTTCTCATCAGCTAGCTTGAATATGAAGCTGCCTAATAGCACAGCAGAAAGAATCTTCATTTGCATATAAGAATGATCCTTTCCTAGGCAAATTCTTGGACCCGCCTGCGTGTAATTACATAATCTCATCAGAAATTACATTCCTTTACGTTTTAACAAAATTTGCAATAGCTAGCAGTGAGTGTTAGATTGATTTCATTATCTTCTCTTACACTGAAGGCTGTGAATTTGAAAGGGCTTTCATCCTGGAAAATGCCATTTTCGTCTAACCATCTCTCTGGCCTAAACTCTTCTGCATCATCTCCCCATAGAAATTTCATCCTGCCCATCGCATAAGGTTGGTATACCACCATGTCCCCCTTTTTGATACTAAATCCATCTGGCCAGGTATCATCAGAAAAACACATCTTTGCATTCTGTGAAAGGCAGCATCACACAGTAAAACATGTTAAGGAGAATGAGTAATTTTAACTTAAAAATGCGAGAAATTATAATGTTGCAAATATGATTGGACACTCAATTTGTGAATATTAGATATATCTACCATTGGAACTGAAGGATAGAGTCTGAGTGTTTCAGTCAAAGCTGCATGGAGATATTGCATTTTGTTAAGAGATTCTTGATTAATGCTGGTAACAAGCTCATCAACAGTTGAAACGTCTTTCAGATTTATAGCTTCTCTGACTTCCTGTGCAATCTTTTCTTGTATATGAAGATGCTTGCACATCATATAAAAAAACCATGAAAGAGTGCCAGCTGTTGTCTCTTGTCCAGCAATAGCAATGCAGAGAACCATGTCTCTCAAGTACTTTGGATCAGTCTCTTTCAATTCCAAAAATCTTGAAACCAAGTCTCTTTTCCTCAACTGCCATCACTCCTCACTTGCATTAGTATTACTAAAATACCAAGTTAGTTCAATTTATTAATATACAGTAAAAAGATTACATGGAGAGTAACTCACAGATGGGTCTTCTGGGTTGTGCATAGTTTCAATTTTGCTATTGATTAGCTTGTACAGAAAATGATCTACAACTTTGATATTTTTCTTTATCACTGCTTCCGCACCAATGTTTAAGAACCGTTTGATCTTCCAGGAGATATCAATAAATCGATAAAGGACAGCTGATTCTCCTAACAAATAAGCTTGTGAAAACCGGATACCTTCTTCATTTGTTCCACTCAAGCTGTCTAGATCGATACCAAGCAGAATCTTGATGATTGAATCTAAGGTTGATTTCGTAAACAAATCCTTCCACAGAAAACCAAAATATGTTTCAAAAGATACATATCAGCATAAACCTTCTTCATATATAACAGCATGAACATTCTTCTGTATTCGCATATTTCACATACAAGTTGTTTTATCCCACATCTTAACTTGTATATATAAAATATTATTGTGATAACCATAAAGACAAAGCTCAGTGGTACCACTTTGAGTTCTTGAAGTGATAACATGAGTCCACAAGGTGGTACATATATGGAAATGTTAACATATCATTCTTACCCAAAATATGGATATTGTTTCATTGTTTGTGTAATCAAAGTCTTAATGAGGTGACAACATGTAAAGTGAAAAGTTAACAACGTACTTGGATCTCTATTGCTTGGTTTCTGGTTGCAGCTTCATAAATTAGTTGAGCGAGTTTAACTGCATTGGTTTTGAAGACGGAACTGCTGAAGTCTCTCAGTACTTTTGTTGAGAACTCAGAGCTTGATGCCTTCCTCTGATGCCGCCATTTCTCCCCATCCACTGCGAAGATGCCATCGCCCAGTCCATCTGAAAAAATGTCGTACAGGTATGTCCCCTGCAGCAGAAGTTTGGAACCATAAATAACTTAAATGCCACATATACTTCAATTACTATATACATTACAGCTATTCTTCGTACATACCTTTCCATAATTATTGAAGTTTGTTTTGAGCATGTATTCTACATTTGCAGGTTCTACCGTGAAAACTGCACCTTTGAACAAGTCGAGCAACCTGTAAGTTTTGTATTTGCAAGCAAGCTCAGTCATGTAATCGTGAAGCCTAGGGAAGTTGATCAGTTGGTGTACTACAGTTCCTGCAACAGGATGGTATCTCGTTTTCTTATCACGCAATCTTCTGCCATGGAGTCTTATGAGATATATAGCTAAAACTAACACGAAACTTAATGCAAAGGCAGTGGAAGAATAATCCATGACAGTACTTATTTCCTTGTGATAATAAGATTATACTTCACTTGGGTTTAGGCGATTTGCTTATATGCTAGCTGCAGGCTTGCACAGGAAGAGATCTTTTCCAATTTTGAAGACTATCTCCCACCTTCCAACTATTCTAATTTGAACAAACAATACAACAACTAGGCTCTCGTCCACTACATTAAATTGGCATTGAATATCTTGGTGTTTGGTAGAAGAATGGAACAGCTAGATGACATATATTCTGCCCAAATGTCCATCAAACAATCGTATTACGGCAATGGGGCTTCACATCTCTTTGATGTTACTTAGTGAAGCTAAGGACTTTCTGTCCAGATAAACAGTTCACTATATATTCAACCAACTCAAGATTAACATTATTTCCCTCATTACCAAGTAAATTAGGTGATCCTCTGAATACAATTCCCACTGATTCCCATCATGCTGCAGAACCCCTACTGCTTGTAAGTTTGATCCCTCTTTCTTTCATCAATGACTTTATTTTCTTTCATTGATTCTACAAGCTTTGGCATGTATATCACAAATGCTAGCTAACAGTATGGTTCCTCATGATCAAGTCCATGGCTAATTACTCTTTAACTTTTTGTCCATGTTTTTAGAAATTCCTTGCTCTGCTTACCAACAACTTGTGCTCTAGAACACAAAGATTTCAGTAATTGTCAAGAATCAAAATCAACAATCATAAATCCTTTCAATTGTTTGTTTGTTATCAGCTGCTTTGTTTTCGGTTATCTCTTGGTCCTCACACACAAGGTTTCTCTACTTGTATATTTCGCTATGTAATAATGCGAAACACCTAAATTTTATCAAAGTTCCCAACCAGCACGCATGTGAAGACTTCAATGTGTAGGGTGATATGGTCCTGTAATAGACCACTCTATTTTCATTACTCATCTTGAATATGTAGCTGCCTAGAACCATAACAGAGAAGATCTTCAACTTCCTCCAACAAAAAACTGTTTCTAGACACTCTTTTCTCCAGCAATTAATGACAAGTTTATATTTCTTTCAATCACGATCATGGGAGCTATAAGGCGTCAGTGTTATGATTGGTTATCCTCACCTTGAAGCTTATGATTGCAGACATGTTAGTGTTATCATTAGTTATCATCGAAATTTCGTAGCTTATGTGTGAAAGTAAATCAATCCATTCACGGTAATTGTCAAAACCAGAAAAGCGTAATACATTATTGGTTACAGTGATGAAGATCGAAAATGCACTTGAACATGTTTTGCCTGTGGTCTTAAGGCAAAGCGTTTATAGACAAGAGCAGTACTGATGCAATGAGCACTAGTAGTTACAAAACATGGGATTTGAGGTCTTGCTTGCTCTATCTTGGGTAGGCATGCACATAAAGGCCTCCATCAATTTGGAGACCGACCATGGTCTTGTAATTTATTACTTTTTTCTCATCAGCTAGCTTGAATATATAGCTGCCTAAGAGCACAGCAGAAAAGATCTTCATCTGCATATAAGCATGTTCCTTTCCCAAACAAATTCTTGGACCGGCCTGTGTTAGGATCACAAACCTCATGTGAATTACATAATGTAGCGTCTTTGCTTTTAGGTTTCAAACTTTGAACACACACTGCTACAATATCAATATTTC
This sequence comes from Fragaria iinumae, assembly GCA_009720345.1. NCBI lineage: Eukaryota > Viridiplantae > Streptophyta > Magnoliopsida > Rosales > Rosaceae > Fragaria > Fragaria iinumae. The sequence continues at coordinate 24,170,681 of CM019123.1, read as the reverse complement.
TTACCTGGAAGGCTGTGAATTTAAAAGGGCTTTCATCCTTGAAATGGCCATGTTCATCGAGCCATCTCTCTGGCTTGAACTCTTCTGCATCATCACCCCATATAAACTTCATCCTACCCATTGAATAAGGTTGGTATACCACCATATCTCCTTTTTTGACACTAAATCCGTCTGGCCAGGTATCATCGGATAAACACATCTTCGCATTCTATGAACTAAATCAATTGATGGCAGCAGCACAAAAAGAAAACTTGTTAAAAAGTTACTCAAGTGATTCAAATCTAGAAAAGCAATGAATCTTAAACTTGCAGTATATCATGCTTGGAAAGTTGGACATTAAAGTCATTACTTTACCATTGGAAGAGGAGGATAGTCTGAGTGTCTCAGTTAAAGCTGCATGGAGATATTGCATTTTGTTAAGGGTTTTCTTGATTAATGCTGGTAGCAAGCTCATCAACACTTGAAATATCTTTCATATTTGTAGCTTCTCTGACTTCCTGTGCAATTTTTTCTTGTATATGGAAATGCTTGCACATCATACAGAAAAACCATGAGAGTGGTAGCTGTCGTGTCTCTTCCGGCAACAATAATATTCAAGACCATGTCTATTTTTTATCAGTCTCATTCAAATCCAAAAGCCTCGAAACAAAGTCGCTTTTCTTTAACTGCCATCAATCCGCAGGATATTAGTAACAAAAAGAAAAAATCTAAATTATTTCAATCTTAAAAACAGATCCCATGGAAGGTAACTCACATATAGATGCTCTTCTGAATTTTGGATGGTTTCAATCTTGCTTTCGATGAAGCTGTGCATAAATTGACCAATTACTTTGTTGTTTTTCTTTAGCTCTGCTTCTCTACCAAGGGTTAAGAGCCGTTCGATCTTCCAGAAAATATCAACAAACCGCAACAAGACAGCTTCGTTTGCTCCATCAAACGCATTGGAAAATCTGGTACCTTCTTCATTTGTTCCACTCATGCTGTCTAGTTCAATACCGAGTAAAATTTTGATGATTGAATCCAAGGATGATTTCATAAACAAGTCCTTCCCAAACAAAAAATACCACAGTTCATGTACTCTGAAACAATATAATGATCTACTTTGGTACTTGCATGTCTCAAACATAGACTTATGTACAGTTACCACTTTTAAGATTTAATAATTAATCAACGAGAACCTACTTTAGTCTACCTTAACGAAAACGTTTGCTTTGTCGAAGTGGTAACATGAGTTAAATATTACATGAAATAGGATGTGTTAACATACCTTAGCCTCATCTAGTTTGAAATACAAGCTTTTCGTATGAAACGTTTTACCTCATTGAGAACTCATGGATTATCGATGGAGAAACTTGGAAAGCGTCATCGTTCAAGTAAATAAGGTTCTCCAAAGGAGGATGAAGAGATCTTACTTGAGTAACAAATCCCAATGAGGTAATTGTTCCATGACATATCTAGATGACAACTAGAAAGGCTAGAAAGATACGTACTTGGATATCTAATGCTTGGTTCCTGGTTAAAGCCTCATAAATAAGGCATAATTACCAATTTGCTACTCTAGGATTTACCTTGGTGTCAATTTTCTACCCTAACTTTTATTACTTTTATTTCTGCTAATTTACTACCCTTGCTTTTAGCAAGTTTAACAACATTGGTTTTGAAGACTGTACTGCTGAAGTCTCTGAGTACTTTTGTTGAGAATTCAGAGCTCGACGCCTTCCTTTTGGCCATATCCACTGCAAAGACGCCATCACCCAGACTATCTGACAAAATGCTGTACAGATATGTCCCCTGCAGAGGCAGATAAAATCTACATATAACTCTAATACTGTCATCACATACTTGAATATTTACATCACAATATGGAAGCTATATATGTTCATCTTACCTTGCCATAGTTTGGTAAAGTTTGTTTTGAGCATGTATTCCACATTTGCGGGATCTGCATGTGTAAACTGCAGTTTTGAACAAGTCTAGCACCTTATAAGTTTTGTATTTGGATGCAAGCTCAGTCATGTAATGGTGCATCCTATGGAAGTTGATCAGTTGGTGCAAGACAGTTCCAGCAATGGGATGGTACCTCTTTTTCTTCTCACACAATCTTCTGGCATTGATCGTAATCACAACTACAGCTAAAGTTACTGCTAAACTTAAAGCAACGGCAGTGGAAGAGAAACCCATGACGCTGGTTCTGTGGTTCATATGGTTGATGTGTATAGGGTACCTTATGTAGCAGAGAACTTTGTTTGTTTATGCCGACTCCCAATCCCCGGTTAAATTAGCATTCTGAAGTGGTTGAGTATAAAACACACAAGTACGGATAGAAAGGCTCCACTCCAGTAAAGATGTTAACTGATAGTGCATATTGCATTGCATTCCTTGATGTTAACAAAAAGATGACTAATTTCTCTCCAATTTTTTGTCCACATTTTTCTTATGCCAATGTTCTGGTATTTGAGAGCAGATAACTTGTGGTCCAAAACACAAGGACAATAATGGAGCACTGGATTTGAATTTCTACAATAATGGTGCTCAACGAACCGTGCCAAAGATCTCAAGGGCCTTGCTAAATGTTCTGTCCCAGTTTTTCTCTTTTCTATGTATATCTGATCATTGTCTTGTAATTGAACACTCTTTTCTCATCATCTTCTGGATTATCTGTTTAGGATATATGTGAAGCAACACTTGGATCAAACGGAGAATAGTAATTCCTTATCACCAATGTCACAATAAGCAACATACTTTATTGTGGTAAAGAACAACACAGTAATACATTCATTATAACAGTAGATCAACAATACAAGGCATTTCACGCTTTCACAGTAGCTAATACACAAAGGAGTTTATGTGGAGTACAGGAAGACAAAGTACAAACAAGATGTATAAGTGCAAGGGTGCAGTGAAAGATGCTAGAACTAAACATCTAAGATCTTTCAAGCTCCAATCTTGGAGACGCAAGCACGTAGAGTCCCCCATCAATATAGAGGTTGATCATGGTCCTGTAATTGACCCCTATTTTCTTTTCACTCAGCTTGAATGTGTAGTATCTTAAAAGCACAGCAGAAAAGATCTTCATCTCCCTATAAGCAAATTCTTTTCCTAAGCAAATTCTGGGACCAGCCTGTGTAAACAGAATAATTTCCAGGTTTTATGTAGAACTTTATCCAGCGAACTACACAGAAAAGTCCTTTGCTTTGTGCTTCATTTAGAAGTTCCAGATTGAGAGCGGAGTAATACAAAATACACTATATATATATATATATATATATATATATATACCTGGAAGACTGTGAATTTGAAATGGCTTTCTGGCTGGAAAGTGCCATTTTCATCGAGCCATCTCTCTGGCCGAAACTCTTCTGCATCATCACCCCATGGGATAAGGTTGGTATGCTACCATATCCCCTTTCTTGACACTGAATCCATCTGGCCAGGTATCATCGGAAAAACAGACCTTTGCATTCTACAAATGACAGCAACAAACAAACTCGTTACAAAGTAATGTAAGCAATTCAAACCAAGTATCAGCTTAGCATGTAGAATAATACTTGTACATCATAATCATCTTTTTTTTTCTTCTTTTTTTTCAAATGCATCATAATCATGTGTTAAATTCAAGGGATGTGAAATCCACACACCCTTTTTCCTTTTTTGGTTAACACATTCACAAAAAGACAAAGTTTAAGTAAGTCATTAAAATACAAAATTTAAGTTACCAAAAAAGGAAAAAGGATGTGTGGATTTTAATTTGGGGTGTGTGGATTTCACAACCCAAATTTAATTAATATTCTTATATTTTACCACTGGAACTGCAGGGTACAGTCTGAGAGTCTCAGTCAAAGCTGCATGGAGATATTGCATTTTGTCTAGGACTTCTTCCACGCTTGAATTATCTTTCAGATTGGTTGCTTCTCTAACCTCCTGTGCAATCTTTTCTTGTATACGAGGATACTTGCAGATCATGTAAAAAAGCCAAGAAAGAGCAGTAGCCACAGTGTCTTTCCCGGCAATAATAAAATTGACCCCCATGTCTTTAATATACTTTGGATTGGTCTCTTTCGTTTCCAAAAGCCTTGAAATAAAGTCTCTTTTCTTTAGCTGCATTCATGGACAGTATCTTGATAATAAGATGCTAAATTAACTCAGCCTAAACAAAAAGATGGGATAGAAGGTAACTCACAGGTAGCTCTGACTTATGGACTGCATCTATCTTGCTTGTGATTAATTTATACATAAATTGATCTACCACTTTGATATTTTTTTTTAGCACTGCTTCAGAACCAATGTTTAAGAACCGCTTGATCTTCCATAAGAAATCAACATATCGAGGGTAAATTCGTTTACTTCATTAAAGACATAGGAAAACCGGATACCTTCTTCATTCTTTCCACTTGTTGTGTCTAGGTCGATACCAAGGAGAATCCTGACGATTGAGTCTAAGGATGATTTCGTAAGCAAATCCTTCCAACAAAAACAAAGATTAGTGTATTGGTAAAGCAAATGAAATAACAATGCACTGGGATAGCTAGAAGCACTGCACTCTAGCTTACTTGGATTTCTATTGCTTGGTTGCAGTTTACAGCTTCAGAAATTATTTTAGCAAGTTTTACTGCATTGGTTTTGAAGACTTGCAGACTGAAGTCTCTCATTATTTTGGTTGAGAATTCATAGCTTGAGAGCTTCCTCTGATGCTGCCAACTTTCCCCATCTACAGTGAAAATACTATCCCCTGCAATATCTGACAAAATGCTGTGGTGGTACGAGCCCTGCATGACCCCCAAACGTGGAACTGATGATTTATAACTTGAAAGCCACATATTTCACTCAATACATTACTTTTCATGTAAGAATACTCAAACTTGAGACAAGCCATATGGTACTGGGAAATTTATCATAATGACAAACTTGGAAAAAATGTTGCAAGTGAAGTGATTTCCTTTAGTAGAACTAAACTTACCCAAAAACAAACTCTTTTTATCATAATGACAACAAATTTGTTTTCATGTCCATAAAAACGTGGGTATTACATACATGTACGCACCTAAGAATTCCCCAAGATATATATAATAATATACCTTGCCATAATTTGCGAAGTTTGTTTTGAGCATGTATTCAACATTTGCAGGATCTGAGGTGTAAACCTCACTTCTGAAAAAGCCAAGCAACCTGTAAGTTCTGTATTTGCATGCAAGCTCAGTCATGTAATCGTGCAGCCGATGGAAGTTGATCAGTTGGTTTAAGACAGTTCCGGCAACAGGATGGTATCTCTTTTTCTTCTGAGTCTTCTCACATAATCTTCTGGCATGGGGTCTAACCATAAAGATAGCTAAAAGAATTGCTGCTAAACTTATAGTTAGAGGTTGTAAGGAAATGGAAAGAAAATCCATGACGCTCTGTAATATTGAATACTTGAGCTTATGCTGTATATATAGGATTCGGCTGCACATTATATTAGCTTCGATGGAAAGAAAAATAAACCTGTATCTTACGTCGAAACATTTATGTCCAATTAATTTGTTAGGTGGATTATTATTACTAGAAGTTGAGGCAAGTACTGAAAGTTGAGAAACAATCAATGCAGGATGGTTTACGTTACATCAATTACTTTTGAATCTCATCTGCAAGGAACAAACGTTCCTGACTGACATGATCTCGCGATACGGACTAGTCTGGAGCTTATAAACCTTGTCATAGCTCGATCAAAAAAATATAATTTTCTATCTTTTCTATACTTCAATAATTTTGTTCAAATCCTTATAAAATAAGGATGAAATCCACACACCTCAAATTGAAATCCACACGCTATTTTTGTTAACTAAAAAAGAAAAAATGATGTGTGAATTTCAATATAAGGTTTGTGGATTTCACATCCCCTGTGACAAACATTCTAATATCATAGCTTGTCTCCGTTATTGTGACCTCTAGAGACGTGGAACCTCAATATCCGTTAGTGAAAGGAATATCGATAAGGTATATCTGTAACTTCTTTTTGTCATCAAGACCATTAAGCTTGTGCAGGGGCCAAATCGTCGGTGCCATTAAAATTCGATCTGTTTCGATACCCATTCAGTCTTAATTTCACATCTGCCTTACCTAATCTTGGAGAGGCATGCAAATGAAGGTCCCCATTATACGGAGAGTGATCAAACACCTTGTGTGCACACTGCACAGCTCAAATACCCAAAGAGGGATCGAATACATTCTCATCAGCACATTTTGAACAGAAGACATGATCTTGAAGCCCTGCTTTCATCACAAGCACTCATTCATTATAGATATAATGTAATTGGAACATAGTTTTGCCTACAAGGATGTCAAAGAACAGATTTTTACTGTAATTGGAACATGTTGCAAATGTCTTACATGATTGTAAGAAACCTGAATGTTATTATTACAAGGGGGAATAATCCAGCCAACATACGCTACCACACATTATAAGTTTATAACTAATCAGGAACCTGAAGATTACCAGGCCAGGGAGTTTATATAGCAAAGACAACGAAAGATGATTAGACTTTAGAGCATGGGATTTAAGGTCTTCGATTCATTCCTTAATCTTGGGAAGGCATGTAAATAAAGTCCCCCATCGATTTGGAGGCTGACCATCGTCTTGTAGTTGACCACTTTCTTCTCATCAGCTAATTTAAACATATAACTGCCTAAGAGTACAGCAGCAAAGATCTTCATATACATATAAGCATGTTCCTGTCCTGGACAAATTCTTGGACCAGCCTGAGGTCACAAAATAATTGTCATTAGAAATCAGAAAATCTTAGCGATTATTAGCAAGTATTTCTGTAGATTTTTTTACCTGGAAGGCGGTGAATTTGAAAGGGCTTTCATCTTGGAATTGGCCATTTTTGTCAAGCCATCTCTCTGGCCGAAACTCTTCTGCATCATCACCCCATAGAAATTTCATTCTCCCCATAGCGTAAGGTTGGTATATCACCATATCCCCTTTTCTAATACTAAATCCATCTGGCCATGTATCATCAGAAAAACACATTTTTGCATCCTATGAATGACACCATCACAAAAACAAACTTGTTAAGTTCTGGAATAAGTAATTCAAATCCAGAACTGTGAGGAATTCAAGTATCATTAGACATTCAACTAATGCATATAAGAAACTAAGAATTACTTACCATTGGAACTGCAGGGTAGAGTCTGATTGTTTCAGCCAAAGCTGCATGGAGATATTGCATTTTCTTAAGGGCTTCATCGGTAAGGCTTGCTGCAAGCTCATCAACACTTGAATGGTCTTTCAGATTTATGACTTCTCTAACTTCCTGTGCAATCTTTTCTTGTATATGAAGATGCTTGCACATCATATAAAGAAACCATGAAGGAGTAACAGCCAGTGAGTCTTTTCCAGCAACCATAAAACTGAGGACCATGTCTCTTAAGTACTTTGGATCAGTCTCATTCAATTCCAGAAGTCTTGAAACAAAGTCTCTTTTCGTTATTAACTGCCATTCATCTTGAGTGTATTAATATCATAAATACCAAAAGATTAATCTTAGACAAAGATGGCATGGAAGGTACTCACAGATTGTTTATCTTCTAAATGATGGATTATTCCATTCTTGCTTTTGATTAAATTGTACACAAATTGATCTATCACAATACTATTTTCCTTTAGCGCTGCTTCCCTACCGATGTTTAAGAACCGTTTTATCTTCCAGAAAATATCAATAATCCGAAGTAAGGCAGTTTCGTTTGCTTGATCAAAAGCATTGGAAAACCGGTTCCCTTCTTCATTTGTTCCACACAGGCTGTCTAACTCAATACCAAGTAGAATCTTAACAATTGAATCTAAGGATGATTTCATCAATAAATCCTTCAAGAAAACACCACAATATTTGTATCATTTTCAACACAATGACAAGAAAAATGCTATGTGATTAGTAAACAATGCAAACTTACTTGGATATCTATTGCTTGGTCACAGGTTGCAATTACACGAGAAACTTTAACTGCACCAAGTTTGAAGACTGCACTGCTGAAGTCTCTCAGCATTTTGCTTGAGAATTCGGAGCTCAATGCCTTCCTCTGATGGCGCCATTTTGCCCCATCCACAGCAAAGATCCCATCGCCCAGAACATCTGACAAAATGCTATGCAGGTACAACCCCTGCAGCATATTGGAAATATATGAATGCCACATTTTTGCCAAATATGTAACTGATTAAATTCAAATTTTACAGCTACATAATCATCATACCTTTCCATAATTTGCAAAGTTTGTTTTGAGCATATATTCCACATTTGCAGGATCTACGGTGTAAACTGCACTTCTGGATAAGTGGAGCAATCTGTAAGTTGTGTATTTGCATGCAAGCTCCGTCATGTAATGATGCAGCCTAGGGAAGTTGATGAGTTGGTTCAAGGCAGTTCCAGCAACAGGATGGTATCTTGTTTTCTTCTCACACAATCTTTCGTTCCAGTGTCTGATAAGAAGCATAGCTAAAGTTACTGCTAAAGTTAATGCTATGGAAGTGGAAACAAAATCCATGACAATCATAAGCATAATGAATAGTTCAGCAGTATATTCAGGAGAGAGAGAGAGAGAGAGAGATTTAGTCTGTTCTGCCAACTCCAACTATTTCCCAATTAAGTATGGGGTCTGAACAAGAAACTGAACAAGGCTCCACTCCAATAACTGAGGACTGATAATGGCACTGAATTTCAAACAGATGCACTTTCAAACCTATAATTGATGCTAGCTAAATTTTTTAACTTCTTGTGTGTATGTGAGTTTCAGTATGTAATCACATAACCTTTTCAATAAATTATTCCAGTGTGTATCAACCTTTTCTTTTTCTTTACCTAGGAGGCAGTCTGTTGGAATACCATTTTGGTCGACCCATATATTTGGCCAAGTTTGTTCTGCATCATCGTCTCATAGTGATTTCAAGCTGCCCATGTCATAAGGTTGCCATATGGCCAGGTATCATCAGAAAACAAGGTTTCCCATCCTAAACCCTATTCAAATTCAAAGAATCACAATCCATGGTTGAGTGAAAGGTTTGTTTCCGATATATTACCTGGCTAAATTTTCAGAGAATAAAATCTTCATGACCAACTGACGAACACAGCTTGTAGTTACCTGCAATATTATAAGGGCCTGAATAAATATTATAAGGGCCTGAATATTATAGCATAGTTCATGAATTTCTTCCAGCAAAAGACTTAATCCCATAAGGCTGCTTGACCAAGCAGGATGATGGTGCATAATTTCTCAAAGAGAAAATCTACACGATCCCAATATCTGCAGAAATAGGAAAGCTAGAAAGAGACTAGGTACCTCGACCGGAAATCTGCACCCAATTGACCTTCATGATTCCCATAACTGCGATTTACGGAAGCCAATTCCTTTCTATCTATCTAGGCCTCATTATTCAACTGACTCAAGACCCATGATACTTCGTTCAATACAATACCAGGGGATCCTCTCACTGAGAATTCAAGTACAACTCCATCGACTTCAATCATGCTACAACCTGCAACTTCCTTTTTTATCCCTCTTTCTTTCATTAGTGACTTAACTGTTTTCACATCATTAAACCTACCAGTTTTGGCATAGATATCGCACAAGTTGACATAAAAAGCATGGTTCAGAGGTTCCATATCAATTAAACGATGGGCCGCCATTTCTCCTATCTCAACCTGTCCATGTATTTGACAACCTCCAAGCAGTGCACCCCATACATATACATCTGGCTTCATTGGCATGCTTCTTATCAACCTCTCCGCCTCTTCAATTAGCCCGGCTCTGCTAAGTATATCAACCATGCATGCATAATGATAAAGCTGCGGTTCAATCAAATAAACACGTCTCATCACATCAAAACACCAGCGACCTTTCTCTACTAAACCAGAATGAGCACAAGCTGACAACAACCCAACAAACGTCACATGATTCGGCTCAACCCCAGCTGCTTCCATCTTTTCAAAAAGATCATATGCCTCATTGCCAAACCCATGGAGAGCAAAAACTGAAATCATAGCAGTCCACGCCAAAGTATCTTTCTTCGGCATTTCCATAAACACCTCATAAGCTTTCTCCACACACCCACATTTACCATACATATCAACCAGAGCTGTACCAATAACCACATCACTCTCCACCCCACTTCTCCTCAAGTACCGATGCACCCATATCCCATGATCAACCGCGCCAAGATGAGCACAAGCCGCAAGAACACTAGCAATCGTAATCTTATCCGGCCTAACACCCTCAACAACCTGCATTTCATGAAAAAATTCCAATGCCTCCCTCGCCCGACCGCCTTGAACACACCCGGTTATAATCGAATTCCAACTAAAAACACTCCTCTTCTTCATATCCCTAAACACCTCAATCGCCTCGTCAAGATCACCACTTCTCAAATACCCCTTAATCATCGAGTTCCACGACACCACATCTCTCCCAGTCATTTCATCGAACACCTTCCGTGCACAAATCAAAGACCCGAAAACAGAGTACATATTGATCAACGAGTTTTGAACAAACAAATCCTTTCTGAACCCATACTTAACCGCCTGTCCATGAACGCTCCGGCCATTCCCGCGGTCGATCCTCGCCGCGCATTCCTTCATAAGAAACGGCAACGTGAGGCAATCGGGCCTAATCCCATCACCCGCCATTTGCTTATACAACTCCAACGACCGAAACGACGCCGGTTCGTCAAAAGCATTGGCCTTTTTAGACGCGTATGCTCTGATCATGATGTTGTAGAGATAAAGATTCGGGTTTTTTATGACCCGGAAAACTCCGGCGGCGTAGGTTTGGGAACCCGAATCGGATAGAGCGCAGAAGAAGAGGAGACGGGTGCTGAGAAAGGATTGGTCTTGTTCGAGTAAAAATGGGGACTTTATGATGTGGGTGTGGATTTGTTTGAGCTCTCTCATGTTCTTGCATTGTTCCAGAAAATGTGAGAGTGTGGCTTTGAGAGTACTTGACATTTTGAACGGGGCATAGAATTTGGGCGCGAGATTATGTAACCTTTTTAAACCGGTTCATTTCGTGCTGCCGGGTCTATATATGACCGGTCCGTTTTATAATCGTGCGGTTCAACTCTGTTTTATTTTGTATGAACTTTCGAGTCGTGTCGGGATCACCGGCCGTAATTAGGATATTATATGGTAGGTTTGATTGGCTAGACTCGCTTATATCGTGGTACAAGAATAGGAGATTACTTGATGGGGGCACAATAGCAGCACAGGCGATTTAGTGCAACTGTCGCCCCTAGTTCTTTATGTGAGTCATGTTGAAGAGGGCAGCTGAAATTGCAAACAAGTTCCTGGCATTAACATGTGTCGAGTTAGATGCATTGGAATTAGAAGTTGCAGCTGCCGATCGATCTGAAGGACTATGAATTGGAGAGGAAAACAGCTAGCTAGCTCGTTTTAATTCGGCATCAGAGAGAAGAGATTTTTTTTTTTTTTTTTTTTTTTTTTTTTATACGTCTGTATTTCATATAAAGAAAGAAAAAAATGTACAAAAAGAGAGGGGGACATGAACCAAAACCTCTCCATGAACCAAATCAGGAAAAGTACTCAAAAAGTGTACAAGGGCTTAAACAAATGTGTAAAGAGTGAGAAAAAGGAGCAACAGCCTAAACATGACCCATATATATATGTCTGCATAAGCAAATGAAGCAACCAAACATATATATGTGAAGACAATGCAGCAACCAAATAGATGGAACACACCTCCAAAACATCAGCAACCATGAAACCTATACCATTAAAATCTAAGCCCATATCTACTAAAGGTAACCACCAACCCAAAAAAGAATCCAGCACATCGAATTCAGGCAATGCGAAAATTAGGTAAGCCCTGCAAATTATGAACAAAAGCAGTTGAAGCACATGGAAGGGAGGAATCCCACCAATATTGTCCCTCATGATCCACCCCAAAATTAGCTAAACAATCAGCTACTTGATTCCCTTCACGAAGAATATGTGAAAAACGAACTTACATGGAAAAAAGAATGGTACGACAATTGATCCAATCAGCTCTTAAACGCCAAGGGACCGAGCATTTGTTATTGGCAAGAAAATAAATTGCAATTGTTGAATCACACTCAATCCAAAGTGAACGCCATCCTTTTCTCGAAGCCATAGAAACTGCTCAAATAATGGCTTGAAGCTCCGCTTCTAAGACTAATGCCCATAGAACCAGCAAAACAACTCATACAATTGCCCAAGTGATCCCGGAAAATACCACCATAGCCTGCCGGCCCGAAGTTCCACGAGCAGCACCATCAGTGTTGACCTTGAATTCAAAAGAGACTTATCTTACATGGTAGAATGTAGAACGAAGAGAGCTATGTAACACCCTGACCCAAAAATGTATATAAATTTGAATTAATAAGTCCAAAGCAAATACGAAATAGGAACTCAAAATTTAAAAGATATTTTAAGTATCTGAAACTTAATCAATCTCAAGAACCATGTATATCATACCGGATGGTGCATTAAATCTCTATTCATTGACCAAGCATTGGTCGCAGATCAGTTCTAACCACAACTATCTCAAAGTAGTTTAAACCTCTAGAGTATATTGCTCTTCATAACCACGACCGTCTTCCCACTCAAAATATAACATGGGTCTCGATTAACCCGATTTAAGTCACCAACAATTACTATCAACTAATGATAACTTCAAGCATTCCAAGCAACAAATTTCCCAAAAGTTAATATCAACTAAATTTCTTACCGCAGGACATAGTAAAACATAATTCGTCGTAATCAAAGCTGAGTTATTCCCCCAGTCGTATAAGCACCAAAACTAAAATTTTGGGACGGAAATGGAACGGAATGAGTAAGGGGATTCGCAACGTCACACATCATCGGACCCGAGCGAACCCAAAATTTCAAATCACCAAAACTTGATCAAACCCAAAAACTAATTATATAAAGTACAACGGACGGTTCAACAACCATACCTTCAAGGCTTCAACACACAAATTGAAGGTCAGTGACGCCGGAGAACTTGAGTAAACCACCGAAGAACGCAAAGCTTCCTACCTTCCTGGGTTGTCGACTAGACCAAACTCCTAGCCAGTCATGATGAGATGTCAAAGGAGATGAAGGGGATGAAGGGGACTGGTGTGCCCCGGTCTGTTCGACCAAGTTGGGTCCTCCCATTGAGAGCTCTCCCCCCCCCCCCCGCGGGGTCTCGAAGGTCGGTGTCTAGGAAAAAGAACCCCCCGGGGTTCTCGAAGGTCGGTGTCTAGGAAAAAGAAGAGTAGAAAACGATATGCAGCGCACGTGCGCACTTTATGACGATATGCAGCGCACGTGCGCACTTTATGAAAAGTGCGCACGTCCCTCCGTTTGCCACCATCCGGCGTCGATGACAGCGCGCCTCCACCCTAGCGGACTCCAGCAGCGTCCCCAATCAATTTCCTTTCCCGGCGAGTCCACCGAATTTCAGTTTTCCGGCGAGATCACCTAAAACTTCAAATAAGATCGATCTCGTCAGAAAACTGGAATTCGACGGACTCGCCAGGGAGGGAAAGTGATCGGAGACGCTGCTGGAGTCCGCTCGGGTGGAGGAGCGCCGTCGTCGGCGCTAGACGGTGGCGAACGGAGAGACGTGCGCACTTTAAGGACATTGCGCACGTGCGCTCCACATCCGGCCTATATATATATATATATATATACAGTTCCTATCCAGAGCGAAGATTCACTCTAAAATTAAAGTGTGAAGTTCCCTATTTGACAAACTTTTCGGTCATATTTCCATATCTCCACCGTTCAGATTGTAGAACCAAATGCATAGATCACTTCTGCAAAGTTTCATTGAATTTGATGATCATTTGGGTGTTCATAATCATGATTTACATAAACAGTTCTGATTAGACATATCTATGGTCCGTTCATTGATTTAACTTAATTCAGTACATAAACGATCATCAATTTGAATGAAATTTTGCATGAATGATCTATACATTAATATCAATAAACTAAACGGTAGAGATATTGAAATATAACCGAAAAATGTGTCAAATAAAGAACTTCACACTTTAATTTCAGAACGAAGCTTCGTTCTGGATAGGGATCCCTTTTTTTGTTCATTTCTAGGGATAGGGTATTTGACAAACTTCCCGATCACTAAATCACATTTTCACCGTTTAGTTTGTAGGTGTATATGAGTAGATCACTTCTACAAATTTTCAGAAAATTTGGTGATCGTTAAGTCATCCAAATGTTTGATTTATTTTCAATGATCTTAAACGGTGTAGGTTTAACATAAATGTTTAGTTTTTTGTTTTAATCTCAGTCATCCAAACCCATTAAAAAACACATCTAATGGTGTGGGTCTATCTCTAAAAGTGACAAAAAATAGGGATCCCTCATTGGAAGGGTCTTTTATATGTATATATATATATATATACACACACACACACACACACAATCCTTTTCAGATACGGAGGCCCGTATCTTTTCAAAAATCCAGACTTATAACGTTAGCCGTTAGATGTGTTTTGGCCACAATCCTCAGCAGGGGCAGAGGGACGGTAGCAGTCAATGCTTCTAGGGATGCGGGCGTGCCACCGCGCGGACGCGGAAAATAGTAGGGTTGTCGTTGTGGTGCGCTGAGCTGTTCTTCTAACCAAACGAAAGTAGGGCTCCAGTGCCACCTCGCGGACGAGAAATTACAAGCACAAGGCGATTCGATACTCACGGTGTGTCACGAGCAGAGCAACCAAAGAGAAGGATCACGAGTGATCGAAGATGAGTCCGAAAGGACAATGAGAACTAAGGCAACGTGCGCTTAGAACTAGGGTTTCGTGAGGCTCGAAAGTATCAACTAGGTTGAAAGTCTTTTGTATTGTTGTTTGAGTTTTTTTTAGAGAGAGCTTTCTGTAGGTCTTCGAGCCCCTTTATATAGTAGCTTGCCTTCTGCTAGAAGAAAGATTATCATAGTCCAATTCGGACTCGGAAACCGAATACCATAAGGACACGGCTTCATTCGCGTGAACCAATCATCTGCATGACACGTGTCCAGCCACGTAATTGACTCTGTCTGGGCTACTGCTTTCGCGCTATCTAACTGTAGAGTCCTACGCGAACTCAACCACGGACATCCTTATCTCGCGAGTTGCTACAGTCTTTGTCACACTCCGCCCCGCGTGCCTTCGAAGCTCGCGACTTTGAATGGGCTTTACATTAAAATGGGCCACAGGTATTGGCCCAAATGCTATCCAAAACTTATTGCGAGTCTTGGACCAAAATATCACCTCGCGTAGCACATCTACTCATGCATCCAGCTCGCATGCAACTAATGTCACTGTTTTGATACGTGCGAACTCCTCAGCTCGCCTGATAATTTCAGTCCTTATATGTGAAGGCCTTTTCGCATGCGAACTCTGATATCCAGCTCGATTGCTTTCGCTGGCGGGCCATCGCTTGTGAATCCAATTATTTTAGGCTCGCCGGTGTGACGTGAACTATGAATTTAATTAATATTCACCTAGACATTTACTGTCCAGTAAAAATATTAATTTGGGTGTAAACAAGATGCATTAAATGATTTTCTAGGGTTGTGATTAAAACAAACCCAAAACGAGTCATCTTGAAAGAGAATACACGCGGGTTAGATTCGACCCGGGTCGAAAATAAGACTTATCTGCAACTCTGCCGAGGAATGAAGGCGAAGAGGAATAGAGGCACCTAGGAACATCGAATATGAAATCAGAAGAATCCAAAGGGTTAGTGTAATACCCCAGATTTTCATATCAATTTCCTTGTATTATTTCCGAAATTAATGAAGGATAATTGTGAAAATTCTTTAGTTGTGCGAAGTTGAAGTTTCGGGAGTAAATTTTAAGGTGCTTTGACTTTTAAGAGGCCAAAAGTTGACTTTATTTTCCGTGAGTTATTTGTGAAAACTTCCTTCATGAAAGTTGTAGAGTTTGGTGATACAAGTTCGTAGACATGTGACACACATAAATCGGATGTAGTATGAGAAAGTTATGGTCAGAGGAAGTTAGTTTTCGGTTTTGGAAAGTGTATAAGTAGAAAAATGTGTGGGAGTTATTTTTGGAAACCCCAAAATCAGTTCTCTTTCTCTTTCTTCCTCTCCCGACCTCTCCCGCGTAGCCAACTTCTGCCGGAGCTAGCTCCGCTGTCCGGCCACCATTTGGACCACCGCCGGTCCCGTTCGACTCCCACAGGCGTCCTCTTCAAGGCTAGGCAGCTGTTGCACGGCATAGTGCGCCATAATCGGATTTCCTTGCCGAAAAAGGGGGCTGCTGCATTGCCGATCGGAACCGCCGTATACGGCGGCGACGGGGGAAAAACTTAGGTGAGTCTGGTTCCTCTCCTCCTCTTGATAGTGGCTAGGCTTAGATTGAAACAAGTTTTTGAGGTTTTGAGCCCGGATTTGCAGGTTTGAAGTTTGTTTTCGGGTTGGTGTTTCATGGCGTTTTCCGGCCTAACTGGTTGAAACCTCAGTTATTAAAGTTGTTCACCTTGCTTCAAGCTTTAACTTTGTTGTTGTGAGTTTCCTCAAATTTAGAAGTTGGTGGTGGCGCGTGGGGCTCACTCGCCGCCGCCTATGGCGGTGCGTGGGAGCACGTCTAGGCAGTGTGAGGGCTTTGGTTGCCGTGTTAGCTAGCCCTTGTAGTTGCTAGGGTGTTTGTTGTGTGTGAAGGTTAAGTGTTGATTTGGTTTTTGCATCTTAGGTGCTAAGTTGTTCTTAGTGTTCGTTAAATCAGAAACTTTGAAAGTTTGATCTAGGAAGTAATATGGTTTGTTGTTGAGTGTCCAATGACCTTGGGAGGTCTTGGAGGAAGGATTGCCCTTCTTTGGGCAACCTTTAGGTTAAGGGTACTTTGATCCTTGTTGAGAATTTACTAAGTTTTTTAATTGTGTAATTTTAGGTGATTTGTGAAGTGTGATTGGCTTGGCTCTTGTGTTGTGTTGAAGACACAACGGGAGTATTTTAGGTGAGTAAATTTCACCATGGTTCACCTTTGGACCAAATTTTATTATGGACATTTGATGTTGATGTTGGATTTAATAATATGCTATTAATTGTTTTAAAAATATATGAGCTTGATCGTCAACGGCCCATAAGTAAGATAAAACAAGTTTTCCTATTATATGATTATTTTTAATGTTCATGTGATCATAATATTGTTGGTTCTTGATAGATTATTCTAGTGGGAATATCTATGTTTGTTTATATAAATATATCTATGTGGAATGATATAATTTTCATGATGTGCTCTTTGTGTTGTTGATGATGTTGAATTAAAGAATATGTTATTGTTTGTTTTTAAATATATGAGTTTGATCGCCAACGGCTCATAGGTAAGATAAAACAAGTGTTCCTATTATATTATTATATTGTGATTTGTGTGTAGATAGTCAAACTGAGTTCCAAGCCTTTAATCGGGTGATTGGTTACGGTTATGATGATTATACTCTATTGTGATTTGTTGTGTAGATAGTCAAACTGGGTTCCAAGCCTTTAATCAGGTGATTGGTTACGATTATGATGATTCTACTCTATTGTGATTTGTTGTTTAGATAGTCAAACCGGGTTCCAAGCCTTTAATCGGGTGATTGGTTACGGTTATGATGCTATTATTATTTTGTGATTTGATATTGGACAGTCAAACTGGGTTCCAAGCCTTTGGCCGGGTGATTGGTTACGGTTAGGAATATAGCTCTAGTCCGTCTGTCGGTGTAGGTCATGTGAGGTACCTTAAGGTATCTGGGACCCATTGATACATAAATTGTTGTTGTAGGTCATGGGAGGTACTTATTAGTATTTGGGACTCATGGGTATATGTGTTTGTTGTAGGTCATGGGAGATACCTTATTGGTATCTGAGACTTATGAGTACATGTATATTTGTAAAAGTGTTGGTTATGTGGTTTTAATATTTGTTCTTGTCAAGACCCACCCTGAATTTCACCATGAAACCCGAGGTAAGTCCTGCGGGGACCACCTCCAAGGAAAATTTACCGAAGGACTCGGCAAACCTCCCTTGAAAATGGACAACCCTAACCCGGAAAAATATAGAACACCCTCTTAACCAAAATATTAATCTTCACTTTAATCCAAATAACTGAATAAAATAATGCACAATTATTTTTCCGAAAGTTTTCAGAGCTACTACAAGAAAGACAACGGAAGCTGATAGAAATCCTAGTGGGTTAAACAGATAACCTACTGGCGAACAGTAGTGGAAATGTAGGTGACTATGCCTCGGCGCCTCCTTCTAGACCCCACCCGAACTCTGCAGACTGGGCAATTAAAAACGAAGGAAAAGCCCAGGGGAAAATATTTAATCACGTCAGGGTGAGTGGACAAAATAATCTCGACAACAATAATATTTCCCCAAGAAAAACTTTCAAGGACACGACTAGTTCTGGATAGTCTCCAAATCTTAAACAATACAGCCTCTCAGGCTAAAATTATATAATTATATCAGTATGTATTCACACCCGTCTACTCCATGTATGCTATCTATGAATAAGCTTGAAAGTAGATAGTCATACCAGGCTACTACGCTCGCGTCTAACGCGCACGTCACCCCATAGTGACATTTTTCCTCAGTATGGGGGAAACGACCGGGTGGTATAAATACGTGCTTACTCCTTGTACGAATTCTATGAATGAATCTAAAAACATAGAATGAACTCGAAAAGTAGAAAGTCGTACAGGGCTACGACGCTTGCGTCTAACGTTCACGTCACCTCATAATGGCATTTTTCCTCATTATGAGGGGAAATCACGTATTGCTAGCTAGCGTTCTCTCATATACATACTATACTCATAAACGTTAATAAATGAGTAAAACACTGAAATTCTCAATTCAGGATAAATTCCAACAAAGGAAATTATTCACAAAAAAACATTATTTAAAAACAAAGGTCCACTCACAACTTAGGCCTAAGCCTGACGTCGGTCGGAGGTCTCCTTTACTCGAGCCTCCTCGCGTCCTGTTCCAAAACATAAATAATTCCTCAAATAAAATCTCAACGTTCAAAGAAAATAGGCATAATTAAATATGAGTTTCTCGCGCTCAACCATGCCTATCGTCCTAAATCTTAACTTCACTGCCAACCACAAATCTCCAAAAATACCGACATCCTCAAAATCACCTTCCAACGTCCTAATCATAAAAATAATCCAATGACCGGATTTTAACTTATTAATCCGCCAAAATACCAAACTTAACAAAACTCTTCCAAAAATTCTAAAACTCATTCCATTAAACTCCTCATAATATTCTCCACCAAAAACATTTTCTCGGCGGCGGTCGGCGACCAACTCCGGCGACCTCCGATGCTCATCAAAATTTGACAGCACCTTCCTCTCAACCTCCTCTACAACATTCCTAACTACCACAAACTCCAATTCTATGCCTAACCATGTCAATCGAACACAAACACACAATAAAGCCCTAGAATTTCAAATACCGATTTCTCCTTACCTAGCTCGAGATGGAGGGAGCCATTTGGAGGGATTGAAGCACGGGAGAAGGGCTTCCTTTTGAGCCAAGGCTCGCCGGATATGGCGGCCGGAGGAAGGAGTTCCGGCGAAAAGTAGCTTCCGGCAGTCGGGGCTTTCGGCTTAAATTCCTCCTTCACGGCGGTGCTAGGGAGGTTGCCACCGGTCTATAATTGAAGCTGGATCGGAGACCGATCGTTTGGGACCGGTGTGGCGGTCTGGGGCGGCCGGACGGCGGCGAACGGCGTCGGGAAAGTTTTCCGGTCGGGAGGGCTCGGGGAGAGAGAATCGGGAGGAAAAGAGAGAAAGAAAAGAGGAAGAAATGGGTTGGGCTCGGCCCAGCCGATCCAACACCATTTTTAACCCAAATTCCAAAAATTTAACACCCCAATAAAAATTACCTTTTACTAGCTAAAATTTACCATTTTTACCGTCGTCACATTTTCTTCCTTGGAATAATTCTTTCGAAATATTCGTCCCTCAATACACTTCTAGGGACTTTAGGACTATAAATTCAATGACGAAGACGGTAAAATTCTTATTACCACAATGCTAGTAATTAAGGTAAAATTTAAGAGTCGGGGCGTGACAGTTCTTATATTGTTTCATGTGTTTTTATTGGTTGTTGCAAATGTTGGTTGTTGGATTTGTGGAATTAATTATTGTTATTAATGGTTTTATTTGGATGTTGAAAATGTTGAGTTAATTTTTGGGAGTTATTCATACGGGCTTTTTAGCTTACCGAGTTTGTTATCTACAACCCGGTGCATCAATTCATGGTGTAGGAGTTAGACCTGCAGGTGATGATCAGCAGGGTTGAGGCAGAGGCATAGTGGCTGAGTTTTAGATGATGTACATTTTATTTGTATATTATGGCAGTTTGTTTTTAAGCTCTTGTGAACAACTTTATTTTACTAGACTTTTGAAGTTGATGTAATTAAGAATATATAATGTTTAACTTAGTTGATAAGTTTGTTGACATTTACATTTCCATCTTTTGAATTTAGTTTGGAAGTTGTTGAACAGGTTTTGGGAGTGATATTTTAAGATATATCATGCCCAAATTTTTAAAAATTATCTTTCGAAAATTAGGGTGTGACAGTTAGCTCCGGCTATGGTCTTAGCAGCGTCAAGAGTAACCTCGTTGGGTCTCACCCAGTTGAATATGCTTATCAATCGACAAAGAAGATGCAAGAAGTGACCAACAATTACGGAACTGTGTTTCCGGTGAGGATGGATTTGGAGAGGCAAATGTGTTCGTGATTTCATAGGCCTACTAGAGCCATACCCTTTCCAATGCTGGGATTAGTGATTGGTATTGTTTTTATTTCAATGTTAATTGATTATTATAGTATTGCTAGCTGTGAGGAGAAAAGGGAGTATATATTTATATGGTTTGTTTTCAGGACCCTCTTTGGTAATGTCAAATGGCTATGCTGCTACGAACAGGTGAAGCCTTGTTCTTGTTATTGTTTGTTAATTTGATTGATGGACACATGGCCGAGTCAAAGAAGAGAGACATATGAAACTTTATAATACAATAGGAAATGGTAGTGATCCATTGTTTTACAAAAGTTGCTGATGAATTGTGATTTGGATTATACATCGAGGTTTTGACTGAAAGAAGAAAACAATGGTGGCCAATTATCTACCTTTCTTTACCAAAAACATTTGACTACTTTTACATCATTCTTCACATGAGAAAGGGATCATTAAGTTTCACCTGGTGGATGTTCTTTGGGATGTTTAGACACATAGTGAGCAGCAAGTTGCTCTGCATTTCAAGTTCCACCTTGCAGATTGGACAACTAATTTTGGGAGCTACAGCTTTGGCCTCAAACTAAGGGGCATAACTTAGCAGTAAGAAGCAGTCCAAGCATAGCTTGGATTGTGTATGCTTACATCGTAATATTGATAGTCCCTGTAAACACCATATTACCAGTAAGAAGTAATAACAACTTCTTCTTTTTTTAGAACAAGATCAAATGTGCATATTCATTGATGTAAAATTGAAAACAAGAAACAAGTTTGCAAGCAATATGATTATGTATTTGCATCATGACCAAGGTGCAAGCTGTTCTAATTTCTCAAATATGTAACAAGATACAATTTGTAGGCAAATTATAAACGTCACAGAACTAGACTGTCATACTTTAAAAACTCATATCTGCAGCAACAATAACATTAGCAGTAACAACTGATTTCAAAGATATATGACATTCAAAAACAACTGCTCTAAATTGTTGTTTTTTTTTTTTTGCAGGCTTAAACACATCTGCTACTTCAGGAGTGTACTCTTTCATGGTCTTAGCATAACATGAAACTAACCCCCTAACCATGGCCTCTAATCTTACACCTTGAAACATAGTCTCCACCCTATAATATACATTATAAAACGATCAAACCACAAGAATTGAACTGTATAAAGTTTACATTTTATATCAAGGCAGTGAATGAATGAGAAATATTTGATAATCACACAAAGAATCCACTCCAACGACATCGATTCAGTAAAGACTTCGAAACATTATAGCCCATATATTACTGGAAAAAAAAATGCTCTCTGACATGTATGTATTCCCTCCCACCCCCCCCCCCCCCAAAAAAGTACATGTATGTATTCATCAATCAAATTAACAAACAATAAGAACAAGGCTTCACCTGTTCGTAGCAGCATAGCCATTTGACATTACCAAAGAGGGTCCTGAAAACAAACCATATAAATATATACTCCCTTTTCTCCTCACAGCTAGCAATACTATAATCATCAATTAACATTGAAATAAAAACAATACCAATCACTAATCCCAGCATTAGAAAGGGTATGGCTCTAGTAGGCCTATGAAATCACGAACGCATTTGCCTCTCCAAATCCATCCTCACCGGAAACACAGTTCCATAACTGTTGGTCACTTCTTGCATCTTCTTCGTCGATTGATGAGCATATTCAACTGGGTGAGACCCAACGAGGTTACTCTTGACACTGCTAAGAACATAGTCGGAGCTAACACTTTGGATTCCTCCGATTTCGTATTCGATGTTCCTAGGTGCCTCTATTCCTCTTCGCCGATAAGTCTTATTTTCAACCCGGGTCGAATCTAACCCGCGCGTATTCTCTTTCAAGACGACCCATTTTGGGTTTGTTTTAATCACAGCCCTAGAAAATTATTTAATGCATCCAACGGCTAACGTTGTAAGTTGATGGAATTCCTGCAAATATACATGGTGGATGTAGTATAGTGAATGGAAGAAAAGGGGTTGTCGTTCTCATGAGGATACTAGTTCAATTTAAATTATGAAATACCTAAACTAACTACATTAAAACACAAGATCACGATAACAATTTAAAGAAACAAACAAACAAGAAAATAAGTAAACAAACAATGATGAATGAATCTAGGGTGTCAGAATCAACCACTAACAATCATGTTTATGCTTTGATGCAACTAACCGACTCTTTCGTTTCTCTAGATGACAATTCTCGTATCTGAATCTAGGTACGACACTTAGACCATAGTTTTCCTTAAGTGTATGATTCTCTCCAGGTGCAGCAGAGGTCGTATATCCTAGCATGCAATCTATCCAGTTACGGCATAAATTTAATATGTAAGACTCATTACGTTCTAGAAAACAAGAGAATCATGCAAACCATTACTTCAGTTACGACAATAATGTAATTCACAACTTTTAATCACAATTATATTACAGGTATGCCTCAAATTCATCTTCTAATTTACTAGATGCAAAGCCCTAAGGTGATCAATTAAAGAACTCAAACATATAACATCAATTAAAATAGTGACTAAGAATTCATCATAAAGAAACTATAAATCTATTAATCAATCATCAAAAACATAAACAATCATGCTAGTGCATCATCCTAACCCTAGAAAAGGTTTAACAAAACATGACTAAAGAAAACATAACGAAAACATAAAAAGAATGGAAAGGTGAAAGGTGGATGGATCTCTGCTCCTTTAGGCGTCTTCAATGAGCTTCCGAGACCTCCCTCATTATGAAATTCGTGCTCCCTTAAATAGAGAAGTTTACTGCTCATCTTTGACTTCAATTTTCCTTGTAAGACTTGGATTTAGACTCATTTCTTGATATGGAATGGGAAAACCTTGAGATATCTCTTGTAGAACTAAGAATACATGTACTCCTTGAATCCTCATCTGCATTATTGTCCTTGAAGCTTTAGGGTTGACGATCTTATGCCATGAAACTTGAGTTCTCCACAAATTTTTGCAAATCCGAGCAGATTTTCTGATCTGACATATCTTCATTCAAACGATCATAACTCGGTCTAGAAGTATCGAAATCGAGATCCGTAAACTTCTACAGAAAGTAGACTTCCGTAGCTTTCCAATGATGCAAGGCTCATAGTCTGATTCGATCTGAGTAATTCCCAGTAATTTGGCAAAGTTAATTAGCTGTTCTGCATAGACAGATTCTGACACTTAGGATTGCAGTCGTCTTTCAATCCTTATTTGCTCATTTTAGCTCATTTTCTTCTCTCTAAGACACAAACTTACAAAAACACTAAATTAACGTAAATAATTTATAAAGAAGAGAACTAAACACAAATCTCAAGCATAAGAGGCTTAGAAATATAAAATAATATGAGCACATCATAAGTCCGAACTTTTGAAAAGATACGGGCCTCCGTATCTGAAAAGGATTGTGTGTGTATGTATATATGTATATATATACACACACAAGCTTTCTCTGCTACACACGTCCGCATTTATTCTTACGGTGCGGATTTCCACTTTAGACTCAATTTTCAATCGAATTTTCACATCTCCACCATCTAGTCTTTAGATACTAATGTATAGATCATCTCTGCAAAATTTCAGCCAATTTGGTTATCATTAAGGCCCTCAAAACTGCATTTTTCTGTTATAAACATGAACGGTTCAAGTTCGACCGAATTATGTTTATCCATTGGTTTAATCGAGTTTGAGTGCCTTAATGATAACCAAATTGGCTGAAATTTTGCAAAGATGATCTATACATTAGTATCTAAAGACTAGAGGGTGGAGATGTAAAAATTCGATTGAAAAGTGAGTCTAAAGTGGAAATCTGCACCGTAAGAATAAATAAGGACGTGTGTAACAGAGAAAGCCTATATATATGCTTAGTATGAATGGCCAAGATCTATACTAGACATAAGCAACGACTTGGATTCCACCAACCATCTCTTTTCCTTATTTTTTTTTTATAATTTTCCGACTTCAGAAATTCATATAATATAACTCAGGACTGAAAACTTCTCCAAAGATTCTCATGAAGTCGTCTTGACGTGTACATTAATATCGAACTCTTATATCAAGGTCTTCACCTTATAAAATTCTCTGCCAAACATCTCGAGAATTTACTTAATATCTGAGATCGTGAAATAATCCTCAAACAATCTTGTCATATTTAACTCTGACAAATTCTCCACGGCTCATTCTCGAGCATCCTATTGCCTACCAAGTTTCAAAATATATTTCAATAATTCCCATTAACTAACCAAATATATAATTTTGGAGTCCCACGAAAAGTTACACATGATAAGTAAATAATCAATAATATCGACGAATACAAATTTATCAAAACAGCTATAGGTAACTTAATAAAATTTTTGAGGCCCACATTTATTAGAATATATAATAACTTCTAAATTAACGAAGTATTTTACAAGCTAAGGGAGAATGATTCTATTACTTTTTTTCTTTTCTTTCACTGTAATAAAACTTAGCAAGATGATGCATATACAATTATACATTGATCTAGTGATGGAGAATGCTCATCCACTACTAGTTGTTGACCACAATTTCTAAGTATCAAAGAAACAAGAACCAGACATGAAATTGAAAAGGGTAGCAGCTAGCCTCTACTCCAATGATTAACAACAATGCATGTGAACAATTTTTTGAAACAGAATTTCTAATACAACTTTCTTGCATACTCAAACCCTTGGAAAGGCATGAACATGAAGTCCCCTATTGATATGGAGCGTGACCATCGTCTTGTATTTCACCACCTTTGTCTCGTCAGTGAGCTTGAATATGTAGTTGCTTAAAAGCACGGCAGCGAATATCTTCATTTGGAGATAACTATAATCCCTTCCCAGACAAATTCTTGGACCGGCCTGCATTATAACTATATCATCAGTACTCTCATAACTAAGCAACCTTATCAAGAAAATATTAGCTTGGTGTTCTTCATATATTACATTGAAGGCTATGAATTTGAAAGGGCTTTCTTCCTTGAAATTCCCATTTCCGTCCAGCCATCTCTCTGGCCGGAACTCTTCTGCATCATCACCCCATATATACTTCATCCGGCCCATTGAATAAGGTTGGTATACGATCATTTCTCCTTTTCTCACACTATGTCCATCTGGCCAGGTATCATCAGAAAAACAAACCCTCGCATTCTATGAACAAATAAGAGCGCACCAAAATCATTAACTAAGAAGTTAGTTAAAGAGTGGTTCAAATCAAGATCAGCAAAGAACCGTAACATTCAATTCATGTACGATATTTATCCAAGATGTTTAAGTTACCATTGGAACTGTTGGATAGAGTCTGAGTGTCTCATTCAAAGCAGCATGGAGATATTGCAATTTGTTAAGGACTTCTTCAGTAAGGTTGGCTGCAACTTCATCGGCGCTTGAAGTATCATTCAGACCTGTTGCTTTTCTAACTTCTTGTGCAATTTTTTCTTGTATATCAAGATTCTTGCACATCATATAAATAAACCATGAAAGAGCAGAAGCAGTTGTGTCTTTGCCGGCAGCAATAAAACTGAGGACCATGTCTCTCAAGTACTTTGGATCAGTCTCTTTAGCTTCCAAAAGTTTGGAGATGAAGTCTCTTCTCTTTGACTGCAATTTAACATCAACATATATCAGTAACGTTGATCAATTGATACTATGTCGATTCAATCTAGAATAGAAAGGAAGGTAACTCACAAGTTGCTCATCTTCTTCTGATTTATGGAGTGTTTCAATCTTTCTGTTGATTAAATTGTATATGAAGTTATGCATCACTTTTATATTTTTGCTTATAACTGCTTCCGTACCAATGTTCAAAAACCGTTTGATCTTCCAGAAGATATCAGCAACACGATAAAGGGTAGCGCTGCTTACATCATCAAAAGCATCGGAAAATTGGATACCTTCTTCATTTCCAGACATGGTATCTAGATCGATACCAAGTAGAATCGTGACGATTGCATCCAAGGTTGATTTCATAAACAAAACCTGCCAACAGAACGAAGATCAATTAATTAATCAATTTTCAAGAAAACCAGAAAATATATGTAGTGTGTGTGTGTGTGTGTGTGTGTGTGTGTGTGTGTGTGTCTGTGTGTGTGTGTGTGTGTGTGTGTGTGTGTGTGTGTGTATGAATTTTAAAGACATTGCAAACTCACTTGCATCTCTATTGATTTGTCGCAGGCTGCAGCTTCATGAATTATGCTACAAAGTTTTACTGCAGTGGTCTTGATGATGTCACTGCTGAAGTCCCTAAGTACTTTAGTTGAGAATTGAGAACTTGATGCCTTCCTCTGATGCCGCCACTTTTCCCCGTCCACAGCGAAGATCCCATCTCCCATAGAATCTGTTATAAGGTTGTACACGTACGACCCCTATAGAAAATCGTGTAGTACTTGGTAAGTTGGTAGCAACAAATAAAAGGAAGGCAAAATGAATCATCATAGAATCGTTATGTACGTAGTAATAACTTTTTGTTTGAATAAACCTTGGACTTATCTAATTAATCTTTCAGCTATTTGATAATATATAGGATACCCTCTTTATATGTACGTACCTTGCCATAGTTTCCAAATTTGGTTTTGAGTATGTGTTCAACATTTGCAGGATCTGCAGTGTACACTGCATATTTGAACAAGTCGAGTATCCTGTAAGTTTTGTGTTTGCTTGCAAGCTCAGTGTGGTAATGGTGAAGCGTGCGACGGTGGGATAGTTGGTGCAAGACAGTTCCGACAACAGGCGGGTATCTCTTGTTCTTCTTCGGCCAGAAAATCGATGCTAAAAGAATCACTACTGCTAAACTTATCACTGCGGGAGGAAAAGCAGTGAAAAGAAAATCCATGATGGTATTGAATATTGAAGGACCGATCGATGATGAAGTTAATATATATATGATCGATCCAATGGGACGTATAGACTGCATGGGAAGAGTTATGAGTACTCGTCAACTGCCACTGTATCAACTTATTACAGAAAAAAACATCCAGCAGGCTCCACTCCATTAAAAGAGGAGGCAGCTAACTAATGGTTAGTGATTTATTATTATCCTCGATCTCATTCATCATGTAATGGTGAAGCCTGGGAGCGTTGATGCGTGGATATATGAGTCCTTGGTATAAGCTAGACAAGTAATTCAACTATCTACTGGGGTGGTTAGTTGTTGTATCACATACAAGTACGTGGTAGTTGTTCTTCATGCGTAAAGACATATCTGTGCTATAAGGATTACAACGAAACGAAAAGAAAAATACACAAGTTGCAGACATGTCTAATAATCTCCGGTGCCACAACAAAGACGGGACATGGAATTTAGCGTTAATCCGGCCAATTGTTCATATATATAAATATACACATGTCACCGTCGTCGTTCCCAAATTGCTCTGTTGATCTTGAAAGCCTAGCTATCTCGGCCAACAGCTGCGTTGTACCTACAAATAATTCAAGGCTGGATCCACTTACTCCATTAAAATTGAGGATCAGCACGGAGATATCAAACTACCTGACTAATAAACTATAGAACCCAATAAACTACAAAGCTGGCTGGAAGCTTTGTATAATATTCCTCTACACGGTCTGACCAGATTTCCATCCATATTAGCAGATTTACACGAATTCGAATCAAGGAGATTAAAGTTCATCGGTCAAAAAATAATAAATAATGGGTGATGCTATTAACACACCATTTTTTTCTATTAACACACCTCATCTATTTTCCTATCCACACATTTCAATTGTATTTATAAGTTTGTCATTTGAATTTGATTCGTGATTAGCTCTCATCATAGATGAAGTGTGTTAATAGCAAAAACGGGTGTGTTAATAGCACCACCCTAAATAATAATGGATCAATAATAATAATAATAATTGAAACTACCAGCTTTGGCATGTAATTAACATTTACATGCAATTGTTCTTAGGAACTTATCAAGCATATCAGCATCATAACCCTAAAGACAAAGAAAATGTAAAAGAACCATAAAACAAGTCAAATAATAGCTAGCTAGTGAGCATTGGCTTCAATTCAAAATGAAGTGTACAGAATTTTAATTAATAAGGCTATCGAATACAAGAAGGGACATTTTGATAAATACAAAGTGTTGTGTAGTTTTATTATGAAAAAGCTATTAAATACAAATTTTCTTATGATCTAAAAAAAACAACAACATTAAAATTTCTTTTAATAAATTAGATATATAAAAGGAGGACAAAAATAAGTGATCAATTTAATTATATCGTCCATCAAAACCCTAAAAGTAGCAATTCATCAAATTTTTTTAATTAAAATTATTAATTTTAGAGGTGCAAAGTTTAAAATTAATGAAAACTTTGATATGCACCCATATATCAAAGTTTTCATTGATTTTATTAAAATTAATTAAATCTTATACTAGTTTGCAAGGTGTCAATATTTGATTGGGGCTTGGTCTTCGATCTTAAGTGCATTGATTCCTCTAATGATCATATGAAATGGTGCAGCCTGGGAGCGTTGATATATCCATCAGTTAGCGCTGGGCAGTAGCCATTACGTACGTACAGGGAGATACGGGGTAGCTCTTGTCCTTGTCCCAGAATTACATTGAAACGTACTATTTCCTAATCTGATGAAGCCACAACGAAGAAGGGAGAAGAGAGCAACAGGCATCGACCATCATGATACAATTGTATCGTCACCGTCGACGTCCCCAATTTGGTATTAAGCATCTTACGTACGTATCAATCCATTAAAGCATACCAATAAACTAATAGCATATCCCGCCCAACCGCAGCTGCCATTAAAATTGAGGACATGAACACTTCAAAAAAAAAAAAAATTCGTTGGCATATTCTTATATCTTATCCCGGCTGATCTAGACGGGTTAAAATCGAATTCACTTTAGAACTTGCAAGCTGCTCAATTGGTCTAGCTAGCTAAATATATAGAACTTTCAATCACAAGGTTATATGCAGATTAGGGTGAAACATAGTAAGATAGTAGAGGGTGACAATAATCCACCTTGTTACAATTTGTGTTGTTGTGAACCATGATTTGGTAATCTCCGATACTCATCGACTACAAGTTCCTCTCGTTTTCGTTTCTATTTTTGGCAATAGAAATTTTATTGAATGATAGAGAGATCAACATATCAAAAGAAAGGGAGGGACGTACATGAGATAAACATCAACTACCAAGTTCTTGATATACCAAAGAAACGCGGAAACAAAACAGCTTGCTTAAAGAAGATCGAGGGCTAGCTAGCCCTTATTATTGATCGATTTCCAAAAGAAGCAAACAATGATGCACTTCCTACCTACTACAAGAAATGACATTGATGATGGGCGACCAAACTAACCATCTTGCGTGCTCAAACTCTTGGAGAGGCTTTAACATGAAGGCCTCCATCGATATGGAGGGTGACCATGGTCTTGTAATTGACAACTTTCTTCTCATCATTGAGCTTGAAGATGTAGCTACTTATAAGTATAGCAGAAAAGATCTTCAACTGAATGTAACTGTACTCTTTTCCTAAACAAATTCTTGGACCAGCCTGCGTTATAGAAAACGGTCATCAGTACGACAACATTCAATCCATAAGATCAACAATTTACTTGTTTTTATAATTACATTGAAGGCTATGAATTTGAAAGGGCTTTCTTCTTGAAAATTGCCATTTTCGTCAAGCCATCTTTCTGGACGAAACTCTTCAGCATCATCACCCCATATAAACTTCATCCTGCCCATTGAGTAAGGTTGGTATACTACCAGTTCTCCTTTTTTGACACTAAATCCATCTGGCCATGTATCATTAGAGAAGCAAACCCTCGCATCCTGTAAACAATATAAGTATATAACAAAGAACATTAATTAAGCTTGTTAACCTAACTAAGACGTAATGCAAAACAAATATTTCAAATCACTTGCAGCATCCTATTAATAGAATCTTAACATTGCAATTATGCACGTCATATGTTAAGTTACCAATGGAACAGTAGGATAGAGCCTGAGTGTCTCAGTCAAAGCTGCATGGAGATATTGCATTTTGCCTAGGGCTTCTTCAGTAAGGTTGGATGCAACTTCATCGGCACTTGAAGTACTATTCAGACCTGTTGCTTCTCTAACTTCCTGCGCAATCTTTTCTTGTATGTCGAGATTATTGCACATCATATAGAAAAACCATGAAAGAGCAGAAGCAGTTGTGTCTTTGCCAGCAGCAATAAAACTGAGAACCATATCTCTTAAGTATTTTGGATCAGTCTCTCTAGTTTCCAAAAGCCTTGAGATGAAGTCTCTTTTCTTTAACTGCAGTTTACCCTCACTGTATCAGTAACATTAATTTTGATATTATATCAGCAGTTCAGTCTAGACTATAGAAAAAGAAGCTAGATAACTCACAGATAGCTCATCATTTTCAAATTTATGGACGTTCTCAATCTTTCTGTCGATTAATTTGTATATAAAGTGATCCACCACCTCCACATTTTGCCTTAGCGAGCCTTCCCTACCAATGTTCAAGAACCGTTTGCTCTTCCAGAAGATATCAGATATACGATGAAGGGTAGCTTCGTTTGCATCATCAAAAGCATTGGAAAACCGAATATTTTCTTCATTATTTGTTCCACACATGGTGCCTAGGTCGATACCAAGTAGAATCTTGACGATGGAATCCAAGGTTGATTTCATAAACAAATCCTTCAAACATGCAAAACGAACATGAAGTAAATTAATATATCTATATTAGATAAACAAATTATACAACGCATACTGCTAAATATATGTGTGCGTGTGTGTGTATATGTGTGTGTATGTATATATGTGTGTGTGTATACATGTATAGTATGTTATATATGAGTCGACGTTGCAAACACACTTGGACATCCATAGATTTGTTGCAGCTGGCAGCTTGATGAATTATGCCAGCAAGTTTTACTCCATTTGTTTTGAAGATTTCACTGCTGAAGTCTCTAAGTACTTTGGTCGAGAATTGAGAGCTTGATGCCTTCCTCTGATGCCGCCATTTGTCCCCATCCACAGCAAAGATCCCATCGCCCAACACATCAGACAGAATGCTATGCAGGTACAATCCCTACACATAAATATTGGTGGACTTCAGCCAATATGAACGACTGAAAAAAAAAAACAGATATTATATGAAACATTCAGCATATTAGAGGTGTTAATATGCTAACATATCAAAAACACATAGATATTTGTGTCATATATATTAGCATGTATATATGTTAACACGTCTAACACATATATTCAGTTCAATATCATCAGTAATACCTTGCCATAATTTGCAACATTTGTTTTGAGCATGTATTCAACATTTGCTGGATCTATCGTGTAAACCGCATATTTGAACAAGTCAAGTATTCTGTAAGTTTTGTACTTGCATGCAAGCGCTGTGTGGTAATGGTGCAGCCAGGGGAAATGGATCACTTGGTGCAAGACAGTTCCGGCAACAGGAGGGTACCTCTTGTTCTTCTCTGGCCAAAAAATTGCGGCCAGAAGAAGTACCACTAAACATATTGCTATAGGAGGTAAAACAGAGGAAAGAAAATCCATTACACTCTATGGAATTGTATTGAGTGCGTATCTTGGATTGATCGAATGAATACCTCTACGATGGATGATGATGAAGTTAGAATTCAGACATGAAATTATATATAGTATCATCAAGTGAACGTAGTAGACTGCATGGCAATGAACTATGTGCATTCATCAACTGCTACTGTGCCAACTTACAGGAAAATTCAATGCTCCACTCCATTAAAGGAGGCACCTAGCTACTGAGAATGTTGTTTATCAGAATGAATGTGGTTGAGTTATTAGTAACGAATTCTTCGATCTTAGGTTCACTATTGATTGCATCTACACAGAGCTTCCTCTCCGATCATGTGAGGCAATTCCAACAACATGCAGTTAGGAATTGTTGTTCTTCGGGCAATAATGATCGACATTGGTGCGGTGAAACTTACAAATTAAGTTCATACTTCATACATGATACATGTCTTAATCCTTGATGCCACAACAAGGAAGGCATAGGGAAGTAGCTAGGGCAACACCAAGTGACCAAATTACACAGAAGAAATGGAAAATTAAACACCGGACTGTACCGTAGCAGACGAAGTTAGCCTAAAAACGAAAAGAAAACGAGAGGGAGATAGGAAACTTAATTTCGGACTGTGCTGTCAACGTCCTCGTCCTCCACTTGGACTATAATGATGATCATGATGTATTGACACCGGAAAAATCTATGTCTGTCGGCAGCTGCCGTTGCCGCTGCCGTTGTACCTACATACATAATAGTCTTCACGTGGTGGTATAACTGTGATATATACCTACCCAACTTATATAAGATCGAGGGTTGGTACTAGTAAAGTTGGTGTAGAACTGCATGCAAGCTTTGTATATTCCTCTATATATCGCGTAGTAGATGGGAAGATTGGATTAGAAGTTTAGAACAACGATAAATCTGGCTGGCCAAATTTCCATCGCTTAATTATATCTCACCCCAGCAGTTTTAGACGAATTAGGGGAACCCCAATTTTCATCGCTTAATTTTCTTATGGATCTACAAGCTTTGGGAAATTAAAAACAGAAGTGGAAAGCCCAAAGAAGTCTAATAAAACGGATCGGTGCGTAGTTTGGTACTTGGCATGGAGGTGTTCTTCCCCAACTACACGAAAACATGTTTAATGTGTTCTTGCTCTTTAATTTCTTTTTGGAACCAAGCCAAATATTCTGATTTTAAGCTAGGTCTTCGAAGAACTAAAAAAAATTACAAATATAAACCACGATCTTTGGCAATATTAATATTCTAAACAATTTTAAAAAAAATCAACAAAAAAAAAAAACAATTATTCAATCAAAAAACAATTAAAAATTAAAAAGAAAAAAACAAAACATGGTTGTGGACTCTGCCAACAGATTAAACACTGTAGCCCAAAGTCAAAACAGAAACTAGAGAAAAAGAAAAGAAAAGGCCCAATAGAAACTAGAGAACAATAATACTAGTGGGCTAGTACGGTCTACCTAAATGGGCTGCCAATTTTTAAGAAAGTTCGTGTTTTCTTTTGGTCTGATAAGAAATTTTGTGTTCTTTCGACCAAAAAAAAAAGAAATTTTGTGTTCGTACTTCAGTTGATTCAACAGCAATTACAAGATTAGAAAAACTGACGATTCGAGTTCAGTTTCATATGATTACTTTAGAATATGATGTTCAAGTACATAATTTAGGAACATAAAGGAAAGTAAGGAGAAGAAGATTAGTAAATAATCATCAACAATATTCTCTCTAAACGCAAAAATGCCTAGAGAGCTCGCTCTGCTAGGGTTGGGAGTGCGCCGCCTCCACCTCTCTGCACCCTCCTCCTTCGTCGGTGGAGAACTGTCTCGACACCGTCATCGGTGCCGATTGCATCTAGCCCGGCTTTTGCTGTGCCAAAACTCCAGTCATGGGTAACTTATCTGCCTGTGGTCACTTCCTCCATTCAGATCCAATGGAGAGAGGAAGAGGTTGGGGGCGGTACGCGACCATGGTGGTGGGTATCAAGCTTGGTGACGGTAAGCGAGACTAATCCGATGAGGCCACAAAGGGCTCGTCTGAAAGATGGTGTGGTTTTAGGGCTATTCGGGATTGGGGGTCGCGATTCTAGCCTCCGTCTAGTGGATGTGCGACGACGATCTTAGTTGTTGGAGCACAGATTCATATTGGTGGTTGAGTTGGATCGTGATTCGATCCAAAAGTTTGGTGGTGAGCAGCTGTTTGGAGGAGATCTACAGCATGGTAGACTTTGACAAAGGTTGGGAAGTTGCTCAGGTGGTGATGCAGCATTCCAACTCCATCAGACGACGGCAATCCGACTGGAAACTAGGTTGGGGCGGATCTGGGCTCAGCTGTGTATGCTAGGTCGGATCTGGATCCGGGCATGAGGCAAGGTTTGGGTCTGGGACCGAGTTGGTTTTGAAGTCTTGGGCTTGGAATCCAATTTCTTTTTGCTTTTGCAAATAATGCAAGTGTCTTTGGTTTTGGCCTCTACACTCGTTTTGCTATTGGTTGACGGACCCACAGCTTTGGTACTTATTCGTTAAGGATCGTTTGCCATCACGACCATGTCTGTAATCACCCTTAGCCGGCTTCGATTCCTCAGGTGGAAGATTGATTACTCTCATGCCGGTGCCGAAGTGATTTTTATCATTTTGGGCATTGGATTTACATGGGTAGTCAAATCACCGACTACTCATTTCGCTCAACGGCTACAATTCATGAGCGTAACACCGAGTCTAGGCGTTTGTTTAACGCTGACACTCGTTATTGCAATTTTACTTACGCAATTTTACTTTCAGATGTTTTCGTATTTCTCTCGATGTATTTTTACATCGTCTCTATGTAATCTTTTAGTTATAATAAAGTGTTGACTTTTTCCATTCAAAAAAAAAAAAGGAGACGAAAATTTTATTACAATTTTTGTTGTGCGTGAACCATGATTTAATAAACAGAAAAATAAACACTGAAATTCACCAATACAAGTTGTACGTTGCAAAAATATCTATAAACTTGACAGGCAAATGAAAGATGCTTGAAACAAG
This sequence comes from Fragaria iinumae, assembly GCA_009720345.1. Classification (NCBI taxonomy): domain Eukaryota; kingdom Viridiplantae; phylum Streptophyta; class Magnoliopsida; order Rosales; family Rosaceae; genus Fragaria; species Fragaria iinumae. The sequence goes on along the minus strand of CM019123.1, from coordinate 24,135,361 downwards.
CAGACATATATCAGATTTGATATTCTTGCATGCTCAAACTCTTGGAGACGCTTTAACATGAAGACCTCCATCGATATGGAGCGTGAACATCGTCTTATAATTCACCATTTTCTTCTCATCGCTAAGCTTGAATTTGTAGTTGCTTAAAAGCACAGCCGCAACGATCTTCATTTGCATATAACCATACTCCTTTCCTAGACAAATTCTTGGACCAGCCTGCAGTGTACGTAATGATAAAACGGTATCAATACTACTTTTTTTTTTTGGAAAAAAAAAAAAATATATATATATATATATATATATATATATATATTTAACAATTTAACAGAAAAGAAATTATCTAAATGATTACGTTAAAGGCAATGTATTTGAAAGGGCATTCTTCTTGAAAATTGCCATTTTCATCAAGCCATCTCTCTGGCCGAAACTCTTCTGCATCATTACCCCATATAAACTCCATCCTGCCCATTGAGTAAGATTGGTATACGATCATTTCTCCTTTTTTGACACTAAATCCATCTGGTAAGGTGTCATCCGAAGAACAAACTTTCGCATCCTAAAACCATGCATATATAACATCAAACTTGTTAGATTAATAAGATGTAAAACAAATTCAAATCCAGCATGAACCCTATGCATAATAATCTTAACCTTATAGTCATGCTCTTGGATACATAAATTATGTGTGTGTGACATTCATATAATATGTATAAGTTACCAATGGAACCGTAGGATAGAGTCTGAGTGTCTCAGTCAGAGCTGCATGGAGATATTGCATTTTGCCAAGGGCTTCTTCAGTAAGGTTGGCGGCAACTTCATCAGCACTTGAAATATTATTCAGACCTGTTGCTTCTCTAACTTCCTGTACAATCTTTTTTTGTATATCGAAATGCTTGCACATCATATAGAAGAACCATGAAAGAGCAGAAGCTGTTGTGTCTTTGCCGGCGGTGATAAAATTGAGGACCATGTCTCTCAAGTACTTTGGATCAGTCTCTTTAGTTTCCAAAACCCTCGAGATTAAGTCTCTTTTCTTTAACTGCATGCCATTAATAACCCTCACTATATCAGTAACATTATTAGATGAATAAATATAGCAAGAACATAAAGGAACAGTGTAAATACTAGCTCACATCATCATTTTCTGAATTGAGTGCTTCAATCTTTCTGTTGATTAACTTGTACATGAAGTGATCCACAACTTTTATGTTTTTTCTTAGGGTTGCTTCCCTACCAATGTTCAAGTACCTCTTGATCTTCCAGAAGATATCAGAAATACGATGAAGGGTAGCTTGGTTTGCATCATCAAAACATTTGGAAAACCGGTCATTTTCTTCATTATTTGTTCCAGACAAGGTGCCTAGCTCGATACCGAGTAGAACCTTAACGATTGAATCCAAGGTTGATTTCATAAACAAGTCCTAGGTACCAACAAAAGGAACATCCAGTAAGTAAAATGTACAACGATAGTGCTACACACATGTTTTATATATATTTGAGACGTTGCAAACTCACTTGGATATCCATTGATTCGTCGCTAGTTACAGCTTCAGAAATAATGCGAGCAAGTTCTACTCCAGTGGTTTTGAAGATTTCACTGCTGAAGTCTCTAAGTGATTTGGTTGAAAAATGAGAGCCTGATGTTTTCCTCTGATGCAGCCATTTTTCCCCATCCACAGCGAAGATTCCATCCCCCATAAGATCTGACAGAATGCTATGAAGGTACAAACCCTAGAAAGAAATGGTCAACAAATTAAAGCCAATATACATAAACATAACAGCTGGAAAAAAAAAAAAAAAACTAAGACACATTAGCATATTAATACAGAAACATATTCAGTTAAATAGCATATTGCATATAGGTATATATAACTACATATGTACCTTGCCAAAGTTTGCAACATTAGTTTTGAGTATGTATTGCACATTGGCAGGATCTACAGTGTAGACGGCATGTTTGAAGAAGTCAAGTATCCTGTAAGTCTTGTGCTTGTTTGCAAGATCAGTGTGGTAATGGTGCAGCCTTGGGAAATTGATGACTTGGTGCAGGGTGGTTCCGGCAACAGGAGGATACCTCTTGGTCTTGGAATTCTCTGGCCAAAAAATTACCGCTAAGAGTATCACTGCTAAACTTAATACTATGGGTGGTAAAGCCGTGAAAAGAAGATCCATTACACTTGGGGATGATGTCGAAGATTATAGATATAAAACCACTACGATTGAGGATGATGATGAAGTTAGAACCAGACAGCATTTTATATAGTAGTGAACGTAGCAGACCTGCACGGCAATAGTTTCATGAACTGCCAGTGTGCCAACTTCTGAAAGCTTCAAGGCTCCACTCCATTAAAGGAGGAGATCGACGCATAGCTAGGGGGATATTGTGTATCAGAATTAGATGTGGTTGAATAATAACTATTTAGTACGAATATGCATATATATTGCAGCCTGGGGGCGTTGCAAGATGAGTTGGTGTAAGACAATATCAACAACTTAGAGGGGTGGTTATCTGTTGTTCTTCTCCTGCATGCAGACATTAGTACTAAACGAGTTGCGGCAAAACTAACATAGCGCGACACCTCTGCCGCGGCTGCCCCTACAAATTCAAGCGCTCAATTAAAGCTTTGAGACGAATGCAAAGATTATAAGGGTAGGTTATTATACATATTTACATACACACTTATAGAGGGAGCATCAAGAAATCACCCTTCTAGCTAGAATGTGATGTTTTCATTTTTAACATGCTAATCAAAACCACTCATTTCATAGTTAACTACACACATGAATCCTACAAAAAGTTAGCCAAATTAAAAAGCGTTTAACGATTTAATTAGCACAATAGTCTCTCTAACTTCACGTGCAATATTTTCTTGTAAATCATGATGTGCAAGAAACCATGAAATTAAGACCACTAGTTCTTGTTTCCAGTGTTACTTTACCGTAAAAATTAAGTAAATCAAATTTACAAACGTAGTGTTTAATTATATGGAAACATAAACTAGTCTCTTGAGAGAGAGAGAGAGAGAGAGAGTGATATATATATATATATAGATTAGATTACCATGCATTTTATTACATTGAGAAAACCTCTTTTTCGGCTAGCAGCTGCCGCTGTATGGAATCTTGAAGACGCACTCCATTAAAGTTGATCGGAGACTGATAACTACCTGATCGACAAAAAAGGAGTATCTAGCTATATTATATCCAAGTCTGAAATTGGTTGCAAGCTTTGTAGCCTAGTCCCCTCTACTGTAATTGGATTACGAAAACGATATGGCTGGCCAAGTTTCCGTCACATATCTCTCAAGCAAGCAGATTCAGAGGAATTTAGAAAATTGTCTTCTCGATCAATAGACAAAAATTCTAGTTTCACATCGATCGAGTAGCGTGTTGCAGTGAAGCTCTCACATACAGATCGATTGAGAATTCAGGAACATCTCTCCATTAGGCTCTCCATTTTCTTATTTTTTTCAAAAGCATAAATAAATATAAATTCATTGAAATATCAGCGATAAAAACACCCAGATTTAATGGTATCCCAGCTAAAAGTGGGAGCATACAAGATCTTTCATTGTCACAAGGCACTTACAATAGTAGAGGTTTATTGAATGATAAACATTATTGAATAGGTGATGGTTATTGCAGCTCAAAATGTTTAAAGCATGCATAACATCTAATATTGTAGCTGTCTTCCATGCTCAAATCTTGGGGAGGCATGAACATAAAGGCCCCCATCGATATGGAGGGTGAACATCGACTTGTAATTGACATTTTTATTCTCATCACTCATCTTGAATATGTAGGTGCCTAAAAGCACAGCAGAAAAAATCTTCATCTGCATATAGCCATATTTTTTTCCTGGACAAATTCTTGGACCGGCCTACGTATTCATGAAATGTCATTAGTTAGTGTTTTGATAATTCAGCAATCAAAAATTTTATTTGGTTTTCTTACATGGAAGGTCGTAAATTTGAAAGGGCTTTCTTCATGAAAAATGCCATTTTCGTCGAGCCATCGATCTGGACGAAACTCTTCTGCATCATCACCCCATAGAAATTTCATCCGACCCATCGCATAAGGTTGGTATGCCACCAATTCTCATTTCTTAATACTAAACCCATCTGGTAATGTATCATCAGCACAACACACTCTCCCATCCTATAAGAACATCAAACTTATAGACTTAGAAAACTAACAAGTAGTGTAAGAGTAATTCAAATCCAAAAGTGCAAGGAATATATAACCTGTAAGCCTAAGTTTAATTACCATTGGGACAGGAGGATAGAGCCTCAGTGTCTCGGTTAAAGTTGCATGGAGATATTGCATTTTGCCTAGGGCTTCTTCAGTAAGGTTGGCTGCAACTTCATCGGCGCCGCTTGAAGCATTATTCAGACCTGTTGCTATTCTAACTTCCTGTGCAATCTTTTCTTGTATATGAGGATGCTCACACATCATATAAACAAACCATGAAAGACCAGTAGCTACTGTGTCTTTTCCGCCAACTATGAAAAAAAGGACCATGTCTCTCAAGTACTTTGGATCAGTGTCTCCTTTAGTTTTCAAAACCGTTGAGATTAGGTCTCTTTTCTTTAACTGCAAGTTAATCTCAGCATATCAGTTACATAGAAATTTCAATTCAATCTAGAAGAGAAAGATGGCCCGGATCAAGGTAATAATTAACTTACATATGGCTGATCATCTTCTGAATTACCGATTGTTTCAATCTTGCTCTTTACTAATTTGTATAAAAATTTATCAACCACTATCATATTTTTCCTTAGCACTGCTTCCATTCCAATGTTTAAGAACCGTTTCATCTTCCAGGAGATGTCAGCAAGCCGATATATGACAGCTTCAAAGGCTCTTTCAAAAGCCTTCGAAAACTGGATACCCTCTTCATTTCCAGACAAGGTGTCTAGGTCGATACCAAGTAGAACCTTGACGATCGAGTCAAGGGTTGCTTTTGTAAACAAATCCTTCCAACAAAACGCACATTAATTGATATAACAAACAAAACAGCAGTGCTATGTAAATTTTTGAAGCATATTAATTCCAGACTCACTTGGATCTCTATTGCTTCATCATGGTTTACAGCTTCAGATATTATTCTAGCAAGTTTTACTGCATTGGTTTTGAGGATTTCACTGCTGTAGTCTCTAATTACTTTGTTGGATAATTCAGAGATTGCTACCTTCCTCTGATGCCGCCATTTTTCTCCATCCACAGCGGAGATCCCATCACCCAAAACATCTGACAGAATGTTGTACAGGTACAATCCCTAAAGATAATAATCAAGAAAAGGTGAAGTAGCAAGAATGGTGTGCAGAGTTATATACTAGTCTACTTGCAATGACTTCCTCTACTCATTGAGACTTGAGAGTACAGTAATACTTACAAACTTGTAACAGTTTTCTGTCTTCTGATGTTCGACACAAAATTATATTGAAAATTAAGTTCAGAATAGAATAGAGTACGTACTTCTGCGATCCTTTACATACCTTGCCATAGTTTGGGAAGTTTGTTTTGAGAATGTATTCAATATTTGCAGGATCTACCGTGTAGACCGCAAATCTGAACAAGTCGACCATCCTATAAGTTCTGTACTTGCATGCAAGCTCAGTCATGTAATGGTGCAGCCTTACAGCATTGATATACGACAGTTCCGGCAACAGGAGGGTATTTCTTGTTCTTCTTCCGCAGAAAGATTGCTGCTATACCAAGTACTACCAATAAACTTATTGCAACGGATGGTAAAGGAGCTGTGGAAAGAAACTCCATGGCCGACGACACGTAGGTATGGAAAATTGAAGATTATAAAATGAGATGATGTCGGTGAAACCAGACATAACCAACAATATTGATTCATACTATGAATACTATCATTAAGTCTTCTTCTATTCATCAACTGCCAACCTATACCGAATACTCCACTCCACTGAGTCCACTCCATTAAAGGAGCTAGAGTTTTCAAGTGGCTGAATTACTGTATAAGTGTATATGATATAGAGTTTTCTGATCGAGCTTTAACTACATTGACTTATATATCCGCACATTAGTTTCGAAAAAAAAAAAAATTATAGTAGGATTACTAGCTGTATGCAATGGTGGACTATTTTAGAGCGACGAACGGTTTACATCATGTGTTATAACTTGGCATAAAAAAATCTCAGACAAGGCATGTTTAAGACACATTATTGCAGGGCAAGCCTTATCCTGACATCTCTTGGCCTTCCACCACAGGGCACTAGGGCAGGCCTTATCCTGCAGGCTCGCTCTCTGATCCCCATAGAGAAAAAAAAAAAATGAACCCTGACTCTTTATTAAGTGCACTGAATCTACTGATGGCCGGAATGTATCTACAATTCTACACCAATCAATTGCATATACCTCAGGAAATTTATTCAAGCAAAAGAATTGAGACCAAATAGATGTTTGAAGAAGCATAACACTGATAACGTACAGTCGTGATTCACAGAGAGAAACATTATAGTTTTCTCATAGCTAGTTTTGTACATGGTCAATTTGCATGAGAAGAAATACATACACTCCCAGACTCTTCATCCCAACTTTGTATGAATCACATTACTGTTAGTCTGTGTTTCAGCGAATAGTGTACATACCTTCCTATCTTTATCTGCCTACTATATTTCCAAGGCTTTCGAAACATTGATTACAAAACTCTTCGAAAATTATCCTGAATCAATTCTCAAGAAAGAGAGAAGCAACTATATATCTAAAGAAACCCTTTAACCCCACGCCCTTGTTTTACATCCCGATATATAGAGAGTGCTTCTTCCATGACCTTAGCTTGACTCAGGTTTTCAACTCGCTTTTCCCCTGAAGGATGGGTAGATAGATAATCTTCCCATTTTGCAGATCCACCAGCAATCCCGGTCAACTTCTTGTACACACCTGGAGCCACCATGGGATCGTATCCAGCAGAAGCAAGAAACAACAGCCCTATGTAATCCGCTTCCATTTCCATCCTATCAAGATTCAAGAGAAAGATATATAATGAGAGCAACAATAATAGCGCAAAATTTTAAACACAACCTGCAACCAACTGTATCATTACAATAATTTGGAGATCACTTATTTCCTGAATAGTTCTCTAGGCTACCCAGCAAGGATTAAAAGAATTGAATTTTCTCAATAGGGCTTAGGGTTTAGGCTTGAAGATCCAGACTAATATCAAAATATATTATTAGTAAAATGATTATATATAGTTGAGTGTACCTTCGAGAAAATGGAAGTGTAAATACAACGCTGCTTAAATTCCATAAACCTTTCAATAATTTTGCATTGTCTAGCCCATCTACAAACAGGAAATCTGCTGAAAACAGAAAAACGAGTAGAAATATGACAAGCCACATGTCCTTTGTGAGGGCCTCTGCAGTGTGTCGAGCGATGGCATGTCCAACCTGAAAATTGTTTCTCAAACCTATCAGTATCATAAAGAGCTATATAAGATTAACATATCAGAAAGAAATTAAGCTTCTGTTTTGGCCAAGATCCTCAGCAGGGGCAGAGAGGTAACTTAGCAGTACCAAAAGTAAACAACGGGTGCAGGGCGTGCCACCGCGCGGACACGGAAAGTGAATTGCGCGTGTGCCTGACTTCTAACCAAACGAAGGGGCTCCGGTGCCACCTCGCGGACAAGGGATTACGAGTAGCTCACCTATTCATTTGCAATCGATACTCACTGTAAAAAGCGAGCAGAGCAACCAATTGGAAAAGTAACCGAGGGCGAGTCCGAACGGGCTCTGAGAACTAAGGCGAGATGCGCTTAGAACTATGGTTTTGAGAGGCTCGAAGAGTTTTGTTGTAGTTTGTAAGATTTGATTGTATCTCTTCAATGATCCTCGAGTTCTCCTTATATAGCGACTCACAGCCTGCCAGTAGAGATGCATCCATAATCCAATTCGAACTCAGCAATTAGAATATCATAAGGACACGTCTGACTCGCGAACTAAACATCGACACAACACGTGTCCAGCCGCATAACAGACTTCGCTTAGGTCACAAGCACCGCCTCCGCGCTATCCAACTATAGTCTCCTATGTGAACTCAAACAACGAGCATCCTTATCTCGCGGGGTGCTACAGTCCTAGTAGGAATCCATCTTGCATGCCTCTGAAGCTCACGGCTCTTAACAGGCTTTATTTAAAAAGGGTCACAGGCATTGGCCCAAATGTTATCCAAAACATATCACGTGGTCTTTGACCAAAATATCCACTAGGCTCAAACAGCTTCGGTAGTGGTACTCTGGAGACATGAGTTTGTCAAGTCACTAGTTGCGGTGTGTATCTCACACATTGAACTAGCTAGTTAAAAGCTCATGTCTCCGGAGCTTCAATACTCAATATGACAGAACTAGTGAAAAACCTAAACAATAACTCTTCATACCTCATGACCAATTATGGTTGCTAATTCAGCATTACTTTTACAATGATTGAGCAACCCTCTGAAGACCACAATCTTCCCGCCGGGCAAGCAACATACATTGACTATAGGCTCATCCACCACCAAAATCTCCCACTCCAAACCATTCAAATGTGATACGGAGCCTCGCCGCTCACCCTTCTGCTTTCTACTCTTCTCGATCCACATATCATCCATAGCCACATTATCCTTGCTGCTGATCTACTGCCTTATTTGCCTTCTTACGTTCATTATTGAAGTCCGTCAATGCCGGCATCATCACCTCTTGCTCAATATTTCTTTTCAATATTAGTTACAGCTTTCGGTACAATACCTGATGTGAATCTGAAAAACAGATTTGCACTTATGCAGTATGCCATGATCGATGAACAAGATCTTTGGCTACGGCTCTCGAACGAAGAATAAGATGAAAGGAGTCTAGCTTCTTGTACAAGAAAGATTCAGAAGAACATACAAGGAAACGTTACGTGAATAAGACCACCATATTCACAATTCTTTGTATATATAGGATTTCAATTCCGACTCCACAACAGAAGAGTATTGTCCTAAAGAAACTAAGAAGAGTATTGTCCTAAAGAAACAATTTTATTGTCCTAGAGAAACCCTTCAACCCCACGTCCAGCTCTTACATCGCGATATATAGTTAAAGCCTCTTCCATGATGTGAGCACGGGTCAGCATTTCAGCTCTCCTTTTCCCAGATGGATGAGTAGTAAGATAATCTCTCAAAGCTGAATCTCCACCAGAGATTTTGCCCAACTTCTCGTACACAGTTGGAGCCACCCTTGGATCATATCCAGCAGAAGCAATCAACAGCAGCCCAATGTGATCTGCTTCCAATTCCATCCTACTCGAAATATATAAGGTCAAGAATGTGAACATTGAAAATACTAGTTCCACCATAATCATTACAATATAATATAAAAAAATAACGAGAAAACATCATAAGAGCAAGATACACATCCAAGCTGACCTAAACAATCACCAGGACAGTGAAAATCTAAATGATTAACATCCAGCTCAATAACAACAAACCAAATTAGGAATCTGCAGGACCACTCCCAACAGCATCAGCTTTCAAAGTGATTCAATGAGGAGGAGGGAACAGAGCATTAACAAATCAAAAGAGGTTATTTGAGATCACCAATAACTCAAACAACCCAGCAGGAGGAATAGCAACTTTGGTCACAATTCCTCTGATTCTGAGACCGGCGGTTCTAACAAAAAGAAAAGGCTGGAATACTTTGATTCCTAACCAAAAGGGAGTAAGCACTCTAGCAATGCATTTATCCTCTCAATAGACCAGAAATTAGAAGTTGAACAATGTAATTAAGACAGTAAGTCAAATTCCAATAAACAATAAAGGTTAAGAAAATCTTCAAGTGATTCACCAAGAGTCTCAGAATAGTGGAACAACTCGATATATTTGATCACTAGCAATAAAATATCATGCTACTGATGTAAATAGTAACAAATTTATTTCCTGATCATCAGTGGGATTTTGTAGTTCACTTGGTTATACATCATAATCAACACTATGCATCTATATAGCAATGATTCATATTAAACTGCTGCAAGTGGAATTAACTCACTATGATTCAGCAAGAAACCTGAAGTTAAAAAAATCGCTCTTCACCCTAAGCGGGCAAACTCTATCATCTTTTGTTCTTTTCTAAGGAAGCACTAGTGGCTAGAAGCTATATATATCATGCTACTATACTAAGTTCTGATAGGACATGCCAAGGGTCTTAAAACAACTACACCTCCATTTTTTAACACCTGCTTGAAATCCAAGGCCATGGGTCTTTGTCTACAGTTCTGCACCCTGTTTTATATACTTTTGTTCTTTGCCAAGGAAGCACTAGTGACCAGGAGCTATAGATAATTCTGTGATAGGACATGCCAAAGGGTCTTAAAACAACTACACATCTTTCTTAAGTCTTAACACCACCTGGAAACCCATGGTCATATGTCTTTGTCTGCAACCTGTTTTATATACTAGTTAATTCACAAGGCTACATAACTTTTTACGCTATTTATTGCTCGGAACAATGCAGGAAACTAAAAATAAAGTAAGTGTTTGACAAATGCTGATAAAGTACTCAAGCTTTCAAACCATTTTAGCGATTTCTATCAGTGTTCCAACCTCTAGACACTTTAAGTCCTAGTATAACGATCCAAAACCATCACTACAAAGATAACAAGCCATATGCAACCATTCAAGGCATGCATATTCCACCATCAGAACGAACCAACAATAAGAAGAGTCATACAGAACATAATCCTCTATCGTAAGCAAATGATAATCAGCAGTAACGTACCTTCGGGAAAAAGGAAGCTTTAAGAAAAGATTGGATAATGGGTTGACAAAATCAGGCGAAATAAGCTGATAAAGAACCAATGACAAGATCGCAACCCACAGGTTCTTTGTGATGCCCTCAGCAGAGTGTCGAGCCACAGCATGCCCAACCTAGTTTCCAATCACAACACATAACACAAGGTTTATAACTAACACCTACAAAGAACCAAAAAACTAAACAATAACCTCATCATACCTCATGACCAATTATGGTAGCAATCTCGGCATCACTCCGAAAATGCTTAAGCAACCCCGTAAACACCACAATCTTCCCACCCGGCAAACAAAACGCATTGACAATCGGCTGATCCACCACCAAAACCTCCCAATTCAAATCAACCAAATGCGAAGTGTGATCCTTACTATCCTTACCCTTCTTCCTACTACGCTCAATCCACTTATCATCAAGAATCTCATCCTCGCGTGACCAATTCCCCTCCACCTTCCCATCCTCACCCTGCTCCATCAACACCTGCACTGTCTCACTCCCCCTCCCCTCGAATCTCGGGTCAACCTCCTCGGAGGCATAACCCAAGTCAGTCCACCCCTGATCATGCCTCAACCCTCTCTTCAACGCATCAATTATCTCCTGGCTAATCAGCCTAACCCTCACACTTTCCGGGTGAATCGCAGGCAAAATCTTCCCCTTAAACCCGGCTTTCATTTCCTCAAACTGCGACTCTCCCAGCTTCCTCTCCATATTCGTCGACAGAATCACAAAATGCTTACGCTTTGTGTATGGCACGGTCTCCAAGTTCCCAAAGTACACACTAACAAAAACCCCACCGCCCACCACAACAGTAACAAACGCCCTCCTCGGGTCCTTGAACCAGTCGGCCCACCGGCGTGGGCCCCTCTGCCGGAAATGCCGCACCTGCCGCCGATCCACGTGGTAGTATCTTTTTCCGGCGAAACCAATAAACGGGCTTAATCGGTTTTGCGGAATCGGGTTGTGTAAAATAGAATAGGAAGGAGAAAACCCAGATAACGAAGCTGGTTTTGTGACTCTGGAGATGGGGTCTTGTTTGGATTGGATTCTTGATGTGAAGCTGCGGAAGGCGTCGACGGCGAGCCTGGCTCGTCTGTAGTTCGACATGACTGAACAAAATGAAATTTTGGGGTTAACTGGTTAGTGCTGTATAGACATGTCAAGTCTGTGACAGAAACAACTAGAAAGAAGGAGATCAAAAGTTGCTTTTGGGGTTTAACCGGTTTTGGACTTCGACGAAAAACGCTGCGTTTTAGAGTTGGATGGAATTGAGGTTGGAAGGCGGACACCAAACCTGCCTAGGCCCAGCCCAAAAGGGAAACCGCCTAGACGGCTCAAGGATCCGCTGAAAGCCAACGCCGTAATAAATTGGGCCTTTACTATTTTTATCTTAACTTAAGAGCAGGTGCAACAAGAACATGAAATTAAAAACTATCAAAAAATATAAATATCATTCAGTTTTACTGCAGTAAACAGTGCTCGTACATATGAGAATGTGGGGGAAACAGGAAAAATCCCAGTCTTGGTAAATAACGAATAAAAACTACAAACCCTAATTAACAACATAAAACTTGTAACAACCAAATAGATACTAGGGTGGACAGAATATGCATCACGCAAAAAATAATAGTGCATGAGTGAGCCAATCAAGACCCTCCACTGAATATTTTTCTTCATTGTCAGACATGCTCCCTCCACTTGGAATAATCAGTTTAGACCATTGCCCACTTCAAGCAATTGTCAATGTGACCTTTATAGTTTGCTCAGCACATGTTACTTGATGAAGACTAAAGCTGTGGGTTCACCATCTGTTGTAGCTGCCACGGCCTCTCCCGCCGCCAAACCTATCATTCCTTCCACCACCCCTGCCACCACCCCTTCCACCAAACCTACCACCACCATTGCCAAATCGTGTTCCCCTTGCTTCTTTTTCCTGTAAACTCGGCAAAGAGTCCAGGACCTGTATACTGATACCGGCTGCATTATCCGCACCTGCACCCAAAGTACAAGACACATGTAAAGGGTCAGACCAAGACTGAGAAAGCCATGACCAAGAACATGAATCTGTCATGCTCAAGTCGATGCACAATATCATTACACAAAACCGGCTGGTAAATAGCAAATAAATGCAAAAGATAAAGAAACAAAGCAAGGAATTAGTACCCCTCAGAAACATATCCAAATCTTCAGCAGCGACATCAAACACTGCACCCTTTCCATCAGTTGTTAGCGCCATACCCTTAACTGACTCGACCTTCTCCTCCGGCAAGAACCTCCTCAAGGCCGAATAAGCAAAGCTGAGACAGTTGATGGAATCAAGAGTCAGAATTGATGCATGTAGATGATATATACTCAAACCAATTTATATTTTAACGGTAACCATATAAAGTAACTAACATAGTTCAATTATCCTTTTATCTTTTATATCCAGTGTTCCAGTCAGTTATATAGTAAACAGTTAGTTCCTATCACTGAAGACTTCTATGAAATACTAAAATAACAGTTGGTTCCTATTAGTAAGCACTCCACATGTGAAAACTAATAACCAACAACGGGCAGCAGTATATATCCTTTTAGCGTTTCAATTCGTGATATTATGAACTTCAATTATGCCTACTCTTTTATAACCAGTGTTCCAGTCAGTTGTATAGTAAACAGTTAGTTCCTATCACTAAAGACTTCTATGAATAATAAAATAACAGTTGTTTCCTATTAGTACGCGCTCCACATGTGAAAGTTTCAATTCATGATATTATGTTGATGTCCTAAATGAAAAATAAGGCAAGTGACTAAGTGCTCACGATGCTGAGTAAATGGGTTTTCCAGCCTCCAGCAATACGGTGACATGGTTCTCCATAGAACTCAGAAGTGACCTCTTCTTTACATCGGTGTAGCCCTGCACACCATACAATGAGGCAAAGTTCAACCAACAAGTGAAACCAAAAATAATTAAAAGACAAAATGGCCTCCATGTTTTAATTTTCAGAGAAAACATGTGGTGAAGCATTTGAAAAACCTTACCGCAGCCTTAGCAAGAGCCTTTGACAGTAGATCTACTGCAGATAGGCCTGAGGTTTTTAGAAGCTCCTCAGCAACACTCTTGAATGCAGGAATTACACTGCAGTTAAAAATATTAGTACTTGAACCTGATCACCATCAGAATGTATCTAAATCACACCGTCTCGTATCATACCTATCAGAGACATTAGTAACCATTTCTGCTGCACTAAGACCTGCAGCTTTGGCAACATCAATTGGCTGAGGAGCAGACACATGCTCAAATTTCACCCCAGATTCTCTTTCGATCTTAGATATGTTTGACTTTCTGGGGTCATAAAGCATTACAGCAACTCCACTATTACCTGAAAATATGGTCACACATCTAAGTACCACATAAAACTACAGCAATTAGATCAAAGGCTATATTTGTTTTTCAAAGATTCACCTGCTCTCCCGGTGCGTCCAGATCGATGGATATAGTCTTCTACATCACGTGGAGGTTCACACTAGAGACAAGAAACGATCAAAGTAAGAGATTGTGTATATTAAACATATTACAAATATGCAAACGAGCATATATACCTGAATAATTAATTGAACATCATTGATATCCAGTCCACGAGCTGCCACATTTGTGGCTACTAATGTTGAGAATTTGCCAGACCTGAAGCCTGCAAGTGTGACCTGAAACACCACAAAAAAGAAATAGATCCTGAAATTAGTTAAGTCCTCAGAAAACCCACAAGACTCACTCGATTAGGAAGCATCAATGCAGAAATCTCGGTTAAAAATAAGATAAGCGTGTGACAGAAAAGCTGGAACCCTTGTGGAGGCCTAGACTGGTCACCTAGTGATGCAGGATAAAAGGCGAAAATGGCCTTCCCAACCCAACCCTACTCATTTGATAAATTACTGTCTTCCAAATCTCACTATTTCAAGGACACCTTTATTATATTATTTGAGGCTTACTAGAAAACAGCTAAATATACGAACTCCAAGCACTCCTTTACTATGTTATTTCAGCTCCATTAGGATATAGCTATCTATACAAAGAAGCAAGGACCTTAAAGTTACAAAGTTCACTTTCCCGTTTTCTCAGTCAAGGTACAACATTTACTACTTAGAGAAGATAAACTAGATAAATAATCTTTAACCATATCCAGTATGAATATTACATGCCCTGTATTTAATAGACCTATATGTATATGGCTCCTCCTTTAGAAAACAATATTCAACAACTAGAATACAAGATAATTCATCAAAAATCTGCATAAAGATGATAACACAAACCAACATACCTCTCGCTGACCTTGCTGTATGTCCCCATGCAAAGGTCTTGCTCCCTGCAACCTCTCAGAAAGCTCAGATGCACAATCCTTTGTCTCAGTGAAAATAATAGTGCGGCCTCCACTGGATACAACATGAAAAAATTGACAAATTAGGGAAAGTAGAAAACCATTCTAGGAAAAAATTATAATCAAAACAGAAGCGTCCACTAGTAACAGTGTCCTTAGATTCTTGGCAAGGGAATGACCAACCTGCTATAACATCGAATGACGTCAGGAATGACGTCTACTCTAGCTGAACTAGAGCAGGGAAGAACTATATGCCTAACATTGATGCTGGCCTTCATCTTTTCATTACCAACTAGATCTACAGTTTTCTTATCTGATTTAAGAAACCTTTTGGAAATCTGAAAAAGCAAACTCAAATTTCATCACCAAGTGTAAACTAAGGAAAGAACAAGGTATATCACAAAATAGGCAATTTATATATAAAACTAGATTCAGATCTAAAGATGAATCTAAGTAGACATCAAAATGCAAACTTCCTCGCACTTGATTAATATACTTACATTTTGCACCCAAGAGGGCAAGGTTGCGCTGAACAGAAGCGTTTGAACTTTAGTAACATCTTTGACCTTGCCTGCAAGGTGAATAAGCAGAGAGAAGTTAATCTCATATGCAATTCTTACAAACTAAACAGATAAACTATCTACAAACTATCTGAAACAAAGATTGTAATACATGTAAAATGCTCAGCTAAAAGCATATCAGATGCAGAAATTTGGCAAACAAGATTGTAATACATGTATAAACACAGGTATCCACTGTCAATAACAGCCAATCAACAATACAACACTATTTTGAAAGCAATTTAAGAAAAGCACAAATTATCAGCAGAGTAATACCTAGAATTTGTTCAACATCGTCAACAAAACCCATCCTCAGCATTTCATCAGCTTCATCAAGTATCCGAAACTTCAAAGTGCTCAAGTCTATATTTCCCCTCTCAATATGATCCTACACCAAATTCACAAACTTTAATTCACATATCCCATAATTACACTGCACAGCTAAAATAGCCTCAACCACGATAGATACCTTGATACGACCAGGAGTTCCCACAATGACATCAACCCCTCTCTTCAACTTATATTCCTGAGTCGCCATCGGAGCTCCACCATACACACAGCACGCAGTTATCCCCACAGCCCCACCATAACACTCAAAGTCCGCAAACACCTGATCAAACCAAAAACTGTCAATCTCAATACATCAAAGCAACCACAAACACATTGTAAAGCACACGTTTCAACAGTAAATACCTGCTTGGCCAGCTCCCTAGTGGGTAAGAGCACAATAACAGTCGGTGCTCTGCCGTATCCGGTCTTTCTAAATTCCTTAGCAGAGCCATTTGTTAACGACTCCAATATCGGGAGCACAAACGCCAGAGTTTTACCCTAACATTGCGAAATAAAGGATTTGATTACAACAATGAACCGAATCGATATTACACAGTTAAAAGAGAAAGAGACGGTTAAATCGATTACCTGACCGGTGCGAGCCCGGCCGACAAGGTCCGACCCGTCCAAAATGGTATCGAACGTCATGGCCTGAATGGAAAACAAGGCTTCAATCCCCTTCTCCTTCAGCTTAGCCCTCAACGGAGCCGAAATCCGAAACTTGGTCACCGCATTCGGATCGTCCGCCTTCAGCACAACCTTCTCCTCCTCCTCAGCCTCCACCTTGGCCTTCTTGGATTTCTTCTTGCTCTTCTCCGCCGCCGAATCGCCGTTGGGCTTGGTGAGATTGACGGGGTCGCCGAGCTCGGAGCTGGTCTCGCTCCTGTCTTCCTCGTCGTCCATATCAACCGCCTTCCGCTTCTTAAGCTTTGACTCCTTCTTGCTACTACTAATCGGAGAGTCGGTTACGGCCAGCTCCTTCTTCGACTTTTTCATCTTCTTCTCCTTCTTCGGAGCCTCCAGCACGTAATCGGAGACGTCAATGGAAGGCATTATGATTGACTATTTGATATACAATTTAGGAGGAGGGGGGCGCCGAGAGAGAAGGGTTTCTCCTGCTTTCTGAAGAATGTGGCAGTGAGTCGCATAAGCAGGAGAAAGAGAGAGGGGTTCTGAAATTAGGGTTTAGTGGGCTTATATGGTGGAGCGCTGGAGGGTTCTTGAGCCGTTGGATTTCCTACAGAACAAAATATCTGGTACGGCATCGCATATGGTAAGTCAAAGGTTCGAAAGCGAAGAAACACACGCGGCGACATCTTATTGGAGTCGTAAAGAATATGCTGGACGGCGTCGTTTTGGTGATAGACAAAAAAATATCTTCTTTTGTTCTTAATACATGGAGGGTTAAGTTGATTACTGTGTTTTCCTCCTTTCATGTAGGAAGATCAGGAACATAAATGTAAGTATAGAACTGTATTGAAGAAATGTGGCGTTATACTTGAGACAAAATGGGTCTTATTTGAGTCCTCCATCATTTGTTTTACACATTTTTTGTATCAAGAATAAAGTGCCTTAGCCGATTACAATTACCTGAAACATAAATATAACGGGAGGAAAGAAGTGGAAGAATTTATGCACTTCTTCCACAATTTGTTTGTGTTATAGTCCAACTAAAGCGGCATTAGATGGACTTACAAAGTTGAGTTTGTCTTGACAAAATAAAAAAACTCAAAACATTTTAGTTGGATGTAAAAAATATCATATATCACTATTGAATAGTTCATTTTAGTTGGAAAGTGTGACATAAGACTGATAAGAGAACCGGACGATTTACAGGAAAGTATTATAACTTGTAGGAATGACCGCAAAACAAACATTTCATTAAAAAAAGTGCATACGGAGTGAAACAAAGTTGAGAATAATGCTTGTATACACCATGATAGTATGTACTCGGAAGTAAGATCATATAATGTCAATATGAAATGTAGAGGATAGCAATTAAAACCTAACCATCGTATATCACCAAATCCATAGGTGAAAGCCAATTTTTCTTCCTAGATTACTAACACTAGAGACTAGAAAACCTGCAGAAACCATTATACCGATGGCAAGTGCAAGTCTACAAGAGAAGCGACACAAGAAGCCCAACTACAACATATATAAACCATCCACAAGCACATTGCCGGTGTGAAGATGAACCATTCTGGCACAAATTGAATCCATACCAAATGTCACTGGGAATGAAGGTGTTGTAGTAGAACGAAACAGCCCTGGAATTATGACTATAGATTTTCACACTCTCTGGTTTCCAACCATCAGGTCCTGTTCTGTAAAGATACACATAGCATATTTGATATGCGCATGGTCCATATATCTCAAATGTATCCATAGAACAACTCTCAAACGTTTTCGCGGATGGATCGTCTAGCCGCGGTGCATATATCTGTTTGCAAAAGTAAAACTAAATTTAGTTGCACCATATCATTCGACCAAAAACACAATATCTTTTTCCGTGTCAAGCAATTATATAAAAGATAAATTGTGAATGCAAACTCATGATCTCGAATGTAGGGAGCTACAACGCTTACATTTACCATCAGATGTGAAGTAAAGAAAAATAGCATTACTAATTAGAGTATTAGACCACAATCTTGCATTGGTCCTCCCTATTGAATTTCAGGCCGCACATAAATTTTCAGTAATTACCAATTCTTATGTTTCAATTTCAACAAGCATGGGCTCAAGGGTTTCATCCATTAACATGATTATATCAAAATTACATTATCAATCTTCTCCTATCA